>JAPCYP010000008.1:0-2500000 GCA_035048595.1 Echinosophora koreensis
GGTGAGTTTTGTAATCTTCTGATCTGTACACTAAGTAGACAGGTTAGCAACCACAAAATAGGTGAATTAAATCATTACCCAATGTTTAGTTTTCAGGTCAAAACTTAGGAAAAATGCACAGCGAGACATTTTAGAGACTTAACAATCTCCCCCTTTTTGATGATGACAAACATTCATATGATTTAATGAACCTTTGAAAATATTCAGAGTACAGACGGGTACAGAGCAGTAGACAAGTTGGATATTTTCTATATGTGCCAGGACAGATGCATTAGAGTTCAAATAAGAGCATCAGAGTAATATGCGAGACAGGTTTAAGTTCATAGTATCAGAGATTATATGTAAGAGAACGAACAATTGTTTTAAGACATTCATTTTAAACATCTTGAACATTTTTCTCACCCTTTGGCCTAGCAAACAAACAAGTGAGGTAAAGAATATTATACAGTGGAGAGAAAAAGAGACAAAAAGAAAATGATAAGGCAAAAAGAGCTTGTATTCATCATAAGCATTTCGATTACAGGGCAGTTCCTTAACAACTACTCATCTAGGCTTGTTGATTAAAAAGAAGATACAGGGAGTCAACTTTTCTGTTTCTAACAGCAGCCTCAGCCATGTCCGCTTCTGCATCAAAATTGTCTTTCGACTTCGTTCTAGCTCAGTCTTAAGGACAGGATTGAAGCTCACTGAATCCACCATTTGAGAGGAGGAGACTTCTGCAGACAAGCTGGTTGACCAAGCAGACAGAGATGGATACCCAGTGGTAAGGCTTAAAACTGGGGGTGCCCTAGGTACAGAGAAAGCGTGAGGAGAGACGGGGACAAGGAAAAGTTGATGGATGGTTCTGAAATAAAATAAAGGAAGAAAAAACTATTTTACACAGAGGGGTGATTTTGACATAAGTCAAAATCAGGAGGAGGGAAAGACACAAGGGAGTCTTTTCACAAAGAGACGGTCGAGTGACTCTTATTGGAATAGGTAGGGGGAAGAGGTTGTTGTTTTGTAGGCTTAGACAGATGGAGGTAGGGGTAGGAGAGAGTCTATGTGCGGAAAAGAACGAATTAGCTCCCTCCATGTGATTAAAAGAAAGAAAACTCTAGACCTAGCGGGTAACATTACAAACAGAGGCAGGATAGTGAGATCCTTCCAGTGTTCTAATGAATAACACAATAGGGGGATAAAAGAAGATCTCCCTACATGGGTTCAGAATCTGAGGTGGTGCCGAGAGAGGGATGACAGATAAGTGAGATATACGTGCAAGTCATCAGAGATTGCGCAAATCGCATCAACCAAACCATTTAGATGATATGCCAGATTGTTCTTCTGGGAGGTTGAGTCCCTGTGAAACGTGAACAAATGTGTATTGACATCCATCAGACAGGACATCAAAAGATGGTGGAGAGGGAGAGGAGAGAGGAGACAGGTGGAAGTGAAAATGGAGGCAACAGATAAGGGGTTGACACAGAGAGCAGAAGGGGGAGAGACAACAGAATCTGGAATACCTCGATAAAGGGGAGAGGATGGTGCAGAGAGAGGGAAAGGTGAAGAGTGGTTCTTCAAAAAGCCTTGCTTTCTTCCTTGAAGGAGACACGAGGAAGCTCTTTCAAGATGACCAACTGTCTGTGTTCCAGCAGACAGGTCAGTGGAGGGTGCAGAAAGGCTAAAGTTTAGCAACAGCAGCAGGTTCTTCTGCAGGGACAGCTTCCCGGTCAGCATCAGCCCAGAACAGGTATAGGGTAGCCTGACCTTCTTTTTCTAGGAATGAAAAACCCAGATTAAGAATTGTTTTGATCTCCCTAAGCTCTTCTGCAGGTGGAGAAGTCTGCTCCCACTGAGCAGGTGCTTCCTCTTTACTAGGCACAGACTTCACTTGTCTGTCCTTGGCAAAGGTCTTCACCAAGTCGTACTTCTCTTGGTGGGTCTGTGCAGAAACCACACCCATGATTTTTCAGCCTCACTGGTCTTCCTCTTGGGAGAGGGTTTCTTCAGCTTGAATCTGAGAGGCTCTACTGTCTCAGCAGACTGCTTCAGAAGCTGTGGGTTCCTCAGGCCTTTGAGTCCTGTCTGGCAACCTTACTCCAGCAGGCTTCTCCAAATCCTTCTCAGAGGCATAGGATACTCTGATTTCACCGAGTGGAACCAGCAAGGCTCAACTCGTGCTAATTTGCTTCAGGTTTCTGCTCAACATGCAGGCTTCTGTCTATCTTCTCTTCTTCCTCATCCTCCAGAGGGATTCCTTCAATCCCCATCATAGACAAGACCCTTCTTGTCTATGGGCAGAGCCATGTCCACAAAGTGGACATCAGTTGGAACAAAAATCTTGTTCCTAAAAACCCTTGTTAGCAGCATTCCATAAGGGTAGGTAGGCATGTTCGTCCTTCTGATCAGAGACTCAAGATACATGTAGATGAGGTCATTGATGTCTATCTTGATTTGTGAATCAAGTGGTACAGAGCAAATCTGTCCACTTGGTCACATTGTCTCTTGACCCTCTTCTGGGCATCACACACTCCAGAAGCAGCTTGTGCAAGAACCTGCACTTGGGCACCATGCAGACAGGCTTCTTGTTCTCAGGGTTGGGAACACCATAAACAGCAATATTGATATTCTCAGTTCCCACCTGATCTTCCCAGTCAGGTCTGAAGGCAGTTCCAATTCTTGGACATCTGGTTGCCAGTTCCAGAGAGCTTATAGGGAACAGAAGAGTTACAATCAGCTGACATTTGAGGCTTGAAGCTCTTGGTTCCATCAACCACATTGGTGATGACCACAGCATTCCTCCAGAAATCTCTGACAAGCTTTGGATGGACCAGCTCCTTGATATCAAAGAAGGGTGTCCACTTAGAGTATTCCAACTCCTCAGTGACATCCATTCCCCATTTCTTCATCTGTTGAAGATCAACGATCTTTCCAGGTAGAATCTTCTCTACATCAGTTAGTCTCATCTCGTATTTCTCAGCAATCTCTTTTGGAGACAGGCGTTTTGAAGATGCCATTTTTCAGAAAAGAGAGAAAGTGAAAGTTTTGGAAGGCGAGAAGGGTTTGAACGAGAGGAAGACGAAGACGAAAAGACTTAGGGCTTTTGAGAAGGAGAAAGTTTAAAACTTTCTAAAGATTTGCCTTTTAAAGAAGTGAAAAGCAGGAGAGAGAAAAAAGATATTTTTAATTAAGAATGGCACGATTTGTGTGGGGAACTGTAGCGCCCACTTAGACATAATGAAAACATGGTTTCGAGGTAGAAACTGCCGTGTTTATGATTAGCTTCAGATTAACAAATGGTATTTAAATAAATGAATAAATAATACCCATTTTAATAAAAAACGTGTTGGGTTTAGCATAGTGACTCAGCAGAGTCAGACAGGTGATCACAGACAGTTTTAAATACTCAGACATGTCAATCAACAATACAATGCATGTTTAAATTATCTCTAATAAATAAAAATCTTTCTTCTGCTAAGGGCTTAGTGAAGATATCAGCCCATTGATTTTCAGTTTTAACAAACTTAAGATCAAAAATACCTTTCTGAACATAATCTCTAATGAAATGATGTTTGATTTCTATATGCTTAGCTTTAGAATGCTGAATTGGATTTTTAGTTAAGCAGATAGCACTAGAATTATCACACCATACAGATATATTATGCTCAAAAATAGAGTAATCCTCAAGTTGATTATTTTACCCATAAAAGCTGAGAGCAACAACTAGCAGCTGAGATATATTCGCTTCAGCTGTATAGATAGAGCTATAGTTGTTTGTCTTTTTGCTTGACCAAGAGACCAAGTTTGCTCCAATGAAGTGGCATCCTCCACTGGTGCTCTTTCTTTCTATTTTGCCTCCAGCAAAGTCAGCATCACAGAATACCACTAATCTGTATTCATTAGTTCTTAAATATAGCAAACCAAGATTAGTAGTACCAAGCAAATATCTAAATATTCTCTTAACAGCTTTAAGATGAGATTCTCTTGGGTCAGATTGAAATCTAGCACACATACAGACACTAAACTGAATATCAGGTCTGCTTGAAGTTAAGTACAGCAAAGATCCAATCATACCTCTGTAGACAGTTTGGTCTACCTTTTTACCTTCATCATCTTTACTGAGTTTTGCATTGGTTTCCATGGGAGTTTTCATAAGTTTAGCATTTTCCATTTTGTATTTCTTGAGCATTTCCTTGATATACTTTTGTTGATGGATGTAGATTCACATCACTTGTCTGTTTGATTTGTAGACCAAGGAAGAACTTCAATTCTCCCCTCATGCTCATCTCAAATTCAGCTTGCATCATCTTTGAAAAATCCTTGCACAGCTTTTCATTAGTTGCTCCAAAAATAATATCATCAACATATATTTGGACTACAATGAAATTTTCTTTATAGCTTTTCTTAAACAGAGTAGTATCTACTTGACCTCTTGTAAAGCCGTTATGCATGAGAAAAGAGCTTAGTCTATCATACCATGCCCTAGGTGCTTGCTTTAAACCATATAATGCCCTTTTAAGTTTAAAAACATGATCTGGTTTATCAGTATCTTCAAAACCAGGGGGTTGTTTAACATAAACTTCTTCTTCAATTATTCCATTGAGAAAAGCACTTTTCACATCCATTTGAAAAAGAGTGATTTGATGTTGTGCGAGCATATGACATTAGTATGCGAATAGCTTCTATTCTAGCTACAGGTGCAAATGTTCAGTATAGTCAATACCTTCTTGTTGGTTATGGCCTTGAGCTACTAACCTTGCCTTATTTCTGACAACTTTGCCATCTTCATCTAACTTGTTTCTGAAGACCCATCTTGTTCCTATGACAGACTTGTTTTTGGGCTTGGAGACAAGTGTCCAGACATCATTTCTGATGAACTGGTTGAGTTCTTCTTGCATGGCAAGAATCCAGCTTTCATCATCAAGAGCTTCTTCAATGTGTTTTGGCTCTATTTCTGACAAAAAGGCCACATTGCTTGATTCTCTTAAGGTTAGATCTGGTTCTTACTCCTTCTGAGGGATGACCAATGATGAGATCCTTAGGATGATGAGTTTTGAATTTCCAGTCTCTTTCAAGAGGACTTTGACTTGTCTGTGTCTGTTGACTTGTCTGTTCCACTGGTCTGTCTGGTTCTGCTTCAGGTTCTGGTTTGGTTAAGTCAGGTTGTTGATCTTCTGACTTGTTTATATCAAGACCTGCAAGATCATCGTCTAGATCTGACAATTCCTTATCAGTCTTTAAGTTATCATTAAATTTGACATGAACAGATTCTTCAATAACAGATGTTCTAGAATTGTAAAATTCTAAAAACTTTAGACATTTCAGAGTATCCCAAAAAGATACCTTTGTCAGTTTTAGAGTCAAATTTTCCAAGTTGATCATTGGTATTTAATATGTAGCATTCACAACCAAATGCATGAAAGTAAGAGATGTTGGCGCTTTTTCCTTTCCACAGTTCATAAGGAGTCTTCTTTAGAAAAGACCTAATGAGTATTCTGTTTTGTACATAACAAGCTGTGTTTACTGCTTCTGCCCAGAAGTACTTAGGGAGATTATTTTCATTGAGCATAGATCTAGCCATCTCTTGCAGAGATCTGTTCTTTCTCTCTTACCACTCCATTTTGTTGAGGAGTTCTAGGTGCAGAGAAATTGTGAGAGATCCCATTCTCCTCACAGAACTGACTAAACTGCTCATTTTCAAATTCTCCCCCATGGTCACTCTTAGAGTAGAAATGCAGAAACCCTGCTCATTTTGTACTCTTTTACAGAATACTGAGAAAGCCTTAAAAGACTCATCCTTGTGGGGATTAAGAAGAGTACCCATGTAAATCTAGAATAGTCATCAACTATGACAAATCCATATTTCCTTCCACCCAAGCTAGCAACACTAACTGGTCCAAACAGATCCATGGCAACAACTGAAGAGGTCTAGAGGTTGATATTTGGTTTTTAGATTTGAAACTTGATTTTATCTGTTTACCTCTCTGACATGCATCACACAAAATATCTTTCTTAAAGTAATATCAGGCAATCCTCTCACAAGGTTATCTCGTTTTAGTTTTGAAATTAATTTCATACTAGCATGTCCTAGTTTCTTATGCCACAACCATCTTTCATCCTCTTTAGACATCAGACATGTTACACTTTGATCTGAGAGATCAGTCAGTTCAATCTTATACAGATTTTGTTGCCTTTTGGCTGAAAAGAGGGTTTTGCCACTAAGATCTTTAACTATACAGAAATCTTTGGTAAAGGAGACATCAAATCCACTGTCACATAATTGACTTATGCTAAGCAAATTGTGTTTTAATCCTTTAACCATAAGAACGTTTGATATAGAGGGAAGAGGAGGTTTACCACCAATAGTACCAATTCCTATAACCTTCCCTTTCTGATTTCCACCAAATGCCACATGACCTCCTTTCTTAAGTTGGAGGTCTAGGAACATAGACCTTTCTCCTGTCATGTGTCGCGAGCAGCCACTGTCCAGGTACCAGCAGTGGTGTTTTCTTTATGCTGTTGAGGACGTCTGCAACAGAGATTATTTGATCTTTAGGTACCCATAGTTTTCTGGGTCCTTTTCTGTTAGTTCTAGGAGTCTGTGAAGACTTCCTTCTTTTCTTGTGGAGGACACTTAGACATAACATGTCCAGTCTTTCCACAGAAGTTACAGACAGGTATGGATTTAATAGAAATAGATGTAGCAGACACTTTAGAGTGCTTAGTTGATACTTTATGATGTATCTGATGGACATATCCTATACCTTCTTTGTTAAGGGAGTGCCTCTGACAGCCAAGCAGCTTTGTCAGATTATCTCTACCATTAACAAATTTGGCAAGATTAGAAGTGGAGCTCTTCCACTTTCTGTTGAAGTTTTTCAACTTCTTCAGACTGTGATGTATCACTAGAGATCTTAGCTTCATTAGACTTTTCAGTCTTCAGCTCACTGTTCTCTTTGGCAAATTTCTCACACTCTAGAGATTTCTGTTTATGCTCACTAAGGAGCTTAACATGATCTCTCTTGAGAGATTTGAGAGCCTTAGACAAACAGTTGGATTCCTCCAACAATTCTTCATAGGCATCAAGTAATTCCTCATAATCAGAATTTACCTCATCATCTGAATCAGAGTCAGTGTTAGCCATTAGACAGAGATTTGCTTCTTCCTCTGTCTCCTCATCAGTAGATGTTGACTCTAGATCTTCCCAAGTGGCCATCACTTCCTTTCTTCTTCTTTTTGAAGAACTTCTTAAATGGGGCTTTCTTGAGTTGAGGACATTCTGCTTTGATGTGTCCTGGTTTCTTGCACTCATAACAGACGATTGAGTTTTGTCTGTTGAGGTGGAATCCTTGAAATTTTTGTCCTTGTTGAATCTTCTGAATGGCTTATCCCTTCTGAACTTCTTTTTCTGTAGGAGAAGCTTTATCTTTCTAGTTAGGAGAGATAGTTCTTCATCCACTTTCAGAAATCCTCAGATTCAGACAGGTCAGCATCACTGGATGACTCGTCTGCCTTTAAAGCTTTAGAGGCTTTGGAAGACTTTTGATCAGCCTTCAAAGCAATTGACTTGCCCTTCTTTGTTGAGATTTCATCTCCAAGTTCTTGCTCATGAACAGTAAGTGTTCCAAGGAGTTCATCCATAGTCAAGGTGGAAAGATCTTTGGCTTGAGAGATAGCAGTTACCAGAGGTCTCCACTGCTTAGGTAGACTCCTAAGTATCTTTCCAACCTTCTCCAGCATTGGAGTAAACTTTGCCAAGAGATTTTAGACCATTGATGATAGTTTGAAAATCTCCCAATCATTTGAGCAACAGATTCTCCTTCTTCCATGAGAAATAGTTCATACTTTCTGACAAGTATGGCAATTTTTGATTCTTTGACCTTGGCGGTTCCTTCATGTGTGACAGCTAAGGTATCCCATATTTCTTTGGCAGAATCACAGGCACAGACCTTCTCAAACTCATCAGGACTGAGTGCACAAATGATGTTGTATCTGGCTTTGTGATTCAGCTCCCATTTTGCCTTTTCTGCAGGGGTCCACTGAGCTTTTGGTTTGTCGGTGTTGTCATCATTTTTAGGGATGAAAGGACCATCTGTGATGACATCCCAGAGGTCTGAGTTTGTAGATAGAATGAACCATTGAAATCTATCTTTCCAATAGTTGTAGTTTTCTCCATTGACGAATGGAGGTCTGGTTAAGGAGGCTCCTTCGGTCTGGTTACTTCCACTAGCTCCAGCAGTCATGTCTATTCTTCAGGATCTTTTACCTCAAACACTGTTAGATGCTCAACCCAGAGGCTGAGCTCTGATACCAACTGAAATAGACAGCTATAAACACGAGAAGGGGGGTTGAATTGTGTTTATCAGAAATTAAAATAAAGTTAAAAACTTTTGCATGCAGAAGCCAAGCACAGACGGGTGTAAAAAGGTTACACAGGACAGGTCACCTGTCTGTTGTAGTTTTCGCAGAAAACAACACACGTATGAAACAAAGACAGTCTTGATGAAAGCAGTTTTAACCCCTTAGTTAGAAAGCAGATGATATAAAATCTAAAACAACTAAAGAGATTAAGGGAAGAGAGATTAACACGGAGATTTATCCTGGTTCACTCTTCAACACAAAGAGCTACGTCCAGTCCTTGGCAGCACCAAGATTTATCCACTATAACTGATCAGGTTACAGACTTCAAGTATTGTTTGCACACCTAGCCTCTTCAGGCTCCAACACAAGTATTCTTTGCACACCTAGCCTCTTCAGGCTCACTCAGATTTGTTTGAGAGTTTTGTTTGTAATAAATACACTTACAGACCTTTCACTAACACTCAGAGAGTGGTTTAAATATAAGGCTTTAGGAAAGTCTGCGTAATAACTTCAATGATTGAAGAATACAGAATGGAATAAAATGAACAGAGTAATAGCTCTTTAATGCTTTGTAAAAACTCCGATAATGTTCATCTTCAATGACTTCTGTATTTATAGCCTTCAAACATTTAATATCCGTTAGAGACATTCCTTGCAACTATGGCTTCAGGCAGAGCTTCATTAAATGCAATATAGTCGTTCTGGGCCAGCCATTAATGCAATGAAGACGTTGGTTGTACTCTAACATGAGGGATAATAGCTTTATGTATCGTGTAGACGCCAAACTCAGGAGTTGTGCAGAGTGCTTTTGTACTTTTGCAGAGTACATTTCCCTTTTTGTGTAATGACTGAAAAGTACTAGGGAATAAAGCATGTTGGAAATGTTCTTTAACTGGAAGTTTATCTCTGACTTCCTTGTTTGCTTGAGAGAGAGCACATCTGAGTTTCTTGATAAGCGTGAGAAAGTTCTCAGAGTATTCTTCATGAGGGGACAGCTTGCAAAAGCTTCCTGTACTTCGAGTTCCTTTAACGAAGAACCTTAGACAAGTTGAAGGGTACAGACAGGTTGTAAAATCAGTTTGCACATAATCAACAATCCTAGTCAGCAGACAGGTTGACTTCTTGGCTACTACAGACAGGTGAGACTTAGGTAGACAGACAGGTGAGTTTTGTAATCTTCTGATCTGTACACTAAGTAGACAGGTTAGCAACCACAAAATAGGTTAATTAAATCATTACCCAATGTTTAGTTTTCATCAAAACTTAGGAAAAATGCACGCAGACATTTTAGAGACTTAACACCACATGCGCCACTAATGCCGCTGTTGGCAGCGGCGCCACTGCACCAGGAGGTGCCACGTGGCGCCGGCCCCCACCCCCCCCCAAACAGCAATTTAATTCCCCCCTCCCTCATTCCTTCGTCCCTTCCCCCCTCCCTATAAATACCCCACCCCGGTTCCCCATTCCCACACACACACACATTCACTTGTGATATTTTCTGTAACTTGTTTATTTTCTAACACTCTTTTAATTTTTTGCACACTCCATTGAAATTAAGTTTAGGTAAATGTTAAATTGTTTCTGATATCATTATTTTATTTTTTTTAATTATATAATCATTTACCGATATTCTGTTACTTTTTGCTTTTTACACTCTTCTTTATCACTTATTATTCTGGATGTGTTTATTTTTACGTTTATAATACCTTATATTTGTATCATTTAATATGATATTTATTTGTGTTTTTTATTTCACCCCTTCTACCGTCTCCCCCTTCCACCAACACATATCTTTTAATTCCTTTTACACTCTATTATAATAAATGTTAAATTTAATTAATTGGTTTATATTCATTTACTAACATTCTGCTACTTTTTTTTTCGTTAATCATTGTCATTTATTTTTCTGATAATGTTGAAGTTAATTCTTATAATATATTTTTGACAGATCTGGTAATTTGTTTGTCTGTATTTTTTTTATTATGTCCTTTTTTTTATTCAGAATGTACCATTTTTTGTTTATTATATTTATTTTGTTTTGTTTTCTTAGTTATTATTTAAGTTGTTGTTATTTAGTTTTTTATTTATTTATGTTATTGTTGTTATTATTGATCTTGTTTTATTTTTATTATTATTATTATAGTTAATATTATTATTTCTATTATTAATGTGCCAATTGACAACACAGTAATATCCGATTGTTAATTTGTTATAATGTTTATTATTAGTGTGGTTATAGAAATATTTTATGTTGTTGTTGATATGAGGGAAGAACCAAATATACGCTAGATTTACTGCACACGTGAGAAGCGGGTAAGTGTCGGCATAATATTTTGACTCATTTACTAACCACATGAATGTCTTCATGTGCTTAGTAAAAGAATCTAAACATCCTAATAACGTACATCACAGCAGGTTGAGAATTGTGACCCCCATCTTCGCCTGAGAGTCAGTTGTAGTGCAAAATTGAATCCTGTGTGGCATTAGGCCCTTGCCATCAGGCACCACGTCCTTCATTACTTGTAAACAAATTTCACAGGTAATGAAGGACGTGGTGGCTGATGGCAAGGGGCTAATGCCACACAGGATCCAATTTTGCACTGCGGCTGGCTCCCAGGCGAAGATGGGGGTCACAATTCTCAACCTGCTGGTGATGTACGTTATTAGGATGTTTTGTGCAGTTGCTACTGGTCAGTAGCCGATCAAACAGATGTTTTGATATATATAAAATATAAAATTTCTAATAAACCCGGTAATATACTGCCTTATTACCTTGTTGTATGCACAATTCATTATTGTTAAAAGATATGTGTTGGTGGAAGGGGGAGACGGTAGAAGGGGTGAAATAAAAAACATAAATAAATATCATATTAAATGATACAAATATATGGTATTATAAACGTAAAAATAAACACATCCAGAATAATAAGTGATAAAGAAGAGTGTGAAAAGCAAAAAAAAGTAACAGAATATTGATAAATGATTATATAATTAAAAAAATAAAATAATGATATCATAAACAATTTAACATTTACCTAAACTTAATTTCAATGGAGTGTGCAAAAAATTAAAAGAGTGTTAGAAAATAAACAAGTTACAGAAAATATCACAAGTGAATGTGTGTGTGTGTGGGAATGGGGAACCGGGGTGGGGTATTTATAGGGAGGGGGAGGGGGACGGGACGAAGGAATGAGGGAGAGGGGAATTAAATTGCTGTTTGGGGGGGTGGGGGGCCGGCGCCACGTGGCACCTCCTGGTGTAGTGGCGCCGCTGCCAACAGCACCATTAGTGGCGCATGTGGCAGTGGCGCCACTGCACCGGGAGGTGCCACGTGGCGCCTGCCAGGTTTTTTTTTTTTAAATATTATTTTAATTAAAACTAGGTTACTTTGGTAAATAGTTTCAAAACTAGGTTATTTTGGTAAATAGTTTCTAAAAGTGGGTCAGTTTGGTCAAAACCCCGCAAAGGAAGCGTTGTGTCATATTGATCTTTCATGTAATCTTGCAAGGATTCTAGAGTTCTTCACTCATGAGATTCCTCGAGCATTCTTGTGAGGACCACACACAAACCTGCGGAGGTTAATTGAGTTGATTGTATTTATCTTAAATCAAAGACTAAACCCCCAATTTAATCCCTGAGAAAAATATTCGGGTCTGAAATAATCCCTATAAAAAAAAACTATCCATTTAATCCTTAAGAATGTAATTACCGGGACTCTTTAGTCCATCCGTGAGTTGACCACCTCTGACCTCAGGTTACCAGCTTAAGTGGCCCACGTTTTTGCTGAGTTGTCAGTTACCATTGTATTTTTGTATTCCAGCATGGAAATTATGATTAAAAAAATTAAAATTAAAAATATTTTTTTATTCCAGCATGTCATATTTTCCCCAACCGCCACTGCTATCGGCCCTTGTCCATTCCTTGCCCTCCGCTACTACCAGAGCCCTTGCCCATTCCTCGCCACCGCACCGCCTGTCACTTCTCCTCCACAACAGCTTCGAACGTCACCATCAAAAACCTGGCCTCCGCCACTGACGCCAAAGGAACCCTTCATCAGAGACAACAAAATTAGGTAGAACAACAACTTCAACCAGAAATAATACACATAACCTCCTTCAAAGATATCAAGTTGACATAACAATAACCCAGCCATCAAGCCTCTATCATAGCACAACTATCCTGCCAACATAGCAACGAAACACCGATACAATATCGACAACCTCTGAACCCATAGCCAGAATTAGAATTTCTGCAATTCCAAACTCAAAAAATTACAAGATAAACCAGCAAAATCAGAAGGCAAATCTCCCCTAACGGAGATGTCATCAAACCAATTGACTAGAGAAAAACCACCCCAAACAGATCACGAATCACATCGTGACTGTCAAAAGCATCCTAAACCATCCTCAGATCTGGCAAGAAAATCGCCTGCCCAAGGGCCAGAAACTCGATTTTTGCGTCGGCGCAAGGAGCAGCGGGCTACGTGACTCTTCTGCTGCCATTTCGAGGAGTGTCTTGGATGGGTGGGGGCGGGGTGTAGACGGTGGAGGAGAGAGAGAGGGTGGGGTGGCAGAGGAGAGAGAAGGGGTGGGGGTGGTGAAGAAAGAAATGGGGTGGGAGAAAGGAGAAGGCTGGTAATGGAGAGGCAGGAGAATTCCTAGGGTTCCCTTCCCCAGAACGCATGTGTTTTGTGACTCAAGAATTTGGGTTTTTAATTTTAATATTTTTTAATCATAATTTTCATGCTGGAATACAAAAATACAATGGTAACTGACAACTTAGCAAAAATATGGGCCACATAAGCTGGTAACCTGAGGTCAGAGGTGGTCAACTCATGGATGGACTAAAGTGTCCCGGTAATTACATTCTTAAGGATTAAATGGATATTTTTTTATAGGGACTATTTTAGATCCGAGTGTTTTTCTCAGGGACCAAATTGAGGGTTTAGTCTAAATCAAATTACTTCTGCAGCAGATGCTCAATTTCTCGACTTGTAAGTTCTGCCTGTGACTTAAAACTTGAGTTTATAGACCTCAAATTAATGAAGATTCCTTTTTGTCAAATTTTAGTTTGTCCTTGGACCTGCCATATACATATTGCTTCCTGCTAGCCAAATCTTACTTATGACCTTGTGGCTATGGAAACCTTGTGGCTGATTTTTTTTTTCCTTCATTAATTTTGATGAACCGTGACCCTTTTCTTTTATTCTTTTATTGTTCTCAGGTCCCTTAGACAACATGGTCAGTCTTCAAAGAGAGTAAACATAGGCATGATACTGTCACCTCTTGTAGGGATGATCTTAAATTGGATGCTACTAATTTGGCTGAATGTCACGAGAACAATTATCTGGTGGATGTTTTTGCAAGCATGGAATGTCCAAATGTTCATTAAAGGCTCGTTTGGTGGTCAAGATAGGATATGAGCGAATATGATAAGAGAGC
The DNA here is from genome assembly GCA_035048595.1 of Echinosophora koreensis. NCBI lineage: Eukaryota > Viridiplantae > Streptophyta > Magnoliopsida > Fabales > Fabaceae > Echinosophora > Echinosophora koreensis. The sequence goes on from JAPCYP010000008.1 coordinate 13,782, forward strand.
AGATAGGATATGAGCAGGATAAATTGTTATCATATCCGACGTTTGGTGCCCACCAGATAATCAACCGGATAGTATTATAATTTTAGTATGGATTTTAAAATTTTCGTTTTTATTCTAAATGTTTTTCATATTTTATTAGATTTTTTTTTTCTAATTTTCATTTTTTAAAATTACATAAAAAGACAAAATTATCCTTGTGATAAAATCATATATAATTTTTAATTTTTTTAAAATATTGTCTAAATCCAATTATTTTTTTATAATTAATTATTTTATATATAAAATGTTTTTATAATTTATTATACTTTAAATCACTTTATCCTTTCATGTTGAGTTATAACCCAACTCCCCCTTCAGGATAGAATTTTGACTAGATGGACATGATAGGATAGGTAACATGATTAATTTATCCTATCATGCTGGCTCACCAAACAATAGTTTCAGACAGGATATGATAGCTTATACTATCATGTTTCTCTTATCCTGACCATCAAACGAGCCCTTATGTCGAATATCTGTTTAATTATTATTTTCAAATTATTTTTTAATAGAAAACCATTTAATTTTTTAACTATAATTTTCCCCAATGTGAGATGTCAGGGCCCATTGGTCGGCTGTCTCATCCGATAATCAATCAATCAAAATTTTGAAATGAAAAACGAATCATTATCACCAGAATACGATGGGCATGATATCTAACTAAAGTAAAATTAAGGTATTATAAACAATTTAAATTGGAGTTGGTAAGAATTATAGAGTGAGTTTGTCTAAATTTCACTTTAAAATTTTGCTTCCTTCCAATTCTTATTCTTATTCTTATGGTGTTGAAAAATGAATCATCATTATGAGAAACTAGGGCCCAAAAAAAAGAACTATGGAAACCTTGTGGTTGAAAATCATTTTCCTCTATTGATTTTGATGAACTGTGACCCTTTTCTTTGATTATATATTCTCAGGTCTCTTAGACAACATGGTCAATCTTCAGAGAAAGTAGACAGAGGCATGATATTGTCACCCCTTGTAGGGTGATCTTAAATTTATTGGATGCTACTAATTTGGCCAATGTCGAGAGAACAATTATCTTGTGGATGTTTTTGCAAGCATGAAATATCCAAATACTGTTTCATTAACTAGGTTAGTTGTTGTCACCTTAATCTATGTTCTTGATTCATGAATATTCAGCATGTCTTTGTTTCTAATGCATTCTTAATCCAACTTTATCCAAATCCCAATTAATCCAGGTCAGTTACCACTTCTCCCAACCTTTGGTGCTATCCAATGCTTAGCTAGTGATAAACTCAGCCAAAAAGGTGTGAGTTCATTGACCATTCCATCAAAGTTTTTGATGAAATGCCTGACAGAAATGTACCAACCCTTGTGCAACAGAAACTATAGTTGGGAAAAGGAACAAAACACAGAGTCTTTGACCCAAAAATCACCTGGGAAGAGGAACACCATCATCCCGTGAATCTGTGATATAACTCTTTGAGGATGGAAGAACAGAAGGAGATAAGGGAGGAATGCAAATATATTATAAGCTACAACAGCTTATAATATGATGGAGGAGGAGAAGACTTTTTGTGTGGGAGGAGGGTACTATGATGGAGTTTCTAAATCTACTCAATCCGTTGGTATTATATCAAAGGGAGGATATTTGGATATGGAAACAACATGCTTCTGGTGCTTATCAAGTCAAGTCTGCTTATGATCACCTTATTTCTATCATGCCACAGGAAATGCAGATGCCTTCGGAGGAGGAAAAAGCTTTCAAAATGATTTGGAAAAGTAAAGCACCACTTAAGGTGGTGGTTCTTTCTTGGCAGTTGCTATTGCACAGGTTACCTACTAGGGACAATCTATTCCGTAGGAGAATTATTGGAGATATGTGTCTTTTGTAAATCACATATAGAGAATACTCCTCATCTTTTCTTTTGGTGCACTTTTTCTAAGTCTTTATGGGTGAATATTTTGTTATGGTTGGGGAAAGATATTCCTTTAACAGGTTCTATAGCTTCTATTTTGGTTCAGTTTGTTAAGGCATTCCATAGGCCCCAAAGTGGTGGGTGGATTTTGATTTGGCATGTTGTGGTTTGGTGCATTTGGGAACTACGAAATGGGGTAATTTTTTATAATGGACATATAGATATGATTTTCTTGTTGGATAGGATCAAGATTTGTTCTTGGAGGTGGTTTATAGCTAGATCAAAGGGTGATTCTTGTACATTCTCTGATTGGTGTATTAGTCCGGGAAATTGTATCCAGTAGTGACTAAGGTACTCTATTTGATCTGGTTGTAATCTATTAATGTTTCCAAGGATTTGTATATGGGTTCTAGGGTACCCCTTGTACTCTAATTAATGACACTTCTTTGCTTTGTTCAAAAAAATTATAAGCTACAACAGCACCAAAGGGAGACAACCTCACCTGCATTTCCGTTTACAGTTGTCAATCCTATTGCCTGTTCAATCTTGTAAATTTTTTAGAAAAACAGAAGATTATTACAAGTTATAATAACATGTAATTTAAACCTAACAAATGATTAGATGCATGGAGGTTTGGATCAGGAAAGGAAATCTTCACATTTAGAGCAGCATTCTTTAATTCCAATTTCCAAGGCTAAAACAATGAGACAAGGGACAAGACAACAAATTCATTTTGTTTTTGTACCTTTGTGAAAAGTTATACAGTAAGGAAGGCCCACCCTCGCTGTGCCTTTGGCGAGGCGAGAGCACCTTTATTCAAAGTCGCTTTCTCGCACCTTTTTTTACGTTTACATCGAATATCTGTTTAATTATTTTTTTCAATTTAATTTATTAAAATTTTATTTAAATAGAAAACCATTTATTTTTTTAACTATAATTTCCCCCAACGTGAGATGTATGCCAGGGCCGATTGGTCGGCTGTCTCATCTGATAATTAATCAATCAAAATATTGAAATGAAAAACGAATCATTATCAGTAGAATATGATGCGCATGCTATCAAACAAAAGTAAAATTAAGGTATTATAAACAATTTAATCGGAGTTGGTAAGAATTTTGGAGTGAGTTTGTCTATCTTTCACTTTAAAATTTTGATTCTTTCCAATTCTTATGATGTTAAATAATGAATGATTATGAGAAACTAGGGCCCAAAACAAAGAACTATGGAAATTAGTACTCAGGAAAACTATTCGTAATAATGAGAAGCTTTCTTTTTGTCATAAATGATGAGAACATGATTTTCATAATCAGCTTTCTTTTCTTTTCCTATGCTTTCGAGTTGAAGGACCATCAGATTCAGATGTAAAATCCAGGCCCAGACATTTAAGAAATGCTACTCTAGCTAATCTGAAATAATAGCATGGGTGGAGGAAATACAGTGTTGAACCCTCCCTCTCTGCAATCTCTTCTCTCACTATCCCTGTGCTTGCATTTGTTGCTATCTCACCTTTTATGCTTAGGTTCTCTCCCCCCTGCCAAAATGCTTTCAGTCAGTGCATATGCCAAGTCCATTTGCATAATTGTTTTGGTTTGGTATGTTTGATCTTTTCTTTTTCCACAAAAAAAAAAAAAAAAAAATGCTCAACAGAAAGAGTTGATAAACAATTTAACATGGATATAGGAATAATATCTCAACTCATGTAAAGTTAATATACACAGGGTAAACGGCTTATTAATTTAGTTTCAATATCTCATCCAAAACATATCAGCACCGTACCAACAGTAAATTGCATACCAAAATTATCACTAAGAATATATCAAAATCAAAGCTTAACTAGATAGTACACATTCATCCTAGCAGAAACAAGTAATCTAGTAGGGTAGCATAAAATGGAAGGTTATAAATTATTAGAACTTGGAAAAGTCAACTTTGGATTGGAGTTTTGTGTAATATTGATTGATAGCATTACAATTAATTGTTGGAAAGAGATCTAGGGTTGTTTTTTGCTAATGGCCCCAAGAAAATGGCAATGGAACCTTTTTTTTTCAAGCCTGGTTATATGACAATTAACATGAACTAATGAGGGCCAAAGAGGTCAGTGGATTGGAATATGCGGTATCTGAAGGAGAATAGTTTTACATATTACTCTAAGATTGAAATGGTGAATCATAACGTGAATATGATAATTAAGAGTTTTTAAGTTGGTTACGAGATGGAAATCAATCAAGTAGGACCTACAATAAAAATCACCAATTATTATTTTTCTTTTAAAAAAAAAAGACTAATAGAGTTTTTTTCTTGACAAATGAGCTATAAATCAGTGTAGGGTTGAAGCTTAAAAGTTTTTTTTCCCCGTTAATCTACCTAAAAAAACATGGGGCGGCTTTTAAAATGCAAAGTATGAGAACAGATAAATTAAAAAAAATAGTAAGGAATTTAGTCAATTTAATTACTTTCTTCTCCTAAATTAGAAATATTTCTTCCATACCAGACTTGAATTTTCCTAACCTGAAAGGTCCCAAATCAGAGAGTAGCCATAAGGATTGTAAACCCACTAATATCCCAGAAGATGAACAGTTAGTATATATTATCAAAACCATCTCAGAAAAAGAGTAACAACAGGAAAAAAGAAAGTTTTGAACTTGAACAACAAATCAAAAAGAAAAACATGAAGAAGCCAAAATCTTGGGGTTGGATTTGTTTGAGAAAAAGGGATCTATCTAATTATTTTAGCTTGAGCTTGTTTGTTTCAAAAGGGAAAATATATAAATAAAATAAAGTGTACCGGCGTATTGTGAAGACGGTTGATTACAGTTGTGGAAATGGAATGGTGAATATCGTCGGTGGCGGTGGCGTTGACGGTGGCGGTGGGAGAATCGTGGGAGGGATCAAAAGCAATGAGGATGAAGCAAAAGAGGAGGAGGAGAAGAAGAAACACAATGAGTTGAATCCATATGAGCCATGGGATTCTAGAACTTTCTATGCTCAGCTCCTCACCAAAATCAAACATATTTATTAGTGTATTAGAGAGAGAAGAGTGTGAATGAGTGAATGAATGAATATAGCGATAGAGAGAAAGAGGGACTCACAAAGGAATGCGTCAGGTAAAATGCGCTTTGACTTTATTGCATAGCTATAGAACTCAGCTAATCATAAACTAGTTAAGTGAAAAATGATTCAATTCAACCATGTTTAGATCGTTTTTTTAGATTCTTTTCCTTTAAAAAAAATAGTGTAATTTGTATGCACTGATAATATAAAGTTTTTTAATCTGTCAACCAATCAGAATTATGGGTGTAAATGGCATTTAAGGTAGTTAAGATAAGAGTCAAATACTTTTAATAATATGTTGGTTTTTAATTGATTGACAATGTAACAAATCTTTACACTGTCAGTACATACCAAGTAAATCCTTAAAAAAAATACTTAGATTTATTAAATTCATCAAAATGCGAAAATTAAAATAATTTTAAACACGTCAAATATAATTCTAAACTAATTCAATAAAATATAGTTTAAAATTCAAATTGCTTGATCAAAATACAGAACCCAAAGATTGCTTCCACCTTGCTCACCATGTGAGCATGTTGTCCAAGTGTGGCCATCTCAGCCTGAGGTTGCATGACTAGTTCTCTTCAACTTACTAAACAATAAAAGAAATGTGGAGGATATTGATTATTAAGGGTTTGTTTAGGAGATAGGAGGGGAAGGGAGGGCAAAGGTTTGAGGAACAAGGGATGAGGAAAGGAAAATACTTTCTAAAGCCCTCTGAAACTCTTTCCTAATTTATTTTTTTATTTCTCCTAAATTGGAGGATTTCGGTTCACTTGTTAAAAATTGAATTAGGGAAGGGTTTTGGAAGCTATCCTCCCTTTCCCATCCCTTTCCCCTTTCTTGATCCTCAAACCCTTCCACTCTCAACTCCCAAACAAACTCTAATGGTATGTTTGAATGAGGGAATTTAATAAGATAACGTATTTTTAGAGAGTTATTATATTTTTACATTGATAAATTTTAATTACCCTCTTAATGTAAGTGTTGTTTGGTGTGGTTGCATGACTTATCTAAAAAACAATCTTTTCAGCACAACATATTCTTGGCTACACAAAGGCAATTCTAAAAAGTTGTCTATGCAATCATTTGCTACTTAAACTATATTTATTTGTTAAATAAGTTAAGCTTAAGTAGATAAAAAATAAGTTAAGGCATAGACCCTTAATACACAGGCTATCCTATCTTTACTTCTGGTGTTGTGTTATTTGCACACCTGAATTTGACACCCCGTATAGACACCGTACATTGATGTGAGTGTGGATGTGTATAGTATTTTAAGATAGAGTATATATATAGTATGTAATTGTGAGTGGGATGTCACATGAGGTGTCAAATTCAGGTGTTCAAATAATATAATGTTACTTCTGGCAATGAGAATCATTGTGTGAGAATTAGTAATTGGGGAAGGTAAGAATGTAAATAATAATCTCATCGAAAAAAAAAATGTAAATAATAACGAATGGGTGTTTACTTAACAAAAAAACATTACACGACAAGAAGAAAAACACATGGGTGCAACTGAATTAGTTAAGACTTTTAAATGATTTTTTAGTGAGACTACGGGGTATTTTTACAAAATTATTCAACAGTAAGAATAAGTTCTATTTGATTGTAAGAGCATGGAAATTATATGATTTCTAAATATAAGTTTTTTTTGGTCGCTGAGTAAAATATTCTCACAAAATTTCTTCATTGAGATTTATTATTTTTTTATGGTAATTTTGTAAGGAAAAAAAGCACTTCTCCATAATTGTATCCAAACAAGTTAAAAATTATTTTTTGTAAAAAATAATTTTTATGATTATGAACAAATATAAAATAACTTCTACTTTTCCTTAAAATTTCTAAAAAAAATAATCTCTAAATTATTGAGTGTAAAAATCACTTTTTTTTAATCCGTAACAAACGGGCTCTTAATCTTGAAGATTTTGAGATTTGGAAAACTTATTTTTCTCTTTAAAATCAACCAACCATAGTGAACGCTCTTCACTTCCACTTTTTTTTTTTTTTTGAGGCAAATCTTCACTTCCACTTTGATGCTTCAAATATTATATATATATATAAATAATAATATAAAATATTGTTAAATATACTATATCTTTATTTTATAATTATTGACTTTAGCATCTTCCCACAGAAAATAAGGGTAAAAAAGAGAATTCACATTACTGTTTTATTTTGGCCCAATTTATTTATTTTAATCCAACCATAAAGCATGGCATTTCACCTTCCCTTGCCTTTGTCTCTTCATTTTCTTGGGTTAGGAATAGAGGGGAAATGTTCAAAGCATTTTAAATACTGAGATTGAAAAATACATGTTTCTGAAGATATTTGAAAGCCACACTCTCCGGGAGGCCTTGATGGCAGGTAGATACTTGGGTTATCCACACGCTTATCATCTTCTTTGTTTGAATTTTTGTAAAATTTAGAAAGTGATGGATGCTGATTCTCTATGCAAGAAGAGGGTCGGAGAGAACAATCTCACTTACCAATATTGAATTGAAGATGTGAAACATGGCTCAAACGAACCTTTTCTTCCTTTTTTTTTTATAATGTTTGCAAGACACAATGATTAGTATAAAAACCCAAGAATTATTGTCCATGGAAGCAGCAAATTCTTTGATCCCAAACCTAAAAGCACAGCTAGGATATTCCATGTTAACTATATTTGATTATAGTATGTTTTACATTGTTTTCTATACATGAGTATTTTAATTGTTATATTCCGATCCGAACAAACTCTAATTCTATTTACTTATTATGACGTGACTAATGTGATGGAAAGAAATAAAGAGTGAAGAAACATAGAATATAGAGTAGTCTATAATTATAGAATAAAAAGAGAAGTTTATTCATAGGAGTTTAAATTAGTATACTTTCCAAGTTTTTGTAGTGGGACTGGTAGAGGAATGGTTTGGATTGGAGATTGAGAACTTGAACTCCTACGGGTTGGAAGAAGACATGTTGTATAGTAAAATTAAATAACTTTTCTCAACCCAATTTTTATTTCTTTAATCTTTTTTTGGACAAAGTGTTTGTAATTGAAAAATGTCATTAAATTTTTTAGATGTCATATAATCAAATAAGTTAAACTATTAAATAGTATTAAATTTCCCAACGTCAATATAATGAATAAATTCATAATTACAAAATCACTATTATAGTATGATGCCCAAAATACAGGGAGAATAGAGAGGGAAAAATGTTTTTATTGAGTTTTAATGAAAGTTGTGACAATGTTATATGAAAATTAGTGAGAAGGTCGGTGATGTTAGCGTTTGTCAATATAAAGAACTATCTTGACACAACTAAGAGTTAGGTGACCGAGTTGAAAAAAAAATTAACATAATAGATGTCTCAATCATAAACGTGGTCCTCTGCTAGCTTCATTGACTTCATCTCTCCCTCGAATCCTCATCCATCCATGACCACGTCTCAATTTCCGACCTCCATGTGTATCTCTAAAGCATCGTCTTTGGTATCGTATCTCACAATATCCGTCTTTCTTTTCTATTGTTAATTTTCCATATTTAAATGCTTGAATGATAGTTTCAATATAAAATTTTAAAACTTTCAATGATTTCAAAATTTACACATTTAAAAGTCCCAAATAAACATAATGCGATGATTTTTTATTTCAAATAATACACAAATATTCATTCGTAGCTCTTTTAATTCGTTATTTTTAACATTTAAAAAATATAAAACAATGTAAAATAATCACACATAAGACGTTTGTGCATCGCACAACATTTAATGATATCAAAATTTTCAAATTTAGAAGTCCAATGAAAATATCATGGATGATACTTCATTTAGAGTACTACACAAATACTTATTTATTGATCTTTTGATTTATTATTTTTTAAATTTAAAAATACATAATATTGTAAAATAATTACATATAATGCGCCGTGCATCGCTCGAGTACAACATCTAGTTATATATATAAATTAACAATATATGTATACACAAAAATAGATTAATTATTGACTTAAAAAAAATAGATGAATTATTATATTATATTATGCGTTCAAGGCTTTTTGTGGGGGTGGGGGTGGGGGTGGGGTGGGGGGGGGGGGGGGGTGGTTTCTTAGGCAATTATATACACTCTCCAGCTTGAGGGAGGTATTGGATATGTGTAAACAAAATTTGTTAGAAAGTTAATTTTATTAGTTAGAGAATTAGTTTAGAGTTATCAAGTATTTTTATATAAAGACTCTCTTTTGTATTTTCTCATTCAATCAATTCAATTATAAAACTATTATCAAGTTTCTCGTCATAACAGGGGAAATGCTACCCACTGCCAAAACCACTAGGGAAATACTCCCAACCAAGTATGGTACAAAGAAGCCCCGGTCCTACGGAAGACCAAGCATTAATCAGGGAAGGAAATGAAAGTCTGGTGCATAAAATTTGAATGGTGAAAACGTGTATGAGTGATGAAGCTTCAGAATACAGACCCAAAGTTTGCTTCTACCTTGCTCACCGTGTGAACATGTTGTCAAGTGTGGTCATTATACCTTTACTATGCCTCATCGAAGAATTTACTGTAGATCCACATGTCACTCTATGAATTTTTTGGAATTTTTTTATTATTATTTTTTATTTTAAATTTTTTCAGAAGAACAACAAAGCATTGAAAAGTCAAACACAGTATATTTATTGTGTGCAGGAGAAGGAACTGAACCACTGATATTTGAATGGCCCTCCCGCTACACGTCACTTCTACTATTTAAGAAAGCAGCTCTTTCATTTGTACTTTAACTTTTAGGATTTTACTTAGTATTGGGCCTTTTGGGACATAGTGCTTTAAGGAGAATGAACAATTAAGGACTTATAATAATGTTTATAAAGGAACATGTTACGTGAAGATTTTTTTTTTTTTTTATGTTAACTATTGTGACATACTCACATGTAATAAATAGGGAGAAAATACATTAATTGATTATTTTTTTAACTAACAAAAGTTATTCTATAAATTCTATAAATAATTAAAATATATAAGTTTTATTATTTTGAGAATAACTTAAACTAATGCAAAAATAGTACACAAATTTAATTATTTGTTTAATTATGTTAGCTTATCTAACGAATTTGTTGAAATTTTTTAATATATACTGAGTCGATAATTGCTTCGGTTTTTATAATAATGAATATGATTGTTCCTTATATTTTTATGTATTGATTAAATAATGAAGACCCAAACTGGCATCTGACAAAACATACAAAGACATGTTTGGTCCATGAAAATAGAAAATATCAATTAGGGACATCTTAGTCCCCAAGAATTTTAAACGATCTTCAAAACAGTCCTTTTTAGGGTAAATTTCAAGGACATTTTAGTCTCTATCAAAGACTATTTTGAACGTCACCCGAAACTCTTGGGGACTAAAATGTCCCTAATGGATATTTTTCATTTCTCATAGACCAAATATGTCTTCATGCTTTTTGTGAGGGACCAATTTGGGTCTTTACTCTTGATTAAAATAAATGAATTAATATTTTAAGCAAAAAAAAAAAGTGTAAATAAAAAGGAATAAAAAAAGTGGGTTGCTTATTATTTGTACCATTGGAGTAAAAAATTGATAGTTTGCTTAAATATGATGTGACACAGTGTGGTCCACTTAAGAAAACAAAGTGGGTTGCTTAAACATCTAGCATTGGATATGCTCTTACCGTTTGAGGGGGAAAATAAATACATGAATGAGAGAAAGAATATGAAGTTGACACAGGCAAACACAAGAAGGGGGGGTTGAATTGTGTTTGTTAATATTTTTCGAAAACAGCCTTTTCAAAAAGATTTTCTCACACAAAAATAAGGAGGCAGAATAAAGCACACAGAAAAGAATCTTTTGAAGGATTAACAAATTCAAGTTCAAATCCCCACAGTTAGTATAAGCACGTAAAACCAAAGAGATCAGGGATTAGAAGATTTACACAAGGTGTTTTATCCTGGTTCACTCTCTTCCAACCAAGAGCTATGTCCAGTCCCTTCTACCTGAAGGATTTTTCCACTATTTTCAAATAGATTACACCAAGTATTCAACACCTCTCCAGGCTCACAAGTATTTCTTTCTTACCAAGCCTCTTCAGGCTCTACCTCTAATAAAGAGTTTTGATTTCTTTGATCTTCTAACTCACTATGTGTGAGAATGTGAAAGTTTAAGATCAGATAAATATTATAGCTAGAATTCAAACTATAATATTACAGACTTTTGCTTTTTGAATGAATAAAGGAGTATTTGCTTCGCAAGAGATTTCTTGAGATTTCTTTGTATGCGCAAAAGTTGTTTCTTCAAAAGCTTTAGTCTTCTATTTATAGAGTCCTTGATCTTCTCTTCAGAATCTTCAACGGTTGTATTTGAAATTCCCGTTTAGTAAGAGAGTCAACCAAGTAAATATCCGTTGAGACTCAGCTGGCTCGAGGCCTTTGTACTGTGAGACAAATTCTTGCATGTAAAAGCACACCTCCGAGCAAAAGCAGCTTGAAAACAGTTTTGCCTCCTTTGTACAAGTTCCAACTATATCAGCGTAAAAAGGTGACAGGGTACACAACGTTTTGCATTGTACTATTCTGCTTTTTGCAAGTCCCCCCCCTTTTTTTTTGTACTATGTTTCTCTCAATGAAACAAGGCAATGTGAACCGTTAATAGAAAAAGAGAAGAACCAATATAAATGAAAAGAATATCAATCATAAGAAATAAATTCGCTTGGGTTCAGATTGGCATAAATGCTTAAGAAAATCTTCGTCCAACAAATGAGAGTAAGGGCAAGATAAGCAATAAGAGTTTTAAGGCTCCGTCCACTGACGTGGCAACCAAAACTTCGTCTACATAAAACATCGGTCTTGCCAGTACTTGCGATATCTAAAGTCTCCGTCCAGTGACGTGGCAAAAGCAGACTAAGGTTATTATTTGAGAGAAGCTCACGTCCACACCAGGAGAAATTCTTCGTCTACTAAAAACATTTAAGCGTTCGTCTACTGAAAACATTTAAGCGCTCGTCTACAGAAAACATTTAAGCGCTCGTCTACTGACGTGGCACTTGAGTTTAAAAGGGAGATCCTTGATAGAGTGGACTCGACCACTCTTTCAGCAAGATATTTAATATAAAACATATGGACGCGGATTTGCAAGGAGAATAGACTTAACATTTTAGCTTATAAGAACAGAGATTCTTTAAGACTAAAGGCACTTGTTAGATTTAAAGCATTAACACTTTGCTACACAAATTTAATTCTCATTTGTTAACATCAAAACCTAGAGATTATTTAATCCAAAATATTTTGGTTCCAACAATCTCCCCCTTTTTGATGATGACAAAAAAAAAACCTAGTTAAATTTATTTTGCAAAGTTTAAGAGAGCTTACAGGGCTCCCCCTAAGACAAGGCAGTCATCAGATAAAAGCAGATAAGGCATAATAAGCTAAGTCTCATATGCAATGATATTGATTAATAGATCAAGATAGCAGCCTATCAAACATTTAGAGTTCAAAGCAGTATCGAAGCAAGGTCATAAAAAAAATGTTAAGGCATAGTATCAGCAAATATTTATGCATATGCAGACAACTATGTACTTTTAAAAATCTCTGTATAATAAAAAATTTAATCTTTCCTTTCTCCCCCTATTTTGTCATCAGACAAAAAGGTAAAAGGGAGTGGACCATCATTGTCAGCAAACAATAAAAGGATAAAAGAAACAGAGAAGAAAAAGTTTTTAGTTGGAAGGAGGTGGTGGAGGAGGTGGTTGGTTAGGCTGTGGATTTTGATTCCTCTGAAACTCCAAGATCAGAGCCAGCATTTGATTCATCACTGCATTTGTAGGGGCCAGAGAGTCTTGAACTTGCTTCTGCACCCTTTCTTCAAGCTGTTGAGCCATCTGCTCAGTCTTTTCCTCAACTATCTTGCCAACCTTATCATCAACAATTTTTCCAATGATGTCTTCAAGATTGGGTGGCAAGGTAAGTTGTCTTGAGCTCTCAGCAGTGTCAGAGACAGTGTCTTGAGCCTGGGCTGCTGTTCTGACCATAGCAAGAGCTAATGGTTGAGAAGAAGTCTTAGCAGACTCAGCTCCTTGCTTAGAGACACCATCCTCAGCAGACTGCTTAGCCTGTGCAGATGGAGGTTCAACTGAAGTAGGCTGAGAAGACAGTTGCTCATCAAGTTCAGGGCCTTCTACAATCAATTCTTGGGCTGCCTGATCTGAGGAAGATGTTGCTGGAGGTGCAGTAGCAACTGTAACAGGTTTCTGTGGTAAATCCTTTGCCCAGTGGATAGGAATAATTTCCTCCACATCCCTGCTGGTAATAGGAAGTCCCCACAGATCTTTGTAGATCATGTGCCTTACTCTGGATAGGCCACATTTTCCTCTGTACTTAGGAATTTCTTTCTTCTCTTCTTGAGTCAAACCAGAAGAAGAAGCTTCCCTGGTGCAGTGGATGATGTGAGACAACCAGAAGTCTACAGCCTTCATCTCTCCAATTTTCTGCACATCCTCCATATATAGATAGAAGTCAAGCTCGGAGGGATCAAAGAGTTCCTGAGACAAGTCCAGCATGGCAGAGTGAGCTTCAGGCATGACTCCTTTATTTCTTTTGCGCCTCATGTCTTTGTCTTTGTTGAGGTCTATCATACCAAGCCTTGGACAGATGGGGTAGGGAGCAATACCTACTCGAGTTTCCTTATGGTGTCTCAGCCATGTGATAGGAACCCAACGTGCAGCTCTCTCAATCTGGAAGTAGCTGAACTCCCACTTCAGAATGTTGTAGATCAGTTGATCTGCGAAGGGGTCTGAAGCACTTCCATAGATGCTGGGATGCTCAAATTTCATCCATTTTGTGTTTGCATCCAGAATAATTGGAATGTGCCCAGATGATCGAGCTCTCTTCTCAGGTAAGGAAGGCAGATGGTTCCTTTTAGGATCAGTTTCCCATACGGGAATGATGTGCCGTGCTACCCCTTCAGTGTGAGGAATCAGTGGTGGGGTTTTTTGTAGGTTGGGGTAAATTTTCCTTTTGGGAAAGCGGTTGAGGGGTAGATGGGTTAGGAGAGGGCCATGTTGGTTGTGCATCTCGGAGGGAAAGGGACCTTTAGGAGGCTGAGAGTTTGGGTATTTTGTGGTCCAGGGATACTCCTCATAGGGTTCAAAGTCATAATCTGGATGGGGGTACCACCTTGTTAAAGGAGTTTCAAGGTTAATTTCAGGGTCAGGTTGGTGAGTATGGAACAGAATTTTCCAATTCCTCTTAACCTGAGCCCAGTTCTCAGACCTATTGGCAAAAAAAGTGGATGGGGGAATAATTGGTGGAAAGAGTTTTCTTAGTTGTTTAGGGAAGGGGGCACCTCTGCATATTCCATCATCCTCTTGATGAAACCAAGGATCTGAATCAGGAATTATGGGTGGAAAGAGGGTTTTGAGTGGTGTAGGTTGAGATGTAGTTGGGCTATTTTGTGGTGAAGATGGATTTGAGGTTTGGTCAGGTTGTTCTCTTTGTGGTGAGGGTTGGGGTGAGGGTAAAGAGGGTCTATATACATTATCAAAAAATCCTACACTAGGAGTAGGGGCATCATCACTCACAGTATTAGTAGGGACATCAGAAGAGGTGTGTACCTCAGAGGCTGCAAAAGTTCTTGCTTTCCTTGCAGGTTGCCTCCTCTTGGTAGGCACAGCAGCATCAGCGGCAGTATCAACAACAGCAGCTGCTTTCCTCTTTAAAACTGTTCCCAGTGGAACATTATCATCTTCATCATCATCTTGAGGTAGAACCAGTTTTCTAGCTCTCTTGGGAGCAGGTCGAGGAGCAGGTTGAGGGGCTTCATTCCCAGGCTCATTGATAACAATGCCTCTGGTAGGCCTTCTAGGAGCAGGCTTCCTGACAGCCACAGTTTTCCTTTTAGTTCCTCTCTTCACACCAAGAATAGCTGCATTGTTGGCCTCAACTGCTTCTTCTTTAATCTTCATTTTCTCCTCGTATTTTGACATTTCAACCAGTTTGTACGTGTCAAGGTGCATACTGCTTAGGTTGCTCTTTCCAAAAATGGCAGCTTGCATCCCCTTCGAACGAAAGATCTTATCTTGTTCTTCTTGAGGCTTTGCATCTAAGTAATCATACAAGCCTTGCTGCTTGAAGACTTTTGACAGAAGATGAGAGAAAGTGATGTGAGAGGCTGTTTCCCTGTGTGTGATGGCATCCTTGAAACGATGAAACAGGATCCATGGCAGGTTTATTTTTGTCTCATAGATCATGTTGCAGAGACAAAACTTGTGAAGAGCAGAGAGATTATCCTTAGACCCTGCCTTATGAAGCACAGTCTTGTTCAGAATCTGATGAAGAATCCTGATATGATCCTTCATTTCAGATGACTTCCACGAATGAGTCCTCACTACATCTTCTCGCATCAGTGTAACCGAGATAGTTTCTATACCACCCAGATCTTCTTCCCAGTTTTCTGTCATGATCAAACCCTCTTGAGCACAGAGGATTGCATCAGAAATGGTCTTCTCAGAAACGATTATCTTCTTGCCTTGAACAAACCCTACTACCTCAGTGTTGGTAATCGTTGGTTTCCTCCAGAAATCCCTGATCAGGTCTGGATAAATCGAGACCTTTTCCAGAAACAAACCATCCCAACCAGCAGCGTTGATGTACTTGCTTACATCCAAGTTATACCCACTCAGAACTTCAAAGTTGAAATGATGTTCAGCAGCGATATTAATGATGTCAGTAACATAGGCAGGCTCGGGAGTTGAGGTTGAAGCCATTGTTGAGTTCTTGAGTACAGGTTTAGGTTTGAAGGAGAGTTTGAAAATTTTCAGAGAAGTTATCAAAGATGAAGAGTAGCGAAAAGTTTTTCAGAGGGAAAGGAGTTACCTTTAAAGGGTTTCCGAATACCAACAGTTTTCAAGGGAAATTCAAAAAAAAGATTGATTAGACAAGACTTTAGTGAAAAAACGGCGTTGGTATATTGGGACCGTAAAAAGGTTACGATGGGATTGATGGAAGTTGCTGACTCAGCAAGGAAATGATTAAAATCAAATGTTTTAAGATAACTGAGTTTAGATAAATAAAGATGCAAATATTTAAAAAGCAAATGTATGTAAGATTGGGTCCACAAAGGATTGAGGGTGGACGCATAAAAACATATGTAGTGGACGCGGCACACCAACAGTAGTGGACGCGTAGACTACACGAGCTCTGGACGCCAAAAACCAGTGGACGCGCAGATAAAACATGCAATCAATACATATACCATATTAAACCACATACAACATGTTAAGATGTTTTCTGATAAAAGTAAATCTGTCCTCAGCAAGAGGTTTAGTAAAGATATCTGCCCATTGATGGTCAGTATCTACAAATTGAACATCAAAAACACCCTTTTGCACATAGTCTCTGATAAAATGATGTTTGATTTCTATATGCTTAGCCCTAGAATGAAGAATTGGATTCTTAGACAGATTAATTGCAGCAGTATTATCACACATTAGTGGAATACTACTTACAAACACATTGTAGTCCTCCAATTGGTGTTTGATCCAGAGAAGTTGTGAGCAGCAGTTTGCAGCTGATATATATTCTGCTTCAGCAGTCGATAGAGCAATGGTACTCTGCCTTTTGCTTGACCACGATACTAAATTAGCTCCAATGAAATGACATCCCCCACTGGTGCTTTTTCTTTCAATTCTATCTCCAGCATAGTCAGCATCACAAAAGCCAACTAATCTGTAATCTCCATCTTTCTCAAAGCACAGACCAAGACTAGTAGTACCTTTTAAATATCTAAAGATTCTTTTAACTGCTGATAAGTGAGATTCTCTAGGATCAGATTGAAAACGAGCACACAAGCAAACACTGAACATTATATCAGGCCTAGAAGCAGTTAGATATAAGAGAGATCCAATCATACCTCTGTATACCTTTTGATCTACCTTTTTCTCTTTATCATCTTTGTTCAGTGTGGACGTGGGATGCATAGGTGTGTTCATAGGTTTGCAATCATCCATCTTAAACTTTTTGAGAAGTTCCTTTGAGTACTTAGTTTGATGGATGAACACCCCGTCCATAGATTGTTTGACTTGAAGTCCAAGGAAGAATTTGAGTTCTCCCATCATGCTCATTTCAAACTCTTTCTGCATTAGCTTTGAGAATTCTTTGCACAAAGATTCATTAGTAGCACCAAATATAATATCATCTACATAGATCTGTACTACTATGAAGTTGTATTTAATTGATTTTCTAAACAAGGTTGTATCAACCTTTCCTCTAACAAAACCATTATTCATTAGAAAAGAACTTAGCCTATCATACCAAGCTCTTGGGGCTTGTTTTAGGCCGTATAAAGCTTTCTTAAGCTTGTATACATGTTCAGGTTGGGTTTCACTCTCAAAACCCGGAGGTTGCATAACATAAACTTCTTGATTGATAAAACCATTTAAAAAAGCACTTTTTACATCCATTTGAAAAAGCATAATATTATGATGTGCAGCAAATGAGAGTAAAATTCTGATTGCTTCCAATCTTGCAACGGGTGCAAAGGTTTCAGTATAGTCTATACCTTCTTCTTGAGAATAACCTTGTGCAACCAATCTTGCTTTATTTCTTATAACCTTACCATTTTCGTCAAGCTTGTTTCTGTAAACCCATTTTGTTCCTATAACAGATTTATTCTTAGGTAGGGTTACCAGAGTCCAAACTTCATTCCTCTCAAACTGATTCAGCTCTTCTTGCATTGCCAAAATCCAACCATTGTCCAGCAGAGCCTCGTCTACAGTCTTTGGTTCCAATTCAGAGACCAATGCAGAGTCTTCTTGCTCTCTGAAGGTTGATCTGGTTCTTAGCTTATCGCTTGGATTTCCTATGATTTGATCCGGTGGATGATAATTCTTGAAATGCCAAGTTCTCTGAGCATTGTCTTGTTGAGAGGTGGATGCTTCTGGTTGATGAGAAGGGTCTTCAACTGGATCATCAGTTTTAACTTCTTTTGTTTCTCCTGAGATGTCTAAGTTAAGATCTGCAAAACTTTCATCTAGCTCTGATAGTTTCTTATCAGGCTGTTTGTCATCAAATCTAACTTGTATAGATTCTTCTACTATTAAAGTTCTTGAGTTGTACACTCTAAATCCTTTTGAGGTTTCAGAAAATCCTAGTAGAATTCCATTGTCTACCTTAGCATCAAACTTACCAAGTTGATCTTTTGTATTTAAAATAAAACATTTACATCCAAAAGGATGAAAGTAAGATATGTTGGGTTTTCTGCCTTTCCACAATTCATAGGGAGTCTTACTCAGAATAGGTCTAATGTATATTCTGTTCTGAATGTAGCAGGCAGTGTTCACAGCTTCAGCCCAGAAGTGCTTAGGGACAGAATTGTCATTGAGCATAGTCCTAGCCATCTCTTGAAGAGATCTGTTCTTTCTCTCTACCACACCATTTTGCTGTGGTGTTCTTGGTATTGAGAAGTTGTGTTGAATTCCATTTTCTTCACAAAACTCATTGAATAGCTCATTGACAAATTCTCCCCCATGGTCACTTCTAATTGAAGCTATACACATGCCTTTTTCATTCTGTACACGTTTGCAGAATACAGAGAAGACCTTGAAAGACTCATCTTTGTGAGCAAGGAACATAACCCATGTCCATCTAGTATAGTCATCCACAATGACTAGACCATATTTCTTACCACTGATAGAAGCAGTCCTTGTTGGACCAAAAAGATCAAGGTGTAGCAGTTCTAGTGGTCTCTTGGTACTTACAATATTCTTAGATTCAAAAGAACCTTTGACTTGTTTTCCCTTCTGACATGCATCGCAGAGAGCATCAGATTTGTATTTAAGGTTTGGTAATCCTCTCACGAGGTTATGCTTATTTAGCTTTGAGATTAATCTCAAGCTTGCATGACCTAGCCTTTTATGCCAAATCCAACGTTCATCTTCAATGGACACTAAACACGAGACACTTTGATTTGAGAGGTCCTCCAAGTCAATTTTGTATAAATTGTTTTGCCTCTTAGCAGCGAATAAAATTGATCCATCATTTTTCTTGACATAACACATGTTCTTATTAAAAGAAACATCATATCCACTGTCACATAATTGACTTATGCTCAGTAGATTATGTTTTAAACCATTCACCAAAAGAACATTATCAATGGAGGGAAAAGGATGTTTACCGATTTTACCTATACCAGTGATCTTTCCTTTCTGATTTCCTCCAAATGTCACCCAGCCACCATCCTTATGTTTAAGGTCTTGGAACATATACTTTTCTCCCGTCATGTGACGTGAGCATCCACTGTCCAAGTACCAGGATGTTTGTTTCTTTCCTGTTGTTAAGCAGATCTGCAACAGGTATTATCTTGTTCTTAGGTACCCAAACTGACTTGGGTCCTTTCATGTTAGTTTTCTTTGGACGAGAATATTTAGTATGCCTATTATGTATGCATCTAGATGTAGAGTGCCCACTTTTTCCACACACTTTACAAAAGGTGTTGGACGGGCCAGATTTGGTTTTTGCATACCTAGCTGGAGCTTTTGAAGCTCTTTGCTGCATAGGTGGTTTTGACTTAATGTAAGATGCCTCATGCTTCTTATTGTCATAACCAAGGCCAGATTTATCAAAGGGTGACCTAGAATACCTTAGGATAAGACTAAGCTTATCTGAGCCTCCTACCAGTTTTGACAGAGAGTCTGTCAAGTATTTTACATCTTGTTTTAGTTTTGCAACTTCACAAGAATTGTCAGGCTCACATTCAGATTTGTCAGTTAGACTGACATTCTCTGATTTCAGCTTATCATTTTCTTGAAGCAAACTTTGTTTTTCCATGCAGACTCTATCATATTCTTTGGTTAATTTTGCAAACTTCTTTTTAAGACTTTTGTATTCATGAGACAATATGGATGAGTCATGCAGTAATTCATCAAAGGCATTTTTGAGAGTTGAAGGTTCAGAATCTGTTACCTCATCATCATCAGTGTACTCATTCTCTGATGATGTGTCTGCCATGAGGCAAATGTTTGCCTCTTCCTCTGCTTCCTCTTCCTCATCTGATGAGGATAAGTCCAAGTCCTCCCATGTAGCCATTAAACCCTTCTTTTTCTTAAAGAACTTCTTCTTCTCTTTTAGGTCAGGGCAGTCGGCTTTGAAATGTCCTGGCTTTTTGCACTCAAAGCACAACGATGGACCTTTTTCTTTGGAGTCTGATTTCTCCTTAGAAAATTTCTTGTTGAATGGCTTTCTCTTGAAATTATTTTTTCTTCTCCACATATGTTGTATCTTTCTGGAGATGAAGGATAGTTCATCTTCATCTGATCCTTCATCACTGTCTGAAGGTTCAGCATCATCTGAAGACTCAGCAGCTTTGAGAACTTTTGAAGAACTTGCTTTCTTTGCCTTTAAAGCAATGGACTTTCCCTTTCTGGAATTGTCTTCCTCATTTAGTTCAAGTTCATGAACTTTTAATGATCCTAGAAGTTCTTCCAGAGAGAGAGTATTCAGATTCTTAGCTTCTTGAATAGCAGTGACCTTCGGTCTCCACTGCTTGGAGAGACTTCTCAGAATCTTTCTGATATGATCCCTATTCTCATATACTTTTCCCAGATATCTGAGACTGTTTGTTATTGTTTGCAATCTTCCAAACATCTGATCTATAGACTCATGATCAGTCATCTTGAAGAGCTCATACTGGTGAACCAGCATGCTTATCTTTGACTCCTTCACTTGTGATGAGCCTTCATGAGCGAGAGCCAGTGTATCCCAGATTTCTTTTGCTGTGTTGCAGCTGTGAACTTTATCATGTTCTGATCTGGTAATAGCACACATCAAGTAATGTTTGGCTTTGAGATTTAGTTGATGTTTGGCTTTCTGATCAACACTCCAATCTGCTCTAGCCAGTACTGCTTGATTTTCACCTCTTGGCTCAGTGTAGCCATTCTCTATCAGTTCCCAGATGTCTAGGTTCTGTGCATCTAGGAAGGCCATCATTCTCTTCTTCCAATAGTCGTAATCAGTTCCATCAAAGAGTGGAGGTCTGTTGATGGCTTGTCCTTCTGCATCCATGGTGATAGGATCGTACTTCCTCAGCACTTGTTAGATGCTCAACCCTTTCGAGGCTGAGCTCTGATACCAACTGAAGTTGACATAGGCAAACACAAGAAGGGGGGTTGAATTGTGTTTGTTAATATTTTTCGAAAACAGCCTTTTCAAAAAGATTTTCTCACACAAAAATAAGGAGGCAGAATAAAGCACACAGAAAAGAATCTTTTGAAGGATTAACAAATTCAAGTTCAAATCCCCACAGTTAGTATAAGCACGTAAAACCAAAGAGATCAGGGATTAGAAGATTTACACAAGGTGTTTTATCCTGGTTCACTCTCTTCCAACCAAGAGCTACGTCCAGTCCCTTCTACCTGAAGGATTTTTCCACTATTTTCAAATAGATTACACCAAGTATTCAACACCTCTCCAGGCTCACAAGTATTTATTTCTTACCAAGCCTCTTCAGGCTCTACCTCTAATAAAGAGTTTTGATTTCTTTGATCTTCTAACTCACTATGTGTGAGAATGTGAAAGTTTAAGATCAGATAAATATTATAGCTAGAATTCAAACTATAATATTACAGACTTTTGCTTTTTGAATGAATAAAGGAGTATTTGCTTCGCAAGAGATTTCTTGAGATTTCTTTGTATGCGCAAAAGTTGTTTCTTCAAAAGCTTTAGTCTTCTATTTATAGAGTCCTTGATCTTCTCTTCAGAATCTTCAACGGTTATATTTGAAATTCCCGTTTAGTAATAGAGTCAACCAAGTAAATATCTGTTGAGACTCAGCTGGCTCGAGGCCTTTGTACTGTGAGACAAATTCTTGCATGTAAAAGCACACCTCTGAGCAAAAGCAGCTTGAAAACAGTTTTGCCTCCTTTGTACAAGTTCCAACTATATCAGCGTAAAAAGGTGACAGGGTACACAACGTTTTGCATTGTACTATTCTGCTTTTTGCAAGTCCCCCTTTTTTTTTTTTTTTGTACTATGTTTCTCTCAATGAAACAAGGCAATGTGAACCGTTAATAGAAAAAGAGAAGAACCAATATAAATGAAAAGAATATCAATCATAAGAAATAAATTCGCTTGGGTTCAGATTGGCATAAATGCTTAAGAAAATCTTCGTCCAACAAACGAGAGTAAGGGCAAGATAAGCAATAAGAGTTTTAAGGCTCCGTCCACTGACGTGGCAACCAAAACTTCGTCTACATAAAACATCGGTCTTGCCAGTACTTGCGATATCTAAAGTCTCCGTCCAGTGACGTGGCAAAAGCAGACTAAGGTTATTATTTGAGAGAAGCTCACGTCCACACCAGGAGAAATTCTTCGTCTACTAAAAACATTTAAGCGTTCGTCTACTGAAAACATTTAAGCGCTCGTCTACAGAAAACATTTAAGCGCTCGTCTACTGACGTGGCACTTGAGTTTAAAAGGGAGATCCTTGATAGAGTGGACTCGACCACTCTTTCAGCAAGATATTTAATATAAAACATATGGACGCGGATTTGCAAGGAGAATAGACTTAACATTTTAGCTTATAAGAACAGAGATTCTTTAAGACTAAAGGCACTTGTTAGATTTAAAGCATTAACACTTTGCTACATAAATTTAATTCTCATTTGTTAACATCAAAACCTAGAGATTATTTAATCCAAAATATTTTGGTTCCAACAGAATAGTGAATAGGGAAGCTTCTAGACCCAGAAAGAGATGGGTTTAATTATATATGTATTAATATTTTAATTTGAAATGAAAATAATTTTAAATAAAAATGTAAAGATATGGGGTCCATTGTGGGATGCATTAAAAGTAGGTTATGAACTTAAAGATAGTTCTTGCATTGGAGCTAAAAATGGTAGATCATGTTCCTTAATTGTTATGTGTCATCTTTGGACTCACTTAGAAGGAGTTAAGTACCAAAACATGGTTCTTGCACTGGAGATGCTCTTAGAAGGAAGAAGACAAAGGCAGCAAGGGGATTGGGGAGGGAAGGAGCAAGGTTCTGGAATCTGATTTATGAACAAAAAGGTTACTAGGGTTTCAAAGTCACACGGGTTCTTTACAACTTCTAGCTGTCAGTCCTCCTACCCCCATCCCAAAGACACAAACCTAACATCTAATAATTACAAACCCTAAAAATATTTTAAAAATAACAAAAAGGAATATATTGGCCATTTAAAATTTAAATGACGTTAACTTAGCAAAAAATTTAAATCATATTTAGTGATTGTAATAACAGTTGACTAATGTTTCTGATATTTAATGCTACTATTATTATATTAAAATTTATGTGTAGTATTTAAAAATCAAGAGACTGAGAATTTAATTGAATTTATGTGTATCATTTTTGCTTATGATATTTAATGTTACTCTTATTATGCTAGCTCTATACATTCTATAATTTGTTACTTTAATAGTTGAAGAAATAGAGATCTAATGATTTAAAGAGAATGCAGGTTTAATGCTAATTTTTCATATTTAATTTTAATATTATATTATGCATAGTAATGTTTAGAAATAATTTGAAATATTTGTCAACTCTAATGTTATAAATTATTGGTAGGTGAATTTTATTCTATTGTTTTTGAATCAACATTTCAATATCAAATGGATGTATCATCCAGTAGATCTGTGAAACCTTTACCTGATATTCAGAATGGTATGTCTTATTGTTCTCTATATTTTTCCAAATTTAATTTATATAGTTCTCGCTTTTTTATGTGTAATGATTTGATATATATTTTTTTTGTATACAATGTTTAATTTTTTAAAAATTAAAATATTTATTAAATATTTTTTACAATCTTTATTAATTCTGTAGTTCTATAAATTATTGGCCTTGGTTTTTAGGGATAATTTATTTAAGTTTGATTATTTTTTTTCTCCTTTAATATTTAATCATGTTTTTTAAAGGGTAATGTGAATGTGCTAACTTTGTCTTCGAATACTTTATTTGTATTTATTTTTCTGCTTTATTTTTTTATTTTTTAAAAATAGATATAGATTTTGTAAGTCGAGTGGAATCCCAACAACATGGTCTACCAACCCAAGTGAGTTATGGGGATATATTATGTAGAAGTAAGAATATTAATTTCACAATCCATCCAGGTAATCGAAATTGTTATTTAGTTGGTATTATTATATAATTTTTCTCACTTGCATTCAACTTTTTTATTTAATTGGTTTATTGTTATTGATATTATAGAAATGGATTTTCAAGTTCATGATGAAGAGAATCCTTTATTTGTTGTAGTTGAACGTGAAGGTATTTATTTAGTAATCTATGTCTATTTGCATCTATTAATTTTATTTATTGTTGCCACTTTTTTATTTTTTATACGTTGACTGATTTATTAAACTATTTTTCTAGATTGTCGAGACTTTGGATGAATGAACCGATGTTGAACATTATGGAGCAATGGTTTGGTGTAAGGAACATTCAAGAGTTCACTTAGATTCCTTTGTTACACAATGTCAAGAGTTCGGATTTCACTTAGAGAGTTCCTTGCATTTAGGTTAGTGAATAGATCTTTTGAGGGGACAATTTTGTTCAACGGTAAAAGGTTACCCCAACAATTTATTGTTGATATATACTCAATAGTTGAAGCTTAAAGATTGTCCTTCATCAGGAAAGATCAGAGTACTATTAGAAGTGATTTTTTAAAAGGTATTGAAGTAGTTGTTGATCAAGGACATATGGAAGATTCCTCTATTGAAAAACGTGTTATTCTACCGTCTTCATTTAGTGGTGGTCGACAATATATGTTTAATAATTGTCAAGATGCTATGTTAATTTGTAAAAAGTTTTGGTATCTAGATTTGTTTTTAACGTTCACATGTAATCCAAAGTGGGATGAGGTCCATCAATTTGTTTATGAGATAGAGCTTACTTCGCCAGATCGTTTTGATATTTCATGTAGAGTGTTTCAGATGAAATTGGATCAACTAATATTGGATTTTAAAAATGGTGATTTTTTTGGAAAGTTATTGTAGGTGTGGGTGCTGAATAACTCATGATATTATTTTAACCTTCCTTTTTTTTTTTGCAGTCATTTATTTTTTGTGGTTGTCTACTTATAATTTGTTGTGATATTTGTTTAGGAATATATATATTATTGAATTTCAAAAGAGGGGTCTGCCACAAGCACATATACTATATTGTGGATAAAGGGGAAATATAATTTACTTCCCGTTGATTTTATTGATTCTATTATCTCTACTGAATTGTCAGACAAGCATAGGATTCCAGAATTACATAGTGTTGTGTCAAATTTTATGTTTCATGGTCCTTGTGGTAATGTAAATCAGAAGTCGCCGTGCATGAAAGCAGGAAGGTGGTCAAAGTTTTTCCCAAAGAGATTTGTTGACCATACATCGTTTGATGATGATGGGTACCCAATTTATAGGAGAAGAGATACTGATATTTGTTTTATGAAGAATGGTCTTGAGTTGCATAATCATTATGTCGTGTCTTATAACCCTAAGTTACTAATGAGGTATCGGGCTCATATTAATATTGAATATTAATTATAACAAGTCTGATTGTATTAAATATTTATTCAAATATGTTAACAAATGTCCTAATCGTGTTACGATAGTTGTTACTACCAGTGGATGTCGTGTGTTTCCATTTATTAGAAGAAAAAATTGAATTTACTTTAGTTCATATTTTAAAGTTAAATTATTTGATACTTTAAAAAAAAAATGACTGTTTTTTTTTAATGCAAAAACAAGTGAATGTTTAATAGAATGTGTATAACATACATTTAGACAATTCAATATTATTCCAAAATACAAGTAACCATTACAATTAATAAATGTAACCATTTGTTACATGTTATAATAAATTATTTAAAAAAAAAAATATGACCCGTGCGTCGCACGGGTTAAAAACACTAGTACATACTAACATGCATAATTAAGGACGCACGGGTTAAAAACACTAGTACATACTAACATGCATAATTAAGCCCCCAGTTTAGAGCTCATTCTTCAGCCTGAGTTGCATGACTAGCTCTCTTTAATTTACTAAACAATAGAGCATGTTTGGGAAAATGGTTTTTCCATTTGTTTCAACTGTTTTCAGATTAAAAGCTATTTCTTAAATAATCTATCATGTTTGGGATTAGACTTAAATTTTTAAAACAGCTTTTTTTTAACAAAGACGCTTGTTTCCAATAAGTTATGGGGAAGGACTGTTTTTGACAAAAACGCTGGTTTATCCCCCCATGGTTACTATTCAAATGGCCAATTTATAACCAAGCTGCATTTGTTCCCATAATACCCTCCCTGTAGCTGCGCAGCTTTACATGTGTGGGGGGGTAACGTATAGGGGAATGACTAATGAGGCAACTTTTGTTTTTTTTCAATTTTTCTAATAGTCACCCTTAAAATTATTTTTTTACACTATTCTTGTGAATTTTTATTAACATGAAATGCATAAAATATTTTATATTTTAAAAAAAATGAGAATATAAAATTTATGCTAATATTACTTAATATATTGTATTTCACATGATTTCCATAATCATGAATGATTTCCATAATCATGAAAAAAGTTAGAAATTTTATTCAATTTTTATAGAAAGATAAAATTTTGATGACATGATATAAAAAATCTCTCGTAAAAAAAAAAGATATAAAAAAATATAATATTAAAAGAGAAACAAACATTATAAACAAATAACTTCATACCATTTTCCGAAATTTACTATGTAAAAGTGATTATTTTTGCACCACCCAAATGAAATAGATTATCTTAAAATCACTTTTCAGCAAACATACCCAAACGAAAACAGATTCTGATTATAATAATCGATCATTTTAAAACAGATTATCAGCATAATCTTTTTTTTTCCAACTTTCTCAAACACTAAGAGAAATGTGGAGGATAATAATTATTAAGTGTCGTTTGTTGTGGTTTTTAGTTAGTACAACATATTCTTGGCTATACAAAGGTAATAAAGTCGCATATACAACGGTAAATTATTTTTAGAGATTTTAAAGAAAAATAGAAATATATTTGTGTTTGTTTATAATAAAAAAAATATTTTTTTAAAGAGTGATTCGTTATAAAAACTGATTTTTTTTACAAAAGTTAATGAAAGTTTCTTTTCATTTTAATCCTGGAAATGATTTTTTCTGCTTTTCATTATTTTCAAAAACAAAGACACACACACTAAATTTAAAAAAATGATTATTTATTTAAAAAATAATTTTTTTAACAAAATAAGCAATAACAAACACATTTATAATATGTTAAACACATGCAAAGCACGGATATGACAATTCTCTTTTCTACCAAAAAAAATGTCGTTGTTTGGTTTTGAAAGAGAAATATGGAAAAATTAAACTCTAAATAATATGGTTGGCTCGCTTTTTCCCCAATCCTTTTCCATTCAATTAAATATCCATTGCCAATTTTGGGGAGGAATATTACAAAACGAAATACTCCTTCCGGTCCTTATTAACTACTCATTTTCAATTTTACTCTTATTTATATTAGGGTTTATATTTACGAGAT
This sequence comes from Echinosophora koreensis, assembly GCA_035048595.1. Lineage (NCBI taxonomy): Eukaryota > Viridiplantae > Streptophyta > Magnoliopsida > Fabales > Fabaceae > Echinosophora > Echinosophora koreensis. The sequence continues at coordinate 41,317 of JAPCYP010000008.1, forward strand.
AATATAATTTTCAATACAAGTACGTTTGTTCATTAATTATATAAAAGATAATTTTGTAAATTTATATAAATATTAATTATAAATAATTTATTTCAATGTATTTTCTTGATATGTGTATTTTAGAGTTTTGCCTCTTATACATAGGATCAGAGGGAGTATACAATAGTGGAGAAGAGAGACAACCTCATTATTTATATGGCTCATGCTAATCAGTACCCTAAAAGTATTGGTTAAGAAACAAAAAAAAAGCAAAAACTCATTAGGAATATAAGTTTACCTCTCTTTAAAATATTAAATATACCAAATTTTAATACAAATTTTCTCTTTAATCAATACCTTAGGATACTGGTTACCATTCTCTCTATTTATGTATATGTGACAGTCTTGTATGCTACGTATTCAATATTTTCACCTCCTGCTCTGTGCATCACACTTTACGACTCGTTAAGACTCACCAACGCTCTCGGATCTGAAAACCACGTTACCCAACAAAGCAATTGACACGTAACCAATCAAGTCCCACACACTGCCACTGCTCTCTATTCATTCTTAAGCTCCGAAAACCAAATTTCTATCTCTCTCTCTGTCTGTCATGGCATCTGCTACGCGCGTGGCGCACTGCGAGCTGCGGTGGGACAGATCCGCGGTTCGGCCTAAGGAACCATCCGGTCCGGCTCAGGTTTCGTTTCCGAAACCGAAAGCGGCGGAGGCAGAAGGCACGAACATCGTTTTGCAGCCGCGGTTGTGTACTCTGAGATCGTACGGTTCCGATCGTTTCGGAGTGATCAAGACTCGGAAGGAAGGCATGCATGGCGACGATGACGTGTCCAACTTCTTCGCCACGCTGTCCGAGTATATCGAGAGCTCTAAGAAAAGCCATGACTTTGAGATCATCTCCGGTCGTCTTGCCATGGTAAATAGTCTCTCCAGCGAACATATTTCTAAAGTTGATAGTATGGTGAAAACCAATTAACTAATCAGTTAATCGATACACGTTATTAATCAATAATTATCCAGGCAAATGCTAACCATAGTTAATCTATTGAAAAGGGATGTGATTTTCACTATATAGAAAATTAAAAACTTGTGATTTCTCATAAGAACAAGTGCTAAGGGTACCGGTCAGCAAAATCCAATTTACTCTTAGTTTTGGTGGATTAGAAATTAAATTGTGTTTCTGTACCACTTACAATGATGCTGTTAGTTAGGACTTAGGGGTGGGATCATTCAATGAATCGGAAAATTTGAATCAAACCAGAATTTTGTTGATGTTCGGATCCAAATCGAACCGAACTAAACCTGATAATGATTTAGTTGTCAGTTTTAGGGATTATGGAACCGGTTTCCAACTAAACCTAACCAATTGATTTTGATTTGTTTCAGCTTTTTTCCTGCAAATTTGAACATCCGTGAACAACCCTGTTAGTTGCTAAATGGATTTACACCACTCTACTCCATTACTAACCCTAAGTCTTGTTTTGTTTAAGAAAACGTTAAGTTGGTGGAGCAATATTTTTTATATATGATATATTAAGTTATATTGGAATGAATGAAAAACTGAACTTATTGATTGAATCAGATTACATTTGTATTTATACATACAGCTAGGAACCAGACTTAGCAAATAACTAAGTAACTGACCGATAACTGTAATAACAGATTTGGTAACCAACTGTATTTGTGATCCTAACGAGTTAAAATGATTTTGGGTTTGGTGTAGATGGTTTTTGCAGCCACCGTAACAATGGAGTTGGTGACAGGAAACTCTGTGTTCAGGAAGATGGATGTTGAAGGAATCACTGAGGCGGGTGGGGTGTGTTTGGGTGCTGTAACTTGTGCTGCCCTCTTTGCTTGGTTTTCCAGTGCCCGAAACAGAGTTGGTCGAATCTTTAGTATCAACTGCAACACATTTATTGATTCCGTAATCGACCAAATCGTTGATGGTTTGTTCTATGAAAGCGAGCAAAGTGATTGGTCTGATGAATTGTGATGCACTACGTAGCAGCACTATCACTTATCATTTTAGAGAGACCCAAAAAGATATATGCTTCGTTTTGCAGTTTTATTGTGTGTAAAAATCATAGTTCATAGACACGGTTAGCGGAGGATGTAATATATGTATACGTAGATGAAAAAACAGTAAAAAGTGCTGTAATTGTGATGCAAAAAGGGTGCCTTCTATGGTGCACCACCCAATAAAATGGTGCAGTGGTGCACCACCCAAGTGACAAAATCTGGACCATCCAGATTGTCACTTGGTTTTTGACTTTTCAACCCTCAATCCTTTTTTAAATGGTCAAACGTACATTAGTATAATGATCCTGTATTCTAATTAAAAATAAGTTTGTGTATTCTGATCTTTTTTTGGTCATTGCTTTTCTACTTTGTTTTTTATTTTATCGGTGTCTTTCTTCCCCTGTGAGAAAACTAAGAACAACTACGACGGCGGCGGCGGTGGCGAAGCTTCGGTGACGGAGCAGCTCTGTGGATGCGGATCTGTCGATGTGACGTGGAGGAGCAAAACGTGTTGACCAGATTCGTGGTTAGGCGTTGCTTAAGGTAGCCGGCGTGGTTCCTGACGACGACGGCGGGCGCGGTTGGGCTCATGGCAAGTGTCGACGGATCTGGTGCGATTGGATGCGGCAATAATGACGACAGGGAAGAGGCTGACGTCGTGCAGGGGTGTTCTTTGGTGGCGGTGGTTGCGGATCTATTTGCTACGATGGCGGCGGCGGGGTGGAGAGGAAGAAGGAGAGGAGGGGATCTGGGGATTTGGTTGGTTCTAGTGAAGGGAGCTGAGAGGGAGGTGGAGGACAACAAACACCCCACCACCGCACCGGCATGCTCGGAGCTGGATTCGGGTCGGAGCACGTGAACGGGTTACTGAAACTAAGCTTCCTGGTAGCTTCCATGGCTGCTAGTGTGGTTGTGATAGCTTCTTGCTAGAATGTGCAAATACGAAGGTCCTTAGTGCAAATACAAAAAATACAGTATTTAAATTATTTGACCACTACAAAAATTATTGACAAGTCAAAAACCCAAGTGACAATCTGGATGGTCTAGATTTTGCCACTTGGGTGATGCACCACTGCACTACTTTGGTGGGTGGTGCACCTAAGTATGAGTAGTAGCACTCTAAACATATATGTCTCCATTTCTTGAGCAAACATAGACTGTCAAATGTATTTTGAGATGGGTACAGTGAATAAACAATCAGATCCCAAAATCATCTATCCTCTATCTCAGCTACCATTTTCAATCCTCCTTTATCTATCATTCCTTGCAAATATTATACTAACAAGGTGGAGTCTATGGTGCACCACCCACCATAATGGTGCAGTGGTGCACCATCCATATGTCCTCTTCTTGTCCAATCAATTATCCATCTATGTGGTTTGACTATTCAGCCATTAAACAGTATTCAAACTTGAATCACATACTGTATGGAATGTGGTATAGATAACATTCAGAATACGTTTATTTTATTTGGAAAAAACAAATACATTCATCAATATATTGAAGCTCTGATGTTCCCTCCTCTCTGTCTTGAAGCTTTGATGTTCCCTCCTTCTCCATGAATCTCCATATATTCATCGCACCTCTATCGTGTTGCCGCCGTGACGCATCTTCTCCTCCACAGCACCTCCATCATGCCGGCGAGGCCTCCGCTGTTGATAAGTGGCTTCTCCTTTCTCTCCAACACAGATCTGTTTCTGTCGCTGCGCGGTCCCCTCCGTTCAGCCGTAGGAGGCCGCCATCCTCCACCTCTTTCCCTCTTCCATCTTCCTTCCTCTTCTCTTTCCCTCCTCGCTGCCGCCATTTGCGTTTCCTTTTTTACCGCCGCGCGAATCTCACATCTTTCCTGTCGCTGCCGTGAGTGGCCTTCCTGCAGCCACCGTGTGCGTCCACCCTCCACGGCGCCTAGGTGCTGGTGGCGAATGGCCACCCTCTTTTTCCCCCTCCTTCTATCTTTTCTCTTTCTTTTTCTCCATTTCTCTTCTTTCTTTTTCTTTGTTTCTCAGTCGTATCCTCTCCCCCTCAATCTAGTAGCTTCTGTTTAGGGTTTGCCGCACATACTACACTACTTGTTCTGTGCTTTTCCGGGTAAGTGCATCTTCTTTCCCCAAAATTTATCTTTGATGGAACCCTAAATACCCAACATTTGAAATTTAGATTTCCCCTACAAATTAAGCACCGCCATCGTAACCTAACTTATTTGCATATATCACTGCCCAGCCATGTGCCTACGACTAAAAATGACGTTTCTTGTGGTGGATTCAGTCCTCAAGAACTTTAAATCTGAAGAACAAAATAAATAATTCATTAACCGATTTTATTTTTTAATTAATCCAAATGTAAAATAAAAAAATTAATCTGTATTTCAGCTTAGGGGACAATATGAGGAAGAATACGTTATATATACTATTTGACTACAAAGTTGGTTTGAATATTCAAACCTTTCAGCATGTACACACATGGCATTTTAATTGGTAGACATAAGGACAAGTGGGTGGTGCACCACTGTTCCACTATGGAGGGTGGTGCATCGAAGACGCCTCCTACTAGGTATCAAATACCTAAAGCTTCCCATCCATATTTTTCTCGAAGCCTCTTGTCACAAGCCTGGAATCAAAATAAGAAATCAAATTTGTTGCTTGTATGTACGGGAGTGCCAGGGGAATCGGTACACAACAGATTATGTGAAAAATGGACAGTCAAACACCCTTAAAGAACTCGAATCATGCAGTTTTATGAACAAGAAAAATATTGAAAACTGTAATTTGTGGTTCATAAACTATGTTTATACAAGAGTTTGAGTGTCACAGCTTAAAATGGTTTAATGTCGACTATTGCTGCACTCTCGATTGCTTGAATACACTCCAATACGCTTGCCTTCTTTGACATCGATGATATTAAGGCTTCATGAATGACCTTGTTATTTTTTAAGAGAGAAGCAGCAAACAAAACCTGCAAACATACAAGAATGCATAAATTTGGAGATACATGAATTCCTGGTTTTGTTCAAACTGTTACAAACATAATAATCTACAATATCGTTTTGTTCATAGCTGTTGTGTTAGAAGAACATACGGCCCATCTAGTGAGATTTTGTTGCTGATCTTTGCTGAGTTGTGGCTTGCTTCTGTTTATTAGCCTCTGTAGGGAAAGAAATATTTTTGGTTATTTGAGATGATAGTGAGTAGTAGTAATATCCATATCTTAACAGAAATAGAGATCTCAGACCTGGAGAGTGAAGAGATCAGCAGATTGACCAACCACCTTGTCATATGTTAAACCTTCTGCAGCAAGTCCAGCCATTGACACAACAGCCAATCTGAAAAAATAAAAGAAGCAATTACAAGTTTACCTATTTCTTCAGTGAGTCATGCAAATGCATGTTTTTACAAATCATATGCATCTTGGTACTTGGTTATTGGAAAACTACAAGTTAGTATGTTTGTTTCTTCAACATTAAGAGTAATTAGAGCTGCATGGTAAACACCTATCTAGCTCTTTAGCATCAAGCTGACCACTATAGATCAGCTTTTCAATCTTCTCATCAATGAGATTGACATGCTCTTTCCCAATATCCAGAGAATAGCCCAAAATGGGTACGCCAAGCAGATAAGCAACTAGAAAGACACATAGTCAATGACCAAACAGAAACCAAGAGTTAGGGGCAAATGATGAAAAGTCCCAAATTCTGATGCTTTGTGAATGTAAACTGTAAACCAACAAAGAAGGCAGTACTCAAAAAGTGTGCTGCTTCATGTCTGGCAATCCTCTCTTGATAATCAGGAAAAACTGTTGAAAAGCTGCTGATAGCTGCTTGTAGAAGCCTACACTAGCATATTAGAGCATTAATGCTTAAGCAAACTCTGTCAAAGGGTATTCATTGCTCCAAAGTAAATCCAATTCTTACCCGGGGGAAATGCTACCCACTGCTAAAACCACTAGGGAAATACTCCCAACCAAGTATGGTACAAAGAAGCCCCAGTCCTACAAGAGTCAGCATTAATCAGAGATTGAAATGAAAGTCAACTCTTCTATGGTCTGCTTGGTTGAGGAGGTGGAAAGTAGGAAGCTGATAAAATAGGAGGGGAAATGATTTTCCAAACAAAGTTATTTTCCACTTTCTCATATTATTTTTTGCTACACCAAGCAAGTGTAAAGAATTTTCATGCCAAAATTTTCACTTTCTCACTTTCCCACCTACTCAGCCAAGCACAACCACAAACTGTTGTTTTATACATGGCAAATGCTAACCGATCCCCTTAAAAATGGTAAAATTTTATTGGTAAGTGGTTATTTAATGGGTTGAAAAGTATTGCATATTTTCCCAATAAAAACATACCTCTAAGACCCTTTATGCATAAAAGTCATAAAATAAATGCATAAGTTTGTCAAATTAGAAAAGGAGCTAAATCTGAACCACGAAAAGCACAAATACAGAAAAGTATCACCATTGTCACCAAATTGTTCAAATGAAGTAGAATATAATATGTAGAGTAAGATCATGATACATGCAGAAAAGGAAAGAGTACTAAATCTTCCAGTTTGGCTGCTCTTAACTCCATTAACAAGACAGCATTTATAATCCAAAAAATGTGTTCTACTTGTAGAAGCTCCAACCACATATGTCTTCCTCAATAGTCTAGATTAGTTTTTGCAGGAATAAACTACAAGTCCACAAGGCACAGGTAAAACGTGCTCCATATCTGCTATTTACAAATGTGTGCTTCAACACTATATAGAGGACTTCATCATACTTCAGAAATTAATCTATGAGATCATTAAACACATACATAGCAAAATATAAGTATGCTGGAGATACCCCAGGAAGCTGGCCAGCCAGAACACCCAAAAATCCAGTTGTTCCAACCACAGTAAAAAGAAAAGCTGCCTGCATAATCAAAGATCTATATTACATATTGTACTTAGAACAAACTCATTTTCTAATAATGCATACAAGAAATTCAAATGCTATGTTCTCAAGATAAAATTATATTCCAAAAAACTGAAACTTACATCGTTTCTGACACTAGGGATTGCAAGGTTCTCCGCGTTTTTAATTCCTAGAGTTGTGAGCTCTCGAATTGATGTCTGGTGCACAAAATTTGAATGGCGAAAACTTGTATGAATGATGAAGCATAATTATGAATAAGTATTGGAAGCATTGGACAGGTATACATGATGTTATGTCCATGAATGCAGGAATGTTTAGGTTTCACATTCCCAGAATTTTGACACTTGTAATGGAGACTGACCGTACGACGTGAAACATAAGGCTGAGAACTCCATTTCTTGGCCCAACCAACTTCACTCAGCTGATCAAGGGCCTCTTTAACAGCACCACTGTCTTTCTGCAAAAATATATATTTTATATACCTGTCATGGGGTTGGGGGCATAATATAAACTATAAAGCTAAACACTTTCATATTCTCCATTGTGCTTAACCATACTTTTCCATGACCCAAACATGTATCTAGTTGATATAACATTGAAAGCAAAAAATGATTTTGTGCTGAATAAATAACTAATAACTAACAGATTAACTGTGTTGTTACCCTCTTGTAGTCCTAGTGTGAGAATTGAGAAACATAGGAATTTAATTCTAACATCAAATAACTGAAATAAGAAAACTGAAGATGTTATTTGGTAAAAATAAAAGAAAAGCAAAAAAAGCACCTTAGTAATGGCAGATTCGAGAGTGTTGAGGTCTACACCAGGGGCAGCTGAGGAAGCTCTAATTGTGGTTCTATATTTTGTGGGGTTGAGATTGAAGCAACTTTGGTGGTGATGATAATGGAAATTATGGTAAAAGTGTTCATTGCAGCGTGGTTTGGGAAGAGAAGTGTATGGCATGCTTGTCATCCACATTATCCTTTTGGTATTTGTTGTTTGGTTATTGGATGCTGCAGGTTGCAGCAGATAAGGACTTGGCAGAAAATAATGACAAAAGAAATGTTGAGAGTGGGATTTGAACCCACGCCCTTTCGGACCAGAACCTTAATCTGGCGCCTTAGACCAACTCGGCCATCTCAACCTTGTTGCTGTCATGTGTTAACTATAAATTATTTGTTTAATAATCGAATGTGACAAAGGGGCCAGATTATTAGTTATTTAGCAGCTGAATAATTTATTCGTTAATTTTTAAATATTTTATTTTTTTTTATTTTTTTTTCATTAGACCTCTATCATCACAACGTTGATTAGTGTAGCTCTTACCGTGTCTGTGTTGGACGTGGCATTTCACATTAGAAAGCAGTGATCAATGTTAATTAACAGTTTCGATCAACAGAGTTGAGATGGCCGAGTTGGTCTAAGGCGCCAGATTAAGGTTCTGGTCCGAAAAGGCGTGGGTTCAAATCCCACTCTCAACAAAAAGTATTTTGTTATTATTTTCTCCGTATTTCCTAATACGAGTCCACATACCCATGTATATATTATCGCTTCGCTGCATCATAACTATATTAAGGCTGTTGGGTCTACTTTATGGAATTTACTGATCTGTCAAGCTAACCGGGTTTTAGGGGTTTAAATTTTTTTTTTCTTGATTTCCTTCTGATTTCGTTCTTTATTTATATTTATATGTTTTATTTTTTAAAAGCTTTTCTGACCATCAGAGCTACAGTAATTGGGAAGTCAAACACGATACGTGACAAGTCTACAAATATTTGGAAATATAGCATTCTGGAAAAGAAAGGGGTACAGTGAGTGGATGTCATTATTTTGAATTTCTTTTTTTTTTCTTCTTTTTTATTTAAAAAAAAACGGGTGACGTATTGCTTGCTTGCTTCAGGGAGGTCCCATCCCATGTTTCTCACTTTCTCTTACAGAGGGGAATGGTTTGCATACTGTAACACTTTGGTTGCCTCTCCCCCAAACCATTTTTTCTCTCCTCACATCCCTCTTCCTTTAGCTTCTTTGTTTTTTGGTCGACATCGCTAACCTATCGTGTGGGTGGTGGGGATGTAGTTGCTTTCTGGGTTGTTGGCGGTCACACGAAGGCGGGCCACGGCGGCGGTGTGTAGGAGGCTTAATCCAGAGGTGAGCTTCCGCCATTTTTTCTTTTCTGTTGTTTTCTTTTCCGCCACCGTAGGGAGAGGGGACTTGAGCGGATGAATAACAGGTTTCAGGTTTGGTTCTCTCTCCCTATAAATACTTGCTTCTCTCCTCCTTGTCTCCCTCCTTTCAGTTGAGCATCTTCATTTTACCATCGATGTTGCTTGCTGATGGTGTTTTTTTGTCATTCCAGTGTAGGCAGTGGTTTGATGGATTTTGGTTTATGCTTTGTGGCATTTGGATGGGATCATGCTCCTTGCCCTCGGTAGATTTGGATTGGAACCTCAAGGTAGCTAGACGAGATCGACATTGCCACACTGCCCCCCAAACACTTTTGTCCAGGTAGCTATGTTTTCCCCTTCCTCTTTCTTCAATCTGTTTTCTGTTTTTTTTTTTGGCTTTTACTTGCTGTGTTAGACAATGACCACCATTTCTGCATTTTTTCAGTGCATTTTCTTCTTTCTACGTTGTTTCAAAATATTAGATTTCAAGCCGAGTTTAGAATGGAAACATGCACTTGAAATTTGAAAACTGTCAAAGCATATGTTTAACTTTCTTCAATTTCAATTTCAAAAGAGAAGAAGAAAGAGATATCCTATGCTTCAGCGGAGAAACAGTGAAGTATTTATACTTGCTTTTTTGGAACAACACTCTGTTATTCCATTTGACAAATTTGTTTTAAACACAGAAGCTCATCCTATACCAATCAATTTGAAGAAATGAGTTTTATTCATCAAAATATTTTAGAAATCCAAACTGGTGGTACAAAGCAAGATGCTTCTTTGAAGTTACTGATGCATCTTTTGCACTGAGCAAGTGCATTGAGCCAATTCAAGGGACCAGTATAACTTATCTTTTCTCCTTCTATTGCTTATGTATTTGGTAACGCTTCATATACTTCTACTGTCAGTTTTTGTCAACCAAAGATACTTTGCCTTTTATTTCGTTAGCTTGGATAGTTTCCATTATAAAGCTTGCTTATTTTTAATTGTAGAAGCTTAGGCACATAATGTGAGAACTCCAATGAGCTATAATTGTTGGTTTAATATTGTTCCTGACAGCTTTTAATTAGTAAGTTTCTGTATTTCTTACTTAGTTACTTAGTCATGACATGAGAGGTTTGGTTACTGTTGTTCTGTTTCAAAAGGTAGTAATGTTCTAGAGTTTTGATCTATTAGTAATGACATGACCAGTTTTGGTTACTGTAGTGCTCAACCGTTGGCTAATGTTGCATGCACTTAACAAAATGAAGTATCTTCTTCTATCTTCTATCTACCATTATGAGCTATAATGAGTTAAGTTTAACATTCAATTGTAACTAAAAGATGTAATTATCTTCATATATCTTCTATCTACAATCTACTACTAGAAGAAGATATATACCTGTGTGTATGAAAAAACAGGGTACCATAGTGTTTCTTCCAGTTCTCAAAATATGAGAAGGGGGTAGCAGTGTCGTCATCTATTTATCAATTGGAGGTAAGACATTTTGTTGGAGGCATATGATGGATCTTCTATATTTTATGGTTTGGCTTCCTTTTTCTTCTTTGGTTTTGATTAATTTTTCTTCAAAATTACTAATTACTAATGACCAAGTTTTAGCACATAACATCTTTGTATAGCTATAAATCATATTTACCATCTGAACTAACATTTCCCCCCGATTACTTGAGATATTTTAACTAACATATCATTAACATTGCAATCAGATGCTCGCGTATTTGGATCTTCAGTATTCTCACTATAGAGTAGTGTCACTTACTTGGTTTTGATCCCTGTAAAAAAAATTCTTTGATTTTCATCCCTATAAAATATGAAATTACTAATTTTTATCCCTATAAAATGAACAAATTTTAGTTTTGATCCCTATAAATTGTTTTTTTTTGGGTTTTAATCCCTCTAAAATTTGATATCACCATTTTTAGTCCCTAGCATTCATCTTAGGAAAGAGATATATAATTCATTTTAGGATTAAAGAAAAATTTTAGGGGAATTATATGCTAACATGACACTACAGAGATTACTGTGTGCCACTTGAGATGATTATATAACCTTCTGTTTGACACATAAGTACTTAACAGATGTCATATGACAGTAGGGAACAAAAATAATTATTTCAGATTTTACAGGGACCAAAATCAAAGGAAAAAATTTATAGGAATCAAAACCAAAATTCGCTCATTTTACGGAGACCAAAAACATATTTAACCCTTTATTATATCTTATATATTATATATTATATATTATATTATTATATTATATATATTACTATATTAATATTTTTAGTTTTTTAAAGCTTTGTTCCTTCTGTCTGAAGGAAGATTAATGGCGATTTGACAAAATGAACATAGGGGTTATCTACTTTTCACTTTTCTCTTTCCAGCTTTTAGTATTTTATTGTATAATATATTATATATATTTGTATTTTGTATTATATATATCATATATCATATATCATTGTGTCAGTTCATTCATCTGAAATTTTCGCACTTCCTTCTCTTTCTTTCACTTTCTTTCTCTCTCTTCATTCTAGGCTTCTTCTTCTCTCACACTCCTCTGTGCTGATGTCTCACCTTTATCAAATTTCTTATCTCCCCTCAACTCTCTGTCTTCTCCGCCGATTGTCGACTGTAGCTGCTCAATTCATGGAGATTTTGTGGCAAACATTGTCAAAATTAAGTTTGGACTTAATGCTATTTTGGAAATGTTTATATCTTAAACTAATTAATACTTATTTAGATGTGAATTTTTAAATACGTGGATTGCTTGCCAATAACTCAATCATGAATGGAAATAAATACCTATAAACTAGAATAATAATATGTAAACTGAAAAAGGAAAAAAAAAAAAAAAAAGAGGATACCGATGCCTCTTGAATCAATTCTTTTTTTTTAATTTTCTGTTTAGGTTTCTATGCTATTTCCTTATTACCCTAAAGGACTATATCAAGTACAATCAAAGTTGATGGGATGTCCTAGGCTAGATGGTCTGTACCCCTTTCTATTTATTTATTGTTTATCTATTAAATTTTTTTTCTTTTATTTATTAATTTGTTTATTATTAATATAAAAGTTGTTGTTTTCTCTTTCCTTTTCTTCCCTTTGTTTCGTTAGCTCAGATGCACATATATATATAACCTCTGCTGATTCCTCCTTTGCATTTTATCGGTTGTAAGAAATAGGTGGTGCAGCTTGGTTGGTTTCTGAAGGTAAGGATCCAAGTTTTGTCATTCAATACAAAAGTTTTCTCATTCGGTCAGGTATTATCACTTAGCTACTCTATTTGTATTATATACTAATAGATAGATGATATTATTTGATTATTTGGGAGTCGTGTTTGATTTTTTATATTCTTTCTGCCGTTGGTGCTCCGGATGAGGATCCTTTAATACCATATATGAAAATTTTAGTTGTAAGTGTTATTTCAGATTTTTTTGGCATTCTTCACTCAAAGGCATGTTTTCAATGTTTATTTAGTAAAAATGATTTAATTAATTCTTCTTATTATTGTCTTCTATGGTATTTATTACAGTTCTATTGAGTTATAGAAACTATATCTTTTACGGTATTAGGTGATTTCTCATACTGCATTATTTATTTGGTGTTTCAAGCTGTAGTTTTAAAGATCAAAGTGTTTCATGTATATTGCTTATGCTTATGCTTATTATAGTAGTATCATGGCTCTTAAAGTTTAGATTTTGTTACCTAGCTTTATAGATGGATGATTTTCTTTAGAATATTTTTATAATTTTTGAATTTATTAAGTTTTTGTAAACATTTTCAATTTAATTTTTTATTCTTTTTTGTTACGTGTTACTGCAGTTTATTATGGCAATGGATGGTTCTGATTCCAATGGTAAGAAGAATAGACAAAAGAGGATGAATTTGTTAAGGAACAGGAAGAGGGGTTGCAATAAGGAAAATGAAGGTTTGTAGTTTATATAATTTAACTTGTTATTTTTTTGCTGGTACATGAAATATTTTTTTGCTGAATTGTAATTTATTTGATTGTTTAAGCTTGGAGTATAAATAACATGCAATCTCATCCAAGTGTTCCTCCATATATATTACCTTCTGATGAAAACAAGCAACCTAATGCAAATTGTATATATTCAGGTAATTGTTTTGTTTATATTATGGTACTGTGCCATTTCTTTAATTTAATTTTGAATTATTTGTGCTTTTCATTAAATATCTCGAATTCTTGGCCATGTTATATTTGAAGGTGTACATGAAGTTTCTGTTGATGAGGACGGTGCAAATTTGTTGTTTGAAAAGGCAGAAAAAGAAGGTATATTAAAACTAGGAATTATCTAGGTGGAAATCATTTATTTTAAAAATGTTGGCAATATATATTACACATATGTGATGTGATGATGTTTTATTATAATTTCTCAAAATTAGGTTATGTTGATTTTGGAGGTATGAGTTGTATTTGTCAACATTGTGGAGCAAATGTTTGGTTTGGGGAACGTGCTGATAAAAGCAAGAAGTATACTGGTGTTGAGTTCTCTATATGTTCTATGAAAGGAAGAATTGTTTTAGAATATTTAGAGAAAACTCCTGATTTGCTTTGGAATCTGATTCATGGGGAAGACTCGAGGAGTGCTCATTTCCTTGAAAATATACGTTCTTATAATAGCATGTTTGCTTTTACGTCAATGGGAGGTAAAGTTCAAACGAATGTTAATTCAAGTCATGGTCCTCCTCAATTTATTATTGGTGGTCAAAATTATCATCGAATAGGGAGTTTGTTGCCTTTTGAAGGGGAGAAGCCAAAGTTTGCACAATTGTATATATATGATACTCAGAACGAGGTCTCAAATAGGATATCTCATTTCAGGTATTTATAATTTTATTTGCCCATTGTTATTAACTATATATAGCATCTAATTTATTTTTCATTCTCATGTTATTATATTTTATTGAAAAATTTTATGTTTCATGGTTTAGTATTATGAATGTGTTTTATATAATATTTATTCAGATTTATTATATATAGTCGTAGTTTTAAGCTGTTTATTGTTTAGAATAAAATGTTTACCGCATACTATCCCAATTTGTGTAAAATATTATTAATTTGCCATAATTTGATATGTTGCTTATATGGTACAAGGGTGATAAAGAAAAGAAAAAATTAGACCCAACTCTGGTGAAAGAATTGTTAGAAATGGTTGATACTTTTAACACCCGTGCAAAAAGTTTTCGACGTGTTAGAGATATTTTTCAGCAGAACAATGAGTTGAATATATCATTGAGATTGATTCGTAGTCGAGTAGTTGAGGCTCGAACGTATAATTTACGAACTGTAGATGAGGTTGCTGGTCTTATTGTTGGAGATTTTGATAATTGTGATCATGGTCGAGATGTGATTCTCCATTCTAGAGAAGGGTATCTGCAAAGGATTCCTGAGACTCATGCTTGGTTCATGCCTTTGCAATATCCATTGTTATTTCCGTATGGGGAAGATGGTTTCAAGAAGATTTGCCTATTGTTCCTGCTAAGAATTCTACTACAGAAACACAAAGAGGTTTTGTATCATTGAGGGAGTTCTTGGCATTTAGGTTAATGGATAGAGACTTTGAGGAGGTCACCATATTGAAGAGTAAGCGATTGTTCCAGCAATTTGTTGTTGATTGTTATTCAATGCTTGAAGCCCAAAGACTTTCATTTATAAAAAGACATCAAAGTGTAATTAGAGGGGACTTTTTGAAAGGTCTTGAGGAAGCTATGGATCAAGGTGATGTGGAAGCAGCGAATATTGGCAAAAGAGTTATTCTTCCATCTTCGTTCACTGGTGGTCCTAGATACATGTTTAATAATTGTCAGGATGCAATGGCAATTTGTAGAAGATTTGGTTTTCCAGATTTGTTTCTAACGTTTACGTGTAATCCAAAGTGGGATGAGATCTATCATTTGGTATCTTCTGCTGGACTCACTACTTCTGATCGTCCGGATATTGTGTGTAGAGTTTTTCATATGAAATTAAATCAAATGATGATTGATTTTAAGAATGGTTCCTTTTTCGGCAAGGTTATAGCAGGTATTATTATAGATAAATTTTTTTTTATATATATTTATATGATATATGATGTATTACATGATATTCTTTATATTTAAATTTAATAGATGATTTAGTTGATTGTTTTTTTTTTTTTTTTGGATTTTTTAGGCATTTACACAATTGAATTTCAAAAACGTGGCTTGCCACATGCCCATATATTGTTGTGGCTAGAGGAGAAGGATAATTTGCATTCTCTTGATTTTATTGATTCAGTCATCTCTGCTGAGATACCAGACAAGATCAGGTTTCCCAATTTATACAATACTGTTACGAATTTTATGATTCATGGACCTTGTGGTAGTGTAAATCGTAGTTCTCCTTGCATGAAGGGTGGTAAATGTTCCAAATTTTTTCCAAAGAAATTTGTTGATTATACAAGCTTTGATGATGATGGATATCCTATTTATAGGAGAAGAGATAAAGGTGTTACTGTTGTTAAGGGTGGTGTTCATCTGGATAATCAGTATGTTGTACCTTACAATCCTAAATTGTTGATGCGGTATCAAGCCCATATTAATATTGAATATTGCAACAAGTCTGATTGCATCAAGTATTTATTCAAATATGTTAATAAGGGTCCGGATCGTGTTACAGTTGTTGTTACTGATGGTCAAAGTCAATCAAATGAAATGCATGCTGTTGATGAGATAAAGCATTATTATGATTGTTGCTATTTATCACCATGTGAATCTGCTTGGAGACTTTTTGCTTTTGATATCCATGAAAGATGGCCTGCTGTACAACGTTTGACGTTCCATCTTCCTAAAGAGCAGTTTGTATTATTTAATAATACTGAAAAAGTTAATGATGTTGTTGAGAATAATAAAAACAAGGTTACAATGTTTCAAGCTTGGATGAATGCAAATCGTAAATATGTTGAGGGTAGACATCTAACTTATGCTGAGTTTCCATCAGAGTTTGTCTTTTTTCAACAACAGAGGGAATGGAGACCTAGGAAAAGAGGTCACATGATCGGTCGATTGAATTTTGTTCCTCCTGGTATTGGAGAAGTGTATTACATGAGGTTATTGCTTAATATTCAAAGAGGTTGTGTGAGTTATGAATGTTTGAGAACTGTTAAGAACGTTACCTATCGATCTTTTCAAGAAGCATGTGCGGCCATGGGTTTGTTATCTGATGATAAAGAATATATTGATGGTCTTCGTGAGGTTGCGAAGTTGGCTTCTGGGCCATACTTGAGGAGGCTTTTTATTACTCTATTGATGTCAAATAGTATCAGCAACCCTCGCCATGTATGGGATCAGACTTGGGAAGTATTGGTAGATGGGTTATTATATGAAAGACGTAAACAATTGCACTATCCAGGTATTTTTTTTTTATACGAATTATAGTTGCTTCAATTTAGATGTTGTTAATCTTTGTTTTATTTTTGGTTGGTGTATTATTTATTTATATTAGTTTTATTATAGTGTTGTCTATTATTTTACCGAGAATTTATATTATTTATATTATTATATATAAACGGATTGATGCCTTCATTTTTATTTAATAATATATAATATAATATAATATAAAATTTTAGCAATAGCTATATTTATTTTTATATTTTTATTGTGATTTTATTTTAATTTGCAGATTTATGTTTGAGTAATGATCAGTTGAAGGTTATTTGTTTGGTTGAGTTTGAGAGATTACTGCGTTTGAATGGGAAGTCATTAAAGGATTTTGATACCATGCCATTTCCTCATACTGAAGACTTATCTTATTTGAATAATATATTTCTTCTTAGAGAACTTTCCTATGACACACATGAAATGGCTATTAAACATTCTGAATGCTTGGGACAACTAAATTTTGGACAGAGATCTGTGTATGATGAAATTGTTGGTGCTGTCATAGCAAAAAATGGTGGTTTCTTTTTTGTGGATGGTTACGGTGGCACGGGGAAGACTTTTTTATGGAAGACTTTGTCTTATAGATTTCGTGCTGAGAGAAAGATTGTTTTAAATGTTGCTTCGAGTGGAATTGCTTCACTTTTACTCCCTGGAGGTCGAACTGCACATTCACAGTTTGCTATTCCTTTTATTTTAAATGAAGACTCGCTTTGTAATATTAGACAAAACAGTTTTAGAGCTGATTTACTTCGTGAGACTACTTTGATAATTTGGGATGAGGCACCTATGGTTAATAGATGGGCATTTGAGGCATTGGACAGGACATTGAAAGATATTATGGGAATTGTTATGAATGAATATTCTCATAAACCATTTGGTGGGAAAGTTGTTGTTCTTGGTGGTGATTTTAGACAGATATTACCTGTTGTTCCAAAAGGAAGTCGGGCAGATATTGTTATGGCGACCATTAACTCCTCTATATTATGGAAGCATTGCAAGGTGTTGAGGCTTACAGAAAATATGAGAATTCAGATGGATTCAAGTTCTCATGATAATCAATCCATTAAGGAATTTGCACAGTGGATTCTTGATATTGGTGATGGGAAGTTGGGTGTTGATAATGATTGTGATTTTGATATTTTTCCTCCTGAAGAATTGTTAATATTGGATACAGATGACCCGATAGCAACAATTGTTTCCTGTATTTATCCTAATTTGGTTAGTAATATGGCTGATTTCAAATATTATGAAGAAAGGGCGATCTTGGTTCCAAAGTTGCAGTTTGTGGAACAGGTAAATAATTATGTCTTATCGATGCTTCCTGGTGATGAAAAAGTGTATCTTAGCTCTGATTCAATTACTAAGATGGAGGAAACAAATGGTATTAATTCTGAGTGGTTGACTCCTGAATTTCTTAATCAAATTAGGTGCTCCGGAATTCCTAATCATAAGCTAATATTGAAGGTTGGTGTTCCTGTTATGTTGTTGAGAAATATTGATCAATCTGTTGGGTTGTGCAATGGAACTAGGTTGGTCGTTAATGAGTTGGGTGTTAATGTTATTGGTGCTAAAGTTGCTACTGGAAGTCATATCGGTGATAAAGTTTATATTCCTAGATTTAATATGGAACCATCAGATTACTCAATGCCATTTAAGTTTCAAAGACGTCAATTTCCATTGGTTCTTAGTTTTGCGATGACTATAAACAAGAGTCAAGGACAAACATTGTCTCATGTCGGACTATATTTACATGCTCCTGTTTTTTCACATGGCCAATTATATGTTGCCGTTTCTAGAGTTAAATGTAGTAGTGGTTTGAAAATTTGAAGTTGTAATGATCATGGGGAAGCCTGTAGATTGGTCAAGAATGTTGTATATAGAGAAGTTTTTGAGTAGGTATGATTTAAGATGTGCTTTGTTATGTTTGTTAAGTTTCTGGTTCATTAGTTGCTACTTCATATTATTGAAAGATTATAATATTTTGGAGTTTGATTGTAGAAATGTATTTTAAATTTTTGTGTGCATTGAATATCCAACTGTTGATGAAGATTCCTTACATAAAAAACACACATTTACTATTGTTTGGTAAGGTAACAGAGCTTGGTTGTTATTTACTTAATGCACTGTCAGAATAATGTACCTCTATTGAGTTATAGAACTTAAATATATATTATATTATGTATCCAAAAGTTATAATTCTAATATTGTGAGCATTCAGAAATATACGCACCAAAACATAAGTGCATCATCATATTACTCTCTCTAATGTAAGATCGTAGTTAACTAACATACACTTCCACTAATAAACTACTGAGATATTTTCTCCTTTGCTAGAGTATTCAAGTCTTGATTATAGTCACTCCTATCTTTCTTGAATCGCCAGAAACTGTACATTGCATTCTATCTCCCTTCTTTATTCCACTTTCCCTGCAGAATTTATATCACATATGTCCATCAATATAGCATTCAGTGTCACGATGATTTGGGTTTCTCAATAGCTTGCAGTTGTGTCTTCTTTTTTATTCATCCTCGATTAAAATTGTTTGCTGGTTATTCATGAAGAATTGAGAGACAATTTCTGCAGGAATTACATGTGGAATCACAAGTGAAAACAAATAACATACTTATAATGGTTATAGTTATCAACTACCAATGAAGATGTATTCATTATAGAACAGTATAGTATTATAGGAATTACCAGTGGATTCTTCTTTAAGCATGCTGGATCTTTGACTTCCACAGACCATGAGTTGTTTGATTCATCAGCAGATGGGATATCATCTTCATCTGATGATTTTTGGAGAACCTTTGCCAACCATGTGTGAGCCATAGTTTACCATCTTTGTTTTTAATTTTAACAGTCCATTCTTTCCCATTATCTGCTTCTAGCCTTACTGTATTTGGCAATTGCTCACCAAATTTGAATGTGAACCATTCCGGTAATGACTGCCAGCAATAGAAACAGTGTTACTTTAGACTTTTCCCACTTTTTTAAGTATAAGTAAAAGAGTTAAAAATCAGTATTTATAGTTATGAATTGCATAACAGAATATCAAATTTTGGCAGTGCATTTAAGTGAAAAACTTACAAGTTTCTTGTGATGGTTTTTGCAGACAATTGGTTTGAAAGTATTCACGGGTATTGCTTTGGTTGGTTTCTTATTATAGTGCACTTGCAAGGATGTTGGGTGGAATGCAATCACTTGAAAACGTCATTCAGCAATATATTTGAATAACATTGTGCTTTTTCTTATTAATCTGTTAGCCCGTGCAAATTCGTACCAACCAAAATGCAGCCACAGTTCCGTAAACATACCTTTGAATTGGATCTCAGTTTGCTTATCATCAGGAGTTATCAAAGTTAACGGATTCCTTAGCTCTTTGCCCCAAACAATGGTGAATTCCAAAGGCAACCGCTGCAAGACATTTTTTTGTCAGTGTAGTGGAAATCCAAATTATAAACAGTTTATTTGCTTATAAATATAAATTATACAATTTAGAACCGGATATTATTTCATTTAGTTATTAATACAATTATACATATTTCTATTTATTTATCCATTATAGATACTAATCAGGAATTGCACACTTCGATCGAATAAAACGAAGAAAATGCATACTTTTGTGTCCATTTTCCTACAATAAGATCATTGAATCATTGAATAACAAATAACAGAGTAAAAAAAAAAAAGTTAGATGGTTTGCATCATATACGAAAAAAAATGCAATACCAAACGTCTAATTAAAAATCTAACCATATATCAATTCACTCTCTCAAATAGTTATCTTAATACTGTTGCACAATAAATAAAAAACAAACACAAATCTGGATACAAACAATTGAACTCATGTTAATTTTTCACTATATATATATATATATATATATATATATATATATATATATATATATATATATATATATATAATTTTTTTTCCTAGAAAACTGCTTTTAAATGTAATTAATGCTCAGTATAGAATATAGAAATTATAAAACAGTACATGAACTGTGAACTTAGTAGACAGCCAATGCATATAATTAGGAATAAATTTCAGTTTTATATGTTAGGTAATCTGTAATTAGATTTGCTACACATATAATCCTAAAAGTGATTGATCTATGCTGTAATAGCTAAATTAATGGATGCAGCGATACTTGTCTTTGTGTTTTATTCGAGAATTGAGAGATCTCTGTTTCTTTATATTCAACTTTTAACAGTAGAAATCTTTGATTTTAAATGACAGATACTCTTAAAATGCATTTACATATCATTTTTTTTTATGTCTTTCATCAGTAAACTTAAGTAATCTGACAGATGAAATCAAGGATTTAATTCGTTTTTCATATTTAGCTACTCTCAATGATAACTTAAATAAATTACAGGACTAATAATGATGCGTAACAATCTCACTATTGTATATAGATTGAAGTGGTAAATTCTTCAGGTAGGGTTTGAGTAAATCATCATGACTTTGTGTTGATCGACAACAATAAAAGAATCATGTTCAAGGCAATGTATAGGAACTACATGCAATCACCGAGATGAAAGAAACTTACGGATTGAGGGCTGTTTTCATTGAAAGTTGCTCAATTTACATCAACAAAATGGCCCGTAACTATTGTATCTGACTTATAATGGATAGAATTGTTTGGGTTATTCAGGTTTCATATGTTTGATGCAAAAAAAAAAAAAAAAAACCGAAATTATTATTTAATTCATTTTTTATCTTATCCTATATTATTATATATAAAAGGGTTATATTGTAACATAACAAATCTATACCCGTGCATCACGCACGGGTAAACAATGCTAGTATTTATAAACACCATTAGCTTATGAATTATGAAACAGATTTATAGTGTGCCACAGATGCCCCAATCCCCCAGGAAGCTAGCCAGTCAAAGATATATGACACTTGTTGGACATAGGAATAAACATACCCTTCAAGTTCAAGTATACATACAAGAAATTAATGCTAAGCTCTCAATATCAAAATATGTACCCCATAGGTTTATGTATTGGTCTACTATGGGAGCTACACGCGTTATTTGACATTCAAGCTTTAAAGACTATAAAATATTGCTCATTCCATTCAACTTACAAAAATTTCTGGAACTCACACGGTCACATCGTTTCTGACACTTGGGATTGCAAGTAACCATCGTTTCTCAGTAGTTTAACTTCATGTTATTTTTGAAGAAGTGAGACTTGGATGGGTTTAGTCATTTAGCTAGTAAAAACTCAAATCCATCGTTTATGTTACTTACATATCTTAGCCAGAAATCACCGAGCCTTTTTATTATAAATTTACTATCAGGTACTCAACTTTGATTTTGCATTTCACCTATGGCATATCCTTTATTTTCGAGGCATGTCTTTGGATTTGTTGTTGCAGACTATTGCTCTTGGTCTCTGAAATTGACCAAAGAGATACTAACATTACGTAGTTATTAGTTTTATTTATTTCTTGTTTTGTAGGATGAATGGATGACTAGTGCAACATGCAAGCAAATTTCTTCAAGATTGAGACGTATATTTATTTCTTGTACTCCCAAAAACTTTGTTTAAATTGACATTTACAATTTGTGACACAGTCTTTGATCTTCAATTTTATGTGCCCAAGATTTTGGCTAGTTTTATACCGGGTGATAATTGAAACAAGAGACAAGGCATCTCTGCAAGGTTTATTTGAAACAAGAGGCAACGCATCTCCACAAGATTCTTGGACATGGAATGCTGTTTATATTCACATTATTTTTTTTCCTACTGATAATATAGCGAATGCCGTTGCCGTTCAGTTGGTTGACTTAACATTCTGGTGATGACTGAATGAATAGTTTGGAATTCTAACAAAGTTGTTTACGGATGTGATCGAAGCATGTTGAAAACTATATGGAGCATGTTCTGAGTCTGCCATGCATTTGTTCATTTGTTCAACCAAGTAAACATGTGAATGTCACTGAGTGATTTTTTTCTTTTTTATATGAAAAGAGCCTAAACAAACGGACTCTTAAAAATGTACTCGTGTCACTTTACAACATACAAACCTTAGAGGAAGGTATACATAAACAGATCAACCGAAGTCGGATTGCAAGTTACAACCACCATCTCATCTTCCAGTATATATACATCAACAATAAACAAAACGTGAGAAAAAAATTAACATAACAAATAACATACTAACATTTACCTATCCAAAAACAATAAACAAAACGTATAAATTAAATACAGTTGCTTTTGCTTCTCAGATTATGCAAAACCAGATGATGCAAAATTGGTAACACATTATGCATAAACATGTGCCATGATTCATACCTTTTTCCAAACAAAATGAGACTGCACAACATCAAGACCTTAAAACGCAACTTGAGAAAAATAAAAACAATCAAAACATGCTTCCGTCAAAGTTTGTACTAGCATCCTGCATAACAACCATCTTCACCCTTCAAAAAGCCTTCAATTTGTTCTAGTGCCTGTGAGATGCATAGGCAAAAATTAGATAAGCATCAGTGATATAGAATTTAAATTCAACTATGCCGCCCAGGAATATTTCAGTTGGGGCAAAGATTGATGAAGACCTCAATTGCAATAGCAGTTGGAGACAAATCAGACACATCTCTTTGACCCAGTTTTGCTGCTATATCTGCACAACAGAACAGGGCAGAAGTTGCATTTTTATTGTTATCTAGGAAGGCATGCAGCATGGATGAAAATAATGTGTATGGGGCTTCAGAAAAGATTGCAATGCAATGGGATCCTCCTTCCTTTTGGCGGGAGATTGGGGGAACATCTATACACTAACGTGAATTTTAATGCTTTGTCTTTGGACAAACTTTGAAATACTATTTAATAGACACTAGGACCAAAAAATTAAGCTTAAGAAGTCACACCAGAAGAATATGAATAAATACAAGCCCACAGATTGTGGACAAAAACACAATTTTATTTCAAAACCAAAACGAAAGATTTTTAGCCATACTTTCTAATGAGACCCTGGCACTGGCATTGGCATATGCTTCACCTCTCTCTTCAAAAAGAGCAGACAAACGCATCAAAGTCTGCAGGTGAATTCCAAACGGTCAAAATATTTAGTGGAAAAATAATTTTGATGCAAATTCCTACCAAGATAAGTTGCTCCCAACTAGTGTAGTGACTTAAATTCTTAGGCTATGTTTGGTTCAAAAGAGGGGAGGGGGGGGGATTTTAATTAGATATTTTGTTTGGCTGAGAAGAGGGATTTTGCTCCCCTCCATTCCCCTCCCATCCCGTCCAAAAAATTGAACCAAACAAGAAAAAAGTATAAAAGCTCCTCCCCTCCCCTCCATTTCACCACAACCAAACACTATGTTAGTAATTAATAGATTATGCTTAATAAACAAAAGTACTCCTATCATGGAAAAGAAATAATTTACCCGTGTGTATGCATCTCCTGCTTCATAATGTAGAAGGGGGCGCGAATTCGTTCCTACAGCTGCAATTCTCTGTGCCAAGGCTTCCACCGGTACATCTAACCAAACACTAACCCCCTTGTGCATATATTTCCTGGCAATCCACATACAAGGGCATGTATGTTAATCATAAAAAGGGAAGGCCAAATTTTTCTCATTAGTTTGTCAATTATTATACCAATTGATGGGCCTCATAACAGCACCTCCACCAGTAGAAATAACAAGTCTATGCATCAGGGACAGCTTCCGCAATACCTCAGTCTGAAACAGTACAATAAGCAAGGAAAATTAATGGTGAATGTGATAACAGAACCACAGAGGAAAGCTATTTATATAGAACAGAAGAACAGTGACTGGGAGATGTTGTAGTGGCTAGCAGCTGATGTCATCACCAGATATTAAGCCACCTACTATTATTAACATCAAATTTCAGAGCATGAACCAAAGTTTTAACCTAGCCTAGTTTTGTAACAGACAAACCATTCCCATCAAATGATCCGGTGTGTTGCTTGAGACCAAACTAACTATAGAACTCAGACTTAAATATTCATCTTTTAGCAGAGGGCTGGGATTAGGCTGTAGCTCCACTTCCATGTGAGAGTTTGTCACATAGCCAGTGGCCCCTAAACATAAGTGCCAAGCAACAATTCAGGTGCTGTCTGGCCATCAAAGTGACATTGACAATTTCTTGACGCATAAAGGGCTCTTGTGACCATGCACAGTGACTTACAAGGTTACGACCAGTAACTGCCCTCTACACCTTTAGAGAGAATAATTTACTTTGGGAGAAGGTAGAGGATCAAACCTTGATGATTTTATTAAATATTTGTTACAAACACAGTGAATAATGTACATGAGAATCACACCTGAGAAAAGGCAAACAGATAACAGGTTCAAGCCTCAACTATATATGGGAATTCTGTGTCTCACACCCAGCCAATATGAGACTTGTGCCCAACACCAAAGAGGAGACAAAACAGGCTCTGATACTGCTTAATCTAGAGGAAAATCCACTCCTAAATGCCAGGCTGTTAAGAGGGAAGAGCCTCCACTATACATGGGAATTTTATGCCTTACCCTCAACCAATATAGGATTCATTCTCTTTCCTCAGTTAGTGCATTTGTTTTCTCCACAAACCAAAACCAAACAATTTACTTGCAGAAATCCAAACTGCTTGGAGTAATATGTTCTTCATATATTTTTAATAAAGAGCCTAAAATGTAGGACGCATATTCCATTACTTAATTAAAAGAAGTGATTGGTCAGCAATACAACTACCAGAAAACATTTTAATTTTATTTGTTTTCAAATTGATTCTGCAATTTTTTACCCTCCTGTCACTATAACACTACTAAGATACCATCATTAATCAGTATTTCAGAACACATCTCCTTGGCTCAGCTTATAAAATAAAGATAGATGAAAATGAGGGGACTGGATGTGATTAAAGAGACATTGAAATCCAAAAGTATAAAACTTAACAAATAGGAATATGTAAACTGAAAACATAGTGCTTTCCAACTGACCTCCTTATCACGAAAGAAGGCTTCTCCATAGTGCTTGAAAATATCAGCTACAGAGTTCCCACCAACTTCTTCCTCTACCAATGCATCACTGAAGCACCCATAGGTGCAACAAAAATACAGAAAAATATTCAGCAGAAACTCCAATGCAGCCATAAAGTAGAGTATAAGTATTGTGACAGACAAATACATGTGGACTGTTATAAAATGATCTCAACCAGAAATCTTGTACACTACACCTGAGTAGACCATATTTTTCAGGATAACTGAGACCTGCCTCGTTTTCATCTATAGGATACAATCATACATATATACATTTGTTGCATCTCCTTAGCTTCCTCTAATATCAATTGAATATAAACACCCGTTAAGTACATCAGATCACCAACATAAGTTATGGAGTAGCTTTATAACCAACGAACACTCTTTCTCTATTATACTAGTCTACCAGCATCCAATGATGCATGATTTACTTGCTTGAAATCTCATATTTTCCTTTAAAAAGCAGATGATAAATTACCATACTAACCTATCACAAAAAGAATAACCAAGAACTTGCGACATAACCTTCCCCACAGTTGTCTTCCCAGAGCCCATCATTCCTGCATGTCAAATTTAAAGTATTTTGAAGGCCAAAGTAATCATACTTGCAACATATACCATGTAAGCAGTAAGCACAAGGACTTCAACCAAGAAACTGACCAACAAGATATATACAGCGTCCATTTAAATATGGCTCGATCTCTTGTGATCTATTCTGCAATTTTATTGATTCAAGTAAGATAATGGCATACAACTGCTTAGATAAGTAACAAACCAAGCTATGATTACCATTTCTTGATTCTTTGCTTACTATAATAGAATGATTTAACATCACTACACTGAATTGGCTTAAATTAATTAAAACTGACAAAGAACCTCATGCTTTTTACCTTCAGAATCAACTCTTCATCAAGAGGAGCACGGCAGCTTCCAGATTCCAATGTCGAAGCTACAAGAGCAACATTTGAAATAAAATGTAAACATTCAAAACGGGCAACACACTTATTTTAGTCAGTTACAAACTAGATCCAATGCAGGCATATTTGCATACTACATCTTCTTAAACACCATGCTTTTCCTTAAAAGATGTGGTAAGTTAATTTTTTCAACTAACAACAGAAGGAAATGTAATTGAAGCTGCATATAATAAAAGCTAGCTCAAATTTGCGCAATAAAGAATATCAACTTGATAGAAACTACTCTCGAGGATCCAGCTGGTGAGACTATTATCCTTTCCTATTAATCACATCATGTTTTTCAATATAGATATTCCACCACATTTTATCTCAAATACCTGTGCCCAAGTTTTTTATATCAAATTTATATTGTGACAAATCTTATTCCCAATAAATCCTTATTCGAAGAACAATCTACAGAATTCAGAAGAGTGAAAGTTTTCATAACAGTGATTTTGGTTTAGTAGAAAAGCTTGGCATCTACCCATTGCTTGTAAAAACAAAGAAACAAAAAACAAAAGTTACAAAACAAAACAAAAGCAAAACCTTCTTTCTGGTATAAATTCCTTAGAGGAAGGCACCCTTAAGGGCAGATTTGCAATTTTTCATACAGTTAGAAGAGGACTTTGATCCCAATTCATTGATAATCCACAAGTATGGTTCATTGTACCTTCTTATTCCCTTTTTTTTTTTTTTTTCTTTGAATGACAGATAGCTCCAAATTGATATTATATTCCTTTTACCCCCCCAAAAGGTAGAAGAGCAAGAGTGGGGTTGGGACAATAAATTGACAATTTATGAATCAGAAACCAACACATACATATGCACGTTTTAAAAGCTGAAACCAACAGAGTGATATAGAAAAAACAAAAACAAAAAACAGAATGCATATATTGTGAAAGTGTAATTGGTTGGTTTTTATCGCAAACCTGGAACTTTGTCATAGGAACAAGCAACCTCCAAAGGGGTTGTCCTGCGGCGAATCGTGGAAGTTCTTGCATGCTGCAACTTCACCGAAACAAAAACCCGAAGCTTCTTCTGCGGATCCCGAGACAGATTCAGAGAACTCCTACTGGGTCTCCTTCTTCCAACCTTCTCGGGTTGGAGCAAAGCTGAAAATTGTAACTTTTGAGCTGCTTTAGCATCCATGGCTTCACCTCAAATTCAGTACGCTGGGTGAAAAGACACAGTTTTTCTTCAATTTTCCACCTTCAATAACGCTAACGCAATAAAGGATAAAATGACGAAAATAAACAGATGAAAAATGAATACAGAATTAAATTTATTATTTATATATATATATAGAGAGAGAGAGAGAGAAGATTCTGAAAATCTGGAAAAGTGGAAATCTGACCTTTTTATTTGTGGAGAGGAGAAAAGCTTTGAAGAGAAGAATGAATGATCAGAGCATGTATTATGAATGAGAAAGGACTCATTTGTAATGAAATTGTTTCACATGTTTTTTATTTTCTTTTTAGTTTTTACTTTTTTCCTTCTCTTTTTATTTGTTGAGAGGAGAAAGGCTTTGAAGAGAGGAATGAATGATCAGAGTATGTAATATGAAGAAGGATTCATTTGTAGTGAAATTGTTTCACATGTTTTTTATTTTCTTTTTAGTTTTTACTTTTTTCCTTCTCTTTTTGACTTTGTGCACTGTCTCCTAGGCTGGTGCAATTTTTGTTTCACTTAATTGATAAAAGAATTATGTAATTTCAACATGATTCTTTTTCGAATGAAGATGACTATTGTGTTGCTTTCCTAAGGATGTAGTTTTTTTCCCTTTTGTTTTTGTCTATCCATAAAAATAAAAATAAAAATAAAAATGGAAATGACTAATTTTAAATAGAGTTCAGAATTTTGATGGACGATTGTAAAAGATTTTTTTTACCCTTAAGTAAGAGCATTTCCAACATTGAGTGATGAGTGTGTTTATGTGGTTTTTAAATTTAAGTAACGATTGTTTAAAATTTTCCCCTTAAAACTAATCTATGTGGTAGGGATCGGTTTCTTAAATTTAAACATTGTTTCTTATATAAGTAAATGATTGCTTAACAATAATATTGTGGATGCTCTAAGAAATTAGCTAAATTTTAATATAATTATAATTAGAGTCAAATATTATTAATGATGTAATAAGTTATGATTGAATTATCGTATAGAAATTATTTATATAAAAAATGTCATATAAATTAAGTTATACACTTACACATGCATTTTTTTTTGACAGACTACAGGTGTATTATTTAATGATTGTATATTTTAAAATAATTTTAGTTGATTTTATATTTCTTTTGAACATTTTTTAATTTAATTATATCATTTTAAAATATACGAGAGGTAGTCAACCAAAAAATATAATAAAAATACGAGGGGTATGAAATAAAAAAAATTGACGTGTATGTAGTGCTATTTTATTGGTAGAGTGAGTGGCTATCTGACGTGGCATTAACATGTGCTCACCAACCATGACTTGGAAGGTTGGTGCAACAAGTGGTGCAGCAGGCCGCACGGGTTAGGAGGGTAGGGGCTCTCTTGTGTGTCAAACAAAACAATGGTGATAGGCTGATAGCTAACTTGAAAATCAATAATAATATTTTGATTATCATTTTTTTTTTATAGTTTTTATATATTTATTTTATAATTATTGATTAAATAATTGTTGTCTTAAAAGATATATTAAATAAATAATAGATCCTTAATATATAGGTATAAAGAATATTGTGATAAAAAAATAATCAAATCAACTTTTTATTCGGTGCTCTCAAATCATCATTTTATATTGACAGTAACATCAACTGAACTTTTTTGGTGAAATGAATTTTGAAGCGTTGCACAATAAATTTTACCAACTCAATCACCATCATAGTTAAGAACAACGTCGATGGAATTAGACACGAGTCACTACCAAAACCAGCATTATGATCGACTAAAGTTCAATTATTCTTTTAGTTGGTTAGGTTTGGAATCATGTTGCCCACAGGATTTTGCAATATCATATCATTTTCTTTTAGAAAAAATAAGGTTTCAACTTTTTGGAGTGTTTGGCAATTTTTTTAAATTAAGGGTATGTTTAGTTTGTAAAAAATTATTTTTTAAATAATTATTAAAATACTTTTTAAAAAAAATAAAGTTTAAATGAGTTGGGTCCCGGGAACTCACCAAGGCCAGAACAGGTCTCAAGGCTTACAAAAGCTTACAGATTACCCACCAACGAGATCCTCACATCGACAGTGGGATTCAAACTCACGACCTTGTGAATTATGAGTCTTATCCTTACCAACTGGACTAATCTTAGTTGGCTACTATATATTTTTTTTACAAGCAGCATATTGTTTTTTTTTTTTAATTACTTTTTAGCGTTTTTTATATAAATCTTTGAAAACGAAAAATAAAATAAAAAATATGCTTTTTTTAATTATTAATAAAAAAAATCTCGAATCAAACATTGCTTTTAGATATTAACTATCATTTGATTTTGATATATTATTAGTTCAACTGCTAATTTTATCCAACATATTAAATTTAATTCGCTAATTTATTCGTTATCAGCTAGCTTATCCGTTATCTACTAGTTTTGTCAAATTAAGTCAAATATGCTAAACGAAAAAGTCTCAAGCCAATAAAAATAGAAAATATGTGAATTTACAAAATGACGATTTGGTTTTATAGTCAAACTGCAAACCATAAACATATATACAAGATTAATTTTGTATTTTAGAAGGAAAAAACTTCATAAAAAAAAATGTAATTCATCACAATCGCCTATTTTTATTTTATTTATTAATCAATAGTCGTTTTTTACATGAGTATCCATTCTCTATCTTTCTGTATGGGTATCTTAGAAGAGAATGCAACGAGGAGAATCAGAAACGTTTAAAAACAAATAAGAGGGTTGGTTTATGTCATAAGCATGGCTTTGACGATGACTTGAATCAGTCATCTCTTGTGTTCTTCAGCCCGGGCTTATCAATAGTTGAGATGTTTGAATGGAGGAAATCTACTATCACCTACCTCCAACTTAAAATTTAAGAGAAATGAAAAAATGAAAAAATTGTTACTTTAATATTATACTAGTGTATGGGCCCGTGCCATGTACGGGGAATATGCTAAATTTTAGGATTTTATTTTAAAAAATATATATATAATTGATGATTTCATGTTTTTGATTTAATTTTTTAAAAAAAATTATATACCAAGGATTGTTTAAAATTTATTTTGACTTAAAAATTGATCACAAAGTGTAACATATATTACCTTAATAACTATTATTGATATTAAAATGAGAAAAATGATGGTTAAGTGTAAATAGTGAGTATGTGTTGTCTTGTAAATATGTACTATAAATTAATATCACAATATTTATGCAAAAAAAAAATTATAAAAAATATTTGCATGTCGAGAAAAATATTTGATTTATTTCTCCTTTTTTCCCTGCAAACTAATCATTTTTAAAAAATATATCTAAGTATCATATTATTATTTTTATTCTATCTTGCTATTTAATTTATTTATCATGTTCCCCATGTAGGTCAAATATCTTTAGAATATATATATTCATCTATCATTTTATTTTTCTTCTCTCTTTAAAATTTATTTACATTATTTCTCCTCTTTCCATGGTGTGAGTTAACTATCTTTAGAAAATATATTTATCTATCATGTTACTTTTTTTAATCTCACTTGAAAATCTATTTAATTATTTCTTCTCTTTTCCCGTGCAAGTTAACTATTTTTATAAAATATATTTATCCATCATATTATTTTTCATTCTCATTTGAAAATATATTTAATTTGTTTCTCCTCTTTTTCCCGTGCAAGTTAAATATTTTTAGAAAATAAAACCTATCATATTACTTGTCATCATAATATATTTGGAATTGTTTCATATTATAGTACATACTTTGGTTCAATTACCATCTGTTATATTACTATTTTCTTCTCTCCTGAGAATATATTTGATTTATTTCTCCTGTTTTTCCTATGCAAGTTAACCATTTTTTGGAAATATGTTTATGTAATATATTATTATCATTCTCTCTTGAAAATCTAATTGATTTATTACTCATCTTTTACTCATGCAAGTTAATCATTTTTACAAAATATAATTATCTATCAAATGAAAAAAAAAAATCTTATTTCATGAAAATATATTGATTTATTTTTCTCCTTTCCCGTGAAATTTAACTATTTTTAGAAAATATATTTATTTTTCATATTAGTTTTTCTTTTCTCATGAAAATCTTTTTATTTGATTTTTCTTTTTTCCCGTGCAAGTTAACAATTTTTAGAAAATATATCTATCTGTCACATGAAAAAACAAAACTGAAAATATTTTCATTTATTTCTCATCTTTTCCGTGCATGATAACAATTTTTAGAAAATATATTTATCTATAATATTGTTTATAGTATAAATTTATAATGGTTTTGATTAAAAATATATATTTGCATTAATACTCTATGTTTATTTTCAAACAAGTAATATTTGCATTTGATTTGATACTCATATGCTATTATAACATTGATTGTTCACACCCTTTTTTAAATGAAAAATTAAAACGTAGTATCAAATTCATACCAGCAAATTAAAACATTCCATAAATAAAATAATAATTCAAAACTTTCCCCCTTATAAAATGGTAGGCTAATAATTGTAGACGTCAAATACATGAGGTTGCGACACGTCAAACTTTTTTTGGAGGGAAAGCTTTAGAGGATGACACATAGGAGAGGAGTTTAAGGAGAGCTTGACACTTGTATTTTTTCATCTTTGAGATTATTCTCAATTGTATATAGTATAGATTTTCATTTATTTCTTATCTTTTCCGTGCATGATAACAATTTTTAGAAAATATATTTATCTATAATATTGTTTATAGTATAAATTTATAATGGTTTTGATTAAAAAATATATTTGCATTAATACTCTATGTTTATTTTCAAACCAGTAATATTTGCATTTGATTTGATACTCATATGCTATTATAACATTGATTGTTCACACTCTTTTTTAAATGAAAAATTAAAACGTAGTATCAAATTCATACCAGCAAATTAAAACATTCCATAAATAAAATAATAATTCAAAACTTTCCCCCTTATAAAATGGTAGGCTAATAATTGTAGACGTCAAATACATGAGGTTGCGACACGTCAAACTTTTTTTTGAGGGAAAGCTTTAGAGGATGACACATAGGAGAGGAGTTTAAGGAGAGCTTGACACTTGTATTTTTTCATCTTTAAGATTATTCTCAATTGTATATAGTATAGATTCAATTAAAAGTCAAAGAAGTTAATTTTAGTTTATTATTTGTGGCAAATTTTACACTGATTCGATAATTTTGACAATTAGATTATTAAAACTAAAGCATAATAGGTTTGGATTAATAATATAAAAGATTATTAAATTAGAAAAATATTATTACATACATTGTTATTATTAAATAAATTAAAAGTTAGAGCATTGTTGATGAGGATAATTATTTTTATGTTAAACACATATGTGAGTTTTAGACACTTTTGAAAATTCTAAAGAACAATAGACGTTGGCCGAATATGTTACATAACTAGAAAGGTACCGTGTTAAGTATGGGTCCTTTTTTTACTTTGCTTTAATTAATTCATATGAAAATAAATATAATTATATATATTAATTTAATATGCATACATTATTTATTTTAATATATTTTATGGATACCAATTAGTCATATAAAAACAAAAAATCAATCAACTTATGAAACTTTTTTTATGAAACATCTTATGAAACTCAATACTATAAATATGAAATCAAATATCATTCAATTATATTTTAATATAAAAATACAACTGAATCAAAAATGTATATATATATATATATATATATATATATATATATATATATAAAACAAAATTTAAAATTTAAATAAATATTTTGCAACAACTTCAAAGAATGACATTAAGTATATTGAATGATATTAAGTTATTAAGATTGAGTCGGTGATAAGAAATTTAGATGATTTACATGGGATCATATTTCAAAACTCGTTGTTATTATATCAAACAAATATATATTTTATTGAGAAATCAATCATAATGCTTGAAATCTACAATTGTAACATATATTTATGACCAACGATTAGAAAATAAATAATAAATGATAATTTTATAACCTATATTTGTTAACAAATGATTACAAATAATGACTATACATAAAATTTATTAATATATAACTTTATCCAACATAAAAGTAATAGAGTTTAATTTTTATGCATTGTCAGCATAAAGAAGTTTTACATTGACATCTAATAATATCTTGACAAATCCAATCAATATTATTGTTATTTTTATCTATTAATTATTAAAATAAATTAACATATTTGTTTTATTATTAAGTTTTGGCTAAATTACTCTTTTGGTCCCTCGTCTGTTTTAATTTAGTCAACTCGATTCCTCTGTTACATCTTGTCGTTATTTGACCAACTTGAACATTTTCAAAATAGAGGAACCAAGTTGAATAAATTAAAATAAATTAGTGACCAAAAGAGTTGTTTAGCCCAACTTAACGGTGAAACTTAACGGAAATGACCAAATTGCTCAACATTTGGTAAGTAAGGGCCGAATTGAACATTTTTAAAATGTAGGGACCAAGTTGAATAAATTCAAAACAAATGAGTGACCAAAAGATCAATTTAGTCATTCATTTCCCAATAATGAAATAACACAAAAAACAAACCAAAGAGTTTGACATAAAATAAAAAATCTTTTTTTGATTTTTGTCTTTTTTTTTTTTTGGATTTTAAGATAAATAGAAAAATAAACATAAAAAATAAGATGGCAAAATATTTTTTGTAATTTTTTTCTTTTGCATTTTTAAATTTTAGTAAAAAATAGACTCTACTCTTTCTTAAAAAAATCAAAAGTTAAAATATTTTTATGATTTTCATTTTTTAATTTTTTTTTGTTTAAATTTAAGTAAAAAAAATAAAAGGAACCCAGTCAAAATGGGATGTTCACAATCTCGTTGATGCAATCTATAAGTACCTTATCCAAACTCGCCTTTTAACATTTTTTTAGCAGGAAAAAAAAGAGTTTAATTTTCTGGTGCAAACATAAATGCTTCTTAATTATTTTCTTAAAATCTCTAATTTGATTGTTGTGAATAAAAAAAGATAGGCATTGAAAGAATGTTGCCTTATTAAAAAAGTTTTATGACTTGTTACCCAAAAAATTTTTTTTAAAAAAATTAACCCTAATAGATTGGTCTAGTGGAGCTGGAGCATGATAGAGTTTCGTATCTGACAGGTTGTAGATTCGAGCTCCCCACTAATCTCCTTGGGGTGAGGTAAATGTAAATTCATTTGTAAGTGCTCATAGAGCCTGAAGATTTTCCCTACCTTGGACTGGGGTACATCCCCTCACCCTAAATTTCGTTTATCAAAAAAAAAATTTAAAATTATGACTGGACTCAAATTAATTAGAAGTTAAAATGACTTCCAGATATAAAGGTCTCAAACTAAGAAAAAGGTGAGAAGCATTTAACATTTTTCCTTTTCAATAATCAATTATTATTATAAATGGTTATAATAAAATAATTTTATATTTAAATATATCTATAAAAAAAAGTGATATTTAAATAATCAATGTGTTTATGTTGTATTAAATTTTGAGTTTAATTTTTATGCATTGTCGGTATAAATGATTTTTACACTGACATCCAATAATATCTTGATAAATCAGGATCATTGTTTTTTCTATCTCTTAATTATTGAAGAGTTTAATTGGTATGCACTGTCAGTGTAAAGGTTTTTTACACTATCAACCAATAATAAATCGTCACGTAATTGAAAATCTTTGATTCTTATCCAAATCACCTTAAAAGTCATCCATTTCATGATTTGTGATTGGTTGACAGTATAAGAAACTTTACACTGACAGTCCATACCAATTAAACTCATTATTAAAATAAAGGCACACATATCAAAATGTTAGTGAATGTCCGTGTAAAACTTTTTACACCGACAATACGAACTACTTTAATCCTTTATATGATAAGGTATAAAAGATATACATTATGAGTTTAATTGATATATACTGTCAGTGTAAATGTTTCTTACACTGTCAACCAATTATAAGTTGACACATCATTGAAAATCTTTGACTCCTATCCTAACTACTTTTAAAGTAATCAATATCATAATTTGTGATTGGTTGACAGTGTAAAAAATTTACACTAACAGTGTACAACAATTAAACTCTTAAACTATTTATTTGTTCCAATAATATTTATTTGAGTTTAAATACTTTCAGCTTTTGTAAAGACTATTATTTCTATAAAATTCATTTTTATACTTTAATTGAGCTTGTCAATTGGAATAAAGAGATTTTTGAAAGAGCCTCTAGAAAGTTTATTTGTGATTATCTTATATCATATACATGTTAAGGAGTTTTATGCAAGATATGAAAATTAATCATCATAAAAAAAAATTAATAAATAAAAAAAATAATCCATAACCTTTTTATAAATTCATTTTTAGAGTCAGTTTGTTATAGATTACTTTGAGAAAAAATTAATTATTTTTAATAATTAATCACTAATGAGAATTTTAAATAGGCTAAATTATATTTTTGATCCTTTATCTTTATTTTAGATTTTAATTTGGTCATTTTTATATTTTTTTGTTCCGTTTTGGTCCCTTAACTTTATTTTAGGTTTCGATGTAGTCCTTTTTATTCATATTGTGGTACAGATAGGACCACATTGGTATAATTTTTTCAAAATAATGATCATTTTGGAACAAAAATAAAATAAAAGAGAGAGCATTTCAAAACAAGAAAAGGGATCATATTGGTATATTTTTTGTAAAATAAGGGACCGTTTCAGAATAAAAAATAAAATAGGGACCAAATTGAAACCTAGAATAAAGATATGGGAAAAAAAATATAATTTAACCTTTTAAATATGTGTTTGTTTTAGCTTTTGGAAATAATGAAAATCTGAGATAAATATGATTAATGTGACGAAACCTGTTTTAGCTCTCTATCTCATTTTCTCAGCTAGAAGCCTGGAATTGGTTCACTCGGTCTCCCATGTACCCTTGTCTTCAAAATTCAAATGGCCACCGAATACTTATAAATTTTGAACTTGAACTCCAGCTAGTGTTAACATTTGTATCATCGTCACATAAATAGAACAATTGGTTCTATACCTAAAACTATAGCATGCATCCTCCCAGTCCTATCTATAATGCGAAGCCAGCATGGACTTCTACTAAGATCCCAATTACAATTACTTCACCAAATCAATTTGAAACAAACCTTACAATTACATTTTCCCACTTTATCACACCATTGTATTCAATCACATGATCCATATATTCCTCCAACCCCAAAACAACGCCAAATTGGTCATAAATTGGCCAAATTATTGCAATTACCATGCCCAAAAAATCACATTCCCTATTACTACAAGAAAATCCATGCCCACATTGTTGTTTTGGGTTTCCAACATGATGTCTTCCTTATTAACACTCTCTTGTACTCATACTCCAAATTGGGCCTTCTCAGTGATGCACAGAAGCTGTTTGATACTATGCCTCACAGAAACCTAGTCACTTGGTCTTCTATGGTTTCTATGTACACTCAACATGGTTACAGTGTAGAAGCACAAGCGTTGTTCTGCCAGTTCATAAGAAGTGGCAATGAGAAACCAAATGAATACATCTTAGCCAGCGTCATTCGAGCTTGTACGCAATTGGGTAGTCCTAGTCAAGCTCTCCAGGTGCATGGTTTTGTTCTTAAGGGTGGATTTGTTCAAGATGTTTATGTAGGTACCTCTATGGTTGATTTTTATGCCAAGCATGGTTATATTGATGAAGCAAGGTTGCTTTTTGATGGCCTAGAAGTGAAAACCACTGTTACTTGGACTTCAATTATAGCAGGGTATTCAAAACAGGGAATGAGTCAAGTGTCCTTAAAATTATTCAACCAAATGAAAGAGGGTGATGTCTGTCCAGACAAATATGTAATTTCTAGTGTTTTGAGTGCTTGTTCGGTACTTGAGTTTCTTGAAGGGGGGAAGCAAATTCATGGCTATGTATTAAGGAGGGGCATTGACATGGATGTTTCATTAGTCAATGGACTTGTAGATTTTTATTTGAAGTGTCACAAAGTGAAGACAGGTCGGAAACTATTTGATCGACAGGTAGAA
Organism: Echinosophora koreensis; assembly: GCA_035048595.1. Classification (NCBI taxonomy): domain Eukaryota; kingdom Viridiplantae; phylum Streptophyta; class Magnoliopsida; order Fabales; family Fabaceae; genus Echinosophora; species Echinosophora koreensis. The sequence goes on from JAPCYP010000008.1 coordinate 78,954, forward strand.
AAAAATGTTGTTTCGTGGACTACGATGATTGCTGGTTGCATGCAAAATTCATTCCATTGGGATGCCATGAACCTGTTTGTTGAAATGGCTAGAATGGGTTGTAAGCCAGATGCATTTGGTTGCACTAGTGTTCTCACTTCATGTGGTTCACTTCAGGCTCTAGAAAAGGGAAGACAAGTGCATGCTTATACTATCAAAGCCAATATCGATAATGATGATTTTGTGAAAAATGGTTTGATTGACATGTATGCGAAATGTGATTCCTTGACTGATGCAAGAAAAGTCTTCGACCTTATTGCTGCTATTAATGTAGTATCCTACAATGCAATGATAGAAGGATACTCAAGACAAGACAAGGCGTATGAAGCATTGGATCTTTTCCGTGAAATGAGGCTAAGTTCATTGCCCCCGGTTCTATTAACATTCGTAAGCTTACTTGGGCTATCTGCATCCTTATTTCACCTGGAACTAAGCAACCAAATCCATGGCCTGATTATTAAATACGGGGTTTCTCTAGACAATTTTGCTGGAAGTGCTCTAATAGATGTTTATTCAAAATGCTCATGTGTTGGGGATGCAAGGCTAGTTTTTGAGGAGATATATGACAAAGACATTGTAGTATGGAATGCAATGTTTTCTGGATATGCCCAACAATCAGAAAATGAGGAGGCTCTCAAACTTCACAAACATTTACAGATGTCAAGACTAACACCCAATGAATTCACTTTTGCTTCTGTAATCACAGCAGCAAGTAATATAGCAAGCCTGCGACAGGGTCAGCAGTTCCACAACCAGGTCATAAAGATGGGTCTAGACGATGATCCATTTGTCACAAACGCTCTAGTGGATATGTATGCCAAGTGTGGAAGCATCAAAGAGGCTCACAAGGCTTTTAGTTATGCAAATCAGAGAGACATTGCCTGTTGGAATTCCATGATTTCGACATATGCCCAGCATGGAGAAGCAGTAAAAGCTCTTGAGGTGTTTGAAAACATGATCAAGGAGGGACTGAAGCCAAATTATGTCACCTTTATAGGTGTGCTATCAGCATGTAGCCATGCTGGACTTCTTGACCTTGGATTTCATCACTTTGAATCAATGTCCCAGTTTGGAATTGAACCGGGGACTGAACACTATGCTTGCATGGTTTCTCTCTTGGGCCGAGCTGGTAAAATACATGAAGCTGAGGAATTTATTGATAAGATGCCAATAAAACCAGCTGCAGTAGTGTGGAGGAGCCTGCTCAGTGCATGTAGAGTTTCAGGTCATGTTGAACTGGGAACTTATGCAGCTGAGATGGCAATTTCATGTGACCCATCAGATAGTGGATCATATGTATTACTTTCAAATATTTTTGCATCAAAAGGTATGTGGGTAAATGCCAGGAGGGTGAGAGAGAAAATGGACATGAGCGGGGTAGTGAAAGAACCTGGTTGTAGTTGGATTGAAGTGAATAATGAAGTTCACAGGTTCATTGCCAGAGACACAGCCCATCGTGACTTCAAACTTATATCTTTAGTGTTAGACATTTTGATTCTGCAGATCAAAGGGTTTGGTTATTTGGCTAACGCTGATGCAATTTTGCTTGACAATTGAGATGAATCATACTGTGATCATATCACAGTTAGCCAAGCTTTTGAGTTGCTCATCAACTATCAAGTAAAAGTCTGTCAAGGAATATTGGGCTTCAAGCTGATTTAAACCAGAAGATATTTTCTTTTCCCATGTAAAGATGTGAACCTTAGAGCTATTTGAATAACCCACAAACGAATTCATTGACTCACCAAAAGATTCCCCAAATCAGATTTGAGGAACTTTGACCAGTTGATTATAAAGAACCAAGAATCTAAGTGTACAACCATGATTTATTGGGCCGATGTACAATTGTTCTCATGGTCTATTCTGCATGTAGTGACTCTTGCCTGGGCACATGGCATACTAACGATACACATCAACACTCTGATAGTGTGTTCAAGATGGAAACAAACTGAGTGACTAAAATATCCCTCTTTTATCATTTTCAGAGGCTATTCAGTCAGTTCTTTTTGTCTTCCCAGGAATGAAAGTGGTACCTCAAAAATTGTCAAGGACTTGAATGAGCCTTTACTCTTCTATTAATTAAAAAATTCAGACACAAATCAAAAAGTAAAGGAATTAACGGAGAAATGATTTTGGTGGTTTTGTAACATCAAAACGGTTAGCTAGAGATATATAAACTGTATGATTCAGATACACAAACACAAGTGGGTCTGCTTAAGCTAGATATTTTGACAAGGGTGTTGTTAAGTAATGCTCTAGTGAGATTGATCAAAAAAGTATTGCTCTAGTGTATTTGTTCTTTTTGGTTTTGACAGAAGTCTAGTGTATTTGTTGAAAAAAATTAAAAGAAAAAGAAGAAGATAATTTCTTATTAAAAACTAAACACGTAATTTGTTAAAATATATTAAACATATTATTTTTCAATAAAGACGTATCTTTTTTCAATTTCTTAACCGCATTTGCCATCTAACAAAATGAAGGCACCGAGATTGGTAGAAAATTTACATAAATCATGAATGCTAAAATTTTCTTAATCGGAATTTCTTGTAGAGGAAAATTCAGTTGGGCCGTGGATTTAGTAGGTTGGTTGATATGTGCCACGTGATTGTTTAATATGGACCAAGGCGAACCCGGGTATCAAGCACTCAACAAAACATTGATAAAGTTGTCAACACAAAAACTGGAACTATATAAGCTGGCAGGACTAGGAGTGGTAATCAATGTATCATGTATGACCATTCAGAGGGGTACAGGTTACTAACAACTAAATCTCCATAACAAGCTAACAGAAGCACGAAGCAAGTTACCAATGTCTGAGAATAACTACATCTTTTTGTGTGATTGCTGGCTGGTTACTCATCCAACAAACTGGAAATAAACAACCTATAAAGCTGAAAATAACGATACCACCGGAGGACAATCTTTTGTAACTCCATCCTAATTTGTAATTTAATTATTCAACTCAAGAATGAATGACTTGACGGACAAAATTAGAGGAAAATTTTAAAGTCATGATCATATCAGTTTATTCATCATATTTTGGAGCTGGAATACAGTTTCATCTGACATGAGCGCCCTTTACATGCTAAGCATCTTTAGCTCTATTAATTAGATTAAACCAAAATTCAAACTACCGTAGCAATTAACATAGAGAGCATCACCAATGGAAGATAGGGCTGAAAAGGAAAGGTTTATCTATTAAATCAAGAACAAAGGCTAATTATCACCAAATGAGCAGAAGCATAACTGTATCCAGAATATTTAGAAAACAATAGAACGGTTGTACACGCCCTTAAATATTAGGCTTTCACACAACAGTTGAAGTAGCTGAAGAAGCTCCTCCTTGTCTGTCAATAAAAAAGATAAAAACAGAAAAATGATGTAAAAGATGACATATGTACATCATTAAGCAATACTTCAGAATCCACAAATATCCCTGAGATCGATCTTTTGTGGATCTAGAGAAATATATACTTTACACTTCTATTTAACACTTCCGCCAAAGACATTTTTGTTGGATTTCTTTATACTGGGCTTCTCATAACCACATGAAAGGGACACTTCCCCAACGACACATGAGCAACCCCGATCATACTTTTTAATTTATAGCTCTCTTACAAATGAATGGAATGCAATTGCCCCAAACATCCTTTGCATGTGCAGCAACTAAAATGCGTGTTGCCTAGGCATCTACTACATCATAAACAACAACATTCACATCCTTCATCTTACATCTCTATCAAACCAGTTAATCTGGGTCCCACAATAATATTCTATAATTTAATGTGCCCCTTCTTTCTTTTGGTGGAAAAATATTTGTATGAGTTTCCACTAAATTATTCTTCACTACTTTCTCTCCATATCGTGTTCAATTTTTATATGGTAAGCTGCTAGAAATGTCGACAAACACGGATTTATCATTTATGTTATATATAATATAAAAGCTTGTTTTGTTCTTTAATAGTGTTTACTCCATCCTGAATTCCTGATGAAGATTTGTAAACCTGGGTTCATCCTAAGTCCTGACACTATAAATGAAAGATAATAAAAAATCAATTTGAAGAGAAAAAGAAAAGGAAGAACGAGATTGTAATAAAAATGATATTTCTTTAAGAGTAATGAAAATTTTGCCAAGGACCCTCCATGTTAATTCACAAAGCAACTAAAAACTTTTCCAAATGGAATTAATTCGTGCCTTTTCTAGGTGGTGGAGACAGAATGTGATACACCAAAATGGAACACTGTAACATATCCTCATCCTTTCTTAGTAATCTTCTAATACTAAATAAACATAATATATTCAATAGAAAGGATGGAGTAGAAGGATTTATAATTATTCCAAGTTTAATGCAATGGGTTTCTTTGGGATATACGAAGTATAATTTTCCTGCAGTACATTAAGAGGTCAACCTTACCCGGTTTTTTTTTTTTTTTTTAACTGGTACCCGCCTGTTTGTTGCTGTAACAATCAATTTGAATTACTTTTCCCATTACCCACCCACTCACCCCAAACAAAATAAAAAAACACTTTGCAGGAACAGTACGGGTCTCTAATTTCTTTAAACTCATTTTATAATATCACCCCTGATGCTAATTTCCTTGTTGCCTGCAGTTATAGCTACAAGCCTACAACTACTTTTTTTGGGTACATCTTACGAGTACTGTTTGTATAACAAAAATAATAATTAGCAGCTAACAAAATACTCAAGAATAACAAAAGTGGCCAAGAATCTTACAGTTGGAGAGTGGGTTTGATGGTAGTGGGGGTGACGGTGCTCAGCATTATGGCCAGTGTTTACGCTGGTAGTGGTTGAATCCATGAACTCTTCTTCATTACCAAGACTTGCCCTGGAAATATTTGTCTTGTTCTGCTTCCTTGTTTCCCGGATTTTTGAGAAATCCAGTGAGTAATCCGGCACTTGGCCCTTCTGATCCCAGTCCCCAAACTGTGGCACTGATAACCAAGGAGCATTTTTCTACATTGACAAGATTTACAAACTTACTTAGATGAACAACATAAGCCTAAGGATTTTTAGTTATAAACACATCAATAATAATGCAAATGAAAGATATACAGGGACGTTATTTCCGGGTATTTTATGAAATAAATACAAGTTCTTAGTTACACAGTAAGGTAAAATTGATTCAACTATATGGTTGAAAAATTTTAAATCAAAATTCAGAAGAACCATTTGCCAGAACCTGCAAATGCCAAACTGCAGAATGCAGATAAACTCTACAAACTTTTCTTCTTCATCATATATATATATATATTTTTTAAATTGAGGGGTAAAAAAATAATGGAATAGACAAGTAGCAATGGCTTCTATCAAAATCGAATTTGACTATTTCTTTGCTTTAGAAAGGGCTTTATTATTACTTGTACGACTGCAACACTGTTATCATCATTTCAATGTTTGAAAACAAAACAAATTGATCAAATTAGACTGAGCTGGAAAGGAAAGAGTATTAAATTCTCAATCAATCGTACTCTTGTCTACGTTTAACAGATTGAAGTGGTCAAAAAGAAAAATGAAAAAAAAAAAAAAAATCTTAGAAGATCAGAGCGTTCAAATCAACAAATACAACGATCACTGTGGATGCATGGTCAATAATAATTAGTCTTTAAGACCAAAATTAAAGGCAGAACTACCAATTTTCAAGGCTTTGCTAATTAATTAATATTCTAAATTAAATTTCATGATATTACCTAGCTAACACAGTTTTTTCACAACCTTCGAGAAACTGAATCGGTTTCAAAATTAAAAAGTAAAAACAACAAGACTTGGCTCTCTCTGTTTGCCGTTCACATATATCACTTTCACGAATCAAATAGTAACAGAAAATAGAACCAGAAGCATGCATATCAATTTTCTCTCGATATTCATCATGATTATCAGCTAATTTCACAGAATAGAACCATGCAATTTTTAACACACATCCATGATTCACTGATTCATCCATCCATTCCAAGCAAACACTATATATAGTCATGCAAATCGAACTCAACTAATTTTCCTCGACTTTCTTAAGAAGCAAACACAGTCTGAGATGAACAGAAGAAACAGACCTCTTTGCGAGCCTCCATGAGAGGGATTCAGATCTTTAGAAAATATGCCGAAGCTGATAGTTAGAAAGTTGGAACAATTTATGTATTTGTAGAGAGGAGTAGTGGATATTAATAACGAAGGAGGAACAGGCAGGCAAGTGTGCGAGAAGGGAAGAGATTAGAAAGAGAAAGAGAGGTCCCGGTTTGTGATGTGATGCAACAGCCAAAAGTTGCTCTTACTGCACTGTCCCCCTATGAAATCAGACGAGAGAATGGACACTATGTTATTGTTATGTAAATTATAATAAATATAAATAATAATTATAATAATAATTTTGTCAAAAAAATAATAATAATAATAATAATAACAAAAAAAAACTTGTAAACAAAAAAAAATCTTCATTAAATTGTGTGTCCCAAAATACTCATAAGCTCTACAATATCTATATAGGATGTCCAAATATCTTTGCTCTTAAAATAATTGAGAAAAGATACCCGTCATATGTGGTTGAAAACCCAAGTTTGAATATCGTAGAACACAATGTCGGGAACGAAGGACCTTAACCGTGATTAAACCTCGTTGACTCTAGCTTTCGGCGGGAGTACCATTAATGCACACAAAAAATAGTCCTATGATCTTTAATATTATTTAATTTAAACAACTCGTATATAATTGTGTGACCAAAATTTAGTTTTCCCTCGCTCACAATAAAATTTATTCTGACTGCGTATACCTCAATATAATATACCGTATATTTATTTTTGAAATAGGATCTTATATTATTTTGTTCAGTTCATTTTACAAAAATGCCACTCTTGGACACGCTATGCTAACGAAGCAAACGTGACTATTTTGTTTTTCTATTGGTTCCTTATGGCGTTGTTGTGCAGTGTGTGGCCTTGGCGTGTTTCCTCGCTTTACTTAATTGGATTGGAGGCGCTTTCTAGGGTGAGCGACTTAAGCATGTCGCTCACCGTGCACAAGAATAAATCACCGTTGGATCAAAAATATCATAGGATACTATTGTGTTATTTCCCACACCCGATTTTTTTCTTATGTCTGTCTTCTCTCTCACACTCATCGTTTCAGAGTTTAGACCCACCACCACCACGATCGTCATCCACATCCACAGAATTTTATCATGAGGTGTCCACTCCAACCCACCGCCATCCTCCAATCTCTTGATTCGCATGTGTGCTCTGCTTTGTCTGTTCATGGTGCAATCACAAAGAATGGGTTTGAACATGACCCTCACATGCAATAAAATAATATAGATTAACAATGAAAATCCTCTCCCAAAATTATAGAGATTAATTTTCTTAATGCCACAAAATAAATCTCAGTAAAATTCTACTTCTCCTCCCTCTTCTAATTTCTGATTTTTTTTATTTAAAAAAGGAAAAAAAAATGTCCAACCCCAAAAATTCCAGAATCTCCCCCAAATCTCCTCCCATTCTTCATCTCTAGGAACCCAAATCATAGAGCCATGGAAGGAGAGCTTGGCACTAATCTGTGAGTGGGTCTTTGTGGCTCTTATTTGTTGTAGGTAATGAAGAGAAGAGATACAGGGGATGGAGAAACGATTTCTCTCTTCTCTGTCTAATTCCTCCGTACACTTCCGAACCCTCTGTCGCGTGGGTGTGGGGGAGTGGGAGGGGAGGCGGTGAGGAGGGATCCAGATTCTCTAACTTTTGATATGGGTGGTGGTGGGCTGTTGCCGGTGGTCAGTGGTGGGTGGGTAGATGGGAAAGGAAGAGCTGCCCAGGAGCGGCGGTGTATGATGAAAGAGAAAGAAATGAGCAAAAATTGGATGCAGGTGGTGTACCATAATGATAGTAGAATTTTTTAATCAGATGGCTTTTGTAAGTTGCGCATCGTGAGAGACATAACAAGCTCTCTCACGCTAGACGGCGCCTTGGATTGGATACCCTCGTCACCCATTCATGCCCGCCGCATGCTTTCCGTTTCTTACCTGGCTTCCCATATCTAATATTCTCCCTTTTTTTGTGCAACAATTAGTGACAGTGTCAACAAACCTTATTAATTATAGAGATATTCTTTTTACTTAATTATTGTTTTTGGCCATGCAGAAATTTAGCTCAATAACGAATTTCAACGGAGTTTTTTTCCTTTATTTTTGGAGGATCAATAAAAGGTGAGTGTAAGTAATAAGCAATCGATTAGTCAATGAATTTGATTCAAATTGCCATAAGGGACCTGAATGATTAAGGATTTATTCTTATGGTTTGAAAAACAAATAAACGGAAAAAGTCATGCATATACATCGATAAATTAAAAAGAAAAGGACAATCTTGCTACCAACCTTCTAACACAATTGGCTCAACTGATCTTTAAAATTGAACCTGACGTTGATTTTATAAGTTCACAATTTTATTTTTTTTTACAATTATTGATACCGGCCAATGAATGATAATGATTATATTCTTTTGAGATCGCATCCTTTTTAATCATATAATAAATTTTTGGCTTTAATTTAGCTATATAATAACATCACACAGTTGATTAATTATTTTGACAACAGAAAAAAATTGTAATTCGAGCGGGAAAAGAAAAGTAGTGTCTGACCTCTAGACTCAGCTCAATTGGTTAAGTTGTGAGTAGAGCTGTCAAAATGGACCCGGCCCGATGGGCTGGCCCGTTTGGCCCGATAAAAATGATGGGCTGGGTTGATAAAATAGTAGTCCAGACAAAATTTGGCCCAACCCAGCCCGAAAATGCATTGGTCCACTTGGGCTGGCCCATCACGGGCCGGGCCAGCCCACAGGCCGAAGATTAACAAAAAGTCAAAAAAAAAGATAGGATTGTAGGAGATACTGATGGTCCACCTAATATGCATGGGCACTCCAAAATGGTTGCTAAAGATGTGCTGTGTACGTATCCATTGCTGGTACTAGTTATTGGGTACACATAGGAACCAATGTTCGTAAGTACCCAATATCACTCAAGTAAAAGTCATTAGTCCGTGCAAGAGACCAAATTTTGTTGCTAAGTTTTTTTATTTGCTATTAAATGAAACAAATTACTACTTTATATGAAATAATTTATAGAGTTTTGTTGAACCTTGTGGTTAGAAGATTATGAAAATTGTATTTATCTTATGATGTAGTTACTTTATTGTTTATGTTTGTATATTTCTATAAAATATATCCTACCATACCTTTAGAAATTTGGACATACCCCGTAGCAGTACTCATACGTATATCCATGGAACTTAGTAACCCACAATACTCCGACACACGTTTAATTATACAGAGCAAGGCATTTCTCTTGCACCTAGAGCACATAATATTAAATAAGAATTGTTTGATACATCTCCTATACTTTTCGTGTTATGACTTATGGTTAAACTTAAATGTATGTTTTTTTATGACGATGGAGATTTAATATAACCATGGTACATATAAAGATTTATTATAACCAAGTCGATTTTTGGCGAATGACATGTTAACTGCTAATTCATAACTATATGAATGAAATTTTCTAGTTAAAAAATGATTTTTAAAAACAATAAAAATGATTTTTTTTAAAAAGTTATCAGCCCATGGGCTGGCCCGTTTGGCCCGCAGCCCGTATAGGGCTGGGCTGGGCTAGGAAATTAGCATCCCGACTTGATTTTGGCCTAGCCCAACCCAGCCCGAAAAGTGCTTAGCCCATTCGGGCCGGCCCGAATGGGCCGGGCCAGCCCGTTTAGACAGCTCTAGTTGTGAGACATAAATTGTGGGTGCACGGATTCAAAGTCCCGTAATACACCTTGTGGGTGCATGGATTCAAAGTCCCGTAATACACTCCATTCTTTTTCATTTTCACACCCTTAACTCTCCTCTCTTTTCTCTTTCCCCTGTGTAAAGCGTATTATAAGCTTTCCTTAACACCCCCATCCCCCCCACCACAAAAAAATAAAAATAAAATAAATACACCCTTCGTGAAGTAGCAACTCCCGTTGAATTACAACGGATGTTAACAAGTTAAAGGTTTTTTTGTAACCAAGTTATAGATATGAATCACCCAACATCGTTAACAGTGACTAATCTTCGTTGGGGATCCGGTTAGACACACGGTGGGTTCTCCCCTCCCAATCAAGTTTTCTCCATACACAAGAGTTAGGATTCGTACTCCTCACGACTACTTGTTGCTTAAGATGCTCGAGTCATGTCTTATCATTCGGATCAACCATATGTTGGTAACAAGTTAAAGGTTTTGAGATTTCCTTTCTTATGTCAACAGTAGTTATCAAAGAAATGTTTAAAACCAGTTAAAAATAAATAAATAGTAGAAAAATATAAAAACAGAGAGGTTAAAAGAGTAAGAAAGTTCACTGTAGTAATACTAAGGACTTGAGTTAACGTGCATGACAACCATGGAGTGACTATGTGCATATGTCGGATGTTTGGATGAGCGTTTGACAAACATAATTTTGAATGGAATTGATTTTGTAGAATTGATTTCAATACAATTGAATTTGAAGTAAAGTGATTTATATTTGGATGTTTTTACTTTAAAAGCAAGTTTGATGTAAAACTTAGTGTAATTTTTCAATTTAAAAGCAGAAACTACTCCAAGCTGCTTCTGGTAGAATTAATTCTGGATGCATAATTGCTTCCACAAACGTGTTACCAAACACCTTTTTTTTTTTTTACTAGAATCACGTTTGACAAGTGCAGAAACATTTCTGGTGCCTCCAGAAGTGGAACCAAACACATACTTGATCTCCATATCAGAATCTCTTTTAGCATAACTTGTGACTGTAGTAGAGAAAGAAAATATGCTATTCTTTTATCAGAAATGTTTTTTGGACACTGGTTTTGACAACTATACGGGACAACCCGTATAATTGAACAGTGCAGTGCTACTGTAATGCTGCACTGTAGCATTTTTTTTTTTTAACAAAATTTGACTTCTCTCTCTTTTCTTTTTTTCTTTTTTTCTTTTTTCAAATTTTGACTTTCTTTTGAGAAATAAAATTTTTGGTTAAGTATGTGCAAATATCTGGTTAATCAGGTACAAATATCTGGTTAGTTCATTTCATTATCTGGTGAATGGGTATTTTTGAGAAATAAAATTTTTGGTTAAGTATGTGCAAATATCTGATTAATCAGGTACAAATATCTGGTTAGTTCAGTTCATTATCTGGTTAATGGGTTTTTTTGAGAAATAATTTTTTTGGTTAAGTATGTGCAAATATCTGGTTAATCAGGTACAAATATCTGGTTAATTCAGTTCATTATCTGGTTAATGGGTTTTTTTGAGAAATAAAATTTTGGTTAAGTATGTGTAAATATCTGGTTAATCAGGTACAAATATCTGGTTAATTCAGTTCATTATCTGGTTAATGGGTTTTTTTAGAAATAAATTTTTGTATTTTTTTATAAAAAAAAGTCAAAGTTTGTTATAAAAAAAAACTGTGTTACTATAGTGCTACAGTAGTGCTACAGTACGAGTTGTTCCATAGTTGTCCCGTGCTGGTTGTCTAAATAATACAGCTGTTCTTTTATCGAGATTAAAAGAAAAATATCGTTGCTGATTGCTGAATATACAGTGATGACAAAATGTTCCACTTGTATTTTTTTTTTTTATTAATTATAAATAATCCCAGAAGAGTTTGAAGTTGGAACACGACCTTTATACATATTCTTTCAAAGAAAAATGATGTAATAACTAATGACAAGGCCAAAGATATTGAAATTCCATGGTTGAGGTAAGGCCTACAACTAATAGCCACCGTTGACATATCGAGAGATTCAGTAAAAAGATTCCCTTAGCCTGGGTTAGTGAATGAAGCTAAAGTACTTGTTGATTCGAATGACCCGAAGCTGGTTGTTGGAAGTCTGTGTTTTATGCTATGTTGTAGGCAAATAGAAGTGATAGTGACTGATAGGTTTATCCCTTATTGTTTAGGCACTTATCTACTATTTTATGCTTATTTAGTAATGTTAGTTATTTTCAAATTTTCCGTTCTTTGCTGTATAGATAACATGCTGATTGATCAATAAAAATATCCTCTTGTAATTCAAAATTGTTCTTCTCTATTTTATATTTTTTCAACATTTCATATTCATCTAAAAACCAACAATTGGTATCAAGAGCCATTATCATGAGGGATCTGTGAGTTGAGAGAAACCATAATGGAAGGAGATACATCATCCACAACAATTACACCACTAGGTTTCGATGGTGAGGAGTATGAAGCGTGGTCTGCAAGGATGACTGTTCATCTTGAAGCACTAGACCTTTGGGAGGCTGTAGAAGAAGATTATGAAGTTTTTGAATTACCCACAAATCCTACGATGGCTCAGCTGAAGAATCACAAAGAAAGGAAGACAAGAAAGGCAAAGGCTAAAGCTTGTCTTTTTGTTGCGGTGTCAAAAATAATATTTACAAGAATCATGAATCTGAAGTTTGCAAAGGACATTTGGGATTATCTTTAATCAGAATATCAAGGCAATGAAACGACCATAGGCATGCAGGTGCTCAACTTAATTAGAGAATTCGAGATGCAGAGCATGAAGAAAACAAAAACTATAAAAGGCTATGTTGACAGACTGTTGAGCATTACAAATAAGGTACAAATTCTTTATAAGGATTTTTCTGATGAAAGAATAGTGCAAAAAAATTCTTGTTATTATTCCCGAAAATTATGAATCAAAGATATCATCTTTAGAAGAGTCAAGAGACTTGTCAACAATCTCTTTGGGAGAATTAGTAAATGCTTTACAGGCAAAAGAGCAGAGAAAAATGATGAGACAGGATAGACAAGATCAGGAGACAATACAAGGTGCTTTTGGAGCACAAAACTCAGGAGGTGACAATAAAAGGAGGCAATACAAGAAATCTGGGCAACAAGATGGAGATTTTCCATCGTGTCCGTACTGCAAGAACACAAATTACCCCCAAATGAAATGTTGGTGGAGGCCTGGTGTTAAGTGCAGGAAATGTGGCAACATGGGGCATGTGGAAAGAATATGCAAGACTCAACAACAAGAAGTCAAGGTTGCTGAAAATCAACAACAAGAAGAAGAAGAGCAATTTGCAGCATCATGTTTTTTTAACCAATAACTGCTCAAAAGGCTGGTTTATAGATAGTGGTTGCACAAACCACATGACTTATGATAGAGGGCTCTTCAAAGAGCTCAACAAAGCTGCTATATCTAAAGTCAGAATTGGAAATGGAGCATATATTGCTGTGAAAGGAAAAGGAACAGTCGCAATTGAAAGCCATTCAGGTTTGAAATTGATTTCTAATGTTTTATATGTTCCTAAAATTAATCAAAATCTGTTAAGTGTTGCTCAGCTGTTGAAGAAAGGACATAAGGTGTTGTTTAAAAACAAGAATTGTGTGATTAAAGATGCCAACAACTTACAAGTGATCAAGGTTCAAATGGAAGGTGTAACATCCATGTTCTTACAAATATGTTTAATTGCTTTATTACGAGTCATTATTTTTTCTAAAAGTTTCTTTTTGTTATTTTATGTGGTTTGGCCTGAGTAATTTTATTTACTCATTTTAAAATATTTTACTGGGTATGTCAGCACTGCGTTGTTACAGGGTGTGCACGTATTCTTTGTTTAGAAAAATACAATCTAAAATTATGTTGGTTAAAGAAAAATTATTGTCATAGTCTCTAAAAAAAATTTTTAGCATCAGAAAAATAAAAGAGATTAATTTTAAGCCTTTTTCTTTCCTTGGTTGTGCTCCTATCCACGTTTTCAGCTCCTCTTCCTTTCATTTTTTCCCCCCTTCTCTCTCTTCCTTTTCTCTTCTTACGTGATACCTTCTTTTCTTCATCAGCATAACACTTTCTTCTTCCTCCTCTCTAAACTTTGAAACTCCAAGTTCTCTCCTCCTCCATTCCTGCACAGCAGTGTGACACCCTTCTACCCCGCATGTTAAAAGCCATTTAAATTAAAAGCATTTAAAGGAAAACATGCAAATACTGGATAAAATAAATCATTGTCCATGGGTAGAAAAGCCCCACATGAACCGTTTACAACGCGGAAATCAAATCAGTTTTAAACAATAAAACATAATCAACCAAAACAATAAAACCCAACCCCGATGTCACATACAGAGCTGGTATAACCGTTCCGGAATAAAATCCATGGAATTACAACTGAAATTAACAACTACGAAACGTAAACTAGCCCTACGATGAGTGGCGGCTCCTCAGAGTCACTCCTCTCCGGGCTGTTCGTCATCCTCTGCAAGGTGCCAATCAAGCCAAACACAAACAACAAACATATATAGGGAGTAAGAATCGTATAAACATATTAGCATGGGAATAGGCAGTAAAGTAAACAGCAAGCATAGCAGCATCACATCAAATATCAACATCATCGTTATGCTATGCAGTGCAATGCAGTCCTACTCCGCTAAACCATCAATGCATGTGGATCCACTAAACTCGGGATGAACGACTTCGGAGTTACATATCCACATTGAGAATCTACTCAACGCCGGAGAATCTACTCCTTGGATAGCCAACGCATCAAACCAACGAATGCCTCGTCACGGGGGCGCTAGGAGAATCTACTCCAACCGTGGATGGCCGGATCGCCGTACTCTAGGACGATCTCCCCTATGTCGAACATCCCTAAACAACAACTCCGATGCAATGCGTATGCAACACAACAACAACGGCAACACCACCTCCATAACTCCAACGGAATTCGACCGAAGATAACAGCGGGATCAACCGCACCAACTTGCCTCGCGGAATCTACCTGAGGACTTAAGCGGAATCAACCGCAGTACCTGGGGCAAACTCTCGGCCACCAAGGTACGTAACAACAACACCTTAGACCCAAACCGTGGGGTCAAGGCCTCCTTGGCCAAAAGCACCAAGGCACAACTCATCAGCTTGTGGCACCCTAAAGGGTATCGACTTAACATCTCACCATCTCATCATCTTTATTTATCTTCATTAACATTTACCAAATTGTCTAATCAGTTATCATCATGGGGAAGTGGGGTTTAAAACCCCTTAAGTCCTTTAATCTGGTTCTGTCACAGTGGGTTGAGCACGGTCGTGCTCGTAACCCAGCACGGTCGTGCTTAAGCACGTGAGGGGCGTGCTCCCCTGTAAGTGAAGCACGGTCGTGCTTCTTAATGAGCACGGTCGTGCTCAGCAGCACGATCGTGCTCTTGTCCTGTACGGCCGTGCTCAACAGCGCGGCCACCTTCCCAGAATTCAACAGGGAGCACGGTCGTGCTCCCTGTTCAGCACGATCGTGCTCATCGCGCGACTGTGCTGTTCTGGGCAGGAACAGAGGCTGATACTTAACCAAAAACAGTGATTTAATCCATTAAACATCCTAAATCAGTTATCAACGTATTTCACGGATTAAACTCAGCAATAAAATCAACATCAACGTAACAGTGGCATCAACCAACAATATCAACATGTTCATAGTAATGCAACCAACATAAACTCAACCAACCATGAACATAACCATAACATATTATCAATCATTAACATGTTATCAACTAATCAGCCAATCATACATACATAACATGCATCAACCGGGGTTATGGGAACCCCTTTACTTTACCCTAAACCCAAACCTATGTAGATACTACCCTTCTCCCCATACCTGGATTGAAGGTAGCTCTTTCGGTGTCCTAAGCAACGAACCAGCTCCTCCCTTTTTTCAGCGACTTACACCAAACAAACCTTGGATCAACAGACAACCAAGGGTTAGTTCCCTATTCACAATAATGAAAGGAAACTAAGGAAAAGGAAACGAACATTACCTACGAAACTAACACCGATGATCCAACAGTCTCCCAGAGCCTCCACTGTCCACCAAACTGCTCAAGAAGGAGGAAGAAGGAAGAAAGTTCGTTCTGGCCGCACACACAAGGCTGCTGCTACCAAAAACTAGGGTTAAACGTAAACCCTCGAGTTCTGTTCACGTATATAACTTCCGGACCTGAGCACGGTCGTGCTTACCTTTGAGCACGGTCGTGCTGCACTTAGCGTCACGAGACGCGGTCCACGCATTGAGCACGGGCGTGCTCACTGTTGAGCACGGTCGTGCTCAACTTAAAATCAGAAACACGCTTCTGACTTTAAGCACGGGCTTGCTGGCTAATGAGCATGGGCGTGCTCATGTACCAGAAAGGGACTTTTAGCAAAAAATCCCACTAAGCCCTTAAACGATAAATCCAACTTAATTAAAATTAAACCGAAAAACAGGGTGTTACAATTCCACCCCCCTTATAAAAATTTCGTCCTCGAAATTTACACGTACCTCAAGGGAAAAGATGCGGGTACGCTTCCATCATCTTGCTCTCCAGTTCCCAGGTAGCACTTTCCTCAGTTGCCCCACTCCAAACCACTTTAACCAAAGGAATTTCCTTGCCTCTTAGCTGCTTCACCCTCCTATCCTCGACTCGAAGAGGTAACACCTCAAACGTCAGGTTCTCTTTCAACTGTATAACGTCGGGTACTATCACGTGACTACGGTCATGAACATACTTCCTGAGTTGTGACACATGAAAAACATTGTGGAGATTTGACAAGAACGTGGGTAAGGCTATTTGGTAAGCGACTTCGCCGACTCTTTTGAGGATTTGGTAAATGAACCTCGGAGTAAGTTTCCTCGCCTTCATCACTCTACCAACCCCAGTCGTCGGGGTAACTCTCAAGAATACATGATCGCCTTCCTGGAATTCGAGCGCCTTCCTCCTTTTATCATGGTAGCTCCTCTGCCTACTCTGTGCAACTCTCATCTTTTCCTGAACTAACTTAATCTTTTCTGTTGTTTCCTGGACTATCTCTGGCCCTAAGCACCACACTATCACTAGGTTCACTCCAACACAAGGGTGTCCTACATCTCCTCCCATACAGAGCTTCATAAGGTGCCATCCCAATGCTGGAATGGAAACTGTTGTTGTAGGTGAACTCTATCAGGGGCAAAAAACTTGTCCCAACTTCCTGACTGTTCTAACACACAAGCCCTCAACAAGTCCTCTAAGGACTGGATGGTCCGCTCAGACTGCCCATCAGTCTGTGGGTGGTAAGCTGAACTAAGCCTAAGCTTTGTTCCTAATGCCTCTTGCAAACTATTCCAAAACCTAGAGGTAAACCTCGGGTCTCTATCTGAAACTATGCTAGAGGGTACACCATGAAGCCTAACTATCTCCTTGATGTACAACTTAGCCAACTTCTCGAGAGGATACTCCATGTTCATCGGAATGAAATGGGCAGACTTAGTCAGTCTATCCACAACAACCCAAATTGCCTCAAAACCAGCTGGAGTCCTAGGGAGTCCAGACACAAAATCCATGGAGATACTATCCCATTTCCATTCTGGGATACTTAGGGGTTGCAACTTACCCGAAGGCCTCTGATGCTCGATCTTAGCCTTCTGACAAACTAGGCACGCATAAACAAACTCAGCTACGTCCCTTTTCATCCTAGGCCACCAAAACATTCTCTTAAGGTCCTGATACATCTTAGTGGCACCTGGGTGCACACTCAATCCACTCCTATGACCTTCTTCTAAGATCAACTTCCTAAGCTCAGAAACATCTGGTACACAAACTCTATCTTTGAACCTCAAAATACCATCACTGCCATCCTTAAAACTTAGGTCTCTACCCTGAGCGAGCAACTCTTGCTGGTCTAAGAGATACTTATCTAACTTCTGACCCTCTCTAATCTGATCCATCAAACTGTTGGTAACCTTCAAGGTACCAAGCCTAACACTCTTAGGGGTAAACTCACAAACTAGACTAAGGTCCCTAAACTCCTCAATCAAATCCATCTCCCTAACCATCAAAGCGGAGATATGCAGGGTTTTCCTACTCAAGGCATCGGCCACCACATTGGCCTTTCCTGGGTGATAGGTCAGCTCGAAGTCATAATCCTTTAAGAACTCCATCCACCTACGCTGCCTCATATTCAACTCCTTTTGATCAAAGAGATACTTCAAACTCTTATGATCGCTAAAAAACCTCAAACCTCGCTCCATACAGGTAATGCCTCCAAATCTTTAAGGCAAATACCACAGCTCCTAACTCTAGGTCATGGGTAGGGTAGTTCTTCTCATGGGTTTTCAACTGCCTAGAAGCGTAAGCGACTACCTTACCATTCTGCATCAGCACACCACCCAACCCTTGCTTAGAAGCATCGCAGTAAACTACGAAGGGTGCACTAGGATCTGGCAAAACTAACACTGGTGCTGATGTCAACCTATTCTTAAGGGTTTGGAAACTCTCTTCACACTTTAGAGTCCCACACAAACAACTGTCCCTTCTTGGTGAGACGGGTTAAGGGTAAAGCTATCTTAGAAAAACCTTCTATAAACCGCCTATAGTACCCGGCTAACCCCAAGAAACTCCTAATCTCGGTTACAGACTTTGGCGCTTCCCACTAGAGCACCGTCTCTACCTTAGCTGGGTCCACTGCTATGCCACCCTTAGAGATGACATGTCCTAAGAAACTCACTTCCTCTAACCAGAACTCACACTTAGACAACTTAGCATACAACTGCTTCTCCTTAAGGGTCTGCAAGACAACCCTCAGGTGTTCCTCATGTTCCTCCTTACTCTTGGAGTACACTAAGATGTCATCTATAAACACCACCACGAACTTATCCAAGTAAGGGTGAAAGGTCTTGTTCATGTAGTCCATGAAGACCGCAGGAGCGTTGGTCACACCGAAAGGCATAACCAAATACTCATAGTGACCATATCGCGTCCTAAACGCTGTCTTCGGGATGTCCTCGGACTTAACCCGAATCTGATGGTACCCTGATCTCAAATCTATCTTTGAAAAGACGCAAGCGCCCATCAACTGGTCCATAAGATCATCAATCCTAGGGAGGGGATACCGATTCTTTATGGTCACCTTGTTGAGCTGTCGAAAGTCGACACACAACCTCATACTACCATCCTTCTTCTTCACCAACAACACAGGTGCTCCCCACGGAGACACACTCGGCCTAATGAACTGCTTCTCCATCAGGTCCTCCAACTGTTCTTTCAACTTAGCTAGCTCTAGAGGAGACATTCTATAGGGTGCTATGGAAATTGGCCCGGTGCCAGGCACTAAGTCTATGGTAAACTCAACATCTCTTTCTGGGGGTAAGTTATAAACATCCCCCGGAAACACTTCAGGAAACTCTCGCACAACAGGCAAGCTGGCGACATCAGGAGGGCTGCTCTCTACATCCAGGGAAGCTAACATCATGTATACTTGGGCTTCGTCTCTCATCGAAGCTCGTACTTGGCTGGCAGAGAGAAGGTCTGGATTCTTAGACTCCTTTGGAGTTTCCAAAAGTCAGGGTTTTATCGAAACAATTCAGAAGGACATGGTTGGAAGATAACCAGTCCATACCCAGAATAATGTCCAGGTCTTTCAAAGGTAAGCATACAAGATCAGCAAGGAAAGTTTTATCATTTATAACAATATGACAGTTCTTGCATGCATAAGAAGTAGAAACAGGTTTATTTGTAGGTGTAGAAACCAACAAATCAAACTCAAGGAAGGTAACAGGCAATTTCAGACTCTTGACCCTATCATGCGATATAAACGAGTGAGTAGCACCCGAATCATACAATACAGTTAATCGAGTTCCATCAATTAGACACGTACCTTGGATCAAGTCATCAGACTCGGAGGCTTCGGCTCCACTAAGAGTAAAGACTCTCCCAGTGGTCTTCAGTCTGTTGGCCTGAGGCTTCTGATTCTTGCTAGCACTGGGAGGCTCGGCCTTAGCTCCATCACACTCGCGGCTGATGTGGCTGGCTTGCCACACTTGAAACAGATGACCTGTGTTTCCTTGCACTGGACGAATAGTGGTCCTGTGCTCCACACTTTCCACACCTCATAGCTCTAGGGGCATCAGAGAACCCACCCCTGAAGCTACTCTGCTGAAACTGGGGCTTCCTGCCACTCTGCTTGAAGTCCTTGCCCGAAGGGGCATACCTCTGCTTACCCTTGTCCCTCTGATCAGTCCTCTTGCCACTCTGGCTATCTGACCCTCTGGAACTGGCAACTCTGAACTGGCTGGCATCTTCATAGATCCTGCACTTGTTGACCAGAATAGGGAAGACTCTGATCTCCTGATAGCTGATGGCCTGTTTGATCTCAGGCCTAAGTCCCGCTTCGAACTTCACACACTTGGAGCGATCGTCCGTCTCGTGCTGGTAAGGAGTGTAGTACCTAGCCAGCTCCTCAAACTTAGCCGCATAGTCACCGACTGACAGCGACCCCTGCCTCAAAGACAAGAATTCCATCTCCTTCTTGTCCCTGATATCCGCTGGAAAATACTTCTCCAGAAACCTCTGCCTGAACACAGCCCAAGTCACCGCTGTGCCCTCTGCCTGCATCCTCTGCCTGCAGTTATCCCACTAGTGCTCCGCCTCTTCAGTCAACATGAAGGTGGCGAAGATGAGCTTCTGCTGATCATTGCAGTCCATTGCACGGAAGATCTTCTCTGTCTCCCTCAGCCATAACAATGCTCCCTCTGGGTCATACGCTCCTTTGAACGACGGAGGGTTGTTCCTCTGGAACTTATCCAGTCCCTGGAACTCAGCTGGCCCACCGTTGTTAGGGTTGACCTGTCCGATAGCATTGGCCAGAAGTGCCAATGCGTCAGTAATCGCCTGATCGTTGCGTCCTCTACCGGCCATTAGTTCCTATACATGCCCAAAACAGCCTTTAATTCAGAAACTTAGCGAGTAAAAGCTACAGGCAACTAACTTAAAACATCATTATCTATACCAAGTATAGACAATTCACACAAGAGTCACACAACAGACTCACAACAGACTCATACCACGTCCGAACAAGGTCGAACTGCTCTGCTCTGATACCACTAAATGTGACACCCTTCTACCCCGCATGTTAAAAGCCATTTAAATTAAAAGCATTTAAAGGAAAACATGCAAATACTGGATAAAATAAATCATTGTCCATGGGTAGAAAAGCCCCACATGAACCGTTTACAATGCGGAAATCAAATCAGTTTTAAACAATAAAACATAATCAACCAAAACAATAAAACCCAACCCCGATGTCACATACAGAGCTGGTATAACCGTTCCGGATTAAAATCCACGGAATTACAACTGAAATTAACAACTACGAAACGTAAACTAGCCCTACGATGAGTGGCGGCTCCTCAGAGTCACTCCTCTCCGGGCTGCTCGTCATCCTCTGCAAGGTGCCAATCAGGCCAAACACAAACAACAAACATATATAGGGAGTAAGAATCGTATAAACATATTAGCATGGGAATAGGCAGTAAAGTAAACAGCAAGCATAGCAGCATCACATCAAATATCAACATCATCGTTATGCTATGCAGTGCAATGCAGTCCTACTCCGCTAAACCATCAATGCATGTGGATCCACTAAACTCGGGATGAACGACTTCGGAGTTACATATCCACATTGAGAATCTACTCAACGCCGGAGAATCTACTCCTTGGATAGCCAACGCATCAAACCAACGAATGCCTCGTCACGGGGGCGCTAGGAGAATCTACTCCAACCGTGGATGGCCGGATCGCCGTACTCTAGGACGATCTCCCCTATGTCGAACATCCCTAAACAACAACTCCGATGCAATGCGTATGCAACACAACAACAACGGCAACACCACCTCCATAACTCCAACGGAATTCGACCGAAGATAACAGCGGGATCAACCGCACCAACTTGCCTCGCGGAATCTACCTGAGGACTTAAGCGGAATCAACCGCAGTACCTGGGGCAAACTCTCGGCCACCAAGGTACGTAACAACAACACCTTAGACCCAAACCGTGGGGTCAAGGCCTCCTTGGCCAAAAGCACCAAGGCACAACTCATCAGCTTGTGGCACCCTAAAGGGTATCGACTTAACATCTCACCATCTCATCATCTTTATTTATCTTCATTAACATTTACCAAATTGTCTAATCAGTTATCATCATGGGGAAGTGGGGTTTAAAACCCCTTAAGTCCTTTAATCTGGTTCTGTCACAGTGGGTTGAGCACGGTCGTGCTCGTAACCCAGCACGGTCGTGCTTAAGCACGTGAGGGGCGTGCTCCCCTGTAAGTGAAGCACGGTCGTGCTTCTTAATGAGCACGGTCGTGCTCAGCAGCACGATCGTGCTCTTGTCCTGTACGGCCGTGCTCAACAGCGCGGCCACCTTCCCAGAATTCAACAGGGAGCACGGTCGTGCTCCCTGTTCAGCACGATCGTGCTCATCGCGCGACTGTGCTGTTCTGGGCAGGAACAGAGGCTGATACTTAACCAAAAACAGTGATTTAATCCATTAAACATCCTAAATCAGTTATCAACGTATTTCACGGATTAAACTCAGCAATAAAATCAACATCAACGTAACAGTGGCATCAACCAACAATATCAACATGTTCATAGTAATGCAACCAACATAAACTCAACCAACCATGAACATAACCATAACATATTATCAATCATTAACATGTTATCAACTAATCAGCCAATCATACATACATAACATGCATCAACCGGGGTTATGGGAACCCCTTTACTTTACCCTAAACCCAAACCTATGTAGATACTACCCTTCTCCCCATACCTGGATTGAAGGTAGCTCTTTCGGTGTCCTAAGCAACGAACCAGCTCCTCCCTTTTTTCAGCGACTTACACCAAACAAACCTTGGATCAACAGACAACCAAGGGTTAGTTCCCTATTCACAATAATGAAAGGAAACTAAGGAAAAGGAAACGAACATTACCTACGAAACTAACACCGATGATCCAACAGTCTCCCAGAGCCTCCACTGTCCACCAAACTGCTCAAGAAGGAGGAAGAAGGAAGAAAGTTCGTTCTGGCCGCACACACAAGGCTGCTGCTACCAAAAACTAGGGTTAAACGTAAACCCTCGAGTTCTGTTCACGTATATAACTTCCGGACCTGAGCACGGTCGTGCTTACCTTTGAGCACGGTCGTGCTCCACTTAGCGTCACGAGACGCGGTCCACGCATTGAGCACGGGCGTGCTCACTGTTGAGCACGGTCGTGCTCAACTTAAAATCAGAAACACGCTTCTGACTTTAAGCACGGGCTTGCTGGCTAATGAGCATGGGCGTGCTCATGTACCAGAAAGGGACTTTTAGCAAAAAATCCCACTAAGCCCTTAAACGATAAATCCAACTTAATTAAAATTAAACCGAAAAACAGGGTGTTACAAGCAGCGCGCCGCCCAGCCGCGACCGCGCAGCCTGCATCGCCGCTGGAGCCATGCGACCACAGCGTCTGGTTCGGCCAGCTCCAACCCGCGTCCCTGCTCGCGGAACTTCGCCTCCGCCGAGCGAAAACGCGCTCCGCCACAGTAAGCTCAGTTCGCTGCCTTTCTATGGTGGTTTTCCACCATTTATGTTCATCTTTAGTTTCCTTTCTTCTTCTCTTGAACTCTCTTTCTCTCTTTTGACTTTTGGTTGTCACAGTGAACGTCGCCGTCGACCTCCGCCATGGCCGCCGCCGTTTTGCTGCCATTAGCACCACCACAAGTCATCTTCTTCCTTTGGGTGAGTGGTTTTCTCACTTCCTTTGTCCATTTTCAAGAAACCCCAATTTTCCCCCAATCTCAAACCCTAGCTTTGATTTTAGATTTGGAATTTTGAAATTAAATGGTGTTTTATGAAATTGGGATCATGATTAAATATTCCCCTAAATCAATTTTGTCAATCTCTTGTTAAATTGATTTTTCCCCAATTTTCTTCATGAACCTAAAAATCCCCAAATCTGTTTTGATTTAAATCAATGAGTTTTTTGAGAAATTAAATATGATTAGTGAGTTATATTTATAGTGTTGATGTTGAGAAATTGATTTGGTGATTTGTCTGATTGTTTCCATGCTTGGGTCGTCTCTCTGGATTGTCGTTCAAGCTCATGCTTGCTTTGAGGAAGCAGAAATTACTCTTTGGGAACTCTGACTGCGTAACTGAAAGTGCCTGGAGATCTCGGAACACCTTTAAGGTGGGGGAAGATATTATGTTAGGTGTAGTATGGGGTTAATGCGGCTTAGTATAACTGCTTAGGAATATTGGGAATTGTTTAATATGCTTGCTCAATATTTTTTTTTATGTTGTTATTATCTGTGTAATTTTAGAATCTTACATCTTGTTATATCTGTTTAGATTTAATTTAGCGCTGTGCTAAATTGGATCTAGTTGAATTGGCGTAAGGTTCTAATTCGAGAATCTTACTTATCTTCGTAACTCGCGTACGTTAAGCGTTAGATATAATTCCAAGTATATGGGCTCTAAGTATAAGCCTTATGTCCGATCGTTAAGTCGCTTAGGGATTTGTTGTGATGTGCATTTGTTTCCGAACTTAGATTCGGGAGGTGTTGGAATGTTATTATCAATTGGTATCAATTTCTTATTTATTGAATCTGTGAATTCAATCTTAAGGTTATCCTTTTTACGTTTTGTTAAGTCTTGGGCTCGAAAATATTTTATTATACGGAGTTGGGTAATTTTTTGTAATGAATAGGCCAATGGTCCATTCGAGCCCAACTCTTATCAATAACTATTTTTAAATTGATACCGGCGCTTTGGAACTTTTAATTCCTGCTTTATTTGTCTTCGGACAATATTCCAACCTAATCATAGTCGTTGTTGTTCTGGAGGCATAGACATCCTTTATAGGATATTAGGGGACTGTGTGGGGGCCACGGAGACCTCAGGGATAGTCAGGCGTGAATCCTGCCAATGGTTCGATGCATGCAGCACCGGTGCTGGTGGAGACCTGGACAGTAGGGCTATCTTGCAACTCCACTGAACTAAATACTATTCAGATGTTAAGTACTCTCATGTGAAAGCACCGAGGAGATGGCTGTTAGCGTACTCCGATTTTGGGCTTGTGCACCGAGTTGTTACGCTTGTTACCTGAATGTTATCTCGACAGAACGTTATGACAACAATAGTCTCCTGATAAGCCTCTGGCTCATATAGTTTTATAGCTAGTGAGGCCACAGTTATTGTGTTAATTGTTCGAGTTTAATCTCATTTTAGCCCAAATTTAGCTTTAATTGTCCTTAAGCAATGTTTTGAGTCTTTTAAGTAGTTTTTAGTAATTTATGCTATTTTTGAGTTAAATAAAGCATTTGATGCTATTTTATATTTTCAGGTTAAAAGTGAAGCTCGAGGAAGCTAGGAAAAATGAAGAAAACAAGCAAAAAGGCAAAATTGGCCATTCGCCTCGCGAACAGACTCTCGACCCACGAGCCAGAAGAACAGATTAAGCAATGTCAGCAACCATTCAGTCTCGCCTGGCGAGGACATGTTCGCCTCGCGAGACAGAAACATGGAATTGAAGATCATTCTGTATCGCCTCGCGATACCTGTCTCGCCTCGCGAAAGATCGAAATTTGAATGTGCGCCAACTTAAGATTCGCCTCGCGAGCGCGCGCAGATCCCAAACCTTATAAATAGCTTGTTTTAGGTCAATTGAAGGAGTTTTTAATAGAGATTGTAATCTTTGTTTTCTTAAGGGCTGTGTAGTGAGTTTTAGTGTAGTTTCATAGAGGATGAATGCTTTTTATACTTTGTTCGTTGTTATCATCGCTATGAGGAACTAATCCTTATTTCTAAGGAAACGATGAAGCCACCATTGATGGCATAGTGAATCCAAGTAATAATTTCTTATACCCTTGTCTCTTTTCTTGTTTCTTAATTCTGATTTGTTTGTGTAAATCATATGCGCGCATGGTTAACTAGTCTAGTGCGTTGAGGCTGGCAGGCGATTCGTATTTAGGACTTGAATTAAGAACACCGTTTGAATATTGCTAGGCATAGAATAGGAAAGCGGTGCAATTGCTATAGGGAACCAAGAACTTGATAATCTAATTGTGGGTTGAATAGATTGGCAGATTGACAACTCGCAATTGTAGAAAATTTCTTTTGAAAATCAACAGTGACATTAGGATAATTGAGGGTTCTTGATTGACAATGAAATTAAATTGAACATAGGGATAAGGAGATAAACACTTGGGTAACTTGCTTGATAGGGTAGGTGGATTCGTGACCTTAGAAGCCTTAATCTTAATCAAATCTCATCATAATCTTTTAGGATCTTTAATTACTTGTTTTGACCTCAAATTTGATTTGATTTTCTCTCTCTTCATAAAGATTCCCCTTTGACTTGGTCAAACGATTTGAATTTCTTAAATTGGTTAAATTGGTCTTCCAATCCTTGTGTTCGACCTCGGTATTTACTTACCGTGTTTTTATTACTTGCAACGAAACGGTACACTTGCCGGATCGTCAACAAGTTTTTGGCGCCGTTGCCGGGGATTGGCACAACCAATTTTCCTAATTTTTAGGAAATTCAATTTTCTGGATTGAGCAATTTTTTTAATTTTATTTTATTTTTCTGCAATTTTTCATCTCTTTTACTTCTTTGATCCCACTTGGTCTTGCCTTGTTTTTGTGTATGCGAGGTACCCTTTCACAGGAAGACTTGCTATACGATCCAGAGATCACCAGGACCGAGAAGAGATACAGGAAGGAACTCAGAGAGAAAAAGAGGCTTGAAGCTAACCAACTCATCAATCTTGAAGGGATGGCGGAAGGAGATCCTCCAACCTACAAGCCTCTTTATGAGTACAATCTTCCTCACTTGGACGATTGTGCTTCAAGTGTTGTTAGGCCTCCTATCACGGCCCCTTCTTTTAAGATAACGGAAGGAACTCTGCGTGTGGTGAAAGACAATCAATTTGATGGGAGTGCATATCAAGATCCTCATAGGCATATTACTCACTTCTTGGAGAATTGCGACCTGCTCAAAACTCCAGGAGTTTCAGATGATGCCTTTCGTTTGCGACTATTCCCTTTCTCTCTCCGGGATAGAGCACGCGATTGGTTAGACTTGCACTTGGATCGTGCTAGCATATCTAATTGGGAACAAATGGCTCAGAAGTTCCTCACTAAATATTTTCCTCCTCAGAAAGCAGCACAGTTGAAGATAGTCGTCACTTCTTTCAAGCAACATGATGATGAGTCCTATAATGAAGCTTGGGAAAGGTACAATGTGCTTTTGAGAAGATGCCCTTCATCCTACTTTGACTTGGTAACAAAGGTACAACACTTCTTTAATGGCTTGAGGGGTCGCTACCAAATGAACTTAGATGCCGTAAGCTGGCGGTTCTTTCTCCTACAAATCAGCAGAGGATGGTTGGGCCTTATTAGAGAAAATGTCCAGGAATGATTATAACCACAGTACAGGCACTTCTAATGCTTCCGGAATCAGTACCGCATCACTGGAGGCTATTCTTGAACAGAATACACTCTTGAAGAAGCAATGTGAGGCATTGTCTAGCAAGCTCAAGGTTAATGCGGTGCGAGAAGACTCGCATTCGAGGTGTGATTTTTGTAATGGTGAACATGCCAGTGAGAGTTGTCCCATGAATTTTTCACAGGAACATGTGGACTCGTGTCACAACTTTTATGACACAGTGCCACAGAACAATTATCAGAGGAATAGGCAGAATGACTACAATCAGAATCGGGGGTACATTAGGAGAGACCATCCGGGTTTCAGTTGGAGCAACACTAGTGGTGGTCTAGCCGGGCAACAACAACAAAATCAGAGGCCAAACTATGGAATTCAACAGCACAACACCCAACAGGCTCTCCCTCAACCTACTCAATTACAAATCACAGATGGTGGGAAGCAGACTTGGGAAGTGGCCTTTGAGAAATTAGCCAATCATACTAGCACGGCCATTGAGAAGCTGACAGTGCACATTGATACCTCCATTGAGAAGTTAGCAACTCACACAGGATCAGCAATCCAACTCCTGGAAACTCAAGTATCTCAGCTAGCCAAACAAATGAATGAGCGTCTTCTAGGCACTTTTCCGGGCAACACGGAGAACAACCCCAAGGCCCAATGCAATGCCATATCCACTAGAAGTGGTAAGGTGTTGGAACCAAAGGGGAACCCCTTGAAGGCTAATGAAGGTGAAACTCCAGAACAACCACAAGAGGAGAAGGAGCAAGCTAAGGAAGATGGTGAAAAGGTGCCGGAGCAAGGGGTAAGGTTGAAATTAGTAGATGAAGAATTCCGAAAGAAGAAGTGGGTTGAGCCCCAAGACTTTCCTCCCTTCATGAAGGTACCATATCCAGAGAGATTGAAGAAACCCTCGCAAGACAAGCAATTCAACAAGTTCCTTGATGTTTTCCGCAAGCTTCAAATCAACATTCCTTTTGCTGAAGCCTTGGAACAAATACCATCCTATGCTAAGTTTATGAAGGAGCTTCTCTCCAAGAAGCGGAAGATAGTGGATGAGGAAACGGTTACTTTGACCGAGGAGTGTAGTGCAATTCTCCAAAGGAAATTACCTCCAAAGTTGAAGGATCCGGGCTCTTTTAGTATACCATGCACCATTGGAGATATGACTATTGAAAAGGCACTATGTGATCTAGGGGCGAGCATCAACTTAATGCCCCTATCCATGATGAGAAGGCTTGGGATTAAATAAGTCAAGGGCACAATGATGTCACTCCAACTTGCGGACCGAACAATTAAATCCCCTTATGGGGTGGTTGAAGATTTGCTAGTGAAGGTGGGCAAGTTCATTTTTCCGGTAGATTTTGTGGTACTCGACATGGATGAAGATGCCAATATTCCACTCATATTGGGTAGACCATTCCTGGCTACCGGAAGGGCTCTCATTGATGTTCAACTAGGAAAGCTCATGTAACATCCCGATTTTTCGGCTTTCTAATATCGGTAATAATTATATAAATGATTATATTCTTATCCGAGATTTAGAAAATGACTTTGGATAAACTAAGGTCATTTCCTTGTCATACTTATTTTTATAAGGTGACGGGGAAGTTTTGGAATGAAAATTCAGACGGAAACCGATCTGCGTTTTCTGCATTTTCACTGACAGTAAGTTTTTACTGATCAGAAACCCTAATTTCGACTCGTGAACGAAACAATTAAGGTTTTCATTTTATTTCCTACGATTGTGCATTTTTAGAATTATTTCACAAAACGTGAAATAATATACATTTTACGGACGTTATGTTCCATCGGGTAAACGACGGAGCTGATTACGGGAGTTTTGAGACTCGATAAGTGGACAAACCCTATATTCTCTTAGGAATAGGTCATCCATGTGAGAGGTTTGATGAGGCTTAGGGTTATGTTAGCAATTTTTAACAATTGCATTTTTATCCTTAAACTTTCTATTAATGGCATTTTGGTCCCTAAACTAATTTCTTTGATACACTAAGTGAAGTGGACCAAATTCTTACCATTCAAACCCAATAAGGGCTGCACCCAAAAGTCTCAATTTCATGTCTAAGAATTCATTTCCATGAAGGAATTCTAGTCTTAAATTTTCCTATGTCTTCATTATGCCTTAAATGATTTTCAAGCGCAAAATTAATTGGGTTTGGGCTTTCTAGGCCCAAAATTTCGAAAGGCCCATGGCCTTGGAGGTTTGTTCTTAAATTCTAGAGCTCACTTGGTGACTCTAGTTCATTCCACAATCTTCCACACTATTCCTCCATCTTCTCCATTTCTCTTTTTCTCTTAAGCTTCCATAAGCTTGATTTGTGAAGCAACTTGGAGATTCTTGCACTTTTCTTCAATCCCAAGAGGTAATCCATGATCCTCATCATCATTAAGCACTATGTTCTTCATGTATTTTCATGTTTCAATGCCATGTCCATCATTTTCAATTTCTAGATCTAGAAACTTTGAAATTGTCTAGAAAATTCTAGAAAAATCCTAAAAATGTGAAACCACTTTCTATGTTCTAATTCTTATCTCTACTATCATGATCTAAGAGATTGTTGAAAACCAAAATTTCCTCCCATATTTTCTCATCAAGGCCGAACCTATGTCATAAGTGTGGAGGAAGATTTTGTTCATTTCCTAAACAAATGATCTTATATACTATACTTCTAGTATGTCTACATGCTTTAATCCATGTTAGTCTATCAAAATGAAAATTCAAACCCTAAATCCTTGTATTGGCCGAACCTAAGTGGGTGAGGTTTGATGAGTTTTTGTTCAAATTTTTCCTAAATGATCTTGGTTATCATCCTATTAGTATGTATGTTTATTGAATCCAAGTTGATTTGTCAAACTAAAAACCCTAACCCCATGATCAAGTCTTGACCGAATTCTAGGGTTGGTGAGTTAGGAATTTTTAATTCTTAACCTAGTTGTTTAGTTACTAATATATGATCTTAAATAGTTAAGGATCATTAATCCATGACTTAGGCAATTCTAGAAATTTTTAGCCACTAAAACCTAAGGGAGGCCGTGACCTATTATAGAGAATTAGGAGATTTTAATTGTTTGATTAGTGATTAGTTGATTGTGGTTGATGAAGGTTTAGCAAGTTCGTTGTGTACGCGAACCCGGACTTCCGACAAGTTACGTATTACACCGCGGAGAAGTCTTCGAGAGGTAAGGGGAGCTTACCTGAGGGATTTTTCCCAATACCTATGTGTGTGATTAATGTGTGGTCTGTAATTATTTATTTGTTGGTGGTTGTTTAAGTGTTCAAGTTGTGTTATTTTATCTGTGTTGTTTATCTGCTCATAAGTGGTTATCTGCAGTTATTTATCATAATGCTGTGATGCATGATCTGTCTGGAAATATTATTGTGATAATGTTGTGGATGTTGTTTGAGAAGCCTGACAGTGGTCAGTGCCCAATCAATTAATCAGATAAAAGCTTTGAAAAACTTCGTAAATTATATTCAATGTTTTAACGGTAAAATATTGGAATATAATATCAATGAAAAATATTTATTTGGGAAAAATAAAGAGTTTTGGAAAATATCATTATTTTATGACTTATCGCTATAGGAGTGATTTATGGGTCACTGTGAGGACGGAACCGTGAAAATATTTTTGTACTGCTGATTTTTACGTAATAAATTCCGGAATATTGTAAAAAGTTATTTTATGAAATTAATTTTCGAAAATAACTTAATAATGATTTTAGAAAAATGTTTAAGTGGAAAAAGCTAAAATTTGGCTTAAATGACTAATTTGACGGCAACTTGGAAAAAAATACCGACGGCAAGAAATCCTAAAGCGGCAGTACGTAGTTTAAACAACTTTGAGCCTCAAGTGACATATTTTATAAAAAGTTAAATGTTTAACTTACGATTTATTTCCCATTTGAAATGATTTTCCGAAAACAAGTTGAACTCAACTTTGTTAAAAGTGGTTTTGAACTTAGTAACCGAGACGTCGGGGTACTAAGGTTCGTGTTGTGTTATGGACTTGGTGTCCTTTGGACTTTGAGGTCCTGTAGACTTGGTGTCTACTGAGTTAAAAACATTTAAGATGTTTTCTATTACCATGAACCTATGGCTGGTGCATCGGTCTAGAGGTGTCGTGATTGAGCACTCGGACTTTGAGGTCCTGTGTTATTAATAAAATTTTAAAGATGTTTAAAACTATGGTTAGTCGTAAGCCATTTTGAGCTTCGGCAAAGGGAGATTGAACACAAAGAAAAGTGTCAAGAACAAAGTGTTTTTGTTGCATGCATTTGGCAGACGTGCCCCGGTTTATGTGTGAGTACCTTGCGGCGTCAGGTGTCTCATGCTACGATTTTCTTCATTGTGCCAGGGTTGGACAATGAAACCCCATTTACGTTGTTATCACTGTGCCTTGGGTTTGGACAGTGTGCAATGGGTTTTGGCTGCGTGCCAATGGCTGCGTGCCTGTTTGCCTAGTGTGGCAATTGAGCTTGATCAACTCACTACGGTTGGGATATCTCATGAGATTAAGTGTGAAGTTAGACGATGTATTGGAAGTGTTCATGCATAAGTTTTCAAACGATGATGTTTGGGGTGTGAAACCCATTGATTAACTACTGTCTTGTTATGAACGCTTCTGTTTTTTTTTTATGAAAATGTATATGTGTATGTATTGTTGTGTTATGTCTCACATGTAGCTATTGTGTTAAATCCATATATTGGCGTCTCACCCTTACAAATATATCAGGTTTTCTGGTTTGACTTTTGTGTCTTGGTACACGAAAGTAGATGGTGCAGAAAAGTCCTTAGCTTCACTCGGGAACTTTGGTCCTGAAGGTTGAAGAGATGTTAGAGTGTGGGAATGACCACGGGGTCTTTCCAGTAGATGTCTTGTAAGGCGACCAGCTTAGGATTTTCTTTGGGTTGGGTATTGTGGGAAAGTTGTTATAAATGGTTTGAAACACCTTGTAAGGTGTATGAAAAACAATTTTAGAAAAGCTTATATATTGCAATGTTTTTGTTTACGAATAAATTTGTTTTGTATGTAAGTATAAAGTAATTCTACTATTGTGATGGATATATATCTTTTTCTAAAGTATTTCGCAGAAAGAAAAAAAAATTATCACTATATTTTGAAAGGATAAGCGCTGAGAAATTAATATTTTCCGAAAGCAACCAGCGAAATTATAATTTTATTTTCTGCATTTGGATAACTATGTGATGACCCCTAGAAGGGGTGTCGCAGCTCACTCTTCGGGTGCAAGATGAGAAAGAGGAATTTGATGTCTTTGAAGCTATGGAGCATCCAGTGGAGAAGGCTAAATGCTATAGTGTAAATGTGGTGAAGCCTCTTGTCAAACCAACTCCTATACATGAAGCAATTGGTTCAACACTAGAAGGGGTGTTGGTAAAATCCCATTCTTTTGAAGATGGCATGAAAAAGGATGACCCAAGCAAGTTGGATGGGAAGCCACAAGAGTATCATGAGTCACTCACTAAAGTGGTTGGAGCAAAAAGGAAGCTAGATCCAATCAAGCTTAATGAAATCCGATTGAGAGCTTATGAGAAAGATCGAGGCAAAGAGGGGCCGCCCAAGGTTCGGATTGATGATCCATTTGGCATGAGAAAGAAGTCATTTCCGGACCAAGTGAAGTCTTGTTGGCGAGTGAGGGTTAGGAAGAAAACAACTCTTCCTCATGATGTTTTTAAGGAAGGATACAAAGAGCCCCGGGAGACATTTGATGATAATGACCAAGGATTGAAGCTGTTTTTTATGGAAGAAGAAGTTGGAGGCCATCTTGTTGAGTTCGCAGTGACTTAGCCCTTTGGGGCTATGACCGTCAGGCTCGGGACGTTAAACAAGCGCTTTTTGGGAGGCAACCCAAGTAGTTATATCATTTTATTGCATTTAAAGAGTCATAAAAATACAAAGTGTCTTCATATAGGGTCCTTAGTTAGAAAATTGCATTAGAAAAGCATGTAGGACTTAGATGCATTTAGGAAAAGAGGGGCAGAATTCTTCTCTGGCTCGCCTCGCGAGCAATAGTTTGCCCCGCGAGCCTGAGGGATGTCAAAATCCCTACATCTGGCTCGCCACGCGAAAAGGGCTTGGTCAAGCGAGGCCGAAAGGTAGAAACTCAAAGGTGGGCACCTCGTTCTGCCTCGCGTCGCGGACATATGGTTCGCCTTGCGATTCTGGGCAAGAATGAAATTATTAAAATTCCAGATTGGCCTCGCGAGACACTACTCGGCCCGCGAAAAAAAAAAAAAACAAAAAAATGAACTGTTTTTGATGCCTCGGTTAGTCTGGTCTGCTAATCCCGGGGACCAGGATCCTCATCCAGGAGGGGGCGAGTCCGAGGCAAATATTTGATGATTTTCAGGTAGATAGAACTCCAAAGGAGGAAGCCACAAAGACTAGTGAGTTGGAAGGAGAGGAAGAAAATGAAGAAAGCATGAGCACCAACGAAAGTTTGGGGTCCTTTCGGACCCCACGAGATAACAATTTCTAAACCTTACTCTTTTCTTTTCTGTTTCTTCTCTTTTTGCTAATTGGTCATGTGCAGTCGTATGTGTGTTGAGTTTTGTTTTGGTAAGCTTGAAGGGATTTTATTGACTTTAGCATAGATGGATTGCATGATAAATGTTGATTTTTGATGATTTCCCCTAATGAGTTGAATTTTGAAAATTGATTCCCATGAAGAATTGAAGATTGAACTTTGAGAAATTTTATTGTGATTGCATGATTTATGACAAGTTTGGGGTGAATGGGTGCACACACTAGGAATGCATCTCTGTCAAATAATTTGCTAAAAATGTCCAGGTGAGGAATTTAAGCGTCCAACATTGTTTTTGAATTGAATGAATCACTTTTAAGTTGTACTTTCCCGAATTTGCTTGAATCTCCTCATGGTTTGCATGTTGATATGTTTGCACCAAATGATTTAGGCAATTTTCTTTGAAATAGCTACTTGGCCTAAAAAGAACCACCCTTAATGCATGTTCCGTAGTTAGCCACATTGAGCCTAATAGCCTGTTATTTCTTGATGACCTTATGATATAAGCCAAAAATCCGGAAAAAACCATGTTAACCCAATCTTAGGATTTAAGAGAGCATGGAAACTTAACATTGTAAGTGTTGTTTGGAAACTAAGTTTGGGGTGGCTAGTAAGGTTTATTATGTTGTTTTGGGTTGAGAAAAAGAAAAATAAAGGTTGAAGCCAAAGGCAAAAAGAAGAAAAGTACCAAAATACCAAAAAGGGCAAATAAAAAGGTTATCAAAGGAAAAAGGTTTGTAGCCACCCAAAGCAAAAAAAGAAAAAAAAAAAAAAAAAGGAAAAAGGAATTAGAGTGAGAATAAAAGTGTGAAATGTTTCATGCTCTCTTAGTTCCTAGGGTCTTAGCCTTGTACCTTTAAATATCCTACCTTTAGCCAGGCCTCATTACAACCCTTAAAAGACCTTTTGATATTGCATACATGTTTTCGTGAGAACTATTTTTGAGATGAAAATCAAATTCATGGAAAGTGCTCTTAAAATGTGAAATTGAGTGAAAGTTGATAACCTAGATAATGAGTGAAAGAGTGAAATACTAAATGCCCATGTGAGGAAGGCAATTATTTGAAATTGGTGATTTTCCATTTGTGTGTATCTTGGATCCTTGACTTAGATTGATGATTGTTTGAATGAATAGATTCTCAATTGTTTAAAGTAAATGAATGTGGGGATTACATTGATGAAAGGGGGAACATTGAATTAGAAAATTGAATTGTTAAAAATGCATTAAATTTGTGCGAAATAAATTGAGTCCATCGAGCTTACCTAGTTTTGAGTCTTTTTAAGTTTTAGTTTGCTTGGGGACAAGCAAAGTTTAAGTTTGGGGTATTTTGATAAGCCTCTGACTCATCTAGTTTTATAGCTAGTGAGGCCACAGTTATTGTGCTAATTGTTCGAGTTTAATCTCGTTTTCGCCCAAATTTAGCTTTAATTGTCCTTAAGCAATGTTTTGAGTCTTTTAAGTAGTTTTTAGTAATTTATGCTATTTTTGAGTTAAATAAAGCATTTGATGCTATTTTATATTTTCAGGTTAAAAGTGAACCTCGAGGAAGCTAGGAAAAATGAAGAAAACAAGCAAAAAGACAAAATTGGCCATTCGCCTCGCGAACAGACTCTCGCCCCGCGAGCTAGAAGAACAGATTAAGCAATGTCAGCAACCATTCAGTCTCGCCTCGCGAGGACGTGTTCACCTCGAGAGACAGAAACAGGGAATTGAAGATCATTCTGTATCGCCTCGCGATACCTGTCTCGCCTCGCGAAAGATCCAAATTTGAATGCGTGCCAACTTAAGATTCGCCTGGCGAATCCATGTTCGCCTCGCGAGCGCGCGCAGATCCCAAACTTTATAAATAGCTTGTTTTAGGTCAATTGAAGGAGTTTTTAATAGAGATTGTAATCCTTGTTTTCTTAAGGGCTGTGTAGTGAGTTTTAGTGTAGTTTCATAGAGGATGAATGCTTTTTATGCTTTGTTCGTTGTTATCATCGCTATGAGGAACTAATCCTTATTTCTAAGGAAACGATGAAGCCACCATTGATGGCATAGTGAATCCAAGTAATAATTTCTTATACCCTTGTCTCTTTTCTTGTTTCTTAATTCTGATTTGTTTGTGTAAATCATATGCGCGCATGGTTAACTAGTCTAGTGCGTTGAGGCTGGCAGGCGATTCGTATTTAGGACTTGAATTAAGAACACCGTTTGAATATTGCTAGGCATAGAATAAGAAAGCGGTGCAATTGCTATAGGGAACCAAGAACTTGATAATCTAATTGTGGGTTGAATAGATTGGCAGATTGACAACTCGCAATTGTAGAAAATTTCTTTTGAAAATCGACAGTGACATTAGGATAATTGAGGGTTCTTGATTGACAATGAAATTAAATTGAACATAGGGATAAGGAGATAAACACTTGGGTAACTTGCTTGATAGGGTAGGTGGATTCGTGACCTTAGAAGCCTTAATCTTAATCAAATCTCATCATAATCTTTTAGGATCTTTAATTACTTGTTTTGATCTCAAATTTGATTTGATTTTCTCTCTCTTCATAAAGATTCCCCTTTGACTTGGTCAAACGATTTGAATTTCTTAAATTGGTTAAATTGGTCTTCCAATCCTTGTGTTCGACCTCGGTATTTACTTACCGTGTTTTTATTACTTGCAACGAAACGGTACACTTGTCGGATCGTCAACATCTCCAAGGAGCAAAGTTAGGTCGAAATCTTAGGCATGCATTCGAGTCTCAGCATATATATATATATTATAAAAGTTTCCCTAAATATATGTATCCACTTGATTGATTGTTTGTCGCCGTATACCCATATCTACGTTATGAGCTTGACATAGAATCTTACCTCCATATGCATTTCTTCTTTCTTCTTCTGTATGTGAGTAGCTGATTCTGATGGCGCTCCGTACGTGGGACCGAGTTTCCTGATGACTGATGATGTACAGTTTGGACTTTGGTTTCTTTTTGGAGGATCCCGTGCTTAAGGGATATTTGGAGAATCTTTTTTGTTTTATGATGTATATGTATATATATATGTTAGGGGGAACTTTGAAGTTTTGTTGTATCGGCCTGTAGGATGGTAGTTCCCTGTGTTTATGACTTTATGTAAATTTTATATTAAAAATGAAACTTCTGCGTTTGTATGAAAATTAATTTGGGATTACCGTACTAATTATTTTTTTAGAGTAATGATATTATGACACCAGTTTTTGACACCCAAATTGACACCTTGGTTAATCACGTACAAATTTTTGGTTAATTCAGTTCATTATATGGTTAATGGGTCATCTGAAGCTTATTTTTCATAATCATGTAAATATTTGGTTAATCACATGCAAATATTTGGTTAATTCAGTTCTTTGTATGATTAATGGGTCATCATGAATTAACCAAATATTTACACGTGATTAACCATATAATGAACTGAATTAACCAAATATTTGTACCGATTAACCAATGTGTCAAAAGTTGGTGTCAACTTTTGGTGTCATAATATCATTACTCTTTTTTTAAGTCTTTATTATAGTTGAAGCTTTTATTTTTCCGCTCCTGGCAGTTGATGTAAGACCAGAGACCAAGTTTGGTTGGATAAAGTATTTGATGTTATAAGCTGTGTTTATCAGGGTTTTTTTCCGACTTCATCCAAACCTCCGTTTTCCAAAGGAAACTTTTCAAAATTTTAATATTTGAGAATTTTTACCTTAATCAATTTTATTAGTCTTAATTCAAAACTAGGCGTTACAGAAGGCAAGAGTTTTTCCTTAAATTTAACGAGGGAAGAGCGAGAGATGAAGAGGACAAAGAAGAAGGACCAGAATCAAAAGAAGAGTTCAAAGAAGTGCAAGTTTTGAAGAAAACGTGGGAATTAGTGGGCAAGGAACATGCTTGCAAGAGTACAACCTTGATAGACGACAAGATCTCAAAAACTCTTACACAGCATTTATCACTTCCAAAAGATGACAATGTCGATAAAAAAACAGCCAGAGAAAAAAACCCAACAACCAGAAGCCGCTGAAGTGGAATGTGGAGGTGGACCCACCCAAAAAGGAATATCGTCTGAATTACAAGCACAAAAAGAAAAAAAAGAGCCAGATTTGAATATTTTTGAAATTGAACTTGGATCATGCATGCAGCTTCAAGTCAAGGAGGAGTGTTGATTTGAATGACCCGAAGCTGGTTGTTGGAAGTCTGTTTTTTATGCTATGTTTTAGGCAAATAATAGTGATAGTGGTTGATACTGATAGGTTTATTCCCTATTGTTTAGGCACTTATCCACTGTTTTATGCTTATCTAGTAACATTAGTTATTTTCAAATTTTCAGTTCTTTGCTGTATAAATAACATGCTGATTAATCAATAAAAAATATCCTCCTATAATTCAAAATTGTTCTTCTCTGTTTTACATTTTTTCAACATTTCATATTCCTCTAAAAACCAGCAGTACTAACCAGATTTTGGTTTTATTATTACATGAGTAGTTGTACATGCACACTCCTTATGTACGGTTTGGATAACTACCGTACA
Organism: Echinosophora koreensis; assembly: GCA_035048595.1. NCBI lineage: Eukaryota > Viridiplantae > Streptophyta > Magnoliopsida > Fabales > Fabaceae > Echinosophora > Echinosophora koreensis. The sequence continues at coordinate 117,371 of JAPCYP010000008.1, forward strand.
TGGCTTATTACTGGCTAATGTTATTCTTAGAGTGTCCATATCCCAGCACCCCACTTTGAAATTCTTAAATGGGTCCTACCATTACACATTACCCATTTTTTACTTTTTATAACTTAAGCACATCATCTCTCCAACCCATCAACTTCTAAAAAAGTTCTTAAATTGATCAAACCAGTGATCCCACATCCTTACATTTCATCAATATTTGGGTTATATTGTGGGTTTGTTAAAGGTGGATGATTTAGAAAATTTGGACTACTAAGCTGTTGATATTTTTGCATGAAATTTAAAAAGGAATTGATATTTGCTTGGTCGATATCCATTTTATGAGATGGAAGTTTGAGTAAAAAAAGAGGGGAAAATTTTGAGAAACTATGAGAATAAATGAGAAAATTTAGATAGGTTTGGTTGTGTAAAAAATTTGGAAGTTGATCACATTTTAATATATAGGAATTGGTATGTCTAAAAAAAAAAAAAAGAAGACCAAACAGTCTTATTTTCTGTCGTTGGGAAACGGCTATACTTGGCAACGGTCATTTCCCACGATGCAATATTACAATTCAATATGTTTTAATAAAAAAAAATCAAAAGTTAGAAGAAAAAATACAAGCGACGAGTACTAGTGCAAGCACTCTACAATTTTGAGGTACGTCACAAGCACCTTTTCCATCACCTAAAAACTACGGGCGCCACATTAAGAGTGTGTTTGGAAAAATTGGGAAAAAAATGATTATGCTGATAATCAATTTTTGTATAATCGATTATTGTGATAATCGATTATAATCAGAATATGTTTTTTTTTTGTCTGTTTGCTGAAAAACGATTTTAAGATAATCTATTTCATTTGGGTGGTGCAAAAAAAAATACTTTTATATAATAAATTATGAAAAATAGTATGAAGTTATTTGTATAATTTAATAATATTTGTTTAGAAATTAGTTTTGTAGGGGTAAACAGGGAAGAGAGTTTTGATAATAAAAAATAATCAAATCACAACAATCTTAAGTTAGAAAACACTAGATGACATAAAACAGTTTTTTTTCCCTAAAAAAAACTTTTTTATAAATTTAAGCAAAATGTCAAACATAATAATTATCTATGAAATAGCTTTTAAGTTAAAAAACAGCTGAAATGTGGGAAAATAATCTTTCCCAAATGCCATCAGTTTGGATGCCACATGTCGGACTAAGTTGATAGCCATGTCAAATGAAAACTGATGGCGTTAGGTCAAAATTGACGGAAAGGACTAATATGAAAACATAACGTAACGTGTAGAACCAATTTGAAAAATAAAAAAAACTTATAGGACCAATATGAAAAATAAAATAAATGTATAGGACCAATTTACTTATTTTGTCTATTATTTATTATTAATTGTAATCGGTCAAAAAAAATTTGATCCCTTCTTATTTATTAAGCTTGTGTTGTTGGGAATAAAAAGAATCATCAGAAAACAAAATTTATATTAAATAAAAGTTATTTTGAGAATAATGTCATTAAATTAGATAAAAGTAGTTAAATTTTATTTATATATTGGACCAAAAAATTTAAATTTTTTTTCTTATAATAAAGACCGGAGGCAATAATTATTAGCCAAATTCTACTGTACCCATTAATTTTAAATGGGTTTTAAAACAGTCAAAATCTAGACCAATAGATAAAGAGTCTTCATTTGATAAATTATGGTCAAACAATTTTTTTTTTAATACAGAAACTTTCATTTATTGCAGATAAATCTTTAATTAATTAAATAGCTTTTCAATTTAAAGTTTAAAATTCTGATTTGTTTTAACTTTGATAAATCAGCTTTAAACTAATTTTTTGTTTCTTGAAAAACAAATCCCCATCTCCTTCTTCTCCATTTTGTAGAACCCTAACCCAACTGGTCATCACCGCCGCCTGCGCGCCGCCGTTCTGGTCATCACCGCCGCGCCGCCGTTCTGGTCATCGCCGTCGTGCTGCCGTTCTGCTCTGTTACATCGTGCGCCTCCTCCGATCGTTCTGCTCCGCCGCGAACCGTCCTATACTTTCCCTCTGGTCATCACCGCCGTTCTGCTCCGTTTCCTCTCTTCCGGCGCGGTTTCTCCCCTCTTCACGCACACTCGCCATCTCCGCCGTGCGTCGCCATCTCCGTCGTGCCTCGAACTCCGTCCCGCACCTTCTCCCTCCTCTGATCCAGTTCGCACGCCTCCACCCCCGACGTCTCCGCCGTTCGCCATTCACTATTATACCTGCCCAATCTCCCATTCACTATTATCCTGTGTTAATCCCATCAGCCAGGTACCCTCTAGATTATTCATTTTCTGGCATTCACTCTCAGTCCAAATGTAATCAAGCTCTCCTATTGGCCAATAAAAACCGTTCCAAAACCCATCATATTTTGAGGGGTACAGTAGCACTTCCCTAATTATTATTATCCTTACACACATCTCTATTAGTAACCATTATATTATTAATTAGTTCACTTCATCTCTATAGACTCCCAAACATGCCCTTATCTCTTCACAGATTCTCCATTTTCTTCTATCTTACTTTGACATTTCACAATTCCCACTCGTCTCTGCTGCCTTCTACTTCCCACACTGACACACTCGCTCTATCGTTTTTCTCCTCGTATACCCAAACGTCCCATATTTCATCATCAACGACAATGGACTTGGCCGCGAAGCTCCACCACCTCGAACTCAGCTCCACCTTCCTCGCCGGCACTCTCATTCTCGATGCACGCAAAGCCTCTCCACGACCCCACCTCCTCCCACTCTCTAACAGCACCCTCATCACTCAATCCACTACGCTCAACACCACTACTCGTTTCCTCTCCCCCAAAACCGAAACGCCTTGTCGTTTATCCGCAGTTGCCGCCGAAACGACCACCCAACCTCTGTTCTCCGACACCGAACCCGACAGAAAACGCGGCAACAAGCAATCCAACACCGGCGCTTCCGGCGTCTCCTCCGGTGTCAAGTTAGAAAACGTCACAAAAAGCTACAAGGGTGTCACCGTTTTGAGAAACGTGAGTTGGGAAGTGAAGAAGGGCGAGAAAGTGGGTTTGGTTGGTGTAAACGGTGCGGGGAAAACGACCCAGATGAGGATTATCGCGGGTCACGAGGACCCAGATTCAGGAAACGTGATTAAAGCGAAACCCAATATGAAAGTTGCGTTTTTGAGCCAAGAGTTTGAAGTGTGTACGAGTAGGACGGTTAGGGAGGAGTTTTTGAGTGCTTTCAAGGAGGAAATGGAGGTAGCGGGGAAGTTGGAGAAGGTGCAGAAGGCGTTGGAGGGTTCTGTGAATGATTTGGAGTTGATGGGGAGGCTATTGGATGAGTTTGATTTGCTTCAGAGAAAAGCTCAGGCTGTGAACTTGGATGAGGTGGATGCTAAGGTTAATAAATTGATGCCGGAACTTGGTTTTGCCCCTGAAGATTCAGATAGGTTGGTGGCATCTTTTAGCGGCGGCTGGCAGATGAGGATGTCTCTTGGAAAGATTCTACTTCAGGTATATATTTTATATGGTGCCATAAGATATTATATTTTCACTGTTGGAAGTCTCACATGGCTTGTCTCAAATCCTGGGGTGCGATTTAAATACCTGTTGCGAAACACCACTTAATGCCAATTGATTTTAGGATGAAATCTAACATGGTATCAGAGCCAGAGCCTCCCATCTTCATGCGTATCAATGGCAATTTTCCTGTGTAGCGCCTATTGTGGCAAACATCCGTGGACCCTGTTGGGAAACTCCACTTAATGCCAATTAGTTTTAGGATGGAATCTAATATTCACAATGAATTTAAATAATAAAGTTTAGTTTTGTTGTTTTGACCTTGCTGATATCTTGTTTGACACATTTGAGATAATGTGGGGAAAGCATATTGTTTTCTGTACAAACATACTCTGGTTCTGCCACCTTTAGTGACATCTCACACATATGATGTGAGGTGATGCAAATTTATGTGTCGTGTAAGAAGCATTATCCTACATGTTTGCCTAGTCTATTTTTAACAGAGTGAAAAGGAATATACTATTTTGTGAATTGATGCTACCTTGATGAAACATGTCTTATTGATTGCACTGACTACTATGTGGCAATTGTTTGTTGTTGCGTGAATTTATTTAAAAAGTTAGCATATCGATAGCCTGATAACTTGTTCTTAGTTTTTTATTCTTTTTTCTTCTCTCTTTACTGTACAGTGCTTGCTTATTGTTAATATGATGTATTGATAACATCCAGTGCTATGTGCCTATGCATACTGGTAAATCTTTGACATAGGTGATGTGGGTTGGAGTGTATGAGTGTTGTTGATAAGAATGACGATTTGTCTTCATTTGCAGGAGCCAGACCTATTACTGTTGGATGAGCCCACAAATCACCTTGACCTTGACACGATTGAGTGGCTTGAAGGCTATCTTAAGAAGCAGAAGGTTCCAATGGTTATCATTTCCCATGACAGAGCTTTTCTTGATCAGCTGTGTACAAAAATTGTGGAAACTGACATGGGTGTATCCAGGACATTTGAGGGGAACTATTCTCAATATGTAGTTTCAAAGGCAGCATGGATTGAAGCACAGTATGCTACATGGGAGAAACAGCAGAAAGAAATTGAGCAGACAAAAGACTTAATAAATAGGCTAGGTGCTGGAGCAAATTCTGGTCGTGCTTCATCTGCTGAGAAGGTATTTGTGATCATATGAATTGGCAGAGAACTGACAGTGAAACTTAAAATATGCTGCTGCGTGTAAAAATGTGAACAAGCCAAAGATACTCATTAAATAGCTTTAAGTGTCCTTAAAATAATAGTCACTTTAGATTTGAACTCCCAGCAAGGAAGCACTTACACTTGTAAATGGCTGTTGTACTAGTGTCAGATGCATATCTGTGTTTTCATCAAAAAAAGAGAAAAAAAAGATGCATATCTGTGTTGGATATTGTTAATCTGCATTCTACATTTTTATTTTGGTATTTTTATTCCCACTTTTGTGCCAATGTAAGAGGGATGTCATATTAACTTGATAAATGATAGTCTTTTATTGTGTCTTTAATGACTTATGCTGACTTTTGAAGCATAGATGTCTTTGTTTTAATTATGTCTTAGAATTTGTCCTAAGAATGACTATGTAATAATGCTTACATTTTAACCATAGGGATTCTTTTAGGATTTGTGTTTCTATCTTAATATATCTTTAGGATTTGTCTATTTATGCTATTATTATATTAACTTTGTATGCTATATCCTATTATCTTAATCTCATTGTATCCTAGAACTTGTCAATTGTATTCTCATACATGTGTTGCATTGTACTTGTGTCCCATGCCGTATCCGTGCTTCCTAGCTTCTAAGCACTGGTGCTTGTGTTTATTATTGAGATTAGTGGCATATGCCCTCAAGGTGGCTTTAAATTAATACTTTTTTCTGCTCCTTACATCATGTACCTGAAAGAATTTCCTTTTATCTGTTTGAGAACAGAAGCTGGAGAGACTTCAGGAAGAGGAATTGGTAGAGAAGCCTTTTGAACGGAAACAAATGAAAATCAGGTTCCCCGAGCGTGGAAGGAGTGGAAGATCTGTTGTAACAATAAAAAACTTGGAATGTGGCTTTGAGGATACAGTAAATTATCATGCTCTTATTATTGAATAATTAGTCTTAAAATGTTAGTGTCCATATGTATGTCATATTTTTTAATCAGACCAACTGATCTAATGTTTTCATGTGTCAGGTACTTTTCAACAAGGCAAATCTTACAATTGAAAGGGGAGAAAAAATTGCCGTTATTGGTCCAAATGGATGCGGCAAGAGTACTTTACTGAAATTGATAATGGGTTTAGAGAAGCCCATTAGGGGTGAAGTTTTGCTCGGAGAGCATAATGTATTACCCAACTATTTTGAGCAAAATCAGGTGTGTGAACCAAGGAAATGCTAATTATAATGAAATCAATGATGGTGCTCTCGGTTTTCTTCATGTCAAATCTTTTACATATTGTACTTTCAGTGACCATCTTTGTTAATTGGCAGATATATTTGCCAAGTCCTTAAGAGGGATTCAAGTTGACTTTATTTGCAATGAGCTAGGTGCATATGACTTCAGCTTAAGAGGCCGTGTTAGAATTAACACACGTAACACATGTCAATTGTGTCTGGCCTACTCATAGAGCTGATTACTTTAAATTGTAATAAGCTCTATCATAGGAACTTAAAATCTAGGAAATAGCTCATACTTGTTAACCTTGTAAATTGTAACATGTATTTATTACTTGATGTGTATAAATACAAGAGGCTGAGTGTGAAATCACTCAACCAATTCCATAGTTTACAGTAGTACTAATATAATTGTTTCATTTCATAGGCTGAGGCGCTTGATCTGGACAAGACAGTTCTTCAGACAGTAGAAGAAGCCGCAGAGGACTGGAGGATTGATGATATTAAAGGGCTCCTTGGGCGTTGTAATTTCAAATCTGATATGCTTGACCGAAAAGTTTCACTTTTGAGTGGTGGTGAGAAGGTAAATTCTTGATTTGTATTTCTTTATTCAGTTCACATAGCCTATTGTAACTTGTGAGCAGCATAAAGTTCAAATCCTAGCTTGATTCTATAAGTGAGTAGTTTTTTCCTCAAAATTGATTTTATAATTCATATATAATCAGTTAACTGAGGAAACACATCTTAAGATTCATAACTTACAGATTTGAGTGGATATTCTGTTAATCGTTATGCACATTTTTGAAACTTTTTTGTTCTTTCAGTTGAAGTGTAGTTATTGCATGACTAAAAGCTTTGGAGATGATTGACTTTGAAGAGAACTAATGAGATTATGATGATTTAGAAAATTGAGATGGGTGATTCTTTTTCCTATAAATACAATTGATAATTTTTGGATATATTCTTACACTTGTATTCCATTACAGTCAATATCATACACTGTAGCATCAAGAATAAGATATGCATGCCTGATTCTCTTTAGTTCTGGTTTGTATATATTACTATGCATGCATGCATGTATGTATGTATGTATGTATGATTCTGTGTCTGTATATGTGGGTGGGAAATGGGAATCCACTTGCTCCAAGTGTAAGACTTGTGTAAGTTATAACACTTGATCGGTTAACCCCATTGAATAATTTTTTTTATGAACGTTGAATTTCATTAATTGAAGGGTAGCCTTGGTGCAATGATTAAAGTTATTGCCATGTGACAAAGAGGTCGCAGATTTGAGTTGTGGACCCACATAGTGGGTTTGTCCCTTGCTGCACCCTGCACATAGCAGGAGTTTTATAGCACAAGGTTGCCCTTTATTGAATTTTGTAAATTCAACCAACGGATTGAAAGTTCTATGAGATATATTAAGGCCATGAATCTTTGTTACATGCTTCCATCTTTACAGATGTAATGATAGCTTCAATAGTTTCATTTCAATGCCCTACTCTCCACTCCCTGATATGGTTATGCATAACTCTTTGGATGTTTCTTGTTTCTCTTGTTTTACTAGGCACGCCTGGCTTTTTGTAAATTCATGGTAAAGCCATCTACTCTGCTTGTGTTGGATGAACCAACCAATCACTTGGATATTCCTTCTAAAGAAATGCTTGAGGTTTGCCTAACTTTTCTTTTATTTATTTTATTTTTTAATTTAAAGCTCACTATCACTCCATTACAATGATTTCTAATTCTTCTTCCAGGAGGCAATAACCGAGTACAAGGGCACTGTTATCACAGTGTCTCATGATCGATACTTTATAAGGCAGATAGTTAATAGAGTGATAGAAATTAAAGATGGCAGGTTACAGGATTACGGAGGCGATTACAATGTAAGCCCCTCTCCTTTCTTTATGCATTTGCAGTGTGACAGTAATTTTAAATTTTTTTTTTTTAAAATGGAATCAGTTGAAATGGGGTGAATAAACTTTTTCAAGATGTTATTGGCCTTGGGAACTCATTGGATTCTTTTAGCCTTTGTGATGGAACTTAACAGGAATCTTTGGCATCATCTGATGTTTAATATGACATAGATTCATAAGATGATTTTGGTCCGGGTCCTGTTTTGTTGTGTCCTGTTTCTCCACCCTTGTATAATAGGGTTAAATAGCTTTGATTGCATAGTTTAATATATTGAGTGACTTAATAGACATAACTAAGTGTAATATATTGGCTTCTTATAGCTCATTAAATCTCTTCTGGTTGTGCATCTAATGAATGCAGCATGATCAGGTACTGCTTGGCTTATCACAGGTTACTGACACTTGAATCTCAAAAATTGCAGTATTATCTAGAGAAGAATCTTGATGCTAGGAAGAGAGAGCTTGAACGTGAGGCAGATATAGATGAGAAAGCTCCAAAAGTGAAAGCCAAATCTAAGATGTCCAAGGTAAACTTTGTCAGTTAAACCATATGGAATGGTGAGGTTAATGATGTGGCAATTGGCTTTTATACTTTTAAGAGAATTTTCAGGATAGCTTGTGTATCCTTAATTCATTCTCCATGATAGGCTGAGAAAGAAGCAAGGAAGAAACAAAGGATGCAGGCCTTTCAGGCAGCAAATCAAAAGTCTAAAGGTGTAAAAAATTCGAAGAGATGGAATTGAGTAGTCCGTTCTACAATATCATAGGAGCTCAATCACTAGACTAATTTTACCATGTAAAGAGGCCAAAGAAGGTGGAGTAGCATATTGAGTGAGCTACTCAATATTTGTATAAATAATATATCATTTAACAATATACTAATTATTTAGATCATTTGACTGGATTGGAGCAGCTTTAGGGTGCGTTTGATTCGCTAAAAGGGTAGAACAGGACAGAACAGTATTGGACAAGCAGCTGAGTTACAGGACAACTTTTTGTACTGTACACTGTTTGGTGGTCGATGCACAGCACTAGCAATTTTGTGCTGTGACTTGTTTGATATGCTCATGTACTGGACAAAAAAATGTGTACTTTACGATAATACCCTTTGTACTGTCCAATGTTTAGTTTGCACTAGGAAAGAGCACAGAACAAGATTTTGAAACTTTTTAAATTATTCTATTATTTAACATAAAATTTATTATCATTATTTTTTAAAATAAATTATAATTTGTCAATAAAGTGATATAATTTTAATTTTTTTACCACTTATCGTTACATAAAAAATTGCAATTTATTAATTACGTTGTTATATTTTTTAACTATATCTTACAATTATCCTATTGTTATATTTACCTCTGAATTATACATTTTTAATAAACAAAAAATTAAATTTAGTTTTGGTAATATATAAGTTCAAGCTTTTTTAATTATTACAATATTGAACAGCAAGCTTTCTTAATTCAAAAAGAAATCATGATGAAACAAATTAAAAAATAATGAAAATAATGATGTACAAAAAGAAATCATGATGAAACAAATTAAAAAATAATGAAAAAGCAAGGAAAAAAAGTGGCAATCAAAAAGTAAAGAATGAAAACACATGTACGTTACAAAAAGTGGCATGAGCAGCATACGTTACAAGCAAGGAAAGTGGAAAACACATACCTGGTGGAAGAAAACGAGAGTGGCGCTAGCAGGAGAGAGAGAGAGAGAGGTGCGTTGGAGACGTTCAGTACTTCAGTGTGAGTCAGAAGAAAAGGAGTCACTTATTGCAGTGGGAAAATGAAAAGTCTGAAGAGAGAGGGATAGTTTTGTCCTTTTATTTTTTCTAGATACTGGACAAAAAGTTGTACTGAGGTTTGGTGGGTTACAAATTTATGGGTACTTGTCCAGTCCATCATCCATTATTTTGTGCTGTCCCTTAGTCAATTTTTAAATCAAACGCTGGACAATTATTTTTGTCCTGTCCAGTCCCTCAGTTTTTAGCGAATCAAACGCACCCTTAGTGTGTTTGGGAAAGATTATTTTCCCACAACTGTTTTTCCTGAAGAAAACCGTTTTAGCTTTATTTTGACATGTTTGACAAACTTGCTTAAAATATATATAAAAAAACAGATCTTATAGGCAAAAAAGGATTTTTAGATAAACTAGAAGTTTGAAGTTTATTAAAAAAAAGTTGTTTGATTATTTTGAAATTATACATTTTTTTCCTCAATTAATCCTCAGAGAATTAACTATCAAACAAATAATACTAATTTAAAAAATATTTTATACCTTTTTTATTTCTGTAATTTACTATATAACATGAGTTTCTAATAATCAAAGTAAAATAAAGTATCTTAAATTAATTTTTAATAAACATATCCAAACATTAGATTAATTTTAGTATAATCAATTATATATGTAATTGATTATTGAAATAAATTATTTTTCACAACTAATTTAAATACACTCTTAGTTTTCGCCATTGGGACTTCTGCAAAAGGTTGCAAAGTCCAATGAACTGGGAATAATGCAAACAAAGATAAGGAAGTTTACAATAAATAAATTGTTCTTCCTTCACAAACACCATTACAATTTTGATTAAAGTTAACTAAAACTATAATTAAAAAAAAAAAAGAGGTCTTGCTAACGAGTGTCTAAGGGCATTAGTTAAAGAACTCATAAAAGGAAAATCTGTATTGAAAAACTAAGTATAACACTTTTCGAAATGCTAAATAAACAATTTTTCATACAAATTTTCCTTTCTTAATTACTTAAACAATATCCCAATGGGACTTGTTAGCATTCTCAAGAATTTCTTTTATCAAAGTTCTGCTTCGGACTCTTTATCTGAGTCAGTACCCCCTTTCACTGTTTCTGTTGTCTTATGAATTGCTTCTCCAATCACTTTTGCTGCTGATTTAGCAGATTCCTCAACTGTCTCTTTGCTTTTGTCGAAACTCTTCCCAACTGCTTCTTTCATTGCTTCTTGGACACCATCAGATCCTACACCCCTGAAACTGAAAAAGCATAGACAAGGCTCCATTGCTTATTCACATCACATGTTAATCAACACATGTTTTTTGCTGTTTTATTATAGGGGAAAGAGTGGTGTAAGAATGGTGTAACTTTTTTTAATGTGCATATATCATCTGTATTCATATGGAAATATAAAGATAAAGAGTTAAATGGGGTATCTAAGAATATCTAAACTTACTCCAAATTTGGTGGAGAAAACTGCATCTGTAGATCATGTATGACAGTTTTGATTTTCTCCCAGGAACTTCTGTGGGACTTTCTAAGTAGAGATATGGTATCCAACAGCATCTTGGAAAGAAGTGGTTTTTCTGGGTAGTTTTGAGCAACATTTTGGCCACCTTCATCAAGTGTTGCAGGCTGGAATTGAAGAATGAACACGAAACAGAAAAGAAACAATAGGATGGTTCTGAAAAATTTATCCATGCGAGTAAGTAATAAAATGTTTGAGGTTAGAGAAGAGGGATGCCAAGTTATTTTTGGTTGGGCTGGCAGTTACTACTTAGAACATGTTCTGGCTACGTGGGGTTCGCATCTTGCATGTAGTGATCCACGATTGAATATTTCAAACATAATAATAAATTATTTACCCAGGAAAAAGGGAAAATAATAAAATAATAAAAAGATGAAACAAATAAAATAAAAATGGCGATGTCAATTTTGTTTTTAGCTACCTGTTTGTGACGTTTGAGAGAAGGAACAATAGTTTCTTTCATTTTCTTGCAATTTGCCTTTTGAGAAGTTATGTGCTAGTGCTGCACATGGATCAGATAGCTTTCTGATCAAAGATACATGCTACACTTGGTAACAAGCGCTGCATTTTGTCTTTAACTTCCCATCTTCACCCACATCTACTAGCCTTTAGGGGAAAAATTCCCAAAAATAGCCTTGAACTTGTGGAATCCATATTCAATAAAAAGTAAAAAACCAATGAATTTGAACATTATAAACACCTTATCATATGTTCAAATATAAATCACCAACCAGTTCAATTAAAAAAAAAAAAGTAAAAACAAGTACCAAGTCTATATATTCCCTCAAAAAAAAAAAAAGAGTACCAAGTCTATATAAACAACTACAGAGACCAATTATCCTTCCAACCCATCAATCTTCATTCTCGCTCTCATAGGAAACAGCACCATTTGAATCTTGCTTATATAAATTTAGGTCAACTTTGCGTGTCTCTTCAACCACATCTCCACATTGATCTGCATATTAACACATAATTAATCATAACCAGGGAATAAAAATGATGAGAAACAAATTCTAAAAATTAAAGCAATTGCAACAAAAATTACCACTATGTGAGAATCCAAATAACCAATTACGAGAGCATACGAGAGCTTGCAGATTTTTTTGACAGCATACAGCTTTTATACTTATTTAAAATACGGCCACCAATACTAAATGCAGAATTGGATGACACTGTGATTATTGGGATGCTCAATATATCTCTAGCCATCATTGCAAGGATACCAAATCTATAATCTTTCTTCCAATATTCTAAAACTTCTAAATCATCTAGAGAATGTGTTGGCTCTTCCAAATAAAGATCAAGTTGAGTCTTTCCTGCTGCATATGCTTTTTGTCTCTCATTTTCTTGATACTCCTATGACATTTCAATCAACGGCAAAAATAAGATACATATTTAAGTAAAAAGACAATAAATACAAATCACAAAAACAGAAACTTACCATAAATTCTTGTAGTATTGGATCTATCTCATCCTCTTTACAAGTTGAAGTGGAACAACTAGTTGAAGTTGATGCACATTTGTTGGCATATTCATTATAAAGTGCATCAAAAGCCTTCCTCACATTTCTCAACTTCTCTTCAACTATTTCAATACTAGAGTATAATTTGGAGTAAGCAACCTCTAAGAATCGGAACTTCAAACGAGGGTCAAGAATACAACCAAATGCAAGAATAATGTCATGCTCACTCAAATACTTCTCAAATTCATCCATCATCTTTGATGCCATATCTCTTATCATAAGATCTTCACTCGATGTATTTCGTTTCAATACAGTCACTATCATCCAAATTTTCTTGAAATATGAGGATGCAGGATAAGTGGATTTGGAAGTCATATTGATAAGTTCATTAAAATACCACAATAATTCACACATCTTCTGCCCTCTTGCCCATTCTTCATCTGATGGATAATGTCTATAATTCATATCTTTCGAATGCAAGCATTTAAAGGCACGACGATATTTGATTGCACTCTGAAGCATCATGAAAGTGGATCTCCATTTAGAGGACACATCCAAATGCAAGCCACCCTTATTATCAATACCACCAAGCTCTTCAACATACTGATAAAATTGTTTCAACCTGGATTCTGATGCACTCACATACTTCACGCTCTTCCTTATTTTGTGCAATACAACACTTGCCACCTTTAAACCCTCTTGGACTATAAGATCGAAGACATGAGCACCACATTTCACATGAAAGAAATCCCCATTACACAACAAACTATTGGACAAGGAAAACATCATTTTTAAGTTTTGCAAGTTGGCATCAGATGAAGCATTATCCAAAGTAACAGAAAAAATCTTTCTTTCTATTCCCCACTCCTCCAAACAATCAAACACCTTTTTTGATAGCTTAAACTCTGTGTGTGGAGGTTCCAAAGGAAAAAAGTTCAACAATTTGATATTTAACTTCCAATTCTCATCAATATAATGAGCAGTTAGAGTCACATAACCACAAGTAGCACTAGAAGTCCAACAATTAATAGTCAAACACACACTGCCGCTAATTCTAGCCAACTGGTGTTTCAGTTTTTCTTTTTCAAGCAAGTAAACTTTCATCACATCAGCAATAACAGTATCTTTAGAAACACATTCAACCCCATCCGAAGATATGTATTTAGTGAAAGCTCTGAATCCATCACACTCAACGAATTGAAAAGGAAGATCATGTTGTATAATCATTTGAGTAATCCACTCACGAACAATTTTTTGATCAAGTTTATTTTCAGCCTCGGATTCATTCATCATATTCAAATCCCCCACATTACGAGATTTCGAATTCAGAACGGGACAATTGGTAATGTGGCGATTTAGGGTTGTGGTCCCTGATCTACTAGAGCAAGTATAGACTTTCCCACAAGCCTTACACTTACACTTTCCTTTACCATCTTCAGCCACACCAATTTTGACAAAGTAGTTCCATGCATTGGACCTAAAAGGTTTAGCTTTCTTCCTTGGTGGCCCACAACCACAATCACCATTTGATGAATTACATGAATCACAAATTTGACGAGTTTTATCTTTAACATCAGTATAATCGTCACTACCACTAACGCAAGCCATGCTGCAAATCAAATCAACGAAAAATAACTCACATTCAAATCACACACACAATAGAAGTAAAAACAAAATGACAACAACACAGAGCTATTAAAAGCATAAACAGCAACATTGAGTAACAACAACAGTGATATCAAAGTTCAAACTATCAATAACACCACACAACAAATTATCATTAAGATCAAATAAAAACCTGAGAATATGGTGAGAGAGAAGCAAAGTCTCTCTTCTTCGTCGTCAGTCACGTTCCTTCAGTAGCCGCCTCAGAGAGAGAGAGAGAGAGTGAAACTTAGAAACCATAAATGATGATTTAGGTTCAGTTCAGTTCCCGCTAATGGGGAAATTTTTGGTGGGAATTTTACACTAATTTGGCGGGATGTTTCTTCTGCCAAATTGGGCTGCGCTAAATCTAATGGGCTTCGCTTTGGAGGTTTTTTTTTTTTTTTTTAATGAATAGCTTCACTTTAGAGATTTAAGAAAACGGATAGGTCCTATGTTCATTTTTATAATTTTATATTTGAAATAAAGAATAACTGGGAAAAAAAAAATTACTCTGTCTTTTATCCAATTATATACCTTAAAAGGTTCAATCGAAAAATAAATAAATAATATGTACCATTTATAATCTGATTTCAATGTTTTAGTTTCAATCTCGTCAAAAAATGTTTGTCCAGACAATGTTAACAATAAATAATAATACCATGCAAGTTGGAAATGTTCATCTACAAACCTTGCTTAAAGTTGGATTGTTCATTGGTTCAAATCATTCTAATGAATTCGAAAATCTGAATCAAATCAATTAAATTAGTTTGATTTTTGGTATTTAAGTCTAAGATCGAATCAAACCCGATAATAATTGACTCGATAATTAGATTTAAAGATCGTGGAATAGAATCCAATCGAACAAAATCAATTATTATATTTCAAAACTTTATTATATATTATATTTTAATATATTTTTTAATACGAAGCGAACCAATTGAGTTTAATTGGTTCATTTTTTTTCATGCTAATCCGAAATCAATCATCCCGTGAACAGCTTATTCCTAAAGACCTATCTAAGTTTAATTACACAATATGTATTACCAAAAATAAAATAAAATAAAATAATGCATGTTAAGTATAGGTTGATTACATTTTACTGTTTTAAAGTAGGTGGCTATGGGTGTGGGTTAGGCGGAGGGTGAAGAAATGGAAAAAATGAGAGAGGTGAAGAAAAAAGAAAGATGAAAGGGGTGAGAACCGAGAAGGAGGTGAGAAGAAAAAAAGAAGATGAAGCGGGTGAGAAGGAGGAGTGATTGACGGGTAGTGGTTAATGTGTGTAAGTAGATGGGGTTAGGGGTAAAGTAGGTAGAAATTAAAAAAATTAATGAGGGAGGTAGGAAAATCCAATAGCAAGGTGAGAATATCAACTCATAAACCCAACTTAGTTTGGTTCACTACAAATTCAGCCCGAAACATGGCCCAATTTTTATGAAGCTCACAAAAACAAAACAAAAAAAGAGTTGGAAGAGAAGAAAATAGAAAGCTATATAAACCCTGAGGCTCTCCTTAAACCTCTTCACATCACACCCACAGGCCACAGCATATCCGCATTGCCTGTACTTCGCCGCTGCCATGGTGAAGGCCTACCTCCGATGCGAGCCTGCGGCGTCGTTTGGGGTCATTGCGTCGTGGGAATCAAACATCACATATGACAGCTCCGGCAAGCACCTCCTCTCCCCGGCGCTCGAGAAAATCGGCATCTGGCACGTGCGCCAGGGCCTCTGCACCAAAACCCTAACCCCTTCACCTTTCTCTTGCGGTCCCGCTCTCGCCGTCGTCACCTCCATCGCCTCCTCCCCTTCTTCCCTGGTATCAATTCATCACTCAATCTCGATTATGGATTATTTATGAGTAACTGAAATAGTGTTTTGTTTGCAGATAGCTGGTGGTTATGCTGATGGAAGCATAAGGATTTGGGATTCTGATAAAGGAACGTGTGAGACTACATTGAATGGACATAAGGGAGCTGTGACTGCTCTTCGTTACAACCAGACTGGGTCGTTGCTTGCTTCTGGAAGCAAGGATAATGATGTCATTTTGTGGGATGTGGTTGGCGAGATTGGGCTCTTTCGCCTTCGCGGCCATTGCGATCAGGTTTGTAGTGAGGGTTTTTCAATCATGTGCAACTTTGTATATGTCAAGAAACCCAAAAAGAATAACTATTTATTGAAAAACTCGGCATTTCAGTTTTGAAAGTATAAAATACATAAGTTTCATTTAAATTTACTTTTCTGAGTTCCTTAACCCGTGCAATTTGCACAAAAACCCTTGTAGTTAATGCTTCATATTGAACTTGAACTCAAATACACAAGTTCCCATATTTAATTTGTGTTATATAAAAAAATCACTTTTATATAATAAATTACTAAAAATGGTATAAAGTTATTTATATAATTTAATAAAATTTATTTGATAGTTATTTTTATAAGGGTGAAATGAGAAGAATGTTATTGTTTTCAAAATAATCTAACAAATTTTATATAAGCTTCAAACTTATAGCTTCTTAAAAGACAAAATTTTCTCACACAACAGTTTTTTTGCAATTTAATCAGTTTACTCAAATATACTGGCTTTTGTTGAAAAACAGATTTACCATGAAAAACAACATTGAGTTTAAGCACACTTTAATTAATTTTAAACAGTGTATTTACTGCTTCTCCAAATGAAGGCAGTCGTTAGTTTTATATTTGTTTTGTGAATTTTATGTGTTGTCATTCATTTGTGGCAGGTGACTGATGTTGTTTTTGTGGGTTCTGGGAAGAAACTTGTTAGTTCCTCCAAAGACAAGTTTTTGAGAGTCTGGGATCTTGATACTCAGCACTGTATGCAAATTGTTGGTGGCCATCATAGTGAAATATGGTCCATAGATGTTGATCATGATGAAAGATACCTGGCCACGGGTTCTGCGGACCAGGAGCTTCGTTTTTACTCAATTAAGCACGAGTCCGCAGACGGGAAATCTGTTAATGGAGACAATGCTACTGGCAGTGAAGATTCTTCCATTCAAAACAAATGGGAAGTATTAAGGCAGTTTGGTGAAATTCAACGGCAAAGCGAGCATAGAGTTGCAACTGTGCAGTTTAACAAGTCAGGGAATCTGCTAGCTTGTCAAGCAGCAGGGAAGATGGTAGAAATATACTGTGTATTGGATGATGCTGAAGCAAAGCGTAAGGCGAAATGCAGGGTTCGCCGCAAGAAAGAGAAGAAAACACAGCAAAGAGGTTTTAGAGAGTACCGAAAATGAAGATAGGAATAATGAGAGCAAGGGAGATAATTCTTCTGGGGCTCATGGGCCCATAGAAACAAGTAACCCTGCAGTTACTGTGCTTGATGTTTTTAAGCTTCTACATACTATCAGAACTAGCCAAAAGATATGCTCCATTTCTTTCTGTCCAATCACTCCAAAGAATACAGTGGCTAGTTTAGCGTTGTCCTTGAATAATAACATGCTTGAGCTTCACTCCATTGAAAGTGGTGAAACCACAAAAGTACTTGCTATTGAACTTCAAGGGCACCGTTCTGATGTTAGCAGTGTCACCCTAAGTTCAGATAACACTCTTCTGATGTCAACCAGTCAAAATGCAGTAAAGATTTGGAACCCAAGCACCGGTTCCTGCCTTAGGACTATTGATTCTGGGAATGGACGGTGCAGTTTAATTCTTCCGTCTAACAAGTATGGTCTTGTTGGAACTGAAGATGGAACCATAGAAATTATTGACATTGGAAGTGGCACTTGTCTTGAAGTAGTGGAAGCTCATGGTGATTCTGTTCTCTCAATTGCTGCCCTACCAGATAAAAATGGTTTTGTCACAGGAAGTGCAGATCATGATGTTAAGTTTTGGGCGTACCAAACTAAGAAAAAACCGGGTCAAGTGTGTCCTTCATATCATTCACTTTTTTTTAAAATTTTTTGTTTTGTTTGCTATAGTTCAATTCAACGTTCTCTGTACATAAACTGCACATATAGGTAAAAGCCTAGAAAGCCTTTTGTCTCTAATTATATTTCATAGGGAAACTCTTTTGAGGTAGTCTTTCCGTTATGTATTTAATTCCTTGAATTCCTAGAATTGATATGTAAACAGGGAACACAAAAATGTTTGCTTGTTTACATGTACATATGTAGGTAGGAGTCTAGGAGCTACTGAACACTGATAACAATAGCAAGGAACACATTGAATCTCAACAAATAGAAAGAAGCAAAAAAAAAAAAAAATATTCCACATCTCTTCCCCATACTAAATTTATGATTAAATCCAAATTTCCCTCTTATCATCTACATAGATATTATTTACCACCTTTCTCTCTAATAAATTTCTCTCTTCCTGTCTCTGTGTCTGTTGAAACAAATGCTTCATAGGAATGATTGCAGCACATTTTTTTTGTTTATATGGACTGTTTTTGTTTTCCCCAATATATTTTTGTTTGTGTAATATTTCCTTTAAGTAATCTAGTTCCAATTTCATACGTGTGAAATCATCTCAGACAAATGATTATATCAATAGCCAATTTTTTATTTAGTAACGCTGTTGTTCTGTTTCAGGCTACTAAGCAACTTGTTGTGTCAAATGTCAGTACAATGAAAATGAATGACTGTGCCCGTGTGGTTGCAATTAGCCCTGACGCTAAATATATTGCTGTTGCACTGTCGGATTGTACTGTAAAGGTCAGATGTCTTAACCATCTCCTGTTTGGCTTTTTTATTTTTAATTGTTCAAGCTCATAGTTGCTGCTGCTTAACTTTTGACATTGGGTTTCCAAAATAAACTCAGTAGTTTTCACTTGATCTATTGCCATTTTCATTTCTACCTGCACACCTCAAACCATAACTTCATACCCGTTTCTTTGGTGATTTGGGAACTTTAGCATTATTTCTATATGGTAAGATTTGATCGTTATTGTGGAAGACAATGAGGCTGAACGCCTTTCTCTGGTTTAATTACACATTGTTAAGTCTCTAATCCTTTAAAGTTTTTTGTCTTCATGATGTAGGACAGTGGAAGAGTTTGGATTATTGTGATAAGATTAGGGTTTTCGTGTGTGAAACTGGGCTAGAAATGAATTACTATCAATCCTGGATAGCGTTGCAGAGTGGCCGACCCCCGAAACCGTTATAGCAGGATAGCGGAAGCGGGATGGCAGCTATTGCAATGTATATATACACAAGCTAAAAAATTAGATATACACATATGTAAATGCTAAAACATAACAGACTACCCAAAATTGCAAACACAAACTCATAATTAATAATCATAAGTTATAATCTTCATGTCAATAATAACAAAAGTCAAAAAACTATGGAATATGAAGGAGCTGAAGGTGAAAATTATTTAACTTTGGTCCGAAAAAACCGACAATACTCCCAAATATGACCATTAAACCGACAATACCCCCAAATGTGACCGTTAGATGCCTATTTGAGGAGGGGTAAAAATGAGTTCTTAACACATTTTCTTGTAGCGGCCACTATTGCCGCTATTTCCCGCTATTCTAGCGGCCGCTATCAGAAAACACTATGCTATTCGAGAACCATAGCTGCTAGGGGTTGATCCGCTCCGCTACGCCGCTATAGCGTGCTATTAACTACATAGGAATTAGGCTTGGATCTCTAGTGGCTTAGTCTGGATAGTATGTTGGGATTATAATATACGGGTTCAATTGATAGCTTAATCAATTATAGTTCTCCTTATGCTGCTGCTTATAGGAAATACACCAAATTCTAAGTGGTGGACATCTGTGTATGCCTTATTTAATGTTGAGTACTGCATGTGCTGTGACCTTGTGGTAATTTTTGTATTTGTGCATTATCTCTATCTTAGTTTTTCAAGGTTTTTTAATGAGTTCATTCATTTTTCAGGTTCACTTTTGTAGACACATTCAAATTCTTCCTGTCATTATATGGTCACAAGCTGCCTGTTTCTTGTATGGATATCTCATCAGATGGAAATTTAATTGTGACTGGCTCTGCAGATAAAAATTTAAAGATTTGGGGTTTGGATTTTGGTGACTGTCATAAATCCATTTTTGCACATGCTGGCAGGTGCGACATAATCTGTCATGATAATATTTTTTTTCTTCATTTCTGTTTTCTTTGTTGGGGACTATGGATTAAGCTGTACTTGAAGTATCTGATGAAAGTTACCTCGCAGTATTATGGCAGTGCAATTTGTTCCGAAAACACACTATATGTTTAGTGTTGGAAATGATCGGGTAGTAAAATATTGGGATGCTGATAAATTTGAGCATCTGTTAACTCTTGAAGGACATCATGCAGATGTTCGGTGTCTTGCAATCAGTAGTCGTGGTGATTTTATTGTCACTGGATCTCATGACCGTTCCATCCGCCGCTGGGATCGTACTGAAGAGCAGTTTTTCATTGAGGTATACACAACTTGTATGGGATGGGGCTTCACATGTTTAATGCAGGACCGAGAGACATATTCTCTATTTTATAAATGGCATACTTTTGGTCCCTTATCTTTATTTTAGATTTCAATTTGGTCCCTCTTTTATTTTTTGTTTTGAAATGGTCCCTCATTTTGCATAAGTTAAACCATTGTGGTCCCTTTTTTGGTTCCAAAATGGTCCCTCTTTTATTTTTTTTGTTCTGAAATGGTCCCTTATTTTACCAAAGTTATATCAATTTAGTCCTCTTTGTACCACATTTTATATTTTATATGGAAAGGACCACATTGAAACCTAAAATAAAGATAAGGGACCAAAACGGAACAAAAAAATAAAAGAATGACCAAATTGAAACTTAAAATAAAGATAAGGGACCAAAAGTATAATTTAGCCTTTATAAATTTATAATAAGAATACTTTGATTGGATGCTGTTCTTCCTAGAATATATTTGCTTCACTGTAGATCGTTTCAATTGCAGGAAGAAAAGGAGAAAAGGTTGGAGGAAATGTTTGAGGCTAATCTTGACAATGCTTTCGAAAACAAGTATACACCAAAGGAAGAAATACCAGAGGAGGGAGCTGTGGCTTTAGCTGGGAAAAAAAACCAAGGAAACCCTTACAGCAACCGACTTAATTATTGAGAGATTAGACATAGCAGAAGCTGAGAAGAAGCGTATTGCTGAACATGAGGTATACACATGTTTCCTCTTAAGAGAATTATTGTAGTCTAAAGTGATGCTTTATCACATAAGTGAATCTACAGGACATGCATGCATAATTAGATGCATATATAAAATAGATGGATAACATGCATAAAAACATGTAGTTTTATATAAGTGTGCTAGCCTGTACATGCTAGTCCTCTGTCATAGCACCTTCATAATAGAGAATTAATCTGATTTAACAGGGTGCATTAGTGATGCTCTACTTTGCAAAACATGGATATCAATATAAAGTTCGGTATCAGAAGCTGTTACAGAGTTAAAGAATGCACCAATTGTCCTCCAAGAACCCTAAATAAAATAATAAGCACCGCTACCCCGACAGAAATCTCAACTTTTGATTTCAAAAACAAATTTGAAATTTGAAAGTACAATCAAACAATTTTAGCTGCGGAAATATGCATAGAACAACCATGACAACAAAACATTATCCTGCTAGGTATGGTCTGTTACATGGATCAGATGATGCCTTCAAGCTCTATTCAAAAATAAATTTTCAATAAATTTTAGTGTATGAAAATATGTTTGATTACAGAAATTATGTTCACTTAATTTTGGGTGTGATTGATCATAAAACAAGGTGAGGAGGATTGTCTTGTATCTTGTTTGCTAATTTCACAATTTGGTGCTACAATTTCTCTGATTTGTATTTCAGGACGAGAAAAATAACAGACATAATGATGTTTTACAAGCCAATCCGCTTATGAATGGGATTTCACCTTCGGATTATGTTCTAAGTGCATTTTCAGATGTTCACTCCAATGATTTGAAGCAAACATTATTGGTATGTTTGGGACATGCATTTCTATTCCATGCAGTTCTCATGCATAAATATAAGGCACTTCAGACTACTGTCTTCGGGCCCATTCCATTTTTCATTGTTGTTTATTAGTTCATTTTTTTTTCTTCTAAATAATCGCATTGGGTGAGCATTAAGCCATTAACCGAATGACTTGGATGGACTTCTTTATCCATTATTAGTTTAATGTTTCATTTATAATCCATGGAAATTCTAGGGTGAGACATGACAAGTCTCCCACCGTGGGCAAGGGTTTTTTTTGAAAAAAATAATTTATTTTTGAGTCCTTTGTTAATTTTTCCATCTACTCTTCACTCCATCTCCCCATCTTCCCGGCTGCTACCTCACCGCCGGTGGCGGTCTCATTACTTGACAGCGGCAGTATCATCATCGACCTGTTCACCATCCTCTTCTCTCTCATTCCCCCTATCTCCTCCTCTGTCACCTTTCCCACTCCCCAGCCCAGCCCTAACCACCACCCGCCACCCCTTATCGACCAGCTCGGTCTCCGCAGCGCCGCTACCATCGTTAAATCACAAGTTTTCCTCTTCCTTAATCACTAATTCCCTTCTCCCTTTTGAGAAATCGAGCTAGGTCTGCTCTTTTGATCTAGCCTTTTTGTCTATATATCTATACAGACCGCAACGCAAATAGGATATGGATCGATGGAGCTTCTGCTTTTCTGCCCTTCACGATGACGATGCGACTGTGAAGGAGCTCGACGAGATGAAGCGGCGCTTGAAGGAGACGGAAGAAGTCGTCGTTTTGTGGCTAGGGTTTGTGAGGGGAGAAGAGGAACATGGATGAGTGGGGGAGAGCTGGATCCGGGTTTGCCAAAAACGGGTCTTGGGTTTGGTTCAGGCCCACTAGAGGAGACGACGGTGGCTTTGGGGTCTCTCTGTGTTCTGTTTTTGGCGCCGACTTGTTCTTATGGCTGATGGAGACGATGTCGCTGGAGAAATCACATTGACGAGGAGACCCAAGAAATGGTCGTCCTTGACCTCGTCGGAGATGGGTTTTGGCCTGGTTTTGGCTTCGCCGGCGTCGATTGATGGTGGGGAGATGAGGTTGTCGGTGTTATTTGGGAAGATGAGAAGGGATGGGTCATTTTTTTATTTTCCAAAAATCAATGGACTGAAAAATAAATAAAAAAAGTTGAATAAACACCCCTGCTCATGGTGGGAGACATGTTAAGGTCTTCCACCCTCATTTTTTTTATTTTCCAAAAATCAATGGACTGAAAAATAAATAAAAAAAGTTGAATAAACACCCTTGCTTATCGTGGGAGACATGTTAGGTCTTCCACCCTAGCCGTGCCTTATAATCCATATGAATACTTATCTTCTTTTTGTCTGTATATTTACAAACTTCATGATGAAAGTTAAGTTTTGCCCTTGTATGTGGCTGTTTGACTTGATTAAACTTCGTCAGCTCTACAATTTTAACTTGTAGCACAATAAAATATCTCTACATTTTTTATCTGTCGTGTAAGCATGCTGAGGCATGAGAGACAAGCAGTTCAAGTATCATGATTTATGTCTTCTCCAGATCAAATTATATTACCTATACTACAAAACTCCATTCTTTTTTTTTTTAACAAAAAATTAAAATCACAAGAGAGACAAAATCAATGGTTATGATTGATCATGAATAATTCTATTTTTGATGCTCTTACCCAAAATGTAAAAATCCAAGAATATAAAGAATAATGGCTGTGACTTTGTGAAGATGTGGCACCCCGACTGGAAAACCGTTAGTTATAGTGACATGTTTTTTTTTAAAGATTGTTAATGTCAAATCCTCACGTGCAATTTCTTTATGCAGGCTTTGCCATTTTCGGATGCTTTGAATCTTCTGTCGTACTTGAAGGAATGGACTAAATATTCTGATAAGGTTACTCTGTTAGCTTTGTTATGTAGAAACGTCACCATTCTTAAAAATACTGTAATATATTTCTTTTCTTTTTTCTTTTTTTGCTGCTTGGTCTGAAGAAATCTTTTCCTTCCTTCTTGAAGTAATATTTATTTCGTTTTAATAACATTTCTTATCTCAGTTTTTTAATACATGTATTTGGTTTTTTATGTAATAAAGTCATATAGTGGACTATTATATTTGCGGGTGTTAGCAAGTTGAGCTGGCAAAAAACTTCTGTATATTGCAAGGTCCTGGGATTAAATCCCGCCTACACCTTCCGGCTTCCACCACATGAGCAAAGCTCAAACTGGTTTTCCCCAAGTGTAGCGTGTGTGTGTGTGTAAATATTACCAATTAAAATCTGTAGGATTTCCTTTGTGCACTACCCCTATCTATAGCAAAAAAAAAAATGTAAATTATATTTGTTAATCTCTTGTAGGCTTCTTTTTCTTGCTACCACCTCTTCTTTTTCACCTGTACTTGCATGTTCTTCCTATCATAATTTCCTATGCATTAGAAGCATGTAATGATGAATGAGACTCTTAAGGTCATTTTATATGAGGCATAATAATTAAAATTACAATAAAAATAGATGTGTAAAAAATTCCTTGAAGCCTTAAGAATTTTATGCAAGTCACGAGTTCTTATGTTTTCCTGATTATTGCAGATTGAGCTTGTTTGGCGGATAGGAACACTGCTGTTGCAGACACATTACAATCAGCTGCTTTCTACACCAGCTGCGAGACCTGTCTTGACTGGTTTCGGTGACATCTTCTACGAATGTGCCAAGGTAACTGTGCCACTTTTTTTTTTCCTGTGTATTTCTTAATAATATTGGAGCTTCATATTATTTGGTATTTGTTTTTCTGATATTATTGATAGAAGAGTCATGTGTTTAAATAGAATACAAGGCAATTCAAAAAAATGAAACTCCTAAATTAATGCTAATCATTGTACCCACTATCAATTCCTATAATTAAGGGGCAATGATTCCTATTCATAAATATAAAATGTACAACTAATCAAATCTCCTAATTATGGGATTCTGATCCTATTCAAAAAAGGAAATAATATACGACGGGATTCTAACACTCCCCCTCAAGTTGGTGAGTGGATGTTATCCATTCCCAACTTGCTAACAATAGATTAAAATGTCGAGTCACTTAATCCTTTTGTTAGAACATCTGCTAGCTGATTTCCTGCGGATACAAATGGTGTCCAGATTGTCCCATCATCCAACTTTTCCTTTATGAAGTGTCTGTCTACTTCAACATGCTTGGTCCTATCATGTTGCACTGGATTATGTGCCATGTTTATTGCTGACTTGTTATCACAATATAGCTTCATAAGTCCATTCCACTCAATCTTTAGGTCATCTAGAATTATTTTCAGCCATAGGAGTTCACAAATTCCTAGGGTTGCAGCCAGGAATTTTGCCTCTACACTTGATCTTGCAACAGCGTTCTGTTTTTTTTGCTCCTCCAAGTTACTAAGTTTCCTCCAAGAATAGTGTAGTATCCGGAGGTGGATCTTTTGTCATCTGCGGATCCAGCTTCAAAGTCATTTCCTTCCCTTTTGTAAATAAAATTCATTTTCCAGGAATTCCTTTCAAGTACTACAGAATGCGGTAAACAGCTCTAAGATGATTTTCTTTGGGATTATGCGTGAACTGACTTACCGCTCCCCACTGCATAAGTTATGTCTGGCCTGATATGAGACAGATAGATTAATTTCCCAACCAGGTTTTGATAGGATTCTCTGTCCACGGTTGCATCCTCAACAAATTCACCAGTTTCTACTGGTTTGCAGCCCAAGTTACCAGTTTCAGATAATAAATCCAGCACCTATTTCTGTTGTGAGATGAAAATACCATGACGAGAATGTGCCACCTCAAGGCCAAAAAAGAATTTTAATCTGCCTAGCTCTTTAATCTCAAACTCTCTCATCAAACACCTTTTTTGAATGTCCATTTCCACTCATTTCTTCTTACAACTATATCATTCACATAGACAATTAGTGCAATAACTCCCCCAGAAACTGAAATGTTTAATGACCAAAGTGTGATCTCCTTGACTTTGTCTATACTCCTTGGATGAGTTCTTCGTTGTTTATAGTACCCATTGGATCCTTCAAATCCTCAATTGAGTGAACCAATCATCACAGAAAAAAAATCTAAGCAATTAAGGAAAAAATGTTTAATGGTTGTTGCTTAAACTATCTGCTCCTATCACTTTGCATCTCTATTTAAAAACTATTCAAGGTTACAGACAGACAATTTATATAGTGGACGGTTGTTTAAGAAACAAACAGAACAGAAGGAATTAGAATCTGATTCCTACAATTGAAAAGTTCCAAGCTTTTTTGCAACGTAACGTGATGACTGGTAAAACAGGAAACCCCATTAAATATCTTACCGAAATTTCCCTTTGAGTGATAGAAAAATTGATTCTTTGTGACAAGGACCAAACCAAGGCTTCAATTCTTCACTGTCTTGGCAAGAATTGTATTCTCCACCAGGTGAAGAATGAAAATGAAGGTGATATAAACCACCTCGTAGAATCCAAAACCTGCAAAAACAACCTCAATTGGGTTGGCGTTTTGCAGGTTGGAATGACAAAAAATAACAACAGAACAGAAACGTGGGAAGCAGGGAGAAAGAGAAAATGGTCTAAATCCAGATTTCGGCTAGTTGCCGATGTGTGGTGGCGGTTTCCAGCAACTGACGGCGGAAACCTAACGCCGTTAGTGCAAAATTAATGGAAGGGACCAAAATAGGCTAACATTTGTAAGATTGCTTGGTCTCTAAAAGATCCGGCCGTGGGAGTTGGGTGTTGGGAAAAGATTGCTGGTCTCTAAAAGATATAGGATAAATATGGAACAAATAGAACTTTTCGGAGGAAGATGAAACACAAGTTACTCTTAAGTGACAAAAGGTACTCCTTCGATGATTTTAAATTGTCTCTTATTCTCATGTCTTAGATGCAAGAAATGCTTCAGAATGTAGAAATTTGATGCCTGGTAGGCATCTAACATTGAGAGTATTCAAACATCATGCTGTCAGACCAAACTTAGGCATATCCTAATATAAAAAGTATAGCTGTTTTCCTTTTTTTTTTTTTTAAATTAATTTGAACTGGTAGGTCATTGGAAATTCAGATTTAATTTATCATGTCCCTACCATCTAAGGTTTTACTTTTGTACGAGTGAATGAGTGTTTCTAGTAAGGACTAAAAACTTGGGTGAAGTTCTTTTAAGTGCTTGTGAATCTGTGATATTGTCCTCCAATAAAACCATACACGTTATGTTTTTACAACTCATCAATGAAAATTTATGAAGTGATAAGTTGTAAAAATAAAAATAAAATAATACACGTTATGTTTTTTATCAATAACACCACAATACCCCAAAGAATTTCACCAAGTTTTGTCCTTCCAAAAAGTCCTACCCAAAGGATATGTCTAAAGTAAATACTTCCTTGTTGTTCCACTACTTTCAGTAGAAATAACCGATGAACTTGGTCTTTCATTGACGAGTGTCTAAACATTGTGTCAGGGATGGAAAGATATCTTCGGTTTGAACCTTGCAGCCATGGATCATATCCAGGTTTGTATCAAAAGAATCTGCAAATCTCTTACTCACTATTGAGAAAAGCTGATTCAATTTTGAAATAATCTTTCAGCAAATGATGGCTTCAAGATCGGATGCCCTTTTTCGCTATGCAAGATCAAAACAGCTAGAGATACGTGCTCAACAATCAAAACGTTTAGAAGAAAGGTCTGATACTGGAGAAGCTAAGCGACGGAAGAAGACGACGACAAAATAGATTATCAATGTATGTCTGGACATAGTTATGCCCTGGATGATGTTAATGATATGGTATTTCAATCACTATGGAGAAATTGACCTCAACTGGAATGTGATTGATGAGGCATTGAAGATTCAGAGCAAAATTGTCATACTTTTAATGAAAAGAAGATGAGTAGAGGTTGGATCACCGGAAAGGCCTATGACCTTGTCAACATGACTTATTTTACTTATAGAATGGGATAGGTGTTCAGTTACAAGAAGATTGCTGTTCTAACCGGCCCATCTTGAGGTCAAGTTGACATCTTCCTTTGAAGAAATGAAGTCATGGTTTTCATAGTATAGGATTGCTGATGCCGGTGGGTCAGATAAAAGGGCGTTTTGGAGCTTCCATGATACCCAGATTAATATAAAGGTTTTGGTACAGTTGGACAATTGACCAATGGTTGAAAGGTTTATTTAATGCTTACATTTCATTCTATTTATTATTTTGTAGTTTATCTTTTACATTTACAATATAGTCCTTAATAGTAAAATAGTCTTTAACCCTGGTAATTTTAAATAACTATTTATAGTCCTTTGTTCATTCTCATGTAGTGTATACGAGGGTTTGTTTAGTTTGTGCTTGAATTGATAAAGATAGTTGATGTATAAGGACTCGAATATTCCGCTCTCTCCTTCTCACTCTTTTCTAATTAATCATTTTTAATAAAATATAGTTAATTAATTAATCAAAACATAATACTAATTAGAAACCTGCGTAATTTTTTTGAAGAAAGAAAAAAGGCAGCAAATTTCTTCGTTTTAAATTTGTTTTTTTCTTCCAATAAAAAGGCAACATATTTGAGTTATTTATAAGATGCAGTGGCCTTATTTGGAGGGTTTTAATTAAGACAATTAAAGTCAATGAAGGTTGTTATCAAAAAAAAAAAAAAAAAGTCAATGAAGGTTGGCTCACGTGATAGAATTAAATTTTGTCAATTCTAAAAAGAGATCATGCTTATAACCATTATAAGAATTATGTGTTAGAAAGTTCATCCGTTTGATGACGCTTGCCATGCCGTAATTTATCATACTAATTTTCTTAATGGCTGCTTCAAAAGATATCAAGACTCCATTTATGACATGCCCCTTGAGACCCAATAAATTTATGTGAGATGCTGACATTGTTATTGTGTTTCCGAAGGGAAAGCTTCTTGCCTTTTCCAGGTAGACACGTATAGATGTTTGATATAGTTTTTATTTGCAGAGAAGATGCGATTTGTCCTGCAGATAAGTGGAAGAAGATTACTGTAGCTGACATAATTCAGAATATGAAAGCGTGTGTTGTACCAGTAGCCATTCATAATGGACGGACTCGGATCCGCTCCTGCGGCAGGACCATCCTGCCGCACTTCCAACCATCCGATCGTGGCCCCACATGACTTTGCAGCTGGTCCCACCCTCCCCAAACAAGCCTGGACCGTCCGATCTCCGCAGCAGCATAGCAGGACAACGGATTCGCAGGAGCGAATCCGTTCTGATAATGGACAGATTTGCAGTATATATGAGTTTGAGATGAGATTGTGGAAGTTAAAAAGAGGCAAGTGATTGATTATAGGCTAAATTACTATTTTGGTCCCTTGTGTTTATTTTAGGTTTCATTTTGGTCCCTCATCTTTTTTTTTTCTTCCTGTTTTGGTCCCCTATCTTTCAACTGTTAGCTTATTTTGGTCCCTTCCGTCAGTCTGCCACTGTCAGTCGCCGGAAACCGCCGCTGTCGCCAAAATTTGGGTTTTAGAGAGAGAAAATCTTGTTTTCGTTTCTCTCTCTTCTTCCTCCCCTTCCTCCTTCTTCCTCCTCCTTCCTCCCCCTCCTTCTTCCTCCTTCCTCTCCCTTCTTTCCTGTTATTACACTATTAGCAAAACCCATTGGTGTTGTCACTGTTTCATTTGGAAAGGAGGTTGCTGGCACCGCTGGCGGCGCTACAGACGGCAAGCTCAAGCGATGGTGGCGGATCGTGGTGGCGCTATTTCAGTGGACGTGGAGGAAGAAGTAAGAAGAGAGATAAAGTAAAACATGATTTTCTCTCTCTAAAACCCAGATTCCGGCGGCTGTTTCCGATGATGGCGGCGGTTTCCGGCGCCTGACGACGGATACCTAATGTCTTCAGTGCAAAACTGACGGAAGGGACCAAAATGAAACCTAAAAAAATATAGGGACTAAAACGGGAAAAAAAAAGAATATGGAACCAAAATGAAAACTAAAATAAAGATAAGGGACCAAAATACTAATTTAGCCTTGATTATATAATTATATTACTTGTATTTATTTGGACACAATTTTTTTCCCACTATTGGGTTAATAGATGAATAGAAAACATTGTATAACTATTTAATTTTTTAAAATAGTTATTTAAAAGTATCTTTCGTATTTTATACATATATACAATTTTTCTTAATAACATATTCCTTAGTATTTAGAGGAAATTGCACTAGGTGTAAGCATTTATTCTTTTGCAATGACAATAAATAAAAGTCAGGCATAATCTCTTAAACATGTGGAAATTTATTTTTCACAACCAGTTTTTCCTCACGGACAATTGTATGTCGCAATGTCAAGATTAGTTCTCTTAAACATAGTCGTAATGTCAGGCATAATCTCTTAAACATGCCGCACATGCCGCCAGTGGTGGCCCTAAGCATGATTTGGTGGTGCGATCGCACAGGGCCCCATTTTTAAGGGGGCACCAATAATTTTTTTTTACCTAGTATACTTGTATTAATGTATATATTAAATAAAAAATTTATATAGTTAAATTTTTTACTTGATGATCCGATTGTTTTTTAAAATTCAAGCTCAAAACTTGACAAGCCTTATATGTAAGAGTGAGACCACTCACATTCTCCCTTCTTTCGTTCGAATTAACCCTTTGTTTTATCCCTTCCTCTTCATGATCGACTGATTGCGTCTCTCACCTGCCGACTGTCGTTGTCCCCTTTGCTTGCCTTTTTACCAGTATTTTATACTTACTGTCCCTTTTATGCCTTTTTAGTTTTTATTCATGTTTCGACTTTTGAAGCAATGCCCGAAGCGTGATATTGTTTTGAAGGGAAGGCTTGCCCTTGACTGTCGTCTCTCATCGTAGTAGGTTTGCAAGTTGGTATTTTAGCAATTTAGCTTAAAAGTTGCCAGAGTATAAGATGAATTGGGGGGTCAAATTGCAAACACAATGGTAGCAGATTGAGTTCAGAAAAAAATTGAAGGTTTCAAACTAGCAATCAATGATCAGATGCTATTGTTTCCCTTAAATAGTCTTGCTTTGATTTCTATTGAAAATGATTTTTTAAAGAACCTTGACTATGAATAAATTATTAATGATTTGGCAGCAAAAAAATTGCAAGGAGGACTGAAGTTAACACAGGCAAACACAAGAAGGGGGGGTTGAATTGTGTTTGTTAATATTTTTCGAAAACAGCCTTTTCAAAAAGATTTTCTCACACAAAAATAAGGAGACAGAATAAAGCACACAGAAAGGAAGTCTTTTGAAGGATTAACAAATTCAAGTTCAAATCCCCACAGTTAGTATGAATACGTAAAACCAAAGAGATAAGGGATTAGAAGATTTACACAAGATGTTTTATCCTGGTTCACTCTCTTCCAACCAAGAGCTACGTCCAGTCCCTTCTACTTGAAGGATTTTTCCACTATTTTCAAATAGATTACACCAAGTATTCAACACCTCTCCAGGCTCACAAGTATTTCTTTCTTACCAAGCCTCTTCAGGCTCTACCTCTAATAAAGAGTTGTGATTTCTTTGATCTTCTAACTCACTATATGTGAGAGTATGAAAGTTTAAGATCAGATAAATATTATAGCAAGAATTCAAACTATAATATTACAGACTTTTGCTTTTTGAATGAATAAAAGAGTATTTGCTTCGCAAGAGATTTCTTGAGATTTCTTTGTATGCGCAAAAGTTGTTTCTTCAAAAGCTTTATTCTTCTATTTATAGGGTCCTTGATCTTCTCTTCAGAATATTCAACGGTTGTATTTGAAATTCCCGTTTAGTAATAGAGTCAACCAAGTAAATATCCGTTGTGACTCAGCTGGCTCGAGGCCTTTGTACTGTGAGACAAATTCTTGCATGTAAAAGCACACCTCTGAGCAAAAGCAGCTTGAAAGCTGTTTTGCCTCCTTTGTACAAGTTCCAACTATATCAGCGTAAAAGGTGACAGGGTACAATCGTTTTGCATTGTACTATTCTGCTTTTTTGCAAGTCCTTATTTGTACTATGTTTCTCTCAATGAAACAAGGCAATGCGAACCGTTAATACAAAAAGAGAAGAACCATTATAAATGAAAAGAAAAACAATCATAAGAAATAAATTCGCTTTGGTTCAGATTGGTATAAAAGCTTAAGAAAATCTCCGTCCAGCAACGAGAGTAAAGGCAGGATAAGCAATAAGAGTTTTAAGGCTCCGTCCACTGACGTGGCAACCAAAACTTCGTCTACTTAAAACATTGGTCTTGCCAGTACTTGCGATATCTAAAGTCTCCGTCCAGTGACGTGGCAAAAGCAGACTAAGGTTATTATTTGAGACAAGCTCTCGTCTACACCAAGAGAGATTCTCCGTCTACTGAAAATATTTAAGCGCTCGTCTACTGAGAACATTTAAGCGCTCGTCTACTGACGTGGCACTTGAGTTAAAAGGGAGATCCTTGATAGAGTGGACTCGACCACTCTTTCAGCATAAGATATTCAATATAAGACATATGGACGCGGATTTCCAAGGAGAAAAGACTTAACATTTTAGCTTAAAACAACAGAGATTCTTTAAGACTAAAGGCACTTGTTAGATTTAAAGCAATAACACTTTGTTACACAAATTTAATTCTCATTGTTAACATCAAAACCTAGAGATTATTTAATCCAAATTATTTTGGTTCCAACAAGGACAATATCCGAAGATTAATAGGGCAACTTCTTTCTTCAACCCTTGTGATTCATTTGCTATCAGTGGAAGATACTGCTAGTATATGGATGTTGTTGCAACATGTTCGGGTTGATAGATATAAGTATAACTATTTTTACTATAATTCTATTGTCGTTTGCTACTATAATCTATTTCTTTTCTTCGGTAATATTTTGTTTCACTTGATACTGTATTAAACAATTAAAGGCTAGTTTTTTTTGTCTCTTTGTGTGCTTTTTAATATATATATATATATATATATATTTGAGTTATAAAAAAAAGACCCCAATTTATCAGTTCGTACAGGGCACCCAAAATCTCAAGGACAGCCCTGCATGCCGCAATTGTTGTTTTGGTTTATATCGTGCTCCTATAGTTCTTTTCCTTTTGCAAGAACTTGTACGAGCTTTCTTTACATTTCTACATCATAGTTCAACACCTTTGCAGCCGGTATATGTATGTCGCAAATGCTAAATGCTTTCCTTTTTCTTTTCTATTTTTGATATACAAAATTTAGGGTGAGGGGATGATGTCCCAGTCCAAGGCAGAGAAAACCTTCGGACTCTATGAATACTTACAAAGAGATTTACATTTACCTCACTCCAAAGAGACTAGTGGGGACTCGAACCTACAACATGTCAAATGCGAGACCCTATCATGCTTTACTAGACCAATCCCTTGGGGTTAAATGCTTTCCTTTTTTGATCGCTCTTATTTTATGTTCATGTATTTAATTAACACAAACTAGGTCATCGTGTAGCAATTTTATTTAATGCTTTTTTTTAAGCAAAATTTTATTTAATACTTATTACAATTTTTTTTATATATATTCTACTTCGAATAGAACTCACACATAAACTTGTTATAACATTTATCATGCATTTATTTTGAATTTACAAATATAAATTATGTACAATATTATCCATACCTTATAAATACCACGTGCATGACATGTACCAGTAAAATATGTGTCCTAAAATTCTTTAAAAAAACACTCATACATAGTCAAATATTAAATGGATTAAAGTAATACGTATTATTAATGTAAAAAGGTTAAATTGACATTCACTAGTGTCCGTTGGCCCTCTTTTCGTTCTTGTAGAATAAACCCTCCATATTATGGGCTTCTTTGGATTCAGGTCCAGCACCTGATCCATTTCCTGATTTGCTGGACCAAGTGGACCAACAATCCTATCAGATTTGAAAAAATTAAATGAGATTTACCATTACAAGCCATATGAGTATTCATATGAAGCAGTAAAGAAGTTCAACATATACCCAGACCAGATTTATCCTTGGTTGGTGGAATGGATGCCAAACAAAGGAGGTTATTTAATTGGTAACTTGCAACCAGCTCACATGGATTTCCCATTTTTTTTCACTAGGAAACTTGTGGTCTATAGTAAATAGTTTGGCCACAGTGGCACAATCATATGTTATACTAGTTTTTTTTAAGGCAAATGTTAGTATGTTGTTAGTAGGTGGAGTTTAAACTCTCAACCTCCTTATCACTCAATTCCTTAACTCCCTCACCCTAAACACCAAGCCAACCTTATAACCCCGGTGCTATATTGGATCTTATAAAGGCCAAATGGTCAGATTTGGTAGCAGAGAGGCCATTCAAGATTTATCCTGCTCTTGAAGGTCAGGAGTGGTAGATAATCACAGGCAGTGATCCTAAGAACACATACTCTATCTAATTTTGCTATGCTTATTTCTATTATCTTGATTATCATAATCTTCTTCAAATGATTTTAGTGTTTTTGTTGCAGGCCTTGGTCCTACCATAAAGTAGGCCACGCATTGCTCTCGCATGTTAGTTATAGTGGCGAAGTTTGGTACACTTGAATCTTTCAATTCTTTTTTGATCCGGATTCTCTCCAGCCACCCTCCAGCAAAGATTTGAGCCATTCATTTAATCCAACGGTCCATATTAAATCATCATTTTTAAACATAAAAAAAAAAACTAAAGAAAAAGCTGCACAATTCCTCTTTGACGTTTCTCAGAAACCTTGTGCCTCCGCCTTTAACGGCACCACCGTTTCTCCTCCGCCGTTAACGGTAACAAGACGTCGCTGTAATGTCACCTCATACCCCTCCCTTCTCCCTACCGTCGTCACAACAAAGAGGGCAACGCATCACATTCCGCCGCTGTCGTCGCCGCCACAAGCGATTTTCATTGGGTTCTTCTTGTTGATTTTCGTTCAAAAACTTACTGGGTTCTTGTTGATTTTCTTGTTGATTCAAGCACTCTCTTGTTGACTTTCGTTAAAACACTTATCGCTTGTGGCGGTGGTGGAATGTAAAGCATTGCCCTCTTTGTAGAGGCGGAGGCATGAGGTTTCTTTGTTGAGAACGAGATTGCTGCTATTTTTCATGGTGAAGTGGAGGCGTGCTATTTCTTTGAGGTTCCTTTCTCTGTTCATCCTTCAATTCAAAACTGACTCATGATCCTCATTTTTGTGGTGTTTAGTTTGCTGCTATTTTTTCTGTTACAAGCCAACTTATGATACAGACCGCCATGGTGGGGTTAGGGCTGGCCGTGAACGACGGCGGGTTGACAGTGGTAAAGGGCGTACGCAGGGGAACGAAAAAGGGACCGAACAGGGAAAAATATTCAGGCAATACGGGCCAAAATCCTTCCTGGGTCAATTTTTGCTCCTTCCAATATTGGGGGATTTGGAGGGGAGGGAAACTGGATCTAAAACATTTTAATTAGCTGGACTAAAATATCGTTAAAAGTATTTGAAATACAAAATTACCCCACTGCATATTAGGTTAGACCGTTCCCTTTCCTCTGTGGTAGAAGCACAACGATGAAGAAACTCTAGCAGGCAGAACAGTAAATTATTTTTAAAATCCTTTCTCTCCCCTCTCCTCCTCTAACCAAATACAGTATCTAATTAAAATCGCTCCCTTCTCCTTCCATCCCCTCCATTAAAATCCCTCTCCTCCCTTCCTTTAACCAAACAAACCCAAAGGAATGCATCTGAACATGAACAAAATGTTCAGCGATACAAGAATTAACGATAGACAATTGTGGTCTTGGAATAATAAGTGGTAAATTAGTTGCACTAGTATGAACAGATGAACAATAAACACTTTAAAAAAAAAAAGGGAACAAATTATTTACATAGGACATTGTTATATACTAGTGCTCCTAAGGGACAAAAGAAGATTTTGTAGCGAAAAATAAAATGTAACACTTTCAACATATTTTCATTTAATATTTTTTCCTTGACTCCTTAATTGGCGCTCTAACACTCGTTAACATCATTAAAAATGTTCAATTTTTATTTTAAAAAGTCACTCATACTATCATGATTTCTTTTCTAATTGGTTGACAATATAAAGAACTCTATACTAATAATGCATACAAATTAAGCTAATGCCAGTGAAATTCACGAAACATGAAATATATATATATATATATATATATATATATATATATATATATATATATATATATATATATATATATATATATATATCAGCACTCCTTGTCCATTTTGTTTTTACGTACCGGAAGAAGTGTGCTAGAGAATCGGGTCGTTAACTATTTACCTTTTTTTGTCCATAAAACTGAATTGTTCTCTGTCGGTCTTTCTTGGTCTCTCACCGCTCACTCACTCGCATGACTCCATAACTTGTTCATTTTCTCTGTCTTGCACACCTTACTATTTCATTGTTTGAGAATGAACCATATTGAGGTACGTGTGTTCACTGATGAAGAATTTAGAAAATCATACGAGAGTCATGTGGAAGATAATCCACCACCAAGTCCAAGGCACACTGATGATCTTGAGTGCATTGTCTTCCGACAATATCAACGGCCACGATCAAGACAAGGCACTCTTTTTTATGCCAATTCAACGATCACGACAATATCACAGTGAGAGGAGCAAGATGCACCCCATTTTGAGGGATGCGTAGTAGAACGAACCGCTAAAACATAAGGGGTCATAAGTGCATAAGGCCGCTAATAACAAGCACAGACCCACTAATAATAAGCCTGCACACAGAGAAACCAAAAGTTACACATTTAACCCATAACCCCCCTCCCCCTCCCCCTGCCCCTCCCCCCCACTGATCAAGACCCAACACCTAAGCACCGAGCCAAGCGACTCCACAAAAAGAAAAAGCCACACAAAACTGCAAGAACCTTCACGCACAGACGACCCAATCTAGGGAACAAAAAACCATCAACCACATCAAACTAGCAGAGACCTTCCCGCAAAGACCTCACCAGACAGCCTAATTGCACCACTAATTTATTCAAAAAAAAATTTAATAATAACCCAAACATCAACTTCACTTCACACATTAAACCACATCCTATTTTAGATATGTAATCATATATACATAATATTAACCATTGCCCCACAGTAATTCAACAAAATCTTAAACATGTGGAATTAAGATCTTGAATTATGTAACTGAATGAAAAGAAACAGAGGAGTTGGACACTCTGTTTGTTATAAAAGAAATAGTGAACAGAGAGACGCTGAATATGTGTGTGTGTGCGCGCGCTTGTGTAGGTAATGCCTAATTAAACTCAAGATCCTTTTAAAATAATAACATAAAAGGTTTGAGAAATAATACTAAAGATCTAAAATGCCTAACTAGCATAAAGGCTAACTATTTGTTATGATTATTGATAAGGATGACTCGTGAAGCTGCTGTGACATATTTTTGAAAGTATGTTTTTTTATGCTTTTTTTGTGCAAATAAATGTCATTATGACTAGGGATGTAAGTAAGCTGAGCTATTGGTGAACTATTTAGGTTTGACTCGTTAAATGCTCGATCAAGCTCATTTCTTTAATTAAATGAGTCTTGCTCAAGCTTGAGATTGAACTCGATTATTTAAATGAGTTAACCTCAAGCCTTACATGCTCGACATTAAACGGCTCGTGAATAGCTCACATAAGTGTTGTGGTTTTTAAGTTGTTGCAGTGTTTTTTTTGTGAAATGAAGTTGCTCAACTAGCATTGGATATCTCAATAAATAGATTATGGTCATTTTTTTGGACTTTATGATTAAACTTAAATTGTATATTTAGACTCATGCTTTTGTAGTATTTGGCAATGGCATGTTTTTAAGATGTTTTGGTCAAGCTTTTGAAATTTCTTTTTTGTAGTGGTCGAGAAATCTTGAATTTCACATACCATATGTTAAGTACATATCTCTATTTTTATAGATTATTATATAATATTAAAATCTTTATTATATACTAAATTGATAAAATTTAAAAGTAATTAAAGAATTTTTTATAAATCTAAAAATAAATTAATTACAAATGACCTAAACAAACTAAACTCAAGCTTTATTATTTTTAAACAAATCAAGCTCAGGTTTTTAGTCAGTCTCGTTTAAATAAATGAGTCAAGTTCAAATTTTACTATTTTTTCACGAGTCAAGCTCAAGTTTCAAGTGCTCGGCTCGGCTCGTTTACGCCCCTAATTGTTACCGATAGGTTTATCTCCCATTTTTTAGGCACTTATCTGTTAGTTGTTTTCAATTATCGATCAAACACTTTTCTTTTGGTTATCTTGCTGTATAAATATGTCGCTCTTTTGGTAAATAAAAATATAACCCTTTTGTAGTTCCATAAATCCCCTCCTTGATTTTTCTTATTTTAGCACATTATATCTTTGGCAAAATAAGTAGATTGGTCCTATACGTTTATTTTATTTTTCATATTGGTCCTATAAGTTTTTTATTTTTCAAATTGGTCATACATGTTACGTTTCGTTTCCACGTTAGCCATTTCCGTCAATTTTGACCTAACGCCGTCAGTTTTAACCTGACGTGGCTATCACCTTAGTCTGACACGTGGCCTTTGATCTGACTATGTAAGATCGAAATTGCCGGAAATGACTAACGTGGAAACGAAACGTACCATATAGAACCAATTTGAAAAATAAAAAACATATAGGACCAATGTGAAAAATAAAATAAACGTAAGGATCTATCTATTTTGCCTATATCTTTCAATAACCGACAAAGTGCGAGATTGAGTGAGCCCAACCCCAACTCCTAAACATAAACACATCCTATTCCAATTGTGCTTCCACAGTTAGATGTTAAAAATTATCACATCAGGGATGGTAGAATGGAAGCCTATCTTGATGCTAGTGATCTGTGGGAAGCTGTTGAACAAGAGTATGAAGTTCCACCCCTGCCTGATAATCCTACAGTTGCTCAAATCAGAAATCACAAAGATAGGAAGCAGAGAAAATCAAAAGCAAGAGCAACCTTGTTTGCACCAGTATCATCCACTATTCTTGCCAGAATAATGACACCGAAAAACAGCAATGCTTACATTTGCAGAATGATGCAGTGTTCTGTATGAAACACAAAGCCCTAAAGAATTGGCAAGGTTGATATTATACACCCAATTTATTCTATATTCTGCTTCATTCCTTTCCTTCCCCTTAATTATTGAAGGTATCATGTACTAACTGAAATATGTTGTTTCTTAGATTCCAGGAGCATGAGCTTTTCGATGAAGATGCTCTAAATAATAGTTGGAAGGAATTCTAGATTATATAAGCAAGCAGGAAATTTTGGAGGATGTTCTCTTTAGTTTAGTTGTTTTTCCCTTGCTGATATCTTGTTTGACACACTTAATTGAGATAATGTGGTGAAAGCATACTGTTAGAATAGTGTTTTTATCTTCTTATCACAGTTGTTCCCCACCTTGTTTTTTGTACAACCACACTCTGCTTCTGCCACCTTCATGACATCTCACAAATGTGAGGAGACGCAAATTTATGCGTTGTGTGTAGGAAACATTATCCTACCTGTTTTCCTAGTCCATTTTTAACCGAGTAAAAAGGAATATACTATTTGTGAACTGATGCTTCCTTGATGAAACATGTCTCATTGGTTGCACTGCTATGTGGCAATTGTTTGCTGTAGTGTAAATTTATTGAAAAAGTTAGCATATCACTAGCATGATAACTGATAACTTGTTAGTTTTTGTATTCTTTTCCTTCTCTCTTTACTGTACAGTGCTTATTGTTAATATATTTATAATCTGTAGAACTTGTTAATCTTTGAATGTTGTTGCAGGAGCCAAATTTATTACTGCTGGATGAGCCATCAAATCTCCTTGACACAAATGAGTGGCTTGAAGGCTGTCTTAACAAGCAGAATCTGCCAATGGTTATCATTTCCCAAGACAGTTTTTTTTTATCAGTTGTGTACAAAAATTGTGGAAACTGACATGGGCGCCCAGTTGAGAGGAATTATTCTCAATATGTAGTTTCAAAGGTAGCAGGGATTGAAAGCACAGTATGCTGCATGGGAGAAACAACAGAGAGAAATTGAACAGACCAAAGACTTGATACATAGGGTAGGTGCTGGAGCAAATTGTGGTCGTGCTTTATCTGCTTAGAAGGTATTTGTGATCATATTAATTGGCACAGAGAACTGACAGTGAAACTTAGAAGTTAGAATATGCTGTTGCGTGTCAAAATGCCAACAAGCCAAAGGGTAACTTTTGTCCGAATGTCCACCATCCAACGGGAAACCAAATACACTTACTTTAATTACTTCAATCTTTCAATTTGCCTCTTGAGGAGTTATGTGCTACATCTGGATTTAGATAGTTTTCTCCTCAAAGATGCATGTAAGATAAAATATGAATTTTATTATATCCCCCCATTTGACTTGCTTGACCCCAACCCGATACGGGTGACAAGCAATTCGAGCCATTGTTCATTGATTTGAGCTAGAATAAATGTCTATATCCAATGGATTGGCACTATAAAAATTAGATTTACAGAATATAAAAAATTAAAAATGACCATAAAAATGGAAGCTTTAGGGATGGAGTCTAGTTCACCAAATACGGCTTCTCATTCAGACTGATTGAAGGGTAAGAGTGAAGCATGTTATTAGAGAGGC
Source organism: Echinosophora koreensis (assembly GCA_035048595.1). Lineage (NCBI taxonomy): Eukaryota > Viridiplantae > Streptophyta > Magnoliopsida > Fabales > Fabaceae > Echinosophora > Echinosophora koreensis. The sequence goes on from JAPCYP010000008.1 coordinate 158,096, forward strand.
ACATAAGTGTGCAGATATGCTTGCAAGTATGGGTTGTGATCAGGGAGTCAATTTTGTACATACGAGCAGCCCCCTGTGCATGTATAGCAGTTGTTGTTAGCTGATGTATTGGGGTTTCTACCCCTCGTTTAATTTTGATGTAATTTTTTCTTGGTGCCCCTTTTATTTATCATAAAAAAATTGACAATAATCTTTGGTTTTGACTAATTTTTAAATTAGGGTTAAATATGTTTTTTGATCCCTATAAAATTTCACTTTTTTGTTTTTAGTCCCTAATAAATTTTTCTCCTAATTTTAGTCCCTAATTTATTCCAAGTTATTGAAAATAGTCCTCATTGCTAAGTTACAATTGTTAAATGCTTAGTTGTCACACAGTTTTACACTTCATCACTTGCCACTGGACCCATTAAATGACATGGCAGTGTTAAATGAAAAAGATGCAACCCCTTCCGCCGCCGTGACCTTCACCCTTGCAGCAGCACATGGCGCATCGCCGCCAGGGACCTAATCTTGGCCCTCATCACGGCGTCGAAGTAATCGGGCAAAGGCAACACGAGGTTCACCTCTGGCATGTAGAGCACCCCGTGGTCTCTCCGCATGAGGATTTAGTCATGGCAGATGGCAAGCGGCGATGGTCGGCATGGGGAGGGACATGAGGGCCGCCGCGACCTGCCTCAGGCACGAGGTCGTAAACCCTCTTCTTCTTGCTCCTATCTTGAACACGTTTACTGGTTATCATCCAATGACTCTGATACCCATTTCTTCTTCTTCTTCTCCTTCTTTCAACAAGGCATGAGGTTGAGAAGCAGGTTGGAATAGGATACAGAACGTAGCTGCATTCTTCATAAGTTTAAGCACTGGAATGAGAAGCAAGGTTCCCCTATTTGAATGAAATTGGGGAGCTCGAATTGGTAATAGGTGGCAGCTTCACGTCACAGAGGAAGGAGATAGGGATTTGGGGAAGAAAGGGTTTTCATGAAAAAGATTTTTAAAATGAATAAAAAATAATTTACATAAATCATTTAACACGTATGATGCCATGTCATTTAATATGTGCAGGTGGCAAGTGATGAAGGATGACATTATAAGACAACTAAGCACTTAATTGTTGTTACTTAACAGTGAGGACTATTTCTGTAAAGGGGAATAAATCAGGGACTAAAGTTAAGAGAAAAATTTAGTAGGGACTAAAAGCAAAAAAGTGGAATTTTATAGGACTAAAAATATATTTAACCCTTTAAATTAATAGTAAATTACTCAATGAAAATATAACGAACATCCCTCTCTCATGCAAACTAGACTTTGACACCATATAAGAATTAAATCAAGTTCGCAATCAAACCTGCTAATTGCCCGCCATTGAAATGTCGTGCTTCTCTTTCTTCACATCTTTTCTTGTGACAACACAGGAAACTTGTTCCACATTTGTTTGGATCATTTGAGCATACTTGGTAACAAGCGCTGCATTTTATCATTAAAACGTAGCCTCGAACCAGTTACATTTAAAAAAAAAAAAGTGCCAAGTCTATCTATATAAACAAGTAACAACTACAGATCATCATTCCAACTCTTCAATCTTCATTCTCGCTCTCATAGGAAACAATACCATTTGAATCTTGCTTATATAAATTTATGTCAACTTTGCGTGTCTCTTCAATCACATCTCCACATTGATCTGCATATTAATACATAATTAATCATAACCAGGGAATAAAACAAATAAAACAAATTCTAAAAATTAAAGCAATTGCAACAAAATTTACCACTATGTGAAAATCCAAATAACCAATTACGAGAGCATATGAGAGCTTGCAGATTTTTCGAAAGCATACAACTTTTATACTTATTCAAAATACGGCCACCAATACTAAATGCAGAATTGGACGAGACAGTGATTATTGGGGTGCTCAATATATCTCTAGCCATCATTGCAAGGTCACCATATATTCTAGCTTTCTTCTTCCAATAGTCCAAAACTTCTGAATCATTTAGATATTGTGCTGCTGCCTCTTCCAGATAAAGATCAAGTTGAGTCTGTCCCGCTGCATACGCTTTTTGTCTCTTACTTTCTTGATACTCCTATGACATTTCAATCAAGGACAAAAAAAAAGATACATATTTAATCAAGTAAAAAAGACAGAAAAAAGATCACAAAAACAGAAACTTACTAAAAATTTCTCAAACATCGACTTTTTCCCCTCCTTTTTATAAGTTGAAGTTGATGGACATTTGTTGGCGTATTCATTAAAAAGCGCATCCAAAGCCTTCCTCACATTTCTCAATTTCTCTTCAACTATTTCAATACTAGAATATAAATCAGAGTAAACAAGCTTTAAGAATCCGAACTTCAAACGAGGATGAAGAACACAACCAAATGCAAGAATCATGCTATGCTCACTCAAATACTTGTCAAACTCATCCATCATCTTTGATGCCATATCTCGTATCATAAGATCTTCACTCGACTTATTTTGTTTCAATAGAACCGCTATCAACCAAATTTCCCTGAAATATGTGGTGGATTCGGAAATCACATTGGTAAGTTCATAAAAAAGCCCCAATAATTCACACATCTGCTCCCCTCTTGCCCATTCTTCGTCTGATGGATAATGTATATACTTCATATCTTTCGAACGCAAGCATTTAAAGGCAGGACGATATTTTAATGCACTCTCAAGCATCATATAAGTGGATCTCCATTTAGAAGACACATCCAAATGCAAGCCACCCGTGTTATCAATGCCACCAACTTCTTCAACATACTGATAAAATTGTTTCAACCTGGATTCTGAAACACTCACATACTTCACGCTCTTCCTTATTTTGTGCAATACAACACTTGCTACCTTTAAACCCTCTTGGACTATTAGATCCAAGACATGAGCACCACATTTAACACGAAAGAAATCCCCATTACACAACAAACTATTGGACAAGCGAAGCCTCATTTTCAAGTTTTGCAAGTTGGCATCAGATGAAGCATTATCCAAAGTAACAGAAAAAATCTTCCTTTCTATTCCCCACTCCTTCAAACAATCAAACACCCTTTTTCGATAGCTTAAACTCCGTATGTGGAGGTTCCAAATTGAAAAAATTCAACAATTTGATATTTAACTTCCAATTCTCATCAATATAATGAGCAGTTAGAGTCACATAACCACAAGTAGCACTAGAAGTCCAACAATTAAAAGTCAAACACACTCTGCCACTAATTCTAGCCAACTGATATTTCAGCTTTTCTTTTTCAAGGATGTAAACTTTCATCACATCATCAATAACAATATCTTTAGAAACACATTGAACCTCATCCTTAGATATGTATTTAGTGAAAGCTCTAAATCCATCACACTCGACAAATTGAAAAGGAAGATCATGTTGTATAATCATTTGAGTAATCCACTCACGAACAATTTTTTGATCAAGCTTATTTTCAGCCTCAGATTCAGTCATCATATTCACATCATCCACATTACGAGATTTCGAATTCAGAACAGGACACTTGGTAATGTGGCGATTTAGGGTTGTGGTCCCTGAGTTTCTAGAGCAAGTGTAGACTTTCCCACAAGCCTTACACTTACACTTTTCTTTACCATCTTCAGCCACACCAATTTTGACAAAGTAGTTCCATGCATTAGACCTAAACGGTTTAGCCTTCTTCCTTGGTGGTCCAAAACCCCTATCAGCATTTGATGAATCACATGAATCACAAATTTGACGAGATTTATCTTTAACATCAGTGTAATCGTCACTACCACAAACGCAAGCCATGCTGCAAATCAAATCAACGAAAAATAACTCGCATTCAAATCACACACACAAATACAGACAGTAGAAGTACAAAATGACAAGGCAGAGATATTAAGCATCAAAAGCAACATTCATTCAATACACAGATTCAGTGATATGAAACCATCAACAACAACAAACAACAACACAACACAAATTCTCATTAAGATCAAATAAAAACCTGCGAATATGGTGCGTGTGAGAGAAGCAAAGGTTCTCCTCCTCGTCGTAGTTTTATTTCATTCCCGCTAATGTAATGGAGAAAATTTGGAGGGAGAGTTTTGGAGGGGAATTTTACCCTATTTGGGCTGTGTTTCTTTGCCAATTTGGGCTGCTCCAATGGGCTTCACTTTGGAAATTTAAGATAATGGATAGGTCCTATGTTCAGTTTTAAAAATATTTTATTTTATTTTTTTGAAATAAAAGATATCTGTTTTAAAAAAAAATATTCATCGGTTCAAACGATAAATAACAAAATAACAAACTCTTAGTTTCATTCTCGTAAAAAAAAATGTTTGTTTGGATGAGAACAAAAACAAAAATAATTACCATGCAAGTTTGTAATGTTCGTCTACAAATTCTGCTTAACGACCTTTTTCTTTATATATATAAAAGATCTCAAGTTTAATTACATTATGCGTGCTTAGTGTAGAACCTTTTACTGTTTAGAGTGTGATTGGGAATGCTAAAAAAAAAGATTATACCGATTATCTGTTTTTAAATAATCGATTATTGTAATAATCGATTATAATTAGAATCTGTTTTTGTTTGGGTATGTTTGCTGAAAAGTGATTTTAAGATAATCTATTTTGTTTGGGTGGTGCAAAAAAATCACTTTTACATAGTAAATTACGAAAAAAGGTATGAAGTTATTTGTTTATATTTAGAACTTTTTTTTATTTTTTTATATCTTGTCATCATTTTTTTCTATTATAAAAAAAATGAATAAAAGTTATAACATTTTTTTCATGACTATGGAAAACATGTTAAAATATATTATTTTTTTAGAATAGTTAAATAAAAACAATATATTCTATTTGAATAATATAGAGGATTTTAAAATAAAATAGATATTAGTCAGAGCATTTTAAGAAAAAAAATATATATTCCATTTGAAAAATATTGAAGTGATGAAGCTTGAAATATATAAGTGGTGTTGGTCATGCATCATTGAGTGCAGAAAGAGAATATAGATAGATCGGCAAATGATAATGCATCATTAATTGCAGAAAGAGCATGAAGCCGTTGGGATAATACGGGAAAGACGTTCTTTCATTTCAGCATAATCAAAATAAAACTATCTACCAGTCCTATCTATTAGATGGTAGTAAAACAGCGTTTTTCCCAAAAAAAAAGGGCTTTTCAAAATATTAACCTACCCACCCAAACATAACAATTATTTATCAAAACAGCTTTAACACAAAAAACAGCTAAAAACACACATAATCAATCTATCCCAAACATGCTCTTAGTGATGTTTTAAACCTTGAAGAGGACCATGTCCTAGCAGTGCAGTGTGAACATTTTTGTGCAACTCCTTATAAAAAAGTTTCAATATATTCTGTGTTGTTAGCTCAATTGGTAAAAATTGAAAACATGGAGAAAGGATCATCTGAATTCCCTTCCCCTGTTCTCACTCCCCATTAAGGAATCATCAATGGATCTCGTTAGGGAAAGTCTAAAGCCTTAAAAAAATGATTCAAGCATATACCACAACCAATAATACTGCATGAAAAATGAACCTTTTATTGACAAACACTTTCAATCTCACTCTCACCAAGAAAATCCCATTTCTCGGATTGAAGCCGTAAGAAAGTCTATTTGAATGTGTCTTAAAATCTTCTATAAACCAATCTATCAACTAAACTGTTTCATTAATCCAGCTTATTTACAAACGACGAGGGTTACGCATAGTTTCTGTTGACATTTTCAATAGCATGAAAAGAGTGGTATGATACAAAAGAATCGACCATGCATCATTTAAATTCACCCCAAACTTTGAACAAGTAGCTCCTTTCACTGAGCTTCTAAAAATGAATGAATCAATGGACAAGTTACAATGGGAACAAAGGACTAAACAAACATAAAACTTCATCCCATGCAAGGATACATCAATGTATTAACAATGACTAACATCTTCAGACATTAATATCTGAGCGCTTTGTTCTTGTTGCAGCACTGATTTCTGAGGAGCCAGACAGAGAAAATCTAGGGAAACTATAGTTTTCAGAGACTGAAACTGGCTGTTGAGGATAAAGAGTGGGAGGTGGAGTTAGATTCCGTTGAGCTGGAAGGGGGGGAAGCATGTTATAGTTGTAAGGATCACTCCTCCTACTGCAATCAACAACATAAAACAAGCTTAAAAAAGAAAGAAAGAAAACATAGCATGATGAACTGATAATGATTAATGAATAAGAATGCACTATTTGTTAAAACTTAATCCATAATCATTCCATTGCCAAGATATGTCACAATACTCAGCCAAACCCAAAATTGCATCCATGCATGAGTGTTTCCAAAGCGGAAAAGTAAGGTCAAGAAAGCATCTTCCAGCTGAAGAAAATTCCTGATAGTAATTTATGGTGATAATGATAAAAGCACTGCAGCATGCCAGCACTAAGATGATTTTAGAAGACAAGCAAAAAATACCTTGTAGTATAGGACTGATCATCTTCAATAAAATTTTCATCTATACGCTGAGAAGGAACTGAAGGAATGGACCATGCACTTGGTGCAGGTGTTTCGTCTGAGAAATATCTTCTCCTGATCAACTAAAGGGAGAGGTACCAGAAAATTTAGATGATGACCCATGCATTGAGAAGAGAGAGAGAGAGAGATAACGAGATCGAAGACCATACTGACCATGCGGAAAAATTTCATCACAGCCTCCTTGTCATATCTTGCTTCTTTGGCAGCCTGCAGACATCCAGCGTAAAAATCACAACTACTATAAAAAAAATGTATTGGATAACAACTACTCAACAGAATGCAAAAACTGACAGATCTCTACATCAAATTCAAATGTTATCAGATATGATTTATTACTTCAAAGGTACATCTGGTACAATTAGGTTTTGAATGACTATTGCAGCATCTCCACTTCAACATTTTCTAAAGCTCAACACAGCGGGCAATAGCTGAGCTAAGTTCATTATTTATATTTCATCCCTAGTAATTAGCATTAACATCAGATTTATTCAAATGTACCTGAATCCAACATACTAATTTCTTGGTGGTGTCATAGTATATCAAGCATAGAAAGTAAAAGCATAAAGCAAACCATTAGGTAACCCTGACAAAGAAAAATTCAGTTGAGAACTTACTGCAACGAGGCCTCCACTGCCAGGAAAACTCTCAGTCAGTGGAAGCTCCTCACTGGATGGAAGTAAACCCTGCTTCTCGACCCACTGGCGTGCAACATCAACAAGATTCCCACTACTTCCTCTTGTACCCTCTTTTGCAGCAATATCAGCTTTGTTACCGATAACAATAAATGGAACAGGGAGGCCACCAGGGCCACCAGATCCCAAAGGAGCTGAAAATGTCCCAGTTGCAGCAATCTCAGCTGCCCACTTCTGCAAGCTAGCCTTCGTTCTTCTCTGTGAAAGATCATGAACAAAAATTACACCTGCAAATGAAGTTCAAACAAGATTCTTAAGTTTGAAAAGCAAACAGCCAGCTTTCAAATATGGGCATACTGTTAAGGCGTCATTAATTAGAAAACTAAATTTAACCATCAAAAGTTCCAGAACACCCAAATGCTATTAACGATGGATGCAACTATATAAGATAGTCGTAATTAGGGTATTCAGCAAATAAATGACATTTAGACAGCCAACTGTATCATTTCTTTTTGCAGATTAAAAAATTAAAACTGAGAGTTCCATATCAAATTTTAATCAAATTCCATTAGAGCAAGCAAATCTTGAAAAAGAAAAACACGGAAATGTTTAGTGAGTGTTTAAATATCAAAATCCTTTTCCTACTGTTTCGCCCCCCTTCCCCAGGTCACCAATCCCAATCCTTCATTTCATAGACTTCCCCATTATTTGATTGAATATACACAATTACTTCTTACAAATATAAACAATTATACATTCGACATAACTAAAACAATAGGAGCTTGTTGCTTACCATTAACCTGTGAATAAAACAGAGACCGACAATCTTTGTACCGTTCATGTCCTGAGACATCCCACAATTCAATGAAGAAATCTCTTTCAGAATCACCCTTAAGGCTACTTGAAGAGCTGCCAGAATTTCCATAAGTAGTGTGCTGGAAAAAGAAACGGTGGACATTTGGTGAAGAATTTGAACTACAGAAACAATGAATATTTTCTTGTCTAGAGTCTAGACTCTAGCCACCGATTAGAGGTTGGGAGAATTTACCTTCACAGAAACCGTACAACCTATTGTTTGTGAAGGACGAGTGACAGGAGAACCTTTAACAATCAGGTGAACTAGAGAAGTTTTTCCAACACCTGTAAGAATGAGAAAATATGACATATCTGCAACTAACATACCTCCGAAAAATGGTCAGAGAATAATAAAAGCAGGGGCCTGGGCAAGCAATTATGTGTTAAGAAAAAAACATTATTTTCTGAATCATTCACTGACGGTGACTGATGCAAATCCAAGTGTATGAAATTAAGACTTGGGAGGTACCACCAATTATAACCAAAGACTGACAACTTAAAGAGCTATTTTGATGTGGTAATTTGAATAAATACAGACCATAACTATTCCTAGAAGCTTCAGAAAGACACTGTATACAAGGATATTTTCCAATGAATTAATCCCCCCAAACATAACAAAAAACTATGGCAACTTAACCCCACTGTAACAATGGAATTACAAAAAGTATTTCCATTCTCAGCAATTTACATAAATAGTTTTTACTTAAGACTCACTGCACATATAGCCTATAAAAATGAGGTAGCTTTGCACCCATATTTATGACAAATGTTTTTATTCATGCCCACCCATTTTGGTCAGTTCCTGAACTTTACTATTTCAGTCAAATAATAACATATTTCATTACAGTATTTACTATTTAATGTTCACAATTACATAAAACCATCCGGCCATTTGCTGTACTCAATCACTAGGACTGAGTATGTCCTCAAAATGATATGGGAAAAAAAATAACCCAATTGAACTAACAGTCTGATACCAATTCTTGGTGAACATTTGCAGTCTTAACCAAACTTGGTGGAGTCAAAGATAACCCATACTTGAAGATGACATATAATACTGCAAAATAAACTTGTGAATAACTTTGAAAGGTCACACATACATAGATCTCAAAACTCAAAAGTATTTGCTCAAAAAATTGTCACATGACTCCAGGGGCTGAATATCAAACCATATAAGGCTTCCTCTGCAATTTCCACCATCTTCGAAGTTGTTCCTCAAACATTATAAGACGTTGATCCTTTTAAATATATATCATCTAAACCATTTGAAATTGAAAGTTTTATAGCCTTGTGCATAACACACCATATGGCAGCTAATATAAGTAACATAGTGATAACTCCCAGATCTAAGGTTTTCAGCAGGCACTACTAATACAAGTTTCCAATGGATCTTTACTTGCAGTACACCCTACTGCACACAATCAATCTAGAAGAACAAATAACAACTTGAATTTTGTCCATACCACACAATCCAATAATTTCCCACTGGAAAATCATAATAGAAATTAAAACACATTAACTAACATGGGAAATCCTAACCCTAAGTCACTAAGAACAAAAACAAGAACAACAAAGGGGTGGTCTAAGAATGATGCACCTGAGTCACCAACGACGAGCACTCTAACCTGCCCACAAAGCACCCTACCGCTCTGCTCTATGTTCTCCCTCTCACGGTCCCTCCAGAACATGGTTGTTTCTTCCAGAACCTTCTTAACAAAAAACAACTACAGCTACAATAACAACTCCAAATGCAAATTCGATTGCACTGATCAAGTTCCGTCGAATGGATTCAACCACCACGAAAAGCACCAATCTTTCAAAATGGGTATCCCGAATTTCGTTCCAAAATCCATGTTATGTCAGAATTACACCATCATCTGAAGAAATCCAAGGTGGGACCCCAGAAAATTAATCGCCTCGGCGACGGATCTGGTGTGTTGCAGAAGACGAAGGGTGTTGCTTGATCAAGTTGAGAAGTGGTAAACAAGGACCCAAAAAACAAAAGGATTCGGATGAAGGTGATTGGAATATGCAGTGTGTAGGAGAAAGTTGAAGAATATGGAAAATGGTTTGGATCAGGATGAAGATGAGGGTGGCGGAAACCTGCAAGAGGGTGCCGCAAACTTGAAGCCTTGAAGCGATGATCCCATCTCGCTACTCATTCGTGTAACCCACGCGACCAAAGAGCACGTCAATTCATCAATTTTCCTATTTTCTCACTTTCTTTTTAAGTAAAGGGTTTTGAGGATGTATTCACTCGTAAGATTTTAAAAGACTTTTTTTTTTTTTAAGATTGTTATAATCAAGATTCTCATATGTAGATTTTAAATGATTTATATCATAAGACTTTATAACATTTGAATGGATTATATGGATTTATAAGATTTGAAAGGAAAACATGAATTTTTAACCAACATTCAAAGTTACAAGAACATTTAAAATTACAAGAGCCAATGAAAAAGTAACAAAGAAATGAATAATATAATATAAAAAAATAAAACCCAATTCAGTTTTTCTAATCTTTTTATTAATAGTCAAATTGATATAGCTTTACGTTCTCCTAAGTTGCATTTCTCTACATATCTAAGGGCATGCTAGCCCTCCAAGCATTAATTAGCATCTTCTCGTTCTTGCTCTTTGATTTGAACAATAGGTTCAAGATTATTGTCTACATTAGCTAGTGATATTGAAGATGAAAATTCATCTATAGGTTTTAGTTGAAAATTCATCAGAACGACATTCTTTACAAAGAAAGTTATGTAGTGCTACATATGCTAACACAAGTTCTGCTTGTGTCGTAAATAGAAATGGAGGCGCTGACTTAAAAATTGTGAACTGCGAATTAAAAATCCCAGATATCTTCTTGATCACATTCCTCAAAGAAGCATGGCGAAGATTGAACAATTCATTTCCATTTCAAGGGTCATCACCATTATCAGCAAAATCTTATAGCTTGTGATTTTAATGAAAAAGCTTAAACAAACACAATCAAACTCCTTACAAATGATTTTTTCAATTAAAAAAGTGTTTTTTTCGTCAAATAATCTGTAACAAACACACTCTAAAGTTGTTTGGTAACTTATGTTAGGTTGAACGACAACTGTGGTGGGGGGAGACGGGAAAGAGGGGGGGAGAAAGGAGAGAGATGGGGGAAGGAAGGAGGGAGGAGAGAGAGGGGGAGAAAGGAGAGAGATGGAGGGAGGGAGGAGAGAGATTGAGAGAGGGAGGAGAGAGAGAGAGGGGGGAGGGAGGGAGGGAGAGAGAGGAGAGAGGTGAATGCATAAGGTGAAGAGAAATAAGAATGGAGAATCCTGAGAAATCTCATGTGTTGAGGCGAGACTTTTTGTTACTAAAAAATCACTAAAAAGTCACACAAAGTCCCACAAAATCCACCTTAGAAAACAATCCATCGAAATTATGAAGTTTTTTTTAATACCACAAGATCTTTTATAACTTATAAAAAGTAATGATTGAATACTGCTAGATTTGGATTCTCTCTTTAAAAAATATGATAGTCTTCATTAAATATCACCATACTTATTTATATTACTTAAAAGTCTTGATTGAATACTACAAGATTTTTTTATCATAAAAAAAGTCCATTAAAATATTTTGAAATCCCAATCCAATTTAATTGCATTTTCCATCCCTCTATTATTGGTCATACGCGATTGATTCCTATGGTTTATTTTGAGGATATTTGGTTTCCACATTTTCTCAATGTTACAAATTCGATCATTTCATTCAATATATGTAAAATTTTCAATGATCAATAGAGAAGAATCATTGCTTTAAGCGCATGGAACATCTAGTTGAGTTTATGTGGTAATGAGGTAGCACAAAAGAAAAGTCCTGAAAAGGAGGAACGAAATCGATAAATGGTAGAGAGGAACCGTTATCATGTTGAAGCGGAGTGATAGTGGAGTGAGAAGCTGAACCAGAGGCGATCTACACACTTAAAGCAGTGGTTCATCTCTATTGACCAATGAAAAAATTGACGGACATTAGACGGAATAAACAAATTTGCAACATTAAAAAAATAGGAGGACCAAATGTCCTATGGAAAAACCATATGGGCCATTATCGCACATATGACCAATAACTGGGGACAGAAAAATGCAATTAAACAAAAGTTAAATTAATCTTTTGGTATGAGACATAATTTTGAATTTGGTCCCTATATGTGAAAAATTTTTAAAATCAATCCTTATGCGTATAATTATTTTTAGTTTGGCCATCACCATTTAGTAGTGTTATAACGTCATTTGTTGGAGTTAAAGTATATGAATCAAATTAAAATGATTACCTTACATAGAAACCGAGTTCAATTTTTTTTTTACCTCTATATGTGATAATCAATTCCCGTCCTTATACCTGATGAATGATGATCATTTTCTTGTTCTTGATATTTTAACTACAATATTAAATAATCCATAGTGCTTACGCATATTCAGCACTACACAACTCTTATTACAATTTTGTCACATATTAGGAGTGAGCATCGATCGGGTTCAAACTGGTTTGGGTTGGGACGAGCCAACTCATAGCAAATCGATATGAGAAGAATGTAGTCTATTTCCATCCGTTGTATATATATCGGGTTGGTCGGGTGACGGGTTGCCGGATGGATAAATTATGAAAAGAAGAAGATAGAAATAAATTGACATACATAGCTAATTGACATTTAAAAAAAAAAAGATTACAAGATGTGCTTGCATGAGCCTGAAGTGCCTAAATCCTAATTAAGCATCAGAATGCACGAAGGATATTTGGGTGTTGCAGGCGGTATATGGGCTCTCGTGATTGTGCACACCTCCATATGTTGTTATGACATAGCTCGAGTCATCTCTATCCCTTTCCACTGTTTTCTTCACATTGCATCCTCCACTTGAACACTTGTAGTAGTTCCTATATCATTAATGGAACCAACTTGCTAGTTACTTACTTGAAAAATAAAATGTACTAATTTTTACATTTTTCAAGTGCTATATAGCAAATATTTTAATCATTAAATTCATAGTTTTACATATTTTCATACTACACACCCATAAATGCTTCACTCAGTTCTGATTCATCCACTGTACACTTAACAATAAATTATATATTCTTAAATAATTACCAATTTCTTTTTTCTTGTAGAGAGAACGGAAAAAAATAACTATGATAAATTATGGCATGAAGCCGCAAGCGTCATCAAATCGATGAACTTTCTATCGAACAAATTAATCTCTTTTTGAAATTGACATAATTTTAATTCTATCACTTGAGCCAACCTTTATTGACTTTAATTGTCCTAATTAAATTAACCACTACAAATAAGGCCCTCATCTTATAAATAACTCAAATATGTTGTCTTTTTCTTTATTTAGTCATACCCTAATATATTGTAAATTTAAAAAAGTACACATGTGTCTTACTTAGTATTATATTTTATTAATTAATTGACAATATTTAATTAAAAATGATTAATTAAAAAAGAGACAGTAGGAGAGAGTGGAATATTTGAGTCCTTATATTATACATCAACTATTTTTAGCAATTCAAGCACAAACCAAACGAACCCCGTACACTACAAGTCAACAGATAGCTAGGGTAAACCAAGTCTAGGCTTCGTGGGCAATTGTAGACAATTTTGCTTGCTTAATCTGCCAAATTGCATACATCTAAGCTGGGGTCCGTTGATGACACCAACCACAGTATATGATTCTCTAAAAATATTTTGTGTGGACTACATATATGTAAAGTTAATATTAAATTTTATAAAATCTAGAGCAAAATTGAATATTAAAATTATTCAAACATGTTGGTTAGCCCCTAATTATGATCAATATTACTAGGAGAATACTAAGTGTCCTTAAGATACTGTTTAAAAAATCAAGAAAGGAAATTTTGTATAGGAAATGATATATTTAGTATTTCAAAAAGTGTACAAATTTTTCTTTTGTGGGTTCCTTAACCAATATTCGTAGGACACTCATTAGCAAGACCCGTATTGTTATTGGGTTGTTATTAAGCACGACTCGTGTGTTTTGTTAGTGAGTCATGTCTTATCATAATGGGTAAGTTTAGTCAAATTTTATTATTTTCATATATATTTCTGGGAGGGGTCGTTATTCCTGACTCATTTATTATTATTTATATAATTACCTGGGTATATATTATCCTCTCCCACTAAAAGTTATAAGTCAATATGATTTCCGATTAACTTGCTACACATTATTTTAATCCACTTTCTTCTAAATTCACCCGCTCACATATATACAGTGAGAGATCTTATATTCTAGCTAGTAATTTGTTTAAGAAAGAAAACACACATGTACTGTAATTTATTTAATTTACACCGATCCTATGGTATGGTTAATTAATATGATCTTGGTCTACCGGCATTTACTTTACCTTAGATTCGGACTGTTCTTCACGGACTTCTTTCCATACTTCCTCCATTTGTATCCATCGTCCATAATCTCAAGCTCCGATCTCGTTCTAAACGCGATCCTTCCACTCACTTCTGCCTTAATCCCATCTTTGCATTTTCTGCATATATATAGCATTATTCAGATTTCAGCGTAATCAAAACAAAACAAAAGTTTAATTTACATAAACATATATACGTATGTACAGCTAGGTATATACCATTTTCTTGTTTGATCATGAGTAAAAAGAAACCAATTAAAGGGAAAAGGGGGAAAAACACTTGCATGTTATTGTTCTTAGAGGTTGCACCATTAAAACCATGACTACTGAGATTGCTACAGTTTGCCTTCTCCGATAATTCAGTACTTTGTGACCAATACTCTTGATTATCAACACCATCATCGAGCATGAGATAATCGGATAATATGAATTCGGAGGAGGATGGAGCCATATTGGCAGAGTGAGCATAATTAGGGTTAGGATAAGGGTTTACAAAATAGTAGTCCATTGCAGATAAACTCAGCTATGGGTGTGAAAGTGTTGTTGGTAAATGACAGTGCAAATTAAGGCCAGACTGTGGAAACCATTTGGCCTTTTTATTACTATTAGCCACTGATTTTATATTAAAAAATAGGATATCTAGTAGCAGGATAAAATATAGTTTTTTTTTATGAGCTTTTCTAGGAATGTTCATTCCAAACACCTTCCTGGATGGATGCATTGAAGGTTCCTCACTGGTTCCATGTGTCAACATCAGGTAGTGAAGGTGAAGTCATTATGATGACGTGGTTGTAACTGGGGCTAGCAATTACTGCCTTCGATCCACGATATAAGAAACAAAACTCTAAAATACATGGACCAATAAAATATAATAAAATGAGTTAATTATGATTAATACTTATATAAATTTTCAAAAACACCCCTTCTAATTTTAATTAGAGTAATATACTGATGGCTTATAATTAATGACAATAATTAATAAGAGTAATATTAGAAATTAATATTTAATATGTGTGAAAATTGATACATGTTTTTTATATTTTGGACAATTTGTGAATTGGAGGTAGTATAAAATATACTATTATTAAATAAAGAAGAAAGAAACTGTAAAAAAAAAAAAAGGATTCGTTTGTTTCTTATATATGAATCGGAGGTAATATAAAATATACTATTATTAAATAAAGAAGTAAGAGATTGTAAAAACAAAAACAAAAAACTCATTTATTTCTTAGGTTAAAGTAATGTTTTGGTCCCTATACGTGACATTGATTTTCAATTTGGTCCCTATACGTAAAAAGTTATCAATTTGGTCCCTATACGTGACACTGGTTTTCAATTTGGTCCCTATACGTAAAAAGTTATCAATTTGATCCCTATACGTGACACTGGTTTTTCAATTTGGTCCTCACCGCTAATTGGTCCCGATATAAGAGGACCAAATTACAAATTATTGTCACATGTAGGGACCGACTCAACAAAAAAAATTTGAAATCGGTCCCTACATGTGACAATTATTTTCAATTTGATCCCTACATGTGATAATAATTTGCAATTTGGTCACTCTTATATAGGGACCAATTAGCGGTGAGGACCAAATTGAAAACCAGTGTCACGTATAGGGACCAAATTGAAAATCAGTGTCATGTATAGGGACTAAATTGATAACTTTTTACGTATAGGGATCAAATTGAAAATCAGTGTCACGTATAGGGACCAAATTGATAACTTTTTACGTATAGGGACCAAATTGAAAATCAGTGTCACGTATAGGGACCAAAAGATTACTTTAACTTATTTCTTATATTGGGATCGTGCTACTCTGTACAGTTTTAGAAGTAAGAGATTGAATATTTAAATATGATTATGAACAAAAATTTTGGGAAGTAATTATTTATATTTATTAGTTTATTAATTTCTATTTTTAATATATGGATTAAATAAATTTAATTCTCGTGCCGGGCACAGGTTCACATTACTAGTTTTTTATATTTTGAAAAAAAAAAGGACTCATTTATTTCCGATATTGTGGATCGGAGGTAATATAAAATACACTATTATTAGACAATGCATATTTTGGTAGTTTAATTAATCCAATACAATAGTAGCTACTTAACTTGTCCATGACAGCATCAACAGTAATTGTGGGTCGTGGCTGCTTGAGAGATGTATATATCATGTGACAAAATTATCTTGTATAAAAAATAAATAAATAAAAACACAAAATATGCGCTACTTGCAGATGTGGTAAAATGGGCCTGTTCTGCTGTTCATAGAGTCAGTCCCTTCGTGCCTGTTGAGGTGGACCAGTTGTAAAACAATTCCTCTGTAAGGATGATGTATCAGAATTGCCGGCAGTTTGGGAGATGTAGCCATCACTGAAAACATTTTCATTCGACTCAACCAAACATATTTTAAGCTCACTTCTATTTTCATTAAAAACATTTTCATTCGACTCAACCAAACATATTTTAAGCTCACTTCTATTTTCATTAAAAATGAAAACAGGAAATAACCAAAGCAAACAAGCTCTGTGATTTCATTTGAATCGGTTTGGAATCAATTTAAACATAAATGAGTTTTCAGTTATGTAGAAAATACTACCTCCGATCCATATTATAAAAAATTATTGGGTCAATTTTTTTGGTCTAAAATATTATAAACATGTATCAATTTTCACATATATTAAATGTTATTTTTCAATATTACCCTTATTTATAATAGAATTTATATTTACAAGATACATATCAATTTTTCATGCAAGTGAGTTGGTTCACCAATTAAAAGGTATATTTTTGGAAATCTATATGAGTATTGATTACAATTAGTTCATTTCAAAACCTTTTCTTGGTCTGTATGATTTATGGTTCTGTCTCTTGTAACATGGATGAAAGGTAATAATATTTAAAAATTATTATGTTGTAATGTATTATAAAAGTTATAAACAAATCGTTTTTATTTAAATAAAAATGAATCATGTTCCGATCCAAAAATAACAGAGCCCGAGGCCACAAAACTAGCCCATAAAGCACCATAATCTGGGCAAACTACTCCGGCCGACCTAAATTGCCCGGCATCCCCCACCTGTTTCCGTATATAGTGGACTTTCACGTCTCGGGAAAGAACCTAATCATATCTGTCCCCACGCACGTCAAAGAGGAAGAGTAAAACCGCCCCTTTCCTCCTTATACACATGATTATCCATTCAAAACCATTATTACGGACACCCTATTATATTGGATTAGAAAGATAAACACGCCACAAGGCATGGGTCAACATGCTTGGAAGCCATCAGGGTTGAACCCAAAGACAGGTATATAAGCAAACCTCCACGAAAGGAGAAGATGTGCATTTACTCTTAACCATAACACTATATACTATCTACAAGACCATTGTTGACTTAGGCACCAGAGTGTCTTCGCAGGTACCCTCATTCGATTCAACACCAAGGAGCTGAAGGTAGAAGAAGGAGAATGAGTCAGAATACTGGGCCAAGGCAGCAGAGACCCAACATCAGAAGTGATACTATTGAGTGTTGGTTTTTAACCTAAACAAATCCTTATAATAAATTAATAATAGTTTGAAGAAATCTCATATGTTATGTCAAAAAAAAGAAAGAAATCTTATACGCTAATTTATTTATATATATTTTACAATAAAATTGTCATTTAATTATTATTTGTTTAACTAAAATAAAAAACAATATGCTAGCATATATGAATACGTTTTTTTGTTGGAACTCCATGAGTACGTTAATATAACTGAAGGAGAGAGATAATTAAGCACGATATACTATTAAAAAGTAAGTGTGTTGAAAGATTATCTACAATATATACTAATAAATTAAGGGTGTGTTTGAAAGAACTTATAGATAGCTAATTATGATAATAACATATGATAATAAACCTAAGCAAATAATTTATCAAAATAATTTGTGATCTTTTCATAAATCTTATTAGCTTGTTTCCATATGCTTATTGTATAAATGCTTAAATAAGCTGTATACCCAAATATACCCTAAAAAATTAACTTGTATTTTCATAAAATTTCTTTTTATATATATATATACATATGTATGTATGTATGTATGTATGTATGTATGTATGTATGTATGTATGTATGTATGTTTAAATGTAAATCAATTTTTATGAAATTTTAACTATTATATGCAAAAACTATTTTTTAGTACCTGTTCTCTGGGGTTTAAAGTTATATGAAATAATATATGTTATTGGAAATAATATTTAACCTTTTTAATACCTTCAAAAGAATTTTTTTGAATAAATAGTGTGAATCCAAAAATAATAATAATGAATATTATGAATGATATACAATACTTCTTTTTAATTATGTATCATGAAAATGAATCAAAAAAATTATATATCATAAAAAAAAGGCATGATGTTTTTTGGAGTCAATATTTAGTCAAACTCAAACTGTCAAAGTCCTGCTAAGTTAGCTGATAGCGGATATCGGATAAGTTAGCTAATAACGAATAGCGGATTAGCTAGCAGATTGGATTTGAAGTGTTTGGTAAAATTAACGGTTGGACTAGTTGATAAATGTAAAATGACATACATGGATATGTTTGTATTTTTTTATATAAATTATATATATATATATATATATATATATGTTATTTATATTATTTATTTTGAAATAATTATCACTTTTAACACTTTAATTTATTTTTAATTATTTATCATTTAAAAAATAAAATATTTATAAATTTTAATGTTAATTTAGTTTTAATTATTTTTAATAAATAAAATGGAATAATAAAAATAAAATATGTTTATGATATGATTTTATATAAATTTTATTTTCTATAGATAAAAAATATATTTTCTATTTTTTATTTTAAATATAAATCTAAATAGTGAAGTTAATTCTTATTTATATATTAAGTTAAATGATTAATATTTTATTTTATTAGTTAAGGGCAAGTGATGAATTTAATTAAGATAGTAGGGATAAAAAATTGACGAAAAAATGATAAACTATACGTTATAAGTTCAAACGTTACTTCAAGGAGCGTCCGGATAAAATGCTATACACTAATAAAAAAAACAATATTCACTAATCTTAAAAATAATTATCAAACGAGACTATTTTTCTATCCGTTAAGTTATCTAATATGCACTAGTAGATTTAGCAACCCAAACAGAATCATAATGCAAGTGCGGAAGCGTTCAGTGCATCATGACCCGTGGTCAAATAATGACAAGGAGATCCTGCAAAAGGTAGATACTAGATGCATAGCATTGCTCTATGTGCTTTTGTTTTGGGGAGACACTGTATACGTGAAGGTACCAGGAAATAGCTCAAAAGATAAGAACGTTGACACAACAAAATTTTGACAGATGCGAAAGAGCACTTGGCTGGAGAACATCGTTGTGGCTGGGAATGAGGCACTTGTGGTCTGAAAGAACCATCGGAAAACATTGTGACTTGTGACGTCGGAGGAGAAAATGAAAGTCCTAAACGATAAAAAAAGATTATATGCTTTCTGAATAATGATTTTTTTTTATGTATGATGAAAAAAGAATTTTGTATCATTAAATATGTTATATATTAGTTGATTTTATCGATTATTGATATCTCTCATTATAATTATATTTAAATGTTTAGTATTGGTTTTAATTGTTTGTTGTTTGATGCGAAAGTAAACCACGATGCCAAAGTCTGAATTGTAATAGCACATGAGATTAAAAGATTTTTTTTTTTTGTTCGGAACACTCCCTAATTAGCTTTTTGGGTCAAATGAGCCTACCAGAGTATCCCACGGCTTAGGCTCTTTGGGCTCGCTATGGGACTAATATCTGGTTCGGCTAATTGAGCAGGATTTTATCCCTTGGTTCTCAGCCTTCTAGTGGGGGTGACTCTACAAGGATTCAAATCCGGATTCTCTTCCGTATGGGGGCTAGTTGCTTCCACTAGATCAACACCCCATTTGTGAGATTAAAAGAATTTCAGTCTAAATTAAATTAGGTAAAACTTGCCCTTAATGCTTAGGTTGGAGTGGAAAAGTAAAAGTATATCACACAATTGTTTTGAAAGTTTAACGAGGGAGTGGACCAATCCCAAAATTTGAAGATGTGAAAATAAGAGAGTTTGGATGAGATGAAATAATTTGAGCTACCATTCTCAGCCACAACCACCTCACTCCATTAACGAAGTAACTTCTATTATGTCATCTCATGCGGTGATTTTTTTGCTGGATCTTCCGCATTGGTGCTTAACAAGCACCCCTTCTTGGAGAGGATTTCACTAGGGGTGCTTAGTAAGGGGAGGTCGTTGTATAGTGATCGGTGCTTATACTATTTAGTGATCGGTCCTTGTATAGTGATCTTTACACCACTCCACTCTATTGCTAACAATCTCACTCATCCTCCCATGTTCCCGTGATTTTCACATAGACGGTTAGATTAAATGCAGGCATCAGTTCCTTAAAAAGTACTTCAAGTAAAAGACCAGAATTGAACTGAAATGCGTTTCTCAACTGTCCAACTGTGTATGACCTGCTTTTTTGCAACACACAAGTTTTAGATCGAACAACAAGACTGAGAGGCAAGCACGTATATCCAACGTTAAATGTCACCAGTCTGGATTATCAAGCTATCAAGTCAACGGCAAGCAATTGAATAATAACTCCCGGCACGTGAATACCAATTACCTATTTTAAAATATAGAGTAAACGCCCAAAGTGATCCTTCAAATTTTTTGAGTAACTCAGTTTGGTCCCTAAAAAAATAAAAGGACAATTTGGTCCCCCAAATTTTAAAAACGGGGGACAGTTCAGTCCCTCCATAAGGACCAGATTGTCCCCCATTTTAAAATTTCGGGAAAGGGACCATTTTGGATTTTTACTCTAAAATATATATATCAATGAATAATTAAGTTCAGACATTGCATATACCAGTTTAAGGTAAATTATGCGTAGCATGACCCCTGTGCATACGCTTAAAACCTTTTTGTATTGGTCACAAAAACAATAATGCTCCGCTGTCACTAGAACGTTGGTTTTGGTTGGCAAAGCTCACATGGTTCTCACCTGCATCATTCAAATGCAGAAAAAGGGAACAAAAAGAAGAAAAGCAATTCCCCATAAAGAAGGGTATCATCAACAAAGAAGAAGAATCAACAAGTAGCTCCACAATGGGCACCCCTTTTCTTTGATCACCCTTTGTTTGTTTCCAATATCTTTCAAATTATTTCAACCAAAGAGGAAAAAGGTGAAGTTGTTCTTCTTTCTGCTTCTGCTAAATCACACAGCTTTTGATTGAATCTACATAATGGACTTTACCATGAAAAAGAGAACTTTGCTCAAGGTCATTGTCCTTGGTGATAGTGGGTATGTCATGCTTTCTTCTTCCCCTTCTTCTATGTCATTTTAATGGGATTAGTTACTTCATGAACACTTTGTTATTGATAAATGTGAATTTTAATTCAGTTTTATTATTCTTATTTTCAGGGTGGGGAAGACATCTTTGATGAACCAGTATCCATTTGGCATTTGCACTTTCAGTTTAATAAAAAACATGTGACAGTTTGTTGTTTTTCTGTAGACACATTATTAACTCCAAATCAGGAAAGCTTTTGAGCTTTTTACTGTTTTTATTTCTTTTATGTAAAGTGATTACCAAAATTGGCATATGAGTTGGCAAATGGCAATCCTTGATTGTGGGGAAGCAATATATAGTTAGGTCACAGCTGGCCGGTAAAGATAGGGTGCTTAATGCCACAAACTTGGTAGTGTAAATAAACAAATTAATTTCTGCACATTCAGAATATTTTACTTTAGTAGTTTGTATAGTGGTTGGAATTGACTTAAAATTATTGGCTCAAATTGTTTATTTTTTAAACTTTATTGGTGGATTTGTGTTTGACACTAGGCATGCAACTAGAAAAGTCATTTGTAGTATTGTAGAACATTAACTTCAAATTCAGATACGTCTATAGAAAATTCAGCCAGCAGTATAAAGCCACGATTGGTGCTGATTTTGTTACCAAGGAGCTACAAATTGATGACAAAATCGTAACTTTGCAGGTGAATAGTTTAAATTTTCCTGTTAAGTTTTTTCTTTTTTATATTTTCCCTTCCTTTATTTATGAGTAAACTGAAAGGGTATCAATTTTACTACATTTTTTTTGTGGTAATACAATGTTATGGCAGATTTGGGATACAGCAGGGCAGGAAAGGTTCCACAGTCTCGGGCCTGCATTTTACAGAGGAGCAGATTGTTGTGTTTTGGTTTATGACGTAAATATACACAAGACATTTGATACATTAAACAATTGGCATGATGAGTTTCTTAAACAGGTGTGTTCCACATGCTGTCTTCCACTATTCTATTTTCTCTTTGCACTTGTTAAGTGGTTTACAACTTTACATTGCTGGCTTAATCATTTGAAAACTGATCTTCATCTAATCTACATTTTGGTGTTTAACCTCAGGCAGATCTGAATGATGCTGAAGCGTTTCCCTTTGTATTACTTGGGAACAAGCTTGATGTAGATGGTGGAAACAATCGAAGGGTATGGAAATAGCCCTTTTCTAGACAATGCTCATCTCAGCTTATATTGTCACTCCTTTTTCTGTATTTTTATCTGTCTTTTCGGATGTGTTTGGATGCACGGTGCTTGTTTCCTGAAAGTGCTTTTACTTGAAGCTACTATATGCATGTTTGGATCTGCGGCAGAATGACATGGAATCACGTTGAGAAGCAGAAGCTGCAATATGTAAATTCTCTTTGGACAAGCAACGCAAAACCAAACATACTATATAAGTAGCTTTTATGGTAGAAAAGTGATTTTGTTGGTTTTCACCATGTTTCCAAACATACCCTTCAATTAACTTCTTTTTTATTTTTCTAAAATGCTACTTGTTAAATAGATATTAAAATTTAACATATTCATTAAGACATTAATCGATAAAGGTTATTTTTAAAAAAGATAAAAAAAATAATTAAATAAGAGTCACCGAATATATATATATTGAATCTTTTCATGTAAGCTATTTAAAGCCCTCACTATTAGCAGTTTAGCACCACTAGTTGTTGCAGGCAGGGGCGGAGGGAGGGGGGGACCAAGGGATGCCATGGCCCCCCCTCCCCATGTTGTCATCTTATATATATATATATATATATATATATATATATATATATAACAATTAACTCTTCTAAAAAATGATTGGCTCAAATTTAATTAAAATAAGTATAATTTCAAACACTTAAATTACACTTTTTTAGAATTCTAAGATAGATACAATTGTTTATATTAAAAAAATAAATTGATAAAAAATAGACCACATATGATAATAGATGATTTTTTACTCTATGAAATGTCGTGTGTATAATTGAAGAAGTGAATGTTTTAGATATAAATCTATTTGAGTAATTTATATTATATTAAGTTATTATGAAATTTGTATCATATAATTTGTTTTTATATATTAGTTAATTTTTTATGAATCAAAATAGTATATACTGTCAGTGTAAAAAGATTTACACTGACATCCGCTAACATTTTGACATGTGTGCTTTTATTTTAATAACTATGAGAGAGAAATAACAATTACGCTGATTTGTCAAGATATCATTGGATATTTGCGTAAAAAAAATTACACTGACACTGTATAAAAATTAATTAAACTTATTTTTTATTACTATTTCATGTTATGTAAATTAGATTTTGGCCCCCCTCATCGAAATTTTCTGGCTCCGCCCCTGGTTGCAGGTTACAGAGAAGAAAGCTAGGGAATGGTGTGCTTCCCGTGGACACATACCATACTTTGAGACCTCTGCAAAAGAGGGTTACAATGTTGAGGAGGCTTTTTTATGTATTGCTAAAGTTGCACTAGAAAATGAACACGACCAAGACATGTGAGAATCAACTTTGCCTACTAATATATCTTCCGTTTTTTTAGACCACTTAAATATCTTTAAATTCAACATTGTTGCTTCTTCTGCTGATCTGCTCTGTTATGATAGATTGAGATCACCTATCCCATTTTGATGTACCATACTTTATCCCTATCAATTAAATGTTGTCACATATATTAAAATTTTATGTAATATTAAAAAAAATAGAATACATAACATTTGAATAGTGGAGACGGAGTATGGTATACCAAAATGAGACAGATGATCTTTATCCTGTTATGATAATTAGGTTGTGCATTCTTAATTATATTCTATTCCTTTTAGCTGCTAATATTATTCTGTTTATGACAGTTTTTTTCCAGGAATATCTGAAACTGTTTCAGAAGCAGAACAACGAAGTGGTTTGTGCATGCTGAAGTTGGATGTTAGAGTATGAATGTATTGTAATGGACATATAATATTTTGTACTTTTTCTAGTGCACTATCATTTATTGGGTTAAATTGTATCATTTAGTTGATAGTTACTAGTTGGTTAATTGATTAAGGTGGGCTCTTTTTTTTTTTTTTTTCCCCGGGTACATAAGTGTGTTCAATCCTTTTAAATTAGGGATGAGAATTTAGACCCTACCCTATGGGTACTCGCAAAAAATATCCACAACGGATATGGTAATTACCCGTTTTATGGGCATGGGTAATCTCCCGCAAACAAATACCCGCACCCCCATATATATTTATATATTTATTTATTTACATTAGTATATATAATTATATATATATATATATATTTTTAAGAATAAAACTAATGTTAAAGTTCTGAACCTAGGGCTCATTTCATACTCATAAGTTTATGAATTTATTGTTTTGGATCTTTATTGTGATATATACTGGTCTTAGATGTTTTATTTAGTTTAATACTTTGGTTTGTAATATTTCATGGGTAGATTTGAAAGATTTTTGGATGATTTTTAATTGAGTTATAATGTTCTTTATGTCATTTATTGTTTTTTCTAGTTGAAGTGCGGGTAACAGGTGCGGGTGTGTGTAATTAGATAGCCAGATAGTACGGGTAAGGATACTACAGTTGCTACCCATGCTGATATGATTCAGGATACGGGTAATTTTTTTAAACACGGATATGAGGTTTGGTACTATAATACCCTACCAATTGCAATCCCCATTTTAAACCCGAAATCGGGACATGTCCTGTTTGTTTCCGAATCTCAATGTGCTTGGAAACCTTCTCTGTTTTTTCTCTAGAGGAAATTTTAATTGTTATTCTAGAAACAAAATTTGCTATGTAGATAGTATATATTTGTATGTTTCTATAAATTACATGCAGCTAAATAATGCAGTCTAAGGCTTTATTAAAGTTATTTTAATTTTCTTATCAATTATTATATTAAAGGTTGGACACTGATATAATCAACACATTTAAAAAGTAAAATCTTTAATTTTTTCATAAAATAGTACTTTTTCTTTATCCCTTGATCAGTATCCTTAACAAAACCTTAAGTTAAATTAATCTTTTAAAGTATACTCAATACCGTAAACTAATTAATTTATCGTCAACAAACATGAGGCGTGCAAAAATGAACCCCACAAGCTTGCAAAAATGCTGGATGCTAATTGCTAACGGTCGGTTTAATATATTTTCATTTTCCTGTTTTCATTTCCTGATTTCAAAGATAATTATAATTAAAATAATTATAAAAGTGTCACATTATTTTCAGTATTTTCTATGTAAATCTTTAGAAACAAGAAACAAGATGAAAATAATGAGACATTTTTTATAATTATTTTAATTGTAATTGTTTTTAAAATTAGGAAATGAAAATAGAAAATTAGAAACAAAACAAAGATGTCCTAATATATCCTACTTCTCCATTGTTCATATTTCTCGTTTTGCCAATAAATGCACGGACTACATGACGAAGCTAGGTGTGGAAGGCATATATGACTTGAAGTCAGATATGGGAGGAGCCTCCTTTGATGTACGGCTTTAGCTTATGTTGTTGTTTGAGTTACGTTGTTATTGGTGTAAAGTATTCACCGTTTTAAATAATTACTAATCTTTATTGATGGTTTTGGATGACATTTAAAGATTGTCTCCCCTAATTAAATTTTCTCCATATACAAGATATAAAAGTTGAGCCTCTAACCATCTTCTGTTGCTGTTTAGTTTTGGTGTTTTGTTTCCAAAGCACCAAAATATAGGATTAGAGAGGAAGCAAATCGAAGCACTAACAACAATTTTAAAGATAATTGACTGGCATATTTACATTGCATTTTACACTAACCCTCAGGCGTATTTATCAGTTCAATAATGAACAACTTCAATACCAGTGATGAATAGCAAGTTGGAAGAACTAAATCACTCCCATTTCCATTCATGTGTAACAATGAATTTAATCAATTAAACTTTAGACATTTTTTTTTTAACAATTTCTCTTCTCCATATTGTGACATTGAGATGTGTTATCTATTAAATTGCTCACTTATTCCATCTAATTTATTCTCTTTTTTAGGAAAATATTATTAATTTTTATAATTATGATAATTACTATAAGTCTATAATTTGATCATCAATTAAATGCTTTAATTACCAAATCCACTTTAATTTTTTATTTCATTATTTTTTATAAAAATATTTCAATTACTATAATTATAATAATTAATCTAATTCTATCAATTAAATGTTATATTTACCAAATCCTCTCACTTATTTTTTTCACTTTATTATTTTTTTTCTCGGAACAAATATTTTCAATTAATTGTGCATCATAATGATCATCTACTAATTAACATCTACTAATTATTTGTTATTAAATTGGATTAATCATTTTAGAACATGAGTTATCTCTATATTCTTTATTTTTCTCGGTGAGCCATATGGCATTACATGCATTAAGCAATTTTTAGCAACTAAATTGATAAGTATTACTCCTTAATAAATATCATGTTTGCATCAAATGATAATGTATTTATTTTAATATTATTTATTTTAACATATATTTATAAAATATATCATAATTTTAGTATCTTATTTCTTTAATTATATATTCTAACTATGCAAAATATTAAAATTTATATGTTATGCCAACGTATTTGGACTGACCTCGTCCAATCTCATATACTATCGGCCTATCGGGTCATAATTAATTTGGGTTTTGTTCAAATAAACTAACCTATTAAAATATCAGGCGGGCCTGATACCAAGCAAAACCCGACCCGAACGTGACACAAGAACCGTGTCCCTGTGAAATTTTTGCCGCTGAAAATAAAATAAAATTGACTGCCGCAGGGATTTGGATTTCCTGCATTTATTATTTTCAAGCATTCACGTATTTATTGATATAGATCATTAGATACATTTGAGTGAATATTAAAAAAAATAAAAAATGAAAAACAAGATTGATCCAATGGTGTACTAATATCTTGTAACTTCGTGAATGCGAAAATATGGAGAATCCGAATCCCTGACGGAGGGCCCAAAGCTCTGAGGAAATATCAAATTCAGAAGTCCGACCGAGACACACAAACACAAATGATTGCGAATTTCTCTCCGATGGCTTTCTCTCCAATTGCTTCGCACTCTCCCCAATTTCTTCTCCGCCTTCATATTCCTTCACACTCCCCCTCTCTCTCCGTTCCTCAAACTTCACTCTCTCTTCGATTTCCACGATCAAATCTCAATCGCCTAAAACCGCTATCAATTCGATCAGTTTCAGTTCCAGGTATTCTCTCTTCCCCCCTTCTCACCGTTTATTTTCTACCTACAAGGCTCCTAATCTCGTTGCTTACTCGTTTATGAACAAAACATGCTCTTAATTTCTATGTTATTTAACAATATCAGTTAAGAAATATAGCAATATCTAAATTATTGGCTTCTTATGTGTTAATTTCATTGAAAATAAATTGGTTGCGTGAAATATCTTCGTAGGATATTATACAACTTCATCCAGTTTTCATAATATGACAGCTATTTCTAGGAAAAA
Organism: Echinosophora koreensis; assembly: GCA_035048595.1. Taxonomy (NCBI): domain Eukaryota; kingdom Viridiplantae; phylum Streptophyta; class Magnoliopsida; order Fabales; family Fabaceae; genus Echinosophora; species Echinosophora koreensis. Next base: position 186,368 of record JAPCYP010000008.1, read on the forward strand.
TGGAAGCAAGCACTTTCTTCCATTTGAGGACTTTGTTAGGAATTGTGCAAGGCATTGTAAGCATGTCATTTCCATGTAATAAGAGAGCCAATTATGTTGTTGCCACTCCTTCAAATTTCATGGGGTAAACAGTTTGTAGAGTTGGATTTCATTTCCTTATTGGTGCGCATGACTCGAGCTTTCTCTATCCTAATTTCTGGGAGGCTTAAGGTTCCTTTTAAGTTTAGTGCTTTTGTTGTCTTATCAATACAGTACTGGTGTATTGGCAGGAGTTTAAATTTTTATTTTTATTTTTATCTTATCAAACCATGATTTATATCAATGGCCACTCCTAAACTTCTACCAAACATACCCTGTTAGCCTGATAACTACTTTGTGCATGTTTGGTTTACAGCTTACACCCCCAAACCATGATTTGGTGGGTGCAAAGTGCAAACTGAGTTTCATCTGATTTCTACATGTTTGGTAAAATTACTTTTGGATTATTTGTATCTGAGAGAAATTTTTACTTTTCTGTTCATTCAAACTCTGTTTTGCAAACTTAAAACCAAACATGCAATTCAAGCTCAACAAACTAGATGTGCTTTGAGAGTTGTGTGCTCATGGTGATGTCACCTAATATTTCGCATTGGCTGTTTGCCTTTTTTCTTTATGTGGGTTTGCCCATACACAAGAGAAGACTTCTATTTTTCTCATTTCAGGGTTTGTCAATTTCATTTTGTGGTGCATATTTTCTAGAGTTTGATAGCAGAGTTTAATAAGAATCAAAATTTATTTTTCGCTTTCTTTTGATGGGATGTTTCCAAGGCTTCTTTCTGGTGTTTATCCATGGTTTTCTAATAGGATTTTCTCTTGTAGGTATTCAATGAGATTGTGAAACTCTTTCATTATAATTTTTGCTTCATTACCCAGCATATTGACCCAACAGAGAGAATGAGAGATCTCTCATCCCTTATTTGTAATTATTTTATGAGTTTGAATTTAATTTACTGTTAATGTGAAGTTTTCTATGCTATCATTTAAATTTAATGATGTGTTGGGACATCAACAATGTTGGATTTATTAGGCAGTATTGTGATAGTCAAACTTCTTTAAAGATTTGACAACACATGATTGGATGATAAAGTAAATAAAATAAGTTTTATCCTGATAGTGGATCAAAATTTAATCCTCTGCTAAGCAAGGAAAATAATGAGTTTAAAATTTAAATTTGATACCCTTACAGCGTAAAATATTTTGCATTACCATTTTATAATGGGCTGGCACATCATTAAAAGAGTTTGACTTCCTGGGTAGTTATGTGATAGTCAAACTTTGATTTGGCATCACATAATTAGATGATAGTGTATAGAAGTTTTACATTGATAGTGGATCAAAATTAAATCAAAATAGTAAACTATAGATAACTTACATTCTGAATTTTCTGAAGGACTATCCCAGCAAGTTCTTTTAGAGTGCTCTAACTAAATCCAAGAAAAACCTGGAGTTTTCTGTCATCATCATCCACTCTGGTTTTAATATCATTGGTCAGAGTGCAACGGAAAACTGGGGATTTTTGGGGGGCAAAATAATGCTTTGGATTTTGTTATATGCTAATGCTCGCTATATGAAATACTTGTCTTTTTAGGCTGTATATAGTCTGCACTTATTCATTCTTCACTTTCATCCCCACCGCTTCAATATCTTTCAGCTGCACCTGCATCTGGGGCCCTGGCACCAGCAATTTCGCTAACAGATAATGCACTGAAGCACTTAAATAAGATGAGGTCTGAACGAAATGAAGATTTATGTTTAAGAATAGGCGTTAAACAGGGTGGATGCTCTGGTATGTCATACACGATGGATTTTGAGGACAAGGCTAATACAAGGCCAGATGACTCCGTCATTGAGTACAACGGTTTTGTAATTGGTATGACTTCATATTCTGGTTCTTATTTTTTGCATATATAGTCCATAGGGTTGGATTGATCTCTACCTGCTTTTCGTTTGCATTGTTTTGAAGCACCACAGGGGGAGGGGGATGTTTAAAAATTTTGGCATGCTTTAGCTACTTATATTATTTGCAATTTTCTATTTAACCAAGATAAAAAGCGTATGTGCACCAGTTGCAAATTTATAGGTGAAGGATAGTAAATGGGATATAGGAGTGATGAAAGTCCTAACATATGTTTTTACCCTGTAGAAGTTTTTCGATCGACGTGTATACGGAACTGGTTTTAGCCATTTAGAATGTAAAATATCTTAGTACAACAAATACCTCATTCTTTTTTTTGGGGAGAGGGAATTTATATGATATGGATTCTATGGAGTACAGAGTACAAGTGGTTTCAAAAGTAAAATGTATTGTTTAATACTTTAATGGTCATAGAGACCTGGTAATTTTATTCGGAATTAAACATTTTCTCTTGCAGGAATTAAGCAGTTTTCCTGGATCAAAGTTCCAACGACCATAACCGTTTATGTCCGAGTGTAATTCTTCATAATATTTTCGAGAAATGCAAGCCAGTCTTCTGCTAGCTCTTTTAGTTAAATAGTAATAAATTTAAATCTTCGACTGAATTAAAAGCCTGGTTCTCAACATGATCTTCTTAACTTCTATTTGACCTGCGTTTGCTGCAGTTTTTACAGCTCTTATGGTTGAATTGAGCAGCAGTTAAAACTGCACTTTTTTAATTATTATTACAATTATTATTTTATTTTCAAAGACTGCACTTGCATTGTTGTATTTGTTAAATAAAAGAAGGAAAAACAGTAAAGGTTCTCTGATGAGGAAGTAGACTGCCTCCGATTTTAAGCTAAAGCAAAAATGATGTATGTATATGGTGGTTATGATGTAGGAGACTTTTCTCGGTATATTTGTATTATTAATTTGCCAATTGCATTGCACCAATTCACCAACTCATGTAAGTTATCTCCCCATGTATATACCCGGGAAAAATATCTTTCATAAAATCATTTTCAGTTGCCTGTGAAAGAATGAACATTCAGTTTTGGGAAAATCAAGTTGAGGCCTATTCTCAGATTCATTGCTAATGTGATGAAGATTAAAATCTACTGCATTTCACGTGCTTGTCCTATAAATATAATGGAGTTCAATTTCCTTGGTTCAATTCTAAAATTCGTTTATGGAAAGCGATGTTTCAATTTTCAACTTCAACTTTTCATAAGCCACTGCTTGACCGATTTGACTTCTCCATTCTGTCTTTGCAGTTTGTGATCCTAAGAGCCTACTCTTCATATTTGGCATGCAATTGGATTATAGCGATGCTCTGATTGGGGGAGGCTTCTCTTTTAAGAATCCTAATGCGACACAAACTTGTGGATGTGGTAAATCCTTTGCAGCAGAAATGTAAAATCATGTGTATAGACATAGCTACAATACTAAGTGGTTGTTTCAAGCAGTACTTGGACTAAATATAGACTTTTTTTTTAACTAATAGAATTACATTTACATGAATTGTCAAGAACAAATTACTGAATTTGTTTGTTACTCCTGTTTCTATTTATGATTGTTGCCTGGCATCACTTGATTGGTATGGTGATGGGCCTCTTAATCATGGGCCTTTAATTCATGTATACGGTAGAAAGGAGAGGGGGGATAAGGGTAGAACGGGAAGTGTGGTGGAGGAGGTTGATATGCAAGAGAAAGGTGGCTCTAACAGAATGGATACTTGGCAGCAGGGAATTAATGTAGAAGGTGCTAGAATGTGGAATCATGGAAGGGAATGGGAATATAAAGAAAATGGAGGATGGTGGAGGGGTATGGGATCATTTTGGGTAAAGAGGGGTGGCTGAAGCGATAGGGCAGAGACAGTTGCTTTCTCTGATATTTTTTACTTTCTCCTATAGACCTATACTGTTTTATGCATTCATAGCTTTTGTTCAGTGTAATTGGAGTTTGCTGCATATCATTTTTTAACTATTTATCTTACATAATGTCAATACTCACTCCTAGGATCTTTCTTATTTGTTGTGCAAATCTGATTATGTTATAATGTAAAATTACCAGATAAGTAAATTTTAGCCTTTTGATTTGGTAAAATGCAAGACACTCCTTTTGACAAAGGATCATATGCATAAAACCCTTATCACTCTTTTTGGTGGAAAAAAAAAACCCTCATTACTTAAAAATGACCAACATAACTCCTTAAACCAACAAAACAGTGCAGATTGTTGAAAAAAAAAGATAGTGTATTTTGGTAGGAAATCAATCACTTTGTGAATGAAGATTTTGACCATAGATTGAATTTTGTGTAGGATAAATATATTATTGTAAAAATGTGTGTATGAAATCCTGACCATAAATTAAGATAAATGTGTGAATGCGTGAAATTTGTGAATGCGGGGAATTCGGGTCCATTTTAGTATATATTATGTTATTAACTTCTCCAGCCTGTACAGAAGTTCCTTTATAAACAGTTTAGTCAATATGCACTATTTGATACCTTTTATGAAGAGTCAACATGTATGATTTGATGAGTTTAAGAACTTCTGGGTGAGTTTCAAATTAATGATGATAAAGGTGTTGATGGAATAAGGTGGAAGGAAGTTTGATTAACTCCAACGTTACTAAATATTTTGATCGAATCAATATTTTTTATTTTTTATTTTTTGGATTTGAACTTGACGATATCATCAATAAAAATAGTTAGGTAGCTAAAACATAAAATTATATAAGTAAAAAATTAAAGCTAAAGTATATTTTGTAATATATGTTAAAACAAATAAGATCAATACAAATACATTATCATGTTATGATTATTTTTTTTAATTTAAGTCAAGAAATCATTATTTACAATTAATAAAAATAAACATTTTAAAATAATGTGATACCGAATCTCAATGGAACAGTGCCCAGACCTAACCAAAAAATACACCAATTTAAATACCAAAAACCGAAATCTATTTTAATTAACTTTGGATTAGAACAGATTAATACGATTGGTCAGGTCAAACACCACTGCTTGAGGGTGTTTTAGTGGATTTTGTCGTTTTATATTTTCTAACTAAACAGGAAAAAAGCTAAAAAAGAAAGGAAGTTAGTTCCAGAAAACGAGAACCGTTGATTTTGCGAGAGAAAAGATCCAGGCAGGACGACGACGTAGGAGATCGAACGGGCGAGATGAAAGGCTAATAATCAGGAATAGCGAATAGGGTGCGGCAGGGTATAGCGTACCATATTATGGATCCTCGTCACATCTGAATAACAAGCAACAAGTAGCTACTGAAACAAAGAAGCCCTAAAGTGCTGGACAGAAAGCTCACATCGCTGAAGTTGGATCCGATGGCACTCTCATCTCGTCTCTTTTCCAAATCCAAGCTGGTCCGTCTATCATTTCATTTCTCCTATTCTATTCAATTTCGTTTCGATTCCTTCTCCGCGAATAGCTAGGGTTTGTTGCCCCGATGCGATTGCGTTTCGTTTTTTGTTCTTCTGACTTCTCTTATTTTAGTGTCGAGATCTAAATAGCTTTTTTCTTTTTAACAATATGTCAAGCGATTTCTGATTATCCATCTGAATAGTTTTTTTTTTTTTTTTCAGAAAAAAAATATTACTTGAACAAAGAGAGAATTTGCCCTGGTTTTCAATAGATTGGGAAGGTTAAGATATTATTTATTGTTGATCCAAAAAAAAAAATGATATTATTTAATAATTTATTTTGGGGCAGAAATGGAGGCTATTAGGTTGGTCTTTTTGCCTCGATTTTATTGATTTTATGGGTTTGTGATCCCTGATCATCATCACCAGCCATTGCCATCCCATAATTTTCTTTTGGAGTTTGCTATTTACCTGTCATACTGAGTTGCATGATATAGTGTAAACATGAATAATATGATTGAATTGTGTGTTCGCGCGTGCGCTTACATTTGTAGAAGTTGTTGTGAAAGTCCCTCCCCCCTTCCCCAGCTGGAATTCGTGTTTTCATGCTTAAGCACCCTAGTTATTAATTATTTGATGTGTAAAATTTGTTTATTAATTGAAAATTGGCTCTGTGATATATATACCTTCTGAATTTCTGGCCATGCACTCATTTTTCTTCCTTTTATTTTATAGGTCTATGGAAGTCAAATACTTCTACAAAAGGAGTATGCTGTTCCAGTTCGTCACTTTGCTAAAGAGTCCACCCCTCCTGTCCTAAAGGGAGATAGTGAGTTCTCCAGTAGAGTCGTTTTGTTTATTTTAGATTTCCTTTACTGAGTTAATCACTGGGACTTTCAGCTTGAGAGAGCCATTCATGGGGATTGAAATATAATGCTATCTGCTTCTCTATTTGATCTAGTAGTTGGACTTTTAGTTGTTTGTCTAACTATGTATTCGTGCAACTTGAGTTGGCTTTATGCAAAATAGAAAAAGAAATTTGCAGTTTGATCTTTAATTGAATTTTTTTCTTTTTATGTAACTTTCTTACAATGTACTCTTAATTTTATGGAAAAAGCGATGCTGAAAAACATCTTTGTGGAGTTGAAGAACAAATATGAGACAGCCATGGGTCTATTAAGGAAGGAGAAGATCACCATTGATCCAGATGATCCAGCTGCTGTTTCTCATTATGCAAAGTTCATGAAAACAATTAGAGAGAAGTGAGATTCTGCTGTACCTTCTTGTTTTTATCAGATTCTTTATGCTGAATATATCGTCAGTTTGTATCTTGTAATCCTTCAAACATTTGTTGTCCCTTTTTTTTTTTTTTATAAATGTTTTAATAATTTTATGCCTACAATGTCTTGTGCATTTTGCAGGGTAAACGTGTCCTCTGAGTCCCAACATATCCTAGAGTCCATTGAGATACAAACCCAAGATATTCCAGATGCTAGAACTTATCTTTTGACCTTGAAGGAAATAAGAATCAAGTGTGTGGTGATCTATTCTACTTTCTCCATTCTGTGACTAGATGAGCTGATATATGTTGTGCCCTTTTATTTTTTCAGTTTATACTAAGGGCCTGTTTGTTTAAACTTAAAAAAGTGATTTTTGTTGTATAGCTTTTATGTAAATCATAAGTTCTTTTGCACTTGGCTACAATTATAAAAAATACTTTTAGTAAAAGCTTTTGTATGCAAATGGGAGTTTTTTTTAGATAAGCTAGAAAATATAGCTCGCATAAAAGTTCTTTTCAGCTTTTTTGTAGCTTCTGCTCTTTAGGAAAAGCCCGATCAAACAAACATCTAAGTGACAGAAGTGATTTTTTAATTAAATAAAGCGCTTTTTTTGTGGAAAAACTTAAACAATCGAGCCCGAAGTTTACTACTATTTTTGTGATGTGTAATATGGTTCTTTCATTTAAATTTACCTTTCTGAGCTCATTGTCAAATAGTACTTTTATTTTAAACCTCTGGTTCTAAAAATTGTCAAATTTCTTCATTTTTTCCTGAAAACTGTAACTACTAACTACAATGAATCAATATCGGGATTTACCTTTTTAGTTATCTTCTAATTTTTTTTGTGGTTCCATGTGTTTTATATATACAAGTGAGAGGACAGGTATAATGATGCACACATTCCTTGCTTCACGATGTCTTGGATTCTCTTCTTAATGAGCTCATATATTGATGTGTACATTCTTTTACAGGAGTGGTTTTACAGATGATCTGGGTGCAGAGGCTCTGATGTTAGATGCATTGGACAAAGTTGAAAAGGAGTTAAAAAAACCTCTACTGAGAAATGATAAGAAAGGAATGGACCTTCTCATGTCAGAGTTTGATAAGATTAACAAGAAGCAAGTTCTTATCCCTATTCCCTATCTCTTTTTCATATGTTGGGCTAATATTAAGTGACATCTAGATTCTATTCTTTCAAGCTTTCATCTCATCTGTAATTATTTTATTTCATTTACATTGTTGTGGATTGTGTTGTGGGCATGGGATTCTCTCTATAAATAATTCTTAGGTGGTTATTTAAATATGATTTTTGAACACAAAAATGGACATCAATTTTCAACAACAATTTAGATGGTTAACACAGTTCAAATACATGGTTAATTACGTTCAGTGGATGGTTAATGGATATAACAAGGTGTTGCAACTCATTAACCATCCACTGAACATAATTAATCACGTATTTAAACTACGTTAACTATCCAAATTGTTGTAAAAAATTGTTGTCCTATTTTTGTGTTCAAATAACACAACTCGGCATTTATCATCCTCATTGAATTAGAAAATGTTAGTTTATCTGACAGTGTAGAGGAGAAAGTTTTGTGATAAATGTAGAGGAGAAAAATATCGAACCTGTTGCATCACTTTGATACTTGTTAGGGATTTGTTTAGTCTATACCCTGTTGGTTGCCAATTGGCCTACTTCTTTGGCGGGGTTTGAATGCCTCATTCATTCTGAAGTCTTTTAATTTTCGTAATTTGAGCAGAATGAGTTACTGATTGTAATTACTTTCTTTTTCTCTCTTCTTTTTCCATCTTCGGTGGTGCCACCAGACTTGGAATTCGGAAAGAAGATCTACCAAAGTATGAAGAGCAGCTAGAACTTAGTATAGCCAAAGCCCAACTGGAGGAGCTGAAGAAGGATGCTCTTGAGGCAATTGATACTCAAATGAAGAGGTATTGCTCATGACAGATTGACACTATTTCTTACTATCTTTTTTTTTTTTTGTGTGTGTGTTTTACCCCATCCTCTTGATGCTTTACCCCGAACACCTTTGATTAGCACATAATAGTTCTCTTTATTTTGTGCTTAAGTTTAATTTCGCAAGATAACAGAACAGAACAATCCCTTGGCCTTAACTATATTTGTTGGTTTAAGGCTTTTGAATTTGGAATATATGAAAATGACACGGTGTCCAATTGGTTTGTTGGAAAGAGGGGGAAGGCTATACCTTGGGATATTTAGTGACTACTGACTATTAACATGGATGACGGCTAAAGAGGACTATTCTCATCTTTCTTAAACCTAATGTTAGAAATACGGCTATACTGACTATTGACTGTATAGAAGTTTTTACCTTTTTCTGATTCAATTTTCATTGTCATGTTTTCCATTTCAGGGAGGAATTCAAGGATGAGGGAAAGGTTGAGGTCAAATCTTTGGACATCCGAAACTTCATTTAAGATATCTCTTCATGATGTTTGCGTACATTTGAAATTATTGCATTTGGATAATGGTGAAACCTTGTTTTTTCAATAAGTAGACACCGCTGATTTAGAAGTGCAACACCAATGCCAGTTGGAAAAGTCTGAGTTTTCAAGGTCCTTTATATTCCGAATTCCTGGTTAAAACTGGAAGTTGAAGCTATCAAATTCTGATTCTTTTGTCCCTTCTGTCACGTTGTTGCCATGTATTTATTCTTACTGATCTTGTGTGTATTCCCAGTTTTGATCGCTTCCATGTCAGTTAAATTTCCGCGACCCTGGGAACTATGTTCTTCCAACATTTAAAATAAAGTATTCCGTATACCCAAAAGAAGTTTGTGGTCAATCATCGGTTGTTATTGCATAACTTATTCTGGATATGAGTATGCAACTTTGCAGGTTTATCTTTTGGAAGTCTCATATTCTTTCACGGAGTGCTATATTACTAGTCTAAGATTTTGGTTGTGATGCTTGAAAAATGTTCACTCCCTTTCGAAAGCCAGTTGATTTATCTAATAAACTATGTTGGTTTTTTTTTTATTTTTTTTTAAAATATTTTATTCAGCTATGCTTTTATTTTGTATATAAAATCTTATTTTGTTTTCTACTTTCAAGATTTCAGATCGAAATGGTATAGACAAGATTGTTATTTCAACCAGTTTTTTATAAAAATAAAGTTTGGAAACAGGAATTAATGTGAAAATAAAGTGATACCTTTTAATTATTTTAAAAAATATTAATTCGAAACGAAAATAACAAATCAAACACCACCTGAACTTTTGCTTTATGTTTGAAAAAGATTCTTGAAAGATTACTGGAAATTATTTGTTAGTTAACATTGTTTTATGCATGTTTTAAGGGGGGCGGGGAAAATGAATTCCTTCATTAAAAGGATGTGGAGTATAAGTTTGTTTATTTTTATTGGATGATGATGTTGTGTGATATATAACTTCACGTAAACCATTGAAATTTAGTCGGTAAATTACACAATTAAACCTTTTTAAGGTCGGTCGAAAATACTCACCAATTCCGAGCAAGATAAGGGTAGCATTGGAAATATCTTACAGTATATTCTTGATTACCTAAGGTTAACCCAATTAATGCTGGTTAAAAAACCACAAAACAGAAAGGAAGACTTTGGTTCACCATGGAAACCACCCAGCAATGGTGAGAGAGAAACAGAGACATACGTAGCGGATGTATCCATCTTTCTTCTCTTTATTCCTAGCCGGTCTTCATTTTGTGTGCTTTATATATAGAGGTGTGTTATTTGTACACCTAACTTGAACACCAACACAGTATAAAAGTGTATATGGCCCACACATTATCTACTATTTCTATCTAATCTATACTATTTTGTTATGGAAAATATGGTACAAAATACGGTGTGCAGGTTAGGTGTTCATTTGAGGTGTGAAAAAATCATTCCTCTTATATATATACTATATACTAATTCATTGGTTCATCCAATAAACTCGTTAGTTCGGCCAATTACTCATTAATCTGGTATCTTGATCGAATCGATGATCAGTCTGATTTTAATAATACTGATTAGAACCACACATCTTAACCTCATGGATGTGAATTAAGGGGTAGAGTTGTGTTAATATGTGAAACAAATTGGCAATAACATAAATGATAACCAACCATAGTTAAATAGATGGGACATAGTCTTAATATTTCTCTCTATCACAAATTACCAATAGCAAGGGAACAAAACTGCAATTAAGCAAATATTTTATTCAAAATGGGGTTAAGTGTTTATAGTGTGAAATCTCATGTAATTTATCCTAAATTAAAAAAGAATGACTACAATTTTAATTTAATCACATTAAAAACTCAGAAGTGTCGGAAAGCTTCTCAAGTTAAGAAGAAGCGAGTGAAAGAGGAAAGTTGCACTTTTTTTTCTGGTAGCTATAATGGTTATTATCCATTAAGAAGTTAGAACAGCTTAACTGCAGTAACTGTTTTCATGTCTGTGCTTCAAGCGAAACCTCCACATGTTATTCAAAGAACCCGTTTTCTTCAAAACCCATTTCTTGCTTTAAAATCCTCACTCTCTTCTTATCCTCATCGTCATGCTCATGCTCATCCTCGACACACCCATCTTCATTTTCGGCCATCTACAACTGTCTTCTCCGCCGTGACGGCCGAGCAGAAGCCACGTGAGCCGCCGGTGAGGATGGTGGCTGTCGTTGGCCACGGGGCTGTCAGCCCTCTCAAGTCAGCATCCTGGGAACAAGTCATGCTTCACACTGTTAAGTACCCTCAATTCTTCTTTGGGCCTTAACAAGTTTTCTTCTTTATTTTTTTAAAAATATTTTTTTTTTGAGTAAAATGGTATGTGGTTCTCTTAATGATTTTATGTAGAATTACATGTACGATTCAGTTGTTAAACTGAATGAGTTTTTGTGGTTAGTGGATGATTGGTTGATTGATAGGCAGATGTTCCAAGGTTCCAAAGGGGTTTTGTTTCTGTAGTCCAATTTGAGCATCATTTTAGTGAATTATTTTATGAGTCAAGTAGGATGTCTGTCTACAATGGACAAGTTTTATGGAGCATTTTATGAGTGACAATGAATCAAAATTAAGTTCTGCAATGACACTGCCACAGCAAGGCTGAGTGAGTAATTCAAAATTGATATTTGCTAGGAGAGTAGTGTGCATATGTGGGAAGTTTAGCTGGAATTTATTTCAGATCTCTTTGATTGAAATATTTTGTATTTCTCTGTGATGTGTCTATTGCTACACCTGTAGTATGTTTGTCATGATATTTTTATTATATGAATACTGTAATTAGTGCTTTAGTTGGTCCAGTGCCATCCATTAATATTCCCTTTTCCTCTTACCAGGCAAAAAGATTGAAATGGGTTGATGAAGGGTATGAGCTTCTTGTATTTACTGATGAATGCATTCAATCCAATGGACAAAGGGCCGTGAGACTCCAGGAAGAATTACTGAAGGCTGATATATTGGTGATTGTTGCTGTTACAAATAAAGAGTCGATTAATTGGATTAAAATCAACAGCAAAGATATTGAAAATGTCATATGCTTTGACTCTTCACCAGAGTTGAAGAACAAATTAGGAGGCTATGATGTTCCCACTGAAGCTAGAGGAAGTATATTTGAGAAAATGTTGGGGAGTTCTCAATTCGATATAACTAAAGAGTCTAACGAAGTAGTACAAACTGTATCTGAAGCATGGGATCGACATAATTCTGATGATATAAGGTTCTGTTTGCTGGTATTAATCAATGCTTATATAAGGCCAGTTCCAGTATTGAAGAACTTGAGAGCAAAGGGTTTTTCTACCCTAAACTGTATGTTAAGGAACTGTGGCCGTCAGGTTCTTAATTGCTTGTTGGATCCCAATTGCAGAAAAGCTCTTCAATGCTTGAATAAGTGTAGTCCTGTTGATCAAGTATGCAATTATCGATGTATTGCTTCGTACGAAAGTGCAAATCTAGAAGCCTTTTCACTTTGTGTATTACAGAAAAACAACTGTCTAGAGTTGGAAGCAGAAGTCCCTGACAAGCCATACGTGCCTCCAATGGTTAAGTTTCGAGGGCAGGACTTAAGTTATGAACTGGCAGAAGATTTGTTTGTTGGTTGGTTGGGGAGGTTGGAATGGAGCTGGCGCGTTGTGGCAGGGCAGAATCCAGCATATGATCAATTCCCATGCCAGTACCAGCTATTCTACAGGGGAAAGGCAAAAGGGTCATTCTGGTATGAACCAGTATTCCAGGTCAAAACATTAGAAGGCCAACTGGTGTGGAGGAGGAGAAAATATAGGGTTAAGAGAGGCAAGATAGCTGGGACATTCTATTTCAGTGTATTGGATAATGGAGTTGTTTCAAATGAGTTTTGGACAATTGTGGATGTAGCTGATGATCTTAGTTGGGGCTTGTTCCACTACCATGGTGCTGCTAGAGCTGCAGGGCAGTCTTATACTGGGGCAGTACTTGTTAGTCCAGATGGAACATTCCCAAATGACAGAGAGAGGACAAAAATAGTTGCTGCATTAGAGAAATGTGGAATCAAAGAGTGGGAGCTATATACTGTTGACAATTGTTCATGCATAGATCCTCCCTTGGGAATTCCAGAGGGTTCAAGTTTACATACTGTAGTCCAAATTGAAGATCCAAATTGGGTGTCTGTCTGATTGTTTGTGCCTGAAATCATCTAGAAATTAATATTTTCTCATTATGGTTATATGGGGCATATCTTCATGTTCAATATTAAGGCCTAGTTTGGATAGCACAACTTACAATTTATTATAGTTTCTCTGTTCATTTACGTGCTTTTATGTATATTAAAAAAAAAAAAAAACCAAAAGTTGATATTAGCTTATTTTGAGAAGACAATTTTTTGACTTATTAAAAAATCTTGTGTCAAAGCTTGTATAGTTGTTTCACATACTTTATAGATTCTAAATGCAAGTTGGTTTGTTCTGTTGCTGCTCATTGTCCTGGGAGTTACCAGTGCCTATAATCGAAAATCATGTATATTCCAGCTTTAGGTTTCATTTGTAATGTGGCTAGTAGATTGGAAGAGTGGCTCTCGAGTGACCATATGATTTATTTGGTTTTATTTTTGGGGGGTGGGGGTGGGGTTAATCAACAGAATCAATTTTTGACTTTCGTATATGAATGTTCACTTCCGTTGGGAACCTATGAGGGAGAGAAATATTTACAATTGCAGGCACAACAAAAAACCTAATGAGATGGGAAACCCAGAAGGGGGTTTGCATATTTTGCTTGTGGCCAGGTTTAACTAACTTTTTTTTGAGAAAAAGGTTCACCTTAGTAGATGACTGATTTATTAATTGACAACTTGATTAATGATTCTCGATTAACGAAGCCCAGTGAGTAGTTAATGAGTTCCATCTTGATGTATCCATTAACCAATTTCAACATGTCATTAAACATAATTTTGAACATTATTAATAGTGTTAAAGGTGTCGAATTTTCTAATGTTAAAATAACAAAACCGAATTAGAAATTTTAAAACTCCCAAAATCATAAAATTCACAATAGCCAGTAGAACATATCAATCTTCTGAGACAATTTTTCTTGTAAAAAAGATATCACGAGAATATTGCCGCATATCAAAATAGGAAATATATGACAATTACCTCCTTTTTTTTTTTTTTGACAATGACAATTACCTCCTAACCACCACTGTTTGTGGTCATACACTGAAGCTACCACCAACGCACCGTTGGTCTAACTGGTACTGCGGTTGGCCCTCATCCCCAAGGTCTCGAGTTCGAGCCTTGGGTGTGATAAAAAACGACGTTGGAAGGGATAGCCTTAATGCAGCCAAGGTCCCGAAGGAGATTAATTCTCGGCAAAGCCGGGAGATACTCCTGCCAATAATCGAGATTATTCATACATTGATATATTTCTCTCCCACTAAATTTATGTCAAACTAGATATAGATTCTGTGTTCATGTATTTTGCACAAGCGGATAAACAAATTTTGATTTCATATTTTATTAAGAGTATGCACTTAAATAATATAACTTATAAGGGTCGACTCGGTTTGCTCCAGGGTTCGATTCCTGATGGTATTAAAATAATGCTTAGCCAGCGGAAACCACGTCCCACGAACAGTTTTTAGTCCTTCGTTGTCAGCATTGATAGTTTAGACCAAAAAAATAATATAACTTTTCAGTTAAATAGCAAACACACGTGTTGCTAGTTTAAAATTTTTTTAAATCATTTTCTAGATGATTTGAACAGCTTTTACCTTTTTATGACAATAGCAAAACATATAGGTTTCTCATTCTCTGCATTTCTTTTGATAATTATCATTTTCATAGAGCTATGTTGAAATTGTATTGTACCATGAAAACTATCATAATTTAAAATATATTATTTACTTGACTAAATGATTATTATTATTATATCATCATAGGAGTGTCTCCATAGCCTTGTTCCTTCTTTTGGAAGTCTAGGAATTAGGAAAGAAACATTCTTGAATGAGCATAATGAGACCTTATACCATATTGGTTAAGGTTGAATATGTAGGCAACTTGGTTGCCAATATCATGTTATAAACATACTTATACAATATTGAAGAACAAAGGGTGAGAAATCAAATCACTCAAACATAAAAGAATGTTGTATGGTTATTGAATTGAAGATTAAAAAAAAGATGAGCAGACAACCTTGGTATGAGAAAAAGAGACACTCCACGAGGAACCAAAAATATTAGAAATTTGCTAAGATGGCAATTTAAGAAAATTAGAAATAGCTGACGTGGTGGTTTCATAGACCACGCTTCCGCTTTTTTAAATTATATAAATAGATAAATAGATACTAATGTCGTTCAACTAATTTTCTGGAAGAAAACATTAATAAGAAGAAGAAGAAGAAAAAAAAAAAAAAAAGAGGCATCAAGTATAGCAGCAATACAGAACCTGTACTTCAAATTTATAAAAATAAAAATGAAATCACTCAGCCATGAGGACCACCACAGAAGGTTCAGCATGTCATCTGACGCTTCTTGTCAGGTGATTTCCCCGGGGGATTTCTGAATCTGTATGTTTAAGCTCTTCATGCTCGTGCGTTCTGACTCCTGCCCAGGGCCAACAATCCCTAAAAGGATGGTTTTATCCTTGATGGTTCTTCTCTCAGTCAAGATCTTCTCTTTTTGCTTGATTTATAGTTGTGGTTGTCTTTACCCCGTTTTTTGTCACCCTTATGACTCCCCTTCTCCTTTTCAGACTTGACTACATTCCTGCTGGATTTCACACTGACAAGACCACCTGCGGGTATTTTTTCACCATTATTTTTTAAAACATCTTCCAAGCCAGATTCTCCATTTCCAATGGCATACTGCTGGAGCAACTCAGGAGTAAAGAGTGCTTCTGTTTTTGACTTCATATCATCCTATCCAGAAATAGTCATTTAAGTTAAAGAGCTACGTCAAACTGAAGGTGGAACGGGGATTTGGGTAGGGATCTTCAAACAAAGAATGCAAAAGATGGAAGGTACAAACCTCAACTTGTTTAGCTGCATTGTTGAGATCTTCATCCACAGAGACACTATGAGGTTCCATGACAATCTAAGGACAAATAATAACAACACCCAGAAGGGAAAAAGAAAAGGAGGCGAAAGATTAGAGAGGGATAAAAAGGGAAGGCAGAAATTAGAATTTATGTCCCCAAACACACTGCAGCACCAGCATGTGAGGAGTACACTAACCAAAACTTAATTTTAGTGAAAGCATCAAGCCATGGAATACACAAGGTAAACCCATGATATTATTTATGATTATCAATGAACTTACTTCTTTCAGTCTTGGCAAGGTTGATTCAATCTCCTTGGATGCGATGCCATATAGATATTTATAGAACTTCTTCATAACCTTTATAAATAGAGACAATATTTGTTGCCTTTCCAGCTTCAGTTGTCCCTGTTAAACAAAAGGGCACATAAGAGAATGTGATTCCATCTTTTAAAAAAGGCACCAAATGGGGAAGACATCAAACAGGAAAAGTAATTTTACATCATGCCAAACGCAAGGTGGTCTACTCAAACCACAAACAAAATCAATGAATTTCAGAGTGGCTCATTACTTTGACAGAGCAGGTTATCATGATAAATTGACTAATACATGATAATAAATTTCAAAAGAATGATGAGGAATTTTGTAGAACATATCTGGTAAAAGGATTGAGTGTCTGGTTATCCTTTATTGCTTACATGTACAAGGTATCAGATGCTAACTAATCATGTCAGTGTGATATTTCAACTAAACAAATTAGTAAGTTGACAAACAAACCTCAATGTACGAAATGTTCTGATTCTGCAGACCAATGCAGAGCAACACTGAAGCTTGAGCATACGACAAGGTAACCGGAAGCTTTTCTTGGAAGTACAGATGCGTAAGGATGGGAACTAAATCTAAAATCTGGAAGGAAAAAAAAAAAAACAAAAAAAAAAGGTCCAGATCATACTTCAAAAAAAGCACTTCAAACTGCAAACGGTTAGAGGCCTAAGCTTAGAATAGTTATATCACAACTGTGGCAGAATGCATATGGTGCATTAAGTTTGATGTTTCATTAGGTCACCACGCTGAACCATCTTAAATGCCATCTACCTTTAGGCAGAAATATCATATTTTCAGATTTTGGCGGATCACAAATCTCAGATATTCAGCTCATGGATGGGAAGCAAACTCAAAGCAGAAAATGTTGATTTAGTTTGTCTGGACACTGCAGTTTATCCAATAAAAACTACTACACAAACTTGTGATATTTTCTTCAATCTTTAAATTTTTTAGAGAAAATTAAAAAGATATTTCCTTCAGTCAGAAAGTAAATGAAAAACCATGCAATTAAATGACAATTACTTCAGGTAAAAATGTATTGATTTTCATTGATCATTTCAAGTTACTATTGAAGCATAAATACTTTTCTATTGGCAACTAAAAAATTAGGGTGGGGTGGGGGATGAAGATGGAATTCTGCTATAAAATTAAAAAGGGAACCACCTTTTACAAAAAAAGAAAAGGAAAGGAAATCACCAAGGAAGTGAACACCGTCAGGGGTACAGAACAAGTTTCAATTACTAAAAAAGTATTAGACATGTCATCATCAAGAAACCGCTAACAAATGTAGGTCAGTACCACATCCACTATTTGGGATCTTACCAGATGAAAGTCAGCAAGATTGTCAACATAAGCCTCCAATCGCTTCATATCATGTGGTGATAAATGTTCTCTAACTGACCCCAAAGATTTATCAGAAGTGGTTGACGCAGGATCTTGCTCCGAGAAATTTATCTTTGGATCAATTATGCTGGATAAATTATCATTATAATAAGCATTTTGAATAATGGAGATATATATGAGAGATGCAGAACCAACAGAGTTCAAGCAACTCTAAAGGTCTAGAGCTTCTAAAATATACACTTATAGATCTGAATACTAATCAATGAATATTATTATTCAACAGCTTTAGAATTTTATGGAAGGAAAAAAAAAACATGGATTTCTATTTTCATTTTAATTACTTAAGACCAATCCTAAAATAAAATAAAATAAAGGGTGGATAAAGAGTAACTGTGGCAATCTTGTAAAAGGTATGTGATCCTTTCCTTATTTCAAACAACTTTTTTTAGTAAATTGAAAACAAATAAAAGCAATTTCATGCAAAAGAAAGTCTCATTTTAAATGTATCATTCCATAAAGACATTAAAAAGGAAGGTAATCTTAAGTGAAAAAAGAAAATGAAGTTAAAGTCATGTTCCTTCCAACAAAAGTGCTAGAGCTCCTCTCTGGTGTACTACAGTAAATCCTATTTTATGTTCCTTATTCATTCTCCCAGTACGGACAAAACAGTAAATCCTATCTTCTTCTGCGTATCCAACACCCAAAACAGCCTTCTCCATTTTTTTTCACCTTGCCATCAAATCCTTCCTTCCGTAAACTTCTGGAACTTGAGGTAAGTCTCCAATCTTAGACTTTCGTTTCTTTTATGTTAAACTTTAAAAATTCCTTAAGCTTTGTGAACTCAACAAATTGGGATGAGTAAAATTTTGTGGCTGAGTAGAAATCTAAGGGTTTACTGGGTTGGAATGGGTGAGCTATTACGAATCCTCTATACTCTATTCAATAAAATAATATTTCGATGAGAATAATTAAATTATAATTATCATAGTTAGTCGGTGTCTTATATTATTTTCATCTTTTTTTATTTATTTATGAACCTGAGGTTCATGGTCCCTGATTATTTTGACTTTACTAAATTTCCTTCCTATATGGATTACACTTCTAAATTATGGTTTTATGTGTTATATGATTTATGGGAGCTAATATTCATGAGAACTACCTTATAATAGTTTTACATTTTATTTTGGAAATTCAGAAATGAATATTATTGGCATTAATGCATTGAATTAAATTATCATGTTTCATTCTAATTTCATATTTTAAATACTCATGATGGGTTCTATGTTAGAACATTGTTTGCTGTTAGCAAAGACACATCATATAACGACGGTCCGTGTGCACATAATATAATCAAATAAGCTATTGGGTAAGAGGGCCTTTAGCTCTTTATGTGGTTGTAGGGTGAACGGACCTTAGTCACAAGCTAATACTGGGTGAGGCAAGGCCCTTGGTTTGAGATGACTATAGGGTGAGCGGATCCTAGCTATGAGACCCCTGGCCTGAGATGAGTATGATAATATCTAACTTAATGGGTAGAGATTACTCCCTAGATTGTGCCTACATGGTTCTTCATGTGTAACTGTAACCCAAATGGATTATTTTTGTACATAATTAACATTCTTCATTTTGGAATATTTTTATACTCATAAATAAGTTTCGGAAAGAGCAAGATTTTAATTTCATAAATCAGTTTTGCTTATAAATCACATCCCTTCGATTAAAAGTTGTGTCTCCTGGGTTTGCAGATCTGCCAAGGAGTTGTTATTCTTTTGGTAGGCCTCCTTTTCTAGTTGTGGCTAGTGTTATATTAGACTCTAGTATTTTGCAGTTATTCTTTTTTAATATGTATATGATCATATGGTCATGATATGTCTTACCTGTTAGTACTTATGACTGATATATTGGAGATATTATTTCTGGATGATGATTCTGGATATGGATATATGTTGTTGAACAGGTTAAATTGAATCATGGCTGTTTTAAGTTTAGGGCAGACTGCCAGAATTTCGATAGCACCCATGAGTGTGTTGTTAATATGTTGTTAGTAACTGATAGGCCTCTGGTGCACGTGTATAGTAGGAGCCAGAAAAAGGATGATGCAACAGTTAGAGGAGACAGGAAGGATGAAAACTGATAACAGAATGGAGAGAGAGAGGAGCCGGAAAAAGGGTGATGCAAGGAGACGGGGAGGATGAAAATTGATAACAGAATGGAGAGAGGGGTAACCGAATAGGGACACGTGGCAGGCCAGAAGAGGAGAGGAAGATTCTGGACTGGGAGGAATGTTACAAAAAGGGGAAGCAGAGGATGAGAGAGAGGGGGGACAAAACTTACATGCAGTACCGTTGGTATTGTTCCCCTATGACGAGGACATTTGGAAAAAATTTCCATGTCAACACCTGATACTTGACACCATTAATTTTATTTTATTCTCTCTTTTTTTTTCTCTCACCTATCTTCATCTCTTCACCCCCAAACGCTTCTGCTCTGTTTGGCCTCATCTTCACGAATTGGGTATTGGAGATTAAGGATTTCCAGGATATGGAGATGCACCTGAATCGCAACAGAGACTTGATGGGAAGGCGTTAAAGGATCTCAACCATGAGTTTGTCGAAGAGAACCGGTGAGTAGGTGACAGAGACAGTTGAGAATCACCGGTTTCCATGAAAGCTGCGATAGTAGTAAATCGTAAAGGGAAGGCCAGGAAGTGAAAGAGCAATTAAATCCTTGAACGAAGATGAATCAAATGCATGACTCCACTCTAAATACTACTGAAGGGATGCTGCATTACAAGCCTCAAGGCAAAATGCCCAAGAAAACAAAATGATTTTTTTGGTCTTTGGGGCCCACTGCTTGACAAAGGAATCAGTGGAAGAAAAAGAAACTGACGAACATGAGGCCAAACAGAGAGCAGAAGCGTTTGGGGGTGAAGAGATGAAAATAAATAAATAAAAAGGGCTAGAAAATAAAATACAATTAATGGTGTCAAGTATCAGGTGCTGACATGGAAAAATTTTCCAAATGTCCTCATCATAGGAGAACAGTACCAACAGCACTTAAGGTACTTCATGTAAGTTTTGTCCGGGAGAGAATTGGGTATTGGTGGGTGATAGCCAGTTTTGGCTTTCTGAGGGGCTGTCCTGGCGCAGCTCCTCCTTTTCTTTCTCTATCAGTTTCTTCTATTTGTTGTCTAGAGACTCTGTCCTCCATTGTAATGAGCTTGCTCCATTATTTTCATATTAATACAATTTAGAGAGGAATTTCAGTTCCATTTTTATGTCTCCGTTCCTATCAGTAACGTTCTATTCTTAGGCTTGCAAGGAATGAAAGTTGAATTAGCATTAGCTTGTGTGGGGATCACGGCCTAAGGTTGGGTCGTGACAGTTTTCTTTTAGAAGGATATCTTATCCTTCCCTTTTGTACTTCATTATTTTTCTTCTCTAACAATACTTAATTCAAAAAATAAATAAATTAAAGATGTAGAAAATCTTGTTCAACATAAGATCTATATTATTAATCAATATGATCTAATTGCCAATATTTCAGAAACCCTAGGTCCCTGGAATACAAGGAACTTCAAAATATCCACCTCAATATCTGAGAATTAAGAAAAGTGAACCATTAAATTCATAATACTAACCTCAAAGCAAGCTTGTATTCCATGCCACGAAAAGTGGAAGCCAAGAGTCTAGTAAATCTTTGCCTAAAATCTACAAATAGTGAACTAAATCATCAACAATTAACAAAATGAATCATAAATATTGAACTCAAAGGTCATACTAGCAAAGGAAGATGAACCCACCTTGATAAAATGGACCAAAAAAGCCCCACTGATTTGATCCATCAACTTCAATTTCATCATTTTGTAAAGGTTTCAGGACCATACATGTATGCTCACCAGTCACGGCATTCTATTAAGTTAAGGTAACAATGTTACTCAGTCATAAGAATAAATTCAGTAGCATAGTCTACTGCTTAAGAATAAATGAAGTTAAGCTTAACTGGAATTTGGCCGATGTAGAAAGGAGCAAATTTAAGCTTTCTCCAAAAGCGAAAAAGGTCCAAAGTTAGCCCAAAGGAGACGCCAATGTAATGAAGCTTCTCCGGGCGTCTTTCACGCAGATGTGCTAGCAAATGAGGAAGATCTGCTCTAGGTTTTATATTTTCCTCAAGTAGAGAAACCTGAATTCACAGTAGTATCATTCAAAATGGCCAAACATATACTGGAGAGATAAACATAAATTGATAGACTTAAAAGCACGGACACTAACAAATTAAATATAGCTTGTTATTTTTGCTCAAATTGCAGCCTCCGCTGTATGCTTTTAAAATATTATAACATTTTTATTTCACAAATATTAATAGAATATACTACTGAAAGATGCATTCCAAAGGAGACACCAAACACGCTGGATCCATAGCTTGAATAGCTGACCCTTTTTGGGGTGTATATAGAAACAGCATCAAATAACAGCAGTCATTGACACACTGATTCATTTACTCTGTCGAGATCAAGAGAAGACAATCTCCCATATAACGAGCAGAGTTTCAACAATGAGAAGCCCAACAAAGGCACATTTAAAAAAAAAAAAAAAAAAAATTTGATAAATTCCATGTTACTATATAACAGAATTATGAAGGCGAGCCTTGCACAACGGTAAAGTTGCTGCATTCTAACTTGGTCACAAGCTTTGGTAGCAGAAACAGCCTCTGCTCACAGGTAAGGCTGCGTTACATTTAACCTACCTTATCGCAATGGTCGATAGCTTTGTAAAGTGGGCCGCCCTTTTTATTAGCAACTGGATTAAATCTAAGAACTGATTCACCACACATCACTATTGCCTTGCTAAATCCAAATCAGCAAGAGATTGTATTAAAATAACTAGGATAATCAAATAGTAGCACCAGTAGCTTATTTCCAGTTTTCTGTTTTAAAATAAATAATAGTTTTTCTTAGAAAGGAAGACAAGAACAGACGCAAAGCATAAGGTACGAGGAAACAAACAAATAAATAATCAAAAAATAAAGCTCTCTGATCCTGCTGCATAATATAAGCTACAAAGCTCCTCTAAAAAATCCATTAGATGAACACCATAAGGAAGCTAAGAAGACAACCTTGTCTCACTAAAGTGGCAGGGACATAGACTTACTGTTAAAAAAATTGAGCATTTATCTATACCCATCAACAATAAACAACTGCAATCACAGCAAACAGCTATAAAGCTTTGCCCTCTTCATATGACATTTTCTCACAATTATGAAATACTTTCTTTAATAATATGTTCAAAACAAATACCTGCAAATAATGGAATCTTGGTCTTACCAGTACTAATCAGCTAGAGTATAAAAAAAAAAAACTTCTGCATAGCTCCAATACCACTATGACAGACAAAACTTTCTGAGACAGAACTAAACAGAATGATCTAAATCAATTCAGATTAAGACTTCAATAGTAACGTACCTTCTTTGCAGCTTCTGTAACTCTAACCGGTGGAGCCTGCACTTCATCTTCAACATCAATCTCAGAGATAGGAGTAAGTTGTCCTTCATAGTAACTGCAGACAGAAAGTGACTTAAATGAATATGAATATTCATCACATTCTACATTACATATTTAACACTAAATGAACACCAACTACCAAGTTACGGCATCTTTTAAAGCAAAGTATTAATGAACTGGAAATTCCTACACATGCCAAATCAAATTTTTTGGGCAGCACAATGCCATGCATGAGGTTTGGGGTCTGGTTGGATTAGATACAAGTAGGCTTATACCCATAAATGGAAAGGCTATTTCCGCAACTATAACTGCGACTATCAAGTCCCATGGAAGCAACCGTACACTAGAAAATGGAGGGAGTATGCTGGCATTGTGTATAATCAGACCACACAAGGATATATTTATACTAGCACAGCATCCTACAATCCTAATTACAAGAGAAATCAGCACATAAATTAGCTCCTTGATCAGGCACTGATTGACTGTACATATACAAATATCAAAGGTATTTTCAACCACACCATTGAACCATGGCTCACCCAAACAAAATCAATATTAAAAATGAACCACTTTTTGTGAACACTCAATCCTCAACGAAACTGTTGTGTAAAACAAAAGCTAAAATGAGCATACTCCAATTAAACTCACCGTGTTAAAAGCTCAACTGCTTGTGAACCATATCCAAGCTGACATTAAAGAAAGAAGATAAAATAAGAAGGGTATTATAATTTTGCAAAAATCTGGTTAAACAAAACCATATGCCAGAATAGATGTTACCCTCATGGCACTCGGGTGTGTAGCAATGCGTACAATGCGAGCACCTGAAAGTGAGGGGAAAACTGTGTCTCGGAATTGCTCACAGAATTTCCATGGTATTTGATCTCCAAAAGGTTGATGACCATGGCTCAAACTTTTGATTGCTGACTGACGAGATATCTGTCCCTCAAGGCTGACCTGTAAATAAAAATTATCGAATGAGGAAGTTACAACAAAAGGACAAGCTTACTAAAGAGAAAAGGGGACACACACAAAATGTGAGAATCTGAAAGAAAATGAGAAAAGGAGAAAACAGAGAGAAAATCTGAAAACTTGTCAACTGAATCAATCTAGGTAGTCAGCCAACCCAAAATTGATTACTTATACTCAGGGTCTAAAACATTTTTCCAAGACTAACTGAATCTAGAATATTCTCACTGTGACTTGAATATTCTATTAGGATCCAATTGCAAGGTATGGGACTTGAGTCCCACATCGGAAGTATGGGATTCCGGTGTGGGGTTTATATGGCCTTGGGCTCTCCAACTACAATAGCTAGCTTTTGTGGTGTGGTTCTCCCAAGGTTAGTATCAATTGGTATCAGAGCTTTCCACCATGTCTCTCGGCTGCAAACGTGCGGCGTGGGTGGTGACGCCGGCATTGCAATGTTCACCTGGGAGCCAAAGGGCTAGTGCACAGCCAGCCCGCGTGGGCGCCGGGGCTACGGAGCGTGGTGGGATGTTAGGATCCAATTGCAAGGTATGGGACTTGAGTCCCACATTGGAAGTATGGGATTCCGGTGTGTGGTTTATATGGCCTTGGGCTCTCCAACTACAATAGCTAGCTTTTGTGGTGTGGTTCTCCCAAGGTTCGTATCATATTCCTTTCTAAAGAACACGACCACCATAAAATTGAAATAATGAAATGCTTTTAATTATTCCTCATATTACAAGTTTTGTGCAGCATGACAAAGTACAAAGTTATTAAAAAAAATAAAAAAACAGAAGTCACAAGCAGAGACAGCAACTTCACGTCTGTGTTAAAAACTGATAAGAACTATCAAGGCCTCAAATTAAGGGAACACAAGCCTCAACCATTTTAAACTAGTAGAAGATATTGTCTAGTACATGGATAATTTCAGTATCAAAACATACAGCTACCATGGTATGCCATATGCTTGCTGCTTCATAGTTGGTCATTGCACAATATACATCTTATACCATCATAATTAAGCAGTGGGAGGTAGAAAAAAGATATAATTATGGTAAAATTGTGACTTCATACATTGGTATCAACAATAAAATTGGACACGAGACAATTAGAGGATGATGAGAAAGTTGTATTAAGTTGTCAAAAGAGAGCAGGCAAGCCAAGTCATGGAAGCCAATGGCTAAACATACATATGGAGAAATGTAATTAAAAAAAGGATGTTTTAAGCCAAAGATGCAAACCTGGATGACACACAAAATATCAGGGAGTTGATTCTTAGATTCATCAACAGGTCCTGTAATACACAAATACTATTATATGTGTAACTCGAGTCA
Organism: Echinosophora koreensis; assembly: GCA_035048595.1. NCBI lineage: Eukaryota > Viridiplantae > Streptophyta > Magnoliopsida > Fabales > Fabaceae > Echinosophora > Echinosophora koreensis. The sequence goes on from JAPCYP010000008.1 coordinate 211,932, forward strand.
TGTCAATTTAAACAGAGAAACCAAGGAAGAATAACTAGAAAGAAAACCAAGTATACCAAGTAGTACAAATAAGTGGTGTGCTGGAGCGTCTGCCATCAGTTGCAGATCATTTGGAGAATTTTTGTAATGTGAAGCAACATATAAGGCCATCATTCGCTGCAAAAATACTAATATTTTAGTACAAATATATACAGAAGTAAATATCAATCATAAGCCACCCAACAGCATCAGATAAATATGGTTGTACCTGCAAAAATAATTCACTATCTCTGTGATGAGAAAAGAGGGTATCCCGATTAACATAATATAGATCACACTCACTGGGCGGAGGTAACCTGATTTCAGAACAAAAAACATTAAATGGAGATAAACAAAAATGGTATCATCTTCCACGAAAATATGAAACAAGCTTGATATAACCTGCTAAGGTTAGGGATGGCATTTGAAACATCTAAGCAAAGTAGAGTGTTCAGCCAGCTTTCAATGGGATCCCCAGAAGCATATCGGATGGATTCACTCAGTTCTATTTTCTTAAACAAACGACCTGAAAGACAAAACTCAAAATTTAGCAACACACATGCACCTTTAAAAAAATCATATAACAATCATATTAATGGATCATTGGAAACCAAAGATCTCAATTCCTTGATACACCAAGACAATATTGTCATTGTCATTCTGAACAGCACACCGCATGCATATTGTTTATTTTAAATTGACTTCTAAAAGCCAGAAGCATGTACGTACCAGAACCAGCACCCTCTGTGCTCTTATTAGACACATGGCTTTGCTCTTCCAATTGCTGCAGAAGTTTTAATGATAAAGAGCGTCCAGTACCTTCATAACTTTCCATGAGTTAAAGGAAAAAGAAATCTCAGTTATTAAATCACGTCAGAAGTTAACTCTTAACTTTGGAGACACATTAAACTTGATTAAAGAGAGAAAGGAAACATCAAATAATTCAAAAAGGTTTATTTTTTATAAAAACACAATTCCTTTAGGCATATATAGAGAAGGTTTAAGCAAAAGCAAACCCTAGTCATACCCATTAACAGTAGATGACAGGAAGACCAGGTACGGTCCAAGCAAAGACTTCACCACCGGCAGTGGAATAGCAGCTGCTTCATCAACAACCAACAGTTCAACTTGTGAAAGCTTTTCATGCTCATGTGGCAGTATATACTGAAAGAAATTAAGATGAAAACAAGTCCAGAATTACATTTACATGTATCCATACAGCAACAATAAGTTTCCTTAACATCTGGATATTTTCTAAATCATATGTATTAATGCAGAAGCATTACCAACGAACTTACCTGAATAGTTTGTCTGTGGTGCTTGTAAATATTGATCCTTACAGTAGCTTTCTTGAACTCGGAATTCACACTTTTCACCACATCATAATCATGATGTTCCTGTTCACATAATTAGAAGATAGAATATTAATTGAACTAAATAGAATCAACTTGAAATACTATAAATAGCCTTCAACAAATTCAATTGTCACTCATCCCCTTCTCCTAGTTTATGAACTGAAAAACAGACCATAAGACCCAAAACCAATATGAATTGAACATTCATTCGGTATCTTATTGAATGTAAAAGTAAATAGGTCAGAAAACTATCACACTGGAAACTCCTAGGAAAGTGCCCTATATGTGTGGAGTCTTTTAATTGATTTTCTCATGCATTGCATTGAATTCAATATATTAAGTACAATATATATTTAGCAATTGCTTTTTTGTAATAAAAATGGGGAAATTGTGAATAAAGGTGGTTAAGCTAGCTGCATGATCACTGGGCATAATCTGTAATTTTTCCGAAGCATATACTATGTCTTGATAAATTTTATACAAATTATAATAAAATGATATGTTTTCTGGGTCTGCCAAACTTACTCAGACCAATTAAAATCCAGACAATTCCGGTGCCCATTTCTGGTAAGACACATGGGTATCTACGGGCCCTAGTTTGATATATTGGTTCACACACTTTCCCTGTTTTCCTTTATGGTTCTCCTCAATAACTCATTTTTCAAGGGAAGCAACATAATAGTTTATCTATTTCAAAATTTGTCTTGACAACCATTTGAATTGGAAAGTTTGCTCAGTCTACAAGTTGATAAACTAGGATGTTCATGACAGACCTCCATCATTGGTCAAAAATGATGATTGACAAATTCAGTGCTTGGATGCTTTCACAATATTCCAATTACCGGTAAGGAATTCATAATTGATGGAGCTGGAAATCATCTCAAATATATTAATTATATAAGAAATGGGTAGTGCTCTAACTTCATCCTTGAGCACATAAACTAATCCAAATATGTACCATATTATGATTTACGATGGGAAATGAACCATTTGAGATATCAAAATATAAATACGAATGGGCTGGACAAGTAAGCCGGTGGATACTTAGAACTCCAGTCCATTACCAAAATTAAAATACTCACTTGCCAACTTGCCATCCTTAAAACTTTTGCAGCCAAATGTATCTTAATGAAGCAATAACGGTAATAGCTGTCAATGATGGAAGAGAACCCATACCTTGTACTCAAGTGCATCAAAACCTTTGCATATAAATTCAAACAAGGTTTTCAAATTCTCAGGGCTGGGTGCAGTTACAAAGACATTCGAATACCTACATAGATCATTTTCCAATGAGATCCAAAAAAATTTGGTATAACTATCACATATGAGCATCCGTATGTCTGAAAAGCACAATACCCCACAGCAATAGCTCCAGCAATTGATAAACCAAGAGCAGCTGATTTTCCACGGCCACGAGCAGCCAACAAAGCAACAGTACTACGAAGTGTCTTGTCTAAAATTGCATCCAGAAATGTGATGACGGCTTTTCCCTATTACCAGAAACCATATAAAATTAAAATCTACCACACAGAAAAACCAATTTGGTTGACCACCATGATAGACGTGTTAAGTTGAAGAGTAAACAAAATCCTACCTGGTCCAATGTGCAACACTTCCTAATTAATGGTCCAACAGGGAAATCTTCATTTAGTTGTTCTTTAAGGTTCTTCAGGTCCTGCTCGGCTTCTGAGAGTCCCTCAGAGTCCTACAGCATCGATTCAGAGGCAAACAATTAAATAGAATGTCACCGAAATTTCAACAAACAAGCATCATCTTCGCTGCCAAGGAAGGGAAGGAAGGGAAGGAAGAAGGAAAAAATATCCTACAATGTAACTTAACTGTTTTGACAATATGACAAAAAAATTAAATATTCATGTACTACAAATCAGTTGTAGGTTAGCATAGAGTAAGAGTATGAAACTAGCAGTTATTCAAATACTAGGACAACCAATAATATAACTTACAAAATAAATAAATGTTTAATTATGTGCAAAGATGATATGAGGGTATGGGTACCTCTTTAACAGGAATGGGAGATATAGAACTTATGTGAGATGAAATTTTTAACACGTTCAGCTCATCATCCATGACCACACAAGCCTTACAAAAAGCAAGTGATAATAAGAAGCGTTCATTAAAGCGCCCAGCAGTCTCAGAGTGTGATTCAGTTCGAAATCTGTCATGAACATCCTGCAACCAATGAACCACACAAAAGTTGAATTTAATGAGACTTTTAATAGCAGACTAGCATGGTAGGGAATGAATGGCCTTATAAGCTACTTAAAGTCTTAAAACATAAGAACATAAATTTCCGGTATCCAGGCTTCCATGTAAACTGCTTGGACCTTGGAGAATGGAAACAATGCAATTATTTCTATTCAAGCACCATCTAGTTATGTGTTTTGATAAATGTGATTTTGAATGAAATTGATTTTCTAAAATTGATTTGGTTACTATTGAGTTTAAAATGGAATGATTTGTATTTGGATTTTTTTATTTTGAAAGCAAGTTTAATGTAAAACTTAGTGTAAGGGCCAGTTTGTTACAAATTGATAATAAAAAAAAAAGTGATTTTCATGTAAAATAATCTAAGAGATTATTTTTTAAAAGATTATTAAGTGAAGCAGAACCATCATTAAAAAATCACTTTTTTGTATATAAACCTTCTCTATCCTCTACAAAATCAGATTTTAATTAGAAGCTAATCAAAAGAAACTTCTGATTTTTTCATATTGATCATTTTTTTTCAAATTCTGATTATCTCCAAAAGCTTAAACAAACACATGACAAATCCTCATAAGTGATTTCGTTTTAAAAGTAAGTTATTTTTTCACATATTAATATTAATCTAGAACAAACGGACTCAAAAATTTTCAAACCAACGCAAAAGCTACTTTCAGTCGCTTCTACACAAATTAAGATATGAAGGCAGAATCAATTTTGCTTGACATTAGGCAAACATCTCTATTTTTACTAAAATCATGTTTGATAGAGGACAAAATCAATTCTAGTACTATCCGTCATGGAACCAAACACACTAAATTATTCCTCGGTGCAATACCTACTTCTCACATGCAATACATTGATTTTAGTGAAGCCTCAAACAAGCTTATAGGTTTATATATCCTTCATAATTATATGCTTAAAAACAGTATTAGTATTAGAATTGTGAATTAACTTGACAAACATTTGAATTTGTTTTAGTTGAGACATGGATTCAAGCCATATGGATTAAATGGGGAAGTTCGTTGGGTATTATTTGTAAAATAAAATTACTCCTCAAGCTTAAATGAAAATTTTGCCACACAACTATAAGACTCGCAATGCTTTATGGTACTGAATGTTCGACAATAAAAATCCAACAAGAGCATGAGCCTAAAATTGTGGAGATAAGAATGTTGCACTGGATGAGGGGTCGAGTGGACACATAAGACAAAATATGACTAGAAACAAGCAATAGAAAATAAAAAAAAGTAGGCATTGCACCTATTGAGAAAAATATTGCACAATCTTGCCTTAGGTGGTTTGGCCATGAAAGGATAAGATCATTAGAAGCCCAATAAGAAGAGTATGTCAAGTGGGGGATAACCCAATAATTAGAGATAGATAGAAACCAAGAAAAACTATAGGTGAGACCATTGCAAAAGACAAATTTAAATGGTCTTTCTAAGGACATGGTTTATGATAGAACACAATGACATCGTTTAATCCATATAGCCGACACCATCTAGTTGGAAAAGGCTTCGTTGTTGCTGTTGTTGTCATAGTTGAGAAATGAACTAAAGAGTCGGTAGAAGCTATTGGTTGTAGTACAGTTGTTCTGCGTATGAAGAACTTGGGGGATACCTCTCACATACACTACAAGTCTGTTTCTATATGTGAATTACAATTAAAAAAGTTGAAATAAATTACCGAGGTGGGGAGGAGTGAAGAGGGAAATATAGGAAGGTGGTGCGTAATGTATGCAGCTGTTATTTGATGTCATGCATGGACAAAAATACAATAACTTTTCATGGATATAAGATTTTCTTCTTTTGTGGGATAAATTGTTCTTCTTAGCTCATTATGAAGCTCACTAGCTCAGCTACTAGATATATAGAGCTTTTTGCCAGATATATATAGAAGTTAGTAAACTTTATTTATTTGAAGCACCTTTCTTGTTCTAGAGTTTGTTTGTCTTATGAGATATCCTCTTCTCTTGTGCTTCTTTCATTCAATTACCTAACGATGCTTCTTTTGTTTAATAAAAAAACTTTAGGAAGACTAAAACTGTGAAATAATTTTAACTCAAATCATTCATATTTTTTGGTTACCATGACATAGGTGCGAAGTATTGAATTGAAGAACAGAGAAGAAAGGAAGCATAGAGAGAGAGAGAGAGAGAATTGATTCTTGTATATTGAATCTCTAAAAATGAATATATTCTATACATTGAATGTGGACAACTGTTACTTATATCAGTTGCAATTGCTAGCTGTCTAACAGAGACGATTACAGGTGTAACCATATCTCTAGCTAAGTTACATTAGTTTTGATACTATGCACTCATGCCTATATTAAGTACAGTACACTCACACACCCCCCTCAAGATCAAGGTGGGGGTCTTGGAGAAGCCATGGCAGCCACCTTGAGCTTGTCACGCAATAAGAGGAAACGAGCAGGAGACAAAGGTTTGGTAAGAGCATCAGCCCACTGGTCATGGGAGGGAACATGCAGAACCTGTAGTTGCTTCTGGAGAACCTTCTCTCTTACAAAAAATAAGTCAATCTCCATGTGCTTAGTTCGGGCATGGAGGACTGGATTATGAGCCAAAGAGACAGCACTTTGGTTGTCACAGTAGATAACAGGGGACGAGAAACTGATACCAAGCTCAGTTAGAAGCGTCTGTATCCAAAGAACATCAGCTGTCACCTGTGCTAGGCTGCGGTATTCAGCTTCTGTGCTGGACCGAGCCACAACTTGTTGCTTGCGGGACCACCAACACACCAAATTCGGACCAAGATAGATGGCAGCCCCTGAAGTGGACCTGCGATCATCAGGATCAGCAGCCCAATCAGCATCACAAAATGCCCTTAAGGCAAGGGGCTGATGAGGAGAGGCTGGAAAAAATTGAAGTCCATGATGCAGGGTACCTTTTAGATACCATAGGATCCGTTTTACAGCAATCCAATGGGACTCTAGAGGGTGAGCCATAAATTGGCAGACCTTGTTTACTGCATAACTGAGTTCCGGGCGTGTGATAGTCACATATTGTAGTGCACCTACCACAGACCGATATAGAGAGGGATCAGAATAAGTGTCAGAACCAGTTTTGGAGAGCTTACAAGAGGAGCTCATTGGAGAAGAAATTGGCTTAGCTTCTGCCATGCGTGTTTTGACCAGTAAATCACGGATATACTAGCTTTGAGTCAAAAGGAGAGTACCATTCTGCTGTTTGTGAACCTCTATACCAAGAAAATAATCAAGAGCCCCCAACTGTTTTAGTGCAAATACAGAGTGCAGCTGCTGAATCAACTTGTGAATTAGAGAAGAATCACCGCCTGTGATGATTATATCATCAACATAAACTAGGAGATAGACAACAGCCCCAATAAGATTGTAAACAAATAGAGAGGGGTCACATTTACTGTCCTTGAAGCCGAGATTAAACAAGCTGTTCTTGAGGCGTTCAAACCACTGTCGAGGGGCTTGTTTCAAGCCATAAAGGGCTTTGTGAAGCTTGCAAACAAGAGTAGAATCAGCAGCTTCAAAGCCTGGGGGCTGCTGCATATACACCTCTTCCTCCAAGAGACCATTAAGAAATGCATTGTTCACATCCAGCTGCTGTAATGGCCAGTTGCGAGTGATTGCAAGAGTTAATATCAGTCTAATAGTGACTGGTTTCACCACCGGAGAGAAAGTTTCATTATAATCAAACCCATGGAGTTGATGAAACCCTTTAGCCACTAAACGGGCCTTGTACCGATTAATAGTGCCATCCGGATTTTCCTTGATGCGAAACACCCATTTGCAGCCAATGGGTGTCCGATTAGGAGGCAGGGGAACTAAGGACCGGGTCTTATTATTCTGCAGGGCAGCAAATTCTTCTTGCATAGCAGCATGCCATTTTGGATCACTAAGTGCTTGTTTTGCATTCTTGGGTTCCAAATGAGTAAGAAGAAGACTAGGATGGACACGAGGACAAACAATTCCTGACTTAGAGCGGGTTTGCATAGGGTGACAGTTGGCTGGCTGAGTTTGTGGGAGAGGAGAAGAAGAGGGTTGATGGAGAGTTGGAGAAGGAGAAGGGGAAATTGAGGAAGAGGAGCTAGACTCATGAGAGGTGGCAGATGGAGAAGAATGAGGTGCAAGAGGAGGAGGGACAGTAGGAGAAGGAGGAGGTGGAATGTAAGGTGAAGGAGATGATGATACTAAGGGGATAGAGGCCATAGGGGGAGGGGATGAGGTAGGAACAGTTGTAGTAGTAGATTCTGGAAAAAGATCAGAGTAAGGAAACCTACTTTCATTGAAAAGTACATCTTTAGAGATATAGAGACGCCCACTTGATGAGAGACACTTGTATCCCTTATGAGAAGTGGAGTAGCCTAGAAAGAGACATTCCTGAGACCGAAAATCTAGTTTGTGAGAATTATAGGGTCTTAACAAAGGGAAGCATGCACATCCGAAGACTTTTAGAAAATTAAAATCAGGTTGCTGTTTGAACAAGACATTGTATGGGATTGCAAATTGAAGAGATGCTGTAGGAAGGCGATTGATGAGAAAAACAGCAGTTTGAAAAGCATAATCCCAAAATTTTAGAGGTAGGGATGCATGGCTTAAAAGAGTAAGGCCAAGCTCCACAATATGCCTATGTTTTCTTTCAACTACACCATTTTGATGGTGTGTGTGAGGGCAAATGAGTCTGTGAATGACTCCAAGTTCAGTTAGATATTTTGTGAAGGGGCGAAATTTTCCCCCCCAATCTGTTTGTAGGCATTTCAATTTAGTGCCAAACTGCAATTCAGCCATAGATTTAAATTGTTTGAATACTGATAATGCATCAGACTTGGTTTTGAGAAGATAAATCCAAGTGAACCGAGAAAAGGCATCCACAAAGGTAATATAATAGTGAAAGTTTTGAGTGGATGGCATGGGGGAAGGTCCCCACAAGCCACTATAAACAAGTTCTAAAGGAGCAGTATATTGAGTAGTAGAAGAAGGGGAATGAAGCCTGTGGGCCTTTCCAATACAACATGCAGCACAAAAATTTTCTTCATTTGTATTAGAAACTGAAATGTTACAGTGTTTGAATACAAGCCTCATAGTATGAGGGTTGGGATGTCCTAGGCGTAAATGCCAAGTAAATTGGGAACTAGGGGATACAATTTTGGGTGTCTGTGACCCATTATTACAAGTGATACTATTTACAATGGGAATGGGAGAATTAGATGACAGAGGTGACATATCCTTGGAGCATGAAGGCAGGAACTGCAGGCTTGGAAATTGATACAAGCCACCAGAGCCCACTTGACCGCGAATAAGGACTTCATTACTGGCCTGAGATTTGACAAGACAGTGATTAGCATGAAATTCAAAGAAAACATGGTTATCTCTAGCAAATTTGCTAACACTAATCAGGTTTTTGGTTATTTGGGGAACATGTAGTAAATTGTGAAGGACAAGAGGAATGGAAGTGTTTAAAGGAGACATAAAATAGGTGGAACCAGAGGAATGAATGCGCAAACCTTGACCATTTCCAATGAAGATCTGATCATGACCTTCAAATGGAGTTGCCTGGTGTATGTTATTGGCATCTGCAGTCACATGAAATGAGGCACCAGAGTCAGGATACCACTGTTGAGTGACCTGAGGTGCTGAATTCATAACCATGGCACTTGGCTGAGCCATGTGATTGGAGAACTGTTGCTGTGGTGGACGAAGTTGAGATGAGGATGGATTCCAATTAGAGGAGGAACCAGAAAATCCTTGTCTGAAAAATAGGTGGACCTTGTGGATACTGAGAGAATGATGGCTGAAAACCTTGGAAGTAGTGCTGATATTGCTGAGGATTAGGTCGATTGCCATGATACTGAAGGTGAGCAGGTGGTTGATAACTTTGATTGAACCTATTGTAACATACATCAGCAGTGTGGCCATATTTAAAACAAACTTGGCACTGGATATTCGATCGGCCGCCGCCACGGCCACGACCACGACCAAAACGACCACCACGTCCACGATTAGAGCCTCGAAAACCAGAATACTGACTTGAATCTTGACCTTGAGTGGTGAGGTGAACCTGATTTTGATTGGAGTCATGTGACTGAGACGAAGAAGGAGCAATTGAACTCTGAGTGAGATTAATGGAATTGGATGCACTAATTTCTTTCTGACGAAATTTGTTTTGCCTGAGTTCATGTGCCAGAAGAAGAGCCTCAACTTCATCAACAGGTGAGGGTTCAAACTTACTTTCAATTACGGAGATAACAGGGCCAAATTCTTGAGGTAATCCTTCAAGAATCACATCAATGTGTTCTTGAGAGGAGACTGGATCACCAATAGATGCTAAAGAGTCCACCATCGCCTTGATTCTTAGAAGATACTCAGAGACCGTTCGATCAGCAAGAGTTGTAGAGCGCAATTCAGATCGCAGCTGGCGCGTCTTCGCACGTGTTTGTTTGTAGAAGAAGTCGTGAATTTTCTCCCATAGCTCGAAAGAGTGAGCGCAACCAAGAAACCTAGACAAAATAGCACTCGATAGAGTCGATTGAAGCCACGATAGGAGAATCTGGTCCTGTTGCTCCTAATCGGCAAACGCTGGATTCAACGATCTTGCTATACAATCAACTTCAGTCAAGTATTGAGGTGGAATTTGCGGAGAAACGACGAACCGGTGAAGGCGATGTGCCTTAATCACCGGCTCGATCTGCTGGCGCCACAGAACAAAGTTCTTGTCGTCGAGCTTATCATTGATAGGATGAGAGAAAGTATACGGAGAGGACGAAACAGTTCGCAAGGGAGGAACAAGATGCGGCGGCGATGGCGGCGGAGGCGGTGGCGGAGGTGGTGGAGGAGAAGAATCGGAATCGGCCATCAGAATCGATAGCTCATGATACCATATTGAATTGAAGAACAGAGAAGAAAGGAAGCATAGAGAGAGAGAGAGAGAGAGAATTGATTCTTGTATATTGAATCTCTAAAATGAATATATTCTATACATTGAATGTGGACAACTGTTACTTATATCAGTTGCAATTGCTAGCTGTCTAACAGAGACGGTTACAGGTGTAACCATATCTCTAGCTAAGTTACATTAGTTTTGATACTATGCACTCATGCCTATATTAAGTACAGTACACTCACACGAAGTATCCACTGACTTCGCCAATAACTAATCTCCGCCGGGGAACCTGGCTGACCACCTTAGTGGGGTCCCCCCTCCCAACCACATTTTTAAATCATTCATATATTTACACCTTCTATGGCTTTTTTCCTTTCATTAAAAGATGTAGGCTTTTCTGGTCTATTAGTGATTACTGTCATAAAATACTCGTGACAAAAACACGATTCCAAATATTTTACAAAAGTTTGCTCAAATAATGACCCAGTATCCTATAAATGCAGTGCAGAAAAGAGAAAACAAAGGAAAATCCTGAAAAACAATTCCTGGTTACACATGCTCAAAGATCAACAGGAGAGGGGATCATAGTCTATAAAAACTCTTGTAACTAACAAATGAATTAAAACATTTATAAAATAAAAAATAAAAAATACCAAACTGATGAATCTATATTCATACCATCACCATGGTGTACAGACTGGTCAGCGAGGATAGAGAACGAAGCACCAAAATAACCAACCCTCCTCCCTCCACTGTCTCTATCGTTCTTGCTAGGATATTAGGTGTCAATGCCTCAAAATCCTAAAATTAAAGACTATGGTGAAATCGATTTATCTTCGACAAAGGAAAGAAAAGGACAATCCTAAAACAGCACAAGAGAGTGAGGCAGTACTGAGTGTAAGATACCTGAAGAATACACATTCCAAAGGTATTACCAAGAATTCTTTCTGAATCCTTATATAAACAATAAGTTAGACCCCCACTTTCTACAAACAATGAAAATGGATCAACTTTCTCAGGATCCAAAAGACCCCTAACCGACATTCTTTTAATCTGCTGGGCACGCTTTTTCTTGTGACTGCATTCACAATCATCTCAATCAAATAAATCAATACAGCAGCAGTATATCACAATTTATGATACGGATAAATAATTTTTTCCAACACAAAGATAGAACCTGCTGAGCTCAAGTTTGTCCTTGTAACACCATAAAGCAGTTGGCCTGGATTTGATTTGTGCCTTGCTTAGCATGTGATGAAGATTTACAATCTGCACACGGTAGAGACTGCATTTAGCACTCAAACATTGCAACATACTCTTAATTTCTCTCACATTAAATGGAGTTCCCGAAATGGTTCAAATTATAAGGAGACTACGGGTGCACTTGGATGAAGTTATAAAGAGCTTATGAGAATAGCTTATGAAAATAGACTTACGCAAATAGTTTATGATCTTTATATAAGTTTATTTAAGCTTATTGCAATAAGCTTATCAGGGAAGTTTATGAGAATAAGCTATTTTCAGCTTATTTGATAAAAAAATTGTTGAATAAACCTTTGATTAAACTGTTTATACAAAAGCAGCAGTCAAATACAAAAATGAAATGGTTTTGTAAGAATGGACTGAGAGAGAAAACGAGAAACCTGATCGCGGAACTTGTCACCGATTATGACAAACATGGACCGATGCTTTGCTTTGACACCATTCTCAATCAGAGTTCTGATTCGTTCATCCACTTTCTTCCTCATTTCTCTGTTATTAAAATTCAATTCAATTTCCAAGGAACGTAGCAATAATAATAATAATAATCCAAAGAATTGAAACTACTCGAATTGCAGCATTTCAAAGCCAGCTGAATTGAGTAAAGGAGAGAGAAGGGCCAAGAAAAAAGAGCGAGGAGAATCGTCAAGCGAAACGACAATAAGACCTGGAGTAAAACAACGGTGGAGCTTCTGTGGGAGAGGGTGTGGGTGTGTAGAGTAGGCGTCGACCGCAGCTAGTGTTCAAAGAACGGTGAGAGCCTTGTTGTGTTTAGGGTTTATGGATGGTTTAAGGGCGCGTATATCACTCAGTTAGTACCTGCGCCTCACGATAGCACTATGGTCTAGGGTTATTATTACGGATTTTAATAGGTATACCCGACATGTCGAAACTCATTAATCAGTCGTAACTCATTAAGAATCAACTTAACTTCATAATCGATTAGCAAAAAAAAACTTAACTTCATAATCACATTTTTGAATGTTATTAAGCATAATTTTCAGGTATTCAAATATAATCTATTATATATATATTTGAACACTTGAAAATCATGGTTAATGTTATTCAGTGAATATTAATAAGTTGTGACACATTTGCATATCATTAACCAAAATCAACACTTCATTAACTATGTTTTTTGAAAAATTGTTGTCGAACTTTGTTGTCTTATTTAGATGTTCAAATAACATTTCTCTATTACTACTACTACTACTATTACTATTATTATTATTATTATATTAAAATACATTTTTGGTCTCTTCAATTATTTTTTTAGTTTCAACTTACTCCCTTAATTTTTAAAAGTTTCAATTTGGTCGCTAATTTGTCCCTGTTAATACAAATTAGTCCTCTCCGTCAATGAGTCAATAACGATGTTAACTTTTCGAATTTAATAACAAAAATTAAAAGGCCAGTTCGAAATATGTTAACAATTTAAAGGATCAGTTTGAAATATGTTAACAATTTAAAAGACCAAATTGAAACTTATTTAAAACATAAGGGATTGAGAGCTAACATCGTTACTGACTTCATTGACGGAAAGGGCTAATTTGTATTAACAAAGACAAATTAAGGGATTAAATTGAAACTATTAAAAGTTAAGGGACCAAGCTGAAACTAAAACATAAGTTAAGGGACCCAAAAATTATTTTAGCCATTCTAAATAGACAATCTAAACAATAACAATGGAACATAGTCTCATTCCATTTCACTCTGTTCTATCATTTTACATAAATTTAAACATAGCCTAAATAAACTAGCTACTTGATAATTGACGAATAAAGGGCCTTATCTTCAATTCCATTATAAATACCAATGTATATCCAAAGTGGAAATCAACTTATTCCAAATAATTTTTCACTCACCAATACAAATAAGCGAGAGATTAATTAAATACTCTCGTGATTCGACTTGATGGTTGACTTTATACAAATATTCAATACTCCTTCTAGTCGTATATCATGATCTGCGATATTTGGTTGGAACAATTAACACCAACTGTGGGATAGAACCCACTACCACAAGGTTTTGGAACACATATAACAGTCATTCTTAGTTAGACTACTAGTCAAGAATGCATTACTATGCTACTTTCCACTATCAACTTTCCCTAACTCGGGAAGCCATAAGAATGTCAAGAGCATCTCAGCAATATAGAAGACGACAATATCTTCACGAAACCAGAAGCACCTTATGTTGGAATATTTTATTTCAATATCACAATGTGGGCACATATCGGTAGTTAATTATATTAGCTATTTATCAATTTATCAATTAGGAGCTTTAATTGATATGTGATCAAATTAAGAGATGAGGTCAATCAGATTTCTGATTTGGTAATTGATTATCATTAATTATCTGATATGGGCAAAATATGAGTGGATGTCATTGATAACCAATTTCGGAATAATGGGAACCCTAATTGGTCATCACCCTACATATAGGCTATGGTCCACCAGACATAAACATTGCCTCTTCTCCCCATCTGAAGAGCGACTAAGGCACAAGGAGTCCAGGTTGAGGAAGAACCACAAGCCAACGGGTGTTCATTACCAGTCTCTCTCTTTCTCCCTCTTTCTCTCTTTTTTCAGGTTACCGCACATTGATCATTAGCAATGGATCCAGGTATTCCTATAATCTTTGATAAGCCAACATGTTATAGATCCTAAGATTATTGGGATATGGTTTTTCTTGATAATATGAGATGCATGCTTACATGTTTATTATGTTTCCGCAATTAAGATTTATAACAGCATGCCTTGTATATGATTTATTGAGTTCAAATCTAACACCTTAAGGTTGTTAAATAGTACATTCACTTACATTCTTGTCTTAGGTTGCCTCTCGAGTGAGTTCTTATATATTTGAAAAGATTAAAATCTACACCGAATAAGTCGTTACATATATACATAACAAACCAAGACAATTGAAAATATGTCGATTGTTTGACTAGTACACTTGCATTTTGTAAGGTGAGACGTATCTAGTTGCCAGGAACGTGTTTGAAAAGCACAATTTACACTTTTTTTGTTACAGTTGTCAAGGTGAAGCCATAAATTTTATATAAGGGGCCATAGGTAACATAAAATGACAATAAAAAGTTAACTAATATATAGAAGCAAATTATATGAAACAACTTTTATATATTTTGTCAACTTAATATAATATAAAATACTCAAACAAGTTTATAGTCATCTTAAGTATAATACCTAAAACTTACACTTCTTTAATTATGTACGATGATGATTCATGGAGTAAAAATAAAAAATTATCATAGATGTGGCAAATTCTTGAGCAAAAGTTTTTTTTAAAATATAAACAATTGTATCTAGCATGTGTTTCTGAAAAAAGTGAAAATAGAAGCCTTTGGAACTGAACATATTATTGTTGAATTTGGGTATTATATTTATATCTATATCTATATCTATATAATATATATTTCAAGCACACACCTTTGGAAAGTTTGGACAGCTATCATCTTCTCATGCAATAGCTTCCAAAGGAAGCTCCTTCAAACCTTTCTATTTTTAGCAAGTTTTTCATATAAATGTTCAAACAAAAGAATTCAGGCACAATTGTTTCTTCATGGGATCCAGCTCATACCCTGTTGATTACTACCCATTTTTATCTCTCATTTCTGTCAACCGTGCAGTACACTCACATTGCTATTTATTATTTTAATTTTTTTAACCAATCCCTGTCAGTATCTTCTTTCACACTCTTCTTCCTACTCATCTTTCTCTCCTCGTTTCTTGCATTTGTTGCTTCGTTTACCACACCAGTTCAATGGATGGATGGCTTGCACAAATAAACAAGGCCATCTATTGGTAAGAAAAAACCACAAAATTAATTCCAACCATCAACCTCCCAGGACATCCAATTAAGAAATTTCTTTTTTTTTTTCTTTTATTATTATTTTTCTTCCTTTTCAACACCAGAAAGATTTGGTTGACCCATTTGAATCCCACTCTTATCACTCTCTCTCTCTCTCTCATTTCAACAGTAACTTGCTACACTTCTTTCATTTGAATTTGAATTAACTATTCATTTTTTTAATTTATTAAATTTGTTTTAAACATTTTAATTGGTTTCCCTCTGACACTCCCTTTCCTTCGTTCGCTGCTGCCTTGGGAAGGGAAAGATTTTCTCCATCTCGGAAGAAGCTCTCAAGTGCATCTCTTCTTTGTTCATCATGCGCCTCTCTGTGGCTCCTCTTCTATGTTTATCATGCACGACAGATTACAGGTGAGGGAGTATGTATATCTATATCTATATCTATATTCAATATAATATATATTTCAAGCACACACCTTTGGAAAGTTTGGACAGGTGTCATCTTCTCGTGCAATGGCTTCCAAAGGAAGCTCCTTCAAACCTTTCTATTTTTAGCAATTTTTTCATATAAATGTTTAAACAAAAAAATCCAGGCACAATTGTTTCTTCATGGGATCCAGCTCATACCCCATTGATTACTACCCATTTTTATCTCTCATTTCTGTCAACCGTGCAGTACACTCCTCTTCTATGTTCATCATGCGTGCCAGATTACAGGTGATGTAGAATGTAGAATGTAAAATGTAAAATTTAATTTAAGCTTCATTTTATCATTACCAGAAGGAAATGGACCTCTTATTAATGGTTTAGGTGGTGATCATTCCATGACTAATGTAGCTGAATGAGTTTGTCCTAAAAGAAGAAAGAATGATAAGCTAAAATATCAATCTCCTCAGTGTAATATTGATACCTATGTTGCGTTACACCTCAAAGTGATGCAAGCATGTCTTCTACACTGCAGTTAATTGGGAAAACGGATTTTGGACTTCGAAATCAAATTTTCAATGCTTATGTTTTTTTTGTTTTTTTCCATTTTAGTTAGTAATTAATTTGTAAATTTTGTGTTTTATGACCAAACTCAATCTACAATGATACATCTACCACTGCAAGAGTAAAGATGTCACCAACTCCAATGTCAGAAGTTTTAAATCCTTCATCGTTGCAACTTGGTTTTAAAGGCATCAGAAAATCAAAAGAGGTCCTAAAGTCAATTTCCCATAACAGATTCGATTTTAATGATACATACAATGATCCAAATGAATCCATAAATGGTAATTCATCAGTTTGTTTTAATATTTTTGTATTCACTAAGCTTTGTTACAGTCGTTATATATTTATCTTGTATGATATTTTTTATCACATTGCCTACAATTTGAGTCCTGATATCATTGTAAATTATATTACATTGGTCATATTAATGTTTTAATACGGTCAGGGGATGTGGAAAATGTTCAAATAGCACCTGATACAGAGTCGGAGTTATATTCAAAGGTTGAAACTGAAGGTATTGTTTTTGGTTTAAAGATATACAACTACTTTGTTTGTTTACGTATTCTTTGTTCTTAAGTTTCTTCAATATAAGTCATTCCCGTATTGTAAACATGTGTTCAGTATGCATCGATTTTGGGGAGCCTTCAATGCGTTGTAAATATTGCTACGCTAGCGTATGGTTTGAAGAAAGATCTGAAAAGACGCGACGATCAAAAGATGTTGATTTCTCTATCTGGTACTTGAAAGGGAAGGTTCAGCTACCATTCTTAGAAAAACCTCCATAATTACTTTTCAATTTAATGTCTGGAGAAGATGGAAGGAGTAGACATTTTAAACAAAATTTAAGGGCTTATAACAACATGTTCTGTTTAATGTTCTATCACTTGGTTACTCTTGTATATGGGTGAGTACCCCTTGTACTCTTATCTATATGTCATTTGCTTACCCAAAAAAAAAAACATGTTCTGTTTTACGTCCATGGGTGGAAAGATAGATAATTCAATCAACGATGGAGGAGGTCCTCCTCAAATCATATTAAGTGGCCAAAATTATCATCGAATTGGAAGTTTGTTACCAGAAAAAGGAAGTCCTCAAAAATTTGCTCAACTATACATCTATGATACGCCAAATGAAGTGGACAACAAAGTTAATCACTTAGGGTAACTAACCGGCTTGGGGCGAACAATGCACTTGTAGCAGTTTCGGGTCATTTGGCCAAGCTATGCAAGTGTAGATAGAGACTCGCCGTCGATTGAGGAAAAATAGGGGTGCACTGAATGTTGGAACGGTGGCACCTGGGACCCTCAGTAAGTGGGGTTATTCGAGTTTATAAGGAACGATCCACCATCATTATGAGGCAGCTCAGATCCAAAGGATACCGAATTTCTTCATCTCGTTAAGAAGAAAACGTTTTTAAATTGTTTGATTCAAGAGTGACACATCCTGCGATATATCCTATATATGTGAAAATTTGGAATTATTTATCTTTCGTTTGTCCTTTGATTCTCGTGTTTCTACTTCTAATGGGGATAATCTTGTTACTCCATTGCTTTGTTTAAATTGTCTTCTTGTGTATCAAGACATGCCTTATGTCATCGTTCTTCCTTGTTATCTATTTATAAATTGTATACTAGTCTTGGTATTGGCTCACTGTCATCTGGACTCGTTGTCATAAAGTACTCTGACAAAACTATCTTTATCTCTTCACATCCAAATTTTTTTTTTGTCAATCCTTCGATTTCAAATTTCGATCTATATTGTATTTGTTGTTTCTTGTGATAATTGCTTGGTTGAGTGAGCTCAAGGATACATACTCTTATTCACTGCTACTATAGAGGCAGACGGTGATGTAGTGGCTACACCTGTGGCGCACAAGTTTCAATAGAGGGTTGAATTTAGCATAGGTCTAGTGTTATAGAGTATACTAGTATCTGTAGCACCTTACAGGATGGCACCTTTAAAGTTGGGTGAGTTCAAGAACCATTTTGAGGAGTGTGAAGAGAATTTTCGAGAGCATTAAGAAAAGATTGGTGTCAGCACCTGTCTTGACCTTTGAAAATATGTGTTACCATTATTATCAATAATGAATAACTAATTGAAATTATTGTGCATGATTGGAGAATTGATTATGACTTGGCCAACTAATTCTTGATATATGAAAGTGAAAATGAATATCATGATGTATCGCTGCATGTATATATAAGTTCTTAGCTTGAAGAATTATTTACTTGATCATTCCATATGTGGTTAACCAGTTTAAAAATAATAATAATAATAACTTGTTATTTTCTCTAAAGATAATTGAGGATCAATCTTTACAGTTATGCCGCTTGAAATATGAAGAAAAAAATCTCATTTTTGTCTCTTAATAAAATTGTCATTGCTATGATAGTATGAGATGTTAATATTTGACACATGAAAGCTGTTTTGCTGCATTTAGGTTACCATTTTGCAGATGTAATGCTATAAAAAAAAATTAAACAACATAATGAATGGCAAGAACTTATTTTACAACTTGATGTGTCATAGTATATCAATGTAATTTCCTCATTATTTATTAGCTAGATTTTTATCTCACATATCATTAAGTATGTTGTTTTGTAACTCTAATGTATGATGTTATAATTTAA
The DNA here is from genome assembly GCA_035048595.1 of Echinosophora koreensis. Classification (NCBI taxonomy): domain Eukaryota; kingdom Viridiplantae; phylum Streptophyta; class Magnoliopsida; order Fabales; family Fabaceae; genus Echinosophora; species Echinosophora koreensis. Next base: position 231,119 of record JAPCYP010000008.1, read on the forward strand.
AAGTGATTGATTTAAGAAGAATTCTGGTAGATATTCTAGCGTTACCATTGGGATTAAATATTGATATTTATTTTGTGGCAGGCTAGAAACACCATTATTTCTTTGGCCCTAAATCATCTATATGATGAATGAAACTCTTAATAGACTTAGTACTTGGTGTGTGGTTTGGAAAAAAAATTATATGAAACTAGAGAAGTTATTTTGAAATGTATATTTAATCTTTAATTCTAATAATAACAATAAAGAAATATATGTATGAACTTAAGAAGCTAAAAAACTAAGTAACAAGTGAATTGATTGTTTGTTTCTAGTAGTACATAGTATAGATGACCACAATAATTTTTTTTTCTAGCGTTAAGTTATGTTTTGCTTTCATGATTGAAATTAATTTTGTAAGGTTAGCGATTAAGAATGAACATTTTGTTTTCCTATGACTATGATTCCTAGAATTTATCTTTTACTTTGACATAGTCTCCTTTCTAATTGAAAGTTGATAATAAAGATAAGGAAAAATCAGAGTAAAATGTGATTTTCGAATTGTTGTGCTTATATGTAATGCCGTGCGACTTTTTTTTTTAATATTATTTCCTATATTTTATTTTAAAATTAATTGATTTTATGAACATGCCTAAAAATAAAATAAAATTTGAGTACACAATTATAATATATATGTATATATAAGAGTTAGCTTGATTTCCTTTTGAATTTAATGTTAATGAGTCAATGTACATCTGTATTGGTTATATTTGATTTGGAGTCTATGTGTTGAATTTTGTCTCGATAGAATCATAAACCCCTCTCGCGATATTAATAACATGCTTATTGTATTTGTTCTATTTGAATTGTTATTTGATTATGTGAGTTAAATTAGGAATTGGAACTATGTTTCTATGCATATATTCAAACAGTAAAAGCTTAGAAAAGGAGGATTGCCATATTATGTTATGAATTATGAGGATTTATTATAAATGATTATCGATGTATGTTTGAATATGCGAATTACAAAGGTGCATCATATTTCTACACTCCAATTTTTACTCTAGGATTTTAATCATAGACGAGTGCTATGTGATTGATACTTGCCTGAATGTTATTATTGTGATTAAATAAAGTATGGTCTTAAAGCTCTTTTAATGAAAATTGTGATTCTTATCTTTAGTTCCAAAAAAAAAAAAAAGGTTTCTCATGTTTGAATATATCTACTCTCATCTTGTTTTGTGTTCTTTGTTTCAACATAGAAGTGCATGTGCTAAATGTATGGTAGGATAAAGATTTATTAAGTTATCGTTCAATTATTGTTATGTACATGTTTAGTTACATATAGTTACAAATATTGAGGACGAAATTTCTTGAAGGAGGGGAGAAATGTAACATCCCAAAAATTAGCTACTAGGTAATTTAATAGGAATTGAATTATTTTAATGATTATAATTCAAGTTTAGAAGTGATTAAATCTCATAAGTGATTTAAAAGAATTTAAATAGATAGTTTTGAGTGTTTTAGGCCCAATTTCACACAAGAGACCTCCTATGACCTGATACCAAACTTCATATGGATATTTCATAGCCAAAATGAACTATTTTAGACTCGATGTCTTCATAAGAAATGTATATATGTCTCTTAGCTTTCCATAGACACCAAATTCGTCCAAGTTGGATTTCTGTAGCTCAAGTTATGACTAAATTCGTACACACTGTTCGGGTTCCAGCGCTAGAACCATTTTTCTAACTTCTATCCCAGTTTTAACCATATAAACGTCCGTTTCAGGTTTTATGGTCTTCATGAAAGTTGTAGATATTTATTTTATATTTCCAATGACATAAAATTCATAATTTTTGGATAGCTAAAACTTAGGATATATGCGAAATACAGAGCTGTATGTTGGGAAAGTGGGCCTGCCGCATTTTTACACGTTTTGGGCTATTGGGGGCTCTATAAATAGAATCTTAACAATCTTAGGGTGTGTTTTGAACCCTAGTTATACCTATAAACTCAGAAACGGCTAAGAAGAGAAGAAATTCAAGGATTAAGAAGAAAGAGTTGTGGAAGAGGGAGTCTAGGAAGAGGAAGATGAGCAAAACTCTTGGCAAACGCTAGGATTCGTCGTAGGAAACGCTTCGAGCAATTTGGAGGTCTTCAAGAGATGAGCAACAATACTTTTACGAACCCTTTCCATGGTATATTTGTTTGTTGTGTTGACAAGGGGCTTACCCTATATTTTGGGAGAATTTAATTGAATGATGCATATTAATTATCAATAACCTAATTTATAAAATTGGAGGTTTTGTAAAAAAGAGAATTAATTAACTAATTGTGTAACACCCTCCCTGGGTCATTACATGGTTACCCGTTGCGGAAAATAAAACTTTAGTTCGCTGGTTGCTTTCGGAAAATAATATTTTCTTAAGTTGTTAACATTCCTCAAAACGGTGATAAATTTGTTCCTTTTTCTTTTCTTTTCGACCAATCCAACAACAACGTAAACATCATCAAATATGGAGATATATAAATATAACACACTTCTATACTGCATCATAATCGTTTACACAACAAGACCTTACTAAGTATAGGTTCTTCCAAAACATAATATAGCTCAAAACCTAAGCTGGTCGGAACTAACAGACACTATGAAATTAGTAAACAGCATCAGCATGCTCTGAACTAAACAGCCTTCTTCTTGTTGTAGGAGTCATATTCCTTGAGCGGTTCATCTGGACTCGAATATAAATATATGCCCAAGGAGAGAAAACAGAAATAGAACATGCAAGAGTGAGAAACCAATATATGGATTTAACGCGATAACTACATGCGTGACCCAAAAGAAAACATATACAGAAATACAAGTTTATAACACCATCAACATTCATAATAAGGCAAATAGTTTATACATGGGTTCCACACCCCAAACATCATCATTTGAAAACTATGCATGTGCACTTCAATAATCGTCGTCTAACTTTTACCTAATCTCATGAGATATCCCCAACCTCGAGGTGAGTTGATCAAACTCAATAGCCACGCAGGCAAAAAGGCACGAAGCCAAAACCATAGCACACTGTCCAACACAAGGCACAGTGATCACCGAATATGGTTACCATAGCACACTGTCCAATTTAAGGAGCAGTGATCACCGAATATGGTTTTTCATTGTCCAACCAGGGCACAATGATACGTCGATTCATGAATATCGCCATGATATCATGATTAACAAACAGGCATGTCTGCCTAAAATGCATGTAAAACATTTTGTTCTTGACACTTTTCTTTGTGTTCAATCTTTCCTTGTCGAAGCTCAAAAGCTTACGACCAACCATAATTTTAGACATCTTAACACTTTCATTAATAACACAGGACCTCAAGTCCGAGTGCTCAATCACGAAACCCCTAGACCGATGCCTCGGGCTTAGGTTCGTGGTAATAGAAAACAGTATTCACTTTGAATAATATTATTTACTCCGAAATTAGGACACGCAGTCCAAACTACACCGAAATTAGGACACACAGTCCATAGGACACGCAGTCCAAAACTACTCTGAAATTAGGACACGCAGTCCAAAACTACACCGAACCTAAATTCCAAAACACCGCAAGAACACTATTTCTTCTCCTACATCTCGAGTACTAAGTTCAAACTCACTGTCTACACTGTTTGCGTAAAACTGGTGTCTGGAAAATCATCTCAAAGGGAAAATCCTTTTATAAAACCATCTGATACTAAAATCTTTTCTGTAACCGTGTTTTCAGAACTAATTGTCGTCTAACGTTTTAAAATACGTTTAAGTCAAAATTTGATATTTTTCTCCTTAAATAATTTTCTAAATTCATGATTAAGTTATTTTCGAAGATTAATTTCATAAAATAACTTTTTATAATATTACGGAATTTCTTACGTAAAAATTAACAGTACAAAAATAATTTCACGGTTACGTCCTTACTGTGACTCATAGTTTACTTTTTCACTAATAAATCATTAAAATAATAATATTTTCGAAAATGCTTTATTTTCTCCAATAATTATTTAAATCATAATATATTCCAATACCTCTCCATTAAATACTGAATATTACTCATGAAGCTTCTTAAAACTTTTATCTCGTTTAATTAATTGAGCACTGACCACTGTCAGGCTTCTCAACCCACAATCAACAACATCATAACAATTATTTCCAAACAGATCATGCATCACAACATTATAACATTTAACTGCAAATAAACACTTAACCGCAAATAAATAAACACAACTTAAAACAAATTACACAAAAATACGACAACCACAGATAAAATAAAGACCAACAACAGATAGCATGTAGCCATCCGAAAATCCCTTAGGAATTCCCCTCTTACCTCTTGAAGACCTTAGCTTCCGATCAAAAACTTTGTCGCGAATCCGGAAATCGTCGACGCACGTACACGACACAATTCTTTATCCTTCCAACAAACCACAATCAACCAATCAAAACAAGCAAATACAATCACCTAAATACTAAGGTTAGGTCACGGCCTCAAGGGGTTTTTGTGACTAAAATTCCTAAATTTACTTAAGTCTTGGATTAATGATCCTAATATACTTAAGGAAATGGATTAGGGCTAAACAACAAAGTTAAGAATCAAAACCATCCTAACCCTCTAAATGGTAGATTCGGCCAAGACATGTCCATGAGGCTAGGGTTTTTAGTTTAATGATGAAGGGAAGTATGAATCACCTCTTGAAGATTGAAGAAATGAATAAAATGATCAATCCAAACTTGATGGCTTTTGAGACAGCTTTGAGGGTGTGGTGGTTTTGGGAGTGTATCTCACAATATACTCATCCAAAAATCACAAACTTTGGCTTTTTAGAAAGATAAGGAGAAAAGGAACAACTTAGGTGTTGAAGGTTTCATTTGTTTCGAATCATAACAGGGGTGAAAATAGGCTTCTTTCTGCTGTCTCGCATGGATCTGAGGATTCTGGGCAGTTTCTGTATTTGGGTCATAACTCTCAATATAATCATCCGTTTTTGATGATCTTTAGCTCGTTGGAATGAAGATAGAAAAGGGAACAACTTTAATGTTGAGAGTTTTTCGAGTTTCAGAAAGGAAGATGGTCATAATTTCGGTGCAAGTTCGGTCAGTTTAGGACATCCATAATCATTTTCATGAAAAATGAACAAAAGTTCATCCCCCCACATGAACATAGGTTCGGCCTAGGCATGAAACAATCTCTTGGATTATGGTATCAAGAATGATTATAAGCACATAGAAATTGGTTTTACTATTTTAGGAGTTTTCTATGATTTATGGTGATTTTTCAAAGTTCTAGATCTAGAAATTGGAAAATGAAGAACATGGATGAACAAGGCATTGAATCATGAAATTTATTGAAGAACATGAAGATGATTAAGCAAGGAGAACAAGGTTTACCTCTTGTAGATCCAAAACAAGTGAAGAATCAAAGACTTGCTTCACAAAATGATACTAGAAAACTTATGAACTTATAAGTGTTTTATGAACAAAAGGCAATAGGAATGAAATGAAGTGTGATGGAGGGTATTTATAGGAGTGTGGGCTGCGAAAATAGGGACCAAAGAGCAAGGAATTCTAGTTTCATAAGGACCAAAGTGCAAATACTTTGAAGGACCAAATTGCAAAATAGAAAAAGTCTAAGGACCTAAATGCAATTTCCTTAGAAATTGTAATAATGAAGCCATGTGCACCATAAATGCATTCACATGGGTGAGTCATCTCATATGACTCATTGGTATTATCCAATACCGGCTCCCGGAAATCCCGTATTCTGCTCCATCGCTTACCCGATTAATATAATGCCGGATAGAATATATTATTTTCGCATTTTATAGCGAAATATTTTTAAAAATACCAAATCGAAGGAAATTAAATAAAAACCTTAAGTTTCTCATTTAAGGATTAAAATTAGGTCATCTGAGCAGTATAATTATACTGTCAGTGAAATTCACAGACCGGGTTCCGCCTGACTTTTCAACCTAAATTTTAACCGTAACTCTCTACCATCAAGTAGAGTATCACTATGGTTTTGGAATAATTAAAATAATTTTCTAAGTCTCGGATAAAAATATAAACGTAATTATATAAATTTCTGATATTAGAAAACAGCGGAAAGTCGGGGTGTTACAAATTGAAGTTGGAATGTGCTTACTCATGTATGATATGTTGTGATATCCATGATTGTTTGTTATAGGTGGAAATTTCTATGTTTAATTTGTGGAAAATATCTTGTTATATGCATGTGATATGACATGTGAATTATAATATGTTGTATGATGTTTGCCGTAATACCACCTATGATAGGGGTATCGAAGAGTAATACCGCCGTAATGGGTATCGAAAGTAACATCGCCAAGTATTTGGGATGTCGAAAAAGAGCAATACAACCTAAAAAGGGGTATCGAAAGTAACACCGCCACACGTTAGGGTGTCGAAAAGGGAGAAATGCCACCATATGCACATGGGAGGTATCGAAATAGAAATGTCCCCAACAAGAGGGTGACATCAAAACACTCATCATGAGTATGGGTGGGCAATGAGAAACCATTGTCGTGTGATGTGTGAGATTTATGACATGCCGGCAAGAGACCAATTTAAGATTGAGGTCTCCGAGCCACTTGGATTATTTTTGAGATTATTTTGGTATGTGGAATGTGATGCATTGAAGTGATTTGTCACTATGCTATATGTTTTTGAGTTGTTGATATTACTGTTGTTATTAAGTATATTTTAATATATATATATTTTTTTATAAATTAGCAGATACCATGGACAGTTTTTCTGGTTACCGCGCCGGCTGAGAACAACACTATTTTCGAAACATTTTATAACTGTATTGTTGTTCACTATAATTTTATATATCATTAAAAAATGTTGTTTTCAGAATCCGAGGACATCGTCATTGAGGACGCAAAGACTTGAGGAATATATCTTTTAGCTTTTAGTTTGGTTAGTATTGTGGGATGGATTATGGGGACCTTGTAATGGTCGTTGTTGTTGTTGTTATTATTATTATTATTATTATTATTATTATTATTATTATTATTATTATTATTATTATTTTCTCGGATTGTAATAGACGCCCGATTTTGAGGCTTTTCAGTTTATTTTGTTGTATTGGATTTTTAACTCTACTTTGATAATTATTATTATTATGAGATTATTTTCAGACTCAAATAAATTTGCGAAATTTGTATGTTATGAATCTTACCTTCATTAAACAATTTAAAAGGATTTTACTATTTTTATAAATGGGTTACTAATGTAACGAAGGACGTTACAATAACCATGATATATGTACGAAGTATCCACCACTATTAGCAATGACTAATCTCCGTCGGGGAACATATTGAGTACACAAGGTGGGTTCTCCCCTCCCAACCAGAATTAATATAAATAATATATATAAAATAAAAAAATATAGACTTTCTCCTTAAGACAGATTTACCGAGCAAGGGTCTGGTGCACCGGGCACAGGTCCCAAGTGCACGTGGTGTCTGATCTAGCTCAGTTGGTGTGGACAGGAACAAAGGGAACAACGGTCTGGTGCACCGGGCACAGGTCTCCTTTGCACCTAATGCCTAATCTAGCTCGGTCGGTGCGGATAGGATCCAAGAGAGCAAGGGTCTGGTGCATCGGGCACATGTCACCGGTGAACCTAATGCCTGATCTGACTCAGTCGGTACGGACAGGAACCAATGGAGCAAGGGGTCCGAATCCACTCCTCTACTTATATTCTTTAAAATGAGTTATATATATATAATATTTTTTACAAAAATACTTGTCAAATATTTGTTATATATATTAATCAAAAAACTATTTTATATATATATATATATATATATATATATATATATACACACATATATTTGGCCCATTCTAATATTTTCTGAATTTATCCTTACTTCCTCCTTTAATACATACATATCTAACGAATCTTCTAATTACAAGTGGAAATAGTATTGCTTATGCAATTCCTATTAATAATAAATAAACACCATTCATGGCCTATTGACTAATTTTTTGGTCAACATATATTTTTGCCATAATTTAAACATTTAAATTAATTGCGGACGATTACAAATGACAACCACAATTAGAATGTTAGTTACACAGGTAGCCAAGGAACCTACTATTTTAGTGCTTTATTTAGATAATTTAACTACCCAATTTTGGAACAGATGTTGCTGATCATTCATTCTTAACATGCATGTATTTTTACTTACAAACCTTTTTATCTTCTTTCTACTCAAAACCTTATATCTTCTTTGTTACACACTTTAACTTGTACCAATCTGCTAACCGGCTCAACCATGGCTAGAGCCGAGTTCCTCATTTGGGCATTTTGTTTGATATTGGTTATAGCACATTGCCAACTACAAGATGCACAAGGGGCAGAGACTCTACCAGATATTGGTGTCAATTGGGGTGCACAAGCATCTCACCCCATGGATCCTCACATTGTTGTGAATATGTTGAAGGACAATGGAATAAAAAAGGTAAAGCTTTTTGATGCAGATTCTTGGACTGTGAGTGCTTTTAAAGGCACAGACATTGAACTCATGGTTGGAATTCCTAATGATCAATTGAAGAAACTGTCTAAAAGTAGGGACGATGCAGAAGATTGGGTCAAAGAAAATGTCACCAAACAGGTTCATGATGGAGGTGTCAACATCAGGTATTCCTTCACTTGGGACTCTCATTATTATTATTATTATTTTTCATATTTCATTATGAACAACATATCATCAATATATAATTTAGGTTAGCGAGTTCAAATTTTTTGTCTTCCTTATATTGAAAAACGTGGCGGAGTCCATTAGAGAAGAAAAATAATTGAGAAAAAAATCTGAAATGTGAAATTGATGAAAATGAGACATTAGTTTAAAATAAAGTAAGATGCACCTCAGTGGAAAGACAAATATTTGTCTCTATTTCTTTTACTCGTGTGCATCAACATTGTTGGTACATAATATCAATGTAGTTAACTAATTCTAACCAACTTGTAATTATCTCTAACACCTTATTCATCATCTCGTGTTATAGATACGTATCGGTTGGAAATGAGGCTTTCTTGAAAAGTTACAACGGTTCATACGTAAAAATCACACTCCCGGCAATGCAAAATATTCAAAAGGCTATTGAAAAGGCTGGTTATGGAGGTAAAATCAAGGTGACTACGGCTTTAAATGCTGATGTTTATGAATCTGGTGCAAACAAGCCATCAAAAGGAGATTTCCGCAAGGACATTTATGATGATATGAAACAAATAGTGAAGTTTCTTGATGAAAAGAACTCACCATTCGTTGTCAACATATACCCTTTCCTGAGTCTATACCAAAGTGAAGATTTTCCAGAAGAATTTGCATTCTTTGATAGTCAAAACAGTGAAATTGATGACAATGATGCACATTATACTAACATGTTTGATGCAAATCTAGATACCCTTGTTTGGTCATTGAAAAAAGCTGGTCACCCTAACGTGCAAATTATGATTGGTGAAATTGGATGGCCCACTGATGGTGACAAAAATGCGAATATAAAAAATGCAATCAAGTTCTATAGAGGGTTCCTTAAGAAAATGGCAGCCAAAAAAGGTTCTCCACGTCACCCAAAAACTATGACAGTGTATCTATTTGGTCTTATGGATGAGGATCAAAAGAGCATTGCACCTGGTAACTTTGAGCGTCATTGGGGTATTTTTCGTTATGATGGAAAACCAAAGTTTCATATAGATTTTTCTGGTAAAGGGGAAGATAAATCGCCTATAGGAGCAAAAGGGGTTCGCTACCAAGAAAATAAATGGTGTGTGTGTTCTCAAAAAAGAGATCAAGAACGTTAGTAATTTGGCTGGAGCATTAAGCTATGCTTGTGCAGGTGGTGATTGTACAAGCTTAGGTTATGGTTGTTCTTGTTATGGAATTTTGAACCCTGCTGGTAATGCTTCATATGCTTTCAACCAATACTTTCAAATAAATGACCAAAGTGTTGAGGCATGTGATTTTGATGGAGTTGCTACTATTGAATCCAAGGACCCATCAAAGGGAGATTGCTTTTTCCCTATAGCAATCTATAGCAGTGGAAACATGGTTAAAGCAGTGGGAGGTTTTTTCATCACTTTCTCATTGATTTTCACAATATTTATGTGAAAGCTATATGTAGTTGACTAGTTGGTAAGGAATGCATTATTAATGGTGAGATTTAAGTAGTTAGTTTACATAACATTATAGGTGTAAGTCTGCTTTTATAGCATGAGCTTTGTTATTCACAAGACATAATTTGTATAGGAACTTTATATACCAATTTTATCGTGCTCCTTTTTTTATCTTTCTCTTTTTACAGATAAGATATATCTATTTTCCAAGAATAACTCTATAAGTGGCATAGAGGAATAGTTAGACACAATTCTTATTTAGAGAAAACTATTTTTATAGAAGTTGGAATTTTAAAATTTATTTTCAAAATAATTAGATGATTCGAAACCAAAAAGACCCTTCCCATTTATCACTATAAAATTAACGGCCAACAAAATCATTAAATTTTGCAAATAATTTCATACCTTTTTTTAGTTAAATTTTTATGCAACCAAAATAAAATAAAACATCTCAAAATCATTTTTCATCGAACACATTCACAATTAAAATTGATTTAATTATAAAATCAATTAGATAATTGAAATAATTAATTTTTTCATAGTTAATCCTAACAGGGAAAAAATGTGTAACTACAGGGAAACCAACCTTAAAATTAAGCCATGAAGTGGAAAACAACATTTTAATTTAACTATATTGAAAATAACTTTTTTTATCCTTGGTTAATCCGATCAACCTGTTGGATAATCAAGTAAATTAATAATATAAAAAATTATTTCACTTTTATTGTCAATATATTATAAACATCGCGTTTAATTTAAAAAGTAATTCAATTTTTTAACAATAAATTGCAAAAAAACCAGTTATCATTTTTTGTTTCAAAAAAAAAAACAATAAATTGCAAAAATGAGACTACACGAAAAGTTAAAATTAAAATCTTAATCAAATCAAATAAAGTAAAAACATAAATAAATTTAAAAAAAAAAAAAAAAAACGAGACAACCTCTTACTGAGTCTTACTTATCGTAGCCCATGCTGTTCTTCCCTGATTCTTCCTTCGTCCTTCCTATCCGTTACTCTCTATCTCTTCATTTCACTTCAGTGTCGAGTTGAACAGCTCTCTCTCTCTCTCTGTAAATGTCTATTATCTCTTTCTCGTTCATTCCCTCTTCCTCTTCCTTGCACCCTTCAAAATATATTTGACTTGTTGCACTCGTTTTTCTGTTTTTGAGTGTTTTTTTTTTTTTCAGTTTTTCTTCGTTCCATTGGACCTTCGATGGGTCCCTTTACTCTGTCAGTTATGGTGCCAGACTCTGCCATTTCATCACCAGGTTCAATTTGTGCTTGCAAATTACTTTTTCTATGATTGTTGTAAAATGCGCGTGTGCGCGCAATTAAGATAACTGAAATTTGGCAAGTATTTGAGAAGTGTAGGGTTGACATGATTGAATTTTTTACATTTTAAATTTTAATTACTTATGTGGGAACATTGACACTTTTCTCATCTTTTCATAAACGCAATGCAAGTGCATGATGGATGATTATTATACTGGTGTAAGCACTGCCTAATAGTGCGATGGGAGCTTATTGAATCAGCGGTTATAGGATAAGAGTATATTATATATGGGAGCGAATCACCATTTTGGCAGCTGAAATTGTTGGACGGTGGCAAGTTGGTTCCTCACAATTCACATTAAGAAATAGGCAAAAATGTCTCCCAAATTGAAAAAACCTTCATTACCATATGGTCTCCCAAATTGAAAAACGTCGTCAAATTGGACTAATATCATGGACTTTTTTTCTATTTTGCGGACGTTTTTGCTTATTTCTTAATATGAGGGACCAACTTGCTATCACCTTACAATTTTAGGGACCAAAATGATGATTCACAGGTATATGTGGAGACAGGGAGAAATTGCACTTTAGCAAGTTTGATAGAGTTGATTTTTGCTGCTCATATTGGTTACATGATGTACCAATAACATTAACACTGTGGAACAAGATCAAATTACTAATTTAACCATATTCTTGATAGTTAGGGGAAAAAGGAAATGTCACTTAAAATGTTTGTTAATGGATAAATATTTGTTATTTAGTGAATGATTTAGCAGACATATCAAATATGGCTAGATAATGAGAATCTCATGTTCATGTGGTATTTTAGCACTCTGTCTGCTGCAGTATTGCACTCTCTGCTTCTCGTTTGAACAGGTAATACGGTTTTGCAGATGCTTGTACTAAGAGAAAACAGAACTCACTTCTAAGAAATTCTTTTGCATCAGTTAGCATGGGAGAGGAAAAACCCTTCGACTTCTTACGAACATTATTTGGTAAGTACGAGATCTCCTTTGGTGATGTTCCTAGTGAAGAAATTATATCGTTGTTGTTTCATCTTAGCAGAATATGATTTTAGTGGGTACCATACTGTCACTAAAGAAGCACTATTCTGACTCGGTCCCAAGGACTAATTAGGGTGAGTACCAAACCAAAAAAAGAAGCACCATTCTGCTTTTCAAAGTGAAAAAAGCTAAATAGATAAAAATAGCAAAAAACTTAAGGCAAGTCTGCTTAGGTGGGTAGTTTTTAGTAGGAAATACCTATATCCTCATAATTTTTTAATAAAAAAATATTCATGAAGGTTTTCCTACAGATTGTGGAAAATACCCTCTCGACCTCTCTTCCAACAGGGAAGATATAACTGATACTAATTGTATATAAATAATGCTGAACATATGCTATTAAAAAGGAAAAGAATAGAATTACTTCATCTGCATTGATGAATACTTGCTCTTCTTTTTATGAAAGAGAGCATTACTCATGAATACTTCTTAAGGGAGTGCCAAAAAGTCATATAGGATGATTACCATTATGCCCTCTTAATGTAGAAGGCTGACCAACGGTAAGAAGCTATTCCCCAAGCCTTCATGTATGAAGCGAAGGACTGGAGTGTTTCCTACTTACCTACCCCCTTAGATAGTATTTTTGTTAATTCATAACTTGATAGCTGGTACTATGATCTTGATGAGTTTATTTCATTTCAATCTTTCTAATGAGCCTGGTGGATTTTGCAGAGGGTGTTATTGCAGGAGGTACAGCTGGAGTTGTTGTTGAAACAGCTTTATACCCAATTGACACTATAAAAACACGTCTGCAGGCAGGTTTTATGACAAAACAAACTATAGTGAAGACTGGGGGTTATACTTTACTTTGTTTTGTTCTAAACTGGTTACTGTTTGATGCTGGAATCTGGATGCCAATTTATGAGGCATTGCATCAGTGCCAACTAGGCCTGATTCTTCTGAAAAACATTGAAAATTATATTTTGTGAGATGAAGAAAAAGTAAAAGCTGTAGCAAGTTTTTCCTAGGATGCAATTGGTCTAGTAAGTAGTAACTATTAGCAATATCCAATCATCAACATTTAATATGCATGGAATGCTTGGTTAGTTGATTTTCATGGTATCGCGGACTTTACTGAATTTGGCTACATTTTTTATACTCTAAATTTTGCTTAAGAAGTTTTTATTTATGCTCCTCAGTCCTCATGGCATTTTTTTTCCTGTAAATCTTTTAGTTTGTCACTACACAATTATATTGCATGCCTTTTTTTTTTTTTTCCTTTCCTATTGCCATCTAAATGATTCCAACTGTCATAAAATGTACTGATGATATACATATATATTTTTCCAGGCTGCTCGCGGAGGAGAAAAACTAATTCTGAAAGGCCTTTATTCTGGATTGGCAGGGAACCTTGCTGGTGTTTTACCGTGAGAACCTCATGGGTAGTATGATGTTTCGAACATTCTAGGTTTTGTATGTTGACTAGAAAATTTGAAAACTCTTAATCTTAGAAAGAAGTCAGCAAGTTGTTGGCAGGTTTAGTGTGTATAAATTTATTTCCATTGATGATGATTTATTGAATTAGTGCTTATATGCCTAGCCCATGACACTGGCTCTTTGCATGAAGTTGCTTTCTGCAAAATCACACTGTCAGTAGTTTTCTGTCTCTTTCATATTTTCTGATTCTGTGGCAAAGATTTTGAGAAAGTGTATAAGATGAGGAAAGAAGATTCATTTGGTTAGTTGGAGAGGTGTCTTAGGGATTGTTATTCTTCTGTCATTTAACATTGCCCCATTTTGTAGGTGGTTCTGACAGTGTGTTTTGAAAAGGGAATCTTTGTAGAGACATGGAGTCAAATAATAGTGTTGCTAGTAAAATGTGATTTACTCAATTTTTTCAAAATTTCGCAATAGGCAGGGCTTGTTTGTTAATGTAAATCATCTGGTTGCCTTTGGAATCTGAGATTGATGGATACTTACAAGACTGTGATGTTGAGTTCTCTTGAGTGTAGTTTTGCTTTCAAAGGCAAAGAGTTTTTTTTTTATTTCCATTAATTATTAAAATGGTTTTCAAGAATTTATGTTCTCTGCTCATCAAGATATGAATTCATGAATCATGTCTATGTTTCTTTATTTAACACCATGTTACTTTTAAATATGCAGGGCGTCTGCTCTATTTGTTGGAGTTTATGAACCTATAAAGCAGAAATTGTTGAGGGTATTTCCTGAGAATCTGAGTGCCTTTGCTCATTTGGTAAGATACTGCTTATATAAACATTGATCTGGACATATCACCATAGGAAGATTCAACTGAATATAGGACATGTTACCAAATTCGAGCATAACACTCAAAATGTTTTAATACATATTCCATCTTGCTTTGGAACAAGACACATACTAGTACTTTATTGTCTCTCATTGCCTTCAAGTTTGAAGTCTGGTGCCAATTATGGTCCTCTAAAGCCTCTTGTATTTGTTTGGCTTGTACTGGAATTGATGCCTTGTCTATGTTATCATTCTTTTGTTGTTGGAACATACTTTTTTTGATGTAATTTTTTTTTCATGTGTTTCTTTTTGGGGGAAAATATTTCATGGTTTTTTTTTATTTGATTAGACTGCAGGGGCCATAGGGGGCATTGCTGCTTCACTGATTCGGGTTCCAACAGAGGTAGATAGATTATCTTATTTGTAAAAATGGTGTTTCCATGGCTTAAAACTGTTTCACTGGACAACTTCATCTTCTTAGTGCTCTTCAGGTTGTTAAGCAACGAATGCAAACTGGACAGTTTACTTCAGCTTCTGGTGCTGTTCGCTTTATTGCCTCTAAGGAGGGCTTTAAAGGACTTTATGCTGTATGGACTTTCTCATTATTTATTCCTTTTAAAAAATTTGGATAAATAATTTTCCCCATGTCTGTGTGTTGAAAAACATGGTACTGCCCATAAAGAAAATAATTGAGAGAAAAACTGAACTGTGAATTGATTGAAATGAGAAAGATGATTACATGAAGGTCAACCGTGTGGCTTATATACAATGCAAGAACACAACTAGCTTGAAACTAATTACTAACTAACTAAACTAACTATATCTCTAACACTCTGATATGTTAAAACATTTGGTTGATATTGATCTTTGAAATGACAGGGGTATGGATCTTTTTTATTGCGGGACTTGCCCTTTGATGCTATTCAGTTTTGCATCTATGAGCAGATTCGAATAGGTTATATGCTTGCGGTAAATTCCTCAAGTTCTATCTTTCTGTGTGTTAAAGACACATTTTTGTATTTTTTTTTTTTTGGTGATAACATTTTTGTATTTTAGTTTACCTGACTCAATTTACCATTTTCATTTCTATTATTTATTCTAATTTTTTAAACTTCGCAACATTTTAGATTTCTGTCCTAGACTATTGTTAAAATATCCTCTAGATATTCTGAGATATTTTAACGGATATAACTGACGGGGGTTGATAAAAGAAATCAATGCTGCTGTTTGCTCCTCTATTTCATTTCTTGATTAGTAAATGGTGATATGACTTGCATTCCTCTTTGCTAGGCTCAGAGAAATCTGAACGATCCAGAAAATGCAATTATTGGTGCTTTTGCAGGTAACCAAATGACATTATAGGCCTATTGATTGAAAACTCTTATTATATAGATCATATATATACAATTTCATATTAATCCGAATTCGTTTACTAGTTCATTTATATAAACCAAAATTAACATAATATATAGTTTTGAAATATATAATAATAAGCTCTATTTGATTTCATTTTTATTGATGTTCAAATTTTCCAAAATTTTAGATAAGCGATCTAGATGATAAATAGTTATAATTCAAATGATTGAATTGATACAAATTATATGCATACAAAGTTATTGGATAGTATAAGAGTTAAATCTTTACTGAATAGGAAACCACATGTTTGTTGTCTCGGAGGACAAAGTGGGCACAAACATAATGGAATGAGTGCTTGAGTGGTGTTTCATGTCAGTGAGAGGAAAGTCAATTCATCTGCCATCTAAAAATAAAAATATGCATGATGAGTTGACAAAACTAGCACCCCCAAAGTTTCAAACATGGAAGCTTGTAACCTGACGTATGCTTACACACAAAAACGTGTGTTGCTTGTATTATTTTCCATTTTTTATTTTTTGAGGGGGTGCGGAGATGGGTTTATGGGCAGGGATTAAGGATTCTTTGAGGTAAATAATAAATTGCAATATTTCGGTTTTCTTTGTGTTGATTTATTAAGCATTATGCTATGTCCAACTAGCTTTGTGTTAAAATGAAATTAACGACCTTGTTTCTTGTAGGCGCACTAACTGGAGCAATAACTACCCCCCTTGATGTCATTAAGACAAGGTTAATGGTTCAGGTAAGATAATCCTGTTTCCTGCTACTCCTTTTGTTCTTTTTTTTTTTTAAATCTTGTTTTTACACGGCAACCATGTAGCTCCTTACATACACTGCTTTGTGCGTTGTAATCTGCATGCAAGTTATTAATAATATTCAGTGTCAATTATCAAGCCACTAACAAAGTCCCTATTTTCCTCATCAAGGGATCTGCAAACCAATATAAGGGAATAGTGGATTGTGTTCAAACCATTATTAAGGAAGAGGGACCTCGTGCCTTTTTGAAGGTATGGTTTTTCAGTGTTTTTTTCCACAGCCACTTGGCGATAAATCATTTTTTATACTTATAAATATAATGGAGGGTGTTTGGCAACATTAAATACCAGATATTTAGCTACAGTGAAGTTGGCTTTTAGATGAATTATATTTGGTTCTCACAGAAATTTTTTTAAAAATTGTTTATATCTGAAGTAAATTTGAGATGAAACTGGTTCTTAAGACAACCAACTCATTGCTTTACCTAATCCAATTTATTTTGTACTCACTCCTACTTATTCTTTCTTTCTTTCTTTCTTTCTCATTATTAGTTTGTATCTTAATATTTAAATTTCAGACTAAGATAAATTTTAACCAAACTAAGAAAATTAAAATTAATTATAAAATAACCTGAGACCTGTCAAATTGGCCTTTATTAAATGCAGGGTGTTGGACCTAGAGTACTATGGATAGGTATAGGTGGTTCAATATTCTTTGGCGTTCTTGAGAGTACAAAACGTTTCCTTGCTGAAAGACGTCCTGCACTAGCTCAGCACTCAGAGTCAGAAAAGGGTAAAGATTAAGAGATTGTCCCAGCTTCCACTACCCCCCTTCTCATTCTTAGTGCGTTTTTCAAAATGTAATAGTTTACTAATTACAGTATAGTCGTTCCCACTATTTTTTTTTCCCATTTGAATCCTGCTTTTCCATGGACTATTACTTTGTTCAAGGTTGGCCAATTGCTAAAACGAGGATTGTATATCTTGATTTTTGAGGAGCATAACAATAACATTGATGTTAATTTAGATCAGGATTCCTTGATTCTTCGATGAATTATGATCAACAAAAATGCCCTATCTGTTCCCTCTAAGGGCGACTTATAAAGTATTTCAACCTTTGCCCTGAAACAGAAATACAGAATGAAGCAAACTACTCATTTTACGGCTAGCTAGCCGAAAATAACAAATGCGTATATTGAAAAGCTAGTACTTGTGTTGAAATAGTAGTATCGAACTATCAATAACATGCAAGTATCCGTGTGATAGATCTGAAGCGAGGCTAAAAAGTTGTCCATAGTTTGTGTGAAAAACGGCAAAGACTCGATTTTTTGTTGTTGAAAGAATTGGCGCAAAGCAATATATATAATTTGTATAAGACATCGCAGCTGGATTTTTATATTGATGTACAGGAACAACTATACATTTTTGAAAAAGAGCAGAGTTAGAAAACAATGGGACATTCTATTCTACTGGCCTCAAAACCATCAATAAACTGCCCTCTCCTACCTGCAAACCCCTGGGCCCCTTGACCCCGCCTCCCTTCAAAAAAATATGGAGAAAACAAAACTACAACGTTGTTTACAAGAATGAGCTACAGATACAGTGACCTAATTTACAACCATCAAGCATTTCTCAGCCAAAAAAATGCATATAAACCTCTCACTCTCAGTTATATCAATTAACCGTCCAACTTTCATTTCGCCCAGCCTTTTCAGTTTATGCTCAGCACCCTTCAATGTTTGCAGCAGTAACCCCTAATTCTTTTCACACCAGCAGTCGGCCAGGTCAAGAAACAATTTCCTGTCCAACGTGGTTTGTCCAATCATTATGTTAATCTACAGTACAAAGTTTCACATTAAAGGAAGGTAAGCTCCACCGTGACCCTTCCTAAGCACTAGCGGCGCCGCATTGTCAGGGACCTTATCCAGTTCTTCCATGCATGAATCGATGACATCCACAAATCCAGTTGCCACTGTAGCCAACTGCATCCGCAACCTCAAATCCCTTGTCCGCCTCAGTAAGCACCTGAATGATCTTCCTAAATATTTAGCCCACTCAGCTGGCAACCCTCCCCCTGTGAGCCAAACAGAGAAATGGGATTGGTCCCCTCTGGCAGCCACTTCGGCTCTATAGAATCTAGCTAAATCAATCAGCATTGATGGCTGAAGAGGTAGAACTGCCACAAATTCAGCCACAAACTCCTCCATTACTTCAGGTTTGAGCATCTGGTTCCAGAGTACCAAAGCCCACTCACTTGGCTGGTTCAGGTTATAAGCTTCAGCCACAATTAGAGCCTCTTGAAAACGAGACTGCTCAACTAATGCTCGTCTAGCATTGGTTTCTGATCGATAAAGCCACTGGAAATCTGGCATTCGAATTTGAAGGGACAGAAGGGAAGCCTGAGCACAATCCCTACGTGTTTTGTTGCCAGCATCGATGGAAGAGTGAACTTCAGCAGCTTCAATGAAGTAGCGCATGGAATCTAATAAGTCTTCATTCTGGTCCTTGTCGTAGCGGCGAGACCACTGCTCACATGATTGCTCTGCACGTGACTCTAAAAGAGCAGCTGTCTCATGTTTCATATCAAAATGGTTGTAGACCTGTAAAGAACACACAAATTATCATCAATAAGCTATCACATTCTAATCTAATTGTTTCAGAGTATGCTCCAGCTTGAAAGATGTTGAGCATCACTGACTTTGAGGAACAGAGAACCAAGAAAAAAGGAGAAATACTTTCTGAGCTAGTGGAAAAAGCAACTTGTCCATTGTTAAGTCAGTGCTAGGAAAAACAATTAACAATTTGATCACAGAATATGCAACACCAAATGAAGCAGGGAAACTGTCAAGTAGAAAATAGCCCCGCTTCATTCTTTTATTAAGTTGACTATTGAAGGGCACAAAAAAGTGGCAGACACTAGATTGAGTAATTATTCCGAAACAATAGGTTACTTGTTCAATATAATTATATATATAAATCACATGTCAGAAGCGTACAGCCATTAATCTATGTTTATATATTACATAGACAAAAGTGTTAATAGTTTATATTGTACCAATATAAAAAAATACAAACCATGGCAAATGCATCAAGATCGTTAGGGTTGAAATGCTTCAAAGATGTAAGAACAGCCATTCGAAATCCTCTGACAGCCTCAGCAGTGCCTGTGTTTGTGTCTGCAGCAGCAGAATACTTCTGAAGAAGAAGATCCAATTGACCGTTTTCTATAAGAATGCCGAGAATGAAATTGAGAGCATGAAAATTTCCAACTCCGGTTATCAGGCGAGCCAAACATGGAAAATCACCCTCCAAGACATAGGCATCAACCCTGGTGGCAGCAAGGGCTACAAGAACATCAACTCCATCGAGGCAAGCAGATGATTTGTAGAAGTGATGGGACAGAATAAGAAGCTCAACCTGAAAATGCCAATTTCACGGGGCAGAAAAGTGTCAGCTTCAAGACAATGGAATGCCTTTTCCCGAAGCCCAGAATCATTAAGATACTGTCTCCGGTTATATTTTTTTCCTCCAGATTACAGCTTCACAATTGTTATCCAACAGCAGTGCAAAAGAACAGGGGGAATGTAAACAATATCATGGCTATCAAGTTGTTATTGGAGAAAGAGGAGGAAATCTTAAAAAATAGGATCTTGTGAGGATGGTTATGGCACCAAGTTTGTGGTGTAAGTGGTCTTCTAATCATTACCATGTACATAAGATTTAATGATTAAGTGGTGTAACTGGTCTTTTAAAGGGTTTTCACTTTGCTTCACTTTGTTTGCCCTCTTTTCTTTTCTTTTCTTTTCAATTTATGAGGAGGATCTCTTATCCTCCTAAACTCTGTAATCCTCTTCTCTTTGTCTTAATGAATTTCTTATTTCATATATAGAACAAAAAAGATTTAATAATTAAAATTCACTCCTCTCACTCCTATAATGGACTAGTGTGAAATTTTATGCACATGATCAAAACTTTAACCCAACAATCATTGGGGGAGAATTTCATCCAAAAAAGTTTATTTACCCCATAAGACCTACAATGTTTTACGGTACTGAATGTTAGGCAATAAGAAGCAAACGAGCGTAAGCTAAGTGTCACAGAGATGAGGATGAGGGGACATACAAGACAAGGTTAGGAATAGATACATTAGATACAAAGAAAGGGAGCACTTATTGAGGAAAAGATGGTGGAAATGGAATCCTCCCTAAGTTGCTCTGGCCATGTCAGAGAAGACCAGTAAAAGCCCCAATAAGAAGAGTTGATCATATGGAATATAGCACAATAGTTACATGTGGTGACCAAATAAGAAGAGTTGATCATATTTCACAGGCATGCGGCATTTCTTGTCCACTAATGACCAAATTTCAAGAAGTTCTGGGGTCAAAATTGACTAATTTATCATCAGTCATCACCTCAAATATCAATATGAATTTGAATTTTCCCAGCAGAGTCTAATTTAATTCACTATTTTCTGAACATAACAGTGAAAAAATGTGTAACAATGACAACATCAGTATGGATACCTCACAGGCATGTGGTATTTCTTGTCCAGTAATGACCAAACGCATTAAGGCATGACCAATTTCTGGTTCAGATGGACAAAGTTCCGCCCACTTCAAGAAGTCTGAAAATCTCCACAGCAGTGGGGCAGGCCCTTCCTCCTTTTGTGAATCCATATATCCTCCACGATGTGCAGCCAACACACCCTGCACAAATACAAATAATTAAATACAGTAAATCAGTAATATAGTTATATGAACCCCTATCAGCTTCACGAAAGAACAGAGTTGTTTAACATGACATCTGCATAACTTACATTTCAAATAGAAAAATGTAAACCAAAATGACAGCAATTCACAAATCTCGGATAATTTCCTTACTCAATAGATGGGCTACAAACCCACAAAAGTTCGTCTACGACCAGAAGGTACTTCTTACATTTACCAAATATGACACCATGCCACAGGAAAAACATTATTAACTAGATTCAAAATAATAAAAGAAAATAAATGAAGAACAAAACCTTTAGGAAAGATTCTGCAAGTATTTGAGCAATACTTGCAGCTGGCATCGGATGAGTCTGCACAAGAAATTTTGCCTCCTCAAAAGACTCCTGTGCTTTAAGAGAAAGGAGCTGCAGTAGTTCAACTGGCTGCTTGTTAAACGCCTCAAGAAATGAGAGGCCCAAGGTGTTCGCAGCTTTTATAACTGCTATTATTCTCTTACATAGCCCACGCCCACTGCCCTCAGTAAAAATGGTCACCAAACTCTCCAAAACCTAGCATTGCATGTCCACAATATTGTATTGATACATATATCTTATCATCAATATAAAAAACAATCACTAACTGGCAACAACAGGGAGGGGAAGGGGGGTGTTTGACAATAACCTGCAGTGGGTCAACACGGTGCTTCTCATTCAGTAGGCCATACGACTGCATAACTGAACGCACTTCCTCATCAAGCATTGACATAGATACATAGCTAGGAGGAGTCGAAATAGCAGCAAGCTTCAAGGCTGCATCAACAAGTCTAAATTCAGATGGTACTTTTCCAGGAGAGAACTTATTCTGTAGTTGCTTGGCGGCAGTAATTTGCCCAAATTCCAACAAAGAAAGTACCGCCCTTTCCAGCTCTGCTGCTCCAACCCTTTCCTCCCACCTAGAAAAAGACATCTCCAGTTTTAAGTTTTCTTCTTGCATCTGCAACTCATTTTTGAAGCCAAGAGTACCAGAGCCATCATCAGCGTCAGCATTTTTATCTGCTGATTCAAGAGGTGGGCGTCTTGATGCCATGTACCCTTTGGCCCTTCTTTTTGTCTTTGTACTCCCAGCAAAAGTAGTTGAAAGACCGGTATCCACAACTTGATTCTTGTGAGGGATTTGGTTATTTTCCCTGGACTCATATTTTTCTACAGTCCTATTCCTCATTGTATTTATATGGTTGTCCATCTTTGCTATTATACTTGCAGTTCGATCAATAATACTGGAGTCGTTCTTGGTAGCATTCTCCCTGGTAGAAAAGGTAAAATTGAAGTCTCCTTCACTCTTCACCTGAGACTCAGACTCAACAGCTAAGAGCCATACTTTGGTTTCAATTTCACGCAGAAGATGTGAGGGGCAGACACTGAAAAATTCAGCAGCATGATAAGTAAATATATTTAACTCGATTTGAAACAGAAAGTAATACTCCATATGTTCCATACGGGTTGGAAAGACTTATCATCCCACTCAGCCACTGCAGAGAAAGCAATAAAAGTTCATGAAGCTCCCTCGCAGGAAGATCTTTCTCTACTGCTTCAGCATGTTTAAGAAAAAATAACCCAGCCTGAAATCATTACAATGAAGATAAACTTTCAGTATGAAGCAATATAGCATATATCTTAGCTGAACACTGACTGTACCAGAAACCAAACACACTTGAAGAGAAGGGAAGGTATATCTGATGAATAGTGTGTGGCAGTGGCTCCATAATGCAACCCTCTCTTCTGGCACATCCCAAAGAAATTCTTTCCATTCAGCTACCATAGATTCGGCCTAGCATATGTACAAGGGGCAAAGAAAGATGAGGAAAAATTTTGGTGATAAGTATTTGCAAAACTATCAACTAAAATTGCTAAAACTCATCAAGGAAAAAATTCATGCAAAATAGCAAAGAAAAATTCAAAGCTCCATCAGAGCTCAGATTTCAACAAATTTAAGCTGATTCAATAAACAAATGAATTTATGAACTTTTAGAGATGACCACTGTACTCATTAATGAGTGACATTTGTCAACAAAAAAAAAAAAAAAATTTAACACAAGGGACATCTGCCATCAATTTGATCAAACGACATGACCATCTGCACCAAAATTTATTAAACACAAGTCACACTAACATGACAAATCAAGCAGACAACTTGTGCTAGTAACAGAATCACATAGAGATAACACAGTAATTAAACAATATCTAGTAATACATCAGATTATGTAAGGTTTTGTCTAATGGGATTAGAGTAAATAGTTATAATGGTGTTTAGGTTAAACCGTTTTAATCCATCAAGATTTTTAATATGTATTGAGGTTATTGTCTGTAAGAACTATTCCATGTCACAAACATGTTTACCACCATAAATACCACCTGAGATTCAGTAACATGATGCACTGCAGATTTCCATGGTGCTCCACTGGCTTCCAACTGTTTGGCCCAGTTCCTTGCATGCTCCCAGTGCCTATTCTTTTCTAGTGCAGACAAGAGTGAAGCATCATCTGAAGTTTCATCACCTAAATGCAACTCATCATCTTTACGAAGTAAAGGCTCCGCTAAATTAATTTTCCAATAAACTCTTCGATAGTATGCTGCTGCATATCCACCATCACCAAAGTCAGTGGCAGCAAGAAGTTGCAGTAAGCATCGTTTTTCATAAGGAGAGGGACATGTCGAAAGCACAGCATCAGCAGCTTTTGAAGCTGTAGAACTAATCCATGATGTCCCAATCTGCCCTTCTCTTCCCACATTTGCCTGTACGTACATTGGTTCTTCCTTAATTCGTGCAGAAAAGGATCCCAAATGTGCAGAAGCTTCTGAAAGGCGCATTTGCGAAAATGCCTGAATGAAAAGATAAAAAAAGATTCCACATTAGCAGGCTATTACATTTAAAACAAAGCTTAAATCAAATGGCAAAAAATTTATCAAGTTGGTATCAACAATGCAGCAGAGATAGCATAACCCATGTAAAAGACTTGGTTTAAAAAAAAATACAGCAAGACTAGTAATATAATGTTGGGGAAATTACAGAGGTTTTCCGGTGTTTACAGAGGTAAATACTTAAAAGAGAGATAGCACCAACTAAAACTTGAGGAAAGCAAAGATCCCAAATATGGCAAAAAACCCAGACTCTTGAGAAGAGATCACATGCTTAGGTAGAGACACATGTAAAGATTCTCTCTGCATCCTCTCTTCCAAACACACTATAGAATTCACATTAAATGAAATTTCTTAAGCTTTTTTTGTATTCAATTGCATCTAGCTTTGCTGCAGCGGCCAATCCGATTCGCCTACTGTAAGTTTGCCATTATTCGAAAAAGGAACACTCATGAGCAATGACCTTACAGTAGCATATATTTCAACATAATTTGAAACGAATAAACAAGCAGTTAAATCAATATTATCATTTGGTACCTTAATGGCTTATTGCAATATGGGAGGATGATAATTATATTAACAGTTAAATTACTATTTATGATTTGTGAAATAGGGTTTTGTAATTGCAGATTTAGGATTATTATACAAAAATTTTGGGGTTCTATTATTTAGATGCCTGGGTCTTTGGATAACCTATTCCTAGTTAGATTAGCTTAGTTTATGTTCACTTGAGTCTCAAGTTTAGGTTACTTTCCCAAGTAGATTCACAGTTGTTCGGGAGGCATGCTATTAATGTCTTTGGTATTTCAGATTTTCAACATTGAGAATTATCTTTTTATATAATTCCCTAGATCTTGTTCTTGTTGTACATCATGACTGTAGCATTGGTATTAGTCTTTGAAAGAAAAACAAAAATAATATGGGTGAAACAAAGTCAGGGATGAAGATACTAGTTTAAAAATAACCAGATACTGGCTCTTGATTACCAACATCATTTTGAAAGCACTGAACCAAAATTGCAAAGTACCACAAAAAAGAACGAATCTATTTTACAATACTCGCCTGTTAAAAGAAAGTAGTATTCATTAATGTCGAATATACACCATAAGACGAACCCAATGAACTTTGAATTAGCTGGCTTACCTGAAGTGCACGGATGAAAGGCAGCAACGGACATGATGGAAGGAACATCTCGAATGCCCTTAGCAAAGGCAAGAATAATTGCTGTTCACAAAGCACTGCAACCATCTTGGAAAGAGAAGCAGGCCCTTCATCGGAATCACTGGCAACGTTAATGTATCCAGAATGTTCCACTTTTTTTTCATCCTCGGTACTCTTGCCTTGTGAATCGAATAAATTTTCACCCATAGAAGTACTTGGGATGTCAGATATTGCAGAGGCAGAGGAGTCTAGTGAAATGGGTGTCATTAACCGTCGACGTTTAGGACTCTGCCGATTGTAATGAAATGTAAGCACCCTATCACCCACTGGAAGGGCATTAGTTGCATTTACAGCTGCTCCAACATTATCTGCGATCTGGGAAGCAATATCATTCACCTTGATGGATGAAGTTTCTCTGTCCACAGATAAAAGGAAAAGAGTTTCAATTATTGAAGTCTATACACCTGTTTGTGTGTGTATGTGTATATGTCTGTAGATCATAGACACTGGTAAAGACTTAAATACTCAAGACCTTCAAAAACTTGTCATAGAATGTGAATTTCAATCCAATCACTGAATCACACAACAACCAAACCTTACCCACAAGGAGTAGTCAGCCTTGTATTGTTTGTGTCTTATCAATTTTTAAATAAATGGACGCAATAAGCATGAAATCAAGTAGTTTTTTTTTTACATGTTTGAAAAGTATATTGAACGTTAGTTTTAACATATGCTGACCCAATATAAAGAATTTCAGATTAATGTAAAATTTTATGAGTGTAATGCTCGGGATGAAAATGTTAATTCAAATAGTGGATTTCGTGAGAAGCCCATCATAAATCATTCCTAATGCTGTTAAGATTGATTTCATTTACACTGTTTACCAATATCTTATAATATAGATAGAAAGACAGATCTTGACTAATATAATATGGACTAGTTTAATAAAGGGCAGCCCGATACACAAGGCCCCCAAATGATGGGGTCTGGGGAGGGTAGATGTACACAACCTTAACCCCACAAGCAGAGAGGCTGTTTCTAGGATTTGAACCCGTGACCTCCAGGTCAAAAGGCAATAACCTTATTGTTGCGCCAAGGCTCACCCTCAATATAAACTACTTTAATACTGAACATAAATTAAATTGTGCAAGACTGCAAGCTTTTCATAGAAGAAATGGCTGAATATCTGAATAAATAAAAAAACCATCACCAGAACATGATAATGAAAACATCATTTACTTAAAGACAGTTCCATCCACCTTGCCGCAGTAATTTCCAACCAAGCTGTTAGGCATGACAATGGAGAGACATCAGAGAAACATGATGCAACCATTGCCAATATTGACCAGGACAACTCTTTTGCTTTCATCAAGAGAGCCCCTCCAGGACTGTTGTGCTTTTCACACTCTGCTAATATTTGGAAGAGTTCAACTGGAACACACATGTTTTCATCAGGAAAGGTTGTTTGACCGCCTTTATCAGAGCTTGCCTTTTTCTTTGACTGCATTCCTCTCAAAACAGTCAACATATGAAGTCTCAAACGTGGATCACTAAATTCCTTTGACGCCTACCATTCACAATCACAGAGATTCAAAGTGGAACAATTTCATTATAACAAAACTGACAGAGTTTAAACTTTGTGATATGAATTAGAATAGGAAACAGGCCTCACCACTTGGACCACTGTATCAAATGAATATCCTCCAATCTGAGCTTCAGACAAAAATTCAATCTGACAGGAGCAGAAAAAACATAAGCTTACAGTCTGAGGAGTTAACAAAAGAATTAACAAAAGCAGAAACATACCCAGTCATTGTCTCTAGCTAATACAGCAAGGTACTTAGTACTTAAGGGAATCTGGTGCATCCTACAAAAATTTGTTACCAACGTCCAGTGCTGGCTAGCAGCCTTTCGTTGAGATCTTAACTCAGTCCCATCACCATTTCCACTTAACAGCCATGACCCATAGGTATTTCCATCAACCAAATGTGGAAGGCTTGCCTTTTCCAAATGGTGCAAAACAAGCATAAGAGCTCTTGAAGGTCGTTTACTCGGAGCAACTGTCTCAGTGGCAATTACAGGAGAATCCTTGTGCAGATATTCATCAGCTAGAGCTCGAGCAATAGATTCTGCTACATCACCTTCATGGGATATTGCATGAAATACAGATCCCTTAGGCGATAATTGCCTGAGATTTTCATTATCTTCACTTGATTTGTAGAAAGATGATATCCGTTTTAGCACAGCAATATCAATGCGCATCATGCTGGCAGACAAACCACATAGCTCCAGAAGAAAAGCACATGAAGCAACAAGCATAGAATCTTCAAAATGCATAATAGCAATTGGCAAAACCTGAAAATTCAAGCACTATAATTTTCAATCTACTTTACAACATTCCAAAGTGTGTGCGCGAGTGTGTAGGGAACATATCTAGTGAGAGGAGTGATTATTGTGAGAGGTGAATCTTGACCATCCATGTAAGATTCAATGGTCAAGATTCTCTCCTCTCACCTTATAATAACAAGGTGACCTGATATGTTCCATATGTATATGTATATGTGTATATATATACACACACACGTGCATCAGGTCACCTTGTTATTAGGAAGCATAAGATGACAAAGAACTAATGGAAGATCAAATGAAACTATGTTGTGATAATCAGGCAGCTCTGCATATAGCTTCCAATCCAATATTCCATGAAAGAACTAAACATATTGAGATTGATTGTCATTTTGTCCGTGAGAAAGCTTTTTCTAAATAAGTTATTACCGAATCTATTTACTTCTAATGATCAACTGGAAGACGTCTTCACAAAATCCCTAAGGGGACCGAGAATTCAATATATTTGTTCCAAGCTTGGAGCATTTGACTTATATGCTCCAGCTGGAGGGGGAGTGTTGGAATTAGTAGCAATTATATTCATATCCCTAGTTAGTCATGTATCTAGGGAATATCATACATGCACCTAGGAAGTAGCATTATTATTATTCTCCATGTCAATGTAAATTATATTTATTCCTAGGAGTGTATATAAATAGAAGATCAGCTGAGTGCAAATCATTCAAGCATTTCACAAACCCTTAGTCCTTTCAATAAGGGTTAAAGATATAAAACATTCATGTCCTTTCACTAAACAGCTTAATCTTTTAGGTTGAATTGGTTTTTCACATGGTTTCAAATCCAAGTGATCAGAAGTTTGATCGTTACAATCCACGTTGTTCATAATTCAATTAAATTTTAGCACAAAGGAACATGGGCATGTGCCTTGTCCTCACTTAAAGCCCATACGGCTCTTACAGGAGTATGTTATTATAGATATAAAACCATTCATTCATTCATATACCTCCATGTAATAACATTACACTAAGGTTGAATTGGTTCTTACCAAATAGATTCATTTGAAAGTTGGACTTGAATAATGTCAGTATCAATTTTGGTATTTATCATCAGTTGGAGATTTTTATTGACAAGCAAAACATTAACATCTGCTTAGTGCATTGATTTGTTTTAATTTATCTCTCACTTTATGTACTTCACCAGAAAATTCATTTAAAAAAACACTCACAGATGAAAGGATAGCCTCTTCGCTTTGTCCTAGTGGTGAAAGAAGTGTCTGCACATCTGATTGAGTATTAGCTTGCCCATGAGCTGAAGTACTTGCTTCCCCTTCTGACTTCAGATTTTGAACTCTATGAGCAAGAATTTGGTTAAAAGCTGTGAGCGCACGTCCACGATGCAAATGGTGCTCAAGCCCAAGTCCATTTTCCTGAAAAATCAATGGGTTGGCATTGTTAATGACTTTTGGATGGATGAGTGGTCCCTAGCATTTTCACTGATGACTTATCCAACAACTATCCTGGAATCATGGCAAATTGTGGCTGAATTCTGTCAATTTTTTTTCTAGATGTGTATCAGGAAAATATCTTTCACTGTCAGGCAAATTGTCACGTAATTATTGTGTCAGACAATACAAACCAGAAACTACATAGAGTTTAATCTAAAAGGGTACCTCATTAAGCTTATAGCCACAAACTAAAGCAATTGTAAAGAAAGATAAAGTAATGGGCTGACAGGAAACATATATACCGCATAAGAGACATGTCTAGCTAAAATTGCACAAGATCAAAGAAACAGAATTCTCCCAGATAGCCAATGGTTATACTGCCTATATAACCTCATATATACCTTATACCTTATAAATTACAAATATAGAACAACATAGCAATAAATATCATTTTCTTGACGAAATAAAGACAACAAAACTAGGGGAGGCAAATATTGACTCTCATGTTATAGTCAAACTCTCCAGAAACATAACTACTACAAGCAAACTCAATAAAGTTCCAGCAAAATTATGCTCTATGCTACCTGACCATAGAGTAGTTATCACTTGTGATCCTTTTGACGCAGAAATGAAATTAAAATTACAATGCAACTCATAGTTAGAGGAATAAGACCTCAACAGACATCAACCCAATGAGGGGACCAAGTCATTCGGTCACTGGTTCAACTGTGTGGTCACTAGTCTAACTGATTGAACAAGTACATATTGTAGAAAATATTGAAATAAGAAATAAGAATAAGATGGTGATTAATAGTAGTAAGACGCAACATTAAATTTCTCAATTAACTTATAGTTATAAAGGATAAATGAGTAAAGGATATATTTTATCTTGTAATAAGCAGGGACGGATAGAGTAAACAGTATCATGGAGCCAAAAATTAAAAATGGAAGAAATAAAATTTAAAATTAATACCGATATCCAAACTTAATCAAACTTTCTTTAGTAGAATACAAAAGCCCGGGAGTATCTAAAATTATTTATTCGTGCTTTTAAACAGGTAACATCCTAATTAGCTTATCATCTTTTTGTGCTACTAATTAGGTTCTCTCATTATTTTATTGACATATTTTAGAAGTTATATGAGAAAGTTTCAGAATTATCAAGGCAACTGAAGCTAGATCAAGGCAAGCTAAGATTTTGAGATCAAAATGCTGAGGAATTGTTCGAAATATTGCTTCCTTTGTTTACAGTTGCACATAAAGGGCAAGCTAGTACTATAAAGCTCCCGCTATGGGCAGGGTCCAGGGAAATGTCAAACTTACTATGTGAGTCTAGTAGGCAGTCTTATCTTTCATTTGCAAGAGGTTGACACCACGGCTCAAACCTATGACCTCCTTGTCACTTAGCAACGACTCTAACTTGATTCCATGTTTAAGGTTGCACATATAATAGTAAATTCTTGTGCACCTTAAATCTGCAAGAAGTTGTACGAGGCTTATAAAATTTTAGGAATCAAACTTAGAATAAGTTCTAGTTAGAAAGGCTTTGGTGCCAGATGAAGAAGTTGGAACACTGGATGTCTCGTGGTGAACGGTAAGCCTAAGTCTTGTTCTAGAGGGCAATAGGGAGCCAAGCAAAGGGACCTTTTATCCCTTTCTTGTTCAAAGGAAACTTTGAAAGAAAAAAAATGATACAAAAAAGGTGAGTTGGAAAATAAATCCTCCTAAACAGAGATAAAATAAAACAGAGAAAACAACCGATTAAATAAATTACCCATACCTCAAGTAAAGGACCATGTAGTTCTTCTTCAATGTGCCTTTGGATAGTTGCCTCCCAGGAGATCGCGCTTATCTCAGCATGCACATCAGCATTTATGAACAAATCAATGTCTCTGTGCAGCAAAGATTCCCCCGTAGGGAACCCCGAAAATGATTGGCATCCAAGAGGTCCCTGTGATATAATGAAAACTACGTAACTTGGATTGCATACATGAACTGTGTTAGTCTGCAATAACATGCAAATTACATGATAGACAGATTAAGGTAACATGCAAACTACATGACTTAAGGTATTTCAAATTTCAGTGGCACAACTTCAAAACAAAGAAGGCGCAAGGGAACATAAATGTGTATTTAAGCATCAATATGAGTGGGTAACCACACATACAATGTGTAAGTGTGTGTGTGTGTGTGTGTTATTTTTTTGCCAGACAGACACATAATAAGTAAACAAACAAAAAGAGGGAACAAGAGATCAGTGGTGAAGCTGTCCTAACATATGACATTTAAAGCATACTGTATTTTTAAAAGAGACAATATCAAAGTCAAACAAGTAAAGCTTGAATTGATTTTTTTTTTTTTTAATGAATAGAAAAGTCAGCAAAGGAATTCATTCATTCAAAGAACAAAACAAACCTGGAAATAAAGCATACGCTATTTTCAAAAGAGACAATATCAAAGTCAAACAAATAAAATTTGAATCGAATTTTAAAAAAAATTATAGAAAAGTCAGCAAAGGAATTCAGTCATTCAAAGAAAAACAAACCTGGACATAAAGCTGTATCAATCTTCTTATAGGCTTAGGAAACCAGCATGGAAGCATTTGTAGAAGTGATGTATCACGTCCAGTAGAGAAGAAGATGTCATCACGCCAACTAAGATAGTCCGACAAAGCTGCATTGGCAAATTGTGATGGACAAAAATTGATGCAACAAAAGAAAGAAAGTAGGGTTAGTTCAAGTGCCACAGAAACTCAGGAGAAAGGAGTGGGGTAGAGGTTACCCAACAAATGAGATTAACAGCTAACCAGTTTTTGCTTTGGGCACCAACAAGCCCATCGTATCTTGTCCAAGACATGCTCCTACAAGCGTGCGCCATAATGTGGGGAACCGTTGCAAAGTTGGCTTAAGATTCTCCAATGTGCACTGGGCAGAGGAATTACTATGCCTATTTACACTACCGCTGTTTAAGCAGCTTTGAATTGGAACAGAAGCATGCATTAGGGTTGCCAGAGCTGCCATTTCTCCCCCTCCTTCAGCAATATCATCAACTGTTCGAATTATTTCATCTAACTCCAGCACACTGAGGTCACTTCCAGGAACTAAATTATGTGACATTATTGAACGAGCATTGGCAAGTGAGGCCTTGTATTCACACCCTTTGACTCTAGATAAGAGCAGCCATATAGCCCATTGACGATCAACCTGTTGAGATGCCATGCAACAGCAGCAACAGATGCACATAATAAGGAATTTCACCAAAGGACAAACCTTTAAGTAAAGTAACTAAATATACACCAAATCACTATGCAGTATGCACCATAGCTAAAAGAGGAAAATAAGAAGCAAAATTAGTAAATTACATTAAAGCCAGATCCGTAATTGCAACAAAAGTGAACTGCACATATCTGCTGACACATCTATACTACATGTAATATATGACAGAACCTTGATGTCAAACATCAGGTAATAGCTACTGAAAGCATACTAGCATAGTGATTTGAAATAAATAATAATAAAGACAAAAAAACAATCAGACTAGATAAAACACAAAAAACAATAACACCCAACGGACACAGAGAAACTTACTGCAGTTTCCTGTAATGTGTAAAGTGAATGGTGATCGAGGGCCAAACTATGATGGTCAAGGTAAAGGTCCAAAAGATTTGGCAAGTTAAACTGCACACAGTGTTGTGCAAACATTTTATGCAACGCTTGTTCAGCTCCATGTCTATCTGATGAAGTCTCAATATGATCATCCGCAAACAAGCTCTTATCTCTGCCAGATATGAAACCTGAACGAGCCAAAAGAGCTACCATCTCCATTGTTCCTTCCCAATATTCCTTCAAGAATATAAATCTTTTTGCAAGTTTTTCTTCAATAAGCATCCTCAACCACCCAGAGCATACATCAGGTAAAAACCTATATATTTGGACATCTGGAACTTCCATGCATACAGAATCCAGTTCTTCGAGAGAGCATAATAAAGTTCCAAATTTAGAAGACTTCATATTGTATCCTGAAGATGAGGCAGGCTGTAAAACATCCAAATTGAGTTGAAGGCTTCCAGCAGATAGGACATATGCAGGCATCAGGTCAAGCAGACTAGAGACTTCCTGCCAATGATTACGGGCCACATGGTATTCAAGTTGTGATTCCCACAACAAAGTGATGTCTGAAGGAAAAGATTGATTCAATATCATCTGTAGAAACATAGATGAATGAATAATGGAAACAGAATTATTAACAAATTAATGGTTTTTGTCATTAAAGAGGCATAGAGATTGAATTAATGACTAAGCAGCACCATGACTTGATACATTACCAAGAGGAATCAAATTATTGCCACAACTAGAATTTTAATTCAGAGTATAGAACCCTTTGTTTGAAGTAAAAACCAAAACAAATTGAGCATCTAGAAAGAGGTCTTTCTAAAAGTTCAAGTTGAAGTTGAGTATTACTCTTTTTTATAATAAAAGAAGTGTTATTAGATGAGAAGAGAAAAGTACAAAGGAAGAGGATAAGGCAGATAAGGCATCCACAGGAAGAAAAAAAAAGAAACAACTAAAACTAAAGTCACAAAGACATGCAAGAAAGAATGTCAATCCCTCTACATGTCTAACAAAGAAACAGATATAAAATCCAATTTTTAGGAACTGTTACTGTGAAATTCATATTAAATCTTTCTTTCCATTAGTAAACGAAAAGAAAAATGGTTTAAAACCTACCATCCAGTGTGTTCTTAAAGGGAAGAAGGTTACCAATCATCATTGGCATGATCAAAATTCAGTGACAAAAATAATATCATCAACAGAAGCAACTTACACGATCAACGGTTCTTTGCTCCCAGGCATCAAACCAGACAGCAGCAGCAGCCCAGTATCCAACATGAGCATCATCTTCATTGACTTCCATAAAACAGGAAGTTTCGTTAATATTCATCCACGAATCTAAGACAACTCCATCAATCTCACCACATTCAATGACAAGACTATCAAATGAATGGTTATGCAAAAGCCACAATCTATTTTCTACTGGTGGAACAGAGCCTGATGGAACACTGGTATCTTTCAGCCGGCGATGATATGTTTTCCAGAAGCTGCTGCTAGGATAGAGACTCTTCTCATACACATGCACAGGGACAAATAAGATCACAAGTCTCAGCTCATAGAAATTTCTTTTTCCAGTACTAACCTACACTACATTGGACTACAAGATAAGACAAAAGCTCCGCATACCTCAATCAGTGACATGTCTTCCAATATCTTCCACTCATATGGTCCTAGATAATCATATCTTTTCATTTCCTTAGCAATCTGAGCTCTTAGAGATCTCCGTACAGTGCCAAACAAAAGTTGCTTGAGACAGGATTCGATGTTCTCTCCAAGTCGTTTAAGTGTTGCAACAGCAAGTTCAGTTTCACCCTGTGTGATCGCATTATGAGTCACCTTGTTATTTTCACGGTGACAACTAGAAAGTTAAATATATTACCTTCAAAAATAAGTCATAAGCAACAGCTCTGCCAATGTCACGAACTGCAGTGAAAGTATCATGAGACTCTTTGTCAGCAACAAAATCTTCCAACTGATGAAGATGCAATTGAAGAACTGCCAGAGGGAGACGACCAGAGAGCAGAGCATCTTTAACAACAGTCTTAAGGTCCAGGTTATCTACCTTCCAGCGTGCCATCATCTCTTTTGGATTTTCTACAGGTAAAACCTTCTTTTCCAAATTTCCACCTAATGGGGTAAAATGAGATCCTTCAAATTCTTCTGATACCAAATGGGACTTGGAGTCAACAGGTACCAGAGCAAGATTCTCACTATTATTGCCTCCGGGTGCAGGTAGAGGAACAGGAAGCTCACGTTGGTTCAACATATCCAATGACACTAAATCTGATGGAAACACTGACTGTTGAGATTCTTCCTGCAACATTTCCATACTCATTAAAGATGACTCTTCTCCACTGTCAACCTGTAATTTAACAATAAGACCATTTAATTTTCAGGAAAAACAATGCAATCAATTTAAGTACTCCAAGTAGCAAAACTATGGAGCACCATACCAATCCCTGACTGGCCCTTTGGAATATTGACTTAAGCCTACATTGCAGATTTCGGATGATCTCCAAGAAATGAGCCATCTCACGCAGTTTTCGAGTAAAATCCACCTCCATTTGTAGCTTAACTGGTTCAATTGGGGGAAGAGAAAGTAATCCTGTCTTGTTAAAGGCCTCTGCTATGCATGTATCTCTTTTATGCTGTAGCAATCCATATTTACGAAGCATCTTGGTTGCAAAGCAAGTAGCTAGTGCAAGAAGTCTGAATTTGTTGACCACAAAAACATAAACATCATAAGTCAGAATTAAAACAAAACAGAGAAATTTGTCAATGCATGCTATCCACTGCTGTTTTAGTAAAGTTTTAACTAATCTGTTGGTCCTAGAAGGCCTGAACTTATTTGGAAAAATTCAAATAGGTCCTTGAACTTTAAAAGTTTGTAATTGGGTCCCTAAACTTATAAAAATTTGTAATTGAGTCCCTTATACACATCTTCGTTAGGGTTCTGTTAAGTGATCCACTCATGCATTTGCGGGTCCCTGAACTTTCTGTTCAAATTCAAATCAATCGCTATATTTTTTGGAAAAAAATCAAATAGGTCCCTATACTTTTTGGGAACCCTAACAGAAATATGGATAAGAGACTCAATTACAAGTTTTAATAGGTTTAGGAATCAAATTACAAACTTAATCTCCTAGTGATAGCAAGAAGCAAAATACCTTAAGGAGGTCAGCTTTGGTAACATCCTAGCAGTTTTGAAAGAAAGCAAAAGTAAAACCATCCGGGCCAGGAGCTTTCTCTGATGGAATTTTAACATGTAACAACAATAATTACATGGGTAGCTCATGGGAACATTACATGGGTCCCAGTCAACAGACTCAACCATAAGATCATACAAGAACGAAAAGCATGTTTAATCCATGTTAGGTTGACACATCAGCTTTACACAAGTTCATCCAAACCAATACATTGCTACATACTCTACTCTACTTCGGAAGACTAAAATGGACATTTACTCTGTATTTTACACCGATGACATCATGTCTAGCAAGTAGAAACTTGGTTATTAATGATAAAGAACTCAAAATATAGGTAAGAGATGAAATAAACAAATAATAAATATTACCTTGAAGCAGCAGAAGTTTCGCTATCATTGCCACTTTTATTAAGTATAAGATAAATTGCAGCAAAAAGCAATCTCAAAATCCCCTCTTCTGCTAGATTCACATCCACAAGCATCTCCAAAGATCTGTTCATCAATAAAACTGGAAAGTGAATTTCATTAGACAATATTTGCCATAAAAGGCTAAATACTACATAAACTAAGACATCAATGTTATCCGTATCATTTGAAACCTCACTTCCATTGAACCAGCATGATACACAAGACTATTTTATTCCGGGTAATCTGGAAACTACATCAAAATATTAAAAATAGATAAATTTTGCTTTAAAAAGCAAAATATTTCTCGACAAAGGTTCAGAGGGCCGTTAAAAAAGAGCAGCATACCAACAAAACTCAGGGGGAAGACAAATTCCTAGCCCTTGTTCCTTTTATATTTTGGTGCATAGCCCCTATTGATTTTCACACTTCTGTCTGTGTCAACCACTAGGAGAGCTCTCACTCTCCAATTTCTCCTCAAAACCTACCTGCCCTCTCCACAGACCCCCCACCCCCTCTTATTTATAATTTATAATCATCTATATAGGAAGGGATATAAATGTTAAGAGTGATGTTAAGTCTATTTTCTTGGGTTATAATCCTAACTAGAAGGGATATAAATATTACCATCCTTCGAGTCGATGCTTCTTTGTTTCCATGGATGTTACCTTTCATGAATCTAAGTCTTTTCACTCAGCCTCAACTTCAAGGGGAGAACATTCCAGAAATTGAGTCCTTCTTTCCTTAGTCCTATATACCTCTTGAGTCTCTCGAGTGAATATACCTCCTAAGCCTCATAAGTCCTCTATGCATACCGAGTCTCCTATACTTCCCTTGTTGCCTTCTAATGCACAGGAACTAGCTTCTTTTGATCCAGCACTTGAACCTGCTAAGGCCAAGGTTTGTACACCGAAATTGGTGTATTAGAAGAGGAACAAACCTGACCTAGTTCACCAGCAACTTCAGACGTTTGAGCCTATAGTAAGTACTGAAGATACAAATCCTAATGTTCTTGGTTCTTATAATAGATATCTCTTGAAATGATTGTGACCCTGACCCAGATAGCTTACCCGTTGCCTTGAGGAAAGGGAAAAGTTCTTGTCAAGTACCCGATCTCTCAATTTGTTTCTTCTATACACCTTTCCTTGCAACACTAGCATTTCGTTTCAGTCATTGATTCTATCAGAATTCTAACTTCAGTACATGAAGCATTGAATGATAGAAATTGTTCAAACCATAAATAAGGAGATGGGTGTATTGGAGAATCGAACGTGGAAGAGTGTTCATATGCCAAGGGATAAATGATCACTAAGGTGCAAGTGAATATATACCATAAAATATGTCTGATGGCACGTTGGATCGGAATAAGACGTGGTTGGTTGATAAAGGCTACACCCAGCCCTATGGGATTGATTACAAGGTATTGGGAAAAACCCAAGTCCCATATTGATTAGAGATAGTATCTAATAAGAGCTTATAAGTAGTGGGGCAATCCTCATCCTATGAGCTAGCTTTTGGGATTGAGTTAAGCCCAAAATCTAATATGGTATCAAAGCTATCCTAGATCCATTGTTGGGCCACCTACCATGTTATCCACGCACCAAGCCCAATAGTGCTGGGTGTGAGGGGGTGTATTGGGAAAAACCCAAGTCCCACATTGACTAGAGATAGTATCTAATAAGAGCTTATAAGTAGTGGGGCAATCCTCATCCTATGAGCTAGCTTTTTGGATTGAGTTAGGCCCAAAATCTAATACAAGGAGACATTTGCTCCTGTAGCAAAGATGAATATTGTAAGGATCTTACTTTCCCAAGTTGCTCACTATGGATGGGAATTACATCAATTTGACGTTAATGCATTTTTAAATGAGGACTTGGAAGAGGAGGTTTACATAGAGATTCCACCTGGATATGATTCTACTAGTGGAGGAAATAAGGTATTCAGGTTGAAGAAGGTATTCTACTAGTTGAAGCAATCTCCATTTACTTGGTTTGGAAGATTTACGAAGACGACGATGTCCCTAGGATACAAACACTGTCAGAGTGGACATACTTTCTTCGTTAAAGTACTCACAAGAAGGTAAGCTCATTGTCCCACTTGTGTATTTGGATGACATAATCATATTAGACGATGATGAAGCTGAGAAACAAAATTTGATGTTGTAATTAAAGATCTTAGCAGGCTAAAGTACTTTCATGGAATTGAAGTTTCCTATTCTAAACAAGGTATCTTCATCTCACAGAGGAAATATGTACTTGATCTCCTTAAAGAGACTAGGAAACTTGGAAGCAAGGCTACTGAAGTGCCCATTGAACAAAATCATAAGATGGGAAATGGCAAGGAAGGTCCCACAAATGATAAAGTTCAATATTAGAGGTTAGTTGAGAAACCAATATATATGGCACATACCATGCCAAATATAGCATATGCTATTAGTGTTGTTAGCCAGTTCATGCATGACCCAAGAATTAGACACGTGCAGGTTGTGGATAGGATTCTATAGTATCTTAAGACCATGCCAGGAAAGGGATTAGTATTCAGAAGGGGTGATAGACTATCCATGGAGGTGTATACAAATGCAAACTATACATCATTAGTCATTGACAAGAGATCAATCTCTAGTTATTATATGTTCCTATGAGGTAATCTCGTAACATGGAGAAGTAAGAAACAAAGCATAGTTGCACGATCAAGTGCAAAAGCTGAGTTTCGAGTAATGGCTCAATGAATATGTGAGCTATTATGGATGAGAATCATATTGGATGACCTCAAAATAAAATATAAGACTCTATGAAGCTGTTTTGTGACAACAAATTAGCTATTAGTATTGCTCATAACCCAATTTCAACATGACATGGCAAAACACACTGAGATAATCTACCACTTCATCAAAAAGAAGTTAAATAGCGGGATGATAACAAATGTTTATGTTCCTTGGGGACACCACATAGCTGATGCCTTGACTAAGGGGCTGCCCCCGGTGCATTCTCAGGATCTTACTAGCAAGCTGGGAATATAGATATCCATTTACCAGCTTGAGGGGGAGTGTAGAAATAGTCCACATTGTATAGTTTTTTATATTGTCATATCTGTAAATATTAGGTTGCCTAATATAGGAATGTTGGTATTAATGTCGTGAGAGTTATATATTGTATTCTCTTGATTTTATTTTATTTTTATATGAGAAATATTCAGTTTTTCCATAATTTAAAGTGACACTAAATCATAATACATGACAAATAGGAGTGAACAAGGGTAATATGTCCACCCAAAAACAGATAAGCACCCATCCAACCAATAGTGCCACTTTACCCTATGAACATTTTCTTTTTCGTGCTTCTATCCTGCAACCCCCCCCCCCCCCCAAAAAAAAAAAAATTTTAAATAAATCTATAAACAGCATCCCTGAATACATCGCAACAGATTAGCCCAAGAGTGGCAATTCAAAACACATAAATATAAATCAAGACTGCAGTGATTAAATTTTGGCATACCTTTCTATTTCATCAAATTTCAAGTAGTCCAATGCTATCTGGAACTGACGAATACGAGAAACTTTGATGTCCCATCCTGATAAAGAAAGAAAGAAATAAGCATGCATCTAAAATTTTATTTTACGAAAATCAATAGTGTGTCAACACCACTCCATTATACAAAACTCAACAAATTTTAAAACCAAAAGTAAAATAACAAAGAAATTTAATCATCGATGTTATTATTCTACCTTGTAATCAGTCTCTTTAATAAAAATTGCCACTGGCCTCACTGTATACCTTCTAGAGGAACACCCCTAAATAAACTATGCGCAAAATACACACATAAAACTAAATGAACTAGTCTATCCCACAATAAGCAGGGCTGCAGGGGTAAGACTAGCAGATGCACTATGGCAGGTTATAAAAAATTACATTTGGGTAACACTCACCATTTTCCAAACACAATCTATCTGCCTCTTCAGTGCCTTCATACAGAAGAACTCTGTCCAAAATTTCTACTTTCCAAGGAGAAAACCTTTTGGTTGGTTCTTTTATTTCCACATTGTCTTTTTCTAGAACTGAAGCCCCTATATCCTTACTTGTTTGGCGATAACCAATGTACTCAACAGGAAGAAAATTTGATAAAATTGAAATGGCGGGAAGATACACTGATAAGCCACCTTCTCTCACAATATAAAAACAACCTTGGAATGTGCAACCAATTGCTTCTTCTATAACAGCTTCTTCTTTTCCATTAAAGTGGTATACACTGTCTGAGAAGTTGTCATCATGAACATCTAACTTCACTTGCAGATTAAAATGGACAAGTTGAGAACCTTTCTGATTCTTTCTGTACTTCTTTTTAGAGAGAATAGTAATTCCCAAAGGAGAAAAGCAAATAGAATCAGCCTCACAGACTCTAAAGTGGGGAAGGAGTATCTTTCTCATAACAGGCGAGTTCACATCAGAATCAGCAAATTTGTGATCATTAGTTATTTTTGAAGCAACAGAAAAACCACTAGAATAGGAATCACACAAGTCCCCCTTTTCTTTAAACACACAGCCTTCAACTTTCTGAAGCATATCACCTGCCACAGCTTTGTCTAGGAAAGAAAGACTTCCATTTTTCATGTTCGAATCATTCGAATGGAAATAGCCAGAACAATTAGAGAATGCCATTTGGTGATCTATATCAGAACCGCCAACACCGCAACCAACCAACATCCCCAGCCCAAATTTCTGACAATATGGAAGCAATTTCTCATATGAATAATTCTTGTCTGGCACGTATTCACCCAAAGATATCACATAGATTACACCACATTCGTCGATCACAGCTAAAAAGGAGGTATGTGAAGCAACAACTAACCTTTTGAATGATCTTCTAATGGAATCATTATGCTGATCAGACAAATTAGCCTTAATGTCACACTCTTGTTTAACGTCTATATTATCACTCAAGGGTAACTTTTCCAACCCTTGCAAATCAAAATGAGGATTAAGTCCACAAGCCTTTGAAACATTTAAGTGTGTCACAAATTCACCAGATATTGCAGAGTAAAGAACAATTAAGCCAGAAGAATTAAGACATACAAGAAGATTATCAGAAAATTGGAAATCCGTCCACTCAACTGCCAGACCTAAGTTAATTCTTTCATCAAGCTTCACCATTGACACCCACTGAATACCCCAACTGTCTAACCTAGCAACAAGAAGTAAATTTTTGTTCCTGCCTCTTCGATTTGCATCACTAATATTGACAGACATGTGATACATTAATGTCAAAAACAACCCCACCAAACAATATGAAGCACTCGAGAACACTCGGGGGCATTCGTAGAACCCATTGATCTCAATACCAAATACCTTGGAGAAACAATCATACTTAGAGTGATCAGATGCATATTCTACTGAATCAGCTGATTCCTGCCAATTATCCTTGTTTTGGACTGATTTGTCTTTGGAGAGATGGTCCAGAGGCGGATTGCCATCAAATATATTAAAAGAAACCACTTTGGCAGCGCAAGGAAATTCTGTAATCTCTGGGAACTTGGTCTGGCCACTGCCATCGGAAACAGTAGTTTCAACTTTAGTGAAAAATGATTCTAAGTATCTCTTAACATTCTGACTTCCAGAGACTTCATGACCAACACCGGAAGACTCTCCCACTTCCATATTTTGAGCTAATGCAGCACCAGGCCCCCATTCCACCCACCTACCTTGCCTAAAGGCACCCTCTAATACAGCTTGAACCATTCCTCTGGCTTTATTCAGTTTGGAAAAAGCATGGACTGTCACCCCACATCTTCCAGATACAAATAAGAGTTCTCTAAATGGAGCATCTCTGTGCTGATCATAGCTGTCCCCACAAAGTGCCCAGGCCAAAGAGTTTGCGTCACTAATGAATGGATAGCTATTGGATCTTGGACATTTAATTTCAGCAGGACCAGTATCGGTATCAATATCAATTTCTGATCCTGAAGTGCAAGGTACATCATTCACCAAACCTGATTGACCAGGCCTTGTGAACTGTGAGGAAAGACTTGATGAACCTGGATAGTGATTATCGTTATCATAACCACTTTCTGGACCACTAGAATGGGACTCTCCTGCAAACAACAAAGCAAATGTACATGCCACAACAGATTAACAAAACAAATCAGAAACATCTGTGTGCACGCAACACATGGCACTCAACACCTTGATACAGACAATTGCATTTGCCAATGTAAAATGCACTATTGGACAGTGTTGGCCAAACTACAATAACGAGAAAGGAAAATGAAAATCACCTTTAATCAGAGGAAGCAAAAGAGCTTCCCTTTGATGCGTATGCAGAAGCAGTATCTCTCTCGTAGGAGAAAGAAAAGCTTCTCGAAATTCCGAAAGCTCGAGTGGGATCTGGGAGGGGTCCCACTTGTGCAACTGAAGTATAGCAGGATCCTCACCGCCCAATGGCAAATCCATTCTGCTCCTAATTCAACCAAACCGCATATTCAACATAAAGAAAAAAAAACCATCAAAAAATAGTGAAGAAGTAATAACTAATAACTAAACCTATCCAAATTCTAAAAACCTGTCATCGTTAGCTTCAATATTCAAAAACCAACGTAATGATCCAACAAGGCTTGCAACAAATTAAGTTTGGCATAAATGATCAGTAATTTTCTATAGCACGAAATAAACAGTATTGATTACTGGATAAGCCTGTAATCTTTTTATTTCATTGCCTCCATTTATTTATTTATTTTCAAAACAAGCTAAAATTGCCAGCTGAATCGAATATTGTGAATTTGAAACATGTCAAATCTCGAAGCCAATCGGGATTCAATAATTTGAAACCATAAAATAAGTAAATAAATACAATCATCCGCGAGTTCAGAGAGAGCACCAATCAAAACTGAGGAGGAGTCGAACTCGAATTGAATAAATGAAAAGCGATAATTGAGAAGGTAAGAAAATAAAAATAAAAAATAAAAAAATAGAGCGTAAGATAAAATTGGATATAGGACCTGAAGGTCGGCGATAATCAAGAGAATAGAATAGGAGATTGTAGCGTGTTTCCTCTTTCCATCGATGTGGAGCAGTTGCAGAGTGAGAGTGAGTTTTTTTTCCGATGGGGAAAACGGAGGTTTAGAGGTTAAGAATGGAGCGAAACTTTAAGCACGGAGGAAGAGAAAGGAATAAGGGCCCTTAATGGTCTCAGTCTGTTGTCTACACTTCGCTTCCCGATTGGTTTTTGCCCTTTGGTAATAAATTATTATTAAATTTTTACTGTTACCAAAAGAAATTATTAAATTTTTACTTCTTTTTTTTTTTTTTGGCTAGAAATTTTTACAACTTGATACCGATAACAATTAACAAACATGAAATTTAATTTTCCTGCTCGACCAAAAACAAATGTATTACTTGTTCGTTTATATTAAATCTGTCTTTGATGATACATAACAAGAAAGAAACTAAGTTTTTATTCTTGTTAATTAAGTCATATAATTTATTATAAACAAACATAACACAGAAAATTTAAAATATAAAGTGATTTTTGAATAGGCTAAAAACAGTATAAATAAAACTTTTGTTAAGTCAATTACTAGAAAGGGCATTATTAAGCTCAGAGAGGACGTGTTTCAAATTCGAAAATGAATTTCATAG
Source organism: Echinosophora koreensis (assembly GCA_035048595.1). Taxonomy (NCBI): domain Eukaryota; kingdom Viridiplantae; phylum Streptophyta; class Magnoliopsida; order Fabales; family Fabaceae; genus Echinosophora; species Echinosophora koreensis. The sequence goes on from JAPCYP010000008.1 coordinate 275,372, forward strand.
CGTGCACCAAACTTGACAAGTCATTAATACACTTATTATTATTATTATCACACAAGGAGTCTCCATCAAATAAACCTTCCAACTTCTTTGTAGCAATTTTCAAACGTTGTCAATAAGAACAAAATGATAATGGAAAGAAAAAAATTGTCTTTCTATTAAGCTCGAGTTACATGAAGTCCGATTCACAAGCAAATAAACTATGGTCATTGTCTCGAACAATACATAAATCTTGCCTTAACACAAAGGGTTTGACTACAAAGTATGTGCCCATTGAACCATCAAATCTTAATAACTAGTGTTTATTCTCTTGCAATAGGCAATCAAAACCTACATAACTAAGGTTACCCAAAGGCTCCACTAAACCTTAAGTTAAATAAATCCCACTTGGAGGAAGGGACCAAGAAACTAAACCCTGAGTGTATGTTTGTTTGCCTCAACTTGCAAGCATTGAAATGAAACGTCATGTGGAATAACTTTTGCACAAGCACTTCAAAAGGGTTTCCCTCACTTAAACATGATTCTATTTCTGGACGCATCTACCATGAAGTACCAAAATAGGTGCTTCATGGTGAGGCACCAGTTTCCCAGTTTTTATTTTAATATTGTGTAAATGACATTCATGCCCTTGTCTTCTTCTCCTCCTTCCACCTCTCATCACCGACCCTATGCCATCTTCCCCCACCAACAACCAGAAAACCAACCATCGCGGGTATTCAACCAGAAAACCAGCAACCGCGGCCTTTCCCCCGTTGCATCTAGATCTGGTCATCGCCACCGGAGTGGATGCCTTTCGATCGTGGAGTGCCTCTATCCGATTATCTCAGCATAGAAAATTCTCAACCGAGTTCACGATCAGTTTTGCATTAGGGTTTCTGAATCCTCTGCGTGGGAAAACTGGACTTAGCCATTTCGATGGATCTAGGGTTTTGCGGAGGTGATAATCGTCCAGTTGACATCGAAGAACCCTGCATTTGCATGATGGTGAGAATCAATTAGCCATGCTCAGCATTTCGATGGATCTAGCTTTCTTCCTCTTTTGCAACTCTAAGTCTTCCCAGAACCAAAATTTGTAACTTAAGATCTTCAACGAATTGAAACATTTGCCTGAATCAACTTTATCTGCTACATTTTAAGATGTATTTAATAGCACAAAAAACAAAAAACCCATAAAACTGAAAGCCATAGAAGAGAAACAGGGTCGTCACTGGTGAGATCGACAACCTTATCCTCTGGAAAAGCAGAATGGTGACCAACAATGCAAATCTAAGGCCTTCCTTTTGCAAGGTCGGAGACGGCGTCATCATCGCAAATGGTGTCATTCAAGTCATTGAAGTTGGACACGAGGCTTTGGTGGTGGCCGTCATCGGAGTAGGTGCCGATTCCGGCGGGACAAGTGGCAGGACGGGATGTATGAAATCTGAAGTAGCAGGTCGGGTTATTTTCAGTGGGGGACTCGTCGATGGTGGGAGGATGGGGTGGGACTGGGATGGGATGATTTGAGAGGCTATGGATAAATTTGCCTTTTTGATTTTATTGTTTTACCTGTGTTATCTTTAGCAGGTAAATTTTTTTTTTGGTCCATGAAATCTGAATCGTTCAATTTTTATAATAATATATCATGTGGTTACAACTTGTGCCTCATCGATGAGACACTTAATGACATACTTCACCTTAGACACGTCCACATAATTGTCAGGATTAGACTTCCTTGGAAACCAGAGAGTCGATGAATCCAACCTTAGTGGTAAAGGCAAAAAGTTTAATTGCACCACAAGGCCAAGCTTTCGCTAGACAAGGATGATCACGGGCAATCTTGAAAGCAATCTCATCACGGAGTAACATATCCTGCACGCAGTAGAAGTCGCGAGGTGATGGTGAAACCATAACTTATTTGTAGGAACATCAAAATATAGCATAAGTCAAACCATGAATTGTAACTTTTTTTCATGTAATGATAATTTCCATACCCAAGACCATGACTCAATGGAGCAGACATTACGATTTATAGTGAGGAGTCATTTATAAATGAAGGCAGGAATGTAGCATCCAGATGAGTTGTATTTCTAAACATAAAAGAAAAAATAAAAAAAATCATCTAATGTACTTGACGGGCTGTACTCTTCATTTTTGAGTTGAACAAGCCTGTTTCTAAAGCTCCAAGTACTTGGCCCGAGGCCATTAACTTTGATGTTTTTTTTATTATTATTATGAAGGTCTTATTAACGAGTGTCCTAATGACATTGATTAAGGAATCTATAAAACGAAAGTTTGTTTTGAAAAACTAAGTACACTTTTCAATATATTAAATACATCATTTTCATATACAAAATTACATTTATTGGTTTCTTTAATTCGCTTCCCTCTCTTGCTTGATAGGTCCATAGCCCATGCGAAATTCATAAAATTTTAAGCCAAAATGAAGCTTGTGGGAGTTGAATACTATACCTCCAGGAACAATCAAAGTGATACCACATTAGGCTATCACATTAATTTGTGATTTGTCATACAAATTTAAAAAATATACATATGTTCATCATAAAACCTATGAATTTCATATATATTGGTTCAACCGATAGCCCATTGACTCAGTGTCTCCACCGAGTTGATGACCGGTCCGATTTTAATAACACTGCCTTTTTTACTCTAGTAACTTAAAAAGTTTGACATCTCCCACTTGTACAAGGTTTGATCCTCAACTTTTGCAACTTCATTTTTTTTTCCTTTTCCTTTTAAATAAACAAAACATATGGTGTGTTCTAAAAAAAATCGACAGAAGCTTCAGTGGGAATAGAACACGCAACCCATTGACTTAAATGGAAACAGATGGTCATCAGCCTAAACATTGATATTTTGTTAATGACCATCTTCTTTATATTAATAACCTATATATTGTTATTTTTTACATTTATGATTTAAAATTTATATTATGGATTATGTCAGTCATACTTAAGGAAAACAATTTTCATATTATAAAATTATTTTCAATTGCCCATTAATTTTAATATTATTATAACTAATTAAATGTTTATAACACTACTATTTTCATGACATAACCATATTGTCTTCTAAGAAAAATTTTAAATAATTTAAAAAATAGAATGAACTTCCAAATATCCTAATTCAACCTTAATAACCTTCAACCCTATATTTGGAGTGAAAAATAAAAAATAAAAATTCATCTTGATGTACAGAAGACTTAGTTGGGTCATCTATTATACTACACCTTTCGTGACATAACCACATTGACTTAAAAAAAAAATCCATTTTTTTTAAAAATAGAATATTCTTCTAAATACCCTGAATCAACCCTAATAAACTTTAACCTTAACTCTGGAGTGAAAAATAAAAAATAAAAAATAATCTTGGAACATCTTGGCCTAAGGAGGAAATAATCGAGTAATCTACTATAATACTGCTTTCGTGACATAACCATAATGACTTCTAAATAATTTAATTTAAAAAAAAAATTGAATGATCTTCCAAATATCCTAACTCAACCATAATAACATTTAACCCTAGCTTTGGATTGAAATTTTTTTAAAAATCATCTTGGCCTACGGAGGACTTAGTTGGGTATCATCCACTATACTACTGTTTTCGTGACATAACCTTATTGACTTCTAAAATAATTTAATTTTTTTAAAAAAATAGAATGAGCTTCCAAATATCTTAGTTCAACCCTAAAAACCTTTAACCATAGCTTTAGAGTAAGATACAAAAATTAAAAAATCATCTTGGCCTACGAAAGATTTAGTTTGATCATTCACTGTACTATTGTTTTCGTGACATAACTATATGGTCTTCTAATTTTTTTTTAAATTTTTTTAGTAAAAATATAATGAACTTCCAAATACCCTAACTCAACCCTAATAACCTTTAACCCTAGCTTTGGAGTGGGGAAAAAAATCAATGTTTAGGTTGATGCCCATCTGTTCCCATTTAAGTTGATAGGTTGCGCGTTCTATTCCTACTGAAGCTTCTGTCATTTTTTCTAGAACACACCGTATGTTTTTTTATTTGAAAGGGAAAGGAAAAAAAATTTAAGTTGCAAAAGTTGAGGATCGAACCTTGTACAAGCGGGAGATGTCAAACTTTTTAAGTCATTAGAGTAAAAAAAAAAAAACAATGTTATTAAAACCGGATCGATCATCGACTCGATCGAGACACCGAGTTAGTGGGTCATTGGTCGAATCAATGAGTTATTGGTTGAACCGGATGAACCGGTATATATGAAACTCATAGGTTTTATGATGAACATATCCATATACTAAAAATCTGTAAGACTAATCACAAGTTAAAGTGATAGTCTAGTGGTAGTATCACTCCTATTGTTCCTCGAGGTCCAGTCGAGAGCTACATTTTTGGCTTACAATTTTATGAATTTCGCATGAGCCATGGACTCTGGACAAAAGGACATAATTGTAAATGGAGAATATTGGTATATTGAATAATAAATGACAAAATATTAAACCATTTAATGTTACCCCTTCCTCTATTGGCTCATCTTAAAACTGTACCAAAGCATTTAAATTATCAAAGGCACCGTAGAAATTCCTTTATTATACTACTCTGGTCTTTATTATAAGCAAAAAATAAATAAAACACACATATTAGGGTGAGTAGTTAATCTTATTTACTATTGTTAATCTTATTTAAAAAATTAAGTTTGTTTCCCAAATTATCCTCCATCTTATTTATTAAGCTTGTGTTGTTGGGAATACAAAGAATCATTGGAAAACAAATTTGTATTAAATGAAGGGTATTTTAGGAATAACATCATTAAATTGGATAAAAGTAGTTGAAATTTGCTTATATATTAAATCAAAAAAGTTGAGACTTTTTTTTCTTATAATAAAGACAGGAGGGTGTAAACGTTTTTTAACACACCTCTTGATATGTAGCTACTTAATTTCGACGCATCATTAGAGTCCATTGCATGTTGAAGTACTCCACTCAACTGAAAATAATAGAGATTACGACGAGAGAGGTCTAAAACAGATATTTGGACCATTATTGTAAAAACAGCATTCAATCCATGTTTAATAAGTAAGTCCCCATCAACTAAGTATCATTGAAATTCCCACAAGCAATCATGTCTCTCAAGTCACAACAATAATTGGAATGCTCTGGTAATGGAAACAAATCAAACAATAAATGTGTATATACACACATACTAACCTTACTCCATTATAACATTTCTACTCAATTAAAATTAAATTTAAGATAATGCTAACAAGTGTCCTTAGGATATTGTTTAAGAAACCAAAAATGAAAAATTTGTATAAAAAATGATGTATTTAACATTTCGAAGAGTGTAACACTTAGTTTTTCTATACAATTTTTTTTTGTGAATTTCTTAACCAATACTCTTAGGGCTCGTTTGGTGGTCAGGATAAAAGAGACAGGATAGGATAAGCTATCATATCCTGTCTAAAATTGTTGTTTGGTGAGCCAGCAGGATAGGATAAGTCTATCCTGTCACCTATCCTATCCTGCCTATCTAGTTAAAATTTTATCCTGAAGGGAGAGCTGGGTTAGAACTCAACAGGATAGGATAAGGTGATCTAAAATATAATAAAGTATAAAAATATTTTATATATAAAATAATTAAAGTATAATAAAATATAATATAGTTAAAAAAAAAGGTATAATAACATATAAAATAATAAAAATATTAATAATTAATTTTAAAAATTATTTTTATTTTGTCACAAGGCTAATTTTATTAATGTATATTATTGTAAAAAACTAAAAAATAAATAAAAAATTTTCTAATAATTTAACTATATTTAAAGTAAAAACTAAAAATGAATATTTAAAATTATAAAAAAATTAATTTAAGTTAAACAATATTTTAAAATATTATATGTAATTTTATCACAAGGACAATTTTGTCTTTTTATATAAACTTAAAAAATGAAAATTATAAAAAAAAACTTAAATCTAATAAAATATGAAAACATTTGGAACAAAAACGAAAATTTTAAAATTCATATTAAATTACAATACTATCCAGTTGGTTATCTGGTGGACACCAAACGTCGGATAGGATAATAGCTTATCCTGCTCATATCCTATCCTACTCCTATCCTGCTCTCTTATCCTATCCGCCCCTATCATATCCTGACCACCAAACGAGCCGTTAGAGGATTCGTTAGCAATACCCTTAAATTTATCTCATTTATGCTTAACTTCAATTCAAGACTTTACGGCGAGAATTCAATTATTGTGCACTTTCGGTATAAGATTTTTATATTGATAATCAATAATAAATTGAAGATGGTTACGAATGAGAGAAATGTGAGGGTGGAGTCCGTCCTGCGTCCACCCGGAGGCAAAGGCTACGTAAATGCTGTAGAGCTTTCACCAAAACAAAATGCTATAGAGCTGCCTTACATAATTGAACATGTGTGGAAATTCTTTAGTTCATGTTATGTACAAAATCATTTTTTATAGTAAATTATACAAAATATGTATGAAGTTATTTATTTAAATCAATAATATTTGTTTTGTAGTTAAATTTACACGAGTGAGATTAAAAAAATGTTTGGTTTTGAAAAATTTAAAAACTTTTTACAATAAATATTGAATTTTTTAACTTTTAAAAAACTATTTTTTTAAATAAAAATTTGTTTATATTTTAATCACGTTTATCAAATGTCATATTAAATTTGAATGGCATTTTCTTAAGAAATTTTTCGTACACTTTTGATATGGAGAATACTAACAAGTGTCCTAATGATACCGATTAAAGAATCAAAAAAGGAAAGTTTGCATGGGAATATGCACTTAATATATTGAAAAATATTATACTTAGCTTCCTGATACAAAATTTCCTTTTGTTAATTTCATAATCAGTGTCTTAAAGGCAATGGTTACAAGACCCTTAGAATATTTGTCAAATGATCTCTCAATATGCATGCTTTATGCCTTTGTTTGTTTTGATAGATCTTGTAGAGATAGAAGTAGAGAAGAAAGACGGACTAGAGAGGAGTAGAATTTTGGTTATTTGGTAAGGAAAGGAGAGAAAAGAGAAAATTATGGTGGGATTCACATGAAAACAAAACCTTCTCCCACTTGCCGAGAAAATAGGAGAAAGGGTGGGAAAATTTATTTTACATATCTACCCTTTTGTGCTAGACTGTCCAAATATATTATTAGGGGCAAATATGTTTTTATAAGAAAACTCAATTTTTTCTTCTTATACTTATTTCAATCTAAAGAAACTTAGGGTGTATTTTTGGTAAACAATTTAATTAAGCACTTATGCGATAAAACTTTTTTAATTAAGCTAAAAACAACTTATTTTTATAAACATTTCTGACAAGCTTATTGAAATAAGTTAAAGTGAGCTTATATGGAGATCATAAAATATTTCCATAAGCTATTTAGATATTTGTTTCATAAACTATTATTTTAAGCTCAAATAAGTTCTCTATATGTTCTTTCAAAAGCATCATAAAAAACTAAAAATATTCCATTTTTTACTCATTTTCTTTTATTTTCCGTTTCTTTACACACACTTTCTTTCCTCCTTGCTTCTTTTTGGATTTGGATACTTGCCTTTTATTGATCTCTCTCTTTCTCTCTCATATTAGAGAGAGAAAGATACAAAACTATATTTGTTTTCATGTGTAAGGTCCACTAAAATATACTTTCGTGTTTTTCTATTAGAGGCGGCAAAATGGGCCGGACCGGATAAGCCCTATGATTTAAAGGGCTTGGGTATTAAAATTTGAGCCCATTTTAATTTCGGGCCTTTTTGGCCCTACCCTATGAAGCTCGAATCCGTATCGGGCTCGCCCATATCGGGCTCGGGTAACCCTGTCACTTTTATATATTTTTATTTTTATTTAAAAAAAATGAAAAAAAGAAAAAAAAAAGGGCCAAGAGGAAAGACTGAAAGAGGCCCAACCCAATTTCTAGTCACTGACTCTGTATTGAAACTGATCCTGTAGGTTGTAACTCCTATTCACTATTCACTTCATCTTGATAAATCAAAACTCAAAACTCAAAAAGGCTAAGTGGCAACCCAGCCAACCCTAGTCACAGGCGGCGGCTCCTCACCGGCGGCACGCGACGACGGCTCCTCACCGGCGTGCCATGGCTCCTCCTCCTCCGCGACGAACGCGTTCGATACAGACATATAGTTGCGCGATTGACAGCTGCGGCGGCGTTCCTGACTCCTCAGTCTCTGGCACCATTCATCTCCTCCGACTGGTAACAGTTCTACAACTTCTGATTCTCTTTTACTTTGTTTTCTGGATCTTTACCTTTTCCTTGTGATATTTCTGGTAGAGTTTGCTTGACTTCTGATTGTTGGACTGCATGCACCAATCATGGTTTCATTTATCTGACTGTTCATTATGTTGATGCGAATTGGAACCTAAATAGCAAGATTCTAGCATTTGCTCACATGAAATCCCCACACACCGGGCAAGAATTAGCATTGAAGGTGTTGGAATTTTTAAGTGATTGGGGTATAGAAAAAAAAAGTTTTTTCTCTCACTTTGGATAATGCTTCGTCAAATGGCAACATGCAAAATATTTTAAAAGAACACTTGGGATTGTCAAATAGTTTGTTGCTTAATGGAGAGTTCTTTCATGTAAGATGTGGTGCTCATATCTTGAACCTCATTGTTCAAGATGGTTTAAATGTAGTGGGTGATGCATTGCATAAAATTAAACAAAGTGTGCTTTATGTGAGGGCATCAGAAAGTAGAACAATTCAATTTTTTGAATGTGTTAAAAAAGTTGGTGGGATTGACACATCAATTGAGTTGAGGCCGGATTGTGTCACTAGATGGAACTCCACTTATATAAGGCTTGAAAGTGCAATTAACTATATCGTCGTGCCTTTCCTATCTTAAGTTTGTGTGACAATGCAAATTATAAGTGGTGTCCCACAAGTGATGAATGGAGAAGAGCCGAAATATTATGTAAATTTTTGAAGCCATTTTACATTATTGCCAACTTGATATCTGGATCTTCTTACCCTACATCAAATCTATTTGTTGGAGAAATATGGAGAATAGATAATCATTTGGTCTCAAACTTGACTAATGAAGATTTGTTGATTCGAAGCATGGCTCACAAAATGAAAGAAAAATTTGACAAGTATTGTTGTGACTATAGTACAAATATGGTATTGGCATTTGGGGCTATTTTTTATCCAACCAAGAAGTTCAATTTCTTGAGATATTTCAATTCTAGAGTTGATGCAAACACTTGTGAAGGGAAGTTGCAAAAGGTCAAGATGAATTTGTATAGGCTTTATTGTCAAAGATGGTGCACCTTCCAATGTGAGTCATTACAAGCACAATCTTCAATTGGAGGAGGAAAGGAAAAAAATTGGTTGCTATGAAGTAAGTTCTTAATTTTATTACTATTTTATTTTATATGTTGATTTCTTTTAATCAATATTTCATATATATATATATATATATGAATTCATTTGATCATTTATTTTGTAGGATTTTGAAGCATATGAAAGCACACAAACTACCACTGTTGGAAAATCCGAACTTGATCTCTATTTTGGAGGAGCCAAGGATTCCATCATCGGGTAATCTTGATATCTTATCTTATTGGAAGGAAAGAAGTCATAGATGTCCTGATCTTGCAAGGATGGCTTGTGATATATTGAGCGTTCCAATAACCACTGCGGCATCAGAATCGGCTTTTAGCATTGGCTCTCGAGTTTTGAACAAGTATAGAAGTTCTTTGTGGGATGAAACGGTTCAAGCTCTCTTGTACACACGTAGTTGGTTACATGATTTTGTTGGTAAGTTTTTTTAAGCTTTATCATTTTTAGGATTTAAAATCAAGTCATTGATTTATATAAAAATTCATAACAAAGTCTATTTTTCATTTTAGATTATGATAATGAAAATGATGATGATGAGCGGGAGGTCATCAATTTTGAAGATGTAAAGCTTTCTCAAGGAGGATTAAATGTCAATGTTGATGCCGAAATATAGGATTTTAAATATATCGTTGTTATTGTTGGACTTTCTTTGTTATTTGTGTAGTTTATTTTTGTTGGACTTTTTAATTGTCTCTATTGTTGGACTTTTTCATTGTTTCTATTGTTGAACTTACTCATTTTTTGATGTTCTTATTGAACTTTAAATATATCTCTATATGAACTCAAGAAACTTGACTTTAAATATATCTCTATATGAACTTAAGGAGCTTTTTTATGTTTCGTATGGGAACTAATTCCGAAGTTCTCTTTTACAACATTGATTATGATTATTATATTTTCAATCATATCATGATGTTTTCAATACAAACAATTAGGTTGATTGAAAATAAATATGTCCTGGTCAACTGGTCCACACATATACACAATGCTATTAGCCTATAGTCACTTTTAGGAACTTCAAAATAAAAATGATTGAAAATAATTTTTTTTAGCGAAAAATGCCGGGTCAGCCCGCATAAGCCCACAGCCCGCATAAGGCTGGGCTTAGGCACTTATTTTACAGCCCATATTGATTCTGGGCCTTTTTGGCCCGGCCGTATAAAGCCCTAGCCCGCATATTGCTAGCCTACGGTGGGTCGGGTAGCCCATTTTGTCACCTCTATTTTCTATCATGAAAAATGAGAGAAGAAAAAAAGATGATATTAAATTTTTTTATCCATACAAAACATAAATTTTACAGTGAAATTAAACCTTTCTTTCCCATGCCAATAACGCACACTCAAGACAGTTATTAAATTGTCCTTTTTTATAAATATTAAATTGTCCCTTTCATGAACTAGGAAGATGGGTTAGATTTTTTTATTTTTTTTTATGAAAAAAATGGGTTAGTATTTATTACTATGTAATGCTACATATTCTTATTCATATATGATATACCTTATATTTTTTTATGATAATTATTATTATTTAATTATTATTTATTTTATTTTATTTTTTACATTTCTTATAGATGATAATAATATAACATGGCTTTCGAGACAAGGGCAGATGGACATGGTCCGCGTCTCTAGTAATTGAAGATATGAATGAATATGATAGCAGATATATCAGATTAATCACATGGAGACGTCTTTGGTGCACCACCCTCCAAAGTGGAGTAGTGGTGCACCACCCAACATGTCAAGTAGTCCACCAATGAAAGTGCCATGTAGATTAGTTACAACATGTTTGACTTTTCAATTGCATTCGTAGTCAAAGAGTATAAGTTTTGTATTGTTGCTCAAAAAATACTAAACATGAATTATTTATTTGACTCAGTTTTTTTATTGCATTTTTTCTTTTCACTACTGAATCCATCACCCACCGCTCTTTGTTCTTCGTAGGGATAATATTTTAAAAAATTATTTTTTCAGAAATACCCTTATCTCCTCCTTTCTCCCTGTTTTCCTTGCTTGGTTGCTGAGAAAAACAAAACCCAGATGTAACTTTTGGATGAAGACGAAGATTTTCCATTTGGGTCCTCAAAGTTTGAATCTTCCGTTAGCTGCGGAATAGGTTCGTGCAAGGAAACATGGTTGGCGTGGAGGGGAAGGGTTTTGGGGTGAGGCATGAGGCATGAGAGATGAAGATGGTTCAAAGGGAAAAGCAAAAATTTAAAGTCTGCTTCCCTCACAGCCTTTTCGCACCACGGAGACAACGATACCTCCGCCCTCTCCCCTCCCATCTCCTACACCGGCGCCATGTCCCGCCCATTATACCAGGAGTCCGCCACCATCATGTCTCGCCTATAATACCAGGAGTCCGCCGCCGCCATGTCGTTCAGTGCAAGATCTAGGCTCGTGACGCGTCCCCTTTTGTTCCTGTCAAGAAATAAGCAAATCTGGGCAATGTGATTTCCGTTCTAGCCTCTAGGTCATCAGCAATTGGGTGTGTGTTGTTTGAGTTTTGGGGAAATTAAGGTTTTTTTATTTTATTTTGGAAATTAAGGATGTGTTTCTTTGGGTATTGAGGCATGATGTGATCTGTATTTTGGAAATTCCACGAAGAAGATAAGGATATAAAAGGAAAAACAAAAATTTTAAAAAGGCAATTGTGGTGTATTAGCAAAAACAGTGGTGCAAAAAGTAACTCCCAAAGTTATTTACTGAGACCCAATTTTGTGACAGCACCCAAATCAAGGAAAATAAAAATACCCAACTTATATACTGTATCTGTATGAGGTTTGAATACATGTTGAATGGGTTGAAAAGTAGAATGTCCCACATGGCATAATGATTGGACAAAATTCTGCCATGTGGGTGGTACACCACTACACCATAATGGTGGGTGGTGCACCATAGACTTCACCTAATCACATACTAAGCTTCACGCTGGCGCTAATAATATAGCAACACATTGAACAGTCACTTTCAGAAACTTCAACAACCATGATGATTCATTGATGTGCCACTTTATTCTTTTGTCGCAGGGAATGTGCAGAGCCGAATGCTTCTCGTCTGTGAGTATTTGAACTGGCTCGGGCTACCGTGAGATATGATCAGTCTTTACCATGATTCTATATGAGGTTCATGATTATATTTTACACCCTCCACACTAGATAATACCTCTCCAAACTTCCTTCACATCCCCTCGCCACCGCCACCGCCACCGCCAAAGCTACTGAACAAGCATTTTCAACTACCATGACAGTAAGAAGTGTTTTCGACAGTTCATCAAACTCATTATTCTCATTTCTCCTCAACCACAACAACCCCCGTTAACCAGAATTCATAAAAGCAGCGATTTGAATTTGAGACCTTATTGAAAATTTGAAAATTGGAAAGAAAGGCCAATACGGTGGATCTTCCAACGAAAATCGACGGCTTACATGATGGGATAAGAGTCGTCGCCGCCGTTGCTTCCATTTGGAATGTGCAAAGGCAATAAGCGTTAAATTAACGAAGAAGAAGGAACAGAAAGATAACAATTTATCAATGAAGCATACCTTTGCATAACCTCACTTTCGATTCTCAGGTTAAGCTTTATAATTTGAGAACCAGCGTTTGGAAAACCCTACCAAGCATGCTCTATGCTCTTTGTTGTGCGCGAACCACGGGGGTAGTGCGGGAAGGAGATGAACAGCGGAGGAGCAAAGAGGCGAGGACGGAACAGCCGAAACTGGCTGAACGGTGCTGGCCGGAGAATATGAACGGATCTCGGAGACGGCACAACAGTTGGAGGAAGGAATGAACCAAAAACAAAAGGGTGGTTAAACCTCCGATGTTGCGCACGAAGAGGAGATGGAGAGGTGGTGATGGCCGGAGAAGAAGAACAAAGACGGTGGGGAGAGAACAAATGCAAAAAAAAAAAAAAAAAAAAGATTTGGCGTGGACGGGTGCATGGTAAGATCTGGTGAACTACTTCATCTAATGGTGATTAACGATGGAACATGTCTCCCACCCTATAATTTTCCTATTTGAACTATATAAAATAAAAACATAAGAAGGTAGCATAACCCATGATTTAAAAGTATTGTTTAGGAGATCCAAAAAAAAATTTAATTACAGTTTTAGTCCCCTTATTATTGAGCATGTGTGATTTTGGTCCTTTAAAGTTTTTTTTTTGTGTGTGCGGTTGGTCCCCTATTTTTCCAACGTCGCAAATTTGGTCCTTCTGTCAATGTTTGTCAATTTTTCAATGATTGACATAGAGGAGCCATTCCTCTTAGTACACAGAACCACTGCTCTAAGGGCATATAACCTATTTTTGAGTTTTTGTAGTAAATGATTATGTGGTGGAACCAAAAAATAAGTAATGTATCAAAATATAGTATCGAAGTATTAAGAGCATGTTTGGGAAAGATTGATTTTTTCAATTTCAAAAGTTTTTTTTTAGAGATAATTCGTTATATTTGACAATTAGTTTAAATTGTAAAAAAAAGTTTTTTTCTTGAAAAAAAAAAGTTGTTTAGAAGCATATGATGTTTTGGACAGTTTTTTTTTTATGATGAAAATCATCTATAAGCATCTAATGAAAAAAAATGTTTTACTATCTTAAGATAATTTTTTTTACACTATCCAAATGAAATAGATTATCTTAGAATCGATTTTCAGTAAACATAAAAAAAACAGATTTTAATCATAATCGATTATACGACAATCAATTATACATATAATCAATTATCAACATAATTTTTTTTCACAGTTTTCCCAAATATACCTTAATTTATAATTATGCGTGTCATTGTATTAAAAGTAACATATATTATTAAATTAAAAATATAAATTTCCAAAAGTAATATTGTGTGAGTATTTAATAATTTATCTCTCTCTCATTTGAAGGCAGATGCTTATTAATTCTCAAAAACTTCAAGAACTGAAAAATAAAATATAAATTAAAAGAGAAAGGAATCACATTGCACTCATTGTAACACGACGACATTTCTCAATCCGCCCCTTCGAAATGGTACAAGTCACAGTGTCTAGTCACAACAGCTTGTTACTGTAGGAGAATGGGTTTTTCTCTGGCAAATGCAGGATCTTGGATAAAGTATATTGATAACAACAGAGAGAGGGAAATAGAGAGAAAGACAGGAAATGGACAAGAGTTGCACCCCCACGCTGCGCACACAGACACCAGAGAGCCGGAGGGGCATGGAGTCGTGATCATTCCATAGTACAATTGGAAATGATTGACACTTATTTCGGTTTGTCACAAATTTTTATTATTATTTTGATTTAAGTAAGTATACATAATTGTTTATTTAGAAGTTGTTTGATGTCATTTAAAAAAAATGTTTACCGCCACTAAATTCTATCGTTAAATTAATTAGCAGTCGAATTTTTATATTTAACAATCAAATTTTCATGATAACAACCGATTAAGTGTGATTACTAATTTTAATAGCTAAAATGTTTTTTTTTGTAGTGTTTAGATGAAATATCTAGAGTAAGCATATTAACAAAACTAACTTGTTAAGAGACATATTCTATTTTTTTTATAAAATGAGGTAAAAGTAAAATATTTTTATATTTAATTCAAGAAATAAAAAATAATTATCAGATAAAAAATATATCCAAGAATAAAATTTGGGAATATGAAATTGAAAAAAATATTATTAAAAATAATATTCTTGTAAATATAATTTACTTGAGAATAAAAGATTTATGAATCAAACATTACCTTAGTATTGTGGTTTTATTTATTTACATATCACAAGTTTAATGATCGTTGGGTCAATCAATCGTTGGGATTTATTATCACAACATGATGGGCTGCGCATAACCAGGGGAGCAAAGAAGGTTTGGAGGATGCTATGGTTTGCTACTATATGGTCAATTTGGTTACACCGGAATGACATTATTTTCAGCCAAAGCACACTGGATTTTGAGAAGGTAATAGACTTGATTAAAATCAGGGTATGGACTTTGTGTAATGTATTGGTGAAGAAGACTAGTTTTTCATTTACAGATTGGACAATTAACCTGTTGTGCTGTATGGAAGCTGTTAGGATTTTTTTTGGTGGTTATGGTACTAGCTTGCGGGTATTTTTGCAGGGGTGGGTGCGGCATTTTTTTTTTTATACAGAACCTATTTTTGGGGAATTGATATGTTTCTTTCCTGTTGTAATTAGGGATGGAGGGTTCTATTATATAGGTTTTAGTGTTAACTGTGGATGTTGTTATAGGCGCTTAATGGACACAGAGCAGGGGGTTGTTCATCTCTGTTATTGGTCCTTGTTTTATTCTGTTTTAGACCAGAAATAGGATGCTGTAATGCTTAATACTGGTGGCTGTCTTTCAGTATTACCATTACAGTTTTTCTATTGCTCTTGATTCCTCTCGTATATGGGTTTTGAATATCTCTTGTACTCTTTTGAATATACTTGTTGCTTATAAATAAAAAAAATCAATTAAGATCAATGAAAAAAAATGTATTTTAGGTATAAAATGTGAGGGGTATCTAGAGATGAGTATAATTTGACTTTTAAAAGAATATGAGTCATGGATCAAATTTGAAAGATTTTAAGTATAACTCGAGTTCGATCCAGAAATACAATAGATCTAATTTCTAAAATTTGAATTCATCATAAATTCTTACCCTTCACTCAAGACGAGATAATGAAATTGGATGAGACCACCTTATCAAAAACAAAATAGAAAAAAGAAATTGGACGAGACCTCGATGTGGAACTGTCTTGTGGTGATATATTGTAAAATCATGTGTGTTTATGCAATGAAAAATATGTGGTATCTTTTTTATGTTTTTAAAGATTTAATTGGTATGTATTGTAATTGTAAATATTCTTTTACACAACGTAAGGATTTGTGTTTATGTTAGTATTTTGGTAGATAATATAATTTTACCCTGGAAGAGAACAGGTAATTAACTTGGGCAAAGTAGTTTTCGTGTGTACATATGTGTGTGTATAAGGAAGAATATATTGAGAAATGAGAATACCTGAAAATCATGGTTAATGATATTTAAAATCGTAATTAATGATGTTCAGTAGATAGTTAATGAGTTGTGATACCTTATTATATTCATTGACTATCTATCGAACATAATTAACCACATATTTAAACTGTATTAATCATCAAAATTATTGTAAAAAAATTGTTGTTTCATTTTTATGTTGACAACTGATAGATTAATAGATGGTGATTTGAATGCCGTAATGGCCACCTGTAAGCAGAGACAAAAAGAAATGATGTGTGTTTGCCACCCATGCCCTTTCTCCATCTTACTTTGGGCTCAAACCAAAAAAGAAAAGGCATCGTAGTTTAAAATTCATTCCCTTAATAATCCAAGGATCTTGCTGTAGATGATGCAACATATTATTCCTATGGTACGTATTCACACTGACATCATCATCACGATAGCCTAACGCCAGCAAAAACCATTTCACAATAAGCACACGATTTCCTCCCTATTAAGTATTAACCTTCTCTGTTAATTTCTAATTTCTAATCATATATAAGGGGGAAAATAAACTGTTTTTAGACGGGAACAATTAGATGGCGGTGGCGGCAGCCGCAGCGGCGGCAACTGCGGTATAAGTAGGTAATTTTTTTATAAGTAAAAATATATTGATAAAGAATATAATGCATATTTTAACCCATAAAAAAAATCATAAAAAAGAGGAGAAAATTAATGAAACAAAGTATTAGGTTTACATTGGCCACTACATAGAACTCAATCCCATATAGAAACGCAATACAATAACACCCACCAAATTGTGCAACGATAACTGAATGTACATTAAGTTTTAATGTACATTTTGTTGCGAATGGAGAGTTTAAAATTATATCTGTTGATTAGTCTAAATTTAATGTGCCCGAGCAGCTATTTTAAAATTAGTAGAAAATTATTTGTATATATAAAAAATACAAATTTTTTTTTTATTATAGTCAAATGTTAGTAGTTGGCTTTTTATGTTAGTTGGGGGTGTAATTCGAGCCTTACACTTTATGACTCCCGAAAAAAATACAAATGATGTTTATTTTGGGTACAAACTGCATGCATGAGACTTTAATGCCATTTATATGTTAAATGCTTGTATTTTTTCTTATGAGATTTTTTTTTTCGCTTTATAAATTAAACACCCTTTTCCATGTTGCTCTAGTTAATCATCCCTATATTAGGCAAGAATAAGATGCGGTATACAAGATGTTTAATATGTCCACTGTTTGGATTACCTTACAGGCCCGAATATAATATAGATCCATACATGTTAATATTTCCCCTAATTCAATTATTTTTAATCGTTGCCAACTTCCTGAACCTAATCTAAAACAAAAAATTTATCATGTGAAAAACGATACGGCAAATATGTGATAGAAATTGGATCTAGCAATTAACAATAAGTACTCAAGTAGCAGTAAGGACTCCTCCATTTGCAACAAGTTAGACATTTGCACTTTATATACTTGCATAATTAGTTGCTCATTGGATTTACAATCATACAATTATATCCCTATTTTTCTGTATAGGGGTTCTTACTCAGTAGCCACTTTTTACTTCATTCATCAATTTCTACAAATGAAGTTCATCATTTTGGGTTTAGTTAAACAGCTAAATGAAGTACAAAAGAAAAGATAATTATTGAAGCGGTAGAGAAACTATATGCTTTCAATCGCCAGATTGGTCCACAAAGTTTTAGGCATGATATATAAAGCTAATTAATCATGATTGTCACACTTAATTAATTCAAGAGATGATAACAATATTATATGTTTGGTTTGGAATTTGAGAAAAAGGTTGGTGTATACATTGTGGGGTTAGTTCGAGTCTTAGAAAGTTAAAAGAGAAAAAGGGATGTGAGAAAGGTAATAAGCTTTTTTGCTACAAAAAAGTCAAATAAGCAATCGCGCATCATAATGATACTTCGCCGGTGCTGATAGGGTGTGATAGATCATCCTGTATCCATCATCATTGTCCTCCCATATTTCTTTGATTAGGGTCTGGTTATAATATCTTAAAACATTTGATTGGCATTTCCCTTTCTTTTATATATATATATATATATATATATAAAAGGTGGCATGAAAGAGATAATCTTTATAATATAAAAATGATCTAAAAAAACTCCAGAATATATATATATATATATATATATAATATATATATATATATATATAATATTGTCTAAGGTGCACCACCTATCAAAGTGATAGTAATAATCTGGATGATTCAGATTGTGTCACTTAGTGATGCACCACTATACTGTATTTGTGTGTGTGTGTAACTGGTTATGGTGTGTTGATGAATGATTGATAATTTTCACTTATATTTCTAGATTATGTATGTGATCTCTATTTCTATTACTGTGCACTCAACAAGTTTCGCTTTTGGCCCATATTTTCATTATTATTATCTACAGTGACGGGGATGTTGCATGGAAGTTGCATACATTTGTTGAGGGTAAAGAATCGCCTTCCCCGTTGAGCCATTTTGTCGTGTATTGTTGACCTCAATGTTAATGTCACAGTAAAATTCCACTAGCCATGAAGGACATGGAATTTTCAAGCTTTTTATATAGGACAGTACCATCACTATTCGCAGCAAACTGCCAACTTTAGTTGAATTGTTAGCTAAAGTCTCCCTTGGCTTAACTTTTAGCATATTTTTCGCTTCTTTTTTCAATATTCTTAGCTAGTTTAGTTCCCCTCCTCATTTATTTATCCTATATATGCTTAATAATTTTGACATATGCTTAGTTATTTATTACCCTTCACATGTAAGATTATACGAGAGATCATGACAAAAACATTTTAGAAATGAAAGGTGCTAATAATAATACGTAATATTTTTTCCACTCATATATATATATATATATATATATATATATATATATATATATATATATGCCTCTCATGTTTAGTGAGTGAACATAGTTATTATGAAAAAATGAGACATACTCACTTGTAATCAAATATAAAAATTATATTTGATTATAAAACAATGATAGAAGAATATCTTGTTATTGTTATAAATGAAAATGGTTAATTTTGATAGTTAGATTTTAAAATGGTCAAGATTGAAAAATACAAGTATGTGATGTTTTTAAGTGGTAATATAATTATTAAATAATTTTTTAATCTTGACCGTATACATATATATGTATGGTTTATCAATCTTGACCGTATACATATATAATTTTTTTTTCTTTGCACTTGTATATGGGAATGAATACCTCTTGTACTCTCAATCAATATATATTTGATTTATAAAAAAAACATAGATATATGCATGGTTGTGTGGTCAAGATTTGGTCCTCTATTCTTAAATAAATACAAAGTGTTCTCTCCAGTACTCTTTTACACTTTCACCTGATTAATAATATATAAATTCATGATTAATCAATTATATTAAATGATTAATAGGTTAACTATTAATCATGAATATACCCTTTAAATAAACCATCCAATGCAAGTGGTTATTCATGGATTTATATATCATTAACTTAAGTGTAAAAAAAATGGTTAGAAAAAAGTAGAGTGAGAATACAGGGTTAGTTTATAAATTAACATTCCCCTAGATAGAGGCAAAGCGAAAAGGGCAAAGTTGGCTAGATCCCTCTATATTTTGCACTCATCCTCTTGCTCTAGAAAGATCATCATCTTCTATATAGAGATTAATTATTGGATCGGTGAGGGTGGAGAAGGGGAAAAAAAAGAGATCATTAAGAAGTTATGTCAGCAACTTCCCAAATTACTCTTAACCACAGCTTGTTGGAAGAGCAGGATCATGATCAGATGGGCTTCCTTCTTCCTTTCCCAGCAAACCTGACCTTCCCTCCTTTGGTTTCCCATCAATCTTCCAAACCTTTCACTTCCATAGCTCCTCCTTCACTACTTGCATATGAAGCAGCTGATCATTCTACATCAAATCTAGCGCAAACCCTACTCCAAATCACTTCTCAGAAGTCAAGACAAGACCTTATTTCTACCTTTGGAGGAGCTCATCAATTCCTATCCTTACACAGATCAAGTGTAAATCCATGGTGAGACAACCTCTCTTTAATTAATTCTCATATATACCAACCATATATATATGCATGTTAAATTTTTTCATTATGTAATTATTAACATCCATAATCACACCTAATTTTATATAGCTGAAAAGATTCTGGGTCATGAGCTAGCCAACAAAGGCTGATTCAGCTGGTAAGGATACGACTCATATCCAATAAGGACATGAGTTCGAATTCTGCTCTCGATGAGGTTCGTTGGTGGGTGATCTGTAAATAGCTAGCTATGTAAGCATTCTTTGAGTTGTGAGGCTTGCCCTAGTCCTAATGATACCCGGGACCTAAACTCACTTAAACTTTTAATAATGCACCAAAAAATTTCTGGGTCATGAGTTTCATATACATATAATTAATCGAGTTCTTAGGGCATCGGGGAGAATTAACTTATTGCTTCTGCAGTAAAAGAAGCGGGGTAGATGATCATCAGATAGGGATTTTTGACATGAAGATGAAGAAAATCAAGGGAAGAAGGAAGGTGAGGGAGCCTAGGTTTTCCTTCAAGACCATGAGTGATGTGGATGTGTTGGATGATGGCTACAAGTGGAGGAAGTACGGACAGAAAGTGGTAAAGAACACACAGCACCCCAGGTAATCACCAATTCAAATTTTCTCTCTTTTTATTTTTGCATTGATTAAAAAGTTGAAAGCATATGTATTATTTGATTATACCTTCGATCGGTTCTACCCCAACACAAGCTAGATGATACATATATCTTCTCTCTCCAATCTTCACCACCCCTCTCTCATTATTGTTATCATCATAATTACATATATGGCTTTGATAGCTTTGGGAAGATTTTATCTTTTCTGAGTAATGTGGGGATGACTGCAATTATTAAGGATATTAAAGCAAGATCTCACTTTATGTCAACTTCTGTAAAATAATATGCGAAAGAATTTTGTTTGAGAAAGGATGGAAACTTTTGCCAACGTTTAAGAGCTGCTGATTATGACTCTCAGATGTTATTATAGCATGTAAATGTAGAACTCAAAATTGTTTTTCCCTTACATTCATTCGTGTCTTAAGGATTTTACAATGGAAACATGCAAATAAAAATACAAATGGTCTTCGTTGGTAGCTCTTGCATTGTAATGATCAATGATTCTAGCATCAAGATTTTTTCAAAGGTCACTGTATTACAGCCACAAATTATCGCGGATGAAAATTTGCTGTCTCATTTTGGTATACAACATCCTGTCTCCATCAATACTATCTTATCACATATTCTACATTTTTAACATTTATATGAAATTTTAGCTGAAGTGGCAAGATAGTATTGATGAGGACAGAGTATAGTACAGCAAAAGGAGACGATTCTCAATTACCACATGCCATATTTCAATTTATGTTTTTTGTTCATGGTGTTTGAAGTAGGGTGTTGAAGATTTTGTCAAATGACATAAGAAAATTGTTCTCTATAATAAGATCGTGACAATTTGAATTACATAAAAGCATTAGTTACCAACAAGTTCTCTATATATCAATGTATGTTGGGTAACATTGCATGCAGAAGCTACTATCGTTGCACACAAGATAATTGTCGCGTAAAGAAACGCGTGGAGCGCTTAGCTGAGGATCCAAGGATGGTGATAACCACATATGAAGGGAGACATGCACACTCTCCATCCAACGATCTTGAAGTCTCTGAAACTCAATCGCAACTTAGCAATTTCGTATGGTAGTGCACACAAAAATAATATATTTTGTAATTCTGAAGGGTGTGCTTTGTAGAGATGAAAATGGAGGAGTAGAGAAGAATGACAATGTATCTGGACATTATAGATGCATCATCATTGGCTCCCATTTTCATCCCTTCCAAGCACACCAAAATTGTGTGGTTAATTGATTTGTCTAGTTTTAACCATGTTTCTCTGCTCCATCTAGTCTTGTGTTTCATAAAAAATCAGGGATACCTGTAACATTTGTAATTGCGTTACTTCTTCGACCCTATATTTTGTTTCACCTGATATATAGATTGTGCTCGAACGGTTTCTTCTGCATGCCTTCGTGGATTATTATTAGTACCCATAAAAATGTTAACCTATAGTCATTTAATTAACATCTGAAACAAATTAGACACGGAAATTCTCTAGCAGCAACTTTTATTATAGGCATATAGATCCTAGTAAGGTACGGTGCGAATGGTCGCCTTGGTTTTTACGTATGTTCTAAAATCACTTTGTATATAATTATAGCTGTGCTATATCGTTCGAACGGATTGATTTTGTGTTACGTTACAGGGAATACTACATATTGACCAATTAGGGGCGCTTAATTAAAACCTTTCAAGGGATAGTAATAATTTAAAGACTGATTATAAAATAAAAGTTAATAGCAATGATTTAACATCTACGAATTTCGTTTCGTACTATAATTGGGTATTACTAATATAATTAAGCATTTACTTAAAATTATATATTGATTGTTTTGCATTGGCAAAACAACTAGTAAACGAAGTTATTTAAAAAAAAAAAAAAACTCACAAGCAGGCTAAAGATAGAAGTTGGATTACAAGTTTTCATTTTATAACAAAAAGTTTAGGTGAGTTGGATCCCGGGGGCTCACCAGGGCCAAGGCAAGCCTCACGGCTTAAATATTGCTTACAGAGGTACTTACAGAGTACCCACCAATGAGGTCCTCACATGGACAGTGGGATTCGAACTCACGACCTTGTGGGTTATGAGCTTCATCCTTACCAACTGGACCAACCTTCATTAGCTGGATTACAAGATTTTTGACAAAGTAATATTAACCTATTTTTCATAATTCATTACATCACAACAGTATGTAAAACCAAAATTATAACAACAATATAATATAATATAAAAAATAAATGAATATGTTTCACCCCAAAAGAATATTATAACTAATGTATTGCAAGCTTATTCTCAACCCCTGCCTGTCCCATTTTCGTTTTTTATCATCATAAGTTCATAACTCCTTTTGATATTTCAATACTTCTGATTGTCATAGTGTTGTTTTTTAGAAGGATTGTCATAGTGTTGTTAAGCTTACAATTACAGTAGTTATAACTATTCTAAAATCTGTAAAAGTCAAATTTTGTATATATATAATAATTTTTTTTAAAAAAAATTGTAAATTCTTTAATTTGGTTTTCTTAAATAAAGTATTATTTTTTATTTTTCCCATGAAAATCTTCTAGATTCACCGAAAAACAAGTTTGGAAGTATTTCTTAAATAAAGTACTTTTTTTTTCCATGAAAGTCTTTCAGATTCACCGAAAAACAAGTTTGCAGGCATCAGTGTCGGATCGGAGTCATGAGTGGGGCATGATATCCATCTGCATCACCGAAGAAGAAATCTCAATTGGATTTGGAGCCTTTTCTTCTTCTTTCACTAGGCCCTTAGCTTTTAATCACGTGGATTCGGTACACATGTTTAGTGGCCCAATGTTTTACACGATATGGTTAGCTTTTTGGCATACATATTAACTATTGAATTGAATTGAGTGTCTAACCGCTACAATTTTTTTTTTGATGGAATGTTTAACCTCTACATTGAATAATGCCAACTTGAGAATAAAATTTAAATACTAATAATCTTAGAACATCACTGGACAATGGACATAGAGATAACTTCTCTAGTCTTTTCTTCGGATAGATCAATTTAAATTTTAACATGTATGTAGTAAAATGAGTCTAAATAAATTCTAAACTTTAATTCAAAGACCACACAGAGAGTCCACAAAATTTGCACTCGATATCAAATCCTTTGTAAAATGACTAAACGCTAGTTCCAAATTGCATTATTCCAACTCAAAGTACTTTTGATTTTCCTTTGGACCTGCTGGTTCCCTCTTGTACAATACTTTGAAGAGTTCCATCACAATCCTTGGCATCGCCAAAACTAATTTCTTGATCGCTAGCGCTCGACCACTGCTGGACTGATAAAATTATTCTCCTTTCAAGCTGCATAACAAAAAACGGTTTGCATTGTCAAGTTCAATATATAAGTCTCAAAAATTATCTTTACGACTAAAAAATGTGCAGGCCAGATTTTATTGCTGTTGTGCCATTATTTTTTTTTCTTCATGCTATTGAAAAATTTACTGGTTTAACATGGAATATTTAAGTTCATCTTTGTCGTTGTTAATTAATTAAATCCTATCTAAAATAATTCAGCCTCAAAGACGCTGAAGAGAACCTAACAAGGAAGCAAGTATGTGTGAATATTAATTCTTCCTAAGTTATATGAAATAAATTACCTGAATGCAAATATGGAGCTTTTCTTCGAGAGCAGTGTACTCGTGTTGAGCTTGATTCAGTGCCTTCAGACAGCTACAAAACAAGTTTTGCACTTGAGGAAGGGTATTTTTGACATTTACAAAGATTAAAATAAGTTCATGTAAAAGATAGGTTTAGGCCTTCATTACTCTTCCTTTGAATACGTATCAATAGCGCGTTGAAAGTTAGTAAATGCTAGTGCCACACGACGAGCACCCACGCTAAGATGCACAAATAAATGATAGTTAGAATTAAACAAGAAGTGCATTATAATTTTCAACTATGAGAATATAGAAGAAATCTAAGAAGATTTAATCAATTAATTAACGAAATATTCTTGGGAATAGACCCCGAATAAAATAAACATCCATTAGTTCATTCGTTCAAATAAACAAATATAATTAAACTATATATATTAAAATGTGCACAATCATTATTTCTATTTTTTTTTTATCAGCAAACAAAAAGATGAATTAGTGAGAGTACAAAAAATACTCTAATCTGCTACATCAAAACAATTACTATGAATCCAACTAGTCCTCTAATGCTTTCGTTTCTTTCTACCAATCCAATCATCACTTTGATATATTGAAGGTATTCCTGAAAATTAATATTCTTATATTTTCTAGAAAAAATTCTTATTTTCGGAGGATTCTCACCATTCATTTTAAGTCAATGTGATAAAATATAGGGATCTGTGCTTATATATGAATAATTGATTGTCCTCTCCGGACCAAGAAAAAAAAAAAAACAGTTCAACAAAATCTATGAATTTTTGTTTAAGTAGTAACATGCCTACACGATTGACATCCAAAAGAAGATGAATAATTAGCACCTAATTAAAACAGGAATAAGGTTGATGTAGATGCTATATAACAATCAGTATACTGTAACCAAAGAAAAGACTAGCCCAAACAATGAACCAAATCAACAAAATTTGACAAAAAGAAGAGAAAAACATTTTCCTCAGGTCTAAAAACAGTGAACACTAATTTTTTATTTTTTATTTTTGTTAACATCGTTGAGTTATTTTAGTTCAATAACTTGAGCGTGAGTAAACTAATTATCGCCTAAGCCGTCTTTCTTATTTCAGGACTTGACTTAGAGCTCACATATCATACAAGAGTTATATCCCACCAAATGTCCAAATCTACTACTACACTACCCAAAACCTCAGTGAAGAATGAATAATTACCTCAAAGCACTGCCTTTAACTTTAAAAACGTATTCCTTCCCAAGTTTGTAGTTCACAAGAAGATCACCCCTACATTAAAGGAAAAAGAAATTATCAAAGTTAAACAATATAATATGCATATAGAAATATTGAATTATAAACAAAGAAGTCAAAATTACATTATTTGTGTCAAAAAATTTAGGACTTCTCGGGCATCGGAGCAAAAGCTTGTGACCACTTCGAGACAGAAAGGATCTCCAATATGCTCTTTCAACGAATAGAGAAAAATGAAATGATCATCCACCAAACCCTAACGTTGAAGAAAAAAAATGAAATGAAACCATGTCATTTTCACCTTCAACAAAATTCAGTTCTAACATATATAATATATAAAAATTTATATATAAGAACAAAAATCAGGTTGCCTTGCAAACCACAACAAAGTCTAGAAACAAGTTGATGTAATATATATATATATATATATTTGTAAGTTATTCGTATTGAGGTTGTATAGAGGAATACCTCTTGCTTCATGGATTGGATAGTATCAAAGAGCAGCATGTTCAAAATCTCCTTATCATCCATTGATGTGTGAGAGTACTTAAACCCTTTTTCAAAAGCTGCATGATTGTTAGGGATGGTGTGTGTATATATATGTGTGTGTGTATGCATATACTTGTATAGTAATAGAAACTAGAAAGGAAGTGTATTAGAAGCAGTTGAAGAGGATGGCACAAATCTGATCCCGCCCATTGTTTTTGTGAATATATAAGTTTAAACATTAAAATTGAAAAATACGTTAAGGGCGCGCTAATGATTTTCACAATCTCTATGTTTGCTAAGTGAATTTTTAGTTTCTTACTGCCTTATATTTAATTTCTTGGGTTTTAAATAAGAAGTTTTTCCTCGTATAAAGAAATCCTTTTTCGCATATTGGGGCTAAGGAATAAATCATGCAGTTATTAAGGTTTCTAAATCTGAAGAAATGAACAAAAAAACCCTATATATGTGAACCGATATGATAAAACTAGAGCGAGAACAAATTTTCTTTTGTTTTTTTACGCAAATATAACACTTGTATGAGATACTGCACTTAATAAGAGAGAGTATATATCAGGGGAAAGAGAAGTTTACGAGCGCGTGAGATTTAAAAAGATGATAAGTTAAAGCAACTCGTTAAAAACCCTATAAATTTCTATACATTCAAATTGTTGAACTATATTTGGAAGATAACAAATTAAATAATTGTCCAACTACGTTACGCATCGCACCGATTCAAAATTTCAAACAGTTTACGATTCTTGAAACATAAACATGACCAAAATAACTTTTAACGGTTTTTCGAAAGTTCAAAATTAAATTTGATGTAAAATAAAGGATTTGCTGAATGCAAGAATGTAGATCGAAGTTAAGCTCACATAAAGGTTCTGTTTGGTAAAAACTAGCGGATAGCGGATAAGCTAGTGGATAGCGATAATGAATAAGCTAGCGAATAGCAGATAAGCTAGCTGATAGCGGATAGCAAATTAACTAACGGATTAGATTTGAAGTGTTTGGTAAAACTAGCGATTGGAGTAGCTGATAAATGTAAAATGACATAAAAGGATATGTTAGCATTTTTTTATTAAATTATATGTATATATATTATTTATTTTAAAATAATTATCACTTATAATGATTTATGTTATTCTAAATTATTTATGGTTTATCATGTCAAAAAAAATTTATTTATCGTTTAAAAAATTTAATCATTAAATTTTAATTTTAATATTAATTATTTTTAATTATTTTTAATAAATAAAATGAAATAATAAAAATAAAATTATATATTGATTTATTTTTATATAAGTTTTATTTTTTATAGATAAAAATATATTTTCCACTTTTTTTTTTTATCTTAAATATAAATCTAAATAGCAAAATTAATTCTTATTTATATACTATGTTAAATGATTAATATGTTATTTTATAATCAAGGATAAGTGAGGAATTTAATTAAGATGATAGGGATAAAAATGGAAGAAAAAATGAAACGCTATACGCTATAAGCTCAAACGCTACTTCAAGTAGCGTCTGGGAAAAATGTTATATGCTAGTGAAAAAACGCTATATGCTAATTTAAAAACGACTACCAAACGGGGCTACTTTTCCATCCGCTATACGCTATCCGCTAAACGCTAGCGGATTTGGCAAACCAAACAGTGCCAAAGTCGATTAAAATGCTCTTGGAGCGTGTGATAATTAAAGATAGAAAATTATCTTTGGCTAAGTATATTTTCGCACAATTTATTTTCCCCTTAAATAATAAAATGAGAGAGATATAATTTTTAATATATATATATGAGATAGGATCCGTTGACGTCAGGTGTAAGTCTATAAGGTGTAAGTCTATAGACTTACATTAATCTTAATTAATCTAACGGATTAGAAAATTTTAATTAAAAAAAATTAGAAAACAAACATGTGACCCTTATCCTTTAATTTTTTGCTCCCTGATGTTTCGTTGTCGACCCTTTTCTTCGCTGCCAAACTTTCTATTCTCTGTTTAGTTGTTTCTAGGTGCTCCTGTGAGATATAAATTTGTTCTGTTTCTATGGGTTCTCTTCAGTTTTGGTACTCTTGTAACATTAATAGCTTCTTGGTTGAAAATAAAAAGCATGAATATTCCAACTGCACCGCTCTCTGTTCAGGGTAGGTTCCAACGAATAATTACATTGTCTACAGTTTTCATGAAACTACATTCAATCTCATCTGTAAAAATTATTCATTTTATGGCCAATAAAAACTGAAAAAAAAAAGTGTGAATCGCTGGATTCACAACTCATGAGGTGCAGTTTTTTTTTTTTTTACTGTAGGTGAAACCCATTCCCATCCTCATGGCATCTAGCCCGAGATCTCAGTTTTTTTTTTTAATTCCAAATTTTGCAGCTAGTTCAAATCATGGCATCTCTTGGTTTTTAAATAAACTTCTGGAAAAGTATTTCTCCCGTACTTAATAGGTCAAATTACATATCTTTGTTCCATATTGTCAGGGAGGGAAAAAACTAAAGGATAAGGGTCACATGTTTGTTTTCTAAATTTTTATTATTTTTTAATTAAAATTTTCTAATCCGTTAGATTAATTAAGATAACGGTTCAGATCTAGTGTAAGTCTTTACACCTGACATCAACGGATTATATATATATATATATATATATATATATATATATATATATATATATAATATTAAAGACTAATATATTAATTACGAGGATTAATGAGGATGATGTTTGAGAAGCTCAGGGCAGGCTCATTGGAAAAAAGTAATTTTGAGGTTTTGTCATTTTTTATGTTTTTGTTTTTCAGGCTAATTTATTTTTGATCTGTATAAGTTATGGAACATTTGTCTTTGTTTTCAATCATTTCATGACATGTTCTCCCTAGTTGCTTAATTGCAATTTTGTTGCTAATGAATTGGTTTGACAGGTTGATTTGCTATCTGGTAGTAGGACCATTTTCGTTCACAACTGAAGAACTAGCAACATTAGAAGATTTGAATTTCTGGGCTAAGCTTTTAGATCTTGTTATAGAAGAGTTGGGTCATGGTAGCTGCCTGAGATTCTAGGATGTATCTGATTCTAGAGGACCACTTGAGGCACATCCATCATTGTTCACAGAGCATTCTTGGCAAATTTGAGAGCCCATCTCCTCTGTTACAGTCTTTCTTTGAAGTACAAAGTTCATCATGTAAACCAATTGGATAATGAACACTCTGGATCGTGTTTGTTTGTTGTTTCACACCTCAATTTAATTTAACAATTGATGAAAGGCAATGTTGGCAACATATTATTTACACAATTTTTATTATTGGATGAATTTCATGTGAGACTCAATAAATAGAGAATGCGTCCATATGATTTAGTGGCTCCACATAAAATCTACAAATAATAGAAATGCGTTAAAGAGTGCATGTTAAAGAATATGTTGCTAGAATAGATCTTAAACATTTTTAGAATGTTACTTGAGAATCTTTGATTCTCATGTTTGATATAAGGACATCTTTTCTAAAAATGTTAGTATTATTTAAAAAAAAAAATCCTTGAATATAGATTAAATAAAAATAAAAATAATTTTTTTATAAAAATATTAAAATTAAAATAATTTAAATAAACTAGTGCAATACATGTTGATACCTTGATTTTATATCGAGATCTTTTTCTCCCAAACAAAAATATATTTAAGTATATATTAATATTATCCATGAAAAACTATAGTATAATAATCTTTTTAAATAACAAAAACATTCTCTTATCCATGAAAAATTAGGTTTCACCCCTCCAATAGGAATATTTTTAGAGAAAACATAGGGAAAAAAAAAATTCCTCGACATGCTCATTTCTTGAAATGTGTTTTTTTTTATCATACAGAAAAAAAAGAAACAACTGAAAAACAAAACAACTACAGTCTAGTGAAAACTGTTCCTATTGCATCAGCCAACAGAGTACTAGATAGCTTAAGCGGACAAGAACTCCAAGTCTTGAAACCATGCTCCACACTTGCACCATATTTAGCAAGCCAATCTGCAGCCGCATTTCCCTCTTGCAAAGTATGCTGGAAAGAAATATCCCTCACTAAATCCTTGTATCTTTTGATATGCTCAACGATGGGAGCATGAGGATGAGTAATCTGGACCCCTTGCTCAATCAAGGATAAGGCCACCTTTGAATCTGATTCACAAATAAGCTTATGATGACCAGCCTCCCAAGCCATTTTAAGACCATAATCAATAGCTAAAAGCTCAGCTTTGATGTTGGTAGTTATCCCACAAAAACCACTGAAACCACATAGCCATTGCCCCTGACAATCACGAAGCAAACCACCAAAGCCAGACCTGCTTGGGTTTCCAATAGAACTACCATCCACATTAAGCTTTACTACATTATCATTAGGAGGATGCCATGCAACTTGTCTCGGCTCCTGTGAAGGCTTGTTCCCCCCGGGAGTAGCAAAAACCAGCTCCAAGAGTGTACGAATCTGGCTAAGGCAGCGCTAGTCCGTCCACTTAGTACCTGAGAAAACCTCTTCATTCCTAGCTCTCCACACAAACCAGCAAGTAAAAATAAACAATGAATCATTATCCTTGAGTGTATGTGATTTAAACCAGCTAAGAGGATCAGCCATATGAAAGCTTTGATCATTTGCAAAACCCAAATAATTCCAAATAGTTGCAGCTTGAATACAATCCCTGAGAGTATGTAATATTGTCTCTGAATCAGTGCCACATCTTTGACAAGAGGGATCAGCAGCAGCATGATGATCTACGCCAATAAAGTTTGTTGGAAGGCTTCCATGCATGACCATCCAACTGAAAAATTTCAGGTTCTCAAGGAGCTTCAACTTCTATATCCAAACATGAAAACTCAGAATTTCCTATAATTCCTAGGAAACTAAAAAAAATTCTAATACCAAACATTCCTTTAGATCATTTAGAGCGTGTTTGGGAAGGGTGGGAAAAAAAAAGATTATGCTGATAATCAATTTTTTATAATTGATTATAATCAGAATCTGATTTTGTTTGGATCTATTTGCTGAAAAGCGATTTTAAGATAATCTATTCCATTTGGACAATGTAAAAAAAATAACTTTTATATAGTAAATTACGAAAAATGTTATGAAGTTATTTGTATAATTTAATAATACTTATTTAGAATTTAGTTTTGTAGGGATAAATAAGGAAGAGAGTTTTCAGATAAAAAAAATAATCAAATTACAATAATCTTAAACTAAAACAAACTAGACGGCATAAAACAACTTTTTTCCTAAAAAAAAGCTTTTTATAAATTTAAGCAAGATGTCAAACATATTAGATTATTTTGAAAATAACTTTTTGGGATAAAATAGTTAAAATGGAAAAAATCCAAACTTTTCCAAACATGCTCTCAATGGGTTAAAATCTTGATACACTTTTGCTGATCAATGGTAGATCCAAGGAACTCACTTGGGTTTATCTTCAATGTTCCCCATTAGTCTTGGAGCACATGCTCCACATTTTTAAAACCATTACCATCCATTTATTATATAAAAATCAATGGCTGAGCATCTTACCTATTATAACAGGTTACAAGATATTTAAAAAACTCCCTTATTATCACCGGCTTACCAGCTTAACTGCTCGGACTAGTTTAAACCCAATCTTCATTACTTTGCATGAAACAAATCAATGCTATCAGGGGGGAGGGGCAGATTTCCATGCATCTTCTGGACTAAAGCTTAGTAATATAGAAATCCCTTCTATGTGAAGTGTTTTATAGAAAGGTCCTTCTCGTGGATGATGCAATAACAAAGAAGAGTACTTGACTTAGACCTTTTTTTTGTTTTTTTTGGTGCTCACTTGACTTAGACCTTTATCAGTGGGGCCAAATACTATTGTGACTCAACGGTCTATTACTTAAGTTCCATCTGTTGAGTAATATGGTCGATATGCTGTTTCCTATCCATCTTTTCCTGCTGAATCTCCTATTCCGATGATAATTCATGGTCTTCGGTCAAACCATATCCCAGAGAGCTACATATAACTTCATCTGTACCTCCAGTAGGTGGGTTCGACCTTAAAAACAGTTCCCAGAATTCATCATTGATTCCTGGAAGCTTAGATTTTCCCTCTGCATCAGGCGAAATAGCATCAGCTTCTACAGACAGTGTCCCATCTAAAACAGTTGACATCATATCTATGTCCTCAGCATTCCCAGTGTGAGGCCCCACAAAATTCAGACCAGAATTCATGAAGCTGCTTTCTGTCCCTATCCCTTGAACTTCACCAAAATTCAGAACATTGTTTTGGCAGTTATGTGCAGTTAATTTGGGAATTCCGGCTCCTTTGACAGAGTCAGTCAACACAGCATGTGAAGATTGCACCTCAGTTGTGCAATTTGTCACACCATTGACAGGAAATTGGGATTCTACTGCCATATATGACCCCCCGGAAGTAGGTAAAACCTCGGAAAGGGTTACACCAGAAACCTGAGTGGATGAGCTACAGCTATCTAATTCAGTGGCCCAAGGAACATCATCAATAAGGAATGCATCATGATTTTTAATTGATGATTCCGTCCTTGTAGAATTATTCATTTGCAATATCTGGAAAAATAATGCTTTTGCAGCCTCATTTATAGAAGGCTGGTACTTGACAACACGTCCATCCAGAGCAATATGGTGATTCTTGGTGGCTAAACTATCTTCTTCCTGCCTGTGGAACCTCCTCTTTTCGTTACCTTCAGTAATGTGTCTATTACTTTCATTCTGCGGCTGTACAAACTGAGCCAAGAAGCCTGGACTATGAACGGCCTTTCCCAGGAATGACATCATCTGTTGCTGACGCTGCTCCATTACCTGCAAACGTTGCCCAACAGTTTGCAATTGGTTATCAGTCATTTGCTGTTGCTGACTTAACCTAACAATTTCCTGCATGATAACATTCTTATCCCTTTTCAGTCTTTCAACTTGTTCCTCAAACCCAAACTTGCCTACTTCAACACATGCCCAAACAGGTGAGTTCTGCACCTGAGATGGTTGTTGACTACTGCCATTTACATGAGAAGATTTCCGCCTACTGATACTCTTCAAAAGTTGCTTTTGACCCCTTACAAATCCTTCTTTTGCAAATTCCCAGCGGTCTGGGTCAACCTTTCTAAATCCCTGCTTGTTAATCAAAAGGCGATGATTGAATAAAAAATAAGAGTAGAAATAACATGCAGACACTATAAAAGAATCCAGCATCACTAAAGGTAAATTAAGAAGCTACTAATAACTAATAATGCATGAAGAGGAGAATGAATTTTAAAATTATTATCTTCTACAAGTGTATGACATACAGGCAAATTTCCTCAAATAGCACTAGAATAGATATTGTCATTTCCACAAT
The DNA here is from genome assembly GCA_035048595.1 of Echinosophora koreensis. Taxonomy (NCBI): domain Eukaryota; kingdom Viridiplantae; phylum Streptophyta; class Magnoliopsida; order Fabales; family Fabaceae; genus Echinosophora; species Echinosophora koreensis. The sequence goes on from JAPCYP010000008.1 coordinate 309,130, forward strand.
TAACTAACTTCATTAAGGAATTCCAATTAGTTCTATTACTTGAATGCAATCTATCATACACCATTATACTATGGGGGTAATCGGTTTGTAGAATGATTTTTATTCTCGGGAATGCTGCGAAAAGTGAATGGCTTGCCAAAATATTCCTGAGAATATTTCATGAATTCCAAGAATGTTAACTTTTTCATGTGTTTGACTGGGAGAAACTATCCGAAGAAATCTTAGACATCTTACTAAAACAACACCTACGGTGGGATGGGGAGGGTGGCAGCAGCGACAGTGATGGTAGCATAGAAGCATCCATGTGTAGGCAGCAATGTTGGAATTAAGGGATACGTGATGAATTGTAGGCAATGTCCATTTACAATCCATTCCCAAAAATTAAAAAAAGAAAAAAGAAAAAAGATATTGATGTCCCCCATGAGAAAGTTTCTTTGCCTTTGTTTGTGTGGGTTGGGAGGGAAGGATGGAAATATTGCATCCCAGGACTATTATTTCCAATCTTAAAGCAAAAATGAGAATGTTACAGCATTCTCAGGAATCCTAGAAACATTCGGGCATAAACCAAATGCCTCCTAAAGGCAATTCTCTTTACTCTTGGGCTCCTACTAGTATCCTTTGCTCCCTTTGCAACCACCAACGGACCAACCTAAAGTTACAGTCATCGCCAATGATGGATGAATTCTATTAACTTGATTGCACCACCTAGTGAATCCCTCATTGTTGGCAGTCTATCGATCTGACATGTATATGAGTTGCATTTATTAATGACAGAAATTGAAGGTGATACGGAATCAATTCAAAGAAACTATTCTCCATTCTCACTACACAGAAATTGGCAGCTAAGCAAAGCAGCATAATGTTATACTGTTAAAATTTAAATACATAATCACCAGCACCTCAAGACTGGACTATCATAAAGTTTTCAACTTAAGTGGCAACTTTAGCTATATAATACCGACCATATTTTATAAAGACAAGCTGCAAGGCACATTAACTAATCCATCAAGCATCAAGCATAATTTACAGATATGGTTTTCGCAGAAATCATACTGAATTTACTGAAACCAAATTCAATTACAGAAAGAAGCAGGGGGTGGGGTGGTTAACATAAACAAGTAGCAACTTTCTTATGGAAATTCAGACTTCAGTTAAATATCCTCATACACAATTTGACAAAGTTTATTTGGCAGCAACAGAGAGATGGATATCCGTTAAATGAAAATTAGAGTTGAGTTTGCTAACTTACTCAGTATGCAAACCCAGACCAGATACAAAGGAAAAGAGTGGCAAGTTAACCCAAATATAGTAAAATCGAGCATATATACCCAAATGAAGGTGTAAGCCGACCTGCAACTGAAAATTTAAGAATTAAAATCAATGACTCATAAGAATGACTGAACGATTTCAACCAAACCAACCTTGGTCCGTTGATTATAGGGACCGACCATAAACAAAACAAATTAAATTAATGTAACCCTAAAAAAATTACAATTAGAAAAGAAAACCATAATCGAGAATCTGCTTAAAAATCCATGTTATATTTGATTAGGATATAGTCTAATAATGATTCATCATGATGAAATGGAAGAAAAGAGAGAGAGCGCACGTACGTAAGTATTTAACTGCCTGACGAAGCTGGAGAAGTTGTTGTGCTTGAAATATTTGGGCAAGATGTGTGTGGCGAATTCCATCACATTCCAAACGACAAAGGAGTTGTTGTTGTTGTTATCGCCCCATGATACCACCGAGTTGGTGGAGGAGTCATCAACCATATCGTACGTCTTGCTCAGGAACGCCGCCACCACACCATTCACCTTCGCCATCACAACCAGATCAGATTCTATATTCCTTCTTCCTAATTTCCACTTCCACCCAGAGATAACGACGATGTATCTATACTGCCACAACAACCGAAATCATAGACAGAGACAGAGGATGACGGAGAAGGGGTTTCCTTGTTTAGGGTTTTTGTTTTTGTTGATTTTCGTCATTTGAATGGGAATAATGGTATTAAGAAAAAGTAATTTTTACTGAAAAAAATTTAAAATATCATATATATTAAAAAATGGTCTCACTCAATTCGATTCCGATTACTTGAAGTCAAATATGATGTCCGGATATCACAAGTTTCAGACCAAAAAAAAAAAATACTCACGAGTATGTTAACAACATTGATTAAAGAATTAAGAAAAGACAAAATTTATTAGAAAATTTAAAATTTTACTTTTTGATACATTGATTACATCATTTTCATATAAAAAAAAAAAAAAGTAGACAATGAGGACTGATATTTTATAATCCATGAATTTCACCGGCATTAATTCAATTGATATTGATATGTATTGTTAGTATAAAATTTTTTACACCCAAAAACCATAGTATGGGTGACTTTGAAGGTGATGAGAATAAGAGTTGAACATTTGTAATGATTAATTAACAATGTAAAAAAATATTACACTAATAATGCATAATAGTTAAATCCTTTGTATTATATTTTTCTACACTGAATAACAATAATGAAAAAAAAAGTTCAATTGATAAATTAAAAAAGAAATCATTTAAGTTTCTAAACTGTTATACATCAAAATAAGAAGCAAATACAAAAAATGATTTAATCCATGTTACTTTTGGATACATTGATTACATCGTTTAAGTTTCTTTCTGGTATTCTTTAATCATGATCGCTAGCAGTCATATCCATTTCATCTGTTCAGAGTAGTGCAAGTGACATACCACTTATGTCCAAGAACAAAAGTGTCTATCCTTGAATTCAAGTTGTATCACTGAACGTTTTCTTCACATTCAGATGCATTCCTTAAGACAGTTACATATATTTGTATGAAGTGTGCAAATAGGGGCAAAACTAGTTTCTCTCTAGAAATTATAAGCATAGAAGTTCTCATCATCTACGATTAGTTGCACCTTTTGTATGCTACTTACAAGCATGAAGTATTGACATCATCATTACAGATACATATCCTTATATAATACTATATGACAGTTTCACCATAACCAACGCAAACTAGTATATCTTTTGCATATCCCTAAACCCTAAATTTATAGATAATTAATTGCACAGAAACCTATCAGCTGTGCAAAAAGAACCAAATGAATTGCAATTACAGACTCATACAATGTAGGTCTGCTTCAAATGCTTCCGCCCACGCTTTCCTCTAGGGTTGGCACTAATCAAGGCATTCACAAGTTCAGAATCCTCTTCAGTTATCAGTATATTTGCTTTACTTGGGTCTGCAAGTAGCAGCTTTGCCACAAGGTATCCTGCAATTGACCAAGTCTGAAATAGTCGTGATTGCTTTCCAACAAAACGAGATCTCTGTGTGTCATAATATTCTGGCCACTTATCTCTTGATAAGCGTCTCTCAGCAATTTCAACAGCTTTTACAGCAATATGCGGTCTGTTCATCTTTATGCATGCAATTGTGAGCTGCAATGAGCATATTTTTTATGTTAAAACCTTGTACTTTATATTTCCAACTAGCAAAGGGCAATGCTTACGTGAAGAAACCAGCTATGCCATGAAAAGGATTTTGCATGCACGTGAAATAAATGGCTGGAGGGAATTTACTGCTAAACGAAGGCAACTAAGCTCATCCAGTTACATTCTAGATGAAAGAAAGTTCACATAGGACAGGTTATACTAAGAGCTAAGGTGAAAAAAGTGTGTAGAAACTCAAAAACAGAAATACTCATCAAACTCAAACAGTATTATTACATCACTAACTAATCAGCAATTTAAGATTTGCCAGTGAAAAAAGAATCGAGAAATTCAAGGGTACCAAACTTAGTCACGATAACTAACCTGCCAGAGAAGTGTTGGCCACGAGCCTGCATTATGGTAGGACCAAGGCCTGCAACAAAAACAATAAAATCATTTGATGAAGAATATAATAAGCAAGATAACATAAATAACCATAGCAAAATTAGATACAGTACGTGTTCTTAGGATCACTGCCTGTGATTATCTGCCACTCCTGACCTTCAAGAGCGGGATAACAAATCTTGAATGGCATCTCTGCTACCAAATCTGACCATTTGGCCTCAATAAGATCCAATATAGCATGTGATTGTTCCACTGTGGCCAAACTGTTTACTACAGACCACAAGTTTCCTAGTGAAAAAAATCGGAAATCCATGTGAGCTGGTTGCAAGTTACCAATTAAATAACCTCCTTTGTTTGGCATCCATTCCACCAACCACGGAGAAATCTGGTCAGGGTATATGTTGAACTTATTTACAGCATCATATGAATACTCCTCTGTCTTGTAACGGTAAATCTCATTTAATTTTTTCAAATCAATCCAATAATATTCTCTAATATGGAATGAAAGAGCCACCAGACGATTGTTCAGTGCCCGTATAAGATCAGCTGATCCATCCTCTGGAGCAAGCATCTCACGTGCACAAAGTAAGGCTGAATAAAATAGTGCCTACAAACAGAATGATGAAACAAAAAGCAAAACAAAATGCACATTAGAGAAGATTACTTGATCTTTAATTTCAATTTTAAATTGTAAACATCACAGGTTCACACTATTTTTTATTTATTCAAAAAAATAAAGATACAAAAAATTGTTAAAATAAATACAGGGTTCAAAATTTATGGTAAATAATGAATTTTTTGTAGGTAAGATAGAATCTGAGAGGAACTTGTATTACTGAGAAAGAATAAATGGAGTCTAGCTCCTTACAATAGGGAAAAACCCTCTTGATTACACTGAGAAACAGAAAATAAAGATAGAAACACCTGCAGATATTTGAGGGTCTGCCAACTTCCCTCTGCCCAAAGGGCCCAAAATCTTCACTCAATTTTTCCCTGCCCTCCCTCATATTCTATCCAGTTCCTTCCCTTGCCTTCGGCCTTCCTATCCATCTGCCACATGTCCAGGACGGATGCAATTCAGATCCCCAACATGATTGTCATACATATTCCTTCCTTGCTCATATTAGATATAATACACTGCTGCCCTTCCTTTTGTTTTCTTCCTAACAGAACCATTTATACCTTCTAAAGGATTTTATCATGTGATTCCCTCATTTCATGGAAAGGATAATTGATTTATCAAAAACAAATAAAATTGTTTACAACATGCACCAGAGCAATGAATTTGATCTATTAACGTTCTTATATGGCTTAACCAAGGCAGTTGAGAAGGATGTGGTCAGACATATAAGATGAAGGGTAAGAGGTCTGATGTCTTTACTTCTGGTTGTCCATTAACTGTTGGAAAGGTGAAATTACCCAGAGCTTTGCCTAGTCCATGTTCTATCTCTCGCTCTCACTCTGTGTGTGTGTGTTGTCAGTTTTTTAGTTATTTATGTCAACCCACATGCATAATCATTAGGAAAAATATCAGACACACAAATCTAGTCTTATTCCCAAAATTTGTTACAAGTATCAACTTCCCTTAACTACCATAAGGATCATCATAAAAGGAAAAAAAAAATGCCTCTAAGCATTACAAAAATAGGTATCAAGTACAATCAACTACAATTATTGAAGAGTATGTCAAAATACTAATAGTAAAAGCCATGGGACCTTCTGGTCAGGTAGCAGCCATTGCCAAGCCCAAAATCTATGTAAAGGAAGTGTCTTTTTCTTAATTTCAATAATTTAATGTACTTATTTTTATGCCCAATAGCACTTTAATATTTATCATTCTGATGGATCAGTCTTTGAATTTGGTCTGCATTGTCTTACACTATAGAACTTTATATATCGTGTTCAGTTTATTTAACGCAACTCTCTTCCAAAAATAATGATTAATGAACTCTAATGATCAAATCTATTTTGGATAATTGACTGTTGTGCTGAATTAAGCCGATACTTCATCATCAGTCTTCAATCAATTCAAACTCTTACACAATAGTCCCTTTATTTACGTGCATAAAAATTAAAATTCCTTAATTTTCTCATCCCTATCCAAAAACAATGTGAAGTTGCACCTTTCAGGCATAAAAAGATATAATAGCAGCCACTTTCAAATACATAAAAATACCTAATATGACCACCCCCTTACCAAAAATAAAAGAGAAAGCTCATGCACAAAAAAAATTGTGCCTGCTTCTTGCCAAAATGGTGCAGATCAGTGTGTCGTTTCCCCCCTATCTAAGCAAATCACAATTGTGAATAAGCAGCAAATATTCTTTTCTAGCCTTGATTAAGTACTAATTTATTATTGTCATACAACGAAGAAAAGACAGGAAATCTTATATACCTGAATCTCCAAAGGATGCCCATGAGTTCCCATTCTCCTATCTATCATGCAAGAACCATCAGTTACTAATAATGTTGGAAACATGTCAAAGCCATCAGCAAGACACAACCTCAAAATCATCTTAATTCCTGTTTGCACATCAACTCTCTCCTGAACTGATAGATCACCAGAGCATTTTCCATATGCTCGTAGTAAAATAATCCACCACAATCCTGAGATTACATGTGAAATAAGTTCAGCAATCCAAGGAGTATTACTGTATTATGGAAATTTTTTCCAGCAATTCTGCTATGTAAAAAATAATTTGTTGATCAGATTAGTTATTTTACCAGAATCAACTGGAGCAACACGCCCAATGGCTGCCTCTCCAAAGTCAGGATCCAAAACCTCTTCTGTTGCAGAATCATCACCATCCAAAGGAACTGACCGAACCTTAAAACTAGCAGGCATCAAACCTTGACCAGGACTGTGACAATCCATTGTTTTCTCCCAGCTCTGAAATATGGACGTATGGGTGTCAAGACTCAAGACTTAAAGTTTATCAGAAACAACATAGCTACTTCATGACAACAATTTAAGGACCCCCTCCTCCCCTCCATTACCTGCAGTAAAGCGTCCTTGCAAAAAGAAGTGCTAACAAAGAAAGATTACTTATGAAAAGCAAGTATTATTTAATGCCCGTTCCATTTTCATACAGTAGAGGGTCATTACAAATGAAACACTTGAAGGAAAGATATGTTATCTACTTGTATTCTAAGCCTTTCAATCCACATTTAACTCATCCATTACACAAATATTAGTTGTCACATACTCACACCTCACACGAACATTTTAAGCATGAGTCTTAAGGTGAAATTAGTATTTTACTTTATTCACCAAAAAATTTACAAGCAGATGGAGAAACAAACAGCTAGAGACTGTAATGACTGATGAATCAAAACAACTTTTCAAGACACAACACAGAGCACAATCACAATTGTGAAAAGGAGGAATTTTTATATTTCTGAATGTGTAAGTAGAGAGTGCTTTACACCTATTTATAAGCCCTAGGACTATACATGTAGTAGAAGACAATAATACTTATGACTCACATTTTACACATTGTACATGTTAACATTGTTTTCCATAATCCATATTTTACACATTAATAACAATACTCCAGCACAATCAAATAAATGAAAATACATATCTCAGGCATGTAATACCAAATTTAGCTCCATCACCAAGACATGTTATCAGGATTGTTAGAATGAGACATTACCTGCAACTGAAGTGTATAAAGGATAAAATTGCGAACAATATCGTACTCTTCCTTCAATAGGAAAGCAATTCCAGAAGGAATAAAATCACGAATAAAGACTTGGTCATAATTCAAAACATTGGAACTGGTTGGGTCCTTTGCGGCAATAGTTCCAATAGGACTGCTACAATAATATACTACAGACTCCCTTAGTAGGTCCCATGCTTCTTCCTCAATGGAGTTGGGGCAAATTGTTTCTATGATACTTCCATTTGTACCATTAGATGTCAAAACCTTCTTTTCTTGTTTCAACTGCTCAACATCTTGAAACTCAAGATTAGGCTGTGCACCAATCACCTTGTTTACTCTGTTTGACATTTCAACATTATTCACAAACCATGGTCCATTTCCATCTCCTGCAGCTATGCCACTCGTGCTTTCAGACTGCTGGCATTTGCATGTCTGCTGGCACCGTCGACGACTATAGGTCTTGTAGTCACAGAAATTGACACCCATCCCCTGAAACTGATGAGTTCCTAACTGACTTTGAAACATGCTAGAACACTTGATTAAATGCCTATTCCTTGAGGATCTTTTATTCATACATTTTACTCGAAACTTCAAATGTGATGTTAAATCTGAAGAGTTCAAAATAGTATCATTATACCCAGTTTGAGGCAAAGCCCTGGATAAAACCTGAGAAACTGCTTTGGAGGTACCGAATGACATGCTGTTTTTAATTAAGGAACTGTACTAGCCTGTAGAGTACATTAATTAGAACCAGTCAGAATCAGAACAACTTAAATAGTTTTCAGCAAAACTGGATGTGATTGAATTTTCCATTAGTAAAAGGTTACAAACTGTATCAGTAGCTTGCAATTTGAACGACGGGTCGTATATGAATCTTAACTAATTTGCTTCAACAAACTCAGAAAAGGGGACATCAGAAAAACAGTTTAGAAAGCAAAATTTGAAAACTAAGATTCACTTAGCCAAAACTGAACCATAACCAATCCATTTTGTGAAACTAAAACAACAAAGTTGGATTCTAACTTGGACAGAATTCAGAGCATAAGGAATTAAAAAATAAAATACAATAACAAATTACCTCAGCTTATTAAAAGAATATTTCTATTTACAAGACTCACCCCAATTCAATTCAATTATCAAATGGAGGGAGTTTTGTGGTGTTGCAGACGAAGCGAACCGTCGATGTGGATCTTCGGAAATTATAATTGGACGGGGAGAAGACGTATCATAATAAAGCACCACATGTTAATTCTTCGCTTTTGTCCCCTTTGGTTTTCTGTTCATTTTCGTATAATGGTAGTGGTAGCTATTTGTTTTGCGCAATGATATTTGAATATCTGGGTTTGACATCCAAAGTTGACATCTTGATTAATCATGTGTAAATTTTTTGTTAATTCAGTTCATTATATGGTTAATGGGTTTAATGAAGCTTATTTTCCATAATCATATAAATATTGGTTAATCACATACAAATATCTAGTTAATTCAGTTTTTTATATGATTAATGAGTCATCATGAATTAACCAAATATTTATACGTGATTAACCATATAATGAACTGAATTAAACAAATATTTATACCGATTAACCAATGTGTTAACTTTGGGTATCAACTTTGAGTATGCAACTATCATTACTCGTATGTTTTCCTTATCTTTTCTTTATGGCAATTGGCACGTGACATTCTGACATAATCTCTGGACCTCAAAAATAATTAAATAAAGGGAAATACTAATAATTTCGTGTACCACACAAAACCAAATGGCAAATTTTGGGATATCTTTGGATTTTCCCGTTCCCAAGAAAAAAATATTTGTTTATTACAGTCGTTTATTATTATTAATTTATTAATATTACTATCTCTTATTGGTATTATAAGAAACAAGTGAGTTTTTTTTTAGTTCAAAATATAAGAAATATGCATCAAATTTTATATATATTAAATATTAATTTTTAATATTATCCTTATTTATAATAAAATTAATATTAATATTTACGTGATACATATCAAATTTCCATACAAGTGAGTTGGTTCATCAATTAAAAGGGGTATTTTTGGAAAACTATATGAATATTAATTATAATTAACTCTTTCCAAGACTTTTCCATAATCTGTATGATTTATGATTTTGTCTCTTATAATATGAATCGGACGTAGTACTTATTAAGTTATGATAGTTTTTTGAAAAATCACTTGTAATAATTGTTTAATAACAAATTGAATTTTAATAACTTTAAATTAGTCTTTACTTGTTAACTAATTTTGACCATATTTCAATGACTTGTATGAAGAGAGAAATAAAAAAGAATTGAAAAAAAAAAAAACAGAATTTCACACGGTGCTAGAAGTAAAAAGAATGAAGCTGAAGAGAGAGAACCAAAGATGGACCCGTTTAGATAAGAGTTTGCAAACTTAGGGCCTGTTTTATTTCTCTATTGTTTCATGTTTTCATTTTTTTTAATTTTAAGAATAATTATAATACAAATATTATAAAATTATCATATTATTTTTATTTTATTTCAAGTTTTTAAAGATTTATATATGAAACATTGAAAACAAATTTTTTTTTGTTTTCACTGTTTCCTGTACAAATCTTTAAAAACAAAAAACAAAATGAAAATAATATAACAATTTTATAATCATTTATATTACTCCCTCCGTTCCCTTTCTATGGTAATTTAAGGTTTCTACACACAGATTAAGAAAGCATTAATATATTAACATTTGTACCAAATTACCCTTATTTATAGTATCATTAATTATTTACAAATTCTAATCTTGGTCATTTATGTACCTTGAAAAGAAGCATTTGTGTACCTTGGTCAAATGTAAGATGCATTGATATGTGCCACTTTTGTTTTGGAACATGCAACATTTATGATTGAGTTTAAGTAGGGAAGGTTTAGTATGTTTTCAATGTATTTCAATTTAATTATATGATAAGGGTATACATGGAAAAAAATTGTCAAATATACATTGGGTTTATAAAAGATCCATTGTTTTGGAACAAAAACAAAAAGCTAAAATTACCATAGAAAAGGAACGGAGGGAGTATAATTATTCTTAGAATAAGAAATAAAAACAGAAAATATTAAACAAATCAAACAGGTCCTTAAATTTTTAATTAAAATGTCAAACCCAACTTTGATTGTTCTGCATGAACGCATTATTTATGCATAAAAAACTCATGCTTTTATGACTGGTCCCGCCTTCACCTACCACAGGAGTATCATCCAATTTTCGCATCATTGCAAATTGAGTTCCTACCTGAGTGATCACAAAGACGCACTCCTACATTGACCATGATGAAAGGTTAACTCAGTGTTTTAAAAACGAGTCCAACCGGACCGGTTCAACCGGTTGGACCGTCGATCGGACCCCTCTCCGATCCTGGTCGAACCACAGAACTGGAAAAGATGTTCAACTGCTAAAAATCATAAAAAACCGGTTGAACCGGACTAAAACCGAAAAACCGGAACCGAAAAAACCTGCCGGTTCATTAAAAAAAATTCAAAATTTAAAAAAAAAAAGGCTTTTTTTAAATAAAAAAAGGCTAGACCATCATAAATTGAATGACGTACTCCAATTTGTGCTTGTTTAAGTATTAAATAATTTGGACTTAATATGAAAATTAGAACTTAGATTGAAATTATACTTGTTATTTGATATATTTATTAATGTATGTGTGTGTATACTGGTTCAAGTTCAACCACCGGTTGAATCGGTTGGACCTTGAATCACTCTCTTTTTCGGTTCTCCGGTTCAACCGGTTTTTAAAACATTAGGTTATCTGCTTAACCATTTCTTTGTGGAGAATGGAACATTATTATTTTTATCTTAAACTGTACTTGAACCATTCCATGTGTTCTACTCCTACTCGGAAACACAAAAGCAAAGATATATAGCTATGTATCCATAAATAAATGGGAAATTATGTATATAAAATAAATCAGCTGGCCTAAAGGGCACCTGATTTTCCCATGTACTTCACCTAAAGTTTCACTTTCACCCCATCGTCTCTTCTTATTTTGAACTTCCACTAATTTCTATGCCTTCTGTTCCGGTTCAGAGGATACTGGTAGTACACTATAATCTTGTGTTTTGTGTTTTGCTGGTAGGAGTGGAAAGGCTATGATGCTCCTTCCCTCCTGGCTTAGAAGATGCATTGCCATACCAAATCATTCCTGCTATTGCAATGATCATACCTAGAATTACTTGTATGTTAAGACCCTCTTTTCCAAAGAAAAATGAATCCTAAGATCAGGACCAGAATAGTCTTCATATGGCCAGTGACTTGGAATGACACAGCCGTGAACCTGCCAATACAGATGAACTGGCTGAGGTTTGTCCCTAACGCGGTAGTGCAAGACAGAATGATGAGTTTAGTAATAATTAGTGTCATAGTAGTTACTTTCAAGCATGCGGATGCTCAGATTATATGATCCACAAGATAATTATTAAGAGGTATACGCCAAAAGTCAATAAAGCATTTAATTAATTAAGCAACACATATAAAGAGAAACTTACGATGGATGTCAAATGATGGACCCTCCATGTCAGAAAGTTTCTGTTTATGCTTCTTGGAGAGGGTACCACTATCATGATCGTTGATCAGCATCACCATTTGTTTCTGGAGAAGTAACAGAGGCTTCAACGAGACATAGAAATTGCCTCAACTTTTCATCTGTAACAATACTAATATAATTCATGACTGCTATTCTTTTTTTCATTCTTGAATATGCATGAAATATTATTTTAGTAAGGGTCTTTATATAAGTAACGGTAAACTTGTCAAGCAAGTTTATTCAAGTAACTAGGATCTATCTTAATATGAGAGATCTTCAATTTATTGAATTAATTGTCCAAAATTAAAATTTGTTTTGTCAGAATCTAATTCAGTTAACTATGATCTGTCTTAAACCTTTGTTTTGTTTATGTAGTATCAAGGTGATACCCATATCGTGTAAATCAACCAATCAATTAATATAGATTTTTTTATAATTAATTGATATAATTATTTTTTATATCCATTATCATCGGCAGTATCTTAATTTGAACTGATAATTTACTTCCAATTGGGACTTGTAGTACTTTCTAGCAACTCGCCCTTCAGGATCAAACATATTTATTGCAAACTATGAGATTATGGGATACAATTAATAGGCCTAAGCACTTAAAATGCACATACTACACAAAATAGAAGTAAAATATCAGCTCAATTGAATCTAGATCATGACACCCAAATAAAACTGGAAGAATTTGGAATTATAGTTACATAATTATGACCCAGAATACGTATCTGAGATCACAGCCTGTGATCAAAACCAAAATTTACAAAGAAAATTTGCAGGAGGCTTCCCATTTTGTCAATTTTAGATATATAACAAGCTAATTAATTTCTGAGATATACATGAATGTTAATAACAAGCATCATAACATGCAAATCGTGTGAACCACATAAACCAAATTTTGTGAACCACACGCAAATCTCTAGTGTCTTGTTTAGTGCTTTCTTTATTTTCTTACTTTCAACTTTCAAAACATGAACATTCACCAATTCTAGGACCACTTTTATTACAAGGAAATTACTTTTGATATGTTTATCTCCCAACTCAGATTCAGGGTTTGATATAGTGTTAGTATGTTACTTACATACTGTTGCAGTGCGGTGCTCCAAACTGCCACAACAGCAGCTATGAAGCCCTTAGCATTGACGCTCACATCAATGACTGTACAGACAGCAACACCAAGCAGAACCAGAGAAATGTTAAGCTTTGTGTCCCTCGAATATCGCACATTGTCCAAAACAACTTCCAGGAAACAAGATACTGGAATCATACTCAGCTTAGCAATCTGAAATTTTCATTTCAATGAAAAGAAACATTATAAATACTTATATTTGTCACTAGGAGATTTAGAATTTGATACTTGTACCACAAGCCCAAGAGTTATTAGTTTATTACCGGATAGAAACCGACAGAGTTCCACATTAAACTCACATTCATTCCAACAATAGATAAATTTGCAAATAAGACATATTTGATGAGATCCGGGAAGGGAAGATGAGAGCTCTGGATATATCCCAGCCGCTTAAGAATGACTGTCAACAGGGTTGTTGTGGCGAAATGCAAACCAGTTAAAGTTGTAGCTGCAGAATAGTAGCATTATATGATATACAATGTTAGGACTAAGCAGTATTACAGAAGTTCAGAAGCAATTTGTTGTCTCACCTAAGAAGAAATTGTACATCACGTTCTTCTTTAGTCTACTAGTTATATAGAAGAGATTTTTAGCCAATCATCCCAAGCTATTTGTTGAAAACCATGGCAAAGCCCAATAAAAGGATAAAAATAAGTTGAAAAAAATCTAAAAATAAGAAAAAGCGTTTACAATGAGTGTATGATACACCTTACTAAAAATAAGAAAAAGCGTTTACAATGAGTGTATGATACACCTTATATAGTAATCCTAACCAAACTAACTAATCCTGATAGGCTAATTAATATCCTAACCAATTTGCAACTATTTCTAGCAATCCCTAACTATCTCTAACACTATTCTCAATGGTTGTGGGATACAATCATGCAACATGCATACATTATATTATATTATATTATATTTTATATATATATATATATATATATTCACAAATCATGGAAATGAAAAGTTGTTCAAAAAAATAATTTTCTGGTAAAAATTGAAAAGATGAACTATACCAAAAGTAAAACCATGTGTAGCCATGAGGGCTTTATTCACAAGGATTATTCCTACTGATGTGACTACATTGAACATCCATGATGCTGTATCAATGTAAGCCTTCCTAATCCTATTACCCTTGCTTGCAGTAGCAGAAGACGTATTGAACTATAGAGTTTTTAATCCCAAATTTCAAAATGCAATGGCTTTATCTGCGTAGAAAAACAAGTCGTCACATCAAAAGAAGCACAGATTACTACTTATCCAAATAATAGTAAAAAGAAGCAGCCATGTGTTAATTTCAATGCTTGTGAAAGTAACTAACTAAGTCTCTGAACAAAATCAACTGATTAATACAGAAAACAAAAAGGATGAAAAAGGAAACCAATATCAAAGCGGACCACTACAGTCTCCATCGGATACATTACTCCTTCGATTCATAGCATGTTTCAATTCCGAAGAGACTCACAAAACAGAGTCATGAAAGTAAATGCTGATTTTTACTTCTCAAGTTACAGGATTATATTGTTCAAATGGATGAAGAAGGTGGTAATGGTGGTGGAGGGATTAAAACGACGACGTACCTGACGAGAGGAGAAGGGGAAAGGTGGTGAATGAAGAGAAGGTTGCAAAGTGAAAGGCATTTAAGACAGAAGAAGATATAAGAGAGAAAGAGAAAGACAAAGAGGCATATGCATAACTCAAGAGTTTTTGTACTTTGCTTGAATGGTTGCGCCTGAATTCGGGGCTCTTTGTTGTGAGTTTGAGTTTGGACGGCAAAGTAGAAACAACAAGTAGTAACAGAGTAAACGAAATGTCATCATTCATCAACAACAATATATATTACTCAACTTTTAAACAAGTACACTTTACACGTTATGCATATGGTTGCAACTCCAAATTGAAGAACCCATTTAATGGCTAATCATTTGTATCATGGAAAAGAAATAATAATATTATGTGTATATATGATTGATGGTTAATTGTATTGGGGATTAAAATGGTAGCGTGTGCGTGACAGAACAAGAAGAAATGTAATAGCGGGTTTGCTTGCTGGTTATGGGTTTTAAGTATGATTTATCAGTCAAGAAATATAATATTATTATGATAGTAATAATATATTATCATATATACTATATATTATAAAAATATATTGTATATTGTCTAATACTTACATATATTAATAATATTATATATCAATATATAATAATATATATTATAAATGGTATTATAGTAAAATTAATATTATTTTATTTATATTGTCTATTATCTATCAAACGATATACAAGACAAAAAGTTATCCTATGAATATGAATCAGAGAGTCATGCTATATTGTCCTACTTATCCTATTATCATGTATCTTAATGCGTATCAAACGCATCCATATTGTCTATTAGCAAAGAGAAATTGTTGTCTTCGGTTAAAAGAAAAGTTATATTGTATCCATCGTGTAAGGCACAGTGGTTTTCTTTTTGGTTTTAATTAATGGTTCAAGTGTCAAATGGGTAAAGTTTTTGGAGAAAAATTAAACAAAAAATATTTAAATAATTATAGACACGTATAATATCCATTGCTTTTTTTTTATTACCATAATATCCATTGCTTTGAGATCGTTGATACTTGATAATATTTTTACCAACAATAATGATATTTTGACATAAATTATGAGATCATATATAGACACCGTATAATTGATAGGATGTTTTGGGAGTAATAAAATACATGATGATGGAGAAAAAACAATAAATAAATATTGAAAAGTATTTTTATATAATGCTGTACACCATCTTTATGTCCAAATATCATTATTTTTTTACCAACAACTTTTTACTTGTCAATAATGGCAAAATTTCTTACAGGAGCTACATTCTTCTCTAACATTTTTTTAAAAATTTATAAATTGTATTTATCATTTGAGACAAAAAAATTGTCAAATAAATTTGTTGCGACATGAGTAAGGGTCTATTTGTTACGGATTAAAAAAATGATTTTGACATTCAATAATTTAGATATTATCTTTTATAAATTTTAAAGAAAAGCATAAGCTATTTTGTGTTTGTTTACAATCACAAAAATTATTTATTTAAAGTAATTAATGATTTTTTTCCAAAAGTTATTGAAAGTAGCTTTTCATTTTAACCATAAAAATATTTTTTTTTAAAAATCATTTTTTTTAAAAATTAAACAAACATAGACAAACTCATTAAAAATGATTCTTTTACTTAAAAAATGATTTTTTTTTCAAATAATCTGAAACAAACGCATTCTAACGAGAGGAGATATGCCTTTATGTAATGAGGCTAAGGCACGTATTTGTGGTTTAAGGTACAACTACAACAACAAGCACGATCCCCATTCTCGATAATTTTCTATGTACTTTAAAATACCAATTCACGTCAAATTAACATGCTATATATATTAAGAAGAAGAAAAAAATACCAAAAAGTTTTGAAGGAAGACAACACACACAACTCCAATATAAAATCGAAAATACTTTACCGCAACCACAAACACGTTTGTCCAACTTCAAATGGTGCTCGATATAGTTCAGTTGTGATCTTCAAATGGTGCTCATGGATGCAAGAAGGTAGCACAACCATGCAAACCGTGAAATCAAAGCACCATCGCACCCTAGACCTCGAATTGTGCACCTTTGGAATTCAATGGTGGGAAGTGGATGAATTAGGAATTAAAATTGTTAAGGTTTTAATTTGCAGATCTAGGGTGGAAAATAAAAATAAAAATAAAAATATGTAGACTTTTTAAAATAAAATAAAATATTCCTTCATGTAACTTCTAAATTGTACAAATTTAGTTGATGTAACATCTTATAGGGTCACATAAGGAGGATATACAACATGGTGGCTTCTAGGGTGGAATAGCCACTTAAGCTGTCCACTAGTAAACCATCTTTTTTAACCCTTGGATATAATAATAAAATAATTGGATGGTTAAGATTGAAGAAAATTAAAATTTGGTAATTGTGTATCAGTAATCCAGAAATATTGAAGCGACAAATTTGCCCTTCCTCCCTTCACCCCTATCCCCTAGTCTGGAAATATCCACCAGAAAGAAACTCAAGCGGTCTTCCAATCTCCGTCACCAGTCACCATGTCGTCCGGCGACACCACCACCATCTCTTCCAACTCAAGCCCAAGGGTCATCGTACGGCCCAATATCATGCGATGGCGTATGGCCGATAACATTGATGCAACTGAGAAACAATTCCGAGCTTCAATTTCTCCAAGGCCGAACAGTCACGCGCGCCACTCCACCTCCCCTCACCCCAACCCACCGGAAACATATAAACAACACCATCATGACAGAAACGGCACCATCTGCGTCGATCTGCATTAGATTTATGCTGTGGTGGCAATGACGATGGGTAGGGGTGGCGAATGCACATGCCCTCCGTGAGTGGTAGGGGTGATTGTGATTGTGAGCAATTGTGAGTCTTTGAGCTCCAGCCACTAAGTGTAATCGATTATTTTGGCAAATATGTAACCGATTCATATAATGTATTTGTAACTGAATCGCTACAAAAATCAATTGTTTTTACTGCGCGTGGTAACACTATCTTTACGCCGCTGTCATATTCAATGCAGATATATGTGAGTGGTAGGGGCAAGGATGACTTTTCAAAGAGAAAAAAAATGGTTCATTAGTGGATCACTCATTTGCTCATCCACCCCTAAATGGTACCATGCAATATTCTCTCATTTACATGATACCATAGGGGGAAAAAACATTGGTATGTTTGGTTTAAAGTAGGGGAGAAGTGAGAGAGAAGATTTTAATTAGACTTTCTCTTTTATTGGTAGGAGGAGAGAGAAAGGAATTTAATAAAAGGGGAAGAAATAGCACTTTTCCTTTTTAGTTAATGAGTGGAAAGGGATTTTAAATACATGTTTCGTCCCACATCATTGTCAAGAAAAGCACTTCTGTGAGATAGAAGCTACTCGGAGTGAGATAGAAGCATTTCTATATGAACGCGCGTCAGAGTTGCAAACATGGGTTTCCAAACATACTATAAGAATATTTTAGTCAATGTATTCAAAATATTTTAAAATTCACCCTCTCCACTCCAAAACCCTTAATATTGGAGTCCATTCCCCACCCCAAAGAAATTGAACCAAAGAATAAATAATAAAAGTTTATACAAATCTCTTCGCTCCTCTCCATTTCCTTCCAACCAATGACTATGTTAGGGTTCCCAACAAAATTATATTGAGTGAATCACCATCTTAGTCCTTGAAATTGTAGGGCGATGACAAGTTAGTCCCCCACATTAAGAAATTGGCAAAATTGTCTCCTAAATTGAAAAAATAATAATAATCTATCATGTTAGTCTAATTTGACAATATTTTTCTATTTGAGAGACATTTTTACATACTTCTTAATATGATAAACCAACTTACCTTCAGTCTATAAATTTAGGAATCAAAATGGTGATTCACATAAATTATAGGCTTAATTGTACTTTTGGTCCCTATACTATTGGTCATGTACAATTTTGGTCCATTTAAATTTTTTTAGCATATTTGGCCCATCTATTTTTTCAATGTTACAAATTTGATCCCTAATTTTTTTTTTCAATATTACAAATTCAGCCCTTCCATCTAATATTTGTCAATTTTTTCAATGATCAATAGAGAGGAATCACTATTCTAAACACATAGAATCTCTAGTTTAGCCTCTCTCTCCTTTATTTCCCCGCCTCAATATAATTCAATGGTTCGTCTATGTCATTTATCAGTTTCGTCCCTCTTTTCAAGGATATACTTCTTTGTTCTAACACATGGTCCTTTACCATAGAAACTCAAATAGAGGTTCTATACACTTAAGTAGTGGTTCATCTCTATTGATCATTAAAAAATTGATAGACATTAAATAAAATGATCGAATTTGTAATATTGAAAAAATATGGGATGAAATATGGTAAAAATATATATATATATATATATATATATATATGACAAGAGACGTAGCACGAGGGGTAAAAGCGAAGGATGCGTGGCAAGATGCACCACGTGTACGCCAGTTGGAAATGATTAATCAGCACTGTCATTCATTCATCCATACTTTCCTATTTCATCATGGTGTCATCATTTCATTTTGTATCGTAAAAATCCATCCACCAACATTTATAATTTATTTTCTTTCTTGTATAATTCAGTTCAATTCAATCGAATCCCCATTGTTTGTTTGAATTGTGAAATTGGATGATGGGGAAGAAGAGGAAATCGGTGGCAACGCGTCTGGATGAAGTGGATCGCACCATGTACTCCACCTTCTGCACCACCGCCAACTCCCTCTCTCATCTCTACACTCACGCCATGAACCAACAGAAACTCTCCTTCCAAGCCGGTGAACGTCACTCTCTGGTCTATACTCTCTTTCCCATCTTTTATTTCTTTCAATTTCTTCTAAATCTCCACCCACCCAAAAGAAGAAAAATTGGATTTTGATATTACTTTTTGACTGTTACTACCCTTTACAGTTTTAGGGTTACCAGATAGACTATTGGGTATGAGAATTTCAGATTTGCACATTCAACTTCCCAATTTGCTCCTCTTTGTGGATATGATGATGCATGCCAATTGTAAACATAACTGGATTTTAGTTTTGCTCACTGTTTTGGTTTTGGTGTGTTTAGAATTTTAATGTATTGCTTGCCCTTGAAAATTGTTCATTCATTCACCTTTCTTATAATCTCAATGACACTGCTTGATTCCCTTTTGTTCACAGGAGAAAATGTATCAATGGATTCTTAGACAACAAGAAGAAGGATCAAGGATGACCACCATTGATATACTTGCTCACTTGCAGGTTTTGTACCCTCTCAACATTTACTCATATTTCTTTTGGACTTCTTTTGGGTTTTATATGCACAGTAATAGCAATATAGCATTACTTTTGCCGTTTTGCCATAAAAATTATCTCTTGCTCTCTCTTTCTTCTATCTAATTTGCTACTGAGCTAGTTTGCTCTTTATGTTATCAACTATCTGTTTTTTTTTTTTATCCTCATATTCTGTAGGTACTCAACAATTTTTCCTGCATCAAGTCTAGCTTTGCATTATTGCATAAAGCTTTGAATGTGAAATTGAAACTGCCATTTAATGGACATCATCCTTCAGCCTTTAGTTTTAGAAGTAGACATTGGATGATGCAGAAAACCTTCCAACCAGTAATTTGTGATTTATCTGTACATTGAAAACTGTGAACATTGCTGTCAACTTTTCTTTTTCTGCTTTTGTCTATAATTTTTATTTGCACCAGAGTTAATTCTTATGTCTCAAGTCATCAAGTGTCATGATTGTTGAATTACAGTCAAAGTATGAATTGAAAATGAAATTCCCTTTCTATTTTCACATCTCATGAACTGCAATTTCCTAAATATAAATTACATGTTATATCATTTCAGGCTATCCAGAACACTGAATGAATCCGTTTTGGGATGTATTTTAATAGCTGAATTCTGATATATATGTATATAACCATGAGCTATGCCTATGTATGTAGAATGAGCTAGAATACGGAGCAGAGGAGTCACCAATGTCCCCAAGGCAGCCATTTCAGCATCAAAACTCCCAGACTGCAATGCACACCAACATTGGTGCAACCATACCCTCTAATGCATTTTCAACAACTGTTGTAGGGCAGGGAATGCGTACCGGGCAACCTGATCAACAACCAAAGAACTCTGTATTCTCAAATGCACTCTCTAGCCCCATTCGTCGCAGCCTTCAGCTGTATCATTTGGCAGCACAGGGGAGCTGTCCTTCAAGCAATATCATGGCATCAGGGAATGGAACCCGGAACAGTGAGATGACCTGTCCTAGTGGCCAGAACAGGGATACCAATTCTTCTAACTCCAGTGATTGCATGGATATGCATGCAGACAGCCCAGGACATGATTTTTCATACTGATGCTATAATATATAGAATAGGGAGAAGAAAAGATAAGGTCATTTCTGAATATTGTGGCCATAAATGTGTGTGGTGAAAAATGACATAATTTATTGCGCATACACTTCAATTCATTTGTGTAACATTGTCATCCAGTTTGAAGCTTGAACATCAGCCTACTTGTGGAAAAATGTTGACCATTTCCTGAGAATTTCAACAGCAAATCTTAGTGCAAGAGACTTGTGTGATATTGCCTGGGGTCTAGTTAAGATCTTATACTATTTAAATTTTCCTGAGCAATAAATCAATATTTGCATCCCATACTACCTAAGGAGGAGACGCACTTATTAAAATTAGGTAATTTTTTCTCTCTTGAAGTATCATTCCTCTTGAAATGTGAGAGATTAACCTTTCAGGGTATTATAATCCGATGATTGAATCCAGGATCACATGTTCAAAAGTTCGAAGTCCATTTCATTTGGACTAACTTACATTGGTATTCACATTAATTATTCAAATACTTAAATCTTACATTGGTTGATGATATGTAAATTTCACTATAAATCCAAACTGAGATTGATGGTCTTCCTTGTCCTTGCAAGGGGCTTTCCTTCTCCTAATATAAATTTATGTATCAAAATATGTTATCGCGTGAGTGCTATATTTAAAGTGTATGATATAATATTTTCTTTAACACAAGATAAGTAGTAAGGCACTGTTTGATTTGCCAAATCCGCTAGCGTTTAGCGGATAGCGTATAGCGGATGGAAAAGTAGCCTCGTTTGATAGTCGTTTTTAAAATTAGCGTATAGCGTTTTTTCACTAGTGTATAGCGTTTTTCCCAGACGCTGCTTGAAGTAGCGTTTGAGCTTATAGTGTATAGTGTTTCATTTTTTCTTCCATTTTTATCCTTACCATCTTAATTAAATTCCTCACTTATCCTTGATTATAAAATAAAATACTAATCATTTAACATAGTACATAAATAAGAATTAATTTCGCTATTTAGATTTATATTTGAGATAAAAAAAAAGTGAAAAATATATTTTTATCTATAAAAAATAAAACTTGTATAAAAATCAAATCAATATATAATTTTATTTTTATTATTCCATTTTATTTATTAAAAATAATTAAAACTAAATTAATATTAAAATTAAAAATTAATGATTAAATTTTTAAAACGAGAAATAATTTTTTTTGACGTGATAAACCATAAATAATATAGGATAAAATAAATTATTATAAGTGATAATTATTTTAAAATAGATAATATAAATAATATATATACATATAATTTAATTAAAAAATGCAAACATATCATTTATGTCATTTTACATTTATCAGCTAGTCCAATCGCTAGTTTTACCAAACACTTCAAATCCAATCCGCTAGCTAATCCGCTATCAGCTAGCTTATCCGCTATCCGCTACCGCTATCCGCTAGCTTATCCGCTATCCGCTAGTTTTTACCAAACAGAGCCTAAGTTACTAAGTTTGAGAAAGAAAGAGTCTCCTTGGCTTGCCAAATCCGTTAGCTTATAGCGGATGAAAAAGTAGCTCCGTTTGGTAACTGTTTCTAAAATTAGCTTATAATATTTTTTCACTAGCTTATATCATTTTTTCTAGACGCTACTAGAAGCAGCGTTTGAGCTTATAACATATAGCTTATCATTTTTTATTCCATTTTTATCCCTACTAACTTAATTAAATTTATCACTCATCATTAGCTAATAAAATAAAATACTAATCATTGTAAAATTAGCGGTTGGACTAACGATTGGATTTTACATTAATCAGTTAGTCCAACCGCTAGTTGTACCAAACGCTGCAAATCCAATTCGCTAGTTTATCCACTATCTTCTATCCGCTAGCTTATCCGCTATCCGTTATCTGCTATCAGGTAGCTTATCCGCCATCAGCTAGTTTTTACCAAACGGAGTCAAAAACTCAGATAAAACATAAACTAAACCAAAAGATGAAGTCTTGAATTTATAATTACTATGAAATAAAATGAGTTTAATTTTATATGTTGACAGTGTAAAAGAGTTTTACACTGACATCCAATAATATCTTGATAAATTATTATTATTTTTTATTTTCTCTTAGTTATTAAATTAAGATCACATATGTCAAAATATTAGTGGATGTCAGTATAAGACCTTTTACACCACAATGCATACTATTTTAATCCAAAAAAAATATATATGATATTTCTTTTGGAACTATAAAAAATAAAATTTGGACCCCCACCTGCAATTTCGGGGAAGCATGGGCGCCTTTATACAGGGCGCTACTATTGGCACCGTGCAAATTGTTATTGGCACCGTGCAGCTTTAAATTGATTTTTTTTCCCCGAAAATACCCTTTTCACTTACTCACCTTGTGCAAGTTTTTACGCAACGTAACTTCCGGAAATTACTTTCCGGAAGCTTCCGGAAAATGAAATCCGGACATTTTACACATCCGGAATTCAAAATTCGGACACTTTTTACACCTCCGAAAAGTAATTTCCGGATGTGTTAATTTTAACACATCCGGAAAATACTTTCCGGACGTACAAAAAGTAACATCAGCAATAACACATCCGGAAAATAGTTTCCGGATGTACAAATTATACCTCCGGAAAATAAATTCCGGATGTGTTAATTTTAACAACTCCGGAAATTTTTATTACATATCCAGAGAACTACAAAACCGTCAAGGCGGCAAAGCATGTTGATCTCTTGGGCAAAACAATCACGCAAAGGAAGCACAACAGGAGTTTCCCATCTAGCATCAACATATTGTATATCTGCAGGTAATGAATATCCTTGACCCTGTTAAAACATGATATGAAAACCCATTACATGTGGACATCTTCCAAGTAAAATGAAATAGAGCTAGAGAGAGGAGAATTTGTACACATCCGGAATTTACTTTCCGGAGGTACAATTTGTACATCCGGAAACTATTTTCCGGATGTGTTATTGCTGATGTTACTTTTTGTACGTCCGGAAAGTATTTTTCCGGAGGTGTAAAATGTATCCGGATTTTGAATTCCGGATGTGTAAAGTGTCTGGATTTCATTTTCCGGAAGCTTCCGGAAAGTAATTTCCGGAAGTTACGTTGCGTAAAAACTTGCACAAAGTGAGTAAGTGAAAAGGGTATTTTCGAAAAATAAAAAAAATTAATTTAAAGCTGCACGGTGCCAATAGCAATTTGCACGGTGCCAATAGCAGGGGCCCTTTATACAATGGCGGCTCAAGACAGTCAGGCCCACTTTTGAGCCCAACACGAGCCCAAAAACTCAACAAGAAACTTCCCATTGAAAACTGATTTTCCTTCCCTCGGTTCAGTATTTACAAACTTTTCAACATTCCTTCCCGCGCACACTGTTCCTCTGCGTTTCGATCCAGTTGCTCCTCCATCCGGTGGCTTCTCGAAGGTTCTAAAACTCAACCTGAGCTATTTCAATTTCATTTCTTGCTTCGCTAAAACTGAATTATCAGCTTACGCAGATGGAAAACCTCTTTCATTTGCTTGTTCAATGTTCTTGGTTTGCATCTCAGGGTCACTCGCGTTCACCTTTTTCGTTTTCCTCAATCCTCTTGTCGCGTTTCCTTTGTTTTAATCCTCGAATATGGTTTTCTTGCATGTTGTGTCGGAGTATTTATGTTCTTGGTAATCAGAATCACGTAATTGTCAAATTAGGGTTTTGGTATGCGCGAAAATACGATGCTGGGGTTGTTTATGTCATTATTATTGTAATCCAAATCGTTATTCGGGTTGTGTGAGCCTTTCTTGGAATTTAGTATTCCCTTCTCACAAGTTAGGCATATTCGATAATTATGTGGAATTAGCAAACGGAAAATGACATCTTTGATAATTTTAGTTAACTACAGAGAAAGAAAAAGGTTATTTATGGTACATTTTCCCCAAAAATTCAATTATAGAGTTTCTGGAAATCTTGAATCTGCTTTACTAATTAGTAGCTGATAAAATGTATGCATAGTTTTTGTTTGCTTTTGTGATATTCTGATAAGAGATCTGCCATTTGGTATGAGACAAAGAGTTGACGAATGTGAAACAACCAATGAAATTAAAGTACACAATAAAAAAAAAAGCGAAGGAAGAAGTATATTAAACATACAATGAAAAGCACAACCACCAAGTAAACCTTTTCGCATAAGAGTTACGAACTTAAGTTCGTACGTATTAGCATTTTCCTTCTAATAATAGGTACTGAAAGTAGGCCTGGGTGATTTTTATTTGATGAATTTTGTGGTACTTAATGTTCATCATTCCTTAGTAGTTAGAACCCTACATCTAAATTGTTTTGGTTTGGCTGGAGGATAATCTTAGTGCACCAAAAGAAAAAAAAAACTGTTGTTTTGGTGCTCTCTTTATTTTTTGGACATTCTTTGGTGCTTCCTTAAGAAGGACAACAACAAAGTTAATTTTACTATTATCACTTTCAGGAAGGTTGAACTGTCATGAAAACATCGCTAGACAGAAAAGCTGTGAAGGCTTTTGGAAAGTGCACTCTAAAGACAGGATCCATTGGAGTGAAAAATTGTACAAAGAGAACTAATCGTTGGAATCTCAAAGCAGGAGGTGATACATTTTCCTTGGTTTACTATTTGGATTCATTTTAATAATTGTTTGGTTTGATATTGTCCTATCTGTTGATGTACTGAATTTTCTGTGTCTATATCATAAAAGGAATATTTTGGATTCAGCTTTATAGGTTTAATTAGCCTATTAGTAATATTTTTGCTAAGGCAAAGAATCGTTTTATTTACTTGGATGAGACGACACTGGTTTTGAAATTTACACAAATATTCATTTGCCATTATCTTTTGCATTTTGCTAAATCTAGATAAACCTTTCCTCTTTAGGATGTGGTGAAGAGTTGTTGGCTGATAAAGAGAATCAGCATTTTCCATCTGAGGAATCTGTCAGATTGTGCCCAGAACTTCCTGATAAAGATACATTTCTCATGGAAAAGAGAGAGGCCCGTGAACTTCATCCTGGACAAACACTCGCTTCTTCTGCAAAGATCAAGTTACAACTTTTCCCAATAAATAAAGAAACTCGAATAGGACTCGAAAAGGTTGCAATGTAATTCATGAAGCTTTTGTACAAATTAGATTACTTCACATCTGTCCTAGGCTCTATGCAGTCTCAATGCTTATACTATTTTCCTTTTCAGGATGGGCATAATCCACATTTAGAACTCACACTCAGGGGTCAAAAGAAAATATCTTCAGTGCTGAAACACCTTGAAAAGAAGTGGGGAAGTTCAAGTATAGCCAAAGGGGATCCTGTGCTTTTTCCATACAATATAATGGAAAATGTATCTAACTGCATAAGATGGACAATTAATGATAGTCACACAACAACTGCAGCTGTCTATGCTGCTGTTGGAAGCCCTGCAATTTTCCGGTTGAAGTATATTATCTGACCATTTTCTCTCATATGTTACTTTTTCTATGTTGAAATGAGGTTGTTTGTATAGTGTTGTGACTTGTTCTCTATTTAAGGTATGGTTGGTTCTACATACACGAGCCTGTGTCTGTTGGTATACCTTCCACACCAATTCCCAATATGCCCAGTGTACAGCTTGGAGCAACAGAGGGAGGTCGCAATGCTAATTTAGAGACTTCATCTGATGAATGTGACAAGGTTGAGGTTACAAGTAAGGAATACAAAATAATTGATGTTGGCGATGCAACAAATGAAGTTTTGGATCAGAAAATGGATGATGCATCTGCTGATCCTCTGGTAAAGTGTAATTAAGATACTTTGTTATGCATCGCAATAACTTGCAGATAGTTGCATTAAATTATACAACAGTTTTATTACAGAAGACATGGGTATTGTTGGTATATCTGAGTTATATAAATATTAGTTTTAGGTGTGTGGACTAAAATGATTTCATGATGATTTGCTTCTTGTGACTTGTAGAATTATGTGGAAAGTTTTGGACGATTTTATATGGAGATTCACAATAAAAGTTCAAAATGCTGTTCTCTAGTCACATTTATGAAGGAATAAGCAGAGCAACATTTAGACTGTTCGGGTGCAAATAATTCTTATTTATGGTTCTTTATGACATGTATGAGGGATTTATTGGTGGCTGGTCCCAAATTCTAAAATGAATTTTAAATGCCAGTCCACTGGCAGTTTTATCTCTATAGCACTTGCTCTAATAAAAACTCTTCCAGTTCATTCTATCATAAGTCATTGGTGTCTAAGATATGCATGTTTTGTTCTAATTAGGATAATGAGCCAAGAGTAAGTGATAGCCTTCAACAGCCATCTTTACCATGGGTTGATAGCCTAACCAATATCAGCATTGGGGGCCTCCTGTCCGAAGCATCTTTACAGGGCAGGTTCAGTACTCCGGATCCAAAATCATTTGGCTGCAACATAGCCATGCAACCAAGTCAAATAATCCCCGATTCATTAGATGCTTTTATCGCCGCCCAAATTAGTCAATCTACTGTTCCAAGACTATCTGCTGAAGACTTGCGCACTTCTATTTTGGATGCTGAAGAAACATGTCATGCATTTCCACTTGAAAAGTTATCTTCCCACACGGCACATGTGCAGACTGTTAGCAGAAATAATTATTCCATGGCTTGCAGTCAGGATGTTTCTTCAAACTCATTAAAATTGCCAAATACAGACAAGGTTAGTTGCTCATAGACATAGTTTTGAATGAGAATCTATTGTTGATATGTAAGATAGTTTCATGTGGTTAACTGGTTATCATCTGATGCAAGACTACCAAGTTTGTTTTTTTTTTTTTGTCTTTTTTTTTTGTAGGATAACTCAAAACATAAGTATTTTGTTGGCTTTTTTTTAATCATTTCTTTTCTTCCAGCTTGAATAATTAATTTCAAAATAATAGGATTAGATCCCTTTTTTTTTTCTTGGAGGGTTGTGTTAGATGTGGGCCATAATAGGCCTTTGTTATTAATAAAACGGTTATTAGGCCTTGTTAGAATTAGAGCTGTTAGTAGCAGTTAATTAGAGTTAGTTACTTAGTTTATCTATAGATAAGAGAAGAGAATGAGAGAGAGGGTATCTGGTGAATTTAATAGGAATTGGCGCCTCAGGGCATTTGGGGAGGTGCAAACCCTCGAAGTTCTGCTATATTGTACTGTAATCAAGGGATTATCCCTATTTTCTTAGTAATATCTTGTAATCAAATACCGGATAACAATTATTAATAAAACAATTATTAACAATCCCCACCACCGCCGAAACCGCCAGACCGTTATCCTTGTATGGCGAA
The DNA here is from genome assembly GCA_035048595.1 of Echinosophora koreensis. Classification (NCBI taxonomy): domain Eukaryota; kingdom Viridiplantae; phylum Streptophyta; class Magnoliopsida; order Fabales; family Fabaceae; genus Echinosophora; species Echinosophora koreensis. The sequence continues at coordinate 337,531 of JAPCYP010000008.1, forward strand.
GGCGGATGACGCAATAAAGGCTGCGAAAAGGAAAGTTTGGAAGGGAGCGGCGTCGGATGGGGAACTTCTGGTTAGGCCACCACCAAAACTGCCGGATCCGTTGTATCGTGATACTAGAAAGGTGGTCGAAGCCCTTGCTGTTGAGAGGGCGGTAACACCCGGGAAGATTTGGGAGGTTTGGATTTTGGCCAAGCCTCCACCACCCTCGGAGCCGGCGGACTCGGACCCACTCGCTGCGGACGGAGCAACGTCTTCCGCCGGACCGCTGAGATGTAGCGTCGGAGGGGTTGGCCGTAAGGCTTTGAGTTTGCTGCTGCGTGAAATCATCGTCAGGGAGAAGGAGACCCAAACAGGGATAGAGTGGGAATTCCGTAAACTGGGCTCCCTTGTTCATCTAATGGGCCAGGCCCAACAGTTTTTAGAGAAGCAGTGGATTATTTGGACAGAAGACAAGGAAGGAGAGCCTCAAATAAGAGTGGCCCAATCTGCTAAAGCTGCTATTGAGCCCCAACCCAAATCATTGATAGCCTTTGAGCCTACAGCCTTAGGAATGTTATGGTTTCTGCCAAATAAACAAAGTTTCTTTTTTGATCCAAGAGGAACCACTATGATACATAATTGCCAATGGTCACAATGGGACCCCGGCGGATTTCAGCAGTCCAAAGCATGGTTGGCTCTTCACCTTGAGGACAAGGTGAATGTTTAGGGGGGGAGTATTGTTAGATGTGGGCCATAATAGGCCTTTGTTATTAATAAAACAGTTATTAGGCCTTGTTAGAATTAGAGCAGTTAGTAGCAGTTAATTAGAGTTAGTTACTTAGTTTATCTATAAATAAGAGAAGAGAATGAGAGAGAGGGTTTCTGGTGAATTTAATAGGAATTGGGGCCTCAAGGCATTTGGGGAGGTGCAGACCCTCGAAGTTCTGCTATATTGTACTGTAATCAAGGGATTATCCCTATTTTCTTAGTAATATCTTGTAATCAAATACCGGTTTCTATCAGGTTGTTGATGCGAGAAGCATCAAAGAGATCCTATATATCATGGTCTTTAATTTTGATTTAAAAAAGATTGTTTTTAGAAGACCATGTATAATTGGATATCATTTTAGTCAGCCTTATGAATATTTAGTATCACAGAGCCTCTAAGGACAGAATATTTAATGTATCGAATGAATCTATGGCTTCATGCCTGCATATAAATGCCTTCCTAATATAATCACTTTGTATATTGCATTGGGATGGGAATCAAGCTCAAATGGGATTGAGAGTATGTTTGTATTTGTAGATTTTAAGTAGCATGAAAGCCCTGTTATCCCTCTTTACTCTTCATTGTCTCTTATGGTGTTTAAAGGTTAATGATCAAGATGGGCTTTCACATAATCGTCCATCCGGGAAGACTCAGACAGACTTGTTGCTTTCTTCACATTTGAATGAGGATGAACGAAGTCTTGGATTGACAGGCATCAAATGGGTACTTAATTTTCTTATTAAACCATTTCAGTTTTCTTATGTTTCCCCACTGATTACTGATTTAAGTAATATGCTATCTGAATACAGAATGACTCTTTGGGACCTTTTGATCTTGGCATGCCAGCTAAGAATCTGATTGACGGAGACAGTGGCAGCATAGGCGGATATGTTAAACAGCAGCTTAGATGCATAAGTTCGACACCAAACGAGACCATTAATTAGAACATATGTGCTAAGGAAATACAAGAAAAAATTGTACATGATAGAAACACTGGCTGAACAAACAAGGAAGAAACGAACCTGACAGAATGCTGAGTTCGTCATGTGTTAAAATCAGAGTTATTGAGGGGACCACTATCATTTGAATTGTCTTCGCTTTGCTCCTATAATTTTGAAGTAATTCTTGTCAACAATGTCCTGATTTGGACATTAGGTTGTTATGGTATATGTAACAATTCTCAATTGCTCATGAGCTGAAAAAAATATGCTGTATTGAACCACTCATCTTACATCTGTAATATCTATCATACTGGTGCGAAGTGGAAGAAAATTGAGGGAACGAGATACAATTTTTTTTTGGTTGAGAGGGGAAGGAGATTGATTGCACTTAAAAAAGCAGAATTAAGTGTATAATGAATGGATGCGTTCACACCAACATTTGAACTGTAAATTTATTGTTCACTAAGCATACATCCTGTTGGTCGTATATCACTATATTGCAAATAAAAAGAAAAGAAAGGAACGGAAGAAGATCAATTTACTTTTATATCTGACGTGTGTAGTGTCGCAAGATGACAATTTGAAAAGCAGCCGGTTCGTGAAGAACATAGTTGATTTGATTGTGTTATAAAAATCCAAGCATTGGTTTTCTCTCGTCTCACATTCAAATTATGTTTATAACTTCTTCCTAGTCGGAAGCTGTGTAATATATAAATGAGTCCTTAAGCCATGTTTGACATATAACTCAGCATTTCTATAATTATTGAATAGCAAGCAAGTTGAAGACGATGGCAGAGCCAGAGCACTAGACCTGAAAAAAAACTGGTGGACTCTCGCTATGGTTGTAGAACCAAAACCTCTTGCATAACTTACTAGATCATATAAGACTGAACAATGTAAGCACAATGTAACATGGAATTTTTCTAGAGGATGTCCTGTTCTTAGTTCCACTTCCACCCTTTGGAACTAAAAAGTTAGTTGTGTATTTTGTCCTACTCTATTCTTTTAAAGAATACACCAAACAGAGAACAGAACCCATATGTTCTATTCCATGATTCCATCCTATTCTGACATGTCTACTAAACGCTACCTTTGGTTCCGCTAAAAGGGGTAGAATCACAAGAAACAAAATACAGCACTATTTCCATTCTATTGGGTCTCCACGCCAACACTACCCAAGAGTGACCCTGCGATTACACAGGTACCCTGCAAGTTACATACAATTACAAAGCGTTTCATGATTGACGCCCAAAGAAATCAGCACCATCCTCAACATCATCTGTTCTAATGCATCCCCTTTTCGCCATTAGAATTCTATACACTCTCTTCGAACAAACCTCACCTAGCCTTCTGTCACCACCAAGCAAACCTTCTATTGTCAAGTCTTTAAGTAAAAACTCCTTCTCATGCTCCTGTGGAGACAAAAGTACAACCTTATTTTTTATGTTGCATCTTCTATCAATAAAAAGGACAAAATAAAAGCAATTAAAGGATGACAACAAATTGCATTTCATAGCATCCAATTTACCGTGGTCAATTAGGAAAATCAAAGGGAACAAAGAATCTAACCGCATACCGATTTACTTGGATCCATATAAGCACTTAACAGGGACTTCATCGTTGGGTATTTCTTCCAAATAGCAATAGCAAATCGTGGCTGTACCTTGGGGATAGCAACCAAAGCTTTTAACCTGGTCATAGAAGCCAAAGTGAGGTCGTGAGGAAGACAATGCTATGAGTAATAATGCATAGTAGAACCGAATGAATAGTGCTTAGATAAAAGGCCATTCACTAAGCTATCAAGTAGTTTGTCTAAAAAAGAAATTGATAATAGAAAAGGAAAAATCAATTAAGGGAGTTAATTCAGGTATCTAAAATTCTCGATCAAACTCTACAACAGAATAGTGAAGAAAACAATCAGATATTAAGAAGAAAACCATATAAAACAAGACACAGAACAATGGACAAATTTTTTTTATAAGCAAAAAGGTATATTGACAATGAGTAATAGAAAGAGCCACGTGCTTGTTTCAAAGAGTTTATGCAATATAAAAATAGTAAAATACTCACCACAAAGATTTCTTTATTAAATCCCGGTCAATACAATCCTTTGGAACAAGGGATCCATTGGCATTCACTGATAATCGACTTAGCTTCTTTCTGCAATTAAATGAGCAAAAATACTGTAAATAAAAAAAGAGTTTTCCTGTTGAAAGTTCTAATTCAATACAAAAAAATACAAGCACCTAAATTGGCAAGATGCCAGGCTGCATGTCAAACCAACAACATGTTCAGCCAGTTCAGCCTCATCTACACACTGCCTGGAATGTACTTTATTGAAATGAGTAGTTAACCTTGCCAGTGCCTACAAGATATTTCAAAAGAGGAAAATATAAACATGTTTAGAGAAGGAGGGAAATATTAAAAATATGACATATTCCTTATAATCTTGAATATGGAAGGTCAGTTATTCAACCTCCTCAACACGTGGACGTCTCCAACAACTATTGTTTTCTGGGTTCTTGTATTTTTCCTGTTCCCTAACATACCAAATCGATTTTTCAACTTAAAATAATATTGTGAAATATTCATAAAACAATTTGAAACTTATCCTTAAATTGGCCGAATCATCAAAAATCATTGGCAGATATTCAAATGAAATTATAAATAGAAGGAAAATACTAATATGATGGATTTGCATGTGCAGAAAGGTTGTTTGACTATTGAAATTCATTTTTCACAATGCAACATCCTTTGAGCCATTTCTATCAAAGGATGTAATTTGTGCATTGTACAGCATGAAACTCGCATTCGATCAGGGCCAGAACTGTTACTTTTGGACCATTATGCATTTTGGTAAATATATCGCACATGGTTTTCCAAACTTTTCCTCAATTACAATATTACAAAAATATTTAAAGCAACTTATACTATTTTGCTAATTTAATACCTAAAAAGTGGCCAAGGGATATGAAGGAAGGAAAGGAAGGAGTTCCATGGGAGGGGTTCGATCCCCTTCCCCCCCACCCCTCTAACAACTAATATCTAACAAATTCACCATTTGGCCTATCAAAAAAAAAAAAAACCTAAAAAGTAACTTAATGAGTGAAAAGAACTTTTCCCAGGCTAGTGGGTGTAGGTCCCTAATACCGGTGAAGCAATAAGAACAAGGGATGGCAATTGTTTAGGCTTTACTGATAAACAATTAAACTATTGTTTTACCATTTACAGAGTAGTAAATGAAAACCTTCACCCTATGTTGGATTTTTGCTAGCATGTAGTACAATGCTAGCTGCTTCTATTCTTATCTTTTCCTAATCTACATAAAATTGAAAATTTACTCAAGCTTCACTCTGAAAGATCAGATGTTTACAGCATAGCCAATGTCTCAGTACTGAATGCAAACTCTAAATAACTTAGGCCTAAACTTTTTAACATACAATGGTAAGCCTCCAGCCTCCAAAAATTACTAAAGCTATAAATATTCTGAAATATGCACTCACGGTGATTGTTAATAGTTAAAAACCATCATTTATTGGTCAGTAAACTCACAAAGTAGGATTCACTGCCCTTGTGTGACAAACAACAGAACAGATATGTTTCCCTACTGAAATTCTGATAGGCGCCCATTAGTTAAGAAAGTGTATCTAAAGGCTCTCGAATCACCTCCCTGTGTAATAGTGTTCAGTGTTCTTGAATAATACTCATTCCATTCATTTTCCCCAAATTCTTACCCTAATTACCAGTTGAGTATATCAAATTCATGGTCACATGTTGATTGGAAAAAAAAAACAGAGACAAAGGTGATGGTGATGGTGATGGCCGATGATGGAAACATTGGCCACTCTGAGAGTTGTGATAATAAATTGTCATCAAAACAGCTGATATCATGGTCACTATTTGCCACCAAGTCAGCTAAAATAAGATTCTGTACATATTTCAAAGAGAGAATGAGAGAGAAAGGTAGAACCAGTCTTAACTAATTTATTTTCCCTTGTAATGCACAGGCAATCTATTTACATGTCAAACCATCATTTGAAGGAAAAGAATAGAAAGTGAATACTCTTATTTACAGCGATTATAATATTATAAAGAAGAAACACGATATTTAGGTTATGAATTCAAATGAATTAGATCTAGAATAGCTTTGCTACAACACACACATGTGCATGCACACACAACATAGCACAATAGGCAAAGAGAAGACTCAGAGACTTGATTCTGAAAAGAATTGCGCAGCGCAACATTGCACAATGCACAAATCGATGATTGTGATCATTTTACACATACATGATGCATCTGTGCCACTAGAGTTGAAGTAGAAGAAAAATTGAAATATATCACTCACCTTTTATTAATGTAAGACATTAATCTATTGGTGAGGTAACAAACTGTATAAGCAGGATAATGGCTTCGAATGGTAGAGAGCTGATCCAAAAGAGAATCATTAATGACGAGGTTACAAAATTTGTCCGCTTCGTAAACTAGTAAGACATATGGAACCTCAATTCTTTCAGTCGAAAACTGCAAACAATAAGTGCAATGTTTGTGAATAAGATATTTATAAAATTATAAATATAATTTCACACTAGACTAGACTTCAAAGTTAATTGCATCTTCCCTCTACCACCTACCCCCAATCGAAAAATAAAATAAAATAAAATAATCATATGGTTTATGGTTACTAAAACATAATCTTGGAATTATGACACCCTTTCTTGAATATATACATAAAAAGGTGTGTGGTTGAAAGTTTAAATAACTTTCATTTCAACTCTTGGCAGAAATGCAGAATGCCAATGGAAAAAACACATGAACACCTGAGGCAGAGAAGTTATGCACAATAGAAACAAACAATTTGCCAGATTATAACCAACAAAGCAGAAGCAAGTGATGCAGCTAGAACTCATGTAACTAATTGCTCTATTCCCTTACTTTAGCTCCATTTATCTCAAAAGTCAAAGCTTATTCACAACACCATAAAACTTCCCGTCCAAGCTTAGACAAACAGATTAAAAGGATAATCATGTCAGTCAACCCAAATAAAAACAGAACAAAAGAATAACAATTATTTAGAACTCCCAAAAAACAAATAAACACTGTATATGGATATGGAATAGACCAAAAAATGATACAAATTTCAGTATGAAAAGTCCTTAATGATTTTGGTGCTTACAGATGAATTGCAGGTACTTCTAACCTGTGAAATATGTTCTGGAACTTTCATAGACCATAAAATTGATCCTTTGACGGGATTTGATGTAATATGGTATGCAAGTCCTTTTTCAGCAAGCCTCGAAAGCAAATGTCCTGAAGCAAGATAATCCAAGTTCGATGAGAAAATAACCATAATTATTCAAGAAGCTACATGAAAAATTATCATGTAGTTATGGATTAAGATATGAATAACCTACCTCCAATTGAGCCTGATTCTACTACCTTTGCATCAATTTCTGCCACGATAGATTTGATTGCAAACTTCCCTTTTTCCCACTTCTGCTTTTCTTTCTCAAATTTTTTCAGTTCTGCAGCTTCAGCCTTCAGAGCTGCTTTTCTTAACTTCTCTTGCTGTACAATAGATTTTCAGAGGGGTGTTAATCGTTGAATCATGAATGCTATAAAAATCAACTAGAGAAACAGACTTAAACATACTTCCTTCTGTAGTTTCTTTTCCTCCATCAGGCGAGTTCTTTCTTCTTTTGTCATCTTTGATTTTCCTGCTGCCTGGCTTGTGTTCTTTGCAGAAACTTTGGATCTTTTCATTTTTTCAACATTCTCCTCCTGCTCCATGCTCATATTTTCCTAGCAGAATGACTATACAACTCAGAGAATAACACTAGATAATCTCAACTCAATCGCGTGCAGCAAAATGCAAGAAACATAGGAAAATTAAACAATTGACGTTTTCATTTAAATAAGATTTGAACAAACTAATTATAGCTTGTTTGGAACCACTTCAATTTGGTTCAGAATCATGTTGACACAAAAGCTACAATATGTAACTTTCATGGTGGAGAAGTGGTTCTACTGAGATCCATCGTGTTTCCAAGCACTCGCTTATATATTATGAACGAAAATCAAATTATGAATAAAAAAATCAAACGCATTCGCATAAAACGCGACAGAAAAATAATCATTACGTAACTAACCACTTGTGAAGAGGTTGTATTTAAAGGGTTGTCACCGGGCATTTCAGTTAGAGTAGCATTTCCATGTGAAATGTGCCTCTCTGCAATTTCCAATTATATTATATTATATAATTAAATAAACAAATAAACAAAGCAATTTCAAGTGGTGAAGAACAAACAAGTGTAACTCGTCAACAAGCATATATATACCAGGAGAACTACCAGACCAGGTAGAATTTGAATTCCATCTATAATCTCCAGCAAGATCCAAACACGAGGAGTTCCTTGTTTCGTTGACCATTCTGGAATCTTCAATCTCGTTATCCGATTCCAAACATATCATTTGACTAATTCCTGAACAACAAACACATCATGCGCATGCCGTTTAGGTTAATGTTGTTATACAATAAGCAATAATTGAGTAACGACACTGCGTTATGAGAAGGAAAAAAACGAAAAAAGTAACAGACCAGAGGATTTAGGTTGAGAAGGGGAAACCCTAGCTGAATGCGAAGAAGGTCTTGTGCATTTGACGATTGCGATTTCGGAGTCGAATAGCGGAGACATTGGAGTCTCTGCAACGAAGGAAGGTGTGGAGGAACGCTTCTGTGGGGTAGGGTCATCGTCGAGGAGGAGGACAGTGGGGTTTGGGTTTGGGTTTGGTTCCGGTTCGGTTCGGCGTTTCTTGGAATGGACCGGGAATGGGGTTGAGGGGTCTTCTTCTTCATCTTCGTCGGAGAGGATGATGGGGTCCATCGCTACTGCAATCTCTCACTGCTGGTTTCCGTCTTCTTCGAATAAACGCGGGATTCTTCACAAGGGTCGGATGGGTACGTTTGTTCACAAGGATATGATATCCTATCCAGATTGACACCAAGCTCCACTCAGATTCACTTTGTTTGGTGATTGGTGCTGTAACCATTACTTGATTTATGTAAAAAATGAATTATAATTACTAGACAACTCTTATTTATAATAATTATGACATTTAATTATTGGGAGTATGTATTGTTGTTTGAAAGGTAAAAGGAAATTAACTAATCAAGGATATTTTTGGAACACTGATACCAAATAGAGTTAAATTGGTTGGATTTTGCTTATACTTTATTTGAATCCATCAAATATAGGTATTTTTTTTTTCCTTATAATTGACTCCGGAGAGAGTACTAACTAACATGGTTTTCTTTTGCCTTAATTGCATTTTTTATCATCCTATTATTATAATGTGTGATTTTGGTTCCCGAAGTTTTTCATGCACACATGGTTTCCCTATTGTTATCAATGTTGCGAATTATGTCCTTTCATCTAATGTTCATCAATTTTTCGATGATTATCAAAGAGTAACCACTGCTTTAAACGTATAGAACCTATTGTTAAGCTTCTATGGTAAATGATCATGTGATGGAACCAAAAAAATGTTTTGGAAAGAAGAGACAAAACCAGTAAATAACATAGGAACCATTGAATCATGTTGAATGAGAGAGGTAGAGAATAGAGAACTTTAACCAACTGTTCTGTGCGTTATGAGGAGTGATTTTTCTATGTTGATCATTGAAAAAATTGGTAAACATTGGACGGAAAGACCAAATTTGCAACATTGAAAGATATATATATATATATATATATAGAGAGAGAGAGAGAGAGAGACTAAAATTGCACATAATTAATAATAGAAGGATCAAAAGTGCAATTAAGCATTTTTTCCCCTTTTGGATAAAATGGTAAAGAGAAATGCTACCTACAACCAAAAGATATTAAATGGGATGAATTTATATGGACCACTGGTCTCTCGAAAAGTTAGATAGTTTCTCTCTCTGAAATCTAGATTCTGGCAAGGGCTAGTTTCCAGCGACATACGACAAAAATTTAACACAATCGGTTTAAATTTAACGGAAATGACCAACTTAGTGTAACGTTGACAACATAAGAGACCAAATGAAAACAAAAATAATGAGATATCAAATCAAAACCTAAAATAAAGATAATGAATCGATAATATAGTTTAGCCGATAAAAACTGACCGCCGCCCCCCAAAGAAAAAAAAAAAAAAGACGGAGGACTTCCTCATCAATTTCTCCTCAAACAAACCCTAAAATGATTATAACAATTAGACAATTATCTTCATTTCATTATTTTTTATATTTTTTGCATTCACCCCACTTAGTTTTTCGCTAACTAATGTGGAGCTCTTTATCATCATCAAATAGTCTTGAACCACCCTTAAGTAGCCAAAGGAACAAGGGTTTTTTTTTTTTTTTTTTGACATTGAGTACAGAACAAACTTGAATATAAGTAAAGGTGTTATTTTTTTTTATTGACTTGTTGGTTGGGCCGGGGGAGTTAAGGAGTAAAGTGATAAGGAGGTTAAGGATTCAAAATCTCACCAACTAACAAAATACTAACATTAACACTAATATTTGTCTATAAAAAAAATTAAATCAACCATAGGATAAAACCTCACATTGAACAACCTCCCATACTTTGAATTTTTCTATTTTTTCAAAAAAGATCCACAACAAAAAATGTTAACACCTGATTCCGTAATTGTTTTTTTTTTTTTTAATTATCAAACTCGTTTTAACACATCGTTTGGTATACTAGAAAGAGAGAGGAAATAAGCAAAGTGGATAGAAAATACACCATTCTAAAATTGTTCCACCGTTTGGTTCCATAACACCAAGGAGGGAAGAGGAAAAATATGCAGTGGGGGCCATGAATTTTTTTTCACCCCAGCTTGGAGAGAAAACACGCAGATTGAGGAATTGTCTTGGAGAAAGTAAGGCGGGCAGTAGTTAGAAAAAGACAAAAAAAATAATTATTTGTTTTTTAAATTATTATATGAAGGTGTTTAAGTCCTTTCATATATATGTTTTTTTCTTTCATTTCACTTTCAACCCAAACAAATAAAAGGAGAGAAAATTTTCAGTTTTCTTCCTTTCACTTTCTCACCCACCAAACAATTAAACAATCCTCTTATTTTCTACTCATTTTCTTTATTTCTTTTTCATTTCCTTTCATTTTCTCTCCTACAACCAAACAAAGTGTAAATATTTAAAGACCCTTAAGTTATGTGATGTAGCAATTTCTTTTTAATTTTTTGTAATAGAACTTGGGTTGAAAAGGAAGTGTTTTTACATTCGAAAGTCAAAGCCTGTTATAAGTTTTGAAAACGACATTTAATTATATGTATTTAGAATTAGATCCATCGTTAAGTTGGTTCATAGCACTTGGACGTAGCATAGAAGATGAGCTGATGACCAACAAAAGCACATGACCTTGTGCCCTTGATGGCTACTCCAACTACGCAAAGACAAGCAAAGGCAATTGGACTGTCTTATTCATCATTCATGAGGCAAATAAATCCGAAACAAAGCGTGATTACACTTTCCTAATCCCCTAACCCACATGCTAATATAATACTACGCACAAACCAACATCTTGCAAAAGCCCTTGTGGAAGCATGTGACGGCCCAGAGGCTCCAAAGCCCGAGTTTCATGCTGCGCCATGACGTGGTTCAGGCTCCAAAGATTTGGGACCACTCCATTTCCCAACAAACACAATCCCTTTCAACTTTCAAGGGACCTTTTGTACATTGGTCTTGACGTGGCTCGAGTCCACGCGTTTCGACTAGACCAAGGGTGTGGCCCCTGGCTTGAAATCCGGATGCATAAATGGTTGTGAGACATGGTCACATTCTACCCCAACATTTTGTTACTGAATTTAAAGTTTATTAGGGGTCCCCAGTTACCTTCCCTTGATTGAGTTTGCTTTGTACGCTGCCATAGCAGCCTCTTGGATTGTCATTTGTGCCTGATGTGCCCAATCAGTGTACAAGTTGGACCATCACCTGAACCATACTACTCCTCCTGTCCACAATATAAGAAAAAAATTTCAAATTTTTTGGTCCAAAATATAAGCAAATTTTAACTACTTTCTTCTCATTTAATGAAGTTATTCTCAAAATACCATTCATTTAATATAAATTTTGTTTTTCAATGACTCATTTTATTCTCAATAACACAAGCTTAATAAATAAGAGGAAGGGTAATTTAGGTAACAAACTCTTAATTTTTTATTCTCAATGACTCTTTTAAATGAGATCAACTAACTATCTTAATATGTGCGTCCCATTTAATTTTTGTTTACAATAAAGACCGGAGGGAGTAGTAGTATTCTACACCCTCTCAAATCAATTATAAACAAAAAAAACACCTATATTTTGTGGATTCGAATATAATTAAAAATCAATCAATTCAACTCTATCTAATGTTAGTGTTCCAAAAGTCAAGACAATCAACCAATCCAACCAATTCTCTTTTTACTTTTCCAAGAGCATTGCACACTCCCGAGATAATTAAAGGGTAGTTTAGTAATTGTAACTCAATTTTTTTTTACATAAATCAAGATAATTAAATTGAATTAAATAACTTCCTTAATAAATGTGAAATTAGTTAATTTTGTTTATAATTGAGTCCGGAGGGAATAAGTACTAAAGCTTATCATTGAACTTGAATTACTTTCGATGGTGTCCTCTAGATTAGTGTTTGCTGAACCATCATAACATCATTTGTTATTGTCATCATAGAACGAATTAAATAGTAGAAATTTATCATGTACAGTAATAATCACATGGAAAAACTTATGAACGTTCTTTCAAATTTATTTCAAACCACTTGGGCTATTATACTTCATAGATATTCACTGTGTTCACGGCTTCATGAAATAATATCATTAGCATTGTGTGCCATTGATATTATTAAATTAAAAACTAGAGATTTGTTGGTAATGAATTTCTCTTTGTTCCAAGCTTGTTTTATTTCTCAGGTGAGTGGAAATTTTCTTCTTCAACTATCCACATCTGGAATGGGGGATATGCCAAACTCACTCACGGATGTGATTCCAATTTCCCCTGGAAAAATGTTGGGCTGTTCTTGTATCATGTGGAGTAAACGGTAGAGAATTGGAAACAGAAAGGGGGGTGGGGTTAACTTTTTTGTTGAAGGGTTCGTTTTTCACTTGGGTCTGTGGGTAGGTTTTCCCTTGCACGATCTGTGTAAATTTGCAATTCAATGAACCGGACCCGGTTACATGTGGGCTCAATAAGAGGGCTGAACTTGTCAATGAGGGGGTCCACTATATCTTCCACTGATCCGCCATTTTGAAGCTTGGCTCATACAGTGTACCGTTTCCGTTTGCTAGCGGGGAAAGTGTAGTGTATATCTTGCAAGGGCTCACCAGGACAGGTCTCAAGGCTCAAAAAATGCTTACAGAGGTACTTACAGATTACTCACCAATAAAGTCCTCACATCGGCAGTGGGATTTGAACTCACGACCTTGTGGGTTATGAGTCAAATCCTTACCAACTAGACCAACCTTCGTTAGTCTATCTTGTAAAATATTAATTCCCAATTTCCACCACGGGTAAAGCTACACATTAAAAGCATTATGAAGGATATGATTTGAGTTAGTTATGTATATACATATATATAAAATGATAGAAAAACTACTGGGTTGGGTTAGGTATTAACTTTAAGACTAAACTAGGCAGCCTAAATATTTTATGACATTAAATTTAGGATTAAACGTGATTGTCCTATGTCAAAGTCAGGGTAAGCAATCTTTCCAATTTAAAGAGTACTTCTTTAGAAATCAAATTTTGACTAATATAGTTGACATAATTCACCTTTATGAATTGTGTGTTGGTGGCTACTAGCTAGCATAAATGATTCTAAATAATAGTAGTAGCAATAGACTAATGATTTTTCTAACATGTGCAACTTTGCATATATTAAGAAATCATAAAATAGAAATATTGTCTTGGAAGAGTAGCTTTTAGGTTTTCAAGAAATGGACTATACAACTTTTAACACAACATTTATTTTTTTGATTCCTTAACATGTGTAAAGTTGCACAGGTTACAAAAAATCAATAGGCTAATAGTGAATTAAAAACCCGTGATTGTTTGACAATAACTTTCTCATTCCTAGGGTATGTGGGTGTTTTATGAGATTAATTACCAATGTCTTTGGGGCAATTGTTAGCAATGCCCTTTATTTATTTCTAATTGTTCTTTTCTATTGCTATTGTCTTTACTCTTAACATCAATGGGAAAATTAAATCAATGTTTAGTTTATGGTAAATTAAGGGACAAATCAGCCCCACAATGAGATAGATCACGTGATTGTTCCACATATGAAAATGATCGAAGCCCCATCAATGTTTTGGGTGCCTGTTTTCGTTCATTAATGCATTGTTTCTTTCTTGTTTAACCAAAAAGTAGGCATGATTAATGGGGAAGAAGACAGAGTGATTAAATAGGAAGTGCACACATATATGCAACTCTTCCTGTGGTATTGGTATGGTGTGTACGCATGGATGCATATCGACCACTCTATGCATGTGCTTGGAAGAAATATATTCTGCCAACTCAGGCCAAAGCGCCTAATATCAGGTTTAATACTCTGAGTCTTGGGAATTTCTCTAATTTCATATGCTTGTGTAATTAATGAATAATGATCGATGGGAAGATGATATTATACTTCATTATCTCTGTATACACAACATAGAATTAAGAGGAAGACGTCTTTTACGTTACATTTATATATGGAAAATGTGCTGCATAGTAGCAATACGAAAGTTCGTATAGTGAAAACTGAAAACCATATTCCATATTCCATATTCTCTCTTTGACCATTTGATTTATGCACACTCATTTGATTGGTTGATATCTGTTTCCTTGCAATTAGGAGGGATATTCTCCTACCAAATAGCACTACTGTTTATATACAGAATTAGAGAGTGATATATATATATATATATATATATATATATATATATATATATATTTTTTTTTTAAAAAGAACTTAAACATAAAAACAACAGTGTCTCCTATGATGTTCCGTCTTTGTTGTTGTCAAAATAAATGGAGTGTTATGACAAATCTAGCACACACAATATAGTAGACTGATAAAAATCCTCTATCCCATTTCTATGTCTCATTTCCGTCTTAATGGTCTTATGAGTTATAGAAGTGATAATGTAACTTTTTTTTTTTTAATAAATAATTTAAAAAGAAAAACAGTGTGTATTAGGAAGTTGTTCGAGTTTGGTTTGGTACTCACCCTAATTAGTCCTTGGAACCGAGTGAGCCCTCGAAGTATCCCACGGCTTAGATCCTTTGAACCCGCTATATATGGGACTAATCTCCAAGTCGGCCGCACGGTTAGTAAAGTCTAGCTAAGAGTTGTTGCATACCTAAGGATCGAACTCGGGCAGAGCCCGAACTATTCGTCCTTAAGTAACAGTGCGTTAACCACTTGCACTCAACCACTTGGTTGGAAGTTGTTCGAGTTTAATATAATATATTTGTCAAACATGACTAAATTTTGGGAGGTAAAAAAAACTGATTTTTATGAGATAAAAGTGATTTTTTGGATAAGTTGATAGTTTAAAGTTTATTTAAAAAGTTTATACATTATTTTGAAACCAATAACAATATTCTCATCTCATCATTCTTTTATAATAAATATTATTAAATTATACAAATTAATTTCACACCCTTTTTATAATTTAATTATTGTATAAAAAGTGATTTATTTACATAATTCAAATGAAATGAATCATCTTAAAATCGTTTTTCACCGAACTTTGATTCTATTTTAATCGATTATAAAATATAATTGATTTTAGTACTATTATATATGTGTTATTGATTATTATACTAAATGAAAGAAAGGTGTATGATAAATTGCATGTGTAAGCATCCATGTCTGTGAGTAAATATATATGTAGGGAAAACTGAAATTCATTATTTCACCTTATCTTGTGAAATAATTGGAAAGGGGTCACTGGTCAGGTGGTTGCTTCAATCCTTTGTTCATATTCATACATACATATCAATACAAGTCCCTTGTACGTAGGGTATTCCACAAAATAAGGATGGAGCCCCCTTCGGCCCTCCCAAAAAACGTCTTTCTTTGTGTTTTCTTTCTACTCTTTCTTTGGTTTTTTCTTGGGGGGTGGGGTATTTTTGGTTGCAAATCTTTGGTTAATACACGTACAGTGCGAAATGCTCGGGGACACAGAGTGCCAACTAAGTAACATTAAGGGAATGGAACCATAACCATTTCTGCTCTCATCTTGGATCCTGTATTCCAAGCAAAGTCTTGTCACTTTCAGGGAGGACACAGCAGGAGACATTGATTTGAACCTAAATCGTACCAATATTTTTTTCTTGTCCTTGGAGGTGTGTGCACCCTCTTGCCAACTATACTTAACTCCCTGCCTATAAAAAGAGGGCATCTAGGCTATATCTTGTGCAACTGCAAGGTTTTTCTTTTTCACTGTCAAGTATATAGAATGGCTATGTTACCCAGCAAGCGACTTCTTCTAGTTCTTTTTCTTTTGCTTTGCTTCATCTCCATGACAGCTAGAGGTGAGCTTAGTTTCATATATACATGACTAAGGTCCTGCCATTACAATTAATATATATTTAAATATTCAAAGTCTATCATTTGTAGTTAATTTGTTTATCTTGGGGAGTCCGGGAGCACCGGGAGTAATAATAGACTAAGTGAAAGATATATAAGAGAGATGTCCCGTATACTACTCTTGGTGTTCCTAGTCATTAACTCATTATTACTTCCGGTGTTCCCCATATTCTCCAACAATTTACATATATAATATATTAATCAAAGTCTATCATTTATGTGATGCTTCTTTGGTTAATTCCTTGCAGCTAGAAGCTTGCGAGAGACTAGGGAAGGAGTTGAGAAGAAGGGCCAAAGTAGTAATATGTTTAAGCCGAACCATGAAGGGGCACAAGATAGGAGTGATGACTTAGATACAATGGACTACACGCCTGCAAAAAAGAATCCACCAATTCATAATTGAAGTTTCTAATTTTTTTTTCTCAGAAAGATTTTTGGTAGAAAAAATACCAACCCACAGTTCTTAATCATTCTGCAATTCTATGTTTGATGACTTTCAGTGTATATATATCGTCTGAAGTCTTTAAAGCACCAGTCTGGCTGCTAGCTACCAAATCATTATTTAGAACTCATGTACAAAGGTGTTTTCAAAGTTTTGAAAGCAGCACCATATATCAGTTAGCTTATCCCTATATATGCGCTCAAACCTAAATTACATATATATTTCTTTTGCTGGAATGTAATCGTTTACTGATGAAGGAGATAACCGAGTTTGTGAGTTGTGACATCTCAGTAGAGCAAATATCTCCAATCTCCATAATCAACTCATTCAACTGAGGAGTTGGAACTTTTGAATAAGATTCTAAAACCAATTGACATATAATAGATAGACCAAAATCTGCATGATTGATAGACTCTTGGACCAAAATTATCGCATGATTTCAAATTGCCAAAGATGACGTAGCGTGTGTTGGTTTCATGTTGGAAACTTCCAGAATTGATTCTGTAATTTTTCAAATGTGATTTTATAAAAAAAAATAGATGTTTAGTTACCTACTGTCAAGTAAAATTGATTTTGTCATCAGAAGTGATTCTAACTAGAAGCTACAAAATGTAGCTTTTGAGTTGAGTTGAAAATTTTATACTAAATTTTACATTAAACTTGCTTTCAAAATAAAAACAATCAAACATATATAAATCAATTCACTTCAAACTTAATTTTAATCAAATCAATTACATTCAAAATCATTTTCATAACGCTCATCCAAACACACAGTTGCCACACGTTTTGCAGTGTAGATTATGACCATTGTGAATTGAAATTTGTGACTGGAGATTAGTTTTTGGATTGTGTTCAGTTGGTTGCGACTCATTGTAGTCCTTTTTGTTAATTTTGAACCACGCCACAGTTATGGGATAATACAGTTGCGGTCAACTACAGTATTTTAGTTGCATTATTAGGTGATCAATGCCGTACGTCCTCAATTTATAACCACACATGGGTTACGAAAGATTTTAGTAATAAAGATATTGTTAAAGCTTCATTCTTGGTTCCAAGCATAAAGAAGTTAATTACATGCAGGTCTTTCCTAATGGCGGCAAGTTGAAGCTCTTCTGCAATCATTTATTAATTAAACTCGTAGATATTCCGTTTGATTAAACGAAGGGGGAAATTAGAAAAATAATTATTAATTTCCTTTGATTAAATTATATCATGCAAATTCTTCTTCTATTCTTTTGACTCCTACAACATGTAATAAAAATATATTGTGAAGAGATAATGTACATTTGCAATTTAAACCTATGAAAAATATGAGTAAAATTAAGGGATAAGACCCTCCAAAGTGAGTTTGTTTTTAAAGTGAGTAATATCGACTCCGATGGGAGTTCCTTAGCTAGTTCTTAAAAATAAGAATCGATTCTTGTTGAGTTGTACCATTGAAGTTGGATGATGTATCATCCACATATAAGCAAGGCCGGCCCTAGCCCAAAGCTAGTAGAGTCAGGGCTTTAGGCATCCAATTTTTTATTTTTTTTTTAGTTATTTAGGTCTAAATTTAGGCTTCCAAATTTTTTGTTTGTTATCTAAGCTCAACAAAAATTTAAATAAAATATTACATGTTGTATATACACCCACAACAAAAATTTATATTAACCATAATAATTTGCAGTAAAGATAAAATTTAAATAAAATAGAATTTTTTAATAAAACTTATTATTCATTTTTAAAAATGTCTTATATCAAATTTCGCTCTAAGCCTCAGAATACGTTGGGCTGGCCCGGCATATAAGGAAACTTGTTTCTATATGCAATCGGTTCTTATATAAGAACTTCCAGTAGAAAAAGGAGAGAGGAAAATAACGTAGAATTACATTTACATACATTCCTCTGAAAATTGAAACAAACATAAATGTAAATAAAGATGAGGTAATACTTGTGACACTTATTTAGTGAACTTTTTAGAGTTACACCATTGGAGTGAAGATAAAGTAGAAAGTGACGAGATGACATGATAGGACCTATAAAAAAAAAAGTTAAGTAGCTCTAATGAATTACATCATTACAGCTCTAAGTAATTTAAGGATAGAGATCTCAACTTATTACCAACTAACCTAAGTATAGATTTACTATTACTTACTTTATATACAAACTCACTTTAATGTAGCCTCCTATTCAATTTTTGTGAGGGATGTAGTTTGAATCTATAAAAGTATCGTTACATTGCTCGAACAATACAATTTGGTCAAAAGTTATTGAGATAGTTATTTTTGACTTTTCCCTTTTTTAACTTGATTAATTTTGTTAATTGAATTAGGAGAGAAAAGTCCACATGAGAAAGGGAATATGGGCAATGTTATTAAAATTGGACAGGAACGGCTGGTCCGATTAGAAACCGGACGTATGACCGGTCCAGGCCTTACACGGGACTCGAACTCTGGTGGAAAAGTTAGATAGCGAAGAGCTGCGCAACTAGACCAATGCTTCTGATTAGCCTATATTCACAAAATATTATATATATATCTATATATTAAATATATCTAGCCCCATTTGCAGGAAAGTTTGCCAAGTGTCACATCTACATAGATTGCTTCTACAAGAAGCTTTCTAAAAACTTTCTATAATGGGAAACTTTTTGTTTTAAAAAAATATATTAAAATTCGAAAAAAAAATAAGAAAAAGAATAAAAGAGATTTAGAGAATTTATTGCTAGCTACAACTTTAAAAAAATTGGTTGCCTGCACCTCTTCATTCTATTGGTTATTTAAATATTTAAAAATCAATTAATATTATGGAAAAGAGGAATAAAAGAAATTGGTTGGCAGCATCTTTTCTATTGGTTGGCAGTATCTTTTCTATTGATTGGTATTTTATTGCTACGAGTTTCAAGATAAAAATATTTTCAAAAATAGTGACAATCACTCAATAATCAAAGCTTAGCATTCAAATTTCAAATTTAAAATTTATTGTTGCATAATTCCAACATATAATAATTATCCATCAACCATTTTAGCATCTTTTTATTTATTCATCTGATTCACTACTTTATTGTTGCTCTACCTTCTCTCTTTGTCTTTCCCTCTCTCCCTTTCTCTGAATATATATATTTTTCGTTTATCTCTCTATCCAAAAGGCCCCTGACGTGAGGAGATTGCCACTGCTACTATGCCGCGGCTGCTATGAGGAGACCACCGCCGCCGCCGCTGCTACGAGCAGGCCACTGTCGACCCTCATTTGCATCTCCTAAATCTATCTCTGTTAAATATCAGGTAAATTTTATTTTCTCTTAAAACAATAGTTTGTCAATTTCGTTTCTGACTTTTCCTTCTCGGGTATTCCTATTGTCTTATTCTTAGACTGTTTGTTTGTTTTGTTTTCTCATTTGCTTCCTAACTTTGGTTTATGGTTGTTTCTGAAGATTGCATGGATTTCATTTGCTGCTATTTCGATTCACGACTTCGGGGTAATAACAAACTCTATTTCCTTCTTCCTAAACGGTTTGTCACTTTCGTATGTCACTGATGTCTCTATTCATGTTTTTCTTTTTCTTTTATGGTTGTTTTTGAAGGTTGCAGATCTTCTAACGGTACCAGCAATCTATATCTTCATGTTTTAACACTCTTCAGGTTTTAAACACTCTTCATGTACCAACAATCTATATCTTCAGGTTTTAACACTCTTCCTTCATTTAAAATTTTTTTCGGTTATGAAAAAACACATCCAAAAGTTGTTTTCTTTTGGTTTTGCTCCTCTCTTTGTTTTGAAATCAAAGATTAAATTACAATATTTAACACCATATTTAACACCAACAATCAGATTTACTTATCTACAATTAAAAAAAACAAATAAATTTCGAAAAAAAAAATATATTAAAAGAAAAAAAATATGCAGACAATTTATTGCTACGGGTTCCAATGCATTGGTTGGCTGATGAACCTCTATTCTATTGTTATTATAAATACATATACCTTCCCAATGCTCTTATTTAACTAAATATATATGAAATCAGTAATTGTTTTAATTTTTATCAACTTATTTTACATTATTACCTAGATCAACTCCCAAGAGACCATTAAACTAATTTAATTGCAACCACCCATGACATCCAATCAAATAATTTATGTTTTCTTATATTCTTTTTTCTTTCTTTTCTATACCAATGCCCCATTAATTAATACTTAATTTCTTCCATAAGCATATCCCTAAGAAAAAAAATTATTTTAAATTCATATAAAAAAAACGAGAATAAAAAAATGAGAATAATATATAATAATACATTTTATTGTTATCTATTGAAAATAAATGATGTGTGTATCTTTCCAATACTTATTCAATCTTTTCAAAGCCCAACAATTAAAGAGACGTTAAAAATCCAATACAAGCTATTTCCAATCTCTTCTTCATTGTTTACTTCAATCTCTTCTTCATTGTTTACATATTAGTTTTGATAAATTATGAGTTGTTAGATTTATATTTGAACATGAAATCTTGATGCCATTTTTTTTAATCTCTGTACAACCTTTATTTGCTTCAGGTTTATAGGAGCGTGGTGAAGAAAAGTCTAAGGATGGTCCAAAACATTGTAGCAGCTAAGCCATTTTTTTTATCACAACTGTATAGATTATTATGAAAGTTGTATTCAAACTTTTATTATTCAAAGGATGCAAGTAAAATTATTAACAATTATTATTTAACCATAACCGTCCAAAATTCAAAATAAACGAATAATTATTAAAATTACATTAAAATTGCTTTAAAACAAAGTAACGATTAACATTAATTCCAATAATATGTTTTAGTTATGAAATTACTGTATAACCATAATGGTCTAGAGTTCAAAATTACCTTATAATTAGATATCATCATACCTTAATAGAAATTAAGTAGAAATTGTCTGTATTCTCCATAATCTTGCAGCATTCTCGATAAAATGGGAACTTTTTGAATTAAAAAAATAATCAAATTTCGTAAAAAAAATATTAAAAGAAAAATATATAGACAATTTATTGATACGGGTTCCAATAATGCATTGGTTGGCTGGTGAATCTCTTTTCTATTTTTATCATCATGAATGCATATAGCTTCCCAATGCTCTAATTTAACTAACTAATATATTAAATCAGATTTATAAATAATAAAATAGAATATTTCAATTGATTTTAAATGATTTTTCTTCTCTAGACAATTAATATTTAAAGCCATTTGCTTCAACCAATCATGATAAAAATCTTTCCAAAATCTGATTCAAATTTCAAATTTCAAATTTATTGTTACATATTCTCTTTATCATATATTTGTCAGCATTTGTAAACCTTTTTTTTTTTGTAACTGAACCATTTGAATCAATAGGATACAAATTCTACTAATTTTCAATCTTTTTATATATAAAAGGTTTAGTTTGGGGTAATTTTTCCCACTGACTATGATGTCAAAATTATCATTTAACGGATTTATTTAGTAAACAAAATGCACTTTAGATAGTTTACTTATAGTTTTCAGAATTTTAAAAGCATAATGTTCTACCAATTCCACCTTAATGCCAACTTCACGTTAGTTGTGTTTAATATTATGATACTGCAATTACCATATTTTTTTTTATAAGAATAAGAATTTTATAAAATATAGATCCATGTATAGCAATTTATTTTATAAAAAAATATTGATCCATGTATAAAAATGACTCATGTTTAGAAGAAATGACTCATGCTTTTAAAAATTATATGCTAGATAAGGGAGGAATCATCGAAGAAAATATGATAGATAAAGGGGCAGGGAGGAACCAAATGTTTTTAAAAATTTGAAGAAAAAATGTTGTGTACAGTTTCTATGATCATTGAGAAATGTCTAACATTAAAAGGGTGAAAACTTGGGTGGTGCTAATGCCACTCTATACACCTTTAGAAATTAAACATATTTTAAATAAATAAAAATATTGGTAGTAATAGAATTTTTATAAGAAGTATGATGATTATAAAGTTAATGAATACTTTCTGATATCAATGAGATAGTCTTAAGTTTTGAAGGTTGAATATTTGTAAATGATTATGAACAAGGATTTTGGTAAGCCATTTTTTATATTTATCAATTTATCACTTTTGGAAGAAATGACACGTTTTTAAAAAATATATGATAGATGAAAGGGGAAACAATGAATAAAATATGATAGATAAAGGGTCGTGGGGGAACCAATTTTTATAAAAATATGAGGAAAATATGTTGTGTATGATTACTAAGACCATTGACAAATTTCTATTATTAAAGGGGTGAAAACTTGGGCGGTGCTACTATATACAGCTTTAGAAATGAGACATCTTTTAAATAAATAAAAAAGAAATGACATGTTTTCAAAAAATATATGATAGATGAAGGGGAACCAATGAAGAAAACATGTTAGATAAAGAGTGGTGGGAGGAACCAAATGTTTATAAAAATATGAAGAAATTATGTTGTGTATGATTACAAGGATCATTGACAAATTTCTATTATTAAAATGGGTGGAAATTTGGGTGGTGCTACTATGTGCAGCTTTAGAAATGAGACATGTTTTAAATAAATAAAAAAAGAAATGACATGTTTTAAAAAAATATATGATATATGAAGGGGAACCAATTAAGAAAATATGATAGATAGAGGGTGGGGGAACCAAATGTTTATAAAATTATGAAGAAAATATATTGTGTATGATTACTAAGATCATTGACAAATTTCTATTATTAAAGGGGGTGGAAACTTGGGTGGTGCTACTGTATGCAGCTTTAGAAATGAGACACGTTTTAAATAAATAAAAAAGAAATGACGTGTTTTCAAAAAATATCTGATAGATGAATGGGAGAACCAATGAAGAAAATATGTTAGATAAAGAGTGGTGGGAGAAACCAAATGTTTATAGGGTGGTGGGAGGAACCAAATGTTTATAAAAATATGAAGAAAATATGCTGTATATGATTATTAAGTTCATTGACAGATTTCTATTATTAAAAGTGTGGAAACTTGGGTGTTGCTACCGTGTGTAACTTTACAAATGAGACATATTTAAGTATAAAAGGTTGATAGTAAATATAATTTTTGTACGAAGTAAGATGATTATAAAATTAATGAAAACTTTGTGATATCGACGATGTAGTCTTAAGTTTTTTAGATTAAATATTTGTAAATGATTATGAACAAGATTTTTTTATTAGTAATTATTTATATTCATCAATTTATCATTTTTATTTTTAAAATATAAATTAAATAAACTTTATACCCGTGCCGGGCATGGGTGAAAATTCTAGTATATATATACACACACACAGTTTAAGTACAAAATTTATATGTTTAATATATACCGGTTCATATAGTTCAATCAATGACTCACTTGTTGGACCATTGACCCAGTGCCTTGACCGAGTCAATGGCTGATCCGGTTTTAATAACACTGAATACGGGATGTGCCCAGAAAAGGAAGATTCACCATTACCATATTTATCCAATAAAAAATTAGTATCCCATAAATACTAACGATCAGCAAGTACACCAAACAATGAACGCAAAGCTATATATATATATATATATATATATATATATATATATATATATATATTTTTTTTTTTTTTTTTTTTTTTTTTTTTTTACAGACCGCAAAGCAAGATGGATTGGAAAACAGACAGGCAAAATAACGCTAATAAAATATATGGTTTAAATAAGTTTTCGGTTCTTACAAAATTCATCAAATTTGGTTTTGGTCCCTGTGAAATTTTTTCTTAGGTTTTCGTCCTTGTAATCTCACAAATTTTGCAAATAGTCCCTACCGTCATCTTTTTCTGTTATCTAGTACTCATGAGTATCGAGGTAATTTTATTTTACTGTCCGACTTGCTGTAAAATTTGGCCATAAAATAGAAACAAAATCATATATTAGGGTCATAAGGTTAAAATTGTTAAATTCCTTCATTTGTATGATATCTAGTACTCAGGGAGTATTGAGGTAATTTCTCGTTCTTATCCGACTTGCTCCAAAATTTGGCTAGAAAGTAGAAGTAAAATCATACATTAGGGTCATAGGGTTAAAATTGAGAAAATTATTCATCTAGTATGATTTCTAGTACTCAGGGGTGACAATAGGGACTATTTACAAAATTTTCAAAAATACAGGGATGAAATCCTAAGAATTTTTTTTACAAGGACTAAAACAAAAAATTAGTGAACTTTCCAGAGACTAAAAGCTTATTTAAACCTAAAATAGATTGCATACTTTTCAACCAAAGAAAAAAAAATTAGATTGCATACTTAGGATGTCACCACCACCCTCTCATTTTGGTACATAATATGCAAATGATAAATAAATAAATAAATTATTATTTAAATTCAATATTAACATAATGGTTAGCAACTTAATGATTTCAAGTATATATATGAGCAAAATCAAAGATGTTATAATTTGCATATACCATTTTTTGGTTTCCGAAATACCTCTCATCTGACATGTGAGAGTCTAATCTCCCAAGTTACTTTGCTTAAATAGGGCCTCTCCCAATGTTATTTTTTCGATACACATATATTCATTCACTAGTGGAAAATATGCAATAAACGAGAATGGTACACGTCTGTTAAACAAAAATGAGACATAACAAAAGAGGCAGTGGCAGAACCGTAATTATCAGGTTCACTTAAATCACTTTTAACGTCAGTTGTTTAAACAACTGAAATAAAAAGTGATGTGAGTCATCTTTTACGTCAGTTGTTAAAAATGTATCATTTACGTCAGTTGTTTAAACAACTGACGTAAAAGATGAATTTTAAGTTATTTTAAACAACTGACGTAAAAGATGAATTTTAAGTTATTTTAAAACCGACTCAACCAACCCACTCTTATTTCATTCAAGTTTCACCCTTCACTTATGAAACCCTAGCGCAGCCGTAGCAGCGCCTCTTTCCTTCGTTGGTTCTTTCTCTTCCTAATCCTCCCTTATTCAAGTATCAAACCTTATTCATTTCATTCTGAAACCCTCAAGTCTTTTCCTTAGTCTCTCCGCCCCTACCTCAAAGAAGTGACCAAATCTGTAAAAAAGAAGTTTGTGAATGAAGGGACCAAATCTGCAAGCGAAGGGGTCAGATCTTCGAAGAAGGGACTAGATCTACGGTACTGTCTAAGTTGCACCAGCACTTTTGCTAGTGCAACCTTACTCTCTTATGACCAACCAATAGGATTTATTCATTTGACACATCATCATATATGGTCAACTATGTATAATACTTATATTTCTTATGTATTTCTCTGTATCTGAATCATTGTTGGTGTATTTTAGCTAAATGAAGTTACGTATTTGTATTTGGACCGTATATCTTCAGCATTGGATGTTTGTTCTTCGTTTTATTTACTGATCCGAAAATCCTTTACTGGTCCAAAAAGGTAGCTATGTTGGGTCCGAAAATGGGCTTAGTTACTTACTCCGAATGGGGTTTTGTTCCAAGGTTCGCACACCACCCCTACCCAGGACAGCGATGGAGGCAGATCTGACATTTGGGGTTCATGATTTCTCGACGGAAACAGAGGAGGAAGGGATGATGGAAGGGAGATATGAGACGAAGATGACAGTGGGAGTTACGAATTAGGGGTAATTTGGTTTTTCTACTTCAATGGACTGATGAAGGAGAGATGGGGATGAGAGGGATGAGACTTACGAATTTCTGATTTCATAAATTAAGTTGTAATATTACTTTCACACAAAAAAAAATGTAAGAAGGGGTGTGTAATATTACTTTCACTACAAGAGGATCCATCCTCAACTAGAAGGGGTGAGGATTAAAGACAGCGCCTGTGTATATGGTTCTGAAGAAATGCAAGAATTGAAATCAAGTAGGGAAAGAGTATGTTTTGCTGGCTGGAGGTTTGAAGGGGTGTGTTTTGGGTATTGTTGATGTTGTGCTAAACATTGGTAGCTGGCTCATGGAACTGGTATTGTTTGGTTTTTATGTATTTGTTCATGCTGCCATAGTATGCAGAGTCTTGTACAGGGGAGGGGGTCTTATGCTTTTTTGGAGCTAGTTTTGGTTTGGATAGAAACAATTAATGTATTTTCAAACATAAAAGCCGAATCAGGCCCATGGTGAACATGGCGGAGCTAGGGTGTTGGCAATGGTGAAGAAGGGCCAGCAGGGGTGTTGTCGAAATGATGATAGGGATGGATGTGGGGATGTGGATTATTTCACTTGAGTAAATGTATTTTTAATATTTTTGTATAATTAGCCAATATACAGTATAGTATAGGAAAATAAATACCTGTATGCCTTTGACCACTAAAAGACAAATTGTAAAAGTAGATTACCCTTTGGCATAACTATTGGTCCATGGCTTTTGGTCAACAAGGAGTAAGCTTACTCCAACTTAGGTGATGGAGCAAGGTAGAAGGCACCCTAGATCTACTAAGAAGAAAACATGCAAATGAAGATCTGTGAAAAAACTTCCTACTTTTTCTTGAAAGTTCCAAACTTTATTGCTTTTTGTTCATGGTTTGTTTTTGTTTATGGTTTGTAACCTTTGATGCTTTCTGTTATTGAAACTTTTTTGGTTCATTTTCTTTTTTTATGGGTGTATACATAATGTACAGTGCATCATTTCATCTTTAATTTCCTCAGTTATCAGATGAGTTTGAAGGTCTTAATTATTCCTTACTCCCTCCCCTTTTTTGTATTAGAGCTTATATATGCTCATGATTGAGACATTTAAATCACAAGTTTTGGTTAGTATGCTCATATTGAATCACTGTTCCCTCAATTTCCCTTCTCTGTGATGGCTGAGAGAAGAATTGCTGGAACTTAAGATAGATATATATATATTTTTTTTAAAAATACTTTTAACGTCAGTTAAATTCAATAACTGACGTTAAAAGTGAACTTTTACGTCAGTTGTTAACAGACGTTAAAAGTTACACTTTTAACGTCTGCCCGAATAACGTTAGACTTTTTTCAGACGTTAAAAAGCACTTTTAAATGACGTAAAAAGTGCTTCCTGCACTAGTGATTTTTATATATGTATCTGTTATCAATTTTTACTCGTTACCCAAGAGCATTTGGATGAGATGACATGAGTCTCTTACAGCATAACTAGTGGTCTTGCGTTCGAATCATGACCCTGAGAATGTAGCAACGTTATTACTCTTGAGAGAGAGCTTTACCGCTCTCATAGTTCTACCCGACTCGAAGGATTAGTCTCCACATTTGCGTATAGATACCATGGGGAACCAAATTTTTACT
Organism: Echinosophora koreensis; assembly: GCA_035048595.1. Lineage (NCBI taxonomy): Eukaryota > Viridiplantae > Streptophyta > Magnoliopsida > Fabales > Fabaceae > Echinosophora > Echinosophora koreensis. The sequence goes on from JAPCYP010000008.1 coordinate 365,511, forward strand.
CTTTTTTTCAGTTCTCTTAAGTAGACTTACACTGATCGCATTCTTTTGAAATTGAAGAATGACACGGTTGAATTTCGAAATTAAATGGAATCACTCTAGATAAATTCTGACTTTCTGATGATAGTTTTGGCCACATATGACAAGTAAATGCTATGGTGAAACCTAGATATGCTGTGTTAATTAGCCCTCAGCCTACTTGGTTGTTGGTTATTTCATTATCGTGTCTATGTACAGCCTTTAATAGCCTTCCAAATCATGTTTGGTCCATGCGCAATATGTAAGGGACAATGCAGGCCTACCAAGTAGATGATCAATGAACTCTTCCCATGTGACTGTCTATTGTCTTACTACTCCTCCAAACAAGAAAAACATTGTCCATTGTCTTATCTGAAAATGATAGTAGTCTCACCAGTGTCGGGCTTTTCCACTCCATTCATTAATGTCTGCCTTCCTCCATGATTAATTAATCAAATCTCTTGCGTATGCAATCTAACTCGAGGGGAAGACAACAAGCAGAGCAAACAAAACAACCATTATACATGACAAACCAAATAATGTGCTACGTAGTAGAAATCATGTTTGGCATCATCTTAAACACTAAGGCAATTGAATGATTGCTACTAGCTCTCTCAAATAATGCAAAAAAAGTTTAAGCTTATCCTACAGTAAAAAATTAATACATATTAATACATATTTTAAAAAAAAATTGTGATGCTTTATTCTTACTCCAAAAGTCCTAATCAAATGGTACAATGCCAACAAAATCGTGATACCAAAAGTCCTAATCAATGGTACAATGCCAACAAAATCGTGATAATAGTTGATGAACAGATGGCAATTAATCAGCATATACATGTATGTACATATATGTGTGTATAATATTTGAACCATAAAAATTAAGAAAGGGAAGCTGTCGATATTTGAAGGCCAAAAATAATATATACGTAATGTTGTAGGTGGGCATAACACTAACGTTTCACTTAATCTTTTCTGATTTCACATTCTACATGATCAGATGAGATTCAAATGTGAGGTAAGATGATTCATACCAGCAGTCGGCAGAGTAAACAGGTTGCAGTAGGGTGTTTAAATCTAATTCAACATAAAAAATAAAGTAATTGACGATAAAAGGGAAACGGAGATGGCCCAAATACACATAATTAAATTTAGAGTATAGTGCAGGTTGACATTCATGGAGGTATTGGATTTCTAGTTTTCTCGTTTAATCCTTTCCCTAAGAGCACATAGCCGTCTATTTCAAACCAGACAGCAGCAGACAGTGATGTTGACCCTCGTAGACCATCATCACCCTCATATACATCCATGCAGGTATTACATGGCTTTATTTTGTTTTTTGTTTTTTTTTTAAATTTTAAGTGAACTAACTAATGTCTAATAATATGTAGGTTAAAGTAATGTTTTGGTCCCTATACGTGACACTGATTTTCAATTTGGTCCCTATACGTAAAAAGTAATCAATTTGGTCCCTATACGTGACACTGGTTTTCAATTTGGTCCCTATACGTAAAAAGTTATCAATTTGGTCCCTATACGTGACACTGGTTTTCAATTTGGTCCTTATACGTAAAAAGTTATCAATTTGGTCCCTATACGTGACACTGGTTTTCAATTTGGTCCTCACCGCTAATTGGTCCCGATATAAGAGGACCAAATTACAAATTATTGTCACATGTAGGGACCAATTTAACCAAAAAAAAAAATGAAATCGGTCCCTACATGTGATAATTATTTTCAATTTGATCCCTACATGTGATAATAATTTGCAATTTGGTCACTCTTATATAGGGACCAATTAGCGGTGATGACCAAATTGAAAACCAGTGTCACGTATAGGGACCAAATTGATATTCAGTGTCACGTATAGAGACTAAATTGAAAATCAGTGTCACGTATAGGGACCAAATTGATAACTTTTTACGTATAGGGACCAAATTGAAAATCAGTGTCTACGTGGACCAAATTGATAACTTTTTACGTATAGGGACCAAATTGAAAATCAGTATCACGTATAGGGATTAAAACATTACTTTAACCTAATATGTATGTTGTTAATTTAATTTAAGAGTTCAGTTTGAGTCAAAAGTTTTTTATACTGTCCATCAATTGCAAATCATTATATATGTATGTAACTTTCAGGATAACTATGATAAGAGTTAAACATCTTTAATGATGTGACAAATTATGATTAGTTAACAACATAAATCATTTTTACGCTGAAGATACATATCAATTAAATCATTAATCTAAAATATATTATATAATTTTAATTCACTAAATAATTTAAAAGTTGATACAATATTATAGAAAAATCTTATCCAATTTATATACCCAATAAATTCCATAGCAAATGGCATGGCCGCTAATAATTTGCGTCTATATAAGGGTCTCAAATGAATATGCATATGTTATATTCAGATCAAGATCTTGTTATAGAGCACAAGCCTATTAATTATTTTAAGATGGCTGTGGTACAATACAAGCGCATTATACTTGTGGTTTTCTTCATTCTCTGCCTCATTTCCATACAAGCCAGAGGTATCATTCTAATAGATCATATATACATTGAATTCAGAAAAATCATGATATATTCACCTTTTTTTTTTTTTACAAAACAATTTATTTTAATCAATTTTATTAATTTGCTTCTACATGTTTTTCTATGTACAGCACGAACACTGAAAGAAAGAAGCAATGTAGCTAGCACTAGGGATGCCAATACAGCTCATAATAAGGAAGCGCATGATGTCAAATTTAAGCCAAAAGAAGATCATGAGGGTAATGCGGGTGAAGTGTTCTCAATGGATTACACTCCAGCCAGAAGGAAGCCACCGATTCACAATTGAGTTGTTCGCAATTTTGTGGTCCAATTATTTTGTACTAGGAAATTTGTATTGATATATATACTCAATAGATGAGTCTTGCTTTATAACATTCAGTGCACGGTAATAAAATCTGTATTTCGAACACGAAGGAATAGGTTAAGGATATTGCAGATATATAAGAAAGAAAAGAAAGAGATAAAAGTCGTCCGTGAGAATTGTATGCATGTGAATTTACGAGATATTTGCTGAATTTGTAGAGTAAGTGTTGAACAAGGGGCATAACCCAAAAGGCACCTGAAGGGAAAATAATTATCTAACTTGTACTAAGCCGTTGTGAGATCTTAACATCCCAATCATATCTAAGATTGGACATATTGAGAGTGAAGTTTGTACTATCTCCGGGTAGTCCAATTACAGCTCGAAATTAACCTGTGTTATGATTCATGAACCATATTATTATAAACCAACTTTTTTCTAAAATTTTAAATTGTTAGATGAATGTGATTGAATAATTTAAATGTTTAATCCATATATCATGTTTTTTACGTTCAAAATAATTGCATGTCAATGTATTTTATGACAATCCATTTAAATTGAAGTTTGTATCTACTCAAGTGTAAATGGAATAATACCATTCGAAATTTTTTTTGGTTTACAGAGGGTAAAAAGCACCAAACACAAACATTAACGTGCTATAGGAAATGAGACCCCAACAAAATCATCATGAAACAAGAGAGCACTAGAAGCAAACAAAGTAAATTGAACAACCTCGTAACTATTAAATTACTTGTTATCATTTTATGCATAATTAGTCACAAGTATCAAAATCCTTGCATATACCCATTCTCCATCGCATGCAAGCACGAGAGGAACAGTAACCAACCAAGTTCGAATTCCCAGTCACTTCAAGACAGAACATACATATCAATAAAAGCCCATCGAATTCAACTTTTCCTAATCGCTAACTTCTTAAGTGCGCATTTTGTAGAAACTTAAAATTAATAATATTTTCAATGTATGTAGTTTTTCCTCCAACAATTACAATAATTTTTTTAAAAACTAGTTATACCAACACCTGTTAGTTCTAATGGCTAGAGCTTCATTCCCCTTAAGCAAATTCAAGTCTCAAATTCAAGTATTGTAAATAAAAAATAAGCACGGAAAGAACTTTATCACCTTATATGGATTCCCGAGTTCAATTCGGATTAGTCAGGTCCAATATGATTTATGGCTAACATAAGGCAAAAAGATTCTTTGCAACGCCTGCATTTAAAGAACTTTTGAAAGGAGTAACTAAAATACGGGAACAAATATGTGAATAGCCAGTCAGAGTAATCATCAATTCATCATTCAGTTCAAAATGAATAACCAAAACTGGATAACCTTTCCAAGTGGTTATTTATTCCCTCATTGTATTTGTAATTACACTCCTCAAAAGTTCAAACGTAACTTTCTATTTTTAAGGTTCTATTTTGAAGGTATTGAATCATGTCTCGTGTCTTCAAACAACTTCCCAGCGTTCTTATACCCCTCCTGGTCAAAGTTAAATGCCACACCAGAGACTCCGGTGATTCAGAAGTCAGAACATATAAACCCTTGCACTTCCTGAAACCCCGAACTTCTTCGAAACAATGAATAAAGGAATTTTATTTTTCAGTTATTTGAAATTCTCTCATAGAAAAGCAAGCTGGCCTCACAAGAAAGAACATCTTCCTCTGAAACAGCATGCACTTGAGAATCTGAAACGCAAAACCAGCGCATCGGGGTTTGATTTAAGTAATCATCAGAGACATCTTCTGAGGACGTCACCCTCACACATCTGTAAACAGTGTAATGCCCACTTCCAGCTCTTCCGAAGTGCTCCACAACAGAAACAAGTTGATATAAACATGTTTCTTGAGAAGCTGGAGTACTAGAAGCATTCACCTGCATAAAGCACAAAATAATGAAGTTGAAAAGTGCCTAAGCTAAGTCGATGAACATAGCAAGCAATAGACTCAATTGTCCTTCACGTTCACATTTTAAGATTATTCCAAGAGAACATACATTTTCATTTAATTAATTTCAGATCCTACAATCACAGCAAGTAGTATGCGGCAAAGCAGAACAGAAAGGATATATATGAAGGGTCCAATAGACCTAGTTTTAGACAGTGGTATTCCCCTCCTAATTAGTAGGATTTTTTTTTTTTTTTGGAACTATAACTGGTACAATGCTATGGAGTGTGGTTTACGAACGTTATAAAGAAAACTGGTTTAATGATGAAAATTATCCTTTTGGATCATGGCATAAGAGAAATTACCTAGAGGAAAGAAAATCATAATTTATGCTTAATAAATAATTTGAAATCTGACAGACAATCACACGTGAAGCTTTTTTTAAAGGGAGTATTATACAGTATACACTATTAATGCAATAAGTGAAGCAAATGCATCAGCATGAAAAAAATAAAAAAGGGCCAACCTCGTTGACGGGTTGCACATGCATGTCTAGCTGAACGCTTCCTGAAGAGCCTTCAGAGCAGGGAAATACGGTGTTGTTAAGAAGTGCCTGTCTATTTGTGGAGGAGGCAATTCCATCATCAATAAGATCATCCGAACTGATGTGTTCTGTTGCCGCTCCATGAAATCCACTGAATTTCAACATTCTTCTCTCAGATTGCAGATTATGATGGTTTGGCAGAGAGCTTCTTCTGTCGTATTGCAGGTTTAATGGCAGACCTTGTACATCTATATCCTGTATTTTTACTCCCTGCCTAGTTGTCATGAATGGAAACACATCCAAAATCAAAGGAAAAGAAATATGGCCCTGCAATACCAACATCATGACAAAAAACCTTCTGTAAAATTTAAAGAATATTCATATGCTATTCTGTTGTTAAATTGTCTAGACAATGTACTGCAGACCTAAAATATAGTCAAGTTTATGTCCAACCCATTAAAAGCTCAATATATTGAGCATTAGTTTACTGGGAGCTTATCAAAATGGGGGAGTGGGGGAGGGGGACATAAAAGAAAATTGAAGTATTAAGTTATTAAGGATCCAATCTATCAGAGATCCAAGTACCTGCAGTTTGACTGGTTCTCCAAATTCATTCATATGAACTCTTTTCAACTGGATGCATAAAATCTGCAACCAGACAACCAAACATTTCAAATAGATTGAACCACAAGAGAACAGACCCTTGAGGAAATTAGAGATGCCAGAACACAGTGTGTATACGAAATTCCCATTTTAAACACCAGTGAAGGGAAGACACTTACAAAAAGGCTAGAGTTTTTTTCCCGTCTCATCCAATTAAAGACTCAATTGAACAAATGATGGAGGGACAAGAAGCTAGTTTTATCATTGATAATAAAAACCTAAGCATAGCATCAAGAATCTAGAAGTACTCTAATCTGAAGTAATTGGGTATCACTACTCCCTTCCCCAGTTATGATATTATTGCAAATTCCAATTGAATCTACAAGATCAAGATCTGTAGTGAAGCAAAAAAACACCAGAAAAGGCTTCAGGCTAAATAAATACAGGATTGTCATAACCATCAAAGAATAGCAAATTTGGATCCAATGTTACATGAGCACACAAGATGTCTAGTTGAACAAGGAATACAGTCTAGTTTGTAACAAAGAGTGCAAGAATATTAAGTATGCATACCCTTGGGCACCGTGCAATACTTAGTTGCTTCAGCGTATGTGAAAACCTATTTGACCAAGGTAGTTTTTCAAGATTGTAAATTTTTTGGCAATCACATAATTCTTGGTCAGAACATCTCCTAAGCTTTTCAAGTTCGACCTGAGTAACAAAGGCACACAAATCACATATTGACAGTTAACAACATAAAGAGCAGTCAATTGCATGATTCAGCAACCAACATTCATCCATCCCTCAGCTGCCTTTATTTCTCTGAATAAATAAAAGATTCATGCAGGGATAACCTCATTTCCTTCCATAAAGGAAAGATATTTTATTGCAGCATCATGCCAACAGTGGCTACAGCGATAGTTCTCAACATGTTCAGCAGCAATGAACTGCTTCAGGCAATCCACCAGTGTACAATGAACTCTCTGAAGCACATCAAATCATATAATCAAGGAGCTATAGGAGACATGCAGCACTTCAGTTATCAAAGAAATAACGCTGAAAGTATGTACACCCCCCACCCCCCCAACAAAAAAAAGACATTGAAAGCACAAAATAATTGACACTAGTATTTAAACTTACAATGGTTGAACGGGTACAAAGAACTGGAGAAAGAGGCAAACAATCAAAAAGTTCAAAGTTAATTGAGACCTGCAAAATCAACAAATGTCAAGTTAAAAAGAAATAATGACATATTAGTTAAAAGAAATATGATCACAAATACATTAAAAATAAATATAGAGGACTGTTATCTTTAAAAGTAAAATAAATATTTACTTAGAGCTAAATAGTAATGAACGACTTGTTATGCAATCACCAGCCTGTCATTATAAGAGAAAAGCTGTTAACGTGAATCCCTCACACCGAGGCTACAGACCTAGGCCAATCACAAGTTACATTATCAGGACATTAGTAACTTGGATTGTATATTTGACGTCATTAGGTGAGTTTATTTTAGTCATTTTACTAACCTGCAGGCAGCAATAAATCTAGTCAAAGTACCTTAAGAATTGGATCTAATGAGTTAACACTTTGACCTCAAGATTTAATCTTCGTATCACCATTAAAACTCTCAACATGTCAACAATAAAGTACCGGAAAAATCAAAATCCAAACGTACAGAACAAAAATTGAGCCTTTTCTAAGCTTGTAAAGCCCATCCCATGTCATCTCATATCCTTAATGCCTAATCCCAATATTTCTGTTAATGGTTAGCCATTTCTCCCTACAACTTTTTACCCCCAAATGCAATGATGCCAAATCAAAACTGCAAGTCATTAAAAACATCTCTCTGAACCATAGCCCTCCTATGGGCCAGTTATAGAAAGATTTCAATCATAAGCAAGACATACAGAATTGTAAAGTCAATTACAGATTTTGTTGAGGGCACTCTATACTTACAAACTATGAAGCATGGACACTTTTAGAGACTCATAATTGTATTCTAGAATTTTTACATCTACTTTTTTAATATTTATACCATTATAGATGGAAATGCCACAATAATTAGATCCATGTTATCATTTATAATGTTTGCAATGATTCATGATAACTTTTCAAACATTATTCCTCTCTTTTAATTTAAGATTTGTGTTTTTATGTGAACTTTATATTAATTTTATATACTGTATCATATCCATGACATGTCCTATAGTTTTTGAAACTTGACATATTCCCGTGTCCATGTTGTGTTGTATCCATGTCCCTTGTTGTATCTGTACTTCCTAGCTTACAAACAAGGACCGTGCAATGTATGTGCAATTAATGGGAAAATGTTAAAAGCATTACATTGAGGTAAACCTCATGTACCTGCGATGTACAACTTTGACAGGTTAAGCTGCTACTGAGAATCCCATCAAAAGATCCAAGAAAGAGTTGCTGCCATCTTTCCTGCTCACTCAGCCAGTCCCTCTGTATTGGAGTAAGAATTCTATTATTAGAAGCAAAAATGTCTGCTAAAGAACTCATCTTTGGAGCATAACAACCTCCAAATTCTTCTCTCAAAGAGCACAACAGATGAAGAAATGCTTCAGCAGCATCCTACAAGGACAAAAACTAAGCATGAATGAGACAGAGAACAAAAACATCATTCTTAAATCATTATACCGACACAATTTTACCTGCTGACTTGTCAGATTAAAGTTAGGAATGTAATGGGACATGGCAAGCATCACCTTCCGTGGACTCAGTATAACCTTTTCTGCACTAACTGAGCTCAGCTCTGCACATACAGAACATTAAAACTCTATTGCAAGCTTATAACACGGTGATTCACCGGTTCTCCAGTACTTGATTTAAAAATAAAAAACCGAAACAGAAAATATCTGATTCAAGAGAATCAATTTCAAAGAAACTCAACAGAACATCTAACAATCATCATTTTTGTTAAACAGAAATCCTGAAGGGAAGTCCATTCCATCAAAGAATTCAAACTTAAAATGACAAGGGAAAATATGGGGATTGGTAAGGAGGGAGGGATAACCAAACTCATTTTTTTTTTCAGGTTGAAAACAAAGTGCATGATGTTCAGGTTTCATAAAATTAACTCCATTCCAAACAGAAAGAATAGCCTCAACTTATTAAGTTTAAACATATATACATATATACACACACACATATAACAAAAAGGAGGGAGACGGTTCAAATCCCACCCACTAACAAAAATACTAACATTAACATTACCATTTGCCTATAAAAAAAATAAAATCCATTACAAACAGAAAGAATAGCCTCATCCTACTAGGTTTACATATAAGAGAAATACAACTGCAGAGAAACACTTAATAAGCTGCTACCTTCTAATAAAGACGCCAAAGAAACAGCAAGGGGCATGCTTTCAACCAGGTCCTCAGTCCCACATTCTGTAATCACGCCATGAAGAAAACTCTGAAAGCAAAAACAGCTGGCCAGAGCCTGCAAAAAACTTCAACTCAATTCATCGCAGAAAGAAATACCCCATTTGTACAACACATCAAAATTCATTTTTTGCCAATTGAACAAACAAAAAAAAACAAAAAAGTAGTCATATTTTGCACTTATACTAAAACCCCATGAAGCAGATGGGTACTCTTAAACCTTACCTGCAAAACAACATTGAGAAAGCAATTGTTTTGGAGGTTATGCAACCCGGGAACCAAGAGGGGTTTCTCGATGCTGCTATTATTGTCATTATTGTCTCTAGCAAAGGACCAAGGCAATTTAATTGGTATGACCAATTTTTTGGCATCTTTTAGTGCAAATATGAAACCAACTAAGCCAACAAGGCCAGCAACTGTTACGGTAATCGTGGTGGCTGGTTTCCAATTCTTATGATTGTGATGCAAAGATGGAGAGCCATGCCTGAGATTGAGACGGAAACCTTGACCCAACATAGCTAAACTTCTTCTTACTGCTGCTGCTGCTATACTGTGAGTATGAGTTTGACGGAAAAACGGAAGTTGGGGTGGAAATACGTGAGACCGCTCGGTGGGGCTATATATCAGCCTATTTAAGGTTTAGCCCGGTAAGGTTAAGTTTTTTTTTTTAAAGCCTGTATAAAAAAAAAAGATCATGTTTAAAAGGGACGTATTGGATTATGATTTTAAAAGATTATTTTGAAATAAAAAAGTCATGTGGATTTTAAAAGACTATTAGGAATTTCATGATTTTATAAGATTTTTTTAAAAAAATTTATGATCAAGATTTTGTAGGTGAGATTTTAAATGATTTATATCATAGGAATTTATAAGATTTCAAAAGACTTCATGGACTTATAAGATTTGAAAGAACTATTTTTTAGCAAACACTCAAGGTTATAAGAGTTGATGAAAAAGATTTAAAAAAAAATACAATGATAATTTTTTAATAAAGAAAATTTAAAATAAAAATCCAATCAATTTGGTATAGTTTCATGTCCTCCTAAGTAGCATTTCTTCACATATCTAAAGCTATGCTAGCCCTCCACGTATTAGCATCTTCTCGTTCCTGCTCTTGGGTTTGAACAATAGGTTCAAAATTATTGTCTTCATTAACTTCTATTTATAGCATCCACCAAGATGTGCAACAACTCATTCGTATCCTCCATGGTCCAAGATTGATAGTTACCTTTTTCTTTGCCCTTTCCTTTGTTATTCCCTTGTTGTCAATCCCTCGTTGGAATTACTAATACAACATATACAAATATTTAATAAATAAATTAATACAACATGTTTGATTTTAATCCTATATAGTATTACTAGTGTATTGACCCGTGCCATGCACGTGGAATATGCTATTTTTTATAATTTCATTTTTAAATATGTACTTTTATTTTTTTATTTTTTTTACGCAAATATGTACTTGTTGATTTCACGTTTGGTGATTTAAAATTTTTTGTGGCGAATTATATATAAAAAGTTGTTAAAAAATTATTTTATTTGAACCGTCGATTATAAAGTGTAACAGATATTAACTTAATAATTATTATTTATATTACAATACAGATAATGACTCTTAGATGTAAGTAAGTACATACTATCCACTATACAGTTTTAGTATAAATAATATAACTTAAAAATAAAACTTGTATAAAGATATATAAAAAAACATAATATTTGAAAATAGGCATTAAAGTTTTATTGTGAATTTTTTTTTTCAAAGCAAAATTATAAATTAACACTAACCATGCATTTCTTCTCTCACCACCTTAACATCGAACTTCTCTAAACATATAATAGTAAATATATATTTTAACGCAACAACTTCATTTTAAACTGATTAATCATTTCTTTGTGTAATTTATTTAAACACAATTACTAAATATGTCCCAATGATTTTCGTAATGATATGACTTTTTAGGGAAAAAAATATTTATCAATCATATTATTATTTTTCTTCCATCTTAAAAATCTATTTGATTTAGTTGTCCTCTTTCCCCGTGTAAGTCAACCATTTTCTAAAATACATTTATCTATCATATTAATTTTTCCTTCTCTCCTAAAATCTATTTGATTTATTTCTCCTCATTTTTTGTACAAATTAACCATTTCTAAAATATATTTATCTATCATATTAATTTTCTTCTTCTCTCTTGAAAATCTATTTGATATTTTTTTCTCTTTGTCAGTGCAAGTTAATCATTTTTAGATAAATATTTATCTGTCATTTTGTTTTTCCTTCTCTCTTGAAAATATATTATATTAATTTCTCTTTTCTTCTCGTGCAAGTTAACTTTCTTTAGAAAATATATCCGTCTATCATATTTTTTTTACTCTTGAAGATCTATTTGAATTAATTTTCCTCTTTTCCCCGTGCAAGTTAGCCATTATCTATTTTGAGAACATGTTTTTTCCATAAAATATATTTATCTATTATTTTTATTCTCTCATAAAATCTAGTTTTTTATTTATTCTCCTTTTCTATGTAAGTTAATTAACCATTTTTAGAAAACATATTTATCTATAATGTTATTTTGTCTTCTCTTTTCCTTATTAGAAGCTCATTTCCTCGTGTTTTGCACCTGATGTTATGCATATTTGTTTAATAATATAATTTTTTATATCTTTAAATTATAAATTTTTTATTTCTATGCGTATTTATTATTGGATGTCATTTTTTATATATAAAATATTTTAAATTTTTAAATTTAATTAACTAATGTGATTAAAACAAAAAATAACTTTTACGTTTTGTAACAATATTTTATTATAACATAGGACATATCAAATTTTTCCTGAATGATATGACAAACCCTATAAATATAGTTTATTAAATCAATTACATCTAAATATAAATTAATTCAATTTTTTATCGTGTAATTAATTATATATTAATTAGGTAAAATAAAATTCAAATTTTCTTTGATAAAAGAACATCTTCAATAAATTAATTTGCTTCTTACTTTGCATTAATATTTATATTTGATTTGTATTTGCTTCGCTGCTTATCTGCTATCACTCCATTGCCTATTACCACCCCTTTTTTCTTTGAATTAAATCAGGTTAGATGATCTGACAACTTTTTTTTGTCCCATATTTGAACATGCGGTTCCATTTTGAAATTAAAAATTTAAACATAGGAGCAAATCCATATCAACAAATCAGCAAATTAAAACATTCCACTTCAGTTGAATTGCACTCTTAAATTAATTTAAATTAGTGATATCATATCATTTTTTGTTAAAGATACATTTATATGAGTTTCCTTATACGATTTGGGGTAAAAAAAACATTCCTTATATGATATATATTTTAAATATATTTTAAGTGGCTCGGGTTTAAATTACTAAGTATTAATGAGTTTCAGATTTAAATTGATTTAAATTGTTGAAACCATATCAATTTTATTAAAGATATACTCATTCTATTTTTGAAATTGCTTTAAATTCAAAATTGATTTAACGTCGTCAATAAAAAATTCCTATTCAAATTCGAGTTAATTCAAATTTCCAGTGAATAAGGAAACAAATATTATGTAAATGCCATTTTTAAATATAACTTAATACAAATTGGTTTAAATCAGTATAAATTTCCAATTCAGACAACAACCTTCAAGTCAATAAAGATCTCCAATTCAAATTGGAATCAATGCCATCAATAAAAATTTGTAGTTAAGTTCGAATTATTTTAAATTTTCAATCAATAAGGAAACAAATATCGCATTAATTCCAGCAATAATTGCATTGAAATAATGTCATGAAATATTTGAAATGTTTAGAATAATAATGATAATGTCATGTTAATGGCAATAATGCCATTTATGAAAATGTTTAAAAACAATTGCAATTATTTTGATTTCCTAATAATCAATTATGATTAAATTTGAATTTAAAACTGCAAGTATGGAAGACTTTAAAAACAGGAAATCAGGAGCTAATCAATTATGCATTGATTGTATTATGGTGAATTTTAAATTGTTGCTTAGAATAATTTTGAATAGATTCTAATCAATGCAATATTGTATAATGAAGTTTATATTTTGAATTTATTTAATGATAACGATTATATATCATTTCCTTATACCAAATTAACCCAAGCAACATGAATTCAACTGTTGATATTGATTAACACACTATTATTAATTTAAAAAAATTAAAACGCTAAGTAAAAAACCTTGAAGAAGAGGGACAATTTTGTTGGAGAGGGACTCTACATCATGGTTATCATTGTCATTCGGTTCATCATTTTCTTCGTGATCTTCGTAAAAAAAATGAGAAGAGAATGGACCTTTACGTTTTGAAGATTTGGGATGGTCATTTGGAAAAAATAAAAATCTAAAAAATACATGCACTCCATCTACATTATTTCATAGAATGAGAGAAAAGAATAGAGAGTGATAGAGAGAGTCATCGAGAAGGGTGCAAAAGAGGGGAAGGAAATTAGAAATCAAACGAAATCCATACAATTGAAACTTTGGACCTTCTATTGATTTGCTTTTATTTTGTCCTTTCATGATGGATTGATATGAATTTGAAATCTGAAATTGAAATATATGTGATTCAATGCATTGAATTTCTTTCCTTATTTGACCGATTTACTTTTTAATAGCCAAATAGTCATCCCTTATTTCATGGTATGGATGACACGTAGAAAAATGCTAACATGGATAGACTGATTGATCGACACGTGGATAACAAATTCCTGCATACATTCTCCTTTGTATATATTATAGATTATAGATAGATTATAGATATGAAATACTGTAAACAAAAATAGTCATATATAGATGTGTTAACCGTAAAATACATATATATATATATATATACACACACACACACACACACACACACACAAAGGAGCAACTCAAGTGAGAGGAGTGTGTTATTATGAGAGATGAGAGGAGTAAATCTAGACCTTTGGATCATACATGGATGGTCAAGATTAAAACATAAAGTCATGTGACTTTTTAAAGTAAGCATATGACCACCAACTAGCTTTTAATCCTGACCATCCATATATAGTTTATTGGCCCAGATTTGTTCTTCTCACTCTCACAATAAGACACCCCTCTCACTTGAGTTGTCCCCTACATACACACACACCACACACACACAGATAGCTATATATATATAGATGTGTTAAAATATAATCCTCATTATGTTTATGGTATTTATCGTAATATTCTTTTAAAAAAAAAATTACTGTACACAATATAGTTCTATATGAAAACCATCATTGTCATACATGTTTAATTTTCTTTATTCAAATCATCGTAATTCAAAACAATTGTTTAAGAAAATAAAAAATTGATAAAAATCAAACATGCTGAACAAGTTGTACAAGGGACTAATAAAAACGAATTCCTGTACATGCTGAACAAAAATGTATACATACCGAATAGCAAAGGTCCCCCAAAGGGAAGAACGGCACGCAGGAAGAAATAAGATTTAGGAATGTGTAGAAAAGTCTGAAGGGTTAAGGTGGGATTTTGAGATAGGGTTGCTATTTATATTTTTCTTTAAAAAATCTCATAAAATCCATCCTAAGAAATAATCCTTTGAAATCATGAACTTTTGAATACCACAAGACTTTTTATTATTTGTAAAAAATCTTGATTGAATACCTCCGGATTTGGATTCCTTGTTTAAAAAATCTTGAAAGTCTTGATTGAATACCACAAGATTTTTTTAGACTACTTTAAAATCTTAATTGAAACCTCCAGACTTTTTTATCATAAAAGAATCTTTTAAAATCTTTTAAATCCATGATTCAATACACCCCACTAAGGCTCTAAAAACGGGTTTTTCTAACCTGTACAATTTTGTACTGGTTAAGGATCTTAAAAGAGTAAATTTATTTAGGAACTTGTGTATTTTATATTTTCGAAATTGAAATGCTAAGTTTTCCAATAAATAGTTGCTGCTTTTGGGGTTTTTAACCTGTGTAAAGTTGCACATGATAGAAAAACCTTTAAAAAAAAAAGCCTATCAGGTCTACCAAACCAGTCTATTTAACATATGCACAAATAAATATTTATGTATAATATAATATATTTTAATTATTTATATTATTTATAGAATTTGAAAGTAAATATCATTTGGCCCATTTAAATGTAATGACCTGTTGACTATTTATTTGTGAAGGCCTGATGATCTATTTATTAGTATAGGTCTACCGACTTCTTTATCATTTGAGGCTTACCAGCTTATTTACGAGTGAAGGTCTATGACCTATTCATATATGAGGTATATTTAAAGGTCTCGTTATTAAGTAGACTTGTAAATAGGTTTTCAGGTCAGGCCAAAATTTGAAGTAGGTCAGTATCAGATCTTAAAAATTGGCCTATATCATGTTAATAGGCCAGACTCAGACCTCGATATTGAAACATGGGCCAGGCTCAAACCTGTTAGGCCCTAACTCTGCCGAGCCTATTCCAAGTGTAGGCTTTTGATGGTATTGGGCCCTCATTTCTTAAGCCGTGGTCAGGTTAGCTCTTCTTCTTCTTCTTCTTCTTTTTTTTTTTTTATAAACCCTACAGCCTACAATTCCCCACCCATAAGTAAAAAATAAAATAAAAATAAAAATAAAAACCAAACTATGAACTAACCATGTAACAAGATATTTTGATTATACTTTTTTCTAACTACATGATAAATCATTCAAATTAAACTTGAAATTAAGTTACCTGAGAGTAGTTGATCGTAATTTTAGACAAATTTTAGTTACAATTAAAGATGTAAATTGTCAACAAGGGTTGCCACATCTGATCAAGCCTTTCGCTCACATTAGTTGTGGCTTGGGTTCGATTCCTAGATCTCCATTTTGGTAGGCAATATGTAAATTCCACAATAAATCCTCGCTGAGGTTAGTAGTATTCCCTGACCTTGCAAAGGGGTGTGCCTCCCCCTAATCTAAACTTTTTGTTACAAACAAAAAAAAAGATGTAAATTAGTCGAGTCAAATCGAGTGTTTAAAGTATGGATTTTGCTGATAAAAAAATTGTGTAATCTTTGACTTATTATCTATTAAAACAAGCCAAAATTAAAATTTGGACTTGTCTTGGTTATGTTTGGAGGGATGAAGTGAGATGGTTAGTAATGGAGTGGAGTGGTGAAGACCCATTAACCCATTGTTTTGGAGTTTCTTCATCAATGGAGTGGGATGATTGAGGATGCGAATCCAAACCACTCCACCCCATCCCAGATCTATATTTACAAACCCTCCAAATTGGAGGTTTGGAAATTTCTTCCATTCCCTCATTAAACTTCCAAACAATAGAGTAAGATGTTCTCTCACCTTTCCACTCAACTCCATTACCAGCAACTTAATTACTAACCACTTCACTTCATTCCTTTGAAAACTTCCAAACATAGTTTTAGCTAAATTCATCTATCTCATTTACTGTTTAATAATGTTATTTCTTTTATCAAATTTATTTATCATTGAATTCTTATAAAACTGCGTGCTTTATTTATTTAGGCTAAATTAGTAATTTGGTCCCTTATCTTTATTTTAGTTTTCATTTTGGTCCCTTATCTTTCTTTTTTTCCCGTTTTGGTCCCTTATCTTTGTTTTAGTTTTCATTTTGGTCTTTTCCGTCAGTTTTACACTGACGGCGTTAGGTATCCGCCGTGAGACTCACTGTTTCCGGCGGCGGTTTCAGGCGACTCACGGCGGATACCTAACGCCGTCAGTGCAAAATTGACTGAAAGGACCAAAATAGAAACTAAAACAAAGATAAGGGACCAAAACGGAAAAAAAGAAAGATAATGGACCAAAATGAAAACTAAAATAAAAATAAGGGACCAAAATACTAATTTAGCCATTTATTTATTTATTTATAATTTATTTTAAGTATTGGTACTTAGTACTTACCGAGAGAGGAATGAAGCCGGATGGGCCCAGGCACAGGCATTGAAATGGTTGGCCGCGGCAATGGTAGCTGGGCCCGTGGCCTCACCTGGGTCCCGGCCTAATAAAAAGAGCGTCCATTAATTTCTTCTCGCTTTTCCATCCTTTTTCAATTTCAATTTCAATTTTCAATAATCGGCGACTCCTTCAGAGTTCAGAGATCTCTCTCAGCCATGGTACTATTCCTTCTCCTCTCTCTCTCACTTCTTCCCTTCACTCAATTCATCGATCCACTCCATTCCAGATCTCTCTCTCTCTGTCTCTATTTTACTTTATGCTGCATGATGTTCTACTTCTTTTCTCATTTCCACTCTTCCATTTTGCACACTAGCTGTTGTTTTTTTGTTTTTTTTCCCTTCATATAACACCTAGCTTAGCTTATTAAATTATTTATTTATTTTTCTGAACTGAATTTGACGACTATCGTAACTGGAATCAACGATTCTTCTAAAATTGCTTTGTAGGCGAATACGGGGAATTTAGATGCAAAGATAGAGCAATTACTGAATGTAGAGAAGCAGATGAGACTCGCCGGTGACGTCGCCGGAACCAGAAAAGCCGCCACCGACATTTTGCAACTCTGCTTTGAAGCGCGAGCTTGGAAAATCCTCAATGACCAGATTGTCCTTCTGTCTAAACGACGCGGCCAGCTTAAGCAGGTAGAGATGATTGCTTTGGCATTTTGTTTGATGCGGAAGGAAGAACCTCTTAGGTTTTGGCGTTATTTTGTGTCAGGTTTAGGGTTTCAGTTCTCTTTGAAAAATTGTTAGTTGTTTGTTTATTTAGAGTAAGGGATTGATCGTTGATGGAAATTTTGTTTAGACAACCAATCGGACTATGTATATTTGTTAAATTCGAAAGGAGTATAGGTTAGATGATCTTCACTGATTTCATTATTTTCAATCAGTGTGTTAGGAGGACCATGAAAATGTTAATTCCCTACGGTTTAGAGTTACGTTTGAGTAGGCTATCTACAAAACCATGTGCTTTTTACAACTTATGATTTGATTGCTTGGAGTTCTGTTATTGTCTAATTGTGTTGTAAATGGTACAAGAAACATGGCGTGGTTCATCATTAACAAGCCTATTCTGTGCTCACAGGCTGTGACAGCAATGGTCCAGCAGGCTATGCAATATATCCGATGAGACACCAGATATTGAAACTCGTATAGAACTCATCAAAACGTTGAACAGTGTATCTGCAGGGAAGGTGAGCATACGGTGTTTGCACTCCGTGTTCCATTTTATATTCTTCAAATTAGCATTATCCATCTAATAAGATTTATATCTGTATGCTGTATCATTTGTTAGATATATGTTGAGATTGAGAGAGCTCGGTTGGTCAAGAAACTTGCAAAGATCAAGGAAGAACAAGGGCTTATAGCCGAAGCGGCTGATTTGATGCAAGAAATTGCGGTCGGTGTGGATATTTCATATTGTGATGGCTTTTATATAACTAATTAGTACAATTTGCTTTCGGTTTACTTCTTAGTGGGTAATCTTAATAGGTGGAAACTTTTGGTGCCATGGCAAAAACAGAGAAAATTGCATTCATTCTCGAACAAGTACGGAACATTCTTCTATTTCTTTGAGTGGCGACATCAGTAGTACAATATTAATTTCTCGTGTTGCAATGTAACTGCTGATTTGCGAATCTTCCATTTTAAAATCTGTAGGTTCGTTTGTGTCTAGATCGCCAGGATTATGTTCGTGCACAAATACTTTCAAGAAAGATTAGTCCAAGAGTATTTGATGCTGATGCATCTAAGGAAAAGAAAAAGCCTAAAGAAGGCGATAATGTTGTTGAAGAGCCTCCTGCAGACATACCATCTTTGCTTGAGTTGAAACGGATCTATTATGAACTAATGATTCGGTAATTGATCCCCAACTTCCATACTTTGTGTTGCCTTTTCTTCTTCTATCTTGATATAGTTATAAATATTGCTGCTGAGTGTTCTGTATTTCAAGTCACTTTCTATTTAATTTGATAACTTCAAGTAGATGCTCAAAACGATTTAGGCCTTTGCACTTTTCTGTTCTGGTAACATTTGAGAATATGCTTTCTTGTCATCTGACTTAGCTTTAATTATGAAAAAAAAAAAAAACAACAACGGTGCAAGTGGGTTCAATGCGTATTTTTGAGATGCCCAAGAATAAGGCATAGTGGCATAGTGCTAATGAGTAATGACTTCCATAAATAAACATGTGTAGCTAATGACTGCTTGTCTGCAACATCTATCTGCATGTTTTCATTCTCTTTCTGTCTCTTGCTTGCATTGGATTATGTTTGCTTTAATATACCTGGGAATATTCGTGCATCTCATTTTTTCTCCTATCCTTTTTAACTGAATCTATTGAACTATGACTTGTTGGCCAATCTGGGGATTTGCTTTTGTAGTACTACTGATAAAAAGCAGATTGCTGTGTGTGGCTTTCTCTACTCTACTATCGCCAAGTATTTATTTTTAGTCTTTGTTCACTTTGATGGTATAGAAGGAACAGTAGCTTGTTTGAAGGGTTGAATCAGACCTGTAACTATATATTCGATTATGAAGGGAAGAGGATGGATGTAAAGCACTTCACTTTTCCATGGGTACTAATTTGCAGTTCATTTATGGATTGGTAGACTTGAGATGAAAAAATTTAACTTCCACTAACATTTCTATGTTGTATTTGATGATATATTTTTTCATAACTTTACCCTATATACATTTTTTTCATCCCAATAAAATTTACATATATAGTTTTCCTCTGCTTTTTTAAAAGATAAAATCTCAAGGGGTTGTGGAGGCATGCATGCGATTTATAGTTAGGCACACCGTCAAAGTTTCAAATCCTACCATTGTCAAGGTGAAAAACTTGGGCCCAAATTGCAAGGAGTTTCCTGATTAATAGTTGAATATGTTTTCCTCATTAAGGCTTTTTTTTTGGGTAAAATTTCTCATTAATATTTTAATCTCAGCATTATGTTTTAACTTTGTCCAAAATAGGGAGGTAGATTAATTTAGTTTCCTGCAAGCTGGTGTGGATTCCATTGAATAGAATCACTTATGGATCACGTAGCGCGCACATCCTGTCTGCAGCACCGTGCACATCACATTTTACTGGAGTGGTCCATTGCAGCTGCTATTTGATGCCAGATTTGAAATCCTGACTTTGCCTTGTGTTTTAGCTTCCCCCCTTTGAGGAGAGGACATTTTTGACATTTCCTCCCGTTTCTGTGAGTCAGAAATGCTTTAGGATTAAAAACTTGTCTCTTCTTGGATCATCTATGCTGCCTTGAACTCACTGTTTTGTCCTCCCAAACCTTCTCTTTCCAAAGCCCATAGCTTTTCCGGCCAATGGTCATTTTCCAGCAATTCCTGTGACATTCTGGCAGTCAGTGGCCCTTCACAGGTCTGTGGCCTATTTTATTTTCCTCTTGTCCCCAATCGAATTTCTACTGTTATTTATTCACAGGTCCTTTTTTTTCCCCCTCTCAATTCGACCTTTTTTGTTGTACTTCATTCCTATCTTCCCAGTCACAAAGGCTCAAATTTATTTATGTTGAATTTGAATGTTTAGTGACAATGACTTTTGATTATCAATTAAGAATTTGAATGTTTAGTGACAATGACTTCTGATTATCAATTATGAATGTCTTTAATTTTGGTAATTTTATTTATTTATTTATTGTAGAGCAATTATATGTGTATAGTATAAATTGTTTGTCTTATGCATATAATCTTTGGTATCGCGGCGTCCCTTTGCAATTTTTTGGGGTCGGCACTGCTATCCTATGTTGATAGCTAAGAATAGAATTGTGTTTATCTAAACCACTGTTCATTGTTATAAGAAGCACAATTTCTTCTAACTAATTTCTATCCAAAATAAAAAATTCTTCTCAAGAATATGCCTTCCACAAATTACATGATTTTAATGGCAGTAAAAGCCACGTTCAATTCTTATGAAATACATCCAATTCTATGACAGACATTCTACATTGCAATCACTTATTTTCTTTCCAACTATACCGAAATTGCCTTCTTATATGCTCCCCTTGCTTTTCACCCTCACATAATAGATCCATTTAGTTACCATCTTGAAATTGAAATCCACCATAAATTCATGGTTTTAATTTGCGGTCCTCAACTGTTAGAGCCCAAAACAAAGTAGCTGGCCCACAAGAACAATTGGTTCAACAATTGTCACATGGGCCTAAGGTCTAGAAGGTTTACACTAGAAGAGACAAAGGGAGTGCCAGGAAAATATGAGGTGCTGGCAGAGAGAGAAAAAGGGAGAGTGGAAACTTTTTTAGGTATCACGTAACAAATAGGATGAGGGTTTGTGAGCGGGTTATCTTTTGTGAATCATTATGTTTGTTATGGATAGAGAACACTAGCTCTCTATAGGATTTGAGCTCTGTGGCAGAGGAATAGCCTTCCCCTGTAATTCCCTCTTTTGATCAATAATACAAGCACTCTTCCTTTCATCTCTTGTTCTAAATATTGTTTCATTGAGCTGAGTAATTCTGGTTTCTATCAAACTAGTCCGACCTACCGGATTACGTGAGGGGGATTAGCAAGCTAAGGAGACGAAGAGGTGAATGCCATCGAAGAAAAAGTTAGAGAGGGAGATGGAAGCTAAGGTAGCAGCACTGGAGGCTGAACTGGCAAATGTCAAATGAGCCTTGTCGGTGATGGAGTGCAAGGCCATTGAGAACCATAGCAAACTCTCATGCCGATGCTTGCGAAGGTCCTAGAGAAGACAGGTCAATCAGACAAAGAAGAGAGTGATGATGGAGAGAAGAATGGGAAAAAGAAGATAGCACTAGAAACAAAGAAGGAGGACGATGAAAAGAGTTCTTCATCAAAAAAAGGGTCCTAGACATCGGGCCTGAAGAACTTACGAGAGGAGGCATTGGAGGAATTCCACCAATCGGTGAAGAAGGTGGAATTGCCGATGTTTGACGACGACGACCCCGCCGGGAGGATTACCGAGCTGAGATTTATTTTCGGGTACAAGAGACAAGCCCGGAACTTAAGATGAATCTAGCTCAGGAGGGTCCCACCATAAACTTCTTCAATCCATTGCTTGATGAAGAGGTGGAGTTGACGTGGGAACGACTGAAGGTAGAATTACTCGAGTTGTACGGCGGAATGGGCGGCAGAGACATGTTTGAACAGCTCACCACACTTCGTCAGAGGGGGACCGACAATGAGTAAATTCAGACTTTCGAGAGGCTCATAGCTCAGGTGAAAAGGCTTCCTGACAACCAGTATTGTGGGTACTTCCTCCATGGTTTGAAGGAGGAGCTGTGTGGACGTGTGCGGAGCCTTCTAACATTGGGTCCTTTGTCGAGGTCGAGGTTGATGAACATAACTCAGGCAATAGAGGAGTTCCAGGGAAGAGAAGTCAGGTCGACCCACACACGCGTGCTGGGTCCTGGAAGTGGATTCGGGTTGAGTGTTCCTTTTCGACCCAGTCCCAATAGTTCAGGTCACAATGATGGGTCTGACTTGGTGATGGTTTGTGGGGGCAGGGAGATGGGATTTGGAGGAGGAAATGCATCTAGAGGATGGTAGCAATATGGGCCCAAATCAAAGTAGGAGTTCAGTGAAGAGAAAAAGAGGGGAGTCACACACTTATCCTATCAAGAGCTCGTGGAAAGGAAGCAAAAGGTTTATGTTACAAGTGTGGGGGGCCTTATCACCCACTCCACCAATGTCCAGATAAACAATTGAGAATAATGGTGTTGGATTAGGAAGAAGAAGGTGCAACAGAGGGGAACATCTTGGCAGTTGAAATGGAAGAAGAGGAGGTAGATGGTGAATGTGGTGTGATGAGCCTGGGGAGTTTGACCTTTGAGACAAGGGGGCAGCCACAAACTGTGAAACTCAATGGAAAAATCAAGGGAGTACCTTTACTCATTTTGGTGGACAGTGGGGCAATATTGAGCTGAGTAATTCTGGTTTCTACCATCAACCGCGATATTGTGGTTATTACAGTCTCTGTAACTGCTTCACGACTGCATTTTCTCATTTCTGGCAATTATATGCAATTTATGTTAACATACCGCAACTACAATTTAAAACCATGACATGATGCAAACTGTGTCTGCCACTTAGACTTGTGTGAAAGAGGATTATTAAAATCACCTGGACAATTGACATTAGAAATATAATAATGAGTTTGAAGTAAACAAAATAGTAGGTTTTTTGTTTTCCTCCCTAGCATGAAGATTCCTTGTTTTTACTGTTAGATATAGTCTAGTTTGTAGTATTTGGGCTTAGGCCCGTTCCATTCTTAGCTGTTGAATAGCTGTAACAGCTGTAGCTTTCTGTTATTTTCTGTTAGCTCTCAACTGTTTTACCAATCACTATATAAAGTGATTGCTCACTGTATCTGCAACAAGTTAATACATGAGAATTCATTCTTCTCCTTTCTCTCTACTTCTACATTTCTAATATGGTATCTAGAGCTTCTAGATCCTGAAGCCATGGCTTCTGTAAATCCCTTCGCAAACCCTAGCGCACCACAGTTCACACCTTCGCATCCAATCTCGTTGAAGTTGGATGATAACAATTTTCGGCAATGGAAACAACAGATCGAGGGAGTGATTCGTGGCCCCAAACTCCAGAGATATGTTACAGATCCACGAATTCCACCGAGATTTCTCACTGATGAAGATCGAAAAACCGATGAAGTGAATCCTGCGTACAGTGATTGGGATCACCGGATCAGCAAGATGCGCTCATTTCTACTTGGCTTCTTGCTTCGATTTCTGACTCCTTGCTTTCGCGCGTGGTAAATTGTCATCATTCTTGGCAGATTTGGGACGAAATTCATAAGTATTTCCCAAATCTCTTGAGTACAAAGGCGCGGCAACTTCGTTCTGACCTGCGATCCCTAACCAAAGGCAATCGTTCAGTTTCTGAGTTCATCCTTCGTGTTCGTGCACTTTCCGATTCCCTCTTGTCTATTGGAGTTCCTATTCCCACTCGCCCACTCGGAATCTTCTGGAGGTGACACTTGAAGCGCTTCCTGAAGATTTCGATCCAGTTGCCGCAGCGATCAACAATAATACTGAGTCCGTGTCCCTTGATGAACTTGAATCTATTCTCCTAGCTCACGAAGCGTGGCTAGAGAAGAACAAGAAGAGTGCTCTCCCTAATTCTGTATCAGTGAATCTCACCCAAACACAAGCTTCCTCCCAAGGATCGGGCTCTGGAAACTTCACCAATTCCGTTGTTCCGAATGCTTCCTTTCAGAATCCTTCTTTTCAGAACTCATCATTTCCAGATAGTTACTCTCACGTTGTTGGTGGTGAATCTTCTAACAGAGGCGAAGGATTCCGAGGCAATGGAGGTGGCGGCAGCTACGGTGGTGGCAGATACAGAGGTCGCGGTGGTGGTGGACGTTCTGATGGTCGTTCTAATGTCCAATGCCAAATATGTAAGAAGTACGGGCATGATGCCAGTGTGTGTTACTATAGGAATGCTAATACTGATCAGTATCAACAAGGAACCCCTCCCCTTCATGGTTTCAACAACTGGCAGTCCTCTTTCATGTACCAGAGACCTCCACCCCTTGTGTTTGCTCATGCTACGAGAACTCCTCAATTCTCTTAGAACTATGCAACACCACCTAGGCCACAACAGCCACAGGCATTTCTTACTGGCACTGAGTCTCAGTTTGGCACCTCTTGGTATCCAGATTCAGGTGCTTCTCACCATGTTACTTCGGACCCTTCCAACTTGACTGAGACTGCCTCCTTACCAGGGTCTGAGCAAGTCTACTTGGGCAATGGCCAAGGTTTGTCTATTAACAAAATTGGTTCCATGTCTTTCACCACACCTTCCCAACCCCACACCAACTTCACACTACACAATTTACTTCTTGTCCCCTCAATTACAAAGAACTTAATCAGTGTTAGCCAATTTACTCGTGATAATCATGTTTTCTTTGAATTTCACCCCTCCTTTTGTCTTGTTAAATCACAGGCTTCTTCTAAAATTCTGCTCCGCGGTCATGTGGGTGTAGATGGTCTATACAAGTTTGACGATATCTCTCCTTCAGCTATGTCAGCTATGTCATTCTCCTCTCCTAGTTGCAATTCTGCTAGTACAAATAATAACTCTAGTTGTAACCAAATGACTGTTACTCCTAGTTGTAATTCTGTTACTTTACCACATATACCTAGTTGTAACTCAGTTTCTGTTTCCAATGTAACTACACAGTATGTTGTAAATGATTCATTACATGATATGAATGAAAATTTTTCTAGTTCAAACTTGTCTCCTACCTTTACTTCTTACAAATTGTGGCACATTCGTTTAGGTCACCCACACCATGATGCACTTAGAGATGCACTCAAGTTGTGCAACATCCCTGTTCCTCACAAAAATCCATTGGATTTTTGCTTTGCTTGTTGCTTGGGCAAGGCTCATCGCCTCCCAGCACCCTCCTCAACAACTATATACACTTGTGGTCTGTGACTTATGGGGACCTGCCCCAATTCAATCCTCTTGTGGGTGCACCTACTTTCTGACCTGTGTGGATGCCTTTAGCCGTTTCACTTGGGTTTTTCCTTTGAAACGAAAGTCAGATACCATGTCCCAATTTATTCAATTCCGTGCCATGGTTGAGTTACAGTTTAACACCAAAATCAAGGTTGTGCAAAGTGACTGGGGTGGTGAATTCCGACCTTTTTCTCAGTATCTGTCCACTCTTGGGATTGTCCACCGTTTAGCCTGTCCTCACACCCATCATCAAAATGGCCTTGTAGAGCGCAAACACAGGCATGTTGTAGAAACTGGGCTTACTCTTTTGGCTCATGCCTCCCTTCCCTTCAAATATTGGGACCATGCTTTCCTCACAGCCACTTACCTCATCAACAGACTCCCCTCACCTATCCTTCAAAATAAATCCCCATATTCTGTCCTTCTTCATCAGGAACCCAATCTCAAGCTCTTGAAAGTTTTTGGGTGTGCATGTTACCCCTTTCTTCGCCCATATCAGCAACATAAACTATCTTTTCGCTCCCAAGAGTGTGTTTTCCTTGGATACTCATCCTCCCACAAAGGCTACAAATGCCTCAGCTCTAGTGGCCGTATCTATATTTCCAAAGATGTCATTTACAATGAACTTCGTTTCCCTACAATGATCTCTTTCCTGACACCACCACACCCCAACAGAGGCCCTCTTTTCCTCCAATTCCATCCATACCTCCATTAATTCCTGTCACTGTCCCTGCACCAACTTTCTCTCCTTCTCCTCTTGACACTCCCAGTCCAGCTGTGTCATTTCCCTCCCCGGTTCAGTCTGTCCAGTCCCAAACTCAGTCCCCTTCACCCACATCATCATTTAATCACTCAGGTTCACCCTCATCCTCTAGTCTTCCTTCACCACCACACCCTCATTCTCAAACTGTGGCTTCCCCTAGCCTATCCTCATCCTCACCCGAGCCTTCCCCTTCGCCCCTACCTATCCCTCTAAACATTCATCCAATGCAAACAAGATCAAAATCAGGGATCTTTATGCCTAGGCTCAACCCCACACTTCTCTTAACCCACATGGAACCAACTTCTATTAAACAAGCCTTGGCTGCTCCCCAATGGGCTGCAGCCATGAAAGATGAATATGATGCCCTGATGTTTAACCACACTTGGACATTGGTCCATCTTCCACCAAACCGAACCCCAATTGGTTGCAAATGGGTGTTCCGAGTTAAGGAAAACCCGGATGGAAGCATAAATAAGTACAAGGCCCGGCTAGTAGCCAAAGGCTTTCACCAACAAGCAGGGTGTGACTATACTGAAACGTTTTCCCCAGTTGTGAAACCGGTCACTGTCAGAACAGTCTTGACTATTGCAGTGTCCTGCAAGTGGCCTATAAGGCAGTTGGATGTCAACAATGCCTTCCTCAATGGCTATCTTCATGAAGAAGTTTATATGCAACAACCTCCGGGGTTTGAGGTGGAAGACAAGAAGCTAGTTTGTAAGCTGCAGAAGGCATTATATGGTCTCAAACAGGCGCCCAGGGCCTGGTTTGAGAGACTCAAAACTGCACTGCTCCTCCGTGGCTTTGTAGCAAGCAAATGTGATCCTTCTCTCTTCACTTTGCATAATGCTACTTACTGTATCATGATATTGGTTTATGTAGACGATATTCTTGTCACTGGAAGTTCTTTGTCTCATATTCAGAGTCTCATTGAAGCTCTGAACCTAGAATTTGCCCTCAAACAACTTGGGAATCTAGACTATTTCTTAGGGATTGAAGTCACTCATTTGCGCAATGGTGCTCTGCTTCTTTCCCAAACCAAATATCTTAGAGATTTACTAGCTAAAGCTAAAATGGATTCAGCAAAGGGCATCAACACTCCCATGGTTGCCAATCTCAAACTCTCCAAGATAGGGGCTGATTATGTCCCTGATCCTTCCCTGTTTCGGTCTATAGTTGGAGCCTTGCAGTATGCAACTCTCACTCGGCCTGAAATCTCCTATTCGGTTAACAAAGTATGTTAGTTTTTGTCTCAGCCCTTGGAGGACCATTGGAAAGCTATCAAGCGCATCCTTAGGTATCTCAAAGGTACCATTCATCATGGGCTCTTGATTCAGCCTGCTGCCATCCACACTCCTCTAACCATAACGGGATTTTGTGATGCCGATTGGGCATCGGATCTAGATGATAGGCGTTCTACATCTGGAGCATGTGTGTATCTTGGCCCCAATTTGATTTCCTGGTGGTCCAAAAAGCAAACCCTGGTGGCAAGGTCAAGTGCCGAGGCAGAGTATAGGAGTATGGCAGCCCTCTGTGCAGAAATCCTATGGGTTCAGTCTTTATTGTCAGAAGTTAAAACTCAAGTCCCCAGAGTTCTGTGTGACAACCTTAGCACTGTATCCTTGGCTCATAACCCTGTTCTGCACTCCTGGACCAAGCACATGGAGCTAGACATTTTCTTTGTTCGTGAAAAGGTGCTCAATCACAGTCTCAGTGTGACTCATGTCCCTGCCCATGATCAGTGGGCAGATGTGCTCACCAAGCCTTTATCAGCCACACGGTTCTGCACTCTCAGAGATAAACTCAGAGTGTTTGACAAGCTTTCACTTGCTCAAACACCCTAAGCTTATGTGGGGGAATGTTAGATATAGTCTAGTTTGTAGTATTTGGGCTTAGGCCCGTTCCATTCTTAGATGTTGAAAAGCTGTAACAGCTGTAGCTTTCTGTTAAATTTTTTTTTTTTCTGTTTTTTTTTTCAGCTTTTTTTTTGTGTTTTCCTCCCTAGCATGAAGATTCCTTGTTTTTACAATTGTCATTTGTTTTGAAAAATGGAAAATATGTCACTATATAAATACTGCATAGTAAACGCTTTATTTAGTTTATTTTTGAAAATTTGTAATTTCCTTCTTGTTCATATATATTATTGCGTACCATGTGCAGTGCTTTATTTATCAAATGCTGTTCATGCCTATTTGTTGTTGAGGCCTAGTTCATTTGGATTATATTTCTTTTGAAATGATTTGATTTGAGTTTGGTTGTTTAGGGAAGGGTTTGTGACATGTGATTATAATAAAATGAAAGGAAATTGTCTTAGTTGAGTATTATGTACCAATGGATTCCCCACTGCTTTCCATTTTGCTTTTGTACGTCTATATAACTTTCAGTAATGTGGAATGATACAGATTAGTGCTTGTTTATTTTACCTTCATGCTTTATCCTTTTAAATACCTATTTCATGTTGCTGCATGCTGCTGTTCTTAAAATCTTTATTGTCTTATGATGGTTTCTGTTTATGTTTGAAGGTATTATTCCCATAACAACGATTATCTTGAAATTTGCCGTTGCTACAAGTCGATATATGAGATTCCATCTGTCAAAGAAAACCCTGCAGAGTGGATTCCGGTGGGCTTTCCTTTGTTTCTCTTTAATTGCTTTCTCTATTTTTGCTGCTTGTATTATTATATGCGTTATATTTTTCTGAATATTTTCTTTGCATATAGATCCTGAGGAAAATATGTTGGTACTTGGTTCTATCGCCACATGATCCAATGCAATCAAGCCTTCTCAATTCTACATTGGAGGATAAGAATTTGTCTGAGATTCCAAACTTCAAGTATGCTTTCCTAGTTTTTGATCTCAAATGTCTGCCTCCTCATAGTCAAATATTTTGTTATGATCTCCTTTTTCATTTGGTGAACCTGTCATATGTCTTGCCATAGGCTACTTTTGAAACAGCTGGTCACCATGGAGGTCATCCAATGGACAACTCTCTGGGATACATATAAAAATGAGTTTGAGAGTGAGAAGATATCTGGGAAATCTTTGGGTGAAAAAGCAGCAGAAGATTTGAGGCAAAGAATAATTGAACATGTAATTAACTGGCACCATTATATTTCCTCGTTCCCCTCCCATCAATTTAGTTGGTTGGTATTGTGGGATATGCCTTATATTTCACACTTCATTTTGTGAGTGTTAATTTGAAGTAATTTTGTTTCCTTTCAGAATATTATTGTTGTATCAAAATACTATGCAAGGATTACTTTGAAGAGACTTGCAGAACTTTTGTGTCTCAGTGTACAGGTTTGTAATGCTAGTTATAGTTATATGCTGTAAGTGTTACTGTGGTAAATTGTCACTGGATACTAGTGTTATTATAAAAGAGCTAGCTATGTTCTTGCAAAGTGAAGGTAGTGGGGGATATGGGTTGGCAGCGTCTGTCCATGTGGGTGTTTTGCCACCTCAAGCTGGTTGTCTTGTTTTTTCTTTTTGAATATACTTGCATCTCTTGAAGTGTTCATAATGTTCTTTTCTTTTAGTGTGAAGATCCTAACTAGTTTTCCTAATAAAATTCAGGAAGCTGAGAAGCATCTCTCAGATATGGTTGTGTCTAAGGCATTGGTGGCTAAGATTGACAGGCCGATGGGAATAGTTTGTTTCCAAACAGTAAAGGATAGCAACGACATTCTCAACTCATGGGCAGCCAACTTGGAGAAACTGCTTGATCTTGTGGAGAAAAGCTGTCATCAAATACACAAGGAAACCATGGTGCACAAAGCTGCTTTGAAGGTTTAAGAGCGTCAAGGTCCATATCAGCAACTACAATCACAGGTAAAGCTTTTGCCTTTTCCTCCTCATCTCCTGTAAAGCACAGACATGTGTTGGACACCTTAAATAACACATGCTAACACTTATCCAATTTAAATTTTTTTAAGTCCCAAGTTGGCTACATTATGAATTATGAATTTTTTTTCTAAAATTTTATAGACATATATTCCGTTTTCGTAAAATTTAGTGTTCCCCATCGTGTCTGTCGTGTCCATGTTCATGATAGTCCTGTGTCCATGTCCATGCCAGCGCTTCATAGCTCTTCTATCTAATTTCTATTTGTAAGAGGGAGTTGGAGACGGGCAAGTACGTTTGTGATATACGGAAAATGGTAGAATCATGATTGTTCATGAGCATTTCTTATTTTATCACAATATTTGTTTTGGTTATTGCAGGGGCACCTCAATATATATGTGATTTTGGACTGAAGTTGCCTTATATGTTCATTTGAATTGTCACCGACCGAATTGGTGAGGATTTGCATTTAAACGATGATCCCTTTCTCATTTTATGTTGTCATTCATGCGTTCAGGGTAGAGCGAGATATATGCTTCTTAATTAGTACTGAAAGTAGCTTTGTTGTATACTACTGGTATATGCCTTACCACTGACATCTGATGGGATCCTCAACGGTCTTGTTTGTAGCAGTGGCAAGCAATTTGAGTGCTTGTTCATTTATATTCTTTTGTCTCGTTACATTTTCTCTAGTACCTTTGTTGCTATTTTATCTGTCCCAGGCATCATTTTCCACTTTTTCTCAAAGTTCCATTTTGGAGCTTCTCCTCAACGCAGTTCTAAATGTTATTTGGTGTTGGCATTAATCTAAAATAAACATAGTGAAGCTAATCTAGTTACATTGCTGACTCAATACTTTCAGTTGCGGTTACAATACTCACAGCTAGGAGCTAGCCTGTACTCTGAATCTGATGGTGGGTTATTGGCTTTCCATTTTTCCTATATTCACACTCTTAAATATTTCAAACTTTGATTTCTAAAACCGTGCTCTATTAACTTATGGGTTTAGCATATTAAATTTCTATTTTTGTTTATTTTTGTAACATCTATTTGTATTATTTATACTCAACTATTTACTCGAATTTTAATGTTTAATTTTTAAAAATAATAAAAATTTAATCACATGATCAGTATGTGAACCAAACAATCAAGGGAATTGCATTATATTCTTTTATTCCTTTTAATTTTAATTTATTTAACAAAAAAGAGTTATTGACAATACTAGTATTATGAGTAAATTACACTCCATCCTCTTTTTTCAAACAAATTTAGTTTAATCCCCGGGAGCCTAATCCAAACACAAATTTAGTTTTCAGTATGGACAAATATAATCTATCAACAAATAATACTAGTTTCAGCTCATATGTTTTTCTTTAATTGTTCTAATAATTGAGCTAAATAACAATAATATAAAAATAAATAAATTTCATTATTTATATAAATAAAATCGATATCTAGGCATTATTTACATTCACATATACAGTATTTTTTTTTTAGATATTAGACACGTTACTTTATAATATGTATACAGGTGTCCTATTTCGTTTCTTTCTTTTTTTTTAAAAAAAAATTTTTTTCCAAAAGAAACCCCATGATCCAAAAGTTTTGAGAAATCTATTTGTATTGATTTTCCAAAAGAAACCCCATGTTTTTTCCCTAACAGATGGTTCCCGATAAAACAACAATTAACCAACAACTATTCATCTATATTAATTAGTAGGAAATTTTTTTTCCTTTTGGATAATGCACGTTATTAATATGAGAAGGAAGCAGATTTATTAAACCATATATAAAACATCCTCCTCTTCTCCAAATAAAAACATTATTTTCGGCTTTGAGTAGGGGATCAAAGAAGCCTCAAAAACCGTAGTCTTCCTCATATTCTTCGATTAAAATAAAAAGTAAATACTAATTTTGGAGTTCATTATTATGCACCAACTGCTTAACAGCTGTGCTGTGTGAAGGTTCCCAACCAAACGCGTTCGTGGCTTCTTTCTATCATTGTTGAACCAAATTTATAAAGGCGGGTATTTTCTAACAAACTTCTGTTGGGACTAAAATATGATGGCCAGTGCGCGCTGAAAATAGCTATATATCAATCATTTCATTGTCGGTTGAATTCACAAAGCAAACGAAATTTGTTGCAGCTTGGAACTAAGGTATAAAAGGGTATATGGATATAATGTGTATTGGATTTCAAATTCATTGTGACTTTCATTTGAACATTGGAGTGAATTGTAGTGCGGATAGAATGTTGGCGTTTCAACAGAATAAAACAAAATAAAATAGAATCTATCATTTGATATATGCCAAATTTTTATAATACAACTCCATGACCCAACGTGATATGATATCTAGTTTCAAGCTCGATTCGCAAACGTTAATTTGTTGTCATAAAAATGTGACGCATTTAGATTTGCATATACATATCTAACTTTGGAGTCCATCCTACGAGAACGTATTAATAATTGAGTGTCTCTATGTTCATATTTCCAGTTCAAATCCCAATTAGACAAAAAAAAAAAAAAAAAGACACGTATAAAAGATGATCTAGGAACTGCATCACTGCATCACGTAAAAAAGACACGTATATTGTACTGATGATTACGTATTTGAGGTGAATTATAATTTTTTTATAATATATGTTTAAGAAGTAACTATTAACAATGCTACTAAAATATGTTTAATTATTGAATTGGTCTCTGAACTATTTGAGAATTTTAAAGTAGGTCATTGAACTAAAAAATTTCTAATTGGATCCTGAACTTATATAAAATTTTCAACTACGTCTCGGAACTAACATTTTTTCTAATCAAGTCCCTGAACTTGTATAAAATTTTATGGATCCCTAGGGTATGATTTCGTGAAGAGGCCGTTAAGCTTTGCTGATATCAAACGTGACTCAGAATCCCCCCAACCTTGTATTTAGAGATTGGAGAGACCAAAATGTGGAGATGTTTGTGGAGATGTTTTATGGACTAATATAACAAAATGACATAATGATGAAATATGATTAAACGCCCGTGTAAAACTTTTTTACACTATTTGTGTATATTTATTAAACTCATAAAGAAATAAGTGTGCATTAAATTTTTAAAATACGATAAGCATATTGAAATAAAACATTTTTGTATGGTAAAATTTTAATCAATAAATTGTATTAATACGCTTGATTCAAGTTTATAAATAGTTAAGAATAATCATTCCTACGAAACGCTGTTTGGCTATTATTTTGCATGGCATTGGTGTGGTATGGTGGTGACTGAGTATTTGCTAGGATAAAGATAATTATCGGTATATATAGATCTAATGTAAATATACAGGGCAAAGGATTTAAACAAATATTATGAGCAAAGGTCAAAATATATATGATTACTCAAAATAAACGTAATTATCAATACTTTGAATCGTAATGAATCGATGGCCTTATATAGCAGTTGCTGTTGCTTCAATCACTGCCAGTTACTTTCACTTTGTTTTCCTTCCTGGTATTTTGCACGTTACAAGTGGGAATGGGTAGCTTAACTCTGCTCAAGGTTTTAAATCTGGGCTACGACGTGTTGGTTTTTGCAGTCGCCGAAACCGTATCGCGATCATAATTGCAGCTGCATTTTTTCACAATACCTGCGATCGTAACTGTGATCGCAATTTAAGACCTTGACCGTGCTTTCGCCACTTATTTGCACATAAATTCATTTGTAATTGTAAGCCTCCTTTTCAAATTGAAGCTGGGTAGAAGTCACAGAAGAAGCAAACATAGAAGATGGAGAAGAAGAAGAAGATGGAAGATGAGAAGCAATGGTAGATGATATGGGAATTTAAAAACTGGGAGAATATTCATAAAAACTGCCTGAAGTTTCATGGGAACCCTGCATAGTGCGAAGAGCTTCAGTGGCTGATGGAATGGACAAAAGGGCACTATGAGAATTGGAAGAGCTCAAATGGGTGGGTGGTTGCCTAATGAGCCTCACATTTTCAGGGAAGTTGAGTTTTGCTTTGTTGCCTCTAAAACGCAAAGAAGCTTTGTCATAGGCTCTAGCTGCTGCCTCAGCCGTTTCAAATGTGCCTAACCACACTCTTGCAGCTTTGAAGGGGTCTCTGATCTCTGCAGCCCACTTGCCCCATGGCCTCTGTCTCACTCCTCTGTATTTTCTTCTTGGTTCTTGTTGCTCTTGCTCTCTCACTTTGTCTGTTCTGTTTTCGTATACAGCATTTGTTGCCATTTGCCTCGTTTCTGTTGTTGTTCTGGTCCAGTTGCTTGAACATTGTGCAACTGTAATATTGAATAGAATTGTATTAAATAAGAGAAAAAATGGTTTTTGTTTCCACTCCTCAATCTAAAATTCACCAGTATAGAGCCATTGGTTGTTACTAATATTTTATATTTTATTCTATTCTATGTAACATTTTCATGTGTATCCCTATTGAAGGCTTCAAATAAAATAAGAATTAAATGAGGAAGACCAACGTGTGTGCTCTAGATTTCATTTTTTTATTTATTATATTCTGAGTGTGTATATGGCCCTAATCTTTAAGTGTGGTGTTCTTCATATATTCATACTCCCAGGGTTGTTTAAAATGTACCATCCACCAAAGTGGTGTAGTGATGCACCACCCAAGTGACATAGTGAATCATTCAAATTGTCACTTGGATTAGTTGAACTTTGACCATATAATCTAATTGACAATATGAATGATCTAGGTTATACCACTTGTTGGTGCACCACTACACCACTTAAGTGGGTGGTGCACCATAACCTTTCACTTACTTCTAGGATTTCTAGCTATGTCAAAAATAGCAAAAAAGAAAAAACACATTAAAAACACAAATTATTTTTATTCCCTATATTGTACTTCAACACGCACGGGCCCATCAACATATCCAAGACTTGAGAACCAAAAAAAATACTGTCCAAAAAAGTAAATAATTAAATAAATAAAGAGTTAAGATTACAAAGATTCAATCTTAGTGCTTACTTGATGCAGTAGCAGGGGATGAAGCAGCATGTGAGGTTGAGAAGTCACCAAAGGGTGTATCATCTTCCCTCCTTCTCTTGAGAATAGAATTGCCACCATAAGACGAAGAAGAAGAAGATGGTGTTGCAGAACCACAAGTCTTACTTCTTGTCACAGCAAAAGCATCAGCACCATCACCACCACTTCCTACAATTGCACTATGTTCTATATTCTGATGAAGAACCGTATAATCAGCACCAGCAGGCACGTTTCCACAGACAACATGAGTCAAAGCAGAGACTATGGCAGACATCTCCCTCTCCCTATGCAGTTCTGAAACTGGATACATTTTTGGCATTGACATTGACAAACGTGTTATGTGATGATTATGATTGTGTCTTTCTTCTTCACACAAACCGCTTATTATCTCTATGATTCAAGTCGGTGTTTAAATGAACAGCTTATTGTGCAGTGCACGAACTATATATATAAAAGGGAATCCATATAAAAGCATATAGAAGCGGTTTGAACTTTGAAAAACTTGTTTTGTTTCTCTTTGCTCTCCTTAACTTGTTTGTATTTTTAATGTATATTTCCCCACCACTCGTTATCCACCCTTAATAGTTCCCCTTGTTCTGTTAAAACTATGATGCCCACAAGTTGGGGAAGCAACTTGTTATAATATGTTTTGTATGATGATTGAAGATGGTAATTAATTAGCACCGTCAATATATTATATGGTTATCAACATATATTATGTAATTGATCAATGCACCCAATATATGACCATGGGCTGTAATGAAGTTAATATGACTATTTTAAAATTTTGAAAGTTATTTTAACTTAACTCACTTAAATATATTAGTATTTTTCTTTGATTTTTTATGTTTTGTTTTTTTTAGTTCTGTCTTGTATATGATGAATGGTATAAAAATGATGTGCAAATTTTAATATGTAAACGGCTGAACTGAAGGATAGATACTGATGAAGGGTCAAAAGACTCAAAACCCAAAAGTGTGCAGGTGTGAATGCTGAAATGGAGAGAACCAACTTGAGGGTTGGCAACACTTTCGAAAAGGTTAGCACAGGGAGGAGCCGACATGAAAAAAACCCACTTGTGCAAAATCTATTACATATATAAAATATAATATGGGATCTTATTTAATTATGAGCTAAACTAACCCACTTGAAAAGCAAATCACACCTGAATATGACTCTGTTTGGTCACGTTATTCCCTATAGCATATGTATAATACGTGCTGTTAAGCGTGATTAGGATTTAATCCAATTTGCATCAACAAGGATTGGTTGGATTGGCTAGTTGCACTCCATAAAGGTTTTTCAGCTCAAGTCTTGCTTTTGATGACTCGGGCAATTCTTTAATCCTCCAACCCAAGGGTTGAGGATCAATACTCCCTAGATTTGACCGGTTACAACCAGTCTCAAATTTTAAATGAACCGGCAATTAAGGATCTGTTTAGTGAGTAATTAACATTAATTGATAATTAACATTAATCATCTACCTCTATGTCTTCTCCGGCCATAAGTCCAGGACCCCATCTGAAACTGAACAGTTTTATACGGAACCAATGAATTGAAACCAATAAAACAATGGATTGAAATCAATAAAACCAACAAATTGACAAGGTGAAGATCGAAGAACACCAACCAAAAATGGAACAAGGAATCAGAAAATAACTGGTTAAGAGACTTTTTTATAAACAAAAAGTTAAAAAGAAAAATCGAAGCTACTATTCATCTTCCTCTATTCTCTTCGCAGGACTGAACCAGAAGCCGACAGTCATGGATAAAGGTGCCGACGTCCATGGAGAACAAATACCGCTCTTAAATAAACACAGGAAGATCCAAATAAGAGATCAATCACCCATAAATATAGCAACATTATGATGTTAGTTTGGGAGTTTCATCAAACAGAAAATGGGCAGAACAATAAATTGAAGAGAAGAGAGGAGTTTATATTATCATAATTCCACTTCAAATTTCATACAAATCTGGAATACAGAAGAATCCCTCACTTATTACAACAAAGAACCCATCTTTTCTTTAAAATAAATCTTCCAGAAAATTCCCAAAAAATTCAAATACCCAAATGGAGAAACGTCCAAGGAGTTTGCGGTGATCTTCACGACGAGGCCGAGGTGTCGAACTTGGTGATCGTGAAGGCCGAGGTGCGGTTGAATCGCTAACGTTTGAGTTTCTTCTCCTGCAACAACTCATTGAGCTGCTCCCTTAGCTTTTCTCATCCACACTCCGACACCGACCCAATGAAGATTGTAGAGATGAGCCGAAGAAAAGAGGGACCGCACAGAGACTAGCAGAGACGAGCCGAAGTTGAGAGGGAACGAACATGCGACCGCCACGAAGACCTGGATCTGAAAGAAGGGCTTGCAGTGAGAGAGAGAATGCGTTTTGGGGGAGAGGAAGAGGATCTGGTGGAGTTGCAGGGAGAAAGATTACCGATTTGTCTGGTTGCAGGTCTTCCATCTCATCCGTCCATTTATTAAAATATTAAATCTATGGCTCCAAATAGAGTGTGGATGGATCCTTCGAGTTCTTCCCGGAGGATATTAGACAACGC
The DNA here is from genome assembly GCA_035048595.1 of Echinosophora koreensis. Classification (NCBI taxonomy): domain Eukaryota; kingdom Viridiplantae; phylum Streptophyta; class Magnoliopsida; order Fabales; family Fabaceae; genus Echinosophora; species Echinosophora koreensis. The sequence goes on from JAPCYP010000008.1 coordinate 403,457, forward strand.
CTGATGACTCAGCGATATCAATTGGCAAGTTGCGTCCATAAACGTTGCTCGGGTCATCTTTTGCTATTGATATTTTGTTGATATCACTTGACAAGTTGCATCCACGAAAGTTCATCAGTTCAATTTTTTTGTTATTCATCCGCGGATCCACATTTTTTTATTAGTACACATCCATTAATTATAAACAAAACAAACTAATCTTAACTCAATTCACCTCTTTTTTTCCTTATTAAAAATGGGTCAAACTGAATTGAATGTTCAAACTCGTACGCCAACGCCACACTAGATTTGGGTCACTTTCTGACCTATGAATATGATGTAGACCATTTTATTATGATATAAAATTTGAGTCAACCCTTGCTTCAGTCAAACGATTGACCTCTACACGCAATCAATTAACTTGAATGGATAAAATCGGAGTGCCACTCCATGATTACATCTCCTATATTTATTTAAATAAAAAAATAAAAATAAAATTAGGTGTGTAAAAATTAAAATATAATAATAATTATAATATTAACGTGACATGTAGAGGTTTCATAAAAAAAAAAAATTCATAAAAAACGTGACATGTGGAGGTAATCATAAAGGGTTACTAGTCCAGTCCATCCACACACACAATCCACAGATAGAGTTTCTTACTTCGATAGAGAATAGATATTGAGGTACAGATAGTCACGAATTCTATCTTACAAATGAACAGCCAAATTATCTTTCACCTGCAACTCAATCACACACACACACACACGTTGAGTTACAGTTTAGACAATAATACTTTATACTTTATACTTTATACTTTATACAGTTCTTTTCATAGACATCCTTATTTGTCACTCATAGATAGAGGTGGGTATATGGACTTGGGTTCGCGGATAGTCCGTTTAATCTACAGTCCATGCTGATTTGGACATCCTAAAATACGAGTCTATTTAAATGAGGGATTTTTGGGTCCGGTCCGTTTAACCCGCGGACTATGCGGACTTAGTCCGCGGACAGTTGCAATTTTTTTTTTTTAAAAAAACTTTGTTTCTGTGAGGGATTTTCAGTGTTAGAAATAATTTGTTTGTGGGTTTTGGCTTTTTGGGAAAATGAAAAGGATGTGTATAACGGTTAAACCGAATCTATTACTCCTGAGTTGTGCTATTATAAACGCTGGTAGTGAACCAGGGTACTAAACTTCCCCTACAGATAATTGGTGATATATAAGTATGTTAGGTGCTCCCTACTTTTTGGTCAAATCTGGACTAATATTGCAAAAATGGAAGTTGACGTGGTTGCTTATAAGATGTTGGGTGGTAAATATAGAACTTGTTAAATCAAAGGGAAAGACTAAAGTTGTTATTGATGACTGATGTCAACATGTAGCTTTAATTTCAAACTTGTAATATTGTTGTTTTTGTTCCTATTTTGCATTTTAATTTCGTTGGTATTTTGTATCAAACCTGTGGTTTGTGATCCTTGTTAGTTACATTTTAATGGTCGCCATTGTTGATGTCACTTCTAAGGTTATACCAAATTGTTTGGTTTGGTATAATATTTTTGATTAACATGAATTTGGTTTGGTATGTACTTTGGATTTAATGTTTATTTGGTTTGTTTTTCTACATAAGACATTATTTGTTTTTTATGCTTGATATGTAAAAAAAAAAAAAAAAAAAAAGGTGTAGAGTTCGCGGACAGTCCATTTAGTCGGCGGACTATGTGGACCGGACACGGACTCTATTTTTCAGAGTCCATTTATCATGCGGACTATTAAGTCCGGTCCGTTTAAGTGCGGACTTATGCGGACCGGACTTAAACGGACCGGACCGGTCCGCATACCCAGCTCTACTCATAGATGATGAAATTGAGAGTGTAATTGTATTAAGAAAATGATAAAAGTTAATATAATTAAATAACAAAATATGTACAAATGTAAAATCATGTATATGTAAATATTATATATTATAGATTTTCACTTTAAAAATTGTCAATAGTACACTCTTTTAAATAAATTTTTCAATAGCATTTTTTATCATCGGGGAAATTAATGTGGGAGTCTTCACATTATATAGATTTAATCTTTATTAAGATTTTCATTCAATATGCCACCGCCTTGGTGTCGGCATATAACGGTGATCGACATGTACGCATAACTTCTGTTTTTTTTTTTTTTGATGGTGCGGGACAAAAGTTTCATGGGCTTACTTTTTACACCTTGTTTTTTGCTCCCCACACCTTACAATTTTTTTTGTACATTTCTTTTTTAAAAATATCCTTTTCATCTCGTTAGTACATTCATATTTGTACTTTCTGGAAATTATTTTCTGAAAACGTCCGGAAATTAAATTCCGGACATTCAAAAAAAAAATTCCAGGAAAGCTCCGGAAAAATAAATTCGGGAGACAGAAAACGAGTTGGGTTGTATATATTATATAGAATATAGAATAAAAAGGAAAGAAAAAAAATTATGACAGGAAGAAGTTGTACGGATTAAGGGGAGGGGGCGGCTTTGTTGCATTTAGAGAGAGATTCTGCGCAGGGCAAGCAAAGGTGATGGGAAAACATGATAATGGTGTGACAGAGAGGACCATGAGAACTAGGCAAGGCAAGCAAGAGTGCCACATAAAAGACACAACATGTACAGAACAAGATGCTTCAAGATCCAGAGACATGTTGGGATTATTTGGTTATGGATGGGAATACCAACAGAGTGAACGGTAACGGGAATGTCATCCGGATTTTATTTTTCGGATGTAAAACTCAGTATCTGGATTTTAAATTCCGGAGCTTTTCCAGAAATTCCGGAGAGTGAAATTTTTTTGAATGTCCAGAATTTAATTTCCGGAAAGTACAAATATGAACGTATTAACGAGATGAAAAGAACATTTTTGAAAAAGAAATATACAAAAAATTTTGCAAGGTGTGGGGAACAAAAAGCAAGGTGTAAAAACGTAAGCCCCCGAGTTTCATTCATTTGTTTTTAAAAGTCTTATGGGAGTGAAGGTGGCAAGCCCAGCATGTGTTCCTGATGTATTGTGTTAAATCACCATTCAAAATGTGTGGAGAATAAAGCAATTCACTTGACATGGCTCCTCGGATTTCTCGTCAATTAACATTAACATTAACATATAATACAAGATGAAGCAAATATAAATGAAATTGACACCAATATAAATACTATACAAAACCCTAAAGATTATTGAGAAAGCTTAAGATCACTACATCTGAATTGACATTTGAATCTCTTATCTAAACCTTCACATTAGTGCCGTTTATAATAAGTTGCCGAGGTGAGACCTTGTGGGTTCTAGTCCCAAATGAATACGGACGGAAGCAATTCTAATTTGGGATACTCTCAACTTCCACAGGCCAAGCACTCTTCTCGGTTTGTCAAAGAGCACACCATCTGTGCCATCTTGTTTAGGGATGGCAATTTGTATCCTACCCATTGGGTACCCACAAAAATTACTTATAATGGGTAGGATAATTACCCGTACAATGGGTAATGGTTTGGGTATGGATAATTACCCGCAAATATCTAGACAAATCAGTATTATGAATATTTCTCTCTCTTAGTTATTAAAATAAAAATACACGTATCAAAGTGTTAATGGATGTCTATATAAAACTTTTTACACTAACAGTGTATACTACTTTAATTCTATTATTATTAAGGATATATGTTCTAAATTTTTTTATTCACAAATGCGGGCCATGCGTAATATTGCTATTATTTTTAAAAAGAGTTTTATTTTATGCACTGTCAGTGTAAAAGAGTTTTCATAGACATCTAATAATATCTTAATAAATTAGTATCATTGTTATTTCTCTCTCTTAGTTATTAAAATAAAAATACACATGTCAAAATGTTAGTGGATGTCAATGTAAATTTCTTTTTATGCTAACAGTACATACTATTTTAAACCTTTTAAATATATTAAATGTGGGTCAAGCAATTTTTTCATTAAGCACACTTTCATGTGGGTGCTACTATTTTGGAAATGAGTACCATTAATTCATGTGGGTCCCATTTGAATTTTGACCCACATGAATATCAACCAATATGAAGAAGTGTGACACAAAGAAAGTGTTGGAAAGTGTGTTGCTAGCATTTCTCTTGTTATAATTTCTTTAAAAAAATGTGAATTCTCTGGTGCTAACAATAAATTCAGTGTAACTTTTACACTCCTTATGTGGCTCAATCACATCTTGACAAGTCAATTGATGAACCCATATCAGTAACACATGAGATGTACTTTCATTTTTATGGAAAGGCCCCTACAAGTCTTGCCTTTGCTTTCTACCCCAAGGACCATTTTGCATAATTATATCTGAATAAAAAAAAATTTAAAACAAATCAACAAGGGTTTCCCTAATCTAAGTCAGAATAAAAAAGAACTTCCATCTTCTCCTCTGCGTTCATCAACCTTCATCCCATTGTTCATCCTTTTTGCAAAAAATCAAAGAGCATCATTCCAACCCTAAGCACCACCACCTGTAAGACCAGGATATCAAAAGATCGAAGAGCGCCGTTGAAGTAGTAGATCGATCCTTAGAACCATTGTTTGAGGACTCTCTCTTTTTTCGTATTTTTTTTGCATTTTTTGAAGGTAGAAATTACACCTTTTTAATCTAGAATAGTCGAAATAATCATCCCTGATGAAAATCCATTAGAATGTGTTCAGAAATGTTGAAGAAAGCGATCGATATTAATTGTGGGTCACACTAGAACCCATAATCATGCATATTGTGTCTTCTGACCCGGGTGAAGGTTAGGGATGATTCGAATGTCATTGAGATTTTAAAGTTTAAGAGTGTGTTTGGGATTTGGGAAAGCTGGAAAAAAAAGATTATGCTGATAATCTGTTTTCAAATAATCGATTATTGTGATAATCAATTATAATCAGAATCTGTTTTTGTTTGCGTATGTTTGCTGAAAAGTTATTTTAAAATAATCTATTTCGTTTGGGCGGTACAAAAATAATCACTTTTATATTGTAAATACGAAAAAATGGTATGAAATTATTTGTTCTTATTAATGATATTTGATGTTTTTTAACATTAATACCTTTTAAAATATTTATTTCTTTTATATTTTCTTATCAATTTTTTCTATTATAAAGTTTTTTAAAAAACTTTTATTTTAATATAATTTTATTTAAATTTTAAAATATTTATAGAATATTTCGTAAGCTTCTGAACCGCCATATGCCTTTTAACATCACAATTTAACTTAAGAGTTTGCTCATCTTTCAACGTTCTGTGTCTTTTGTGTGTGGGGGGCCCGGTAAGTTGGGAAAGGAAGTTTTGACACACACAAATAATCAGAATCAAATAATCAACCGGTCCTCAAGAATAGATGGTTCCAATCAAGGTTTTTCATCCAATAAAAGCTTTTTAAAAATTTAAGCTTATAACCCAAACGTAAAAGATTGTTATAAAAAAGCTTTTTTCTCAAATAAAACAGCTGAAACCTTAAAAAAGAATCATTCCCGAACACATTCTAAATAGATAAAAATGTTTATAATCAAGCATCGCATGTGCTAGTGTGGCGGTGGTTGGTATCACTTAACCAATAATGTCATAGGCTAGGTTCGAATCCTGGTGACCTAAATATTTGCTAGACAACATACATCTGCTGCACCAACAGTTGCATTTTACTTCTTGTAAACAATTTTATCTCTTTAAATATTGAAGATCACATGATTTTTTTGTCTTTATTTGTTTTCCAATTTTCTAAGTCCACTCTTTTTTTTTTCAAATTGTTTCTTAAATGGGCCAAGTTGACTAAATTGGACTAGATTAGTTAATCGGGAAAATTGAGTTAATTGGGCAAAGACAACTTAAGTAATTATATGTCTTTTTAATTAAAAATTAAAATGGCTAGAGTTGACGGTGTAGGATTCAAACTGGTGATCTAAATAGTTGCTAGACAACATACATCCGCTGCACCAACAGTTGCATTTTACTTTTTATAAACAATTTAATCTCTTTAAATATTGAAGATCACATGATTTTTTTGTCTTTATTTGTCTTCCAATTTTCTAAGTCCACTCTTTTTTTTTTTCCTTTCCAAATTGTTTCTTAAATGGGCCAAGTTGACTAAATTGGACTAGATTAGTTAATCGGGCAAATTGAGTTAATTGGGCCAAGACAACTTAATCGGGCAAATATGACCCGATCGAGCCAAGATGACCTAATTGAACCAAGATGACCTGATTAGTCCAAGTTGAGTTAATTGGGCCAAGTTGACTAAATTGGGCCAAGATGACTTAATCGAGCAAATATGACCCAATCGGAACAACATGACCTAATTGGGTCAAGATAAGTTAATTGTGCCAAGTTGAGTTGATTGGGCCTATTTACGTTAATTGGGCCAGTATGAAAGTTGTAGGATTTGCAACTTTTGTTACTGTACTAATCCAGCTAAGCAGATTATCATAACTTATCTTAAGTAAATCTTCCTAAAATAGCAGTATCATGCCATAAAAGTCACTGTAGTTTTAGGATTGTACTTTTGTGAATCTTCAATGAATTGGGCAAATGCATAATTGCATGTTGGGATCCTTATTCTGTGTTATAAACTTGAAAATTCATGTTATAAATATTCATTTATTTCGGGTTTATCCCAAATCTATACTATATACATTTAAGAATAAAACTCATTGAATGCTCTTACAAGTGTCATCTTCTCATGCATTTCACATTTAATGCATTATTTCCAGCTTTTAATTAACAAGAAAATTTTATAATTAAAGCTTTCCATTTATTTCACATCAAGAATATATATATATATATATATATAGCAATTAGCAATAATCACATTGAATTCTCATTCATGTGTCAACCTATGAGTAAAATAACATCTAATTCAGAGCCAGAAATTAAGCTCATGGGCACATATCTAAGATGGCAATAAATCATTTTTTCCTAGCATTAAACATTATATAAAATCTTAAAAGAAGGTTATATACAGTTGAAAGCATCAATTAATAATATTTTTTTTAAACGAGCACACAATCTTTTTAATAGCATGTTGGTCTTCTTCTTTTTTTAAATTATATACAGAAGGTTACTTCCTCCAAACCCTAGGTGTATGATTATAATTTCTTTAAATATATATTGCATGTAGCACAGGCCAACAGATATGTTGTAAAATGTTTTTCGTGTAAAATATTTTTTTAACCAAGAAAATTTCAATTTTTTTTAGTATAGTATATAAAGTATAAGACATGAGGATGAATGTTGTACAAGAAAATATGGGAAAATTACATACATGACACAACACATATTTTACACTAAAAACATTAATTAATATCTATATATAAATTGATGAATATGGAAATCATAGAAACATTACATATGGGAATAAAATTTTACATAAAAACAATGTCAATGATGTGGCGAAGTTTTTTTAGTACAGTATATAAATTGTTGCAAAGTTTTTTACAATGTTAACCAATCACAAATCATGGAATCAATAACTTTTAAGGTGATTTGGATAAGAATAAAAAATAAAAAAATTTCAATGATGTGACGATTTATTATTGGTTGACAGTGTAAAAAATCTTTATATTGATAGTGTATAGCAATTAAACTCTAAAAACAATGGGGGGATTTATACTTAAAGATATATTTCAGTTAAATCACAAGGATGAACATTATCCATATAGGTTTCAAATCTAAAATCTTAACAAATTTTTTAATACAATTTATTGTCCTTTTCTTTATTATCAATAACATCTATTAAATATAATAATTTACTTTTTACATCAAATACCAATATTCTATTGGCATCAATTACCCCGTGTATGGCACGGGTCAGTTACTCTAGTAATCATTTTATAAAAGAATAATTTATGTCTTTAAAGATTCATCTTCATCCTCAAATTGCAAGGTAGACAACCTCTTATTTTTCCAAATTACATGAAATCATGGTAAAACATATCCCAGGTCTTCGATTTAGTGAACAAATTTACTGATGATTATGTATTTTATAATTCAAAATATTTGTATAGTTAAATGAATAATGAATCTCTCTATGATTTTATTTGAAGTGGAAAATATTGAAATAAATTTAGTTACAGTTTTTAAATAAATTATCTCTGAATAAAAAGGAAGACATTTGACACAAATACATAAATAAAAATAAGTATGTACCATATTTTATGACGAACTCTGTTCATTTAAGTTTTTTTGTTGATTAGTTTCAAGTTTTTGATAATGCTATTTTCACTATAGTTTCAAATTGGCTCAGACTTTTAAAAGCCATTATGAAAACAGGCTCAATAGGTCGAAACCATGAATAGCAGGTTTATATCAATAAAAGCGCATAACTGGTACTGCCAGAGATCAAGATTAGAATTGATGCTTTAATTTTATCAAATGCATTATTGGTACCCATATATATACTTTATATTTATAAATACACCATTAATCACAAATAAATTAAATTTACATGCTAAATGAAATAAACTATTAATCACAAATAAATAAAGTAAGAATGCTTTGAGTAATCTCTCTATGAGGGATGCATAATTACTCGAAACTGAAAACATAAAATATTCAAGACATCATATTCAAGAACTTCATATTCTCTTGAGTATTTTCATTTAGCCACAAATATTTCTCTGTACTCTTAATTTATGGATTATATTTTTCTTTATTACTTTCACCTTTTCAGACACGCACCTTCATTGTGGCTCTGGCTTTGAGCAGGCTTGTGTTTCTAAATCTGAACATTCAGGTTTGTTTGTATAACCAAAAAAATTGTGACCTTTTTTTTTGGTAACCATGAAAGAAAATGTAATTTGGCATGAAGAATATGTACCACAAAAAATAGAAAATAAAAATAAGCTAGTTGCTTCCTAAAGTTTACCTCTTCGTGTAGCTCCAACCAACAAATCAAAACCTGCAAAGGCTGTACGTTTTGCAAGTTGTGGTGCATTTGCACTTCAGTGTCTTGGGGCTATCTTTACATAAACGTACTATAATGCAGCAGAAAAGTGATGTTGTTGATGTTTCAGGTAATTTTTCCTTTCTATCAAAGATCCTTTTGTCTAAGCATAATCTAATTATTCCGAGTAGGAAATGTTTTTCCTATGTTTTATGAAAACATAGAAAATATAGATGGTTTAGAAAAATATAGGAGTGAAATTTGGAGAATGGTATTTCATTTGCATCCTTTTTCTATGAATGATTTTATTTTATGAGCTTCAGAGTAATGCATACTCTATACTTCAGTAAAATTCCTTCGAAAAGCAATACCTAATACATTTTACAGGTGAAGACGAGAACAAAATTTCATTTGGGCAATCGGGAAGATTTTCTTTGTGTGAACTCTAAGTTGCTACTAAAATTTTCAGTGAAAGCAATGTAATTGGACAAGAAAGTTTTGGAAAAGTTTACAGAGGAATCCTCTCAGATGACACAAGGTTGCTGTGAAACGCCTCTCTGATTATCATAACCCTGGTGGAGATGCTGCATTTGAAAGAGAAGTTTTGATTGGTTTAATTCTAGTTTCCTGTTTTCATTTCCTGATTTTAAGTATAATTACAACAATAATTATAAAACTATTATATTGTTTTCGTTTTGTTTCTTGTTTCCTAAGGTTTATACAGGAAACGGTGAACACAAAAGTGTTTCTTATGCAAATTTTTAAAAACAAGAAACACAATAAAAACAATGTGACAGATTTTTAAATATTTGTGTTGTATTTATTTATAAAAATAGAAAATGAAAATAGGAAACTAGAATTAAGCTAAACATACCCTAAGCATTGCAGTTCACAGAAACCTCTCAAGACTAATAGGGTTCCGTGCTACTTCAACTGAAAGAGTCCTTGTATATATCCTTTCATGGAAAATTTAAGTGTAGCATATCGATTGAGAGGTAAAAATGATAACTTCTTCCATCCTTTGTTCTTTAATTTAATGCTTATACTGGATTGCAGTTTTTAAATTCAACTTCATTATTAAACAAGTCAGAGGTAGTAAAATGCTGCAAGGAGTGGGTTTTTTGTTTTTCTTCTTTCCACCGCATTATTTTGCTGATATTTTTTGATACATAAGAGTTGAAAACAAACTAAAATAACATTCTTTCTTTCCTATTATACCAAAAAAAAAAAAAAAAAATTCTATGAGAGAAAGAACTCTCGCTATAGCCTACAGAAGGATTTTTTTTTTTTTTTTTGGTTTTTGGTTTTTAAAAAAGGTAGGTATAAAGGGTAGTCCAAAGACTTGAATGTAAGAATAACATTATTTTCTTAGTTATATTTAAGGGGTTTATTGGATTGAGATTTTAAAAGACTGTTTTGACATAAAAAAAAGTCTTGTGGATTTTGAAAAATTATGTAGGAATGTAATGATTAATAAGACTTTTTTTTTAAGATTGTTATAATTAAAATTTTTCATGCTTGGATTTTGAAAGATTTATGTCATAAGACTTGATGAGATTTGAAAGGAGTATATGGATGTATTAAATTTGAAAGAAACAAGGATTTTAAGCAAAGATTAAGTGAAAATGAAAAGAAAGAAAGAAATAATTTTTAATAAAGAAAAGTAAAACCCAATATATTTTTCTAATCTTTTAATAATCGATAGCTTCATGTCCTCCATGGTACAAGATTCATAGTTCTTTTTCTTTTGTTATTTTCTTGTTGTGAATCCCCATTTGAATTACTACTATAATATATGTAAGTAACTTATTATTCATTTCACAATAATACATATCATGTCAATAAACAAAATTACAATTTTGATAATAATACCTATCATAGCAACCAAGTAATTTCAAAACTTTTACTTGCCATCATAATTTTCTGGAATGAGTGCCGAAAATATATCGAAAGCCAAAGTTTTGGAAGATGTTATGTTGAAAGAGATTTAATAGCCAATTTTTTATGTAACATGAGTGCAAGAATAGAATAAACCATGCATGGTTAGTGAAAGACATAATAGAAGCCAACATGAATAAAGACATTAGACATATAGAACAAAACATAGTGGGGTTGGTTCTGCTTGCTAACAAATATGACAAAGTAACCCAGCAAAAGAACCACACACACTAATGGTGATTCTCATTAGAAAGAGCGGAGTAGAGAGAAAGAGAGTCTTCAAAATCCCATAGGTTTGGTCGGGATAATAACTTATAAATGTTCTCAAGAAAATCAATAGTTAACGCAACAACTTCTTCTTTCTCTTCTTCTTTCCTCTCCAAAATCCATTCGCCGCCTCCTCCCCTATCCGGCTCGTCGTCCCTCTCACCCCGGTTCGCTACCCCCTCTCTCCAGTAAGCTCTATTCCTCTTTCTCTTTGATGTTTATGTCTTTGTTGTTCAAATTTACTCTGGAAGTGGGGTTTAACCGTTTAAGTGCTTGTCTTTGTTACCCATTTGGTTGGATTGGTGACTGGCTAGTTTTTTAGTTTGTCGGTGGGATGGTTTTGGTAAATCTGACGGGCTTAATTCGAGTGTGGAGTGGTATGTAGTTATTGTGGTTTTTTGGGTTACACTTGCATTCCATAGGTCTTGATTACACTAGTCTTTGATTTTTCTTATAAGGGGATGTTTCTTTCGTGGGGTTTTTTTGGTAACTAAGTTTGTAATTAGCTTACTTAGTCTTTTTTTTTTTTTGCCTTAAATTATCCTTTTGGAGGCTTCAGGTTGGGACTTTATATACAGCGGATGGGACCTTGCCTTACTTTCTTTTGTTGCAATAAGGGCCAAGGCCCAAGAAAAGAAAAGAAAAATACTGAAACAGAGACTGCACGGAGAATGCAAATCCATCCTTTATTATCAATGATCAAGTACGTAGCAAAAATAGGGACCATCTGTCAAAAAAAAAAAGCTAACATAGGGCTCATTCCTATTATTAACCCTCTTCATCCAATCTCTTCCCTTTTATTAGGGATGGCAATGGGTAGGGTTTGGATAGGGTACTATAGTACCCGTCCCCATATCCGTGTTTGAAAAAATTACCCGTACTCGAACCTGTATCCTCATGGGTAACAACTTTAGTACCCTTACCCGTACCCTCTGGGTACCTAAGTACACGTACACGTACCTGCACCCGTTACCCGTACTTTAATAGTGAAAAAGTAAAAAATAACAAAGAAAGTTATAACAATTAAAAAACGATTCAAAGGTTAAGGCTAAAATCGAATCACCGATACTCTCGTTAATTGGGTAGTCATGATGCATTGCTAGATGCCACTCATTATTTATAATATTTAATATTATTGCCAACTTAGTGGGAGCCTATAGGGTCACATGCATAGAGCAAATGGGGAGCCTATTGGGTTTATAGTGTACAAAGCCCAATAGGGTAAGCAGTTAGGTTAAAGAGAGCTGCCAACTTATAAATAGAAGCGATCTCCCCTCTAACCTAGTCTTGCTAACCGTGCCTCCCTGATGTCGTCAGCCAGCACAAGACGCATTGCTCCGATGCCCATTTGCTCGCGTGGACTAAGTAAAGATGCCACCCCTTCTTGGCACTAGTGATCTAAACGAAAAGCACACTTCAAGAGGTAAACACAAATAGCCTTTTTGTGATTCATGTTTTGTAATGAGCGATCCATGGGATGGTTTTCTTCCGCTTTGATATATGATTTTAAAAGAGGATTATCTCATAAAAATCCAACATTTTATTCATGAATATCTTTTATTTTGAGAATGATTTTTTATTACTACACCCAATCTCAAATGTTCTAACAAGTTGCACAGTAGATACAACTATAACATTAATTAAGAATTAAAAAACATTTGGTCTTATGATTTAGTGTATTTTTGAATTTTAGTTTGTCCCAATAACATAGGTTTGAAATCCAAACTTGCTTTTACCATTTTGTCAATGTTTTATTTCCCTTTGAACTTAGTTGAAAGAACTATATTTAGGGCCTAGCTTGGAATTGGTTTGAAACAAAAGTTGCTTTTGAGTTTGCCTTGAAGGACCAATGTAACTAACTAGAGTAACTGACCCGTGCCATGCACGGGAAACATGCAAATTTTATATACCATAAATTATTGAATTATGAGGTTAATTATATAAAAATATTTAAAAAAATTGTTATGTAAAATATAAAAAATAAATCTTCATATAATTTTAATTATAATTTTTTTTATCTATCATATATTTTTTTCTCCTGAAAATCTATTAGATTTATTTCTCATTTGTTCCCATGCAAGTTATCCATTTTTAGAAAATATATGTATCTATCATTTTGTTTTTTTCTTCTCTCATAAAAACATATTTGATTTATTTCTCCTCTTTTCTCATGCAAGTTAACCATTATATATATATATATGTATGTATTTATCATTGTTTCTTATTTTTTGAAAGTATGTTTGATTTATCATATTTTTTATTCTCTCTTGAAATTCTTATGACTTTTATTGTTTTCTTTGGTTAACAATTTTCTCATGTGCAGAATCTTTTTTTTTCCCCCCAAACTTACAATTTAATTTGATTTCACTGAAATTAATTATAAATCTGTGGCTGGTGTGTTAAAGCCAATGAATAGAATTTGATTCCAATTTGCAATGGGTAGATGCTCGTTCAATATTTTTTTGAACATATATTTTTATTCACATGCTTTTGGAATTGAAATTGAAATGACGGTGTATTACTGATTGTTGGAGATATTGGCTTTTGCCATTTATTGTTAATAATAACTCATTATGTATTTACAACAACAAAAAATGGCAAATAGGTAGGGATTCCATGTTTTCATATTTATGACAATAACCATGAAGAAATCAAAGCCCCAAAAGACTGCCCTTGATTGTGTGTTGGCTAAAATGGTAAAAATAAAAATACTAAGACACATGTAAAACATATGTATTTGATTCATTATTTATTATTCATTATTATTTATATGCATGAATGTCATTTCGATAGTTTCATCATTATTATACTCATATTTTATTTGACTATCTTCAATATAATTAATAATTAATATCGAAAATAATAATTTATCTTCAATAATATTTTTATGATATATCATGTCATTTGTGAAGTTATAATTATAACCATTTTTTATTTTATTTTCAATATTTGAAGTAATCAGCTAAAGTTAAAATTTTGAATAATATAATATCATAAAATTATTTCAATTTCCCGAATCATACTTTTCATTATTTACTGTGTAATGATCCTAATATTAAATGTATGCATGTTAATTTAATTATTTGTAATATAATTAATATTACAAATCATAAATGTAGTAATATTTGCACGATATTATTAATAATATTTGCATGATATCTTCTTTCATTAATAACATTGATGAAATTATAATTAAATTAATCCATTTCCTTCTTATAATTTGAACTAATTTCTGCCTCAAAAAAAAATTTGAACTAATTTCAATCTAAATTTTAACTTTTGAATTTCAAATATTGTTTACATATTTACTTTATTTACATATTTAAATATAATGTAATACTTTATTAAGATTTAAAATACAGGGATGGAAATACAGAAAAGATTAATCATACCATAAAATAGAAAGAAAAAAAACTTGCCTTCACTTGAAAGTCTCAACTGATAGCTGCAACAGATGAGAAGAACAAAGGAGAAAAGTGTATATAAAATGTAAGAACAAAATAGAACAAAAGAATATAAAAACGATAAGAGAGAGGAGTCATACCAGAGAAAGAAGAGTTCAGGGGTCGTGTGAGAAAGAGAAGAAGAGTTAGGAGAATAAAAGGCCAATAAATATCAATCAAATCAAATTTGAAAAATATCAATCAATCAAATCAAATAAATATCAATCAAATCAAACCAAATTTTCATATTCAAATAAAATTTGAAAATTTTTCATTGATAGATTTTCTCATAATAAAATAAATAATTGACCTTCCAATAATACTCCTTTATGAATTTGAAAATTTATGTCTTTTAATGCATTGAAATCTTTTCTTTTATAGGCAAATTGCTACATATCTAGTCATCCCTTGAAACGTGGTATGAATGACAGGTAGGAAAACACTGACACAGACAGTCTGATTGAATGACACGTGTAAAACAGATTCCTACATACATTTTCCTTTGTATATATTATAGATTATAGATTTCTTGCTTTTGCATTCACCACTCGAAAAATAGGCTCAACAAAATAAATAAATCGAGTAAAATTTTTTATATATATACATATTTGTTACATAATGAACATAACATATGTTAATTATTTTTAAATTATAAAATTATTCAAAACAAGTTTATATTCGGTCTTATACTCTTATTCTCAAATATGCTTGTTTAAATAGACTTTTTTTATCATATTTATCAACAACTAATATAATAATCGTATATTCTACGAATAAAATAATTAAAAAATTATACTTATTTGAAGTTGTTGATCTCAATAACTAAAAAAAAAAAACAAGAATGTAATGAAAAATAATTTTTTTTCAATATAATTGATACACTTTTAATATGGATTATTTGTTAGAGCGTACTGAAAATAATATTTTTAAGAAATATACATATATATATATATATATATATAAAATATGGATTGAAAATATAAATACATATATGAATCATATTCTTTTTTCTACAATTTCCAAATTACATATTTTATTTTTTAAATTAGAAACCAACTTTTTTTGTAGACAACAAAGTATAAGATTAATCTTTAAAAATAATTTTTAGTACATAAATATCAAATTGCTTAATATAAATATTTTTTTTTATTTGTAAATAACTTAATGGTGTTAAGTCTAATAGTTAATCAACAACAAAAAATGGGGCGGAGTGTAATTTATGGCCGCTGCTGTGGTTTGTTGTTTTTTTGGGTATTCCGGAACGGCCACCGCACCGGTTCCCTAACTGTCACTCTCACTCTCACTCTTCCATATGTAAACCTCTCGCCGTTCAGACCTTCCCTTTTCCAAGATGGAAGATTTGAAGATGGCTCCTCTTACTTTCAAAAAAGACAAAAAAGATGGATCTCGTCCATGTTTTACCACCCGGTTCAATCCTCATGGTAAGATGCTTAAAGGAATGATTTTCAATTTTTATTTTACGAGTCCTTTAGTTTTTGAAGATTTTACTTTTTTATTGGTAGGTGACCTAGCAGCATGTTTTTCGGCATTCGCTCATGGTTTGATGGTTGCGGTTGATCCTTACACACATGAAGGCATTCTCGTTGCTAAGTCTAAAGAACATGGTCATGTCCTTGGTGTGCAGGTTATTTTCGTTCTCATAATATAGCAGTTTGATTTTGATTTTTTAACTTCTTAATTTTTAGGCAAAGGCTGCATTATATTTAAACAAGCATACTTGAAAATAATAAGTATAAAGTTTGTGTTGTTGGGTCCGTTCGTTTGTTTTATGTCTAGCCTCTTGTTTGGCTTTGCGACTGTACATATTGGATTGCACATTAAAGTTTTCACTTGTTTAATTATTTTTGTTAGTTGTCTACATCTGCTTACTTGGTAATAACAACTATAATTAATTTTATTTTGAATATTGTAATTTCATGTCCAAGCTTGCAAAATTGTCTTTCTATTTAGCCTTTAAAGGGAAAAATTAGATTCCTCTATTTATGCTGTTGAGTGATGCATCCATTCTGGGCCTTGCAAAGTGCATTGCAATATAATATATTTTGGAATCCTTTCAGATATTTTCATGTCTATTTATATTTCATTATTTGTTGACATCTGAATCACATTTGTGCAGAAAGAAGTTGGCTCAACAAGAGGGCTCAGTGTTTTGAACCCATTTCACTCCAAGTTCGCTGCTGCTATCTATGCTGGGATTCGCAAAACATGGATTGTAAGAAGTTTCATGGTTTCACGTCATGTTTTTTCCATGGCATTGTGTTCTAAATACTTTAGTATTGACGTTTATATGTTTTTTGCATTACTTTTGTCTAATAAAGAAACCTGGAGCCCGAGTTCTTTACCTAGGAGCTGGTTCTGGAAAAAGAATAACGGTCTGTCATGTGTCTGACATTGTTGGCCCAGTATGTACAAGTTCATATTTACATCATCTTTACTTATGTATTGGAAGGGTTGCTTATAATATGTTGTCTTTTGTATGTAGGCAGGAGTTGTTTACGCAGTAGAAATTTCAGAAACAAGTTACCGTGGCTTGGTGAGAAAGGCAAGGAAGCATACTAACATTGTACCCATTTTTGAAGATGCTAGACATCCAGAAAAGTACAGAAACTCGGTTGGCATGGTAGATGTGATATTATGTGATGTTGCTCAGCCTGATCAGGTTTAGAAATCTAATAAGCAACAGTTTTACATTTTGATGACGAGTGATGACATTTGCCTCGTGTCTTTCGAACTAATAATACTGGTTTTCCGTAACATCTTGTATCTGTATTTCTATTCATTTTTAATTATTAATATGATTTTCCTTTCTTCCTAATTGTCTGTCAAATTGGTCAGATTTCTCCTCAACTCATGGCTTATTTGTTTAGCTCTTTTTTATATTTTCTTTTCCACCTTCAATGGTGCTATTTTGCTATTTCTTCTTTCCGAATATATCTTTGCTGTTGTCTATGGTCATTAGTTTATTTGGGTGCTATCCAGTATTTCGATGTCTATTTCCTTTAGTGAACTCTTATATTTGCATGCTGACTGTGATTGATAGTGTTTTTATATATTAATTGTGTTCCTTGTTATATGAAAGTATTCTTAAAAAAATTTAGTTTTATTTAGAGTTCATTTGCAATGTTTTGCTTTCAAATTCTTAAAACCTTTGCATTTAAAGTCCAGTGATTATTTTCTGTAGACTTTTTTTTTACATGGCGATTTTGTGTTTTGTTCACTCGAATGTATACTTTGTTAATATATGCATTTGCTGAGTTACTCTGATTCCTCTTCAAGACATCATGGATGATGCAGACCCGAGATTCTGATGCACATCAATTTTGTTTCTGTTATTTCCCCCCTCAATATGATAACAATGATAATGCAATAATTAGTTACCTGAAAAGTTGGCTTTTGTGTGTTTTCTAACTTCTGTCAATAAATACTCTCTGTTTTATTTTCCTTTGTTAATTTACTAATGCCTTTTTCAAATTTTCGCCATTGGTTCAAGTCATATGATGGTAATTTGTGATTTTCTTCATTTTCTATACAATGTTTTCTATATGCTGACCACCGACTTAATAAGTTGAAACTCCGGTTAGTCTGTGTATCATTTTTATTTATGCTATTCCAGTGACTATTGCAGGCAAGCATTTTAGGGCTGAATGCTTCATATTGTCTCAAAGTAGACGGCCATTTTGTTATTTCAATCAAGGTTTGTTTGGAAAACTAATCACTCTTCAGTAGACTTCCTTTGGTTTTTATAACAATTAAAGGTGTTAAGATTGGAAAAACTCCTAAATTAATGTTGATATTTAAACTAGATTTTTCCTACCATAATTTTAATATCGAAATGTTTTTAATGGGTGAATTTTCATTTGATTGAATTTTGAAATAATACTCAATTCTGTTGTAAATGTTAGGCTAGCTGCATAGACTCCACAGTCTCTGCTACTTCAGTGTTTGTTGATGAAGTCGTCAAGCTCTGCTCCGATGGATTTCTGGATTTGGAGCTAGCCACCCTCGAACCATTTAGGCCTGACCATGCTTGTGTGGTTGGTGCATTCATGTTGGGTGATGACTTTGAAATTGGTAAAGAAGAAGCTGTAGACATCGAAGGCATGGAAGTCTCCAAGCAAAAGTTGACCAGACGTATCAATCACTTCAAGGTAATTGATTAATCATGTTATTCATTTCTGCATTTTCTGTCAAAGTTTTATATATTATGATGTCTTATGATCTGGTTTTACTACATTACATACAGATTAAGCTTCAAAATCCATGTCGGAAAGGAAAGAAACTCCTTGTTCTGGATATTGATTATACCCTCTTTGATCATCGCTCTATTGCTGAGAACCATCTTCAACTTATGAGACCTTGTAACTTAACTTTTCTCTTTCTTGTTTATGCATGCTTTTTTTATGGCTTCTTTGCTTTTGGTTGTTTTTGGTTGATTCAAAGTTTTCAATTTCTTGTGCAGACCTTCATGAGTTTCTTACATCAGTTTATTTGGAGTATGACATTATGATATGGTCTGCAACCAGGTGCCATTATTGATCATTCACTCTTTTGTTTGTAATTGTATATTTCATATCTAGTTTTTTTTTTTCCCCCTCCTTTTCTTTGGGGGAGAATAACTGTGGCACACATATATTTTATACATGATACTAACTGAACTGTGAATGATTCCCTTATATTTTTTACGATTTTCATGGAATGAAATGGTTTACTTCCTGCAGCATGGAGTTGATTAAGGTCAAGATGGGACAACTAGGGGTTCTGGACAATCCTAACTACAAAATCACAGCACTTCTTGATGACTTGGCAATGTACACCGTTCAGTCAATATCTCGTGGGGTCTTCACTTGCAAGCCACTGGGGTTGATCTGGGCTCAGTTCCCTGAGGTATAATAAATATATGCTATTTATCTTTTGTATGTAAACAGAACTATGTTAGTACAGAAAGGACACCCAAAAAGCTATTGCTGCAACATCTTCTCATCTTCCTGAAAAACTAAATAAAGATTTAATGCTTGTGAGGATAATAGTAAGTAACCTAGGTTAGTTATGGAACGTGTTGATATAAGTTAAAAAAATTTCAAAATGTAGCTCTACTTAACATCCGAGTTGTTGTAATCTATATGTTTTTCATTTTTGCAACATAAAACCATGATTTAGTTGTTTTGATGGTGATTTGTTATTTTATTTCAGTTCTACAATGCTTCAAATACTATCATGTTTGATGACCTTCAAAGAAATTTTATGATGAACCCACAAAATGGTTTGACAATTAAACCATTCAGGAATGCTCATGTTAACCGAGATAGTGATCAGGAGCTTGTGAAACTTACCCAGTACTTACTGGCCATTGCAGAGCTTGATGACTTGAGCAAACTTGATCATAATAATTGGGAGTTGTTCACAGAGGACAATGCTAAATGCACAGAGGAATCTGGTAATCAAGATGCAGCTTCTTAACTTATACAAACTGAATTTTTATAGGAGGGGCAGTTCAGACTGAGGATTTCAATTTTTAATTCAAGTAATTATGTTGGGAAAGGATGATGAACAACAGAAAGGAAAGGATTCCTTGTAGCAGTAGTGTGGGGTTAACTAAGCTGACTAATGTTGCTTGTACAATTTCTGATAGCAACAGCCCAATCACAGCCCAAGAGACTAGGCCCAAGAGAGACAGCAGGAGGCCCAAATACTTAGAGAATTACATATGAACAAACAACTAGAATATTCTAGTGCTGAGTCACTCATCATAGGCACATTTACATAATCTGTTACGATTGCATTCTGTTATTTTCCATTCAGTAGATTCCTTGTCTCTGTTTCCTAGAATTGCGGATAGCCAATGATTGGCCGATGTATGCATGTTTAAATATTGCACTATGGAAATGAATGAAACATGAAGAATATTATCCAGAAATTCTCCCTATTCTCTCTGTTTTCTTAGGAGCTGCCTTGTGCTCGAATTCAAGGACTATCCTCATCCTATCAGTTGGAGTGCCGTCAACTGTGCCCTAATGTCACTCAGGGTAGTGAATAGCGTGCAATAGCAGCGCAATAGCGGTGGTGCGTGGCGGAGCGGCCGGCGACTGCTACCTCGGCAGTGGGGCGGAGCGTTTTTGGGTAGCGGCCGTCGCGGCCGCTATTGCGGCTGGAAATTGCGGATTCGCGGTCTGTTGCGGCGCTACAGGGCCGCTAGGGCTTCATGACCCGATTTTCCAGTTTTGCGCAACGGAAATATTGGAGTGTAAATGCAGAAGATAAATGTATGATGTGAAATGAAGACGCTAATAAGATGCAGAAGATACAGAGACGTAAAGGAGTGGGAGTCGTGGGAGAAATGAAGAGTTTCTAGACCTAGAGACATTAAAATGCATTTGTGGTGGAACTGTGGGAGTCGTGGGACAGTAAAATGCAGAGACACGTAGTTTGTGGTGAGAGAAATGAAGAGTACGGAGTTTAGAGGAGAAAGACAAATTGTTTTGCTTTTAACTCTTGACTAATTCTAAAACAGAAATGCTATCTTGACACACAATCCTACACCTTACACCGTATAGTGCCGCACAGTGCAGCAGTGCGGCACTGTAGCGCCTTTTTTTTTTTTTTTTTTTTTTTTTTAAGTTTTGGCTTTTTTTTAAATGTTATTTTTGATAAATAAATTTTTTAGTTAAGTATGTGCAAATATCTGGTGAATCATGTACAAATATCTGGTGAATTCAATTCATTATCTGGTGAATGGGTTTTGTTGAGAAATAAAATTTTTCGTTAAGTGGTGAATCATGTACAAATATCTGGTGAATTCAGTTCATTATCTGGTGAATGGATTTTTTTGAGAAATAAATTTTTTGGTTAAGTATGTACAAATATCTGGTGAATCATGTACAAATATCTGGTGAATTCAATTCATTATCTGGTGAATGGGTTTTTTTGAGAAATAAAATTTTTCATTAAGTGGTGAATCATGTACAAATATCTGGTGACTTCAGTTCATTATCTGGTGAATGGGTTTTTTTTATAATTAAAATTTTATTTTTTATAAAAAAACTAAAATTTAAAAAAAAAAAAAAAAAAAACCCCCCGCTACAGTGCAGCTACAGTGCCGCACAGTGCGGCACTGCTGCGGCACTGCGATGTCCTCGTGCGCGTCCACTGCACACATACGGTGTAAACCGTATGTGTGTCAAAAATGTGTGTCATAGTAACACATCTCATGATAATAACGAAGAGTTGGTACGAGTAGTTTATAGTTGAATAGTTATTGGTCATTACTTTAATAAAAATTAGAATATTAGCTATGAATATTAATTATTTAGTAAAAGCATTTAAAATTAATTGTAAAATTATACGTGAACGGGACAAACATGTCTACTTCAATTTTCTCTATAACATATTTCTATAACTTAACAAGAAAAATTATAAAATTATATTAAGCTTATATAATATATGAATTGATAAGTGTGCTTTGCTTAGGACTTAACAAGAAAAATTATAAAATTATATTAAGCTTATATAATATATGATTTAATCCAATTTGCATCAATAATGATTGGTTGGATCGGCTAGTTGCACTCCATAAAGGTTTTTCAGCTCAAGTGTTGCTGTTGATGACTCGAAGATATCAATTGGCAAGTTGCGTCCATAAAAGTTGCTTGGTTTAACTTTTGCCTTTGATATTTTGTTAATATCACTTGACAAGTTGCATCCACGAAAGTTCATCAGTTCAATTTTTTTGTTATTTATCCGCATTGATCCACAATTTTTTATTAGTACACATCCATCCATTAATTATAAATAAAAAGAAACTAATCTTAATTAAGTTCACCTATTTTTCCTTATTAAAAATAGAGCAAACCGAATTGAATGTTCAAACTCGTACACCACCCTAGATTTGGGTCACTTTCTGACTCCTATGATGTAAAGCATTTTTATGATAAAAAATTCGAGTCAACCCTTGCTTCAGTCAAACGATTGACCCCTACACGCAATTAACTTGCATGGATAAAATCGGAGTGCCACTGCATGATTACATCTCCTGTATTTATTTAGATAATACTCCCTCTGGTCCTATATATAAGAGACAAAATCCTAAAACACACAGATTAAGGAAATGCATTGAAATAAGCTATTTGTAATTAATATTCATATAAATTTACAAATTTAAACCCTTCAATAATTAATGAACAAACCTACTTGTATTTAAAATTGCACTGTCTCGTAAATATAAACCCTATTATAAATAAGGGTAAAATTGGAAATGAGCATTTAATATTTGTCAAAATCATGCATGTCTCTTATATTTTGGACCCAAAAAAAGTAGTCATTTACCTCTTATAATAAGGACCGGAAGGAGTAACAAATAAAAAATAGGTGTGTAAAAATTAAAATATAATAATTATAATAATAACGTGACATGTGGAGGTGGTAAAGTGGGTTACACGTCCAGTCCAGTCCATCCTAATTTGGGCTAGGGGCTTTATTGGGTTAGGCTATAAAAAGCCCAACTTTATTTGAGGCTATAAAATGGGTTACAGGTCCGGTCCATTCTAATTTTCTCCGCTTAATAACTTACTGGAGATAATGAATTTCAATAATCCTATCATCAAATTAAAACTTCTTATTGAGTAGATCAACTCCTCAGAGTTTCATAAAATTTTAAAAATATTTGATACTTCATCGAATAACTTCGATTAAACGTATAATACGTTTTCTAAAAATATGAGTAAATGTCAACTATAAGATTACATAGCTATGAATGTCTAATTTTTCTAAAATTTGGTGTGCATGATTGTTAGGTTAATATAACAATATTCAACGGTTGGATTGTTGAAATTCAATATCCCCGATGGCAATGAGTTAATAAGTGGAGTAACTCTAACAAGAGTTATTATTGGAGTAAGTGAATCCTCACACATACACACACACAAGGAGGGATCAAATTACACCCTTACATGTTTACAACTCTTACACCTAATATAAACCATTGATTTTATCTACATCTAATGGCTCTAATATTTTCATGATTAGCAAGTCACGTGAGAGAGAGTATTGTGCTCTCTTTAATATATCGACAATATATATTAAAGAATATTAAAAAAGTGTTATTGACCTTGGCCTTCCACTTTAATATGCCACCGCCTTGGTGTCGGCATATAACGGTAAATGGTGATCAACATGTACGCAGATCTTTTGTTTTTTTTGGGATGGTGCTGGACAACTTCACAAAAGGTTTATTCATTTGTTTTAAAAAGTCCTATGTGAGTGTGGGTGGCAAGCCGAGCATGTGCTCCTGGTGTATTGTGTTAAATCACCAATTAACTGAAATTGAGAAACAAGTTTTGTGATTTATATTTTATACATTCTAGTCCATGAAATCTGGCATAACATGTTGCTACAAGAGGTGGTAAATGGATAGACCGGATGGATTTTGATTCGGATTATAATAAGATCGGATAAAAATAATCCATCAATCCACTTCGATCCATTAAAATTATATTAAAAAAATCCAATCCATTCATGATCCATTTAATAAAAAAATCATCTAACCCATCCATTAATCATTTAAAAATATATTATACATTAAAATTTTATTTTAATAATTTTTATAAATTAAATATTTTCTCTCAATATTTTCTTTCTCTAAATATTTTACATAAAGTTAAAATAGCTATTTTTTTTAAAAAATATAGCTATTATGATTTTACAATAAAGCAATAATGAATAAATGATAGCAATAAATATACCATGATTCTAATCCAATATTTCACATTCTAGAGAGATTAATAAAGACGCAGAACTAGAGAGAGGTCAACGTTTTCTTTTTCATATTTTTCTTACTAAAAACTACGAAGAAATGAATTGCCAGCTAGCTAAACAAGGTTGAGTTAGGGTGGCTTCTTCATAAGGGGATGGAACATTTAAGGAGATTGAACATTTATCATAAAAGAACATTACTCTCTTTTTTTTTTATGTGAGTGAAAAGAAGATTACTATCTAAATCATATGAAAACATGATTATTATAAGATATATATTGTAGTTGTAACCCAATAATATAAATAAATATTATCATTTGTTCTTAAAAGTAAATCAAACAATAACTAAAGCCTTGATGCCTATTTCTAAACTGTCGTGCCTAATGATACTGCAACACTCTTACTAGGCTTATACTTCGGTTCATTCACTTCTGATTCACTCTATATACTTTCTTAAGGGCTTCCTATTGACACTTTTTTTTCCTCCCTACACCTTGCTTCTTTTTTTTTAAACAAAATTCGTTTCCAAAATTGGCCCTTTCCTTCTCCTTCTTCCACACCACATCCGGAAAACCCTTTCTTCCACGCACCCCAAAATTTGTTGCGCCGCCCAGCCTAGCCTCCATCACCCTCGTTCTCCCACACCACATCCGGAAAACCCTTTCTTCTACACACTCCAAACCCTTTCTGTCATGTTTTCTTCTACGCCCAGCCCAACAGCTCCACTGCCCTTGTTCTCTTGCGCAGCTTCCACCTTCTCCAAACCTTTTCCATAGTGTTTCGCTTCCAGGTCACCTCCCCTCCGACAAGCTCATCGTAACCTATCTTCCGCCTCCTCTTCCGGTAAGTGTCTTCTACGTAAACCTTTTTTTTTTGTTTGCAAAATCGCGAGTTGTCCGGAAATACAAATTCGGACATGAATAAAGACCCTCTAAAAACTATATTTCAGACTCCTACTGGATTACAAAATCTGGACGAGAAATAAATGGTCGTCCGGAAAGTATATTCCGGGTGCCTACCGGATTAAAAAATTTGGATGTTACACTTAATAAACCATAGCATCCAGACTTCTAAATGCGAAAGGATTGGAAATGAAACGCACACGCGACAAGAGGACTTACCGGAATAGAGGAAGACGCCGGATAGGAACTCGGGGACCTTGCCGGAAAACCAAGTGTGTTGTTGGTGTGGACAGGGAGGCGGTGTGGATGGAGAGACGGGCGATGTGCAGCGAAAGAAAGGGGGAAGAGTTGATGTTTTCCGGATGTGAAGATAAACAAAACAACATGTGCGGGGTAGTTTTTGAAACAAAAATAGGAACCAAGTGTATGGAGGAATAAAATCGGTGCAAATAGCAAGACCCCTTTCTTAATTCTAATGCTTGACACCAGTCAAACTGACCAATGGAGACCAACCCAATAGATCGGGCCAGCAACTCGACAAGAAAGATCATTCCTAGCAAGTTATAAGAAACGATCACAATACGATAAACGCTAATTTTTCTACAACGAAACACAAGTCCGAATGAGTTTTAAAAACATTTATTACATCCTCATGCCATCTGGCATCAATTCTTCACTTCTTCCATTAGGGCAGCAAGGCACTTGCCTGTTTTTAATTTATTGATAAATAAATTTAAACATTTTATTCCTCAATTTCCCAATCCTTTCCCCAATGATATCCATGTTTTTGATGTTCTAATTTTTAGGACCCCCATCATTTGCCACGGGTCAAAGGTTTAGAAATGCAATTCCAAAACATGGAGAATAAAACAATTCACTTGGCATTGCTCATCGAATTTCATGTCAATTAACATATAATGTGGATTTGGATGTACGTATAAAAGTAATTTTGAATATAATTAATCTTGTAAAATTGAGTTAAAATTAAATTTGAAGTGAAATAATTATGTTTAGATATTTTTATTTTAAAAATAAGTTTGATATAAAATTTAGTATAAAATTTTCAACTCAACTCAAAAACTACTTTTTATAACTTCTAATCAAAATCATTTCTGAAGGCAAAATCAATTTTACCTGACAGTAACCAAACATCCTATTTAAAATCACATTTTACAGAGGAAAATCAATTCTAAAGGTTTCCAACATGAAACTCAACACACATAATACAAGATGAAGCAAATACAAATGAAATTGACACCAACATAAATACTATACAAAGCCCTAAAGATTGTTGAGAAAGCCTAAGATTATCACGTCTGAATTGACATTTGAATCTCTTACTAAACATTCACAGTAGTGCCGTTTATAATAAATTGCCGAGGTTAGCCCTTGGGGTTTTAGTCCCAAATGAATATGGACGGAAGCAATTCTAATTTGGGATACTCTCAACTTCCACAGGCCAAGCACTCTTCTCCGTTTGTCAAAGAGCACACCATCTGTGCCATCTTGGTATCATCATCTTCCTCCAACACCTTAGGTTTTTCCTACATTCACAACAGAATTAATTTAATATCAGAATATACAGATCACATGAATTGGAATATTGATCACAATTCACAATGAATTCTTATTACATTGAGGGTAGAGGTATCAACAGTGAACTTGATAGCATCAGCTGCAGCTCGTGATCGGAGATAATACATCCCCGTCTTCAGACCCTTTCAATGCAAAATAGAAATCCATCAACATCAATTATCAAACAGCTGGTCTAAAAATCCCCATCAAAGGAGATATAGTTGAGAGAAGATAAAATTCATCAAGTAGTATTTCATGTCCAAAGGTTTAATGTCAATCAGCCGGCAAAGAGCATTGCAAACAACAACTTTGTAAAAATAAAGAGCAATGCAGAAGAAACAAACCCAGCTGTATAGACAGCAGTACATAGACTTATCACTTTTAACTGTATACCCTGTTCTAGCAAACACTATCTCTAAAAAAGACCAAATGTGGAAAAGTAATCATAGACCGAACACTACATCCCAAACATAGAAAATTAGAAATTCCTTTATAAGGTACAACATGCATACAAATGCAATGGTTTTTGACATTTTCAACTTGCTCCAATTAAAAAGTTTGATACCTTGGACCATGCATAGAAATGCAAGGAAGTCAGCTTTCCAAAATTGGGCTGATCCATGTGAATATTTAAGCTTTGACTCTGATCTATGTAGCATCCTCGATCAACAGCCATATCAACCAATGTCTTTTGCTTTATCTCCCAAACAGTTCTGATCATTTTAAATTGAGTTAGTATAAATATATTATATCCCAGTATGGGGGAGTTAAAAAATAACAATGCTCATACTTGTATATGACTTTCAATTCATCAGGTATTTCTGGGATTTTCTGAACAGAACCATCCTCATAGATAATCTGATTCTTGATTGTAGTAGACCACAGTCCCATTTCAGTCAAGTCATGAAGAAGATGCTTGTTCACAACAACAAATTCGCCACTGAAAGACAAACAGTTAGCAAGCAAGATAGGACAACAAATACCAAGACAATAATAAAACAAGGGATGGCGAGCAAAACCTTAGAACTCTACGACTGTATATATTAGAAGTATAAGGCTCAAAACACTCATTATTGCCAAGAATCTGGCTAGTAGATGCAGTTGGCATGGGGGCAACAAGAAGTGAATTTCTCACTCCATTCTTTGATATCATCTCCCGAAGTGCATCCCAATCCCAGTGACTTGAGGGTGTCACACCCCACATGTCCGGCTGAAGAACTCCCTGCACAATACAAAAATCACCTAAGCCACTAGAAACATCTTTGATTCTTAACTTTCCAATTTTAAAACTAAAAAAAATAAGCTAAACGTACAAGTGTGTCTATGTTCCACTGCATTAGACAAGAACTAAATTTACAACTAACTTGTGCTCAGGACATAAAAAAAAGAAAGGTAAGAATAGCCTTTCACATTTATATACCTTGCTTATAGGACTGCCACTATATGTTTCATAGGGTCCTTCTTTGGCAGCCAATTCAGAAGAAGATTTTAGAGCATGATAGTATATAGTCTCAAATATCTCCTTGTTTAACTGTTGAGCCTGCACTCCATATCCAAGTAAACTATCAAGTTGAAGAACAAATAGCTTAAACTGTAGATGAACTAGCAGCCCTAGTAACATTATTTACCTCTGGTGAATCAAATGCCATGCCAAGTAGTATAAAGGTATCGGCAAGACCCTGAACTCCAATACCAATGGGTCTATGCCGTAAGTTTGACCTTCTTGCATTGTCAACTGGGTAGTAATTAACATCAATTATTTTATTAAGGTTTGTTGTCACCATTGCAGTAACCTATTATTAATCACAAACACAGAACAGAACCATCATAAGTCTAGTCATGTATTGATTATATCAATGAAGGGGACATTAATTTTGAAACACATAAAGAACATTCAGTATCATGTGTTTAAAGAGTAACAATACTGTACCTCTCCTAGTTTATCAAAGTCAAAATATCGATTTCTGGAACCTCGACTGCCAACAAGCTTAGATGGATGAGACTCCATGGGCACACCCTATAATAAGTAGAAAAACAATCCACATCGGAAAGAACAAATTGGTCTACAAATCAAGTAAAGGTGAACCCAACACATGAAGCATGCTAGAGATGTCCCACCTTATCTCTTACATATCGTGGTAGTGCAATTGATGCCAGGTTGCACACAGCCGTTTCTGTTGGACTTGTGTACTCAATTATCTCAGTGCACAAGTTTGATGACTTAATTGTGCCCAGATTCTGCTGGTTGCTTTTCCTGTTGCAAGTGTCCTAGGATATAGAAGAAAAAAAGAATTTTAAACAGCAAAAGGATAAACACAAACTTGAAAGTCAAATGTCTTTGTAAATCACCTTAAAAAGCATGTAAGGGGTTCCAGTTTCTATCTGGGACTTCAAAATTTCAAACCAGATATTCTGTGCCTGTACGACCTTCTTTGCTTTTCCCTATGTATACATTCATTTGGTTAAAAAAAAGGCAATAATCAGCATGTAGAATAGGACTATAAGTCAAGATTGAACTTACTTCTCTTTCATACCGGAGGTACAGCTTCTCAAATTCTTCACCCCAGCAATCTGCCAACCCTGGTGCTTCATTGGGGCAAAACAAAGACCAGTGTCCATTACTCTGGACCCTTTCCATAAAGAGATCAGGCACCCAAAGGGCATAAAACAAATCTCGGGCACGATGTTCTTCCTGCAAAGAGAACACTAACACATGATGATAACAAAAAAAAAAAAAACCTTCATCTAGATCTAGCATAGACTAAGAACTAGGGCCATAACCAAATGATGAAAGTTTAAGCAAAGTGTTAGCATTTTCATTTATGCTCATGTAATGTAATCATACCTTTCCATGGTTTTTTCTTAAATCCAAGAACTCAAATATATCAGCGTGCCATGGTTCCAGGTACACAGCAAATGCACCTGGACAAAAACATATGTTAGGAAAGGCAATTTAGAAATAAATATTCATTATATCATAGGGATTATCAATATGTATAAATGATTTACCTTTCCTCTTGCCTCCACCCTGATCAACATAGCGGGCAGTATCATTGAACACACGCAACATTGGAACAATTCCATTGGATGTCCCATTTGTTCCACGAATGTAACTGCCTGTAGCACGAATGTTGTGAACAGAGACACCAATTCCTCCAGCTGATTTGCTGATGACAGCACACTCCTTCAAAGTATCGTATATTCCCTCTATACTATCATCTTTCATACATACAAGGAAGCAACTACTCAACTGTCAAAGAACGTAAACAAAGCCAACAAATAAATCTCAGATTAGCAATTTGCATATTAAATCTTATGCACAAAAATGAAACAATTCAGATCTCAGGCTCCCTAAAAAACCAGGAAGGGAGGGTGGAAAATAAAGAGTCACCATACTTGAGGCCTGGGTGTTCCAGCATTGAACAGAGTGGGAGATGCGTGAGTGAACCATCTCTGAGACATCATGTGGTAAGTTTTGACTGCAGAATCTATGTCATCCTTGTGAATTCCAACAGCAACCCTCATCAACATATGCTGAGGTCTTTCCACAACTTTTCCTTGAACCTTCAAGAGATAAGACCTCTCAAGGGTTTTGAAACCAAAGTAATCATAATCAAAGTCCCTATCATAGATGATCTCACTGTCCAAACGAGCAGCATTCTGAAACCAAACAGTAAGCATTAAAAAGTGAAATTCACAACATCACACAGAAGAAAAGCCAACCAAATTTTTAAGCATTTTAATTTCAAATCATAAAGCCAAAAAAAATAATAATAATAATAATAATAATAATAAATAAATAATCTTTTGAACTGTGGTCCATAATAATAATAATCAATTAAGAAATTCATGATGAATAAGAGAAATTGACAAATCAGGACCATGTTTAAGCAAAAACACACCTTCATGATAATTTCATAGACATCATCAGCAATCAGAGGAGCCTTCAATCCTGATCTCTCATTAAAATGGCTGTACATAATCTTGATCCTGAAACCGTCACAACTTCACTATAGTAAAACACCAAATCATCCCACGAAAAACAAACCAAACAACAGATCATTTTCCACCATACTTACGTATCCGAAAATGACTTTCTTGTGTTCTTGTGAAGATTCGAAACCGCAATCCTAGCAGCCAACTGCATCATCATCAAACACAAAACACATCCAACTTTTAATTTCAACAACAATGAAGAACTAGTTTGAAACGATAATTAAAACAAAATGAACCCTAAAACTGACAGAAGCATAGTCAGGGTGGTTGGCGGTCATGGCAGCGGCGGTTTCAGCTGCCAATTCATCGAGTTGGCTGGTGGTGACGCCTTTGTAAACGCCAGCGCAGACTTTCTGCGCCACCGAAACGGGGTCGCAGTGTTCGGTACTCAAACCGTAACTGAGCTTCTTGAGACGCGCGGTGATCTTGTCAAAATGCACCGCTTCTTGACGCCCGTCTCTTTTCACCACGTACATTTTTTTTCTTACTCCTTAAACTGTGAGTGAGGAATTTCTTCGAACAGTTTTGGCGCACAATACAAATGGGTTGCGATAATGGCGTGAATATATAGGACAACGTAACAGGGTGGGTCGGGTCTGAAAAGAGATTAGGGTTGTAATTTGGATGTGCCTGAAAATGAGGGTTTTGTTTCCCTCTCAAATTTGAAAATTTCCCGCGAGATTGTACACTGGAATACTGGATTCGGGATTTGGAACTTTAAATTGGAATGGTTTTTCTTCGAGTGGGTTGTGGCGTGGTCATGAGGGTAGTGATGCGGGACCACAATTTTAAAATAAAGCATGACGCTCTCATGCTTATCTGTTTTCCTTTGTTCATAGCGTGCTTCGGTGATATCTCTCTTGGCGCGGTTTCTGGTTTCGGTCTGTTGTTTTATTCATGGCCGTTGGATTTTTGGACCCAAAATTTGGATGGATATCATTGGAGACTTCTTCAACAATCTCCTTTGTCTTCTTGAAAACTTCAACAATCTCTTTTTCAAAAAAGAAAAACAAGAACATTTGATATGTTACCGACTTACCGATCACTTCTTGAGTACTCTTTCCAAATTTACCAAAAGGACGGCAGTATGGTAATGGTGTGAAAAGTTTGAATAAGGTAGCCCAAGCATAGTAACAAGACCCGAACCCATGGGCCACGGGTATCCACCCAAATCCACCTTGATTTTGACGGGGAAAATCCATTTGGACCGTGGATGTTAGAGCCTCGTTTTTAATTATGTTGTTTAACCGATTAAATTATAATGAATTATATTTTAATCTGAGAGTTAGAAAGTGATTTTTAATAAAATAAAATCATATTCATAGTCTCTCTTATGGTCGAAGGTTACGGTGAAATTTTGGGTTTAAAACTCAGATGGAAACCAGGCTGCGTTTTTTAACTGACACTATAATTTTATACCGGCGGAAAAACCCTAATTTGACCCGAAAACTGAAATTTGTAGATTTTTTTATTTTGTCCGTGAGGAATCCTACTTTCCAAATTTCTGATCAGAAATAAAATATTGTGTTTATTCGGACGAATTTTGGTGAAAGTTCGAATGGAAAACAGTCGGTGTTTTCACTGACAGTAACATTTTAATGATCAGAAAACATAATTTTGACTCGTGAACGAAATGGTTTATGATTAAATCATATTTCCAACGAGTCTGGTTAGTTTGAAAATTTTCGATCGAAAAACAGACAGAAACCCTAATCGGGAAACCGACGGAGTCGAAAACAGAACTGTAGAGACCCGTCAAGAGATCGGGACAACGAGTCACACATGATGACTCATGGAGGATGAGTCACCAAGCATTTATGAGCATTAAATGTTAGTAATCATGACTTTTAGGTAAAATGACCAAAATACCCCCAAGCTTTCGCGATTATTAACAAGACACATCTACGCACTCTTAACCACTCATTTCACGTGGTTGTAAACCTCCGACATCTCCCCAATTTCGTGCAGCTATATATACTAAACCATACCTATTTCATTTTGCTTTCGTTTCATCATTTTCCTCTCAAAAAACCGAAATCGGGTAAATGACGGAGCTGCCTACGGGATTTCCGGGAACCGCTAATGAATTGGATCGATGAGTCATGGATGACTCATTAGAGGTGGACCAAAATCAGCCACACCTACATTAATTATGAGCCACAAAAATTTTAACCCTGGTTGGTAACATAACCCTAGTTAAGTTAACTATTAATTATGGTTAACCTTATATTAATTAAATATTCACAAAACCCATTAATTCTATTTCTAAAAACCAAACAAAGCCTAATATCTACCCTATAAATACCCCAAGGTCGCAGCCCCCCTCCCCATCTTCACTCTTCATCTCTTTCATTTCTTTTCCTCACAAAAAATACACAAAACTCCATTTTATTCTTCAAGAGCTTCAAGTGTTTCCATTGAAGAACTTGCCAAGATCATCATCATTTCTTCATTTCCTTCACACACTTGAGGTAACATGATCATCCATGATCATCTCCTCTCTTCTTGAATTCATTTTCTTCCTATTTCATGAGTTTTCCATTTCTAGATCTAGAACTTCAAATATTTCTAGAAAATTGTAGAAAAATCATTTTAATGTGAAACCAATTTCTATGATCTAGTTATGATCTCTACTTTCATTATCCAAGAGCATGTGATCAAAAACACTTTCCTTCCCTATTTTCTTGTTGAGGCCGAAACTAGGAATTTTTGGGTAAAGGAAATTTTGTTCAATTTTTAAGATATGATACTTGATCTTAACTCCTTGAAACCTATAGTTGTTATATCTAGAAGCTTGAAATCAAAATAATTTCCTAACCCTATTTTCTATGCTTGGCCGAATTGATGTTCATGTGGACAAAATAAGTTTTCTTCAATCTTTAATTAAGTCATGATTTATATCAACTATCTAAAATGTGTGGGTTCTAAATCTAAGATCTTGAATCAAAAAGAATTTTTCTAACCTATTTTTATATTTGAGGCCGAAACCCTACCCTAAGTGGTTGGATGATTTTTATTCCATATTTTCAACTTATAGCAATTTATCCTAGTTATCTAAGACCTAAGTAGTTAGTACCTAAAAGATTAGAATGAGAAAATGATCCTAGCCCTAGTTTGAATTGAATGGCCGAATCTAGCATAAAGTGGGTATAGTTGGGTTTGTTTGATTAATTATAGTTATGTTGTTTTGGTTCAAGGTGAAACCATTAAGCTGTGGTGCGATAGCAAGGAACGTCGAGTTCGGGATTTCGGTGCTAACTCGGGTGGGGGAAAGAATCAACCTATCGTCGGAATTGATAAGTAGTAGATTATATGATAATTGTGTAGGGCGACCTAAACCCTACTAGTAGTCGAGTAATCGACAAGACCAAAATCACATTGGAAACCTTTTCTGTAAAACCAATGGTGATTTGGGGATTGTAGGCTTATCGACGTTAGGATGAATTTATCTTATTTGAGGTTGATTGAATTTATTTTTATTATTATTATTATTATTATTGAATTGCTTATGTGATATTTTGTGGTATTCGAATATTTTCTGATATGTTATGCATGATCTGCCTGGTTGTTAATATGATGCTTAGTGGATTTTCAGAAAAGATATATATGTTGTTCGAGAGATAGTTGGTGGTTTTGGGGGTGAGAATAATGGTGACTTAGAAGTGCCTAACCTAGATGATATATTTTAAGGAGTTGTGGTGACCTAGAATATGTGTTGAGTTCTAGTGGAAGGTTAAGGCACTAGGATGTTGTTAAAATGGGTTAGTGAGATTAACGTGTATTGGTAATATAATACACAAGGTCGGTGTTGTTGTTCACAACCGTGTATTGGTAATATAATACACGAGGTCAAGAGTTCTCGCTAGACCGTTCCACCTTAGAAATAGGTTGTGCAGCTATAGTGTCATTGAATTTCATTGAGCACCCCCGGGAGTGGACGAGGTGTGCACCGGGAGCATCGTGCAGCTATAGTGTCATGCTTAGTGTGAGCGTTCTCACCATGGAAGAGAATGTGCACCGGGAATTTGGAACTTGTCGCTGGAACATCTGACTGACATTCCCCAAGGGGAATGCGTGAAAGAAATCAGTGGTGGCCACGTCAGTATGAAAGTCTATTTGTACGAGATTGAGGTAGAGGATGATACTTGAATTTGAGGATGTTGTGCTAGTTAGGTGTTGAATGATGATTTGTCTGTGACAATTACTGTATAGTTTACTATTACTTCTTTCCGCTTTTGATGATAGAACTGCTTCTTATCCCCTATATTTTGTATTTTTGTGTGTCTATTTTATTTACGTTAGAAGAGCCGATGGAGTAATATGTTGCTGAGGAGCTGGACGGAGCTCAATATGAAACAGAGGTTGCTGAGGAGTTGGACGGAACTCCTTATGAACCAGAGGTAGGAAGTCGAGCTGTGATCCATGGTGATCAGAGTATAGATAGTATGGCCAGTGTGTCTAAGAAGTATTTTTTTTATATGTTTCCGCTAAGTATGACTTTTATTTAAGTTTATGCCTGTGAGGGATCCTACTGAAAGGATACTCTCAACAGTGTTTTGGTAATGTAATAAATAAACATGTGTGTATGTATATATTACAACGTTGGTGTGTTTAATTTGCAGAAGTTATATGATTATTAAATAAGTTTTAATTTTTACGTCTTTTCGGGTTAAGCGAACGCCTAGGTAATTAATGAATAAGGTTTTTAATCTAATAACACAACGGGGCACAACGGGATGCCTCATTTGGTATCAGAGCAGTTTGATTCTGATCGGACTGCGAGGTTTAGGATGTTGTTACTGGTCGTGCCTAGTTGAATCCACATCAGATTTTAACTACGCTTTGTAGTTGGGTAGTGTGTCCGAACTCAATGCGATAACTAACATTGGTATGGCATATGATATTTATATACTTGTTTATGTAGTATTATATGTCATATGGATGGGAGTTGATGATTTCCTTAAACAGGTTCATGGCTCAAGAAAGAGGACGTAATACCAATAGTGGTGATAGGATTC
The DNA here is from genome assembly GCA_035048595.1 of Echinosophora koreensis. Classification (NCBI taxonomy): domain Eukaryota; kingdom Viridiplantae; phylum Streptophyta; class Magnoliopsida; order Fabales; family Fabaceae; genus Echinosophora; species Echinosophora koreensis. The sequence goes on from JAPCYP010000008.1 coordinate 439,239, forward strand.
CCGAGAGAATTATTCGAGGTAGCAACAGTGAGGCTAATCATACCGATGGTGGAGGAATGTCATCCGAGACTCACAATATCATGGAAGTTATGGCTGCTCCCTTGTTACTGCAAGCACAGCAAAATGCGGAGATGCTGCAAATGAACAAAGAGCAGCAGGAACTGCAGAATCAAAGAAGAGCCATTGAAACTGAAGATTCAAGTATAATGACATTCCTGGAAGAGAAGCCACCACGATTCCGAGGAGATTATGACCTAGAGAAGGCTGAATGGTGGGTGCAAGAGATAGAAAAGATATTTGATAGTGTGCGCTGTAAAGATGATAGAAAAGTGACTTATGCTGCCTTCATGTTAACTGAAGGAGCAGATTTCTGATGGAGAGGCAAGAAAAGATTATTGGAGGCCGAGGGCAGAATTATTAAAGGCAGTTGTTTATTGAATGCTTCTTCGAGAAGCATATCCCACTTTTAGTCCGATTTGAGAGGAAGAGAGAGTTTGCTACTCTTCAACAGGGAAACATGATTGTTTGTGAGTATGCATCACGCTTTGAATCTCTGATTAAATTTTCAGAATTCTATGAGAGATTCCCAAACTAGGATTTGTGGTGTAGAAGGTTTGAAGAGGGACTATGAAATGATCTAAAGATAGCAGTAGTGTATTTTGATATCCAGAGTTTCCGAGAGCTGGTTGACAGCTGTAGGGCTACAGAGAGCATAAACCAGAGACAAGCTACTGAGCTGAAACAACCAAGAAGTGGAGGCCCTATTCGATCAGGTTCTCTGAGGGGAGCAGATAGTGGTTTCCAAAGGAGGCAGGAACCATATATTAGATCTGTGGAGCCAGTTTCGATAGCTGCACCAATACCAGTTTATACAACACCAGTGGTTGGAGCGGGCTAGCAGCAGCAAGGTCCAGTTTGTCACATATGTGGAAAGCCAAGTCATTATGCTCGTGAGTGTAGACACGAAGGTACGCAGCAGACGGTAGTTGCTGGTAGAGGAGTTGGAAGTTACAGGGGTAAAGTTGGGAGAGGAGATCCAGGAACAGGTCAACCGCAGCAGAAAAACTTAGCTTGTTTCAAATGCGGAGGACCTCGCCATGTTAGAGATTGCAAGGAGAGACCTAGTTGTTTCCACTGTGGGAAACCTGGTCATATAGCTCGAGATTGCGGACAGTGGGTCACTGGGAGAGTGTTTACGGTGAGGGGAGTTGAACCCGCTCACTCTGCAAATCTCATATAAGGTATGTGTTTGACATCGACATTCTATAGTTGTTAAGAATAAGACATTTATTGTAGACCTTGTCTGGTTGTCTGTGCAACATATGGACCTTATCCCTGACATGGTTTAGCTTTTAGTTAACCATGTGGTGTTAGATTGATTTAGTAAGACCTAGTCACCTTCATCGATGATGTTCTCGTTTACTCTAAGTGTCGAGGACCCAGTTGAGGCTAAGTTTAGTTTATCACTCTCAATTCGATGGGCAAGAAAGAAAATGATTTAATCATTATATGGATGACAAGGAGTAAGTGTAGTATCTAAGTATTGTTTCCCTATAGTAGGATAAATAGGAAGTGATGGGAGTTTTACTGAGGTATAGATATGATTGGTAAGATTAAGATCAATATTAGTGAGTGAGACAATTATTATAAGTCAAAAATTGATCGAGGCATAGTATTACTAAGAGAATTCTAAGGTAACGATCGAATGCTCGTAGTTAAGATTGATGGTATGAATTTGAAAGATTGAAAGGAAAATACCTAAAGTAGTTTTATCGAAGTTGAGAATGAGCAGAAAAGATAATTTTCTTTGGTTTTAGTTGCATTAGGAGGTGCAATGATGTTCTTTTGAGGTTGAGATGTGTGATGTTGAAATAATCTGGAATAGTGGAATACGCTCCAAGGATCTAAGACTGTCACTCGATACATTAAGTAAGAAGTTAAGGTAGTATTGATTTTGGTGTTAATTGTGGGAGATAGATGTTAGTGGACCAGTATTAAGAAGAGGAAAGAATTAAGTTTTGGTTACGTCCTTTAAGAATGATAGATAGATTAAGTTGAAAAGTTAAAGACAATGAACAGAATGTAATTATGGATAAGTTCGAAGATAAATAGAATGATATAAGAATGAGTTCTATTATGAAGTTACCGCTATCACTTAAGGGGGAGACAGCGATGAGGAATACAATATTAGATCTTTAGACTAAGATACGATTACAAGATGTTGTCTAGTTTCGAGTTACGAAATTCCGAGGACGGAAATTTTTTCTAAGAGGGGTAGTAATGTAACAGCCTGATTTTTAATTACGCTGTTTAACCGGTTAAAATATAATGAATTATATTTTAATCCGAGAGTTAGAAAGTGATTTTTAATAAAATAAAATCATATTCATAGTCTCTCTTATGGTAGAAGGTTACGGTGAAATTTTGGGTTTAAAACTCAAACGGAAACCGGTATGCGTTTTTTAACTGACAATATAATTTTATACCGGCAGAAAACCCTAATTTGACCCGAAAACTGAAGTTTGTAGATTTTTTATATTTTGTCCGTGAGGAATCCTATTTTCCAAATTTCTGATTAGAAATAAGATATTGTGTTTATTCGGGCGAATTTTGGTAAAAGTTCGAATGGAAAACAGTCGGTGTTTTCACTGACAGTAAGATTTTAATGATCAGAAAACCTAATTTTTACTCCTGAACGAAATGGTTTATGATTAAATCATATTTACAACGACTCTGGTTAGTTTGAAAATTTTCGATCGAAAAACAAACAGAAACCCTAATCGAGAAACCGACGGAGTCGAAAACGAAACTGCAGAGACCCGTCAAGAGATCGGGACAACGAGTCGCGCATGATGACTCATGGAGGATGAGTCACCAAGCATTTATGAGCATTAAATGCTAGTAATCATGACTTTTAGGTAAAATAACTAAAATAACCCCAAGCTTTCGCGGTTATTAACAAGACACATCTACGCACTCTTAACCACTCATTTTATGTGGTTGCAAACCTCCCACATCTCCCCAATTTTGTGCAGCCATATATACTAAACCATACCTATTTCATTTTGCTTTCGTTTCGTCATTTTCCTCTCAAAAAACCGAAATCGGGTAAATGACGGAGCTGCGTACGGGATTTCCGGGAACTGCTAATGGATTGGATCGATGAGTCATGGATGACTCATTAGAGGGGGACCAAAATCAGCCACACCTACATTGATTACGAGCCACATGAATTTTAACCCTAGTTAGTAACATAACCCTAGTTAAGTTAACTATTAACTATGATTGATCTTATATTAATTAAATATTCACAAAACTCATTAATTCTATTCCTAAAAACCAAACAAAGCCTAAGATCTACCCTATAAATACCCCAAGGTCGTAGCCCCCCTCCCCATCTTCACTCTTCATCTCTTTCATTTCTTTTCCTCACAAAAAATACACAAAACTCCATTTTCTTCTTCAAGAGCTTCAAGTGTTTCCATTGAAGAACTTGTCAATATCATCATCATTTCTTCATTTCCTTTACATACTTGAGGTAACATGATCATCCATGATCATATCCTCTCTTCTTGAATTCATTTTTTTCCCTATTTCACGAGTTTTCCATTTCTAGATCTAGAACTTCAAATATTTCTAGAAAATTGTAGAAAAATCATTTTAATGTGAAACCAATTTCTATGATCTAGTTATGATCTCTACTTTCATTATCCAAGAGCATGTGATCAAAAACATTTTCCTTCCCAATTTTCTTGTTGAGGCCAAAACTAGGTATTTTTGGGTAAAGGAAGTTTTGTTCAATTTTTAAGATATGATACTTGATCTTAACTCCTTGAAACCTATAGTTGTTATACCTAGAAGCTTGAAATTAAACTAATTTCCTAACCCTATTTTCTATGCTTGGCCGAATTGATGTTCATGTGGACAAAATAAGTTTTTTTCAATCTTTAATTAAGTCATGATTTATATCAACTATCTAAAATGTGTGGGTTCTAAATCTAAGATCTTGAATCAAAAAGAATTTTTCTAACCTATTTTTATATTTGAGGCCGAAACCCTACCCTAAGTGGTTGGATGATTTTTATTCCATATTTTCAACTTATAGCAATTTATCCTAGTTATCTAAGACCTAAGTAGTTAGTACCTAAAAGATTAGAATGAGAAAATGATCCTAGCCCTAATTTGAATTGAATGGCCGAATCTAGCATAAAGTGGGTATAGTTGGGTTTGTTTGATTAATTATAGTTATGTTGTTTTGGTTCAAGGTGAAACCATTAAGCTGTGGTGCGATAGCAAGGAACGTCAAGTTCGGGATTTCGGTGCTAACTCGGAACACAACGGGGTGTCTCAGTGGACGGGGATACTAATACCCGCCCCGCCTCGAACCCAAGCTCGCTCACTGTTTACCTAATTACAATGTTACTATCATATGTCTATGTAGGGGATTTGATTTGTTTTGATTGAAAGGTTTCATTATGTATAAATGGATGCTTTAAAAAAAAATACATAATATTTGATTGTGCTTTTATTCTGGCATTTTGATGCTATAAGTGTATTTGAAACATAAAGAAATGCTTCTAGAATACTAGTTTCTTTTTTATTTGTAGCTGGAAGAAAACTAAGTTCTATTATCTGGTTGATTGTTTTAATTGTGTGAATGTTTTATTTGTTTATTTTTTGGAATTGCAATTTTTGAGTTGTTAATTTCAATTAAAACAAAATAATTTTTAAATTTGGTTACTTATTGACGGGGACGAGGGGCCGTGGGGAAACCCGACCCCGAGGCGGTGGTGGGGAACCCTGACAGAGAGTGGGGGTGGGTTCGGGGAAGGTAAAACCCGCTCCCGCCAGCCCGGTTCCCAACCCTGCATCCACCATTACCCTGCAACCCTTTCACATGCTTGTCATCTTTCCTTTACATATTGTTTGATTGGGGTAAATATAGGGGAGGGGAAGGAAGGAATTTTTTATAAACTTTTGTTGTTTGGTTCAATTTTTTGGAAGGGAGGTGAGGGGAGCAAAATCCCTCCTTACTTGATTTTGGCTCTCCTCCAAAATTTGAGAATTTGAAGTGGATGAGAGAGGATTTAAAATATTTGGAATAGAATGACTAAAATATTTTTACTTATATTTTTTTAATTCTGAATTTATAAGGGTATTAAAATAAATTACTTTTAAAATTCTTCACATTCCCTCCTAAATCAAACATGAAAGACGTTATTTCCTCTTCAATAAAATCATTCTACATCCTCTCAACCAAACACAATGTCTAATTAAAATCCATCTCCTTGAATAATAAATTAAATATTAAATATAAATAATAAAATCCATCTCAACCAAACACAACGCAAAAAATTAAATATTAAGAATAAATGATAAATTAAATTTTTTTAAATGAAATAAAAAGTGCAAAACAAGATAAAAAATACAATAAAATGGAATAAAACCTAGCCATTAGTCCCTCCACGCACACCTTTGCTCCGCCGCTCCGTCATTCTCCACATTGGCACTACAGTTTCTGTTGCATGCAGCCATCATGAGCCGGCCTCCTCTGTCCGTTGTATGATACCCGTCTTGCTCCTCTCTTCCTATTTCGTTTTTGAGATCCGATTCAGTTTGTTGTATTGTACCCGTCTTATTGTATAGTTTAAGTTTCACTTGAGTTATTTTATTTTAGAATTTCTTCATTTCACATCAAACATTATATAGAGAAAGGATATTTTAGTAAATTTATGTTGTTCTTTCCGGTATATAAACATGTTGTGCATCGACTAACAAACACCATACAATACAAAAAGTTGTGCTGTGACTTAATTACTTGTCCTGTATTGTTTTCTCCGTCATGCCCTTTTTATGCGAATCAAACGGGCCCCTAAAGCCATCTCCATCCCAGCACCCTTTGTTTTTATTTTTTGGGTTCTTAAATGGGTCACACCTTGACATATCACTCTTTTTTAATTTTTTACAACTTAAGCACCACATCTCTCCAACCCAACAACTTCAAAAAAATCTAAATGGACCCCACTAATGACCCCACCTCATCTTCCTATCCTTTTTTATGTTTAAATTGTTGAAAGTTGGCTCACTCGTATGTTAAGGATCCGTTCCTCTTCTTATTAAGCACCTCTTCAAAAATCCTCTCAAAGAAGGGTGTTAGTCTTTATTAAGGAAGAACCAAGAAAAAGGGACAGTTCGAGATGGCCCAATATGTATTCTATTTTTATTTTTCTTTGTCATTTGTATTTGTCACTTTTTTCCTCTCTTTTGTTTTTTATCACGCCATTGGTATAAAGTATTTATCATCGCGAACAATGATTAATTTTCAATAGGAGACCTGGATGACATTTAAGGTTCCTCTCAACCAGATTTTTTCCATACATAAAAGTTAGGAATCAAAGTACTAACCACTTATTTACAAGATCCGAACCAGTTATCACTCGAACCAACCCAATGTTAGTCATATTCATTTATTTCATATAATTTATAATTTCTAATATTTTTATTATTATTTATATTTATAATTTATAATGACTATTAATTCTTTTTTATTTTTTACATTGGGCTGGAGTTCAATTCAAGCTTCTAGATTACAGACCCCGGAGGGACCAACCAAACCAAACCCCTCGTTTCTCTTTTCCTATTTCTGAGAAGAGAAAAGAAAACCCCCAAAACCCTAGAAATTCATACTCTCTGCTTCAGAACCCTTCCAGCTCCATCCGATAGCTAGCTGCACTCACACAAACAGCAATAGAGAGAAGGTGAGAAATCGGAAGGAGCCAATGGACTTCGACGAGTACGAGTACCTGGAGAAGACAGTGGAGGAGCAGGACGACAAGGATTCCTCTAAGAAGAAGAAGGATAAGGAGAGCGAGAGGAGTTACCGTAGGCGCGACGTCGACGACGATCTGGACGCCGCCGATGACCACCGGAGGAGCAAGAGGTCGAGGGGCGACGATGAGAATGGCTCCTCCAAGAAGGAGAGGGATAGAGATAGGAGCAGCAGAGAGAGGGAAAAAGAGAGGGATAGGGATAGGGATAGGGATAGAGAAAGGAGGGAAAGGAGGGATAGGGATAGGGATAGGGATAAGGATCGGGAGAGGGAAAAGGAAAAGGAAAAGGAAAAGGAAAAGGAACGCGAGAGAAGAGAGAGGGAAAAGGAGAGAGAGAGGGAGAAGGAAAGGGAAAGAGAAAGAGAGGAGCGAGAGAGATCCAGAAGGAGCAGGAGTCGTTCTGTGAGAGAAAGAGAAAGAGAAAGAGAACGAGATTTTGAATCGCGAGATGGAAGGTAATTACTAATTCTTCAGTAACTTTGACGTTTATTTGTGTAATCTGTCTGTGAATTATGTATGTAAAAAACAATGTTTCTTCTTTTATGCTGCTTTGTGTGTTTATCAATGTAAAGTTGCCCCTCTTCAGCTACTAGTTTACTTCAATCCATTTTTCTTGTAGAAGAGAGAAGAGAGCTTGTGAGGCCAAATAGGATTTTCGATGTATAATTAAGGATGAATTTTATGCATTTTAGTTTCTTGGTTGTGTTGGCTGACTGTGGCATTAGCATGGCTTTATTAATGACCACACCTCGAGGTGGATGTAGAGCTCGTTCATATCATCTTCTTACTTTTGTGAGTGCGAGAATTGTATTGCTTTTGTAGGGATTAATTAAGGTGATTCATTTTAAGATTTAGAAGCATCTAGGATGCAGGTATTACATAATTAATTTACTGCTTTTTACTTCAAAGTATTATTATATAATTGATTTGTTGCTAATGAGCTGCATAACTAGCTAGGTTATACGATACGATCCTGACTGCATTTTTGACTAATTTTTCTCCAGAAAATTATTGTACGATTATTTAGTGCTGTTTTGGAGGACTCTTATGCAAACAAAATGTACTTTAGAATAATGGCTACAGTGAGTCACTCCCTGTCAAGATTAGCTGCCGTTTTGGACTATGATGTTAACAAGATATTTGAATTTATGCTAAAAATTATACTAGCCAAATATCAAATTAATCTACTATGAACTTCTCAATTTATTTTTTTCTCACAGCTGAATTTTAATTTGAGTTGCAGGAGATTTAGGGATAAGAAAGAGGCTGTCGAACCCGAGGCAGACCCAGAAAGGGATCAGAGAACTGTTTTTGCCTACCAGGTTAAATATTATAAATTTATAAGGTCTAACATATTTGGACATTTGGCGTCTTTTTTCTGATGATTGCCAATATGCTACGTGGTGATTACAGATGCCCTTAAAAGCAACTGAGAGAGATGTATATGAGTTCTTCTCAAAAGCTGGCAAGGTATGTTGCCTTCAATTTTTAACAACCATTGGAAGTTTGGAACTGTTATGACTTGCATACCCAAAGAACAAAAAAAGAACTTATAACTTCTGTCTGCGTAAGAACTGTGATGACTTCTATTTCTATTAGAACTGTTAGTACTATCTTATTTCATATATTAGACATTGATGTTTATCAACTTATGATGAGTGAATAGTGATAACAGTAATATAAATTGTACTAGTGTACAAGCATAATAAGTGCATGTTATTCTGATACATTTAGTTGCCGTTGCAGTATATCCTCCTCTGACTTTTGTTTCGAGTAGTATAGCAACTTTATTTGTCTCAACATTCAGCTACATTCTGTTTGTGTGCTGAGTGAAGAGGTCATGTAATGATATTTTCCAATGCCACAAAATAGGTGTTTGCATGCTTAGGGTAAATGTCTCCGTCTTATTAGATCTGTTTCTATATGTGATATTTTTCTCTGTTCTATTGAGTTCAAATGTTCCTTTTTTTTTTCAGGTGAGAGATGTCCGTCTGATCATGGATAGGAACTCAAGACGATCCAAAGGAGTTGGGTATGTGCTTTCTTGTCAAATAATTTCTCGTTCATATGCATGTGCTATTGTGGCATTAGGATATCAACTTCCAGGAATCATGTTTAACTGTATTCTTAAATGAACTAGCAATGCGATAATGATGAGGGATGGTGGGAATACCTTGCACTCATGTTTAATCAATTCATGCTGCGTACTCAAGGTAGATAACATAATCCTGTTTTCTGTTTGGTCCTATTCCCAGTTTTCTTCCTCTATGTTTGTCATACTCATACAGCGAGAATTTCATTTGTATGCTGATGGACCTTTCCAGTTTATGGTCCTCCCCTTATGGACTGAAAGTCACTCATACTGGTTGTGGGGCTTGATAAGGTTGATATGGGTAATGGAGGGAAATTCGTTCTTCTCTTTTTTTATTCTCATTATTTTGGGTGGGTGAGATGACTGTAGGTGTCTAGATGAGATGCTCATGGATTCGGTACTGTTTGGCTTTTAAAATTATCTGACAAGTTAATTACCATGCTATGCCAGCTTTAAGTTAGGTTCCTTCCCTAGGATTTGATTTGCACATGCAAACATGTATAATCAGCAAAAAAAGATGATTTTCTTTTGCTAATCCTCCATCTTGGGGGCTCCCTATTGGTTTTCTCTTATTCTCTCTTTATTGAATTGTCCATTTAATATATGCTTTAGTTTTTATTTTCATCATGACATGCTAACATTTTCTTTACATGAGTCAGATACACCAAAAGAAACTCAGCTTGAGCTGTCTGCACTAGAGTTTTTGTTTCCCTACATCTCTTTGCTGTATGCTTTGTAAGTTTTGATTGCAACTGGTTGTTTTTTTAGTTCGGAAAACTTGATGCAAGTTCTTGATGAGGTTGCAGGTATATTGAATTTTATGATGCGATGTCAGTGCCGATGGCGATTGCTCTCTCTGGCCAACTTCTTCTCGGGCAACCTGTAATGGTCAAACCTTCTGAGGCCGAAAAGAACCTTGTTCAATCTAATGCTTCCAGCGGAGCTGCTGGTGTAGCAGGACCATATGGAGCTGTGGACAGAAAACTGTATGTGGGGAACCTTCACTTCAACATGACTGAGAGTCAGCTGCGGGAGGTATTTGGTTTTTCATTGTCTCATTCACTGGTATTGTGAGGATATAGATGTTTGGAATGGAATTTGCTATTGCCTTTATCTGGCTTCAGGAATATGAATGCACTGGATTTTATTGAATGCCAATAGTTTGATAACATTTATTTCCCTTCAAAACCAACCATGTAGTTTTCTCTGAACCGGATTTGTTCATCTAGTTTGTTGTCACTGATTAATGATTAGAATCTTTATATGATAGCATGTCATTTGTCATCTTTTGACTTCTTCCATTTTGTTGTTTTAGATTTTTGAGCCATTTGGTCCGGTGGAGGTTGTACAACTTCCTCTTGATTTGGAGACAGGACACTGCAAGGGTTTTGGATTTGTTCAAGTTCGTTTCTAACACTTAACCCTAAAAATATTGCTTCTGGTAACGCTGTTATCTATATCTTTTATTTGTATTCATTGGACAGTTTGCCCAACTTGAGCATGCCAAGGCAGCTCAGAGTTTAAATGGAAAATTGGAGATTGCTGGGAGGACTATCAAGGTAGAAATATTTGCGTCGGTCTTTTTTGTTTTTGGTTTTTGACTGTTAGTGTTCAATTTTGTTGATAATCACTATGCCACTTCTTTTGTTTGTCACTGATGTTGTTCATCAAATTCAGGTTTCATCTGTAACAGATCATGTTGGAAGCCAAGATACAACTGCAAAATCTACTGACTTCGATGATGATGAGGGTGGAATTGTAAGTTTACACTAGTTACATAAAATATTTGGTTTCCACAAGATGATGTGTCACTGAAATCTATACCATCATGCAATATTGCAAGTTTGTGTAATTCAAAGTTACTAAAAACTTAGCCTGATTGGCAGAAAGTTTTGTTGCGCTGTGATATTATTTAGCAGTTTAACTATCTATAATAATTTAGCTATAAATATTTAGGGATTGATGACAAGATTATTACAATGTGATATATAGATGCATTGAACTGATTGAAGATTTAGTGCTGTTGAGGATTTTTGCTTAGGTTAGATGTTAGAAGCAGGTATTTTCTCTGGTTAAATGTCTGAATTTTTATTTTCGATGTTTTATTATCTCTGCGTTTTTCACTTTGCCTTTTTGTGCTGTCAAAACCTGCATTTTTTTCCTGGTTAGGGCAGGGCCTGAGGGTGGTTAGGGAACTTCTTTGTCTCTCTTCCACTTCCTCCCCTTTGCCGCGTGTTATTTTTTGTGTGTAATAATAACAATTAACAATAGTCTTCTTCTTGAAATTGAGATTGTTGCTCTCGCTCATCTATTATGCCTTTATATACAGGTTTTAAATGCCCAATCAAGAGTAGAGCTTATGCGTAAGCTGGCTGGCGATGCTGCGAGGTTTGTCTATATCATTTTCTTCTTATATTTTGTGAATATGTTCATTATCTTCACAGGTTTCCAAAATTGCAGCGCTGGTGTGCACATGGTGAATGGGTCAGCTCCTGCTCAGCAGGCTATGGTTATGCCTGTTGGTAATCCAGGAATAGTGCCTGCACCAGCTTTCCCATCACAAATTATCCCTACTCCAGTGGCAGAACCTGTAGGAATCCCCAGCGAGTGTTTACTGTTGAAGAATATGTTTGATCCAAGCACCGAGGTCTGTGATTAATTGATTATATACTTACGCAGCTGCACCTTGTACTGTTTCATTTAACAAAGTACTGATGAGCACTATTACAATGCAGACGGAGCCTGATTTTGATTTAGACATTAAAGAGGATGTAGAAGAAGAGTGCTCTAAATATGGCCGGGTGAAGCATATTTATGTAGACAAGTAAGTTTATGAATGTTTAGCACACGTCTATAATCATCCTTAATATTTTAACTTTGTCCTTTTCCTTTTTGTTTTTTTCCCGTTTTCACATTGTACGTGAGTTGCAATTCCTTAATTGTTTTGACTTGTATACAGAAGGAGTGCAGGATTTGTGTACTTGCAGTTTGAAACAGTGGAAGCATCAAGTGCTGCTCAACGAGCAATGCACATGAGATGGTTTGCACGCAGATTGATTTCAGCTGTCTTCATGGTACTCATTTAATAGCAATGCACATGAGATGGTTTGCAGTATCTTGTCTTTGGACTTGAAAATGTAATATAGATTAATGAATCATTTTAAGGGCACATTTTTCTTCATTGACATTTTTTAAAATGAGAAATAACATAAGCAATTATCATGTAATATTCCAATATCTCCTCATTTAACTTCATAAATGTTTTATTGGCTAAAAAAAACTTAATAAATGTTTTATAATTCTCTTAATTTAAAAATTAAAAATTACCTCTCTTGCCTTTCCCTTCGAACTCCTTTATCCTAACATCAGGATTCTTATTGTTTTGTGGATCTTATTATGTTGGGAGTTTTACTAGGCGGGGTTTGTATTAGATGTACTACACTTAATCCTTACGTAGAGTAATAGTATAAATAGGAGGTTAGTGTTTATATCATATACCTTGTCATCAGATTATCATAATATCATTCGGAGTCCTATATTTCTCTCTTTTTCATTTCTATTTCTTTTTTCTTTAATTTGAACAAATTCCTAATGTCTTAGCTACAATATTTTTACTTCAGTCGATTTTGAAGAAATTGTTTGTTTTGCAGCAACCTCAGGTATATGAAGCCAAGTTCAAAGGGGAGGCTTGAAGATACAATCTGCATAATTTTGTGGTTTAACTTCTCACAAATTAAGTTCTATTTAATAGATTTTGATTCATGAATTGTATTAGATGTATGATTACAGAAGTTGTAATGTTCCAGATAATGATATTTACAGTCAGTTTACCATTGCATGTTTAAATGTATTTTAAAATCGTGCACGCCTTTCTATCCTTGGTATATGCAATGTAGAATCTTTATATTCAAATTTTTTTAGTAATGGTTTAAGGGTTTTGGAAACTTATTTTACTCCATCATTTTCAAAATATCAATCATTTTATAGGTTAAATTGTTTCATTTATTTTAGAATTCTAGTTGGACATTTTTTTCCAACTTTTTTTTGTTTCTTAGTGGAGCTGTTAAAATAGACCTACCTACTTCAGTCGGATTGGCTTTAAAAGTAAGCTGAGTTGGGTTGGTTTATTTTATTGCTGACTCAAAAAATGATAAACTTCGATTCAATTTACCCGGGTCAGTAATTTAAACAGGCTGCTTCATTGATTTTAAAACTTACAAAATACGGAAAAACAATCATAATACAAAAAACACAAAAGTGCTAAAAATATAGGTTGCAAGCAGGCTTAGTTCGATGGTGGCTCTACTGGCTCTGGCTCACTCAAAGTATACTGTGTTCTTGGAAAAGATTAATTGTTGGGGTTTTAGCTTTTTCCCCCCTTAAAAAAGCTGTTTCATATAAAATCATTGTGTTTGGGTTTTAGCTTAAATTTTTAAAAAACTTTTTTTTGGGAAAAAATTATTTTTGTGCCATCTCTTGTTTAGAGGAGATTTTTTTTCTTTCATCTCACATCACTGTTCCTATCTTACCCCAACAGTCAAGCTTTTCATATCACTGTTCCTTACCTCATATAACACACCTTTTTTTGTAACCATGTAAAAAATTGATTTTTCTGTATCCAAACGAAATATATTATCTTTAGTTTTTTTTTTTTTTTTAAATTGAAATATATTATCTTAAAATTACTTTTCAGCAAACATATCCAAACAAAAATGGATTTTGATTTTAATTGATTTTTACAATAATCGATTATACACATAATTGATTATCAGTATAATATTTTTTTTTTTCCAGCTTTTCCCAAATACACTCTTTGCGGTGATTATGAGGGTGCTAGATGTGGTGTTGGGACCTGCCCGTGTTGGTGCTGTTACATGGTTGCAGTCTTCTCTGTTCACACTGGCAGATGACCTCTGGGATGGAATGAACGGAGAAAATGGGAGTAAATTTAGAAGAGTTTACAATGATAAATAAGAAAAACAATTGAACATTACAAAGTACACACAATATATTGGCATTTTGAGAAGAGTTTGCAATCTTGGCATTATGAAGCAGTATGTAAAAGAGTATCCCTAACTCTATACACAATATATTGTTGGTTGCAAAGATTTAAGCTAATCAGATACAAACAAATGTTCATGAGAAGGCCATTAAGTTCCGCAGATGAGCAAGTTGGGCCAAGGAGCCAAAACTGAAAAATCAGATGCATACGATGATGGAACAAACATTGACCGTTGGCAAATTAATGTACACATATAGCCCATGATGTTGTAATGTTTACATATATTACAATAGTGAAGAAGGAATAATCAGATGCCTAAGGTTTATAGTTAGTTCAATGCAATAAGAATAATAACTACAACAAGCCTGAACTGGAAAATGGCCTGGAAGCAGAGAAGCAACTTGTAGCTGCTTTTGAGTTAACAAATCCACGTCGAGCAACTTTTGGACGTGGGTCCAAACACACTATAATAATCTTGCGAGAATATTTTATGACATTTCTACATACTCTTTTTGGTTTATTTAAATCAACTTATTCAATAAGTATTTAATTAAACTGTCTACTCAAATACGCTAGATGGGAAAAAAATTAACTGGCATACACCAGCAGAACGGTAAAGTTTAAAGCTTGCAGACCTGGACCAGTTCTGAAGATCAGTATTTTGGGCTCAGACTAAAAAGGTGTAGGCCCATATAAACCATGTAGTGAGGAAAAAAGCCCAAACAGGGTGGGTTTGAGTTTGATTCAGTGTTTGGCGGTCTCAACGGCGACAAGACCGCGACTTCATAGCCCTACTCATAAGCCTTTTTCCTCTGCATCTATCTGCATTTTCATTTTCATTTTCATTTTCATTTGCATTTGGTTGTCATCTCTGTATATGCTATATAGAGAGAGCAATCCCTGAATTAAGGCTTTTCCTCGGGGCCTAGTTTCAAAATCACAACTCATATCCCCAAACCCCAACGGAGAAGAAGAACTCACAACACACAAGATAGAAAGATAAAAAAGAGTGTGTGTGAGTGGTATTCAATCAAAGTCTCGGTTCCTACCCAAAACGGTGACGCATCATTCTATAATATAAAATTAAAACCCTAGCAGTTGCACATGGCAATTAATTTCATGCTTTGTCTGTGAAACAGATGGATAGGTATCAGAGGGTGGAGAAGCCCAAGACAGAGAGTCCTATAAACGAGAACGAGATACGCATTACTGCACAGGGTAGGATGAGGAATTATATCACCTATGCTACCACTCTCCTTCAGGTATTCTAATTCTTAATTTCGTTATATTTAATGTACGTTCCATTCCATATATGATGATGCATGTATCAATTTATGTAACTATATATATATTGTGCAGGAGAAAGGGTCTGACGAAATTGTCCTTAAAGCAATGGGCAGAGCTATAAATAAGACTGTGATGATTGCTGAGCTCATCAAGGTAGGACTGGGAAGGCATGCATGCAATGCAATTTATGTATTATGTGCTTTTTAGTCTTTTCCCAATTGTTTGGTGAGTAATATCTGTTTCATTGTTGCAGAGAAGGATTGTTGGTTTGCATCAAAACACTATAATCGGATCAACTGATATAACGGACACGTGGGAACCGCTGGAAGAAGGCCTTCTTCCGTATGCAACTTTTCATTTTTCTTTTTCCTATGCTGCCCTGTTAGGATTTTGGAGGGAAAGGAAATAGAAGACTTGTTTTCATTTTTAAATTAAGGAAATTATAAAATGTTTATAAATATGAATAATGGGTGATTGAAAGGTTATATGACTATCCTTCAAGTTTAAAAAAGTCTCAAATATAGATCAACTCATCAACATATAGAGCAGAAAGCATAAGTCATTCCTTCCCTTTTCCCTCCAAAACCCCAACATCCAAACATAGCCTAGTTTCTGTGGGCATGGGAGTGATTGTTTTATATTTGTTTGTTTTGCTCAGTTTGGAGACTACTCGCCATGTTTCGATGATTACGATTACTTTGTCGAAGAAAGAATTGGATACATCCTCCACAGGGTAAGAACTTGTGCAATGTTGTGTGGTATGTTGTCTGCTGTGTCTCGGATGATGTAACAATTTTAGCTATATTTAAATGGGCTTAGTTATAGACATCCTAATACATCACAAGTTAAGATCGGCTTTGTTACTCTTCCACAAATCATGTCTATTTCATGAGTTAGAGTAATTTCGCTCATAAATAAAACGTCTTTTTACTTCTAATGCTTGATGTCTACTATAAGCACAATACTTGCACTAGTTTATTCCTTTTTTAGAATTATTCTTTTTAAATCTTTTATTAATGAACCAAGGTTTGGTGATGGTGAGCCTTTTCTCCTTGACATTGTACAAATTATAAAGTCTAGATAAAATGCTAAACATATTGTAATGGTCCTGGAATTACTTTGGTTTTGAAGTAAAAGCAGAACGTCTGATGTCTTAGCAATGTCTTAACTATGGATATCCAAGAGATGTTTCCTTGGTTGCCATGCCACCTCTTCTCTTCTAATTTGCTCTATATTATGTTTCTGAATTCAAGGAGCGACGTGAATGTACATTTTTGTCATATATGTTCTTTTGACTTTCATGTATAAAGATGAGAAAGTTTCAGCATAATTTTCTTTGCGGTGCATTGATTAGTGGTGTTTGTACATTTGCACTTTTCATGTTGTGCTTTACAATTTTTTGGCTCACACTATTGGATTTGATTAGGTGATCAAATTTGTAAAAATATTGATATTCAGTTATAATTTACAAGTCATGATTGTCTTGTGCATTATGTTTTTCTGGAAGTTACTGGTCAACAATCTCCATCCAAGTATTTTTCCTGTATGAATTAGTTTGTTTACACATCTTAAACCTAAAATAAAAGTTAATGCAATACTCTTTGTATGATTTATACTGATTCAAACCTTTTTTATTATCTTCACTATTTGCCAAGATTCAAAGTATTTTTTCCTTTACAGATACCAACCTCCTCTTCCAGCTGATCAAGTAAAACCTTTAAATGAATATGAAGATGAAGGAGGTAAACAATAAGTATTTTAGCAAACATTTCAGATGGTTAGTGTAGCGGCTATTTTGATTTGAGTTGGTGTAACTTGATCTGATACAGAAGGCTCACCGAGAATGCAAGGAAGAGGGCGTGGTGGTCGTGGAAGGGGCAGGGGTAGAGGTATTGCCTACTACTTTGTTGTACTTATTTTCACAGTAATTGGATGATCAGAAAATGCCTCAATTGACCCTTTTTATTTTGTTGTGGTTTCTTTTAAAACACAAAAAACGCTTATTGGGACATAATCTGTTTTAATTAGGAAATTACAATGGAGGTGCGGAGTATGGTGATGGTTGGGATGGTGGACGTGGCTATGGTGGCAGAGGACGAGGACGTGGCCGCGTAAGGGATCGTGGTCTTTGGGGAAGAGGACGTGGACGAGGCTATGGTGGCCAGTTAGTTGGGCACTACTATGACTATGGTGAATATGACGCACGGCCTGCCCCTCGTGGTAAGTTGCATGTCCATGAAATGTAGATTTCCAGGTGATGAAGATAAGTTGTTATGCTTAAATTGCGATTCTGTTATCAGATCTATACCAAGTTAGTGCTGGCATAACGAACAGATTCGTGTTTCTTTAATCAAATTGTTTTATTCTGCTGTGCTATTTGCATTACATGGTGCTTCTAGACATACCAAGCTACAGAAGACTTGCCTCCCTGCTCGTCACCATTTGAGTTCTTATCCTACAAGTTCCATGAGTTATTCAGTTAATTTTTTTTTATAAAATGATTTTGCAGGCCGTGGACGTGGAAGAGGAAGAGGCCGTGGATATGGTCGTAATAATTTTAGAACAGATGAAGCAGGCCGGGGAGTAGCTGCTTGATCAAGTGGCTGTTGTTTTTTATTTTTACTAGCGTTTTTGACCCGTGTAACGTTTAAGTTAACCTTTATATACAACAATTATTTATTTATTTATTATTTTATCTACATTTATTCCTACTTTACCTAATATTAGAACTTCAATTAGGAGCCTAAATTATTATATAAACTAGTTTGTAGCCTGAGGAATGTACGTTTTTTCCCCTTAAATTTTAATACATATTTAATTATTATTTTTATTATGTAAGTTATTTTTTGATCAGTTTTTTTTTTTTAACAATTTTGATCAGTTATATGTTTGGTACATAATTTAACATGTATATGTGTGTGTGTGTGTAATAAGTTATAAATGTAAACTGTTTGATTTGTTAATATTTAATTTTTAAAAAAGTCATATGAAATATTAGAGTTTATTGATTAATTAGATTATGAATAAAAATGATATGTATTAATTCCTTTTTTTTTGGACAGGATATGTATGTATTAATTCTTGTAAATGATAAATAGTTAATTAATATTGTATATATTGGTAAAAAGATTGGATGTTGAACATATTGAATTTGCTAATTTAGGAGTAGTAAAGGGGCGGGTTTGTAAGCGTAATTGATCTCTTCATATATACCTCCACTGTTCATCTTGAGCCCAACATTTAACCAAGCATGCAAAGATAATTTATCATCCACAAACAGTTACCATGTGCAGCAAAATCTGGAACTGGCCTAATACCTTGGTAGAAAAAACTCTGAGCAGTTAATGGGTGAAGCTCAAGCTCTCACATTTCCCGTTTCCAGCATTAATGGGTATTGTCACCCTATGGCCTATATGTTTGTGTACATCAAAGTCTGTTATATGTTTGACATTTTAAGCGACCTGATGTATATGTTTAGCTCAGTTAGGGAGAGAAAGTAAATGGATGAGATAAGGACTGCGGAAGAAATTTCAAGGTTAACTCTATCTCTCTATGACCATGTTTAGTAGCTAGCAAGTTTTGTCATTCTGCCCTTTGAATTTGTGGGAGTCCTCATCAGCATTAATAAAAGATAGTCAGAAGTTGTGGCTAGTTAGGCCTTCTATATGGTGGAAACAGTTTTGTTACAGTAGTATACTACTATATTCGAACCAGTTATTAGAAGGGTTATGTGGCTACAGTATCTTAATTTTAGCAATTACTTTGTCAAAAAATATATACATATATTAGCAATTACACACTGCAATCACTGCAATCTTAATTAATTTAGTTTACTTAATCAGTAATTAATTGCTATCACACATTTTAATTATACAAGTCACAATGGTTTTTTTTTTATAAGCCAAATTAATTAGATTGAGAGTACTCCAACCCAAGTACACAAAGGAAGAGAGAGGTAACCTATGTAGAAATGATGCTACTCCTAAAAATGAGAAGCAGGATCATAAGTACAAAGGCGCCCCACTCAAAGGAAAGTAAAACAGGAGCAGCAAATGCAACACCTACTGAATGAAAACTACAAGAAGCAGAAAAGAAACCAACTGTAGCCTAACAACATTAACGATCAAACCAAGTATTAACCAATAGAAGGATGAAGCCCCTGATTCCTTAATAACACCAATCTGGGACAGCAGAAGAAAAAGCCCCCAATAGAACCAAAAATGTTCATATGACCAAATATCGTGCTCTGCACTGCAGTGCAACCAATAGATCACCAAAATGTTCGTAGGACCAAATATCATGCTCTACACTGTCCTTCACGATGCAGCTAAACTGTAGTGCAACAAGGACCACTAACCAGAAGACTGCTCAGGCAGCAAACCAAAGCTGTTGTTTCAACAGTGCTCAAACCGAGATCAGATAGGAAGAAACTCGAATAGCGAGACATTTAACTTGGCATGTTAGACAAAAATCCAAAGGCCTTTAAGCAGCACCAGCATCGAACAAGAGTAACCAGAAAATTGAGGAAATGATGCACACTTCATGGATAGCACACAACCCTCAAAACTCTCAGGAACCAGCCACCAATAAAGACAGTGAAGATCTCCGAAGAAAGGGTGCAGAATGAAGAAGGAAATCAGGCTGCACAGCCACCATTTCAATGTGACCAAAGTTTCAATGTTGGCTTGTTGCATACTTTTTTGTATTATTTAGTAGAATTTCAGATTTCATTTCTCGATTTCTCTCCACTCTAACGTGCTTTTCGACAAGTTTTATCAGATTTTGTATAATGATAATTTAGAGAAGGAAAAAAAAATACAAAAGAAACTGTGCTGACCTGCATAATAATAAAATGGCTCAATGGGTAAATCACAGGCTGCTCCAGGTTAAAAGGAAAGAATGCCCCAGGGTGGTCGATGGTCAGAATCTGCTGTACTGATTAGTTGATGATATATGCTAATTGTTGTCATTATGTAATCACAGGCTGTTACTTAATCATTCTTGTATTAACAACTTTATTTTTTTTCTTCATATTATTAGTAATTGCTATTAACTATCCACACTGGCATACTCATAATTAAAATTGAAGAATAAAGTTTGGATAAAACTACGCTCAGAGATTTTATGCCTTGAAGCATGTCTGCTGACCAGAAGTTAGTTTTATCGATTTTGCATCAAATAATTCCCATGTAAATGATTGAATTCTATGCAGCTGCCTTAAAACCGATCTTGAATCCGAATAATTGAGTTGTCCAAATCATTTTCTTTTATATATATATTCTTATTGACCATTTTGGTTCTCTTTGATAGCATCTGCTGATAAATATACATTACTTAAGTATTTTGTGGATGAAGCAATTAAGATTTTAAAGGAGGCAGTGAGGAAATGGCAAGAGTGGCAAAGCATAAATGCAGCAAATGTTAGTCCAAAGGAAGCTGCTTCTGCCTGCTATGAGTGTGAGGAACTTTCATGCTCCATGAGCAATGGAAATAACATGTAGCCGTTGGGATCACATATATATATGCTTCTACATTTTGTATATTATTGGCCCAGAAAAGTAAGATAAAACAAGATTTAACACCAACAAAATTCCTAGTTTACAGGTTCATTCTATGGTGCACCACCCAAAATTTACACCACCCATATAGTAAGTGCTGAACCAATCATTTTAACACCTGGATATTTGACTTTTCAACTAGTCAAAGTTTGAAATTTTGACCCACCCATGTGGCTATTTGATTAGCCCACAATTTGCCACATGGGTGGTGCAATGGAGGGTATAAATTTTGGGTAGTGAAACTTAGCCCAAGCCTAGTTTACAATATGTGCTAGAGTTCTCAAAAGCATGACCAAATGTCT
Organism: Echinosophora koreensis; assembly: GCA_035048595.1. Classification (NCBI taxonomy): domain Eukaryota; kingdom Viridiplantae; phylum Streptophyta; class Magnoliopsida; order Fabales; family Fabaceae; genus Echinosophora; species Echinosophora koreensis. Next base: position 460,310 of record JAPCYP010000008.1, read on the forward strand.
TCGTCAACTTTCATTTCTAACCAGTCTCAATACTTGATTTCTGATAGCCAGACAGAAAAAGACGGAGTGAAAAATGTTTGCAAATTCCAAACTTCTGAAGCTTTTCATTTTGCAATAAATCATCACACTTAAGTATAACCATTTGCACATTCAATTAATCTTTAGCTTTTTCCTTAAACAAACAAACACCACAACACCCCTTTGCATTGAGAAAACACTTTTTCCTCTCTCCTTATACAATCTTCCCGCGTTGATGACAACCATATAATGAATACTATTCAGAGAAATAAAATGGGGTTGATCGGACAACTAAAAGCTTCATGATGAATCCAAACCATAGGTACTTTGTGATCAAACACATTGATAATTAACATTAACACAAGCTAACTGAATAACAAACGCAGTTGAGACAAATTTCTCTATAGATAGACAATTGAAGCTACCAAGAAACTTGTCTACACACAAAAATCTGGGACTAACCCAATTAAGTAACACTTATTAAGTTCGCAGTTCCTAGTTCTTGCCTTGGTACTTAGATAGGGTTCTTAAGCCCTCACCCTTGTTCCTTTTCCACCATTAAGAGGCCTTGTAGCCATGTATATATTCACAAGAGACCGATATCTTCTCTGCTTCTTTGGCCGGAAAACTTCGAAGTCATTCCCGAAAATCTCTTGTATCTTCGCCATTATGATATCATCAATTGCCCTTTTCTCAAACTCTTCTTCTTCTTCTTCTTCCTCTTCCCACCTTCTTCTTTTCCTCTTGTTGCCTGCTGCAGTTATAATGTTGTTGTTGCTGCTGTTGTCTTCGTCGCTCAGCTCCATAAGCTGCCGTGCCGCTTCCATATCAGACTGAATGATCACGTGATCATCATCATCATCAACCACAAGGGTCTTGTTGCTTTTACGCATTGAAGAAGAAGAAGATGATGATGTTGTTGCTGCCATGCATAAATGGTTGTTTTTCTTTGCTCTATCTGCGTGTGTCTTCAACTTGTGCAACAACATATCTACAAGTCTTCGCTGTTGTTTTTATTGTTACGTAGTTGCTTGGCGTAGAGCGCGTTTTGAGGGTACGTGTTGTGTGAGTTCGATTTGAGAGAGAGAGAAGCGAGAAACTACGAGGTTGGTTCTATGAAGGTGGCATCGAAGAAGCTTGAAAATGAATATTCATATTTATTTATTTTAATGCATCAATCCCAACCAATCCTGTGTTTCTTCTTTTATTTTTGGCATTTTACAAAAACTAATTGGTGGCCGTTGGATTCATCTTCACGGGTTATAATGAAATAGCAAAATCCTCTTTTAAGGGTTTTCATGTGAATGCGCCAAAAGAATTTGCGACTTTATTCTTTCTTATTTATTTTTTTAATTTCCCTAAATAGTAGACACTAGACAACCCAACAAAATTGAATAACTTTTGAATAATTTTGATTAAATTTATTATTCTTAAGACATTTTCAAAGATGGTAAATCCGCTTGACCCCAAGTCATGGAATCAAATCAACCATGTATTATTTGTTGCCTTGTGTAGAAATTGGAAAGCATCTTGATAGAGATAGGTGGTTTTTTTTTTTGAGTAATAGAGATAGGTGGTTGTACATATATAGATACAAGATTGCATTTCCACACGTCTGATTATTATTCTTTTTTGACATGAAAAAGTCCACTTGTAATCCTCTTGGAAAACTTCAAATTTCTTCAAGCTGTTTTCACAAATACAAGCTCCTGTAGTTTTGGCCGCTTTCTGTTTGCTAGCAGAAGATCGCATGGTTGATTTTTAATTAAGCTAATTCACAAGCTAACAAAAGTTAAAAAAAGAAAGAAAGAAAATTTATGTTGGGGATATAATTTGCAGGCAGAGTTTAGCTAAAATGACAACTCAGAATTCTCTTGTCCTTCATTTCGTTTTTCTATCTTTCTTAAGTTCCTACAGAGCGTCATTATTATTTTTTTGATTAAAGAAAAAGAAGTGGAAGAGTTCAACGATTAAAAATTGTCAGGTTTCGAGTGTCTTAACCTTTATTTAATTTAAGCTTATTTTCTTAATATAAATAAGATAAAGTTAGTATATTTATCCTTTATCTTAGTTATTTAGTTCAAATTTGGCCCCTTAATGTCATTGTTGGCAAACAGTTACCCAATGAAAAATTATCTTTTCTTTCTCTTCTCTCTATTTAACAAGGTTATGAAAATTTTATCGAACGAGTCGGTCACACTAGTTGAATTATGAATTGGTCTCTTGTCCAATCCTGATCAAGAGTCAAAATCGTTTTTATGGTTAGATCGTTTTAAACCGGTCAAAAAGGTCAAAAACCCATTTGAACAGGGTTAAATCGAATCTGACCGACTTTCTAAAAAATAAATTTAAAACTAAAAAAAATTGAAAAAGAAAATAGAAAACTTAATATCAACTAGCTAATCCTTTATGTTATATCCAATATTCCTTCTTTCGTAAATGTGATAATGCAGAATCACAGAAGTTCTTGCTCTGGCCGCCTATCACATCCCTTAATCTCCGTTCGTGTCCGTCTTTGCTGAAGTCTACCCGACTCTCTACCCTATCCCTTTGTGTCCGTTTTTGTGAAATTATTCACGGTCTTCATCGATTCATTCGTACGCAGCTGCTTATCCACTCGCATTCTCGATCTTCATGCACTTGATTTAAGTAGTTGAGTTATAAAATAGAGAGAAATTGAGAATACAAACATACTCCTCAAGTTAAAATATTATATTTCTTAAAAAGAATTTGAAATATTATACAAAGTTATAAACTTTATAACTATATTATTATGTTATAGATATGGCAAAGTCAATTTTTAATTTCTTGTTCTAACTTTTAATCATTATAATATTTTAATTAATATTATATGTTACAACTTATGAAAAAAAAAATATTATACATCATATTAGATCATCCGATTAAATTAATTGAACCACAATCTTTTCCACCAGTCTGACTTTGTATATGTTTGAGAACATGTCCCACTTGAACGTGATGTACTTGGATGCAGAAGCAGGTGAGAGCAGCTTCTACTTTCGATACCTTTTTTAATTATCATTCTATCATTTCCAGGGCCGGCCCAAGGGTGAAGCTACTAAAGCTCTAGCTTTAGGCCCACCAACAAAACAAATTTTTTACTTTACTTTTTATAAAGCAAAAAGGCCTCATATGTTAATACAAAGGCCCAATCTGATATAAAGAGACTATCTCACTTAAAATAAAAGGGTCTCACTCAAAATTTGCTTTAGGCCTCACTTGCTCTTGGGCCGGCCCTGATCATTTCCATCGTGAATTATTCTCAGAAGCAATGCTCTGCCGCTGCTCCAAACATACCATTGAACTAGTTACTATTTTGTTTATCCGGTCATCATAAGAAATCATAGTTTTCTTCTTTCGGTAATTCCAAAACTGTTCTGAATTGACTTGAAGAAAATAGGTCAACTTGTGAGAGTTCACACACGTACTTCACAACTTCATGCTCTTTAATCAGATAAACGAGGCTAACTTGAGCAAATGGGAAGGTTGACTGCTGACCCATCAGTTATCTACCTGTGTAAGAGTTGAGGTCGAAGAACCGGTGCAAATGTTCACAAACTTGGAATCAAAAGCCTCATTGTAGCCATTTTAGCATTCTCTTCTCTTTCTTTTTTGGTTGGCATAAGTAGTTAAGTAAATGAGTGGTCACCAAAGTAATATCCCGAGAGTCCCCAGACACATTTCTTTCCCAAACAAGAAGAAAAATTTGCATATAATTTATGGAATTTGGCATTATGCAGTCCATGTTATCTGAATATTTATAAAATAAATAATTCAAAATGGGGAGTAGGAGCCCTTAATTACGGTTAGTATTGCCCTCAATCATATATGGTTTTCCATCCTAAGTTTGTGTTCGTGCGAGTGTTTGTTAAAAGCAATTTTGAATGAACTGATTTTGTAAAATTGATTTGGCTAAGATGGGTTTGAAGTTAAGTAATTTATGTTTGAATGTTTTCACTCTAAAAGCATGTTTGATATAATACTTGGTATAAATTTTTCAACCTAACACAAAATTTATTTTTTATTACTTCTAGTCAAACCGAGGTTTGGAGTCAAAATCCAAAATCAAATTTGCCTAACTGTAATCTAGCATTTATATTTTTACTAAGATCACGTTTGACAAGAGGCAAAATCAATTATGATACTTATCACCGGGAAACCAAGGTACCAAACACACCATAAGAATATGAACTAATGTTTGAGTGAAACAACTGCTTTCAGGGTTTATGTTCTTCCCTTTCTTCTTTTTTCCCTCCCTCTATTCTAGTAGTGTTATGTTATGTAAGGACGTTGTTATTTCTTTTTATGTGTACCTTTTTATTTTCCCGTTACTAACCTAAGTACCTCACTCGAAATAAGTTAATAAGGGAATTAGGGATGTTTCATCTTGGTACTTTGGTGACAAAGAAGATCGATTTAAAGGAAAGGAATGCAGCGTAGAAAAGTACACTATTTAACAGCAAGAGTGTAGTTGCAGTAATGCAGTATACAATGTTAAAGGATCAATTGTTCAAGCCGTGAATTTGTTGGAAACTTGGAATGCAGCTCCTAGTCACAAGTCGGTATGAATCGGTTGCTTCCGTGCATTGCTCCGTCAAATTAGTCATAATGAATTCTTATAACAATACTACAAGCAACCAATAATAAAACCTTAGAATTTTAACAAAAACACGCAAGGGATTGTTGATAGAATGAAGTGTAAGGAACCACATACTCGTCCAAGAGTCAACATGAATATTTTAGCTAGTTGTGATGACAAGAGGATGGTCTTATATGCAAAATATTCGATTCTCTACCCTATATTTTAGACTTAAATTAGATATCCTTATTGGGCTAGTTGTGATGACAAGATGATTGTCTTATATGCAAAATACTGAAGGGATACATTTGATACACGTTAATACATAGGACAACACAGGACAAGTAGGATAGCACAGTACAATCCCTTGAGTGACAGGACAACTTTTTTGTCATGTACATTGTTTGACAGATAATAGACATCAAAAGTAAAATAATATTAATTTTACTATGATACACTTTATATTATATATTATTAATATATGTAAATATTAGGCAATAAATAATATATTTTATAATATATATAGTATATATGATAGTATATTATTACTACCATAATAATACTATATATATTAGAGAGAAAGGGAAGAGGGGAGGGGAGGGGAGGGGGGGGGGGGGGGAGGGGAGAGGGGAGAAGATAGAGAGAGAAGAGAGAGATGTAAAGATAATTTTATCTTTTTTGGTAGTCTATCCATGGGACAAAAAGCTGTCCCATGATTTGGTGGGGGACAAAATTTTGGGTTGTTGTCCTGTTCCTCACCCCTTTTTTGTTCAATTCCCTGACCACTTTTCAAATCAAACTGGGGACAAAAATTTGTGCTGTCCAGTCCCCTGAATTTTTGCAAATCAAACACATCTTAAGTTTCTACTACCTCCAGACTCATTATAAACAAAAAGAACTAATTTCACACTATTTAAGGAAGTTAGTTAATTTAGTTTAATTATCTTGATTTATGTTTAAAAAAAAAAGTTATAATCACTAAACTACCCTTTAACTGTCTCGGAAATATGCAATACTCTTGAAAAAATAAAAGGAAGATTGGTTTAATTGATTAATTTTCTTGATGTTTGGAATACTTATATTAAATAAAGTTGATTGAATTTTGAATATATTTGAGTTCAAAAATTATAAGTACTTTTTTACTTGTAATTGAGTCCACAAGTAGTACCAGCTTGCTATTCAAGTTTCTAATGATTATCAAACCTGGAAAGATACAGATCTCAGACGACTGAACAAATCTGAAAAGGCAACGCGTAGTAACAATCCCCACAATGCATCAAGTTTCTGGTGCCAAGTATTGAATCTCACCTAAAAGTTCCCTAGGGTTAAATAATAAATAAACAAAAAGAACATCTGAGAAACAAGAATATCCATAGTTGATGGTATTACAAATGAGGAAGACAGCCCAATGTCCCCGAAGGCTTTAGACAAGAACGATACCTTAAAATATGACAACCAATTCTCAAGACTGCATATCCATCATTTTGAAGAGGAATAATTTATCATTCAATGCTCTTTCTTATAAGAATACATAAAACTTGAAAGAGAATAACACTAAAACACACAGAAATATAATAAAGAATAAATGAAAACTCCTATTACAGGTAACAATGTGTAAACCCCCCTTCCCCCCTTCTTCCCCTGCCTCTTTATCTACACACCCGAAAAATACAACTTCCATCCAAAAATTCGTGCAACTTCGCGACGTGTGTCGTATCCCACGCATTGCTTCTTCAACATGCAGTGTAGCTGACAAACACCTTCAGCTTTTTTATTCATGATTCGTCACAATTCAATCCACAAACTTCTAACACAGGGCCATCTCTATTGACAAAGGGGTTAATTCTAACCCACATGAGAGTCAAGATGGAGGCCAACAGGATTGACCACACCAATACAATGGTGGGCATCCTATCTTGTTTACCAAGTAAACCCTTGAGGAATGGGTAGAGATGGATGATGACCCACAAGGCAAAGAATAACCTACCGAAGAGAGGTCCCCATGAGTCATAACCATTGTTGATGGCATCTGAGATCCCAACAATAACCCCAACAATATTTATGATTAATAACGTCATTGGAGGGATTAATAGTGATGTCCATTTGAAGACATAGAGCTCTGAGAATTCTCCATCATCGGCTGCTTTCGAGGTAACAGTGAAATTTGTGTTGACACCAGCCAAAACCTTCAGTAAACCCTGAAAAAGGGCGAAAAGATGTGAAGAAACACCTCCAATCACCCAAAACTGTTCGTTTCTCCACCAATCATCTATACCAACACCACCCCACTGCATCTCAAGGATACCAGTTGCTGCAATGGATATGAAGAGAGCCATGAACACAATACTGGCATAGTTGCTAATCTGCATTTATGACACACAAAATTGTATGTTAGTGGAGCCATAAGTAAAAGGACCCAAATGACACAGTAACATGCAATGGCATTGACCTTGAAAAAATGCAAGAGTCAGACACTGCAATGAGCCTGTAATTTCTCCAAAACCATTTTAATTGCAGAATTTGCAGTTTCTCCACACTAAACATTATTCAAATTTACCAATCCATTTGACCTGTCAAAAATTAATCTTAACAAAACTATGCACTTCGTTTTCTTGTTTCTTAATTCCTTGGTTGGGGAAGGGGAAATTTAAAATGAATTTCTTTCCACTGACGGACATAATAGAAACTGCATAGAAGCTTACCTCAGGTACAATAAATTTTCCAGTTAGCAGGCATATTGCGGGCAGAGTACAGTAGACAAGCAATGGGAGGGAAGTCCAGGGATATACAACTGAATTTATGTAGGAAAATCGTTCCAACCATTTCAACCCACCACCATAGCCATACCAAATTGGACAATGTCTGCTGAAAAAAATCTCCACAGACCCAAGGGCCCACCTAAGAACTTGGTTTAGACGATCGGAAAGGTTGATAGGTGCTGACCCCTTGAATGCAGGCCGCTTAGGGATGCAATAGACAGACCGCCAGCCATGGCAATGCATTTTAAATCCAGTCAAGATATCCTCCGTCACAGAACCATATATCCACCCAACCTGGTAATAAGCCAAAAAAATAGACAGAAGGAAGAAATATAAGAACAGAAAACTAATTTTTCAAAGATAAAGGGAGAATGCTAACGAGTGCCCTTAGGGTATTGTTTAAGGAACCAATGAAGGAAAAATTGTGTGGGAAATGATGTATTTAGCATTTTGAAAAGTGTTACATTTAGTTTTCCAATACAAACTTTCTTTTTGTGAATTCCTTAACCAATGCTTTTAGGGTACTCGTTAACAAGACCCAAATTTTAAAAAATATTTCTTCAGAACTTACTTCTTTTCCCCATTCAGTTTTGTCTTCATAACCACAGCTGATGACTTGGATGGCTTCCTTTAAAAGTGATGCAGGACTCACACCCAATGGAACTCCACCATTTTCCAAAAGTGTGGAAGCTACAAACACCGGAGACTGACCAAACCTCTTCTCCAACTTCGTTTGAGTCAAATTGGGTGGCTTTACATTGTTGGATCCTGAAACAGAATCTATTTAGTTTCATTATCCAGGAATTTCCTTACAGGAAATGTTTTGGATTGTAAAGACAACCACATGAACAAAAATAATAATCTAACCTTCATTCCCTGCCTCAATATTTTCAAGTGCATGTATCTGCTTTGATGCTTCACTGTGCTTCACCTTCTTCTTTTTCTCCTTAGAGTTCGCATTCTTTTTCTTTCTAGAGCCACAGCAGCAGCACCACCATTTTGGCAAACAGTTACAGGTTTTGCTTGGGGGCTTCTTCTTTTTAGGTGCATCATATCCATAAAGCGCCTGCCTACTGAAAACACATCCAGTTCCAACATAAATTGGACCTTGTATTCCATCCAACCCTTTCATGTTGATCTGTTTACAATTGAGGAGTTAGTACTTGTCATAAGGGGAGAAAGAAAAATATCCAAACAAGCAAAGAAACAGGAAGGAAAAACTTACATCAAAAAATACAACATTCCGATTTGAGTATCTATCATGACGATCAATCCCATCAAATCTTTGAGGAAATTGTACATAGCAAATCTTCTTCCCAATTTGAGGGTCCATAAAAAAACACATAGCTTCTCTAAGCGCCTTGCTATTGTTAATGTAGTGATCACAATCAACATTTAGAAGATAAGGAGCATTTGAGATGATTGCTGATGCCCGAACCTTCAAGTATTTATTATTATTACAAAAACACATTATTTAAGGCCACTGAATCATCAGTTGAATCTGAACCTAAATAAAAATAATTTGGGACTTACCAGAGAATTCATTGCTCCAGCCTTTTTGTGGTGTTCAAAGCCTGGTCTCTTTTCTCGAGAAACATAGACCAAGCGAGGTAACTCATTTCCTTCTACATCACGAACACCATCTTGACCAAGGAAGACCTGTAAGATACAAAAAGAATGTGACCATTTCCATCTTCAGAGGTCAGTGAAATGTGATAACTTGAGTCCAAATCCTCTAGTCAAAGCACAAAGATAGAATCAGCAAGTCCACTTGCAAAGCATGGGTGCTTTCAGTATACACTAATAACCATCAGGCACCTTTTTGAATGCTTGTAAAATTAAATTCTTTATGATTAAAACAGAAAGCATGAAAAAGACAGATTTCAACATCATCTCACCAGAAGCCTAGCACTATACACAAAAACCATTTTTGGTATCTGTCAAACTGATATATCATCTTACCTGAATCATGCCAGGATGATCCCTCACATTATTTCCAGGCCAAGGAGTCCCGTCCTGCATGGTCCATCCATCCTCAGGAACCTTTTGCGCTGTAGCCACCAAACTGTTAATCCTCACCTTAAATTCTTCGTAATCCCTCTGTAACAGACAAAAATAAGACGACCAATAATAGTGTCAAGTGTTTGCATCTTTTGGGTTCAAGAAGCAAATATATATAAAAAGAAAAACATGCAAGCAGAGAAAGTTGAAACCTTCATTGCTCTCCTTTCCCTGACAAATGCTGGATGCACTTTATTTTTCAGATAGTCAATCTTCAGACCGAAATACCACTCTGGGGCCCGGGGCTCAATATTGTATTTTTTACAAAAAGGAACCCATCTCCTAGCAAATTCAGATGTCTCAGAGAGTGCTTCAAAAGTAAGCATGGCGGCACCATCATCTGAGACATAGCATGCAACTTTATCAACTGGATAATCAACAGCAAGGATAGACAGAACAGTGTTTGCTGTTATCAGAGGAGGTTCTTTCATGGGATCAACTGTACTGACAAAGATGTCTACATTGGATAACTCAGACGGCTTCCCTTCCTTTTCATATCTGCAGCCATATAAGAAGCCAATCTTGATCAACATAACAGGAATTGGAGTATGAAAAATAGAACGAGAGATACGAGACATATAATCGGGTACAAAATAAATGCAAATCAATAAAATTCAACAGATGTGGTAAGCTCAATTACCTCAGCGATAGACGATCAAGATATGTTTCTCTCCGTATAGGGTACCATTTTGGAAACTGATCCATTATCCATGACACAGCAAACCATATTTCACAGATTACTGATGTCAACCACAAGCCATATGCATCATTAACAGGGTGAAGAATTCTGTAATGAAAGAAAAGCCCAAGGATCACAAGGCGGAGAACTATAATTATTCTGTATGGATTTATCTTGCTTGAAGGGATCGGTAGTTTCCGAGAAAGTGGCTGCCTGCCTTCATCCATCCTGATATAATATAGGGAAAAATTTGTTAAAAAGAAAACAAAAATATATGGCAGAAAAAAAGAGAAATATAATTATTCCATTCTAGTTAAACATATAAACCCTCTCCCCAAGTGCACACACATGTGCACTGCAATACCTATCAAATACCAAAATAACAGATTCAGCAAACATGAAAACAACAGATTGCTTCGCCAAGACATATGTGTGCGGCAACAACTACCTATTTAAAATACATTGCAATTTAAGTCTTAGATGTCTTCCTAATGCAAAATAGTTTTTTCACTCCAATCATGTAGCACAATTAGGAACATAAAGGGGAGAAAAATAGAAAACTGAGTGAGAGACTTACATGGGCAAATCAGGGTCTTCAAAATCATCACCAAAACTTCCATCATTGTTATTCCCTTCATGCTTCACCACCTGAAGCTTGTCATTCTGCCTTTTCTTCCAGTCCTCCATCCGGTCTTTCCAAGCCACACTTCCATATCCATAAACCGCAATGTCTTTCTTTGGAACCATTGGTCTTGGTTGCACTGTGACAGAAGAAGCACCATGGTGACAATATATATAAAGATAATATGAAATGACAAAATGCAGAATTAAACAATTTACAAAACTTACATGGAATTGATGGATCAGGATAAGGCATTGGATGAACTCTGCTCCCATGATTCATATAAGGGGGAACAATTAGAGCATGTCTATCAGAAGATATATCAGAATCCTACAAAAAAAGGAAAAAAATTTGTATTCATGTAGGGATCATTGTTGCCCGTGTGAAGTAATACAAAAAAACAAAATGAAGGCAAATCAGAGATATCAAAGGGAAATTTGAAGATATACCTCCTCTCCATAAGTCAAGAGCGGGATTTCAGAATTGAGAGGAGGCGAGCCATGCTCCAAATTTGTCGGAATGCCATATATGTTGTTATTAGAGCCACGTCCAGAAAACAATGATTCTGAATATGGTTGTGGGCCCAAAGCATCGGATTCCCCATAATCAAACTCATGTTCCAAATCATCAATTTCATCCTCATCCTCATCACCTTCAACCCTGGGACTACCTGCAATTCATTCATTGGTACCAAGAATGTGAGAAAAAGGTCTACAACTGAGGCAAGTTACAAAAGTCAAAGAGGAGTACAAAAGAAATCTCACCTTTGATGCGTTTGTATCTGGTCTTACACTGGGGGCATGCCTGATTCCCCTCTCTTCTCTCATACTCGTAACAAGGTCGACAAACAGGGAAAGCACACTCATTGCAAGCAACAAAGGGCTCCCCATCCACCGTAACCTCTATCTCATCCCCACAAATCTGACATATCTGTCCACTCAGCTCTTGGACAGACTTAATCTGAGAAGAACCAGATCAAAAAAAGAGTAAGTAGTGTTATTGGAAGCTGACTCACAAATCTTTAGAAAACCGAATGATATAACTTGCGAAGAAGATATAGCCTTATGAAAAGGCTACAAATGCAAGTATCAATGAATCGCCTTGGTTGCACAGATGAGCAAGATAACAGAAGCAGAGAAAGAGACAAAGTTATTTACATAATACATAATCATTATTGATATTTTCAAAGCTAATCACAACACAATCCAATAAACCATACATCAACATCAAATATTCCCATATATGACAAGATAATAGGGAATCTAGTTCTGCCCTCATTAGTCAACTAATCGTGTAGTAATTTTGCAAGGGAAAAGAAATGTTTGTGCATTGTAGACCACTAACTATACACTCCAGGAGAGTCAAACTGTACCACAATCATTTAAATCTGAAGTTTATCTCAAAAAGAAACCATACCAAAAAGTAAAACTCTAATTTAGAAAAGGAAAAGCTCACAATGTTCATAGGAGAAATTACATTATTTCAAAAATGCAAAATTGAAAGGGCAAAATGGCTACTATGGTAGCTATCAAAACCCAATTGAAAATGAAAAATATTAATAATTGAAAAAGCTAAGTATAGGGTGCATCGAAATTGTTTGGGAACAGAAAATACACAAGATTTGGGAGCAGAAAAATCCCGAAAAACCCTAGTGTGGTATTTATTTATATTTAAAGAAAAGAAAAACCGAGAAATGAAGCAAAATAGAGAAAGGGAAAGAGATAGGTTACTAACCCGTCCATTCTCATCGGCATTGATGAAGACGAACTCGTTCCTGTTGTGGGAACCAGCAACGAGTTTACCTCCGGTGTTCATCACTCACTCACTCTTTACTCTTCTCTTTTCTTCAAATCTCAACCAAACCCTTCCTTCACTCACCAAACTCACACTGTTAAACACCAACCAGGATCTGAGCTTCTCTCTCACTAGATCCACTTTCGCATTCCACACTTAACACCATCACATCACAAACCCACACATCATCAAACACCGATCCAACAATCACACTTCTTTTTCTTTTTCAATACTTGTAATGTAATGATTCCTAATTGTAACGAAAATAAATAATGAAACGAACAGGCCTATGTGTCTTTGTGTTTTGGATTCCTTGAGAAGTCAGCCACCGACGGTGGCTGGTCCCAATCTGAGGCTAAGTTTTTAGAAAGAGAAAGTGAGAGAGTGCTACAAAGAAGAAGAGAAAGAAGATAGAGAGAGAGAAATAGGGAGTGTGTGAAAATGAAGACGCGTAAGAGAGAAGGAGATTAGAATACAGTGAGAGACAGAGAGATCCAGAGAAAAAGCAATGAAACCACTTATTATTAAAAAGACACACCAATATTATTATTAAATTAAAATAAACAAAAATACAGCAATATATAAATAAATAAATAAATAAATAAATAAATAAGAAAATAAAAATGGAGGAGTTGAAAGTGTAGCATGAGTTATTAGTACTAGTTAGTAGTGAGGTAAGGGTGGGGCCCTGCTTGGAGGGTAGTGGTGCTGCCCTATGCCCCACATCAGAGTTTAGTGAATAATAATCAAAAAATTGAATATGTTATTTTATTAAAACTAAAAAAATTTAGGTGAGGAAGATTAAAAAAAAAATTAATTAAAACTAAAAAAATTGTTCGGCAAACTGTAATGTAAGTGGGTGGTGTTGTTGTGTTAAAATCAGGAATGGGAACAGTGTTTGTTACTTTTTAACTCATTTGGTAACTTTTTTATTGTTTTGTTTGAGAGTCCGGGTCAAGGAGCCAGCAGGATTTGGGAGTGGAAGCAGATCACCATTCACTGGCACTTATTAGATTGCAACTTAGTTGGTAAAGAAAGGGAACAAATAAAGGTTGGATGAAAACTGGCAAATAGGATCTCCTCACGCGGCCTAGATATGTCTCTTTATAAGTACCCTCTCTCTCTCACCCTATATATACTCTACGCTCTACACCGTATCTATACTCATTACTCAATTACTCAATATGTACGTATGCAGTTAGTGTATTATGCGCTGAAATTTAAATTAAAAAAAAGCGAGAAATTAGTAATTAGTAATTAAAGAAAAAAAATTACACGCATGGGTTAGGTGTACGGACTTTTGCTAGACTGTTACGTGTTTTGATTGTAATGTTAGTTAGTGTAATTCCTTCCTTTCTATCTACTTTTTCCAGATCTATGGGTATTGCCTGGCTGGATCCACTTTTATTTTAAAATATATATATATACATGTATACATTCATTCAGGTTCATGTACAAGGAAATGGACATTACTCGTAAGTCATAACCTCTTCGTATTTATGGTGTACCTTTATTATTCGCTTTTTCAGCTAGATTTGTTTACTTTTATGTTTTAATAATTATAGAAAATAGAATTAACAAAAAGCATGAACCAAACACATTGATTCAATTCATATTTTGGAACCATTTTGGCGCAAAGATGAAACATTTTTAAGAAACGAAAATTGGCACATGCAGATTTATCAGAGAAAAAGATGTTTCTGTTATTAAATCAAATCTACAAAAATCATAATTGTTCAATTAAATATTTTTCCGTTCATTATTATTTGTTCTTTTGTGAGTAAATAAATTGGTGTGTTCTTAGCATTTTTCTTTCAAAGATATACAGAATATCAAATTGATCCTTTAAATATACACAATGTCAAATTTGTTCTTTAAAGAATTTGGGTATCAATTTGATTCCTCATAATGTAAAATAGACATCAATTTAGGGGCTAAATTGAAATTGATATTAAAAAATATATTGACAGACTAAATTAATGTTCATTTTAAATTTATTGAGAAAAACTCAAGTTTCATATTGACTAGAGATAGTGTCTAATAAGAGCTTATAAGTAATGGGCATTCATCATCCTATGAGCTTGTTTTTAGGATTGAGTGATGCCCAAAATCTAATATGGTATTAGAGCAATCATAGATCCATTGTTATGTCATCTACCATATTATCCACGCACAAAGCCCAATAGTGCTGGGCGTGAGAGATGTATTAGGAAAAACCCAAGTCCCACATTGACTAGAGATAGTGTCTAACAAAAACTTATAAGTAGTGAGCAATCATCATTTTATAAACTAGCTTTTTGGATTGAGTTAGGCCCAAAATATAATAAAACTGGACAATACATAACAATAACAACAAGTTAACAAGTTAATTGGTGTCTAGTATATTTTTGAAGAAGCAATTTAAATAGAGTTATGATATTTGAACACAAATTCTGGACATCCTATATGTTTATCTCTATCTCTCACTTACTTTTTATCTTCGTTGTATACACGCTTCTCTAAAATGCACTCAAAAAAACAAAGGAGACATCTTATGATATCCTCATTTAGTGTACAAAAATCATTCCTCATTTAAATATGGATTAAAGTAGTATACATTGTTAGTGTAAAAAAAGTTTTACACTGACATCCATTAATATTTTGACATATATGTTTTTATTTTAATAACCAAGAGAGATAAATAACAATGATCCTGATTTGTCAAGATATTATTGGATGTCTGTGTAAAAATCATCTACAGTAATAGTTCATAGAAATTAAACTCTTTAAATATTTAATCTTTTTTCTAAAAGCCTTTCTGTCCAATTTATTTGTCAAATTCAAAAATAAGTGAAGTTTTAATTATTTTTGCTAACCTATTCATGATATTAATAGAACACTAATAACTTATTAAGTATATTTTGTTGGCATGGAACCCGTCATAATTAAGGTCTTTGGCTCCCCAGTAGATCTATCGGGGTATCGCACAGCTTTGACCCTTTGAACCGACTATGAGACTAATCCTCGATTCGACCACGTAGATGAACAAGAATTAACCCGTTTAATTTTACAACCTCTCAACCAGAGTGCCTCCTAGGAATCGAACTCAGGTTCACTTCCTTGGAGCTAGAACACGTTTCCACTTCCACTCCAACCTACACCCTATTGGTAACTTATTATTAAGTATTTAAATAATGAATAATGTAGTAGTCAAATATAATTTAATTTTCTTTAACATAAATGTTATTTATTGTATTTTTAAATTATTGTACAACAACCAGATCAAATGACGAAGGAAGTACTAATACTGATCTTATTGGTTTTTCATCAGAGAAGCATAGAAAATATTTTCACACCAAAAACCATGGAATGAAAAAAATATGAGTTTGAAATTTGAAGATAAAAAATATTTTTTTTTTTATATATAATTAAAGTCATTGCGAATCAATTTTAACCTCAATTATTGACTGATTCTGTCTGAATATTACTTTTTTTTTTTTCATGCACAGGCAATGGGTCTGGCTTGATCTACTCAATATTTTTTGTGTCAAATTGATAAACTCATATTTACTACTAACAGGTTTGAGATAATTGAGCATGACAGACACATATATAGTATAAATCATTGACCCAAATAAATAAAATATACTTCATTACAGCAAATCATAGAATGCTGGTAAACTAATGAAATGAAGCATGCCAATGACCCTGGTATCCCATCACGACAAGAAGCACATGTTACCCTTTTTTTAGGTTTCCCATGGTATCCTCCACGAATAACTGCGGAGACTAATCCCTCGAGATATTGGCCGACATTGAAGGGTTGACCTCTCCTAGCCAGGTTTTCTTCATACGCAAGAGACAGGGATCGAACATGTGACCAGTTACTTAAGGGGCTCAAACTCGTTACCACTTGAACCAACCGAATTTTGGTATTACCGTTTAAATTCTATCTAACATGGTGCATTAGAAAAATTAATATTTGCCAGCGTATGAGGACAACTTAACTTCTTTGCCGCCCACTTGACAAAAAAGAATGCGTTATATGTTATTGACCTAAACTAATTTGAGAAATTTGATTGTTTTAACTTTGAGATGCACTACCCTTTTTTTTTTTTTACGTAATTTGAGATGCACTACTTAATAACTGTTGCTTCAGTGGACTGAATAACGTAAACCCCAGATACAAATTACGATAGTAAATTGAAAAGGTATTAAGGCAGTTAAAGAAACAAATTCATGCAATAACACTAATATGGTATATAACTATATATCTACATATATAATGCTTAAAGTTTGCAATTAGGAATTGTCAAATTCCATTATATTGGTCAATATAAATTTCTTTTTTAAAATTATCCTTCGATTATATTTAATGGTAATGAATTAATTTCAGACAAAATAAAAGTGAATTTTATGACCAAACTGACTATTCCGTAAGGTAACAAATAAGTTGCAAGCCTATTCCGACTTTGTGGACTATAATATGCTATGTACATTTTTCATGTTATCATGTATAGTGTGTGCGAGAAGGGTTTCGGTAGTTAGAATATCTATTTGTGTATTTGATTGAACTGGGGTCCACTGGTTGAATTCTGAACTGTATAGTTATTAGTAACAAAAATATTTTTAAAATATGACACCTTTATAAAATAATATGCAGAGGTGTTCACGATCTGGATCAATCCAATGAATCAGAGAAATTGAACCAAATCGAAGGGTTTAGGTTGGGTATTTTAACTGTTCGGGTAGAACCCGACCCAATCCGATGAGGACCCGTTCATATTGGTTCAGGCAACGGGTTTGCTATACGCGGTCCCATGGACTCGTTACCTGACTCGTGGACTTGATGATTACAATTATACACCCAGTCCCCTTTTATTTCGTAAGTGTCTCTGTACTTTCCCTCTTTTAGTAAGGTTAGGGTTCCATTCCATCATTTCACTGTCTCTGTGTTCGCCTCTCACCACCACCAGTTCGACGAGAACCAAGCCATGCCGCCGTCCGCCACCACAGTTCACACAACATGCATATGACAAAATGCTAACTACTCAGACGTAGTGGATGGCATTCAAACTCAGGGACAAAGATGAAACATGTCCGCCTTTATTTTCGCATAATCACCATCTTTTACTCGGATCTATCTCGTCTCTCGTCTACACGTCTGTCGTACCTGCGTCTTGGTCCACTGCGTCCTCAGATCAGCTCTGTTCACTCCACCTCACTGGTACGCCGCTCGTAAGTTACGACCACTCCCTCACTTGTTGTCTCTCTCGTCCCTCGCCCGCCTTCGTCTCTTATGCATTTTTAGCTCTCATCAATGGAGTTCCTAAAGTTAGGTTTCCTATTCCTCCACCACTAAAGTTTTGGGCCATATGGTGCTTAGGCCCTGATTTTTGTTTTTTGCTTCACCTGTTTTCGTTAGCAACAAAATGATGCTTGCTGCGATCACTCGATCCGAACTAACCCATGTTTGATTGGGTTGGTTTGGTTTGGCTACGGAAAAAATGTATAGACCCGACCCGTGAAATATTGATCGGTTCAAGTAACAGTTCAGTCAAAGTTGACCCAACCCGACTCGCCCACACTCCTAATAATGTGTTAGGTGTAAGTGTGGTTTATTATTTAAATATATATTGTATATTAATTAAAATAAATATATTATGTGATATATGCGACTAAGGAGAAAACCTTATTGGGAGAGACCAATCCTTAAATATCGTACAGTATCACGATGTATTAGTCTCCACAGTACGTGTGGGATAACATGGGAAACCAAAAAAAAATATTATTTTCTTTTTTACTAACTAAAATATTATTTAATTACTATATCATTATATTGTAAATTTTCAAATAATTCAACAATATTAATTATGAGTTATGTTATTTGACAAATTTTAGACACCGTATGTGTTTATTTCTATCTCTCACTTATTTTTTATCATCTTTGTATACATACATATCGAAAATACATCTAAAAACAAAGGGGACACGGTATGGTGTCCCCAATTTTGTGTTCAAAAAACATTTCTCAATTATCATTTATCATTTTTGGACTTAAAAGTGAGACCATATTATTGAATAAATAATTTCCGTTTTATTAAATGGATTTAATTGGTATATATTGATAGCGTAAATTTTGTTATGCTGTCAACCTATCAGAAATTCACATACCATTAAAAATGTTTCACTTTCATCCTGATCATCTTAAAGTCACTAATTTTATGATTTCTGATTTGTTACAGTGTAAAAATCTTGACATTTTATTGTGTGAATCTGGGTATCCTCTGACCGGGAGCCAGAGACTAATTCCTCGAGATACTGGGGTCCATATAAGTAGTTGACCTCTCCCAATAGATGCTCTTCTATACGCATGAGCCAGGAATCGAACCCTTGACTATATACTTAAGAGGCCCAATTATCTACCAACTATACCACATCATGTTGGTAAAAAAATAAAAAATCTTTACATTTGACAATACATATAAATTAAACTCTTATTGAAATAGGTAGCCTGTAAATTCCTACGTACTCTGATTTTTTTCATATTATTATGTTTTAGTAGGACATTATTATTATAAATAAAAATGCATTTACTCGAATGAAGCGAAAACGAGAATATTAGTTCTTATTAAAAAAATTTTGAGAATAAGTGATATATTAGTAATGAAGTATTGTTTATACTTTATCGTATATCCTATTATGATGTGTTCATTGCGGAGCAATCTGGTAACTTACTGTATTTTTTGATAGATATACTACGTGATGTTACTGTTAGTTTGTCCAATTAATTAATGCGATGCTACATTTTTTGTTATTTTGTTTTTTCTTTTCTGTCTTTTTATTAAAATATTGTTACGACTTTTGTGCCACATGGGCAGCTTCCGCTGTCGGTGGTGATATTTAATTGAATATTTTTTCTTTTTCTTTTTTTGGAAATGAGATTGAATATTAAGTTAAAAAAAGTCGTTTTCGTTGATTTATTAAAAGGCTGTCCACGTCACGCAAAAACAAACTGTGATCGTGATTTGTGTATGATTACCTTCGTAGTTGCGCCATAAATAAGTATTATCTACCTTTTTTTTATAGTTATGTTATTTACACATTAAAATGTGTAACACTCATTTAGGACACCTTGGTTAATCACGTATAAATATTTGATTAAGTCAATTCATTATATGATTAATGGGCTTAATTATTTTCCATAACCATGAATATATTTGGTTAATTCAGTTTATTATATGGTTTATATGATTAATGGGTCATCATGAATTAACCAAATATTTACACGTGATTAACTATATAAAAAGCTGAATTAATCAAATATTTATACATAATTAACCAAGATATCCAAAATGGATATCTTATTTGGATATACAAATAATATTTCTGTTTTTTTATTCTCAAGTAGTATCTACTTTTATTTTATTAAAAACGGTATAGGATTAAAATAGTATATAATGTCCGTATAAAAAGTTTTATATTGACATATATTAACATATTGACACTTGTGTATTTATTTAAATATTAAGAGAGAGAAACAACAATAATATCGATTTATCAAAATATCATTGGATGTCTGTATAAAACTTTTTTACACTAACAGTGCATATAAATTAAAGTTGGTAGCCGTATTGCCATTTTTTTTTTGGATTTTCAGAGTTGTCCTCTGTTTCGGTATTTCCTAAGTATTTTATATAAGTAAATAAAATTATAACAATTTTACCGAAATACTTTTATATATATAAATATATGTATATATATATATATGTTGAAGTTAATTATAAATAATAGATTTAGTTTTGGAAAAAACAATGATACTCATATACACTTGTATACAGTATACATCACCTTATATCTATATAACCTTATTATTTAAGTATAATCAATCCCACCTCATTTTATGTAAATTTGCACTTTAACTTTGACGATTGTACCTAATCTAATACGATATTAGAGCATCTCCAATGCAGGTTGCTTATGAGTTGCTTATCATATTTTAGTATTGGAGTTATGTATGTGGTTGCTTAAAATTTAGTAAAGTTGCTTATATAAGCAACCCTTCCTTGGGTTGCTTATCTATTAAAAAAACATTATTTTTGAACGATTCAAGCCAACATTAACTGAATGAAAATAAAATAAATTCAATAGCAAATAAAAAAGAATAAAAAATTGGGTTGCTTAAGGGTTGCTTATTATATGTAGCATTGGAGTGAAAAATGGATGGATTGCTTAAATGTAATGTGGCACCGCAGGATCCACAATGGGGCCCACTTAAGCAACCAAAATGGGTTGCTTACCATTTAGCATTGGAGATACTCTAATCATGTTTAATCAACATAGTTCATCCTAAAAGCACTTATTCGTAAAAATATTAGACGCACCAAATTTTTTAACTTTGTGGCATATGCTACTGTATTACATTCCTAATTATATTTAAATTGTGTCAAAAAATGATATTTAAATTAATTCATATTTACATTTAATTACATATTATTGACACAAATATTCTACTTTATGATGAATAACACATATTGATTAAAATATTATTATACTTAAAGTTAATATGATAATATTATCGTTCAATTGTTTCAAATATTTAGCAATCAATTTAACAATTATAAATATGTAACAATTTAGGCAAAATGCTAATAAAGTGTTTTTTTTTTTGCTAAGAACATTTTTAATTAATTAAACTAAAAAATATGGAACAAAAATATAATTTTTTAAGTTTACAATAACATTAAATATTGTATTTTTTAGGCTAAAATTTACTTTCGGTCAGAATTTATTTTGGTTCGTTATCTTTTAAAAGATTCATTTTGATCTTTTATTTCTCAAATGTTACTCTAACCTTTCCGTCAATTTTGCTAGTGATGTCATTACCCATGGCTTATTGGCAGTTCACACTTTACATGACAGTTGTTCCATTCTATAGCTGACACATGGAAGTTGACATGGCAACCCTTCCATTCTAAAATATAATAAAAACAAAATCTACTTTTACTCTCACTCTCTCTTTCTCTTTCTACCATAACCAAAATGGATCATTCCCACCCTTTCTATTCCCTCCTCCTACTCCTATTCTCTGCCATCGCTGCTACAGTCCCCGCCCACAACATCATCGACATCTTAGCTTCCAACCCCGACTACAGCTAGTTCAACAGCTACCTCTCCCAAACAAAACTCTCTGATGAGATGAACAACCACCAAACAATAATTGTCCTTGTCCTCCCCAACTTTGCATTCTCCCCCATTGCCGACAGACACCCACTTTGTGTCATAAAAAACATCCTCTCCCTTCACGTTTTCCTTGACTACTTCGACCCCACAAAGCTCCACCACATCTCAAATGGCATCAGCCTCACCGTCAACATCATCGACCTCAATGAAAGCGTTTCTCATGATGGTTTCACTTTCTCTTCCCACATTTTCATTCAAAACCCATAATCTTCCCACAATTTCATTCAAAACCCACAATTTTCCATCCCTTTATGAAATTAGGTTTTCGATTTGTTCATCTTTATGGAGGGTGGCGGTAGACGGCGATGTTGTTGATCTGTATCGGTGGCCAGACGATGGTGTGGTGGTCGCGGCTTGGTTCCTACTCGTGGGGGGCACTATGCGTGGTGGCAAAGGTGAGGTCCGAGGTTGCAAGCTGGTGCGGTGGATGCAGGCTAGTTTGCGGTAGCGGAGATCCGCCGAAATATTGGAATCTGGGCATTCAACCTTTCTCTTTGCTAGAGATCTGCCGAAATCTTGGCATTCAACCTCTCTCTCTCCCACTCTCAGCGATCATGCATGTTAAACGAAAGGAACATGACACATAGAATAGAAGAGAAAGGATTTGATGAAGATGAATGGTTAGATTTTTTACTATGTGAATGTGTGTATTGTTTTGTGTTTGATTCATATTATAGATTTGATTTGATTTGAGAGTGTTCTGTGTTGTGTTAGGGTTACTTTGTTGTGTTTGAATGGTGATTTGATTTTGCATCAGTTTTCTTTGTCTGGAACCAAGCACAAGAAGAAACCCTTTTGCACATCTGAATTTTTTAAACTTTCATTTGGGGAAGAGACTTACTCGGATAAGAAGAATAAAAATGCCACGTGGCTCCACCTCATTTGTGAGAATGGAGGGCGTGCCACATCACTTGTCCAGATTGTCAATTAACTGCCGTATAGGCTCTTATTAACGGCATCACTAACAGAACTGACAAAAATGACGAGTTTGAGTAACATTTGAGAGATAAAAGACTAAAATGAATCATTATAAAAAAAAAAGGATCAAAATGAATTCTGACCAAAAGAAAACAGACCAAAAATATTTTAACCTATTTTTTACTATACAATAATAAATTTATTGTGTATTGCACGGGTATTTTAAAATTTATAATTTTAGTTAATAAAATATAAATCAATTTAAATATAATATATTAAAATAAAAAAATTTGTGTTAATAATGGGTAATTTAATATAAATATAAATATGAATTAATTTAAATATAATATATTAAAATAAAAGTTTGTGTTAATAATGGGTAATTAAATATAAATATGAATTAAACTAAATATTATTACAAATGTAATATAATAAATGTTTGCATTAAAATCATGAAAGTCTTGTGTGATTTAGTAGTAAGCCTTGCTCCTACTAAATAGAAGCCAGCTTGGAATTTTATTCGGATAATAAATCTTCAATTTTTTTGTGCGAGATTGATTTATTTGCCACGAGGCACCTCATGGTGGAAGGAACTAATCCATTCACCCACGATCACGTTGCACTTTTTAGTAAAAAGTTCTGACTATGGTGGCTTCTTCCACCTGAAAGCACCATATGTACCTCAGTTGTGCATGATTAAATTAAATGTTTTTAATTTCTTTGCAGTTTTAATATTATAATATTTTCATTTATAATAAAGCACTATAACGTCAATAATGAATTAAGGCTTGATTAATTAGGTTTTTTTTTTTTAAATGGGACATCGAGGTGTGTCACTGGTCACTCTCCCTCTAATAAGGGGCATATGCAAATCAATTGTACTATTCATTTGGATTAAATATTTACTTTTAATTTTTTATTAGTTTTGTCTTTTTTTCTTTCTTTTTTTATTTTTACTATTTACTCACATATTGTTGGATTGAGAGTTGAGGTTAGATCAATGTTATTAAAATTGGATCGACCCGGTTGGTCCAACCGAAAAACGGACCTATGAACGTCATCAACTCGACTTTGAATCGGGGACCAGACTGTTGACGTCTTTCCAAGCAAAAAGCATCCAAAATGCAAGATGTGGGACTCAAACTCGGGTACATGCACTATATACGAAGAAGTCGTGCCACTAAACCAACTAAACCAACGCAATTGGTTGGTATATGTTCAAATAATATTATATATACACATAGTTTTAGTACAAAATTTACAAATTTGATATATACTGGTTCATGCGGTTCAATCAGTGACTCACCGATTAGACCATTAGCCTTGTGTTTTGATCGAGTCAATGATCATTTCGATTTTAATAACACTGGGCTAGATAGACTCTTACCAAAGTAGTTATCCCTTATGCTACATGTAAAGTTCTTTTAGGACCAAAATCCATTTTCATTACTATTTATCACTTTTGGGTATCATGATATTTTAATTTAAGGCTAAATCATACTTTTGATTCCTTATCTTTATTTTAGGTTTCAATTTGATCCCTCTTTTATTTTTTTATTTTTATTTTAAAATGGTCCCTTATTTTTCAAAGTTATACCAATGTAATCTCTATTTTTATTTTTTGTTTTGAAATGGTCCCTCATTTTACAAAAGTTACACCAATGTAGTCTCCTTTTTTTGTTCAAAAATAATCCTTCTTTTATTTTTTCCCTAAGTGGTCCCTTATTTTACAAAAGATATATCAATTTGGTCTTCTTCGTACCACATTAAAAATTAAAACAAAGATAAGGGATCAAAACGAAAAATAAAATAAAAAAAAGACCAAATTAAAATCTAAAATAAAGATAAAGGGACCAAAAGTATAATCTAACCTTAATTTTAATATGATAAATATTACTATAAATCTAGATTGTTTGATTAACAAGTCTAAATGCTGAATTGATTTAGCAAAACATGATTAGATCATCATGGAATAAAGAAAATTTCCACCAAAATATACGTCCACAATTTTTTTCTTATAACTTTTTCTATAAAATTTTAGGCTAAATTAGACTTTTGGTCCCTTGTTTTTATTTTAGGTTTCGATTTGATCCATCTTTTATTTTTTGTTCCAAAACGGTCCCTTATTTTTTAAAGTTATACCAATTTGGTCCCTTTTTTATTTTTTTTTCCCGAAATGGTCCCTCATTTTGTAAAAGTTAAACCAATGTGATCTCTTTTTTTGTTTCAAAATGGTCCCTCTTTTATTTTTTTTCCCAAAATGGTCCCTTATTTTATAAAAGTTATATTAATTTGATCATCTTCATACCATATTTTAAACGAAAAGGACCACATTAAAATCTAAAATAAAAATAAGAGACCAAAACGGAATAAAAAATAAAAAAAGGACCAAACTGAAATCTAAAATAACGATAAATGACCAAAAAGCCAAAATTTTACAATACCGTGAGATTATGGGAAATTTTTTTTTAAAACTCGCATTTGCAAATGAAAAAAAATAAAAAAATAAAAAAATGCACGGCATCAAGAAGAACAGGCGTCTTGGCTCTTAAACGTTTGAAACATTTACCCCCCCGCAATTAATTTGTTATTCGATCGTCATTCGTCAATGCTTCATTTCCATTAATAAAACGTTTATTCTAACTTATGCCTTTCCCCAACGCAAAGGGCTTTCAAGTGCAGGTAATAGCCATTTTCGAATAGAGAAAAGCTTAAAAGTCATTCTAATTTTCCTTTTTTCACAAAAGAATAAAAAGGAAGAGTGTTCCTAAATAGAAGAAGGAGAAAAAGAAAATCTTAACTAATAATTATTTGCTTTTACTTTTTCTTCGCCGTTACTAAACACAAAAAAAAAAAAAAAAACATATTATTATGATAATAATTTTTTAATGACATCATAAAACTTATGGATAATATTATAATAAGTAAACCCCTTGCGTTGAAGACAAAATTGGTCCCAAAGATATTATGATTGTGCGATTTTAGTCTCTCAGGTTCCAATTACTCTAATTAGGTCCCCAAGTATCACAATCATGCAATTTTTAATGCTTGTAGCCTATGTAGCACACACGTGATTGATATTATTGACATATCACACACTTTAATAGTCATATGTATGTTACGTGAGTATAGGGGCCTGATGTTTCTCTACAAATGACATTTCTGAAGATCGGTCCCAAATCGTTCCATGTGTACCACATAGGCTATCGGTGAAAAAAATTGCATAGTCGTGATATTTAGGAGGCCCGATTGGCTCAGTTGGAACCTTGGGGACAAAAGTTGCACAATTGTGATATATGAGGGACTCAATTGGCGCAAGTGGAACCTGAGGGACTAAAATTGTACAATCATGATACTTGAAGGACCAAAAAATGCAATTAAGCCTAAAAACTAAATAAGGTGTTACTAAATCACATTTGTTTAGCATTCCATTCTCAATGCATTTATTTGGTCCTAGAGTATTTTTTATCTTTATGTTAAAAAAAAAACACTAAATCATTCATATTACATATACATTATTTCATTTCTTAATATTTTTTATTGTTTAACTATAATTATTTTTACTTAGTTTTTGTGAGGTACATTCTTATTCCGTCACATGTGGTGACATGTAGTAATGAGCTTGTTTGTTACGTATGTGTCCAAGTGTTACTTCCTGAAAAATAAGCTGCATTTGTGATTTGTAGGTTACATGGGGAGCCCCATGGCTTTTAAGCGTTTACAAAAAAGGGTCATAATTGGGGTTAGCCTATGGTTCTTGCAAGTTGTAATAACAACGTGCCACGTTAAAAAGCATGTGAGAGAGGTGGGGGCCAGGGACAACCGAGCAAGTTCCAAACTTCAAATACCATAATTTTAGAATGGGACCACAAAAGAACAAAAGGCCACAGCTGGCGATGTGTTCGCTTGTGTTGGGTGGATAGCGAACTGTGAACCACACGATGCCTAACACTTAACACTAACTACATCAAATCTAAAAGACTGGAGACTAAAAAGAGAGAGAAAAATGGGGTAACAATATTGTCGGGGCAGAGATATTCGACATGTTGAATCGATGACTCCAGCCTAGCACTACCACCACCACCACCATTTCAAGTGCACTGGAATATTATTTGCGTGTATTGTCTAACATGTATTACCCACCAAAATAATAGTATAGACCAATTAGATTGTCATTTGAGATGATTGACTTTTCAACCAGGTTATATGGTCAAAATCTAACTAATTCAAATAACAATCTGTATGATCTAGATTGTGATACTTGAGTAATGTATCATTGCACTACTTTGATGGGCGGTGAAATGTAGTCTTCACCTTATTTTGAATCAATGCCATGAGTTCAGTGCTTTCTTTCTTGCCACTGCAACCCTCCAAGACACTCATTCAACACACAAGCTGAAACACTGGGGCTTGTCCATTTCATTATTATTGCTTATTTTTATGATTTTGATTCATTACATAAAAGACCATTCAATATTGATAGATATGTAGCTGACTGGTTCATTTGTTAACTATGGAAACTGTCGGTGCTACTCTCTCACTCTTCTTTCTCCGTCCTTGTTTTTTTTATTTTATTTTATTTTATGAAGTATATCTTTTCTTTCCAGTTGCTTTAAATAAGTATACAAAGGTTCTACACCGCAACAAGTAAAGGTCATTTGCTATTATTATAATGGGACAACACTAGCTACAAGCCTTTCTTTCCACCTGGTTCATTGAAATATATAATTTGACACACCACCTACTCTATAACAATATCAATACATAAGATAGATTGGTAGAACATGTATATCAAATTATCAATCAATATTTTTATCTATGTTGACTAGTTCTAGGAGGAAGATAACATGCATTGAAATCAAGATCCTCATGCTTATATGTATTTCATATATATGTCTTCAATAATTTCTAAATTTTATGAGCATCTTAATTTTTACAAGAAGAAAGTACCTATACACTTTGATACTCAAATATCAAGCTATCAAACATGTCTTTGTGAGATACGGAAATACGTATCACATAATTCCAACACCAGCACCATCAAAATTGTA
Organism: Echinosophora koreensis; assembly: GCA_035048595.1. NCBI lineage: Eukaryota > Viridiplantae > Streptophyta > Magnoliopsida > Fabales > Fabaceae > Echinosophora > Echinosophora koreensis. Next base: position 488,034 of record JAPCYP010000008.1, read on the forward strand.
TGGTGCCTTAAGGCATCGAAATATAAATAGTCCAATTAGGTGTACTTGCCATTACCAGATCGACAAATTGTGATTAAATCGTACTATCTTGTTAGCTAATTGCGTTCACGGGATACATAAACTTCACCAGAACAAATTGATGTTTAAACCGAATTCGTCTGGCATGATGATTCCGAAATATTTTATATTCAATATAAAATCATACAAATGTGTATTTACAGGATGCAATCATGATGATGATAATGACAATAACTACCAGTCTGCGACTAATATCATTGTTGTTATAATTGCAAGCTACATGTACAGGAGAATCCATCTTGCCGCGAAAATAAGATAGGGAGACCTGAAAGTCATCATAGCAATAACAATATAACTTGTTTGGAGCTAGACATAAATCTAACTCCTCGAACTCACGTTCGTGCAGACGAAAAACGGAAAGAACATTAGAGTGTTGTTTGATATAAGTTTTAAAAAATGTTGGCAAGAGAATAAAAGTTTCTCATATTTAGTACAAATTTTAAAAATTTCTTCCTAAGCATAAAAGATTCTTGAAAATAAAATTAGTGAATGATAGTTAGAAGCTTCGGAAAACTCAATTCTCATATGTGAATGTGATAAAGAAACATTCATGAACATGCAATTCCCAATTATGTAATTTGCTTGTGAATAAAATATTACAATAACCAAATGCCACATATAATTAGTTTGCTTACAAACACGAATTTTCAGTGCCGGGGTGGCGATAGGATATGTTTGTTTTCATGTTAGTGTAGTCCTAAACTAACATTTGTCCAAAAGTAGTAACGTGATTTTAAAATTTGTGCACCACCTTTTTAAGGTGTATCTAAACACACTATTTATACATAAAAATCAGAAACATTGTCCAAGTAGAAACATTTCAATGACAAAAGGTCAAAATTATCGTAGTTAGTTCGCTTTAATCTTGGTAAAAATCGTATGTTAGTTCTATTGTGTAAGTGATTGCAAGTATAAATTTCTGTGGTGTGCACAACGTAAATATTGTGTAGTTAAATATGGTTATATTGCAAAAAAAAGTATTTAGAGATAGTGAAGTATCTTGTCATGGAACAGTGGACGAAAAAGATACTAGTATCTTGATTCCGCTTCGAGGAAAAGTGAATGTTCTAATCATTACGCCAAATTAATCAGTTGTTAAACTGATTTAATTAATGAATTGTCTACAATTAACTGTGAGTTTGAATAAAGAAACGTTGACTAACTATAAATTAATTATTGATTAAATGAATACACCTAACGGAATCGCACTACATCTCCTCCAAGCTGAAAAAAAAATATCCCCCCCCCCCCCCCCCGAAACGAATATTCTGAAAATAAAAAGAAGGGTTAGCTGTCTGTATTTTACCGTTAAAAGCATGTATGAAAAAACTTAGTGTGTCAAAAAAAAACTTACTTTTTGAAAAATCTCTAAAAAGACTTTTAATTATAAATTGTTTTAAATATTTTTTTGAACCATAAATTGTTTTAAATATAAAACTAAGGATTTAATTAATATCCAATCAGAAGTTAATAAATCATTAAAATAAAAATTGACTTTTATCCTTACTACCTTAAAAATCTTTTAGACCATTGTTTCTGATTGATTAACAGGGTAAAAAAAAAAAACTCTATACTTACAGCAATCAAACTCAAAAACTAATCCAAAAACACTAAAACAAGCGTTGGATCTTTGGAAAATCACCAGTCACGGATCATATCACAGAATAGATTTGTTACTATAATAGCAGTATCAGAGCCCCTTGTTTGCCAACTATAATACTAACTCACTATCACCAATCCCCATTATCACTTACCCAATGGCAAGGAACACAGATGAAATCAGGATAAGATGAACTGAATTAAATTAAAAACATAATTGGTAAGAGAGAACACGACTCATTTTCTCCTCATGGCCACAGGTGGATTACCCCATACCCTATTTCTTTTGGTGACAAAAACTGTTCTGTGATATGACAGAAGATCAGAGATGCAGCAACCAACAGACTCACACCTTATATTTACTATCTTCCAAATCAAATGCACATGTAGTTCAAACCTCCCCAAGAATATAAATATAATATTGAATCTGGATTCCAAAGCCAATTGGACATGTAATCATCATTACACTAAACTGGTACTGGTATGACCCACGAGAGAAGCTTCGTGCTTGCATTTTGTTCTTACGTCTTCCATACTTTAATGGTGCCATCTACAGAAGCAGTTACCATGCAGTTTTCTTTTGGGTGATAACTTACACTTGTTACCTGACATGTAAAATCCATGCACATCATATTATTGTTGTATCCTTCCAAAAGAACTCAATTAAAAGAAAACTATGCACGAACCTTTGCATTTCTAAAAATAAAACAACTATCACATTACAAAACCCAAAATGGCATCAGCCATAGCTACAACACGCAGACTCATTTGGTACAAACAAAATAAAGCAAACATTCCATAGTGCAAGGTAATGATGACTTTGACATTAGAAGTGAAACTGACAATAATAAAATGCAGCATAAAGAACATTAACTAATAATGCAATGAAAAAGTTCCTGTAAATATTTCAAGATAATCATTAGGAGACAAAAAGTTGTATCAATAAGAACTGCTTGAAATGTTTTGTGCCTACGACATTTTCGCTTCACAACTAAAATGTCAGCTTATTCCAACTATTAATTGTCTGTGATAACAATTTTCACACTGGCCTTTAACAAAATGCCCCTAAAATAAATTTGCTCGCTCAAATATGATCACTTCATGAGAAATCACATAATTCAAGTGAACAACATAATTTCATTAGATGCCTTAAAAAAAAAAAAACATAATTTCATTAGACAGCATTTTGATAAAAGGATATCAAGTCAGTACTAAGAGGAACTCAGTTTTGCTTTGTTGAGGCTTAAGGAGGAATTTAAAACTTAAGGAAGACATAATCATGACTCATGACAATTATTAGTCAAAGAGAAGTCTATAATGTCCTTTTATTATCACCCTAACACAGCTTTCTTGAAGAAAAAATAAAGTAGTTATAAAAAAATACCACTGAGGTGTGTGCTCTGAAACTTGACACTACAGATGCATCTACAAGATCCCAGAAATAGATGTAGCCATCCTCAGAGCCACCAGTTACATGAGCATCACTATTGGAAAGGCAGCAATCCAATTTGTAAGACTGAAGACAATTCAACAGAAATGATCAAATTCCATAAAACAATTAAGCCAAAAAGACTGTAGTGACATAGTAAAGTTACTTGAAAGTCAAAACACAAAAATATGCTTTAAGAATGAACAATTGCAGGAGTCATAACTGGCACACTAGAAATGCAAATATACTAATTAATAACAGTGAATCTCAACTCGTAGCCCACCCACAATTAATTGGATAAATGCAACATGTGGGACAATAGAAAGTGCCACAACCAGAGTTAGACATCTGCAGACTAACCTTATTAGTGTGGCCTTTATATTCCTGTAATAGTTCACCTGTAGATCTGTCACAAGAAAGGACAATGAAACTAGCAGGGTTAAAGACCCATAATAAATTTCACCAGAGTGTTTGTCACATACCTGTCCAAAAGACGAAGAGTAGAATCTAAGCAACCAGCTAGAATGCAGTTACCATCATTTGACATTGATATACAGTTGACAGGTTGCCCAAAGTCATCGGATATTTCTCTAGCAAATAGAAAAGAAAACATTAGTACAATTTCAAAATACAAATAAATTTTATTGCAACAATAAAAGTGTCTAATGGAATTTATCTGTTTCATTTAGAAATATCACCTAACAGATATTACTTGATAAGTTTTTTAAACATAAATCTACGAATCACCAAAAAAACTGATCTTGAAGTTTTGTAAACACGGTGCTATATACCTGCCAATACGAATGTCAAATGTTCGAACAGTTCCATCAACACTTCCTCCAATAATTTCTGTTTTTGTTAAACAAACAGACATCACACTATCTGCAAATGAGTCAATAATCTGCACATCAATTGCAACCCTTGATTAATAAGGCAGTAGTAGGAAATTAGGTAAATTGAATGATAATAAATAATTGGGGATGGGTTAATGTGATAGGGACCTAGAGCCCAAAGGCCCAATGGGACCAGAATTACTAAGTTTGACACAAGGGTGCATGATGCACTTGATCCAGGCCAGCATAACTAACTTTGCTGATCTGGCAGGAGAGAGAAAGAGGGTGAGAGATGTGTGTTTCAGCAGCTGGGAATATATTGTAATGGGGGAGGGTCATAACAGTTTAGGCTGGAATTTGGGACTTGGAACCTTGGGAGAGAATTAGGCACTCTCTAATTTGCCTACTACCTTGTATTTTCTTTCTTTCTTCTTCCAATCACTGTAACTCCTTGTTACAGGATAGGGAATATCAATAATACAGTGTTTTCTTCTACATTTTTGTCTCTAAATTACTGGGTTCCTAACAATGGTATCAAAGCTCTCGATCTCGGGAGCCGGAATGATGAATACCAGAGTGTCGCGGGACACCAGATATCGATCTCGACCTGATCATGCTCCAAGTCGCCCCAGAAGAAGTGGAGGGAGATTGGATCCAGCCGCATTGAAGAGAAATCCGGAGATGGAGATCCCAGTGTTTGACGGAGAGAAGGATGCATATGGGTGGTTTATTTGCATTCAGCAGTACCTTGAGGCGATGGGAACACCGGAGGCGGAGAAGATGCCGGTGGCTGTGAAGGCACTGAGAGGCCGTGCTCTCAAATGGTGGCACTGGTGGGGACCACGCCATCCACAGGCAAGTTGGGAAACGTTCCCGGTTGCACTATTGTGGCGCTTTAAGCCGGAGTACAGGGACGTCTTACCGATAGTGGATGGGGATGATGGATTCGAACCAGAGGAGCCAGAAAGCAAGGATGAAGGCCAAGAGATTGAGAACCAGAACGGTGGGGGAGAATCAGGCCACTGTGATCCACAACCAGAGATAGAAATCAACACTGACCAGACAATGAAGGTGCTGGAATTTCCGAGAGCGGAGGTTTCGAACATTAAAGCGATGGCGGTCATGGAGGAGTTGTTACCCACAGAGATAACCAGTTACGGACCGAGGTCGGAGACAGTCGCCGAGATAGTGAATCACCGCTATGCAAGGGAGGAGGAACTTGAGTTGCCGGAAAAGTGGGTCGATAATGATGGGTTTCAGGGAATAGGTGGTGGCCGCAGCAGAAGCGACGACGGATGCTCTGAGGGTGGAGGCCGAGGTAGCGTGGTGGAGACGATGGACAATGGTGAGCGTGCTCCGCCACCAAGATCGTCGGATCGCGACGTGCCCGAGGAGAAGGGTGGGACGCCGCCGATCTGTAGCTTACCGCCGCCAGAACCGCCTGATCCCGGCGTGTACAGGGAGGTGGGTGGGTCACTCGACCCAGCGGAGGGTGGGTCGTCACTCTCCATCGTCAAGTTGTCGTCCCTACCTGTTGCTGAGATAACCAACGCATCTGTGAGAGAGAAGGGGGCTAGGGCAGCAGTGGAAAAAGTGGGTCAAACTTTTAGCCAATTGGGCCAAGCCCAAATAGTTGAGATGAAATTGGCAGAAAAGAAACAAAGGGAGGATGAATCTAATCCAAGGGGTAAAAGAGATTCAAAGACTATGTGGTTAGGAATTGGGCCTGACCCTTCTTGTACACGGCCCATTAGAGATTATTTCATTATTGAAGCTTTTGTTAAACAAAAAGGAATCAAGGGAACGAAAATAGAATTGCAGCCTAAGGAGGGGGACTTCGAACCATGTACTGGCGCTGCACTCCTTGACTTGCTCCCTCCTTCAAGGGTCTACGATGCAATTCTCATATTCTGGTTGGTGCCCAGGTTCAAACACGTGGGGGAGCTTTCACACCCATCCTTGGATGATGACAGTGACCAAATTGACCAGGCAGAAGGAAGGATGTTGAGGTTGGCTTTGGCTGCAACCTTTACGTCAAGGATAGTCCCTGGAGATTCAAGTAGGATAGATAAGGAAGCACCTGGACATGTGCATGTATTAGGACATGAAGTGAATACAGCCCCAATTTCGATCACCCAAAAGGATATTACCACTCTAACCACAATAAATTCCCTAATGTGTATTGCCAGCCCAATTGCCTCCAACACTGATTTGCAAGTTACATTGGACTATGCTTGTGGCTATGGTGGTGTTGATTGTTCAGAAATTCAACCCGGTGGAAGTTGTTACAACCCAAATTCTATCTGTTACCATACTTCTTATGCCTTCAGTCAGCATCATCAAAAGAATCATGTTTCAAATAACTGCAATTCTGGCGGGACTGCTGTCACCCCTAACATTAATCCAATTGCCGGAACTGAATTGTTTCTAGAAGAGTGTTTCTCCTTCCGACAGTATTCTGTGCCATTTATTGTGATTCTTTGCCAAGGTGGTGATGTCAAGGATTTAGACAAAACTGCAAACATCTTGGTTGACAAAATCTACCAAGTTCTGTTAAAGAAGGAGTATATAGAAACAATTATTGCTAGAGGGGAACATGCTAAGGTGTGGGATGGTTCAGGACCTGCTGCAGTTGGTACTTCAAGAAGGGCCGCCAAAGATGAAACTTGGTCATTAGGTTTCAAGCAATGGGACCCTGGTGGATGTTGTTCTCCTTGCCCAATCCTACAAATGGAAGTACTGGCTACAAGACAAGATGTGCAGGGAAGTGTGGAGATCCTAGTCAAAGGGAAGCAATTGCCCACTTGTGAGAAGCCATGGGAGTCACTAGCTGAGTTCCAGGGGACAATTCCTAGATCTCACCTTGAGGACAAGGTGGATTTTGAAGGCGGAAGAATTGATAGGGACCTAGAGCCCAAAGGCCCAATGGGACCAGAATTACTAAGTTTGACACAAGGGTGCATGATGCACTTGATCCAGGCCAGCATAACTAACTTTGCTGATCTGGCAGGAGAGAGAAAGAGGGTGAGAGATGTGTGTTTCAGCAGCTGGGAATATATTGTAATGGGGGAGGGTCATAACAGTTTAGGCTGGAATTTGGGACTTGGAACCTTGGGAGAGAATTAGGCACTCTCTAATTTGCCTACTACCTTGTATTTTCTTTCTTTCTTCTTCCAATCACTGTAACTCCTTGTTACAGGATAGGGAATATCAATAATACAGTGTTTTCTTCTACATTTTTGTCTCTAAATTACTGGGTTCCTAACATAATGACAATGGACACACACACATGCACTCACCAACAATAATCTTTGTTAGTAAATTATAAGCAATATACTAATACTAGTAATATATACGCAATATTTTAATAGTTACTATTATTATTATCATGTATATTGAGATAGATTTATACACCCAATTGTTCATTTTATGCCGGTTGAGTAGTGGGTGGATTTTTTGAGCTGAAGTTTTCTTATTATAATATTATACACACGCACGCACACGCACGCACACACGAACACTTGATTCTAATGCTCGAAGTCTAAGAATTGAACATAAGAGTAAGCAACTTTCGAAATTTCTTGAATAACACTTAATTTATTTGATGTTAGTTAGCATAAGACCGAATAAAATGAGAGTATATAATATTATTTGGCCACCCAAAAAAACTCAGTTCCAAGACCTGCCACTAGTTGATGAAATCCACCTGAATTGGCTCAGTGCTGTGAGATCTGCAGTCCCAAGCTCGCAACGATTGATCATAGCCAGCAGAGACTACAACAGAGGAGTACTCATTGAATTTTACAGCATTTACCTGTAGAGGAAATTATCAATCAGAAACTATAAAAGTGACATCTACAGCTATATAGCCAACTTTTAAGGACAACAAATATCCATATATCGCAATAACAATCATTTGGGAGCTCAAAACTACTTTAACTTCTGATGATTTAATGTTATTTTATTCCTTCATAGGAGCTAAAAATGGATTATAATATAACTAGTGTCATTTGTGAGAGTAAAAAGTAATAGCAGCATTCAAACAAGAACAAAGGATAAAGATCATAACAGTTAAAAAAATAACTGCTACATTACCAGTGTTCCCATTCATTCAAAGAGTAACATTTCAAAAAAATAAAAAAAATTATGAAATGAAAATGTTGATTTGGGAAAGAGAGAATAAAAATACCTCACCATCATGGCCACGAAATTTTCGAATTACACGACCGGTTGCAACATCCCAATAGAAGACCTGTCGATCTCCACCACAAGAACATAACTTGGAGTTGTCCCTACAATCACACACATGGAAATAAATGTATTATGAATTGACCCAGAGCCTGTACCAATATGCACTTGAATTCCATCTTCCTCGTTCCTCAAACATAATCAAAGTAAAAAAAACTTAAAGCTACCTCAAATAGTTTACCTTACAAACTAAAGCATCATTTGTTTTCTTCCAAGTTACGATCAAGTAAAACATATACATGCTTGCATTGTAATCTTAAAATTTCATAATTCACTTTAGTTCCCAAAAATTAAATTTTATTCTACATATACATATGATGAATGAATGAATGAATGAAGTAAGGATAGGAGAGTACGGGGTGACGTGGACATCGCGGACTTCGCGGCCATGGGATTTGTAGGTCTTGATATGGATGCCACGGTGGGGATTCCAGAGGCGTATCGTACGGTCTTTGCCGCAACTCAGGCTATAATTGCCGTCACCGTTGAACCTCACACCCAATACGGCGCCGTCGTGCCCCTTCAGCACATTGGCCTCCTTCTGCGGGAGGTCTTCTGCGCTCATCTCTTCCTCTCACCATTCACTAGCCGCCATGCCTTTCCTTTTTCTCTTTTTTCCTTGGTTTAAACTGGGCCTGGCTAGTTCCAAACCAGTTAATATCTACGTTAAATGGGCTCCATTTTTGTGGGCTAACCCAATCCACCATTTGATCTGTTAACTGGGTTAAAAATTATCCATTGCTTTCTTTCATTCACGCCCTCACACCTAGAAATCCTTTATCCCAATTTCATGTCTCACTTCCTATCACATGAATAAAGAAATTATCATATAATTGTAATTTTTTTTAAAAAAAAATTAAAAAGGAAAAATTACGTGTACTTATCATATTTTAATTGGATGAAACAGGAGACGTATGAAATGGGGACAACAGATCTCTATTTCACACTGTCTTCATTAACTAAATAAGAAATCAATTACAAAAAAAAATTAAAAAATATATTGCTTTCTTTGTTGCTTTTTATTAGGACTGTGAATCTTGGTTAAATTTCCATGTAAGCTCATAGAATATGTTTTCCCCCAATTTTTGCTGTTTTCCTGATAAAAGTAAACTACCATTGTACCTAGTTAAAATAAAGAGGACAACTTCGACTGTGATGCTTTTGCTTACCATTTTTTGCTTAAAAAAAAAGGTTAAAATAAAGAGGATAAATAACAAAAAGTAGTTGGTAATAATGGAAGTTGATTCTCTAAGGCGAACTTTACCTGCAATATAAGAGGTTTGAATCTTGGAATCGTCATTTTAGGAAAGATTTTATCTAACTATCACTCCAATCCGAGAACTAGCCTCACAATTATGTATGTAGGGATATCCGGTGAAATACCAAAATAAATAAAGAGAAAAAATGATAACTAAGCAAAAACTGACACCTAAAATTAATGATATCATTAAAGAGTATAAACATATATAATTTTGAGATTTGACTTATTTAAAGTGAGAAAGTAAGGGTGCATCCATCATTGATTTGATAAATGTATAGAGATCTTATTTCACTATAACTAATACGAGAATATATACATCCTTATTTTCTTACTTTAGAGATTTTCTCACTTTAGAGGAGGCAAATTCATAATTTCATATATAGTATTTAGTTTAACGAATGGAAAGTTTAGCCCCTTATAAGCTCCGCCATTGATAAGTATGTTAAGCAAGGATAACTAGAACGAGTAATTAGATGTATTTTATCTGTCAAAGAGCACCGTTATTGCAAAAAACAGAGATACAAACACAATAACATGGGGAAATATTAGATCCAAAGCACAATCACGAACATTTTCTGAGAACTCTAATTCCCTTCCACCTTGACTCCATGTAGTGAGAAGGATCATTTTGTGTATAAACACCAAATTTGAAATAATGGTTGCTACCACCACGGCCCGGTGCCTCGTAAACCAGAACCCCATCAATATAAACCTTCACATTGGAGGCCTCCACATCATGGATCACATTTAACTGGAACCATCTATCCCATATGTTTGGAAACAGGAGTGCAGTCCTATAATAATAAAGTGACTCGTTATAGGTTCTAACCATAAGAGTAGTGGCATGAGGAGGGCTTGATCCAAACAATTGCATAATACACACGCCAGAAGTACCACGGGGCACAAACCCCTGCCCTTCAAATTGCCATACCCCAGATGAATAATCATAGCCCTGCAAGGTAAAAATTGGTAATATATTAGGAGCCACATAAGCATTATACAAAAATGTTTTTCCAACACATGATAAAAATATTATATGGCACACTACAGAGCGTATATTTTGAGTAAAGGAATATTGTTCAATTTACCGTGATGCGGATTTCGGATCTAGGCTTTGTTGGGCTATGTGGGGACAGAGGTTTATCTGTGGACTATACCCAGAACTTGTGTACTCCATCTATAAAACTATAGCGTTGGCTTGTAGGTAAATTGTAAGGCTTGTGATGTTGAAAATTGGATGCGTTCAGCAGTGGGAGTTCAATGAAACCGAGTTTTAAGTGACTTAAGTCCACTTGCGAGCTATTTGAGGTGTAGATGATTAATGAAAAATAAACAGCCATGTTTAGCAGACCAATATGATAGAGAGTGCCCATATCTTTCTACTCTAGATGCGGGATTAAGAATTTGGTGATTCATGTGAGAGCCGTTTCAATTATGATGACATATATACAAGGTATATAGCCTGCAGATTAATTATAAGTTGAAGAATATTCTAACCACACCTAACTTAGTTTACTTGTTCCAAAACCGAATCCCGTTGTCATTACACATTTGTATCTATCTGTGTGACTATGCGTTCCTGTGAGTTAATTTGGGCTTGTCACCGGCTTCTTTGTCTTTCACTTCTTGGAAAAAGTCTTACTGCACCGAAAATTTGGGTTCACTGGCATTGTGCACTTTAATAAGATATTATTATCACAGGTAATTATATTTTTAACTATCTTAACTAATTTGCATTGTGCACTTTAGTTAGGTACACCAAGATTATTATGTAAGAATTTCTCAAGTTCTGATGACACTGTTTCAAACCCACCGTGCCGTTCGCATGTGGTTAATTTTATGCAATTACTTGCACTGATTCATATTTTGGCGCTTTATTCATAAAGAAAAATAAGGAGTAAGCAGTGCAGCAATTATCACAATCACAAATAAACTATTATTAAGATGAAAAGAATTATATAATTATCTTTACTGATTTTCCTTATTTTTGTCGAAGAACGCACAATCAATCAAAGTTCTCTATATAATATCATGTCAGGAAGTAATATGCTGTAACCAAGGTACAAAATCGCATAACGCAAAATTAGCCTAATGCATTTGGAAGCACCGAATCCAATAAAGCGGATAAAAGCACGGTTGGTTTGAGATGTATGCCAGCATGCAACATAGCACAATACAGCAAAAAAAACGAAATAGCCGACAAACTCACAAAATAATTCGCTTTAGTCTAGTACTTTATGAAGATAAAGCAACATAATGTTTATCCAAGAGGCGAAACTATTGTACCGAAGAAAAGAAAAGAAATGTTATGTTCTCTTCTCTAAAGTCTGGTATCTTATACCAATATTATCTATTCCCATTATTATGCTGAGAGATCTAAGGCATCACATGCAGAGTTTTAAAACCATTGTGGCCTCTATGAAGTAGATAAGGAGTTTGCCACGTCAATCACAAAGCGATACTTCACATCAGATTTGAGAAGCCTTTCCATGGCTGTGTTGATTTGATCCATTTTAATCAGCTCAATATCAGCAGTTATGTTGTGCTTCCCGCAAAAATCAAGCATCTCCTGAGTCTCCTTTAACCCTCCGAAGTTGCTCCCACCTACAAGCTTTCGTCCTGCAGGTGTGACATAACAATTTAGACATTTCATGGAACATATGCATTTAAATCTTGTAACTATAAGAGTTCAACAATACTCTTTCATTCAGCTTCTTAGAAACATGTTACACTCCGGGTGCTTTTCACCTTGTGTTGTTAGTAACATATAAATCCACATTGTACCATATTGGAGATTATATCGGACTTACCCATAACTATCGGAAAGATAGACAGCTCGAGGGGCTTGTTAGGCAACCCCACAGTGACCAGCTTCCCGTTCAGCTTCAGTAAACCAAGCAATGAATTCAGAGAATGAACAGCAGAAATTGTGTCTATGATATAGTCCATGGTCCCCATAGCAGCCTGCATAAAATATGAACAACAATACAAAAGGCATTATAAGCATTTCAGAAACCACTCAATCTATTCTTGTAGTATTCATTATCATGGAGAAGCAGAACATGGTTGGTCTCGTATTCCACAGTGCTCAGATCGATCAGCCCATCCCTTTTATCCAGCTGGGGGAGGAGGTGAGGTTTTCTAGTGTTGAGACACATTTCAAGGCTAATTAATATCAAAATATCAATCATACCAGCAAAATCAATCTGAACATTTTGATCTACACAGACATATTTTCTCTAGCTCTCTAAAGGGATAATGACACTTCCAAATCTATTACACTATTATTTGATGATAAATTGTGTGTATCTCAGTGAATAGTGAATACAGTGAATGCAATGTTTTTGTTAATGCAGTGAATCCAAATCCCTTAAACGGTGATAAAAGATTAATATCACAAAATATTAAATTGTAACAAACAAAAACCTTTTGCCACTAGATGGGGCTGGCTATGTGGATCAATAACACAATCGTGTTATGTCATAAACCAAGTCTTAAGATATGTCATTTAGATTTTTAAGTCATTTTAATGATTTCACTTAGTTTTTTTATCTCCCTCTACATCTAAGTATAAAGCATATATTATTTGTCAAAATAGAAAATCAATAACAAACAAAGCATAAGTTATTTGCTACACATAGAAGCCCACGAGTAGTATAGGAATATCATTATCCTTACCAGTTCCTGTGTAACTATTATGAAGCACCAGTAAATATGTCAAAACCAAAGCCTAGATGAAACAAGTCCTTAAACGTTTTCTAGATATATATCTCACTTACTTTCATTTTTGCAGGGTCTGTGGAAAGAAGGAAAGAATCAGCCCCGAGTCCCTTAATGGCCTCAGATTCCTTGTGTGGAGAGCCACTAATGACCGTAACTTTCAGCCCAAATGCTTTACCAAATTTGATAGCAACATGGCCTAACCCACCAAGCCCTGCCACACCCAAATGTTTACCTGGATCTGTCATCCCATAATAAATCATTGGGCTATACACAGTAATCCCAGCACACAGTAGCGGAGCACCAGCATCAAGGGGTAAGTTGTCAGGAAATTGGAGTACATAACGCTGATGAACAACCACAAAATCAGAATAGCCACCATAGGTTCGTGTCCCATTGTAAGGAGAGTTATAGGTAAACACAGGCCTAGGACAGTAACTCTCCAGATCCTGCTGGCAACTCTCACATTGCTTACAAGAGTCCACTATCACACCAACTCCAACTCTATCACCCACTTTGAATTTTTTCACATTATCACCAGTTTTTGTCACAATACCAACAATTTCATGCCTGCAAAACACAGTTAAAAAATCAATGCAGGCAAGACTCAAAGATGTCCTGATTTTCTCCTCTTAAGCAAGTATTACTATGTCCAGTGTTGACTATTGCACAACATGGAAACCACAAACTATAATTTATTACTCAAGAATGAGAGACTTTAAGATTTCAACTCAATTTTTTTCAATTAAATAACACAAACACCCGCCTAATAGGAAAAACTTTGGTTGTTTTTGCAGATTAAACAAACAAATAATATTGCATCAATTACACAAAAAACATAACTTGAACAATTAGCTTGAAGGTTTTGCTTTTGGTTTAATTGCATAAAATGGACATCCTTCTACCTGATAGGTTAGTTGTTCTTTCATGTATTCAAGAGGATTTTGGTTTGGATTCAAATGGTAGGAAAATCTAGATTTTTTTTTTGACACAAGCTGGAAAATCTAGATTTTAGACATAAAAGATGCTTTTGATTTAATATGAAATGCATCGAAAATCTTATTAAAATATAAAAGAAGCTTTCTTTTCATTAAAAAATGCGGTTTATTTTTAAATTAGTTTGAGCAATATGTTTTTTAAACTATCTAATTATTTTAAAACCTATCACATGGAAATACCAATTTGTCCCCGACTAAATAACTTTTTAAAATTGTATATTTATTTTGATGATGTAATACAGAAATGCAATTTTTTAATATTCAAATAAAATGAATTATATCAAAATCATTTTTCAGTATATATATAAATAAAAGCATGGAACTGAATTAATCATAATCTAACCCATTATAATAAAATTCATTATACATATTATACATATAATGAATTATTAAAACAAACTACTTTTTCCTGTCTAATCCAAACACACCCCTAATATATATATTTTTTATTTATAAACAAATGTTAGTATATTAGTTGACCCCTGATATTTACTTATTTACTTATTACTTATATTTACACAAGTTCACATTTATACAGTCTCACATACCACTTTTGATTTTAAGATCCGAATTTCTTGCATTGAAAAAAATCTTGTACTCAATCATTCACACACCCTCAGATCAATCACTGTAAGTATTTGAAAAAGCCTAACATTAACCCAACAGTTGGTGAATGAGCGAATGCAGGTTTTAGAACGCAGGAAACCCAAATTCCTGATTTTACCACCTATAATGTGAGCAGATGTGTCGAAAATGTGTGCAACAGTGGTTTTTCCTTATGCTTCAGCTTCACTGAGTACACTAAAGTCCAAGGATAAATTATGCCTATTTAACAATTAATACAACCACCTTAGGCTCAACCAGAAGAGCTTGCTTTTATGAATTACAACTAATATGTGTCCCGCCACAATAAATGTTGTCAGATAGAACATATTATTATATTATAATAGTGTAATTCTGATGCATTATCACTAACAATCAATCAAGCAACATCCCATATGTGTGTCTTTCTAACCTTTTTACTGTAGTTATTATAAAGATGAAATGAAATATGTTTAATGATATGTCACTACATGAATAATCATCATCAGTATATAAATTCTTTATGATAAATGGTAAAATACGTTGTTTCACATCGGTTCTATAATTTATTTATTTTTAATTGGTCTTGTACATGTTTACACATTAGTTCTTTCCATCAATTTTAATTTAATATCTTCAATTTTGACATAGTTTTTGATCCAAATCCGTAAGGTCACGTTAGTTCTTTCCGTCAATTTTGATCTAATACTTTCAATTTTGACATAGTTTTTGACCAATCTACGCGTAACTAAACCCATATAATTCACTGTTAGAATGCATAACGTCCATTTTCTACTCTATTCAAAAGTGCAGACACGTTAATAAATGGAGAGAAAATGACGATACCCAGGAACAACAGGATAAGTTGTGAAACCCCAATCGTTCTTGACGGTATGCAGATCGGAATGGCAAACCCCACAAAAAAGAATTTTGAGAGAGACATCATCAGGGCCATTTTCCCTGCAAAAAAGGGAAAAAAAATGTGGGGCAAGATCAAATTTACATGACCAAGTAATAAAAAAAGTACGTTAAAATTAAGGAGAGTGAGTTCTCTTCGTCTCAACGTCATCAAATCAAATCAAATCAAATAAAATTAAAAAACAAAACATCAATGGCTTGAACGAGTTACAGGGGGGAAGGAAAAGAGAAAGAAAGGATTAAACGGAACCTTCGGGAGAAATGGAAGGGAGAAAGGAGGCCGGAGGTGTCTTTAGCAGCCCAGCCAAAAGACTTGAGTGGGAGTTCATTTTCAGGTGACTTCGCCATTCTCTTCTCTTTCTCTCTGTGTTACGCTCTTCTTCTTTCGTTCTGATGTGATATTGTGATATCAAAGCAATGGTAATGTAGTGTGCATATATAGGGAAAACGAAGCGTCAGCGAAATCGGAACCTATAATGATGAGAGAAATCTAAAACTCTTTTCAATACACTCTATCTTATTAATCGAAATTCATCTGGGTTCTACAAAATTCAAATAAAATCACGTAAATTAATGAGACACATTTTCAAAACAATGGAATCCACGTGATTTTCAAACAAAGTGTGTTGAAAAAAATGTGTTAAAAAATGTGTGAGGAGTAAATATCACCCACGTCGGTATCTGTATCTAAGGGTAACCATTTGATTACCAAAATATAAGTAAAAAAAAATCGAAATAAGTTACCAAAAAAAAAATACTGAATAATAAATTAAATAATTTAACATATTAGCACTCTAAAAAAATAGGATAATTCGTCCTTAATATAATATTAACAATTACAATATATATTATTCTAATCCTTAATATATATCAGACAAAGGAATAAATCACATACTATATGCTTATTTTTTCCTTTTTATCCTAAATTACCCATCATTTGATGATAACAATAAATTTAATTAATTTTTTAACTTTATTTTCAGCATTTATTATCTAAATAAATCAATAACTATATAAAATTAATAAATAATTGATTTGATAATTTCTTAATAAAGGGTATTTAATGATATAAAAACTATATTTTCTATACTTGAAACTATTCAATAACATATTTAATCATTTCATAAAATCCTTAGAAGTTTAAAAGTTTAAATCTTTTAACCTACACATATGTGGGGTGTAAGTGGACCGGGTCAACCCGACCAAACCGAACCGAACCAACCCGAAAAAAACCAAACATGATTGGTTCGGGTAAAAAACCAAACCGAACCAATGAGAACCAATTATCATTGGTTCGGGTATTGGATTTTGTCTTCCAAATCCAATGACCCGATGACCCGACCCGATGGTATATAATTTTAAAAAAATCTCCAAAAAATTATAATATGGCCTAAACTTAACCTATTTCTATGTATTTTGTCAATTCTAGACTATTTTGGATGGACTTAATTTGTGGACAGTGGACTTGTTTTGTGGATTATGGATAAATTTTGTGGACTATTTCTATTTATTTTGCCAATTCTAGACTATTTTGGACTGTAATAAACTTTATTTGTGGACTATTTTGTATTTTGTACTTGATTTGTTGTTAATTCCTATGGTTTTGTGGGCTATTTTGTATTTTGGTAACTTTCTCGGGCATTTTCTGCCAAAAAAAGTTTCTGGTGCATTTTAAGCAGGTAACCCGATCACTCGAACCGAACCAAAAAAACTCCATCGGTTTGGTTTAGTTTGGGTTATGTACTAAAAAATGCAGAAAACCGAACCAAACCAAACCGACCCGTTACACCCTATATGTCATGTAAATCGATAAATAATTTTTTATGTCGGGCTAATTTTGTATTTTCGACATAAGATCAAATTAAAAACATACATATAAAAATATAAGATCAAACTCGAACTAGAATATTATAAATTAAATATAAACCTAACCATTGGGGTTTTGGTCTAGTGGAAGCAAGTAGCCCCCATAAGAAGGAGAACCTAGGGAACCCGGGTTCGAATAATTATGGAGTCACTTCATTGGGAGGCTGAGAACCAATGGGTAAAATCCTGCTCAATCATCTGAATCCGATATTAGTCCCATAATGGTCTCAAAGGGCCTAAACCGTGGGAATACTCTGATGGACTCACTTGGCCCGAAGGTCTAATCAGACACCTTAAATATATTATCAATGGTCATATTATGTGTATGAAAAGACTTTGTTTTATTTTTTTTATTTTACACAGGAAAAAAGACTTTGTTGGAATAGGCAAAACCTACTACGATAATGTTTATGCCACAAAAGGGATTAGTCTATGATTTCGGACCTTGATACTCTAGTTATTAATTATTAATAATATACAAATATTAATTTAATTATATAAGTAATTACTATAATTAATTCGGCCCTTTAAAAGTTTGGCTTAATTGCATTTTTAGTCCCTCTATTTTTGCTCATGTGTGATTTTGGTCCCTCTAGTTTTTTTTTAGCACATTTAGTCCTCTAATTTTTAAGAAGTTGCAATTTTAGTCCTTGTGTCAATTGACCATCCTACGTGGCTAACATTTTGCCACACATAGTCCACATGGCATGCTATGCTGGAATTTATTTTATTAAAATAATAAAACAATCAAATAAAATTAACAAATTGACATTTATTATATTGAAAAATTAAATAAATAAAAAATAAGTGAACCCCCCTCGCTACCCCCACCAAATCTCAGTGCCCCCTCTTCACACACACCACCATCCCGTCCATCGCGCGTCGTTACCTTATCAGCTGCACGCCGTCCCTTTCTACACACAGCCGATGAGTCAGCCCAATCATCCGTCACCATTTCTCTCAAACTCTTCTATTCAGAATATCTTCAAATTTCAAAAATACAAGAGCTAGAGCTTTATTAATTAATTTTCAGATTATCTTCGAATCCTTCTTGATCACAACATCTTCTTGGAATTCTCTGTTCCAACCCATTTCCTACAATTTCTTTATCAGAGCGTTCATCACAACAATTGCAAAGATTTATAACTGGTAAAACAAACCCGAAACCCAAAAACTTCACTTATAACTCGAAATAGTGAAGTGGAGAGTGCATCTAAAGTGCCTTAAAATGAGGAAATTAAACTGGGGAAGGGAAAATAAATAATACAAAAAAATAAAAAATAAAAGAAAGAGAGCTGGAGATAAAACTCCTACCTTTCTATGCAACGCAACATCTCTGGGTTTTCTTTTTGTTGTTGTTGGGTTGGGTTTATCCTTGTGTGTAGTGGAGACAGTGGTGCTGGAGATGCCTCTAAGTGATGGTTCAAGAGAAAGGATGCAAAAAGATTATATAATGCCATTCCATTTGCTTTGGCTGGAGGTGCACCCAATGTGGAGGTGATGGGGAGACGAAGGGGTGGCAGTTGAAGGGAGCATGGAGGTGGTACATTGGTACTCGGTGGGGAAGGGGCGAAAGTATGCGTAAGGGTCATTTATTTTTTATTTATTTAATTTTTCAATATAATAAATGTCAATTTGGTAATTTTATTTGACTATTTTAATAAAATAAATTCCAGCGGGACATGCCACGTGGAGGATGTGTGGCAAAATGTTAGCCACGTAGGATGGTCAATTGACATAAGGACTAAAATTGCAACTTCTAAAAAATTAGAAGATCAAATGTGCTAAAAAAAAACTAGAGAGACCAAAATCGCACATAAACAAAACAGAGTGACTAAAAGTTCAATTAAGCCTAAAAGTTTTGTTGTTATTCAGTCATCTAAAAATTTGAGATGACATTAAGACGAGCCTTGACATAATAGAATGTGACAGGTTTTTTTTATTTTTTATTTTTACCCTTTCTAGCAAAACTAAAATATTTTACTTGTTACCAATCACAGGTTGATCAAGTGGTAAGCATCTTGACCCCATAAGGAGGAGGATGCAAGTTCGAATACTTCTAACTGAGAGGTTGGGTAAATCAAGGGTTAATTCCCTACTCTAAGCAAGCGACCGGGGATTAGTCTCACAACTGGTGTAAAGGGTCGAAGCTTGTGGGAATATCCCTGGAGACCGTTGGATAGCGAAAGACCCTAATTACGATGGTTCATGAAAAAGTATTTTACTTGTTATTTGTTTAAACTTAGAAGAAACACAATTTTTTATAAGCTTTATTTATTTTATTTTTTTGAAAAATGACTTGTGTCCAATTATTATTATTGTTTTTCAATTCCATGGTAGCAACCAATTTAAAATTTAGTACGTTACATAATTTTTTTTATCTGGAAATATAAGTTATTCCGAAGTTCATAAAATTAATTCTGATTTGTTTTTCTTATTAGGGTAAAATAACATTTTTTTGTGGCTTTTTCCCCAGATACTACATATTGCTGCATCTTGTAATATTTTCAAGACAATGCTCTGTGGTATTTTTTCGGATAACATATCGCTCTGTTGCATTTTTCGGATAACGTTTTTTGAAAGTAAAATCGTTTTTAAAGTAAACAAATAATGATATATGTTATTTAATGAATTGGAATTCGAGTAGTATATCAAGTAAATTGTAAATATAACTTACCAACTATGGTGGCATTTGATAACTGGAATGTTTTATTTTCAGACAAACTATATTACTGTGAATCACATCCTCGGACATAAAGTTTTCCCACATTCACATATGTGAATAGAGTTTTCCCATATTTCTAACTATTATTTACTAATTTTATTTCTGAGAATCTTTTATGCCTGAGAATAAATTTTTAAAACTTATACTAAATATGAGAAACTTTTATTCCCATGCCAACATTCTAGGAATTTTTTTTTAAAACTTGTAACAAACTACCTAAGGGTAAACTACCTAAGGGTTGGCCGAGTGGTAAACATCCTGACCCCGTAAGAGAAAAATACAAGTTCGAATCTTAGTGTCGACAATCTAGTTTGGAGGTTGTAAAAACCAAGAGTTAATAAGTCATAACCAATTCAAACGATCGAAGCTTGTAGGGATACTCTGAGATGTCACTGGAGAGCCAAAGATCCTAATTATGGTGATTCGTAAAAAAAAATGTAAATATATCTGTATTCGATTGCTTTAAAACTAAATAGTAAAGGCCCAAAGTGGTCCATCAAATTTTTCCAGTAGCCCAATTTGGTCCCTAAAAAAAAGGAAAATTTGATCCCCCAGGTGACAATTTGCTCCCCCAAATTTTAAAAACGAGGGACAATTCGGTCCCTTCATAAGGACCAGATTGTCCCCCGTTTTAAAATTTCGGGGACCAAATTGTCAAATTTTTTTTTTTAGGACCAAACTGGCTTACTCGAAAAATTTGAGGGATCACTTTGGGCCTTTACTCAAAACTAAATTCACTTTAAACAAAATTTTCCATGCTATTCGGGCATTATACTGAAGGCACCAATTGCTAACTACCTTAATGTATTGACATATATCCAATGAACCTGAGAAATAAAAACAGGTAGTTAGAGATATAAATGTTGTTATGAATGTGTTACGAGTTGGTCTGGGCTGTTACGGAATCCCATTACTGCAGCGCGGCTCGGTTTGCAAAAGCAGGTACGCCATTAATGGAACGAAAAAAAACTAGTCACATCACCTAAAGGGAAACCATAACGATCTTCAAGTTCATATATTTCAACTGGTTCAACTGTTCAAGTCATTGCATCTCAATCAATTGTTCCTGGGCCCATAACTTGGAAAAATTTCTTGACCATATAGCTTAGTGTCAGGCAAATAGAATGCCTCACGAACCTGGATCTAGTGCAATAATAAAAAAAAAAAAACAACATATACATTCAAGCAGTCGTTAAGTATACACACTTCAAATAATTTTGGGTTTTCTCAAATGAAAATTGCTTCACAATACGAATATGAAATTCATATAGTGGTGATTAAACTTAAAGTGGAAACGTTATTTTATTTTTGACTATCTGACTTTTATAATCAACCCATTGGTTAATATGTATTTCGTTGAATTTCGTAGGAAAATCTTGTCGTACCAAATAGCACAAGTGTTCTCAAATACAAATACATTTAGTGATTAACCTACCGATACATGCTTAGTAAATTTGTGAGTGTATATTTTAGAGAAATGATATTGGGACACCAAAAGTTGACACCATGGTTAATTCAGTGTATTGGTTGGTTAATCAACCAATAATATCAAAAGTGAATTAACCAACCAATATACTGAATTAACCATGGTGTCAACTTCTGGTGTCCTAATATCATTTCTGATATTTTATTAACTACAAGGGATCCAATTTCCTCAATTGTAATAATTGGAAAAGTATTTGCAACAAAATTACTCACTTTCATGGTACTGTCCAGTTCGGTCAAATGACATTTGCCATCATCCGTGTCATCATCAACCAAGTAAACATTGAGGCGTTTTCATCAACACTACATCCAAGTAAAGTGGATGGAGCCACATATAAAGATTGTTAACAATTATAAATGGGGCAGATGAATGGAATCTCATATTGGTACGTGATTTAGTAATTACTATATATAAACGAGACAATGCAATCCTCCATTCCGTTGACACCAACCTAAAAATATTTCCTTTAGATCTTCTTCATTCAAGTCCGCAATTCGTTTAAAAAGGTAGGGTCATGCTGTTGCATGGTAATAAAATCGTCAAGCATTGAATTAGCAGCTTCATGTCCCAAAGCCGAACGTTGTTTCTCATGAAGAAAAGTTTCTTATTTTTTACCAGGCAACTGAAATTTTATTAGAACTTTCATATTGATTAGTAGTATTGTCTAAGGTGCACCACCTATGCACCATTCAAGTAGCATATTGTGGTCCAATCTTTTTACTACTTGGGATGATTTGATTTTTTAACATTCTTTGTATTGATTAAAGTGTCTAAATATTGTATTTGCTTGCATACAAGGACCGTAATTATTCGTATTTGCACATAATATTTTTTATTAAATTTAAAATATATATTTATTTAAAATATATTTTAAAAATATAATTATTAAAAATTTTATTTAAAATATAATTATTTTAATTATTTTGTTTTTTTTATTTGTTAACTCCATAATTTTTCCTTAATTACTTATGTATAATCATGTTGAGTTAAATAAAATAATATAACACGTTAAAATCCTTGAAATGGTGCTACCTACATTTAATTTTATAAATTATTTAAGTAGAAAAACAAGTTAACAAAGTAGCGAAGGAAGATTGTTATCAAAAAAAAAAAAAAGTAGCGAAGGAAGATGTTAGATGGTCTTTTTATTCTAATAATGAAGAAACAAATATTTTAGGTACTTAAGATTTACGTAGATTTTATTTAATTTTTTCCACCAAAAATGATTAATTTTTTTATAATAAAATTTCAAGTAAATATCTCTAGTTAAAAAAACACAAAAAATATTATTTTAATTATATTTTAAAATAAAAAATTAAGTAACTATATTTTAAGAAATATTTTAAAATAAAATATAAATAATTATATAGTCAAAATGTATTTTAAATTTAATAAAAAATATTTATGTGCAAATACGAATAATTGATGTCCTTATGTGTGAATACCAAGTAAATACAATATTTATACACATTGACTAATACAAAGAATGTTGACAAGTCAAATCATCCCAAGTGACAAAAGGATTGTATTACAATGTATTACTTGGATGGTGCATATACCACTTTAGTGGGTGGTACACCATAGCCTTCACCTTACACAAAAAAAAAAAAAAATTATAGGAGGTATCATAACTCTGCAAAGTTTCAATGAGAATATTAATCGGTACTCCAACGACATTGGTTAAGAAATTAAAAACAAATAATTTTGAATGAAAAGTTATGTAGTATTTATTATTTTGAGAAATAATATATTAATTTTTTCATAAAACTTTTTTTTTATTTTTTAATCAATACTTTTACGACATTTGTTAGCAACTCAAATTTAATACTTTCTCAATTTTGCATCTGAAATGGATCTATGGCATGGGGAAAATGAGTTCGAGTAAAAGCCTCATGAATATACCGCTTACAAAGTCGCATCACAATTAATGTTCGAACATGGGCTCGGATTAATAACATTGGACGGCCCTTTCGTTGCTTTTGGGGTGTGTTTGGTTCAAATGAGTGAAGGAAGGAGAGGCATTTTAATGGAGGGGAGGAGAAGGGAGGAGAGGGGTTTTAACTAGCTATTATATTTGGTTGGAAGGAGAAGAGGGGAGGGGAGACAACATTTTCATGTTTGGTTCGGGAGGGGAGGGGAGGGATTTTAAAACAAATTTACTTTTAAACCCTTATAATTATTTATTTTAAAATATATAAGTGGGGATATTTTAGTTAATACATAGGTTATGTTTTAAAATCCCTCCCCTCCCCTCCCCTTCAAATCCCCCCATTATTGGAGGGGAGGCAAAACTCACTTAAGGAGGGATTTTGTTTCCCTTCCCTCTAAAAATTGAACCAAACACACAAATTTTAAAAAAATCCCCCCCTTCCCTCTCTCCCCTCCAATCAAACACAATGTTAGTGTACATGCAAATTTCAATTTTCACATCGATGCCTTATGCAGTTAATTTTTTATTTTTATTTTTGACGAAAGCTATTTTTCTTTTTTTAAATATATAATGTTGTTTTTTTCTTTAGGTCTTGCTATGGTGCCTTTGAAAATTCAATTACTTTGGTGCAGTTTTTAAATGGACTAATAGATAGAAAAGTAGCATTTATTGATGACATTTGTTGTGCAGCTTAAATTTCATCTTTTATATTTATGTCCTTCATTAATTAATTTTTTACCACGATAATTTAAAATATCAGAAATTAAATTCAAAAAACATAATATATAATATTTAAATAAAACTGAAATTAAATATATTTTTTAGATAAGCAAAATTGTACTAAAATGGTACTAGAGGTACCAAAACCCATATACATATTAACAATAAGGATTATAATCGTGCATTGAATAGCAAAACTCACAACACCAACAAAAACAGCAAAACAGTAAAAACCAGCCCAACACAAACCAGCCCTCATCTAGCCCTAAATTTGACTTTTTTGTTGGTTTGATGAACCTTACACCAAACTTGTTAGAGAAGAGAAGAAGAGAAAATGATTAACTAAACACTGGAGTAGTGAACGGAAGAATGAGTCATTGTCGTCGGAAAACGATGTCGCCATCACCATCACCATCACCGGAAAACACAGTCACTGTCATCGTAAACGAAGTGGGTAGGCAGAGTTGAAGTTGGTTTTCAAAGGGGTCTCTCATGGGCTCTCTAGCAGCCACCGCCTCGATTGCGTCACGTTTTGCGCCCACCATCACCGGTCCTAAAAACTACACCGCTCCTAGAATTAGCGTCATGGAGCAAGGGTTTGAAAATTTGTAATTGAAATAAACTTGAACGATTTGGGATTGAAATAGAGAGACAAATATGATTTAGGGTTTTCTACATTGAGGTGTGCGGGATTTGGGGATTCATGATTTCACAACAAAGGGAGCCAGGGCTCACAATTTTTGAAAAAAACAAGATTTTTTTTTAAACAAAATCATGTACTTAAAAATTTTAATTAATGTCCTTGAAAAAAAATTAATGATGAGAAATTGGTAGAAAATTGATTCAAATTTTAAATTTTGAAGGTAAAAAAGTTATTTTGTTACCAGGGACAAATCTGTAAAATTATATACTTGTAGGTTAAATATCATATTCATTGACTTGACCTTATTAAATGTATGAGTGCTTTGTTATTGGTTAGAATCCAACTGCTTGCACCAAAGCTGCCAAATTTTTTGAGGCATCATAAAATTGCTCTTTTTCTTTTATGATAAAATGTACAATCTCCGGATTTAATTATAAGCAAAATTAACTAATGTCACACTTATTAAGGAAGTTAGTTATTTAGTCTAATTGCCTTGATTTATGTAAAAAGATGAGTTCTAATTACTAAACTACCATTTAATTGTCTCGGGAGCGTGTAATGCTCTTGGAAAAGTAAAAGAAAAATTGATTGGATTAGTTAATTTTCTTGACTTTTGAAATACTGACATTAAATAAAGTTGGATTGGTTGGATTTTGCTTATATTTGAGTCCAAAAAATATAGGTATTTTTTTGCTTATAATTGAGTCCAGAGGAGTATAATGTTGTTGGTGACGTCAAACATGAAACAAGTATTCGACAATCGATATTGTATAGTATATATATATATATATATATATATATATATATATATATATATATATATATATATATATATATATATATATATATATAAGTTGGTCCATTAAATTGTATATGTACAATCAACATTAAATGTTAATTAGCGGTCACCTCATAATTTAAAAAAATCACATGATTCTAATATTGATAATCATTTATGTATGATTCAAAGACTAAGATTAGTTCATCTTACTATCGTATAAAAATATCTCTCAATTTTTGGTATAAAAATATCTCTCAGTTGATACATCTTATATGTGTGTATAAAATTATATTTATATTTATTTTATTTTATTGTAAATGTTTTTATTAAATATTAAATTAAAAAACTTAAAAGATACTTTAAGAGCTCGTTTGGTGGTTAGGATAAGAGAGAAATGATATGTTAAGCTATTATATCATGTTTGAAGTTACTGTTTGGTGAGCCAGCATGATAGGATAAATAATCCTGTAACCTATCCTATCATGTCCGTCTAGTTAAATTCTATCCTGAAGGGAGGGCAAGGTTATAACTTAACAGGATAAGATAAGATGATTTAAAGTATAATAAATTTAAAAATATTTCATATATAAAATAATTAAAGTATAATAAAATATAATATGGTTACCAAAAAAGGTATAATAAAATATAAAATATTTAAAATAATAAAAAGTAAAAATAGATAAATTTAAAAATTATTTTATTTTGTTTCAAGACTAATTTTATTATTTTATATTGTTTTAAAATTGAAATATATAAAAATTATTCTAATAATTTAACTATCTGTAAAGTTAAAATAAAAATGAATATTTAAAATTTTATAAAAAAATAATTTAAGTTAAACAATATTTTAAAAATTAAAAAAATTATATGTAACCGAGTAGACAAAAATGACAAACATGTAGTAACATTTTGAAGTTAGAATGGCAAAATGGAATATTTATTAATTAAAGGATCAAGTTGAAATAAAGAAAAAAAAATTTTAGACGACTAAAAGTATATTTTAATATTTATTTAGATAATTGAATAAAGTTTAAACAAAAAAAATTATAAATTAAGGCTAAACTTCTAGTGCTAACTTTAACTCGACTCATTAGCACCTTTAGACCTTATATTGAACTATATATATTGCTGACACCCTAAAGAATCGAGAGGCGAGAATCAGAAGGGGGATGAAGGACAAAACTTATGTACAATTCTATAAGTATATTATATGTTATTTTCTAATAACAATGGGACATGTGTAATAGCGGTTACACATGTTATGTTTTCATTAATAAGCTGTTACATATGTCTTATTATCGTTAAAAAATAATACCCAATATACCTATAAAATTGTACTTAAGTTTTGTCTGGGGATGAATTGTCGTAGATAATATTTTTGGATATCAAATTCTATTGTTATGTATGTATACTCCCAACGTCTACTAATGGACTTATAATCCCGAACCAAATCAAATAAATTTTATCTTTTTTTTTTCTTTTAAAATTTTCACACCGATATATATACAGACAAATAAGGATTCTATTATAAAACCTGAAAGCATGACACCAGTCCAACTAAAATATAATTGATTAAAAATAATTTATTAATAAATTATAATAGAATGATTATAAAATTACAAAAAAATAATTAATACTTAGAATATATATATATATATTATAAGTATTATAGTACTATTCGGATATTATAGTACAAACACCACAACACACAACATTTCTCTTCGCTCATTATTCTGAATATCTATATATAGTATTATAACAATTTATCGGGATTTGGGCATTCTTCTCAAATTTGAACATTTCGTTTATCAGCCCTATCTCTCTCTGTCAAATCAAATTACACATACTCAATCTTCTCAAAATCCCTTCATCTCATTACTTCTTAAAACCCTAAAACAAACACCACAACATACAACATAGCTCTTCACTTATTATTATCATGCTCCATCACTCATACACCCTGGATTCCTTCAGCAAATCTTATGAATTCTCCTCCACCATCTCACCTCCAACACCCATTCTCAAATCATCTCCACCCACACTACCATCCAATCCTTCCTATTCTCTTACTCAACCAATCATTCCCAAGTTCTTCGGCTTCATGTACTCTCGCCTTGGACGAAGGTTGTCGAGTACGAGTTGCCAGATTCAGATCTCGTGATGGTCAGATCTCTAGTGATGGGTCTCGGGTTGTTGTCTGAGGAGCGGGGAGAAGGAAGAGGAAGGGATACTTTTTGATTCTCTAGGTATCTTAGGGACACGGAGTCCATGGCTTCGACTCTCACTGCTTTGCTTTGTTTTGGAGGGAGGGAGGGAGGGAGGGAGGGGGAAAACGAAACAACAAAGACATCAAGAAGAGTGTGATTTGATTATTAGATATTACAAAGCATAATTATCCAAATTTCGACGGATCTCCTGTCTCCGGCGAGTCAGAGTGGAGGGCGTGCCATGTGGACTAATATTAACGGATGTTAGTAACAGATTTGATCAAAGGACCAAATTGAATAACGTTGAAAAGATAAAGAATTAAAATTAATTTTTTAAAAGATAAATGACCAAAATGATATTTCATCAAAAAATAAAGAACCAAATATATTTTAGTCTATTTTAGAAAACAAGAAGAAAAAATAAAATAAAATGAGTAAAATTACATATTTGTATATTCCCTGTTACTTAAACGGCTCTAATCGCTTATTGGACGAAGCAAAATCCCTACCTGGATTATGCCATAATGCCCAATATCAACACATCACACATCTCCATCTCAATTCTTAAATTCTCTTCCCATTTTGTCCGTTCATATCTCTTTGCCCACAGCAAACAGTAAAACGAAAACCAGCTTCCTAGAAACAGAGGCAAACAGGAAACAGCACCAATAAATGGTCTTAGTATTGGACCTATCGGTCACCACACTATCCATATCCGCGTCAAAATAAACCTAAACAAAAATAAAAAACCAAAAACAAATAGAATTCAAGTATATTGTAGAATAATAGAATATAGAATATTCTTCTTCTTCCTTCTGTTCCTTTTTCCTGTTTCCCGGAATTTTTTTTGAAAAGCTAAAACATTGTTTGTGTGTGATCTGCGTAGCCATAACTTCTCAGATTCATTGAGATTTATGGATTTGGAGGATTTTCGATCCATATTGGAGAGCGGTGGCATCGACGTTTGGGCGTTGATGGACGCTGCAATCGCCGTCGCTTCCATCGATTACGCCGTCGAATTGAAACACCGTCGTGACGGCATCGTAGAGCGCCTTTACAAGGCCACTTCAGCCCCGCCGGGGTGCCGAAATTGCGATGCCAATAACATTCGAGAAATCGAGAAACTCGGAGAGGAGGAGGAGTTGGATCCTTATGGAGGATTATTCGATGATGAACAGAAGAAGATTCTAGAGATTAAACAACAACTTGAACACCCTAACCAGGTTTCAATTAACCACTTTTTTTTAATTTTATTTTAATAACTTGTGTTTTTGTAGCTTAATTTTGATGTTTATTTTGTTTTTTTTTTCCTTCATTAGTCCGAAGATTCGTTGATGGAGTTGCTACATAATCTAGCAGACATGGATATTACATTCCAAGCGTTAGAAGTAACTTCGATTTCAATGTTTCTTTAATTTCATAATTTTGCTAAGGAAAACAAATTATAACTTTGATTCTTGTAGGAGACTGACATTGGGAGGCATGTGAATCGATTGCGGAAGCATTCCTCCAATGATGTTAGGAGATTGGTGAAGCATCTTGTCAGGTTTTGGAGCAACAGCCAGTCATTTTTTTTTTGGACAAAAAAGAGTGAACGTTTATTGATATTGAGTTCAATTGGTGAGGTTTGTATTATATGTTGTGAGTTTTTGAAGGAGATTACTTGAATTTTAGCTTATTTTGTTTTGTAGGAAGTGGAAGGAAATTGTGGATGAATGGGTGAAGTTGAAGGCACCAGGAGAAGCTGTTGCTAATGTCATGGGTAATCTTTGACTTATTCTCCATTTGGGTGTTAAATTGATATAATCATAATGATTAATATTATTGTTTTTCTCTTTTTTTGGGTATTATACTATGGCAGCTGATGAAGACTCGCCTCAGAAGAAAAACCCACAAAACGGGCATCATCAGGTCAAAGAAATCCCTTTTCTGTTTCTCCATGCAGTGCTTTTCCTCAGAAGGATGATGTTTTGTTTGGCAATTTGGTTTTCTAATATTCTATTTCTTTTGCAGATTCCTGATTTTGATTGCTCTCCAAATCCACACAGTGAGTATAGGATCTGATTCAAAGCTTCTTTTGTATCTTGTTTCGAATTTGGTTGATATGATTCATGCTCCCTTCCTGCTCACACAGTTGGGAATTCTGGGTCAGAAGTAGAACTCAAATCAAAAGCAATTCCTCGCAAAGAAGATCCCCAAAAACCAGCGCCACCACCATCACTTCCTGCTACTCAAAATGTATGGATATGAAATTATAATCTTCTTGAAGTCTCTACCTCTAAATGTGGCTGCTAAAAATACGGGGATGAAAATAGAATTTTGGAGGCTGTTCTCTCAAAATCATATAACAAGTTAAACACCAAAATGCAACAATAAATGTAGAGCCTAGCTCCTTTGATTGATTCCTCGGCATTTTTTTGGGACAATGCAAGTAGGAGTTTCAGGTAAGTGGTCCTGACATGTTGTTTGAATGATTGCAGAGACAGAGAGAACAGAGGGGAAGCAATTTTGACACGGAGAGACTTGCTTCTGCAAGAAAACGGCTCCAAGAGAACTATAAAGAGGCAGCAAATGGTGGGGTTTTTATAATTTTTGTTCTAGTTCAGTAGTGTTTCTTTGTTGGTTCTAATGTACTGACCGGTAATTTTGTATATCTAGCGAAAAAGCAAAGAACAATTCAGGTGATGGAACTTCATGAGCTGCCAAAACCCAAGAACAAGAATGCCTTCTTTGGAAATAACAAAGGCGGCATCGGTTCTCAGGGTCAGGGAAGACATTGGTGATGCATATACATACGGGACGAGTTCCGTGTAAAGAAAAAGAGGCTTTTGTGGGTGGTGGTGATACGGGATAATCCTGGACCCTGTTACTTGATCCCTTTTCATTTTTACTCTCCAACATAAAAACTCTTGTGGTTTTTTATTTATTTAATAATAACCACAAAAATTTCAATAATTCTTACAGGAAAATGATAGAGATATGACTTTTTGGCAACATTAAACTGTGCGATACATTTTTTGTTTTAATTTTTAGTTTTTAAAATAAACTTTTACACAGTAACAAAAATAGCCGGGTTTTTAGAAGAGGTTAGGTGTTTTCGTTTTTCTTCGCAGTTGTACCAAAAAAAATTAATAGCCGGGCTTCCAGGTCCTCTGACCTCGTTGTAACTTGTAAGGCTACAGTTGAGGAACAGAAGATTAATGCTGCCAGCCAGCAAATACCAGAGTTGACTACTTATATCGATTGCCAATTTGCGCGGGGCGAATTGGGTGGGGTGGGGAATTTAGTTGGTGCTGCAATCAATGCTGTCTGGTGTGCACACTAGAGATTAAGCTGACCTTTCTGATCTCAACTTTTGAAGCGGAGTGCCTCGTTAATTCGTTTTGCGTCACCGAATGGAGGAATGCGTTTTTCTGTTACGATTGCTCACATCAGCTACAGCTAGTTGTTGTGCTTGTTAAGTATTACGATAATTTGGGGTGGTGCTGGGGGGACTAAAAGCTGATAATTATATATTTTTTTAAAAAATATCAGCAAAAGTTTTTCTATATGAAGATAAATACTGAAATTTTGAATGATCATTTATCTACATGGTTATTCAACAAAGTGAACAAACTATAAGCATAAAATTTAGGAAGAATTAGTTGAGACCCTTTTCTGTAATTAATGGATAATATTTTTATTATTCTTTCATATGTAGTTGATTTTTTTGGTAACCATGATATAAGTACGAAGTATCCATCACTGTCAATAGTGACTAATCTCAGTCGGGAACCTGTTGGGTACACAAGGTGGGTTCTCCCCTCCCAACTAGGTTTTTTTCGTACACAAGAGTCAAGCTTCAAGTCCCTAATCGCTTGCCCATAAAAAATTTTGAAATCAAAATTAATTTGATTTCGAAAAGTAATTACTTGTTCGTATGGTTATGAAACATGAATAGTTTAATTTATATTTTTTCTTGATGATGAGATCAGTGAGAAAGTGTTTGGTTTGTCTTATAATTTTTTCTTTTATCTGATGCCTTTTTACTTGTATTATTATATAAATATTATATTATTTTCATTGTACGTTTTATTTTAAAATTTTGTGAATCGAATGTTTAAAAAAATTAAAATCAATAAACTGGTGTTTTTGCAATTGAAATAGAAGTTATCAGTTAAAATTTAAAAATAAAAAATAAACCAAATTCTTCCTGCTTGACAGAGGAAGTAAGGGGCCTTATTTTCTCCGCTCCAGGCCTTATCTATGGCCAAGGCCCGCTTCTTAATCTGGAGTTTTGTTAGGAGAACTAAGATCTTATTTGCTCCAAAAGGCTAAAACATATCCTTACATAATGGGGCAAAAAGGCCCATCATTGAGAGAAGGAGTTTCTTCTCCTACCTTATAATAAACGATACAAGCAGTTTTTTACGAAAGCTAATACCAAAAAATAGTAACCATGGACCAATCGTTGATAAATGTATATTTGATTTATTTTCTTACCATGCTGAATTCGTGAGTACATGGAGTAAATTCCCAATTTAATCTATGAAATTATAAAATCGTATCAATTTTGTCCTTGAAAATAACAAAATTTTAAAAAGTCACCGACTGATAAATTAGTATCAATTTAGTCCCTCATTTTACTCACTTAGAATCAACTAAGTCCCTAACACTGCTAACTTAAAATCAACTTAGTTTATGCGATTACCAATGGAGCAACTAAATTGATTAACATTTGATAACTTCAAGGACATTTTTGAAATTTCGTTAATATCTTGGATGAAGTTGATAAAGTATTATAATTTTATTAAAAATAATTAACAATCAGTAAATATTAATGAATATGATTTTTTTTTTTTTTTAAAAATTACAGTAGACAGCCCTTCATTTGAGAAATGATGACTGACCGAAGAGGGCGAACCTTTTTTTTTGATCAGCAAAGTATATTTGTATATATATATATTGTAGTACAAGATGTACTTAATCATGTACCGAAGAGGGCGAACCTTGCATTAAGAAAACAGGTTTGGTTAGTGCCGTCGTCCATTAAAATGCTTATTTGAACATTTCGTTTTTTTTAGGTACGCATTGAACATTTCTTTTTTAAATCATGCTTGTTGTGGTCGGTGGCGTAAGGAGAGCTTTCAAAAAATACATACATCGTCCCTTTTCTGATGATATTAATTAAAAAGAAAAGCATCGTTGTTTGATGTTGATAGGCGGCAAGGAAACTTAATTATTGCACCTCTCTGTTCCTGTATGTAGTGGCTTTGCTTTCACCCTAATATATGTTGAGATCGACAGCAGCACCGAAAAAGAAACATGTATCAATTTACATAAACAGTTTAGACTTTAGAGAAGCCACTTGCGTGGAAGAGAAGAGTGGGGGCATGTATAAATTAATAACGACTCATACAGAGTACTCCCTCCGATCCACAATATAAAAAACAAAATCCTAAAACATATAGATCAAGGAAATATATTGGAATGAGTTAATTGTAATTAATACTCGTATAAATTTCCAAAAACATCCATTCTAATTTTAATTAATATTTTAATGACATATAATTAATGACAGTAATTAATAACGACAATATTGGAAATTAACATTTAATATGTATAGAAATTGAGCATGTTTTTTATATTGTGGCCCGAGGGAATATTAAGCATAAATATTGTCACTCATAATACAAAAGAGCTTCCTTCCTGGTTCCTAACCATAATAATATATCTCCGTCACATGTTTAATGTGCTACCTACTTATTAGCTACTGATTAATTATCAGGCTTGACTCTTGACTCTTGCACTTAGCTTACTCTTTTTTTGGTTACAGACTTGGCTTCACATTTTAAAACATCAAGTTTTAAAAAGATTTTTCATATGTGCGCATTATTTGCTAAAAGTGGGCGTGACATGAGTCAAGACATACGCAACGTAGTAAACTCCTAAGTCATATTTTCGTGTTCAATTAAGACTAATCATTCGACGCCAAACAATGAACTTTTTAAAGCCCTTTAAATCCTTTCCTTCCAAGTAGTAAGACACGTGAATAAAAGAAAAATTTGCGGTCAAAGATACCGATTCCGAGTACGAGCCTACATAAAATTTAAGGTTATATTTGTTATATTTTCGTTTTTTTATTTTTAAAAATAATTATAAAGATGTCATATTATTTTTAATTTATTTTTTAATTTATAAGGTTTTGTTGTATCAGAGTTATTTTCAGTGTTTCCTATATAAATCCTTAAAAACAAGAAATAAAATAAAAAAATATGGTATTTTTGTAATTATTTCTCAAAATAAGAAACTGAAAGTAAAGCAAACAGACCCTAAGATAGATTTCTCTCATTTAAAATAATCTGTCTTTGTGGAAAATTAGAATGTGTTCACCTTAATTTAATAAAGTGTATAGAAATCTCAACTCATGAAATAATCTAAGTGTGTTTTGGTTTCAAGTTAGAAACCAGTAGAATTGATTCTGGCCCCTGTCAAACGTGATTTAAAAAAAAAGAGATGTTTGGTTATTGTCAGGTAGTAGTGATTTTATCCCCAGAAGCGATTCTGATTAGAAGCTACAAAAAGTAGCTTTTGTGTTGAGTTAAAAATTTTACACTAAGTTTTATATTAAACTTGCTTTCAAATGAAAACATCCAAACATAAATCACTTCACTTCAAACTCAATTCTAAAAAGCTCAATTTTATAAAATAAATTCATTCAAAATCACTTTAATCAAATGCTTATCCAAACACACACTAAAAATAGACAGACCTCCAACGTGCTTATTTGGATTGTATGATATTTCATTAAACTAAGTCATAGAATTTAGAGGGTATCCTGCTTTTATAAAATGGTCCAATATTTAGCGCGTGTTCGCTTTTAAATTTCCACGTTGCACTGAAATATTTATAAATCAATCTCGTCCATATCTGCATGGAAAGCAACTAGGCATATATGGCGTGTCGCCATTCACTTTTCTTTTTTTTTTTGGATGGAATCCAGGGTATTCCCACATCCGATTGTCGTAGGATTAATCCCATAAGGATGTAGAGTACTAGTTAAGGAATAATTCCTCTACCCACAAATACAGCTTTATTTTCATCACCAAGATTTGAACCTGGATATATATATAGTTAAAGAACCCAAGGTACTAGTCACTTGGACCACACCTCGTGCTTACTTTCCTTTTTCTTCGATGTCCAAAATTACTTCATAATCATGTGAGAATGATTGAAGCACCCCTATTTAAACTCGTTGCTGAATGGAGGGGAAAAAAAAGCGACCACTTTTAATTGTCTTTTCACACGAAGAGCATCAGAAAAAAAATTCATACCACATTGAGTGTGTGTTTGAATGAGTGTTTGGTCAAAATAATTTTGAATGTGATTGATTTTGTAAAATTGATTTGGTTAGAATTGAGTTTGAAGTAAAGTGATTTATGTTTGGATGTTTTTATTTTGAAAACAAGTTTGATGTAAAACTTAATATAAATTTTGCAACTAAACTCAAAAGCTACTTTTTGTACTTTTAGTCAGAATCGCTTCCGGGGGTAAAATCAATTTTATCTGATAGTAACAAAACATCTCATTTCTACTAAAATACATTTGACAGATAATAGAATCAATTCTGGAGGTTTCCAACGTGAAACCAAACATACAATTGGAAAGGGTTAGTGCCTTTGTTGGGGTATTCATAAACGTGCCAAACTCTTCAAAAGAGAGTCAAAACGCATGAGGGCAAAACTAATTCATTTCGTATGAATTCAAGGGCAAAACTAATTTGAAACCATTATAAGATAAATTATTAGTGTGGCTTCTTCTTAGTTTTAAATTGTGGTTACAGTATATTGCAGTCATTGCAACTTGATGCGGGTTGCAATCACGTTTTGATGTGGTTGTGACGGACATCGCAGTCAAAATATTCATTTGTATCATATGATGTGGTTCATATTTTAAAATAATGAACTTCGTATAATCATTCTGTCACAGTATGTTATATACAACAGTAACTTTAACATAGTTGTATCTTGCTCCTAGAAGCATGTCAACAAGAACTTTGCATATCAGCAACTAAAGCTTATAATGCTTTTTATTGTACTTTTTATTCAAATAAAAAAATATTATATTTAAAATTTAATTTTATTGTACTTTTTATATTTTTAAAGAGAAATTATTATGTTTGATGTGAATATTTGTTGTGTGCGTATATGCAACCATGCTTAAAGAGGGACAAAAAATATATTGTAAATAATAAAACAAATACAAACAAAATATATTTTGAGTTTAGGCCTAAAACCCTTGTAAAATTAGATATTTTTTTGGAGGCCTAAAGATGCTGCTTTAGCAGCTTGATGATGTGGCCGGCCTTGCATGTTAGCACACAACATTTGAATAAATTAAATACACCATTCATTATTGGGTTATTTTAATGTGCATGTGTCATGTAATACTTTAAGCATAATTTTCATATATTTTAATGTTTCTTTTATAATTTTACTTATTTACTTAACTGGTATATATGTGTAGTGAATTTTCTCTCTAAAACCTAGAGCTGCCTCTCTCTTACAATCTTCCCTCTGCTCCTCTTTTCCTTCTTCCTCATCCATCGTAAGAGGGTGTTTTGGGCCATCTTTTGACCTGGAATCACCCCTCTACATTGTTTTTTTGTCTCATTTTATCTAAATAAGTGGTTGTTCCACATAGATCTGATTTTTTCTTCATGTTCTTCCATGTTTTCTTCCTCTGCGTGCGGCGGTGTTTTGTTCGTTGTCTTGTTGCGTCGTTTGATTTCCCGTCTTGTTGCAGTATTCGTTTGGTTCAGATTGGCAGATTAACTTCGATCCATTACAGATTCAATCTAGATTTGGGCGTCAACGTTACATATCCGGAGACATGTGTATTCCGGTCACTTTGATTTTGTCACATTTGTAGGTATTTTGCCGTGTTATGATATTAACCTGAGTGTTGTGAGTTTATTCGCAGATTCATCATTTTCGGTTTTTAGCAATGATGAATTTGTGTTGTTTTCGATGTATTTTACCAATTTGAATGAATGAATATCCTTTTTAGTAAAAAAAAAAAAAAAACAGATATATATGTGTGTGCCATATATTTATATATTTGTAAAACTCTGGTTCAATCATCATAGTTCGGATGGCTGTTATTTGGACAACCCAAATATCGGACAACCTTGACAACTCGCTACTGTAGCGTTACTGTAGTTTTTTTTTTTTTTCCCTTTCAAATTTTGACTTTTTTTAAAAAAAATAAAAAATTTATTTTCTCAAAAAGACCCATCAACCAGATAATGAACGGAATTAACCAGATATTTGTACTCGATTAACTAGATATTTGGACATACTTAACCAAAAATTTTATTTCTCAACAAAACCCATTAACCAGATAATGAACCGAATTCACCAGATATTTGTACCCGATTAACCAGATATTTGCACATACTTAACCAAAATTTTTATTTCTCAACAAAACCTATTAACCAGATAATAAACCGAATTCACCAGATATTTGTACCCGATTAACCAAAGATTTGCACATACTTAACCAAAAAATTTATTTTTCAAAAAAACCCATTAACCAGATAATGAACTGAATTTACCAAATATTTGTACCTGATTAACCAGATATTTGCACATACTTAACCAAAATTTTATTTCTCAACAAAACCCATTAACCAGATAATGAACCGAATTCACCAGATATTTGTACCTGATTAACCAGATATTTGCACATACTTAACCACAAATTTTATTTCTCAACAAAACCCATTAACCAGATAATGAACCGAATTCACCAGATATTTGTACCTGATTAACCAAATATTTGCACATACTTAACAAAAAATGTTAGTACTTAAAAAAAATGTTAGTACAAAAAAAATGCAAATTATTAGATTTTTTTAATTTCGAAATTAAAAAAAAAAAAAAAGAACAGTATAGCGCTACAGTGCCACACAGTGTATCACAATAGCACTATACTGTTCAACTATAAGGGTTGTCCCGTATAGTTGTCAAATATGGTTGTCTAAAAAACATTTATGTAATTCTACCTTAAAACGTTGAACATCTCTCTGTCTCTTTTTCGTATTGTGATGGAATATGATCAAGGAAGAAAATCTATACTATATACATTTAGGAATAACCTCATTGAATGTTATTCCATGTCAACCTATTAGCAAATTATCATTTAATGTGATTGTTAGCTATTTGTGTCTCTAGCATTATGATTCCTCATAATTGCTCTTTGGTTCATACAATACATTTTATGACCCCTTTGTATATCTTCACTTATAATTTTTTTTTATTTACTCACTTATAGTATAGATTTAGTGATTGAAATATAACTGCAGTCTTTTTTTTTTTTTTCTTCATAACTACAGTCTTATTATTATTATTATTATTAAAATATCTTAAATTATAATTATCATTTTGTCATCTATGCGACTGAAGCAATCTGTGTCCTTTAAAATTTTTATTAAAATTATTCTCACTGCAGACAAGATTTTCGAAATAATTAATTTTAAGATATTTTCAAATACTCGAGGTTACTGGAATAGAAATTAATAACTCTCTTCACATTTTACAACTTTATTGGAACTCTAATCTTTCCGGCATTGGTAATTAATATGTGGGACGAATCCATCAAAACACGAATTCAACAATTATATATTTAAAAATAAAATTCTAAAAATTAGCATATTCCCTCCCTGTGCATGGCACGGGTCCATCAATCTAGTACAAGCCAAAGTGGATGGAATTGAAACTTAGATTAGTTCAAATATGTTTACATTTAAAAAAAAAAAACATATTGAGCTAATCTGTTCAAATAATTAGTAACTGCTGTTATCATATAATCATCGATATTGTCAGAGATCTGTTCATATTATTGTACCTACAGAGTTCATACACCTCAAGGAAAAGTATTCCTTACGACTAGCCATCCCCTTATCAAACTTCTAAGAGAAAACCTTTATGATGCAAAGTAAATTTGCCTCCTTCATTATTGAAGTATGGAATAATGGAAATGGCCATTACAAAATTGTCTTAATGATTGACAATACGGTGAGTCATGTTTGATAAAATTATATATTTAAAAATAAAATTCTAAAAATTAGCATATTCCTTCCCCGTGCATGGCACGGGTCCATCAATCTAGTTATAAATAAATTGATATTCTAAATTATTATACAAATAGCGAAACTCTTTTAAAAACATTACAAAGTCTAGAAGTTTATCAAAAGGAGGAAGCATTGAGATCTGATTTTTATAATAAAGAAAATATCCTAAATTTAATTCCTTTTTAATCATTCCATTAAAGCCACCATAATTATTATATTTATGAGTATTCTTTTAGGAAGATTGTATAAAAACTTCATATTTATGTACTATATATAATATATTTTCTACTGAGAGGGGTATGTAGTAAGAAAGTGAGGGAAGGAAATTATAATTCTTTTTTTAATCATCACTCCATTAAAGACAACATAATTATTACATTTGTCAGTATCTAAAGTTTTGCTGTATTTCCACATTTTGGTTGTATGTTAACTGATACGCTACTTTTGTAAAAGGGTTCACAGGTCTTGTACTCTATAATGTTAATGTTACTATTGCCTTTTCCAAAAAATAGTATCTAAAGTATAAGAAGTATATGGATTTAATAGATATTTTTTTGGGTATAAAATAATTTTATATTTTCAATTAATCAAAAACTGTTATCTTATTAGAAATATTGTTTGTCTAACTTAACTTTTATAGTAATTACTTTAAAAAGTTACTTATAGAATAATTTATAATTAGTTGAGAATCTTAAATAGATTAAGCTTACCATGTATCAACAATTAAACCCAGTATATATGAGAGAGCAAATTTTGTGAATGAGCACATATAATAATCTTCACACACGTCACCATAAGCTTAGCAGCTTATAATCTTCACCACACACGTCCCCATAACAGAGAAAAAGAGCTATATACTACTTTCCTTCCAACTCATCACTTGATTGCCCATAAAAGGCGGAATAGTGTGAAGCATCTCATCATCACTTCAGTCACAGACACCATGAAAGCAAACAACATACCCTATCTGGTTGTGATCATCGTACAAGCCATATACGCTACCATGTTTCTGCTTTCAAAAGCTGCATTCGACCAAGGCATGAACACTTTCATCTTTGTCTTCTACAGGCAGGCCGTGGCTACCATTTTCCTAATCCCTTTCGCTCTCTTCTTTGAATGGTATGCGCGCACAACTTACTTAATAACTAGCTATAGTTCTTCATCAATATGTGGGTTTTGATTACTGAAAAGCTACCACTTCCATTTTTTGGCTGTAGGAAAACTGCACCGCCTTTGTCATTCGTGACCTTCTGCAAGAACTTCTTCCTTTCTTTGTTTGGGTATGTCCAAATTAAATACTCATCAGTTTAATTGATATGTGTCAATTTAATTCTTTGCTGCTTTTAAGATGATATATATCTTATATTATATACCAAAGTTGAAGAGTGCTAGCCCAGAAGGTGTGGTCCAAGTGGCTAGTAGCTTGGGCCCTTTAACTATATGTCCTGGGTTCGAATCCTGGTGATGGGAATAGAGCTGCATCTCTGGATAGAGGAGTTGTCCCTTAACTGATACTCTATATCCTCGAGGGATTAATCCTACGGCTATCGGCGGTTAGGATACCCTATACTGCTGCAGCTAGGTTCAAAGGGACTCAATATATTCATTATAGTGGAGGTGTTCGATCATCCTTTTTTTTTCTTTTAAATTTTATTAATTAGAACTGTCTCGGTGATATTAAATTTCAGGATTACTTCGAGCTTGAACGTATATGGTATTGGTCTTATTGCCACTTCTCCAACTTTAGCTGCCGCTACGGCAAACTGCCTTCCAGTCATCACCTTCATCTTGGCCCTCCTTTTCAGGTAGAGTATTTGTTACACGGAGCTTACATATAAATTGTTTTGCATTTTATCGAGCAATAATAGAACTTGATCCCTGACAACGTCAGTGTTTAATTTTCTACAATTGGAAATTTGGAATGTTGGGTATTATGTAACTTTTAGTAGCAACAAACATGGTCCATGTCTGAGTTCTGGTTTACAGCAGCAGCATACTGTGATGAATGATTGTCCAATTATGTGCCTTTGTTTTCATAGGAAACGACTGTTTCTGAAAAGTTAAACGTACATGTTGGATAGAGATGATCTATGTCAAAATGATGTCTTATTTCATGTCTCACTCGTTCAGAGGATGTCATGTCATTTAAAAAATATATATTTATAATTAAATATATGATTAATTTTTTAAATGACACAACCTGATCGATTTGATGAGATAGCTAGGAAATGATATATACACCATTTTGAGACAGATGATCTCTGTCGGTCCATGTTATGGTCATGCGTATTTAAAAATCCATGCAATACAAAAACATATCATAAAGTTAATTTGGCGTCAACCCCAGCAAACATAATCAATTTGAACTGTGACATTTCATTAGGTGTTTCAGCTTTTTACTATATCTGTTATACTGATATATATTAACCAACATGAGAAATTGCATTATTAATTTTCAGGCTTGAAGTTTTGAAAGTAAAGACAGCCCCTGGGATTGCTAAGTTGGTTGGTGTGGTGGCATGCTTGGGTGGAGCAGCAACCCTTGCATTTTATACAGGCCCTCATCTGGAACTTTTACGCCATCATCACCTTTTGGGGAACCATAAAAGCCATCAAAATCAGGGTCAAGTTCCATCTGGGTCATGGATAAAGGGTTGCTTCCTCGTGCTACTCTCTAACACCTTTTGGGCGCTTTGGCTTGTGCTACAGGTAAATTTTTTACTTGTTATGAATTCATGTTTTAATACTAATATTTTTAAATTTTGGTCCTAAAATCTTGAAAAAGTTTTGGGGCCTCAAGCAGGGTGGCCTTATAGTTAAGCTGCCCCTGTATCCTTATTTATTTAATACTACTATGCTTCTAAGTTCTATCTTCTAATCATGTAACTTGTTTCCTGTTAATTAACCAGACTTTTGTCCTAAAAGGCTACCCTTCGAAGCTGCTTTTCACAACTCTTCAGTGCTTCTTAAGCACAATTCAGTCTTTCGTCATTGCCATAGCCGTGGAAAGAGATATTGAGCAATGGAAGTTGGGTTGGAATATCAGACTCCTCTCCGTGGCATATTGTGTAATCCACTCAATCTTCATAATTAAAATTGATGAACTTTTATTTCTACATTAATATATTTTATTAAAAAAATCTCTATATTATGGTTCGGGCTTTGTAATTTGTAACATCTGAACTCATGACTGATGGCTACTAATTTATTGTGCTAGGGAATTGTGGTGAGTGGTTTAGCGTTTTACTTACAAACATGGGTTATAGAGAAAAAAGGACCAGTGTTTCTAGCCATGTCAAATCCATTGGCTCTTATTATCACCATCTTCTCCTCCGCAATTCTCTTGGGCGAGATAATAACTTTGGGAAGGTAATTCTCGTCTTAATTATTAGCTATACTAATAAATATTCAAACTCCAATTTTGTCTCTTCTGTAATATCGAATTGTTAACGGATAATGTTATACACTTAATTTTTCAACGAAATTTTATTTGTTGTATTTCTTAACCAGTGTCCTTAGGACACTGATTAACAATATTCAGTGTTAATTACTTATCAATTAAGTGGTTGCTTTTTATGTTTCACCAGCATTTTAGGTGGGATCATGTTGGTTCTTGGACTGTATTGCGTGCTATGGGGAAAGAGCAGAGAGGAAATGACGAAAGCCTCATTAGACTTGGAACAGGCCTCGGGTTAATTAGAGTAAACCCTCATGATTGTGATGATATGTCAATATGTGAAATTCTTTTCCCAAAATTCAAAGCGGCAGAAAATGCACGGGCTTGAAGAAGGAAATATGTAGTTCGGAATAATAATACCTCGTGCTTGTAAACACGGGCCAATTATTTGTATGTTTGATTTAACGTTTGAAACCTTCCAACTTAATTTGCACCTGCATTTGAAGGCTTCAACCGTTAAAACAAACATACATCTTTTCCTAGTAGTTTTTTTTTTTTATTATTGTTAATTGCGATGTAATGGCATTCATATTCCAGAAGGCTTACAAAATTTTTCTATCTTTTGTATCATGTTCTTTTGTATTTGTGTATCGTATCTAATCTTGTAAAAAATTAGGAGCTGTCCTATGAGTGTCCATGTCCAATCCGATACTAGAAAAACATTTTTCGGACTCAAATTTGGTTGTTTGGTACAAAAAAATTATATTCATGGTTGTTAGCCAAATAGGTGTAGCTTTAACATTTAATATAGACAAAGAAAAGTAGCCACGAACTAGAGGATGAGCGAGGCCTTCATGGTTCATAGCATAGAGATGAGAGAACAATCGCCCTACCAATAATAGTCAGCACAAACTGATAGAAAGGGATTATTATGTCTATTGGTTGTGGATAAATTATCTGTGAGTATTTTTGTGAGTATTCATTTATTTGGGAGACAAAGCCCTGATTTTGGGCTGGGATAATCAACCTTAACGGACTTTGTTTGGCTATGGTATTTGTAAGCCCTAAATGATGAGTAAATTCTGCCCTTAACCTTCCTTACCAGTAATTCCAATTTGATATTAAAAAGTAAGTAAAATCACAGTTGATTGTGCAAAACTTACAAATACTGTCATCCTGGCAGCTTGCATATCTCTTGCCAAAATTTAGGCTATACGAGCCACATTTTGGCATTGTGAACTTAATCTGAAAAATATGAGACACTAATTATCTATGCTGGTTTCCAATGACAGTGTATGAGTTTTTTAAG
Source organism: Echinosophora koreensis (assembly GCA_035048595.1). Lineage (NCBI taxonomy): Eukaryota > Viridiplantae > Streptophyta > Magnoliopsida > Fabales > Fabaceae > Echinosophora > Echinosophora koreensis. The sequence goes on from JAPCYP010000008.1 coordinate 531,877, forward strand.
AAAATGATCACATGTCCCTGAACCTTTTACCCAGGGCTAATGTAATTTTGGATCAAGTGTTGTGCGCATTTTCATCTTCTCTCGGGACGTTTCTCATTAGGCTGATTTTTTTTTGGCTTCCCAGGATATTTTTCTATCCGATAGATGAGAAATTAATCTCTCGAGGTATGGTCAGGTATCTAAACGGCTCCCAATAATGTTTTTTTTCGTACATCCAAGATTAAACCTGGGACCTCATGCTTAAGGGACTCAAGCCTCTTCCACTTGGACCAACACACATTGGTAGGTTGATTTTTTTTGTTTGTGGAAATATATGCACAACTTTAAATTTTTTGTTTTTAAAAAAGAGAGAGAAAACAGCCACAATAAGTTGAGATTACCGAAGTTTCTAACTAATAATCACAATATCATATTTCTTTCTTTTATTCTTTTATAATCATAAAAATGAAAAAGAAAAAAAACATTTTAAAGTTAAAAGGAGCGGTTAAACTTAATTGTATACTTAAAATCCATTATCCTAAAAATATTATTAACATAATCTTAATTTATTGACAATAAAGTTGTAACATTTAAGCTATTTGTATAGTTATATTATATTATACCAAATAGAACCATGTAAACTCAAATAGCTTTTCAGCTTGTTGCATTCTTATACTAACGCCATCCATGAGTGAAACAACATTTTTTACTAATTTTACAAATTGCATGGCCATAATATCACAAGATTGAGTTCCTTGGAAATCACAACAAAATTACAATTTACATTGGTGATTTTGTCCTAAAAATCCACATTACCAATAGCATGATGGGAAAATAAGCAATTCAACAAGAACCCAAAAAATCAAATTTTCAAAACAAAAATAAAAAGGAGCGAGAATAACACATTAGGAAAAAGGTAGCTGGGAAATCTCACACAATGTTTGGCAAGGCCCATGAACCATAGAACCATCTTCGACTGTGCAATGTTATTCATGGACCCATTCCATGTTTCATGGTTTAACACTGCTGGCATCAGTAGCCATAGATGCATGGTTCACCTCATTATGGTTCTTCTTCTCTTCTCTGTTGTTTGTTGATTCCTCTGTTATATTCTTATTCTGCACAGTCACAGACCCTGCATCTGTTAAAAGAGCCTCAACTATTTTCTCCTCAGTCTGAGGAACTACCTTAGTATTCGTGTTCTCTTCAATCAGAGTCTCAGATTTTTCAGCTTTTGAAACATTCTTTTCTGGTTCCTCACTTGGCTTTCCAGCTTCTGGTTGCTCAATGGTGGTTCCAGGTAAAGGTTCTTCTTTGATTGGCTCTTTGTTTTGGGTTTCCAATGAAAATCTCTCCTTGGCATCTCCATATTCTTGTTGGATTGTCTCTTCTTTGTTTTGGGTTTCCACCACTGAAAATGTGTCCTTGGCCTCTACAAATTCTTGTTTGAGTGGCTCCTCTATTAGTTTCTCTAGTTTTGTTGGTTCCTCAGCAGGCTTATTGTTTTCATTTTGCACTGGAGATTTTTCCTCTAACTCAATCAGTGGAGGCACTTGTTTTGCAGCCTCATTGTCTAACAGTTTCTTCTCCTCTGCCTTTGAAGATTCTTGTTTCACTGTCTCCTCAACTACAGTTTTTTCATTTTCTTCGGAAACCTGTGTGTCATCATTCTGACACACACACACAAACAAAAAAGAGTTACATAAATTAGCACAAAATATCAGAAAAGTTAATGAAAGTCATAAGTAGGTTTTAGAGATTTTGTTTCAAGAGAAAGAAATTCCTAAGCTGAAGTAATGGGTAGGAAGAAGGGGGAACCGAAGAAGGGTGGTGGGAGAGAAGAATATGGAGAAAGAGAGAGAATAAGACGAAGTTAATGTAAAAAAAAAATATATATATAAAATGTATAAAAATTCGAAAATGCCACATGGCAATGTGATGTGGCATAGATGACATGGACCCCCTTTGATAGCTCATCACTTAACGGTTAAACTTGATAATGGGGACCAATTGCAAAACTTTAAAAATTTAAAAAACTCAATGAAAAGAAGAAGAAGATAGAGATGGAAAACAAAAGTGACCTATTTTTCAAGGACCAAAAAGTTCGTTAAAACTAAAAAGAAATGTGTTCATTACTTATAAAATAAAATAAAAATTGCCATTTTTTACAAGAATTTTTTGTGTTGATTTTTTAAACAATGCCTTAGACACTGGTTAGCAAAACCCTTCTTATTAGATCTATTTTTGTTTGGGAAAACATATGCACAACTTTAAAATTTTTGTTTAAAAGATAGGAAAGAGAACAACCGCAATATATAAGTTAAGATTACAGAAATTTCTAATTAATGTTCACAAGATCATATTTCTTTGTTTTATAATCATAAAAATTAAAAAGAAAAAAATTTGAAAGTTAAAAGGAGTGGTTAAACTTAATTGTATACTTAAAAGGATTTAATTAGTATACACTGATAGTGTAAAGCTTTTTTTATACTGTCAACCAATAAGAAATCAACATACCATTAAAAGTGCTTGACTCTCTATCTAATTACCATAAAAGTCATCAATTATATGATTTCTGATTAGTTGTTAGTGTAAAAATATTTACACTGACAGTGCATAAAAATTAAACTCTACTTAAAGTCCTATTTTTATTTGAAAATTAAATACATTAATTTTAATATATCAAAAGTATTATTTTTTTAATACAACATTACCTTTTACAAGTTTTTTAATCAATATCTCGAGAATACTAGTTGGTATTTGCAAATATTTACACAAGTGATATTTTTCTTGCACACACTCTTCATTTTTCTTTCTCTTTTTCTCCATTTGACCAATTCCCTTGATGAAAATTGATTCTCTCAATCCAAATTTTATTCCATCATCTATCCATCCACAATCACAAGCCTACATTATGCATCTAAGATTCATAATTTATATTTTAATTTTATTTATAGGTTAAAATACATTTTTTGGTCCTTTATCTATTGATAAAAATTCGTTTTGGTCCTTTATCTTTTAAAATATTCATTTTGGTCATTTATCTTTCAAATGTTACTCAAAATGGTCCTTCCATCAGATTTGTTACCGGATTTCGTTAATAACTCGCCGGAGATCCGCCGGAATCTGGACAGTTCTTCTCAAAACCCCTCCTCCTTCATCTCATTTCTTCTAAAATCAAATTACGCATACTCATCATTCTCAAAACTCCTTCCCCTTCTTCTAATTTTTTCTGAAACCCATCTTCACTCTCCTCCACTCACAGACCCTCACCCTACCCTCCTCTTCTTCTCAAAAACCCTAGCCCCTTAAAGCTATTAACTTTTTTTTTCCCTTCAACAATGTTATATTATTATAATTGTAATGGTTACTTGAAACTAGTTCCAAATTTGATGTCATTCTCTGTTTTTCTTGGGTTCCCACTTAGTTATTTCAATATGCATTTCCGATGTGGCTGCACTTAGGTTTCTATCTCTTGTTATGATGTAGGGTTAGTCCATTCTTGGGTTACATTTTTTTCCTAATTAAGCTAATTAAGGAAGTTGTAAACTATGACAACAATTAACCCCACAAATCTGCAAATCCATAGGGAAGGATTTTTTGAAGAATTGAGATGAAGGGGAAGAGGGATTTTGAGAAGAATGAGTGTGTAATTTGATTTAGAAGAAATTAGATGAAGAGGAAGGGGTTTTGAGAAGAACTGCCTAGATTCCGGCAGATCTCCGGTGGGTCATTAACGGAATCCGGTAACAGATCTGATGGAATGACCATTTTGAGTATCATTTGAAAGATAAACGACCAAAATGAATGTTTTAAAAGATAAAGGACCAAAACGAATTTTCACCAATAGATAAAGGACCAAAAATGTATTTTAGCCTTTTTTTTATTTTTTTATATTTCAAAGCCTATTTACAAACGGTGACCCATAAATATATAATATATAATTGTGGATGAAAAGAGAATGACAAGAAATTGAATGGTGGGATCATAACCCCCATCAATGACTCCCTATGTAGCTATAGCGAGTTTATGTGGTCTAACTCAAGTTTGTGGAATTTACATAAGCATCCTCAATTTGGGAGGAATCTCACTTTATTACACTATGAAAATATGGGGTCAGTAGCTCAACTAGTTTGAACTAAGGGTATAAGGTGTTAAGAACCCGGAAGTTCAGGGTTCAAATCCTGACAAATGAGAGAACAAACATAACATTTAACTTACTAACATTGGCCTAGAAAAAAAGTTATAATTGCTCAAAAAAAGTTATAATAATTTTTAATAAACAAACAAATTTTATTTTTTTATTTCTAATGTACTGAATATTTTATTTGAAATTTCCTATTATTTTCAAATTCAAAAAGAAAAAAAAACGCTAATCTTATAATAATTATTACCAAACCCATGCATGGAACACTCACTAAAATCCAAAAGTTCATTCCAGGCAATTATATGTATGAGACCCACCAACTACCATGCATGTGATGTTATTTTGTGTAGGTCCATTTTCTTGTCATGGCTCCAATTCCATCTTTGATCTTAGTCAAACAAACTCGTCTATCTTTATAATTAATACTTCGAAATATGATGAATCCTCCTCCTTATTGCATCAAATATAGTGTTTTTTCATTTAATATTTTATGCATCTAGTGTTAAAAGGTTGGATTGAGAATTTTATGGGGTGATATAACAAAATCCAATTTTAAGGTTTCAAGCTTTCAATGACTAGATATTGGGAAAAAAAAAAGAAAAAAGAAAAAAGAAAAAAAAAAGAAGATTGGTGGAATGTATGAAGGTTTTTTCCCTCTTCTTTAGGATCTAAGGAGAGGCTCGTGAGTCTTACATGAGGGAGGGAGAAATAAGAGAATGAGAAATGGAAGCCCTTACGAGGGTCTGAATTCGTATGCTCACAATATATATCTCTCATAGCATAACCAATTAAATTGACTTAAATTGACATAAGGAGAACCAATTAAATTGACTTAAGGAGATTGGAACGTAAAGTTTTGATATGGTATTTGATATGTATTTTATTTTAATAGCTCACCATGTATGTATTTCAGAAGTCAATAGTAAAAAAAACTAAAAACTTTATGATGTCTCTCTATTTTGATGGTAATCCCCCTCCCCTCCACAACACTGGCCCAATAAAATAAAGACTATATATTACGGAAAAAGGAAAATTAAGAAAATAAGTTTTCTTTGTTTATACCAAAAAAAGAGCATTTTTTTTTATAGGTAAATGTTAGTATGTTAGTTGTTTCGATGATTTTTTTTCGTATTGTGTCAAGATTTGAAACATGGATCTCCAATTTTTTTAGGGTCCGTTTGTTTTAGATTTTGATAGAATTGATTTTGGTATAATTGATTTTGAAAAAACAAGGTTAAAAAAATTGATTTGTGTTTGATAATAATATTGTAAAAATGGGTTTAGAAGAATTGATTTTGTTTGGATGATAAAGTAAAATCACTTTTGAGGTATAAATATGTAGAATTTTGTGGGTCCTACATCTAAAATCAATTATTCTCAACGGAAAAGATAGAAATTCTTGTTTCCACTAAAATCAATTCTATTCAGTCAGGAATCAATTATTTTGGACTGAATTTTACATCCAAACACTCCAATTACCGTAGCAAATGGGGTTTGGGTTTCAGCTGCAAACCATACAGGCACTTGTTATACCCTTTGAGTTATCCCACCCCCTTGAAAAATGGAGGATATAAACTTAAAAAAAAAAAAAATCCCAAAAAGAAATCTAACAAAGCAATAAAACACGGGAAAAAGACCTTGATACAGTCCTCGAATGTGTACTAGAAAGCTCTTTTGTTTGCCATCATGGATGTTTCGTATAGACACACAAATTATCTAACATTTCTATAATGAAAGCAAAAGGGCCGATGACAGCGGTAAACGAAATCAATAGGGTCCAAACAAATGAGGGCCTCCAAGGAAAGGGTCGCACGTTTGTCTGTCATTTATTCAGTGTCTGATGTAATAATGATTGTGATAGCTTTGATGGAATGTTTAACATATAACAAACAGAACCTTGCCAAATCAGTCAAAGTTCAAACCATATGCAACTACATATTATAATTGCTTCGTTTGGATCCTAACGGAACTGTATATGAAACTAAACGGTGTCCACACACAAAGAAGGTGAAAAAATATAACCCACTAATTAAGATTTGAAGTAAACTTTGGATGCCGTATGTCGACGGTGGACATTGCCAAGATTAATTAATTAGGCAATCACAATTGGAACATATATTATCAGCATGTTTGGATAAACAATTTAATTAAGAACTTATCACATAATACCTTATCACATGAGAGCTTATGAAGAAAGAGACAGGAGAGGATTCGAATTCGAATGGGGAAAATACGGAGGGATCATAAGCACTTGTTATAATTCCATAAGCTTGTTCCAGTGACTTATGAAAATAATTCAAAAACTCCTTATGGGATGACATAAGTTACTTTTATAAGCTCTATCAAATACACTGTATAAGAGTTTATGTCATCAGATAAGTTAAAAGGAGCTTAAATAACACTTCCAAATGTCACCTATATAGTACCCTCTTTATACGTACGAATGATTGAGGTACGTACACTAGAAATCAAGCCATAAAATCGGAAGAATAGTAGTAGTTCTATTGGGTAAAGTCGTAAAGATAAAAGTTGACAGAGAATCGGTACGATAAAGTAAGCTAAAGATGCTAAGATCTGCTTTTCTTCATTGGGAACGGAATGACACAAGAAAAAAATCCGTTCATCTAGAAATCGAATAATTGAAGCACTGTTCTCCATTTTGTCAATTTATTATGAAAAACAGAGAAAAATATCGAAATTAAAATTGTAACAAGGAGTATGGTAATCTTCATGGAAGGGCAGAGCCAAAGTTGATGGACCTTCAAGATTGAGTTTGTGAAATTTGAGTCTGGCTATATTTTTTGCTTGATGATAAAATGATGGGATATACTTAGAAAAGTGCTACTGGTGAATAAAAAGACACCTTTCTATGGCAGCAAAAAAAAATTGCTTCTAACAAATGAAGGAATGAAATATTATTTGAAAATTGAAATTCTAGAAATGATAATAAAATTGAGCAAACGAATTGAGATTGTGGAAATTGAGTATGTACGTATATATACGTACCTCTTTGTCGAACAACAAGCTGAGAGAACGTCGTTTGTTTGTTTGGTCTTCATCAACAGTATTCTCAATCTCATGTTGTGGTTCTGCTGATTCTTGTGGCACCTTGGTTTCATCAACAGCGTCTTCCTTTAGCAGTTCAGGTTCAGGTTCAGGTGCCTTAGCCTTCACGTCGGGATCATCCTTCGAAACTTTCGGCTTAGACGCACAACCTCCCATTGTTTCTCTCAAGCTCAAGCTCAAGCGCAAGCTCTGAATTTGTCTATGTAGGTTTCTCTTTTCTTTCTTTTCTCTTATCCCAACATAGAAAACAAAGTAAGAGAAAGAGAAAATGCAAGAACAAGAACGTGCGTGGAAATCGATGGTCGCGATCGAAATAGCAAGAGTATGCGGTGTGAACTTTTTGACACGAAAAGGGAAGCAATTTAAAACGAGACTTTGTACGTAGTTCCGTTCTTTGTTCTGCGGCGAAGAAAACAGAGGAAACAAATCCTGATATTTTTGGTTTATTATTTATTATTCAGGACTAAAATAGGCTTTTTCTTTAACTCAATTTTTTATTAAGAAATCATGATGACCAGAGGAGAGGATGAATGAGTGTGGTGGAAGGGGAAGGTCAAGGGATTTGGGCCTATAGGTGTGGCCTTGTGAAAGAGGGGACTGCCAAATACTTTAAGGGTTTTTTTTTTTTTTTAACCATGATATCCACCATAATTAGTGGTAACTAATCTCCATCAAGGAATCTGTTGGGCACATAAGGTGGGTTCTTCCCTCCCAACCAGGTTTTCTCCATAGGCAAGAGCTAGGATTTGAACTCCTGACCACTTACTTAAGGTGCTCTAGTCCCCTACCACTTGGACCAATCACATGTTGGTTTAAGGGTTTTAAAGCCGCTAATTAATTTTAGGGAGGTTAATTTGAAAGAGATTATAAGAAATTTATTTCAACTTATAAAAGAAGAATATTGAAATTGAAATTCGGAACCATGTATCAATAGTCTTCAACACTATGTTTTATTATTTTACACTTCAAACCAGTTTTTCCTCTTTATTTATCATTGGTCTGCGTTGATTCGTATTGTATTTGTCGCTAAAATTTCATACTAAATAGTAATGTTTCTTATCAAAATAGTTTATGATATTTTTATCAGTTTTTAAATTTACTTTAATAAGTTTGTCAAAAAATTAAAAAACATTTGTTTTTACTTATCTTAAAATAACTTATAGACTAAGTCCTTAATTAAACTGTTTATTCAAGTATGTTTCAAGCCTTCGATTAGGTACCTATAGAACAACCAATTTTAGCACTGAGACAAATTTTTATAATTTATTTTGTATTTTCGATCTAACTTAAATAAGTTGCTTTAAAATTCTTTGGGAAGATTATTTTTAAGAGTTAATTTTGATACATTATTAACATAAATTATTTGCATATCAATTAAATCATATTTATCGTGGTTGAAAAACACACTGAAAATATAAAATTATGTGGGACAATTGGCAGTCCAATTTATCTATTCAAGCTTTTTATTTTTAAATTTAATCATATTTTCGAAATCTATCCTTATTTTCTAATTTTCATTTCAACAAAACTCAAAAATTATTTTCCTCTGCATTACATTTATTTATCCATGCTCTATATCAATTACAATCAAATTATAATTCTTTTCTAATTCATTTAATTTATACCTTCGTATATAATCCACATATATTTTTATATATTCTTTTACATTTAGTATATTTTTTATTACATATGTAATATTTTAAGGATGTAATACTAATTGTACCCCAGAATTAAATGATATAATACAAGTTAACGACTTTTTTATATATTTAAAAATAATCTAATTTTTATAATTGAACCTTAATTTTACACATAATTCTTTTTTCTAAATAATAGTAAAAGTGAAAAATTAAATAAATGAAAGATATATCAAATCATATGGATTTATTAAAAAAAAAAATACATAGACTACGAATTGCAATGGTAGCATATAATTTTTTTTTTCAAAAAGTTGTTTGGTTCATATTTATTTATTTCTCATTACTTTAATATATTCATCAAACATTGTTTCTACGTTATTGCAACAATATAATATTACTATAGAGACAATATTTTAAGAGCTTGTTTTACATTTTTCACTATTCAAAATTTTGATCTGTAGTAAATAAAATCTTGCTTTCTATAAAGTAGTTTAAAAGTTCTAAATATTGATATCACATCTTTAAATTTGGTTAATATTCCAATATTATTATAATTCCTGGTAAATTATAATTGTATATACGTAATTTATAGTGTAAACAGATTAATTACAATATAAAAAGTAATAATTCCAATAAATAAATAAATGAGGGTATATTTGAAAAATACAATTAAGTCGAAAACAAGGTGGATGAACAGGCATATTGATGTCTCAATAGCTCCACCCATAAAACTAATGCATTTAGGTTAGTGTATTAAGCTGGTTATGTTAAATTAATAAATTAATAAATAATTATTATACTTAATTAATAATTAATTATCAAAATAAAGTATATGGTTGGCATTAGTACTTGAATGGCTTATATTGAAGTATTTTTTTTCTTGCATTTTATTTGACACATAAGTTACAAGATTAGGCCGAAAGAAAAAATTCTTTCTTTTTATTTAAGTTTACCTTATTATAATAATATTTAAACGTTTATCAGATGCTTTAAAAACACAATCATTTAGTTTTATATTTTTATATTATTAAAAGAGTATGACTTCCGAAATCTTGATATTAATAATCTCACAAAACATACTAATATATTAATAAGAAAAAAATGGTCCATATAATGAGAAAAATTTAGAGAGTGAGAAAATAAGTGTATCATGAATTGGCTGTATAATATTTCTACACTTAGGTTAAGTCTATGGTGCACCACCCACCTAAATGATACAGTGGTGCACCACCCACATGTCAGCTTAATGTCCATTCATTTAGCCATGTGTGTCAGTCCACTTTTCAACCCATCTAATTGATCTTAGAGTATTCAAACCTCAATCCTATACAGTATTCCAGTTACCTATACGTTTTTTTTTTCAAATACGCTCATTAATGTCTTGTTAAAATACGTCAACATTCAGTATTTAGTATTTAGTATTGTACACAAATTAAAAGAAAGTACCCCTTTTTTCCTGACAATAGTGCCCTGTCTACAGCATCCTCTTCTCCCACAACTCCCTTGAAACCAACTCTTGCTGGGCCTTCATTTAGTGGTCGTCAATAACCTTCAGCTCGCGGTTGTCTTCATCCTTCAGTTCGCCATCATAGGACAACCTCATCTCGCTGTTGTCTTACAACTTCATCTCGCAGTAGTCGGAAGGCGAAATCTACATTCATCTTCAAGTGGTCGGAAGGTGCCATCTGCGACCATATGATTTATGCTTGCGTTCATGACTTTTAGATTGTTCTGCTCCAAGATCTTGATGTGCTTTTGTCCCCCCTTCATTTTTGTGTCGTGTGTTGTATCACAATCTTGCTGTGATTGATTGATTTTGAGTTGGAGTTCTTGTTTTGTGGCTGACCTGAATTGATTTTCTCAGTAAGCCGGAGATACTGCGTAACGCCGATCTTCGCCCGTCGCCGGCAGTGGCAGCAACCACCAACTAACCATTTATATGAACCAACACTGACACACAAATTATTATCTCCATAATACATTGATTATAAAAAATTAATAGCTTAAACAAAAGTAAATAACATATAATTATGATTACACATATTGATGAGAATAAAAATACATAAATTATTATAATGTTTATTTTCAGTATTTCTGTTAAGTATTCTTTTAATATACATATATTTTATGTCATAATACTACTAAAATACTTGTTTGACTACATTCAAGTTTGAAAAGTCAAACTGAGACAATTAAATCCACATGGCATATCCATTGGTGGACAAGGGGACAAGTGTGTGGTGCACTACTGTTTCACTTTGGTGGTGTTTATTAACTGGAATATTTTATTCCCAGGCAAACTATATTGCTGAGAATCATATTCCCGGGCATAGAGTTTTCTCATATTCATACATGAGAATAGAGTTTTCCCAAAGTTTTAACTATCATTCACTAATTTTATTCTTGAGAATCTTTTATGCATGAGAATAAATTTTTAAAACTTGTACTAAATATTGGAAACTTTTATTTTCATACCTGCATTCTCGAGAATGTTTTTTTAAAACTTATAACAAACGTTATCTTAAGAGGGTGGTACACCGAAGATGCTTCCACGCTTATGAATGGGCGTTCCAGCTAGATGCAAGTTGGATGCATCATCCATGGATGCACAATAGGACCGCCATTTGGTGGGGCCTCTGGTAGATATTAAGTTTTTTCATCTGACAATAACATAGGAGCCACTTGTTGGTGACTTGGTCTGTCACATATTGGTATATCATAAATCTGGAAATCTTTATGCAGCCACTTCCACCAACACTTGCCCAAACTGTGTAATAATCAAAATAAGATGTTCACAATGTTATATTTTCTGTAACTTGAGTGACAGCATCTTAAGCTACATTCATTTACAGTCACAATTAATAAGCATTTAATTTTGATTTATTATTAGTATTATTTAATTAGATGTTATTATCTTATAACAATATATAACATCTTAAGCAAATAACGTCTCTTGCACTGGAATACACCCCAAGGCACAGTAAAAAAAACTAAAAAAAAACTCTGGAAAGAATTTTTCCTCGTGGACAAAAAAAAAATGTCAACCTAGCTGTCAAGTTTGGACTTTGAGGAAATGGGCCAATGTGCACACATAATGTCTTCGCAGAAAAACGATTAATTATGGTGTGCTTGTAATTAAATCGTGCAGGCCTTATACAGTTGTTTCCCTTAATTAATGTTTTGCTTATAAATACATTATGCCATGAATTCAAACTTTAAATTCTTTTATTAATAAGTAATTAATAATGTAAGGATCTTACCAAAGAGTGTCACAAAGTGATGTTTGGTTTATTTATTACCAGGTAAATTATATTTTCTGGAATCTTATTTTCAGTAATATTTATTTCTCACCTCCACACTTAGTAGTAGTTTTCCAATTTCATTACTAATTTTATTCATGAACGTCTTTTATGCATGATAATAATTTTTTAAAGCTTATACTAAACACAAGAAACTTTTTAAAACTTATATCAAACATGATAAATTTTTATTCTCATATTCATTTTTTTCGAGAATATTAAAATAAAACTTATATCCAACGCTACATAAGGGCATTATTTAAAATGCCTAAATAAAGTAATTATTTATTAAAAAGCTAAGCGTGTTCCTTCTCAACTCTTCATAGGAACTTACTTGGTTAGATTTTTTAAACAATGTCCTTAGGACATTCGTCAACATTTGTCGTAATGTAATTATAAGTTTCTCATCGAGCTTAGATTTTTTAAACAATGTCGTTAGAACATTATTTGAGTATTTTCATTAATGGAGTTTGATGATTGGGGATAGTAATCCAAATCACTCAACTCCATCCAAAACCTATCATTTTCATACCCTCCAAAATGAGGGTTTGGGTTTTTATTCCATTCTCTAATTAAACTTCCAAATATTAGAGTGAGATGCTCTAATCTTTTTAATTCACTTATTATTAATCAATTCACTCCAACTCGTTGAGAACTTCCAAAAATATGCATGTATGTTAGTTCTTAAATAGTTTATTCTCTTTTATCTTATTTTGATTATAATATATAGTCCCCGCTTGTCACGGATACCACATCACATCGATGATCTATCAGCCTGATTCTAACTCCATGCTTCCTCTTCGGCGATCCTTTTCAAGCCTGTTCATCCGGATTTGTTGGAGACTTGGAATAGTCTAATTCGATCCAAGTCTACGAACAATTGGCATGGATACTATTTCAGAAATGCTAACAATACCATCTCAAATACATGCTTCCCAACATATTCTCTTGTTGATTGAAATTCATGTGGATCTCACTATTTTGGAAATAGGTCTCATTAATTCACGTGGGTCTCACTTGAATTTTGTTGGACCCACATGAATTTCAACCTATGAGAGAGTGTGTGTTGGAAAGAGTGTGCTGCTAGCACTCCTTATTCTATTTTTTATGACGATACAGTTTTATGTGAAATATATTTAAAGAATCTAGAATCTTTACAAATACGCATGTTAAAAATTTCTAATAAATTACATTGAAATAATTTCTAAATAATTTACTATTTGAAAAACAGGCTCTATATATATTTATATATTCAGGGATGAAACTACATGTATTTTGGGAGGGGCCTTGGCCCTTGCTGCCAAAAAATTAGTTGTTAAGACGACGCTCTCGAAAAGAGCTTTCCGTGGATATATAATATGTCCAAAAACTCTATCCGGATCAAAAGTTATGAATGTTCAAAGATTTGTTGATTGTTTGAGATTTCGGTTACTTATTATGTACAAAAAGTCATCAACAACATGCAGCCAATGCATGTTGGATGCGTGTTAGACCCTAGTGTTGGTTGCAAGTGTCAAGGGATGATAGTCTACTTTGGATTGTTAGATTATCATGTATATTGATAGATTACTAATGTAATTAAAGTTGTGGAACAAAAAATTATATGAATATTTTATATAAAACTCGGTGCATATATATATATATATATATTAAATAAACTTAAATTTTGTTACTTGGCCCTCCTATCATATAAGTCTGGTTCCGTCCCCGTATATATTCATTGTTTTCACCGAGACACATAAAACTCTTCCATTTAGCAATTTTATTCTATAAACAACACAACGGATTTCCAATAATTTTTTCAAGAATAATACTAGTATTAGCTAGCTATGTAATTTGGGGCACCCTCAACAAAATATACTATTTTTCATTTTTTTATGCTTTCATGCAAAAGTACACGGTATACCAATACTATTTGCACTTCAAAGTTTACATATTACCAGAAATAATGAGTATAGATTGCTTGTTTGTAAATCAATAATGCTTTGCACTTGTTTTATCATTAGTGATATTCAATAATTGATACAGACAAGCAAGGAAGTTCATTTATTGCACATTATTTTAGCAAGGGCTAACTCAACTAATTACTTTGCCAAGCTCATGCGTTAAGGGAAGTTCCTCATCAAATTTAGAATTCATCAATTATCGCTCTTATACCTGACTCTGGAGTTTTTTTATTTATAATTAATAGTTTTTGTTATTTTTCATTTTTTTGATAATAAAATTGATGGATTATAAAATATGAACTCATTTACATTTTAGTGAGCGTTTATGGTACACATCCCATGTCCTGGCCCATGATAGGGGAGGCCAGCCCAACTACTCAAAGTCCGTTGACGACATTGAAGCTTAAACGACAGTGTCGTTTTTGTGTGCACCAAGTTGAAGGTATACCCGGTCCTTTTGCAATACGGCAATAGGATTAGGAGAAATGTTTCGGTGACACAAAATTTTACACCTACACCGTATAGTACCGCACAGTGCGGCACTGTAGAGCTTTTTTTTTTTTTTTTAAGTTTTGGTTTTTTTTTATTGTTATTTTTTTATAAATAAATTTTTTGGTTAAGTATGTGTAATTATCTGGTGAATCATGTACAAATATCTGGTGAATTCAATTCATTATCTGGTGAATGGATTTTGTTGAGAAATAAAATTTTTCGTTAAGTGGTGAATCATGTACAAATATCTGGTGAATTCAGTTCATTATATGGTGAATGGATTTTTTTTAGAAATAAATTTTTTGGTTAAGTATGTGCAAATATCTGGTGAATCATGTACAAATATCTGGTGAATTCAATTCATTATCTGGTGAATGGGTATTTTTGAGAAATGAAATTTTTCGTTAAGTGGTGAATCATGTACAAATATCTGGTGAATTCAGTTCATTATCTGGTGAATGGATTTTTTTGAAATAAATTTTTTTGTTAAGTATGTGCAAATATCTGGTGAATCATGTACAAATATCTGGTGAATTCAATTCATTATCTGGTGGATGGATTTTTTTGAGAAATAAAATTTTTCGTTAAGTGGTGAATCATGTACAAATATCTGGTGAATTTAGTTCATTATCTGGTGAATGGATTTTTTTGAGATAAATTTTTTGGTTAAGTATGTGCAAATATCTGATGAATCATGTATAAATATCTAGTGAACTCAATTCATTATATGGTAAATGGGTTTTTTTTATAAATAAAATTTTTCGTTAAGTGGTGAATCATGTACAAATATTTGGTGAATTCAGTTCATTATCTGGTGAATGGGTTTTTTTTTAGAAATAAATTTTTATTTTTTAAAAAAGCCAAAATTAAAAAAAAAAAAAAAAAAAGATGCTACTGTAGCGCTACAGTAGCGTGATGTCCTCCCGCCTCGCACACATACGGTGTAAACCGTATTTGTGTCAAAATTTTGTGTCAAGCTATCATGACTCTAGGATTAGGAGGGGATCTAGTGTGAGAATAGACATTTGGATTTGAATACAAACAGTTCTCATATTGAGAGTAGATGTATAGTCCGGAACTAAACTTATATAGAATAAGAGTGATGATAGGTGAACACTTGAGTTTGACACCCAAAGTTGACACCTTGGTTAATCATGTATAAATTTTTGGTTAATTCAGTTCATTATATGGTTAATGGGTTATATGAAACTTATTTTCTATAATCATGTAAATATTTTGTTAATCACTTGTAAATATCTAATTAATTCAGTTTTTTTTATATGATTAATGGGTCATCATGAATTAACCAAATACTTACACGTGATTAACCATATAATGAACTAAATTAACCAAATATTTGTACCGATTAATCAAGGTATCAACTTTGGGTGTGCAAGTATCATTACTCATTGAATAATATAACCTATTTCTTCCCTACATTTTTCAAGCACAATACTAGTTGTCAATTACCGTGAGGTTGGCATTACAAACCCAATTACTGTGAAGTTGGGATCATATACCATCTACAACATTTGAGAATAATGAATATGTGGGAAGTCCCAAATCATCTGCCTGAAATGTTCAGGTGTGGTTTATATACATGTTAAGCAATTTCGCTTAACCAATTGGTTTTAAGATAAAATCTAAAAATAGATAACACCAAATGAATATGTTACTCTATTTATTTATTTATTTTTGATTTCGTTCCTTTTCTCTCTATCTTCATTTTGGTTATATTTGTGTTATCTATCTGATATTGCACTTTAACTTTCCGTGATTACAGGCAATGGCCTAGGTGAAGAAAAAGTTAAACCCCGTGATTCCATTATGCAGTGTTCTGTCTCCTCAGGTTATGTTATGTTGGCACCGTGACTCTAGTTTATCAGTAAAATCCTCCACTATAGTTGGTCAAAGGTGAACAATTAACTGTAATTATTTGATTGTATTTTATTCACAATGAAAAAAGAAAAGAATACAAGATTGATTTTTATTTTGGTGAATTAAAAAAATATTAAGGGGGGTGTATTGGATTGGGATTTCAAAAGATTTTAATGGACTTTTTAATAATAAAAAAAGTCTTGTGGTATTCAATCAAGACTTTTAAGTAATCTAAATAAGTCTGGTGGTATTCAATCAAGACTATCAGATTTTTTAAATAAGAGAATCCAAATCTAGTGGTATTCAATCATGACTTTTTACTAGTAATAAAAAGTCATGTGGTATTCAAAAGCTTACTGATTTCGATGGATTGTTTTCTAAGACAGATTTTGTGGGACTTTGTGTGACTTTTTAGTGATTTTTTAGTAACAAAAAGTCTCACCTCAATACATGAGATTTCTCAGGATTCTCCATTCTTATTTCTCTTAACATAATGCCTCAACCTCTCTCCCCTCCCTCCATTTCTCTCCTTTCTCCCACTCTCTCCTCCTTCCTTCCCTCCCTCCCTCCATCTCTCTCCCTTCTTCCTCTCCCACCTCCCTCCCGCCATCTCTATCCTTTCTCCCCCTCTCTCTCATCTCCCCCCACGGTTGTCGTTCAACCCAACGTAAGTTACCAAACAACTTTTTAGAGTGTGTTTGTTACCGATTATTTGATGAAAAAAATACTTTTTTTTAATTGAAAAAATCATTTGTAATGAGTTTGATTGTGTTTGTTTAAGTTTTTCATTAAAATCATTTTTTAAATAAATCATTTTTAATGTTAAAATCAGAAGCTACAAGATTTTGCAGGTAATGGTAATGACCCTCAAAATGGAAATGAATTGTTCAATCTTCGTCATGCGTCCTTGAGGAATGTGATCGATAAGATATTTGAGATTTTTAAAACGCGGTTCACAATTTTTAAGTCAGCGCCTCCATTTCTATTTATGACACGAGCAAAACTTATGTTAGCATGTGTAGCACTACATAAGTTCCTTTGTAAAGAATGTCGTTCTGACAAATTTACAATTGAACCAATAGACAAATCTTCATCTTCAATATTGCCAGCTAATGTAATAATAATTTTAGTCAAAAAAAATGTAGATAATAATTTTGAACCTATTGTTCAAACCCAAGAGAGGGAACGAGAAGATGTTAATGCTTGGAGGGCTAGCATAGCTTTAGATATGTGGAAAAATGCAATTTAGGAGGACATAAGTTAGATCAATTTGACTATTAATTACAAGATTAGAAAAATTATATTGAGTTTTACTTTTTTTATTATATTATTCATTTCTTTGTTATTTTTTTCATTGGCTCTTGTAACTTTGAATGTTTGCTAAAAGTTCATGTTTTCCTTTCAAATCTTATAAATCCATATAGTCCATTCAAATCTTATAAAGTCTTATGATATCAATCCTTTAAAATCCACACATGAGAATCTTGATTATAACAATCTTTTAAAAAAAGTCTTTTAAAATCTTATATGACATTACATTCCTACATTGTCTTTTAAAATCCGCAAGACTTTTTTAAGCCAAAACAGTCTTCTAAAATCCTAATCCAATACACCCCCCTAAATTTTGAATGTTAAAAAGTGTTATCTTGACTGGGAAGAGAAGTTAAGGGTGTTCACTGTTCACTTGTTCAGTTAGACATACGTATGTGTGACTTGAGAAAGTTCAGAAAGAAAAAGAGTTATGATATTTTGACATTATGGGAGGATATACCTTGGTTTTTATTAAGTTGTTTATCACTTTATTCTTTCTCTCTTTTTATTTTATTGGTTTACAACCTACTCAAAACTAGGGTGTCCCTCATGGTGTCAAATTTTGGTATCAATAAAAAATCTTCTAGCAGATATAGAGAGAAGCCCCTAGAGCTGAGGAGGATTATTCCATAAAGTCAATTGATCATTATTACTTACGCCTGTTTTGCCAAGAAATAGGCACAGAAAAGGGGTATTTTTATGGTTGGTTAGAAAAGGTGACTTTTAATGAGAGGTAAAAAACAGCAAAAGAGATGAATAAGTGATTTGGGTCTCGAAGTTCTTATTTCAATTTGCACCTTCCACATGCACTTATACTTTCCTGTCTCCTTCCCTTGAGACTTGAGAGGGGACAGTTTGTTCTCTACAGTTATCCTACGAGATGGTCAAGTTAAACACAAACTTGACACTTGGATATAGACCTCAGCACATAATGAGTTTGTTGCTAATTTGCTATGGAGCCCCCTACTGTAACTTGGATTTGTAATGTAATTCAAACCAATATTAAAGTACCTTTGTGTGGATATCCATACAGCAACGCAATGGCGACTTCTACGGTGGACCACCTTGATAGGTGGTACCACCGTGCACAAGTTTTGTTTTAAATCCCAGTCGTTTGATCACAAAGTCGTATGGATCTAATAATAGACATGCCACACATGATTTTTCTCCCCTCTTCACTCTCCCTTCTTCCTTGGCAGTCCTTCCGCCACGCGGTAGTCACCGTCGCGAGCAACAGTTCTCAGATCCGCAACAGACTCGCACATCTCCGCCCTCTTCTTCTGTGTTCATTGCAGCGCCGCTAAGCACATTTCCGTCTCAGTCCTTCGCCACGAGTCACGCACGAGAGTTGCCGCTGGTTCCAGACGTGTTCTCCTTGGCGTCACCAGCCATAAGGCGGTCTTCAGACAACGCTGTCTATTTTCCCTACTCACTACCCCGGCCAGAGCGCCTTCAGAACCATGTGTTGCGGCGGCCGCATGGCCAAGATCTGTGCCGTTGGCATCGGAAAACCAACAACTGATTCCCATCTCCACCACTCTGAGTCTTGGTTGCTACAACAATTACCAAGACCCACCTCTATGGTCCACCCACACCAGCTCCGAAACCTCCCCTCCATGGGTCGGCATCTTGCACCGCCATCTTTACCATCAGCAATCGATTACCATGCCCACTACCCTGCGTCATCGTGGTTTTTATCACCTTTACCCGGACCCGAGTTCTCACAATCGTTACCACCATTACCATTGTTGCTTATTTTTGCTTTGCAGAGAGGTGGCGAACGTGAATGACGGGGGAATCAGGCGGAGGGAAGGAAGGTTGAAGAAGAGGAAAAAAATCCAACGTGGTAGGGTGCACTGTATTATTATGGTCCACATACATCCAATGATTTAAAATACTTGTGCACGGTGGTACCACCTACCAAGGTGGTCCACCGTAGAAGTCGCCGCAATGCAATACACTAAGAATCTTTCCCATGGAAGCTGATGATGTTGACTTTGGAATATCATCTTGTCTTAACAAAATCCATGTAAGATCGGAGCCAGATTAAAACATGGTTCTAGCTGCTCTCGGGCTTATGAAATTAGTTGCACCCTTATTAATATATGTAGTTTTTGACTTTGGTAATTGCTTGATGGTACAAATGATCATGCAAACATGTATTTCTCCCCCTCCTTTTGACAATTATCTTATTGGTTCTCACGTTTAAAGATGTCTCCTTTTCAAACACTAGATACACTAAAAGCTCCAATGCTACTACATTCTGTTGGCCTTTAACTAGCATTAGCCATTTCAAGGAAAATGACTGATAAAGAGAAGAGATAGCACAAGAATGGATTTCAAGGCTCTGTGTGGCAAAAATAGTTTATAAGCTAGCTTATAGCTGAGAAACTAATTTTTTGTTGATAGCTTATAACTGATAGTTGATAGTTGAAAAGCTAGCTGGTTGAATTTGAAGTGTTTGATAAATTAACGATTGAACTAGCTTATAGATGTAAAATAATATAAAATGACATATTTATGATAGACATGGTAAAGTGATAATTTCATAAAATGAATGGGGTAAAACCGAGAGAAAAGTCATTAAGCTATATAAGTCAAAGCTAAATAAATTAGCTTATGAAGAAAAGCTATAAGCTAATGAGATAAGCTTGTTTACCAAACACCTATATTTCAGTCAAAAAAACTTATAAGTAATAAGCTAGTTAAATAAAGGTTTAAATAAGCTTTTAGTCCCTGGAAAGTTCATCAATTTTGGTTTTAGTCTTTGTAAAAAAAATCTTAGGATTTCGTCCCTGCATTTTCGAAAATTTTGTAAATAGTCCCTATTGTTACCACTGAGTACTATAAATCATAATAGATGAAAAAATTTGTCAATTTTAACCCTATGACCCAACTGTATGATTTTATTTATACTTTCTAGCCAAATTTTGGAGCAAGTCGAGCAAGAACGAGAAATTACCTCGGTACCCCCTGAGTACTAGATATCATACAAAATGAAGGAATTTAGCAATTTTAACCTTATGTCCCTAATGTATGATTTTGTTTCTATTTTATAACCAAATTTTACAGCAAGTTGGATAGTAAAATAAAATTACCTCAATACCCATGAGTACTAGATAACGGAAAAAGATGACGGTAGGGACTATTTGCAAAATTTTTGAGATTACAGGGATGAAAACCTAAGAAAAAATTTTACAGGGACCAAAACCAAAATTGATAAACTTTGTAGGGACCAAAAACATATTTAAACCTTAAATAAATTATAAACTAACTTATTCGTCTTGCCAAAATAGAGCCCAAATCTGATACTGAAGTGAAAAATGAATTAAATCATTGAATCTATATCTAACAGCAGAATTTGGTGGCCCGGAATAAGCATATGGCAGAGTGAGCTGAAACGGCACTGGCTAGCGTGAACTAGCCATTCATATCTCTCACAGTGAGAGAGATATGAGAGATGGTTGAAAATGCGTTTAAACCGTTGGATTGAAGTGGTCCCTACGATACTACCATGCTCTGCCTACACCGGATCCTTTTCACTTCACTGTCCTCTCTCGACCCTTCTCCTCTGCCACTGCACCACCATTCTCCTCCGCCACTTCCACCGCCTCGGCCTCCCCACCCACTCCCCCACCATCAAGTCTCCTCCACGACGAAATCTCTGTGTGGGATAGAAGCTTTTGGCGAGCGCGTTTGAGGTTGGGGTCGTAGTAGCGATCGCAGTTGTCGAGGCTGAGGATGTCGTCACCGTGGTTCAAGGCGAGGGACAACGTGGATGCCAAAGAGGCCGGAGACGTCTGAGACAAGGACGGTGAAGGAGGAAGCCGAGTTCTTAACCGCCGATTTGGCTGAAACTTCAATCCAACGGGGCGGGGTTGCATTCGACCGTGAGGTCTGGGTTGAGGAGATCGGGGCGCTGGATCTGTGGAGATTGATTGGAGAGGAAGGAGAAGACGAGGGTGTGATTCTTACAGATCTAACTGTTGCGGTGAAGGAGAGTGAGAGGAGAAAGAGGAGAGAGAGGTTGATGGCGGTGGTGGAGTTTCACGGTGGTGGGTGGGGTGACGGTGGCAGAGGCAGGAGGAGGTGGGGTGGGGTTGGCGGTGCCGGAGGAGAGGGGTGGAGGTGGGTGGCGGAGACAGAGGTCGTGGTGGTGGATGAGGTGCTGGGTTTGTAGAAGAGAGTGGTGAGATTCTGTGTGAGCAGGTGCATAATAATATCATGTATCCTTATTTCATCAACGGTTATAATTGGTCTCTCATGGTGAGAGGCATGAGGGGATCTCTCACCCTAGCAAGAGCCCCAACTTAATCCGTATTATCAGTAGAACACTAAAAACAGAGAAGAACAACAGAGGAAGATACCGTAAACCCATAGATCAAGATCAAGAAACCAAAATGAAGAGCCCAGTTCCTCTTGAACTTACCAAAATAGCTCTCAGGGGGTTCCTGGTAGTGAATCTCAAATTCATCTTCACCAACCCCATCATACTCACCACCAACACCAGTGTTGCTGCTGCTCAACCTCATCTTAATCTCCCTGAGTTTCTCTGTCGCCAAGGCAAGTGTGAGTTTGTGGCACCTCTTCTGGTACTTGAACCCATTGATGCACCTGAGCGTCTGTGCCACGGACACGTAGAAGATGAGGTGAGCCATGGAGAGAAGTGTGATGGGGATCCAGCAATGGCGGCATTGGAGGCGTGGTGGTTGTGACTGGGACAGTGACAAGAACACGAGGCTGAGGAAGATGAAGAAAAACTGGAAAAGCTTGTGAAGCTCCTTCTTTTGGAGGTCAATGGCACGCTTCTTCTCGAGGGTCTTCTCGAAATGGAGCTGGATGATGGTGTTCAAGGCTTGCAAAGCTGTCTCTTTTGGGATACCTGGTTGGTGGGTTTCATAGTCAGCCATGGATGGGAATGGGATATGCACAAACACAAAAGTGATTTAGCTTCTCTTGTCCCAAAGAAGAAGAAGGTTGGGAGAGGTTATTGCTACCAAATCCATAAAAGTGAAAGGTAAAAGAGAAGAGTTTACTTGGATAGTGATGAAATCAAAGTTAACTTGGTTCTAGAGCTGTACATAATTTACGGTGGATTCCTGCAAATTTTATAAGTTAAATAAACTGGGATTCACAAATTTTACGTTGGCAGTAGTTGTGGGAGAATACTTTGGTAGTAAATGAAAGTGAATTCCAAATCCGGGTCCCCTCCCCAGTAAAAATAAAAATGTTGGCACTTGGTTGGCAGTGAATGAAGATGCTCGAATCTCGATAGATTTAATATTCGAATTAAAAACACCCAACGGTCACAACGATGAAGAGCAGAATGGGGGCACATGTTTTTGAGGAATGATTTTTGTAGGGGACATCCCATTTGTTTTTCTGAATATATTTTCGAGAACCGTGTATACAAAGAAGGCAAAAAATAAGTGAGAGATAGAGATAAACATATATGATGTCACGTACTGTATCCAAAATTTGTGTTCGAATAATATAAACATATACGATGTCACATACGATGTCGCAAATATTTTTTAACACAAAATTGGGGACACAACTTTATTTTTTGATCTATTTTCAAGATACGTGCCTATAAAGATGATAATAAGTAGGTGAGAGATAGAAAGAAACATATATGGAATGGTACTATTACATACAATCTAAAATTTGTGTTTAAATAACACTGACCCCTCAAATGTTAACAAATATTCTACGTATACTGATTAAGAAATTAAAAATAATAATTTTTAAATATTATTTTTAGTAATATATTTAATAATATATTAAAAGTGATGTATTTGATATTTTTATATTTTTTTTAAAAAAAAATTGTAAGGTTTTCAAAACCTTGTAGACATTTGTTACTCTGTTTTTTGGCATTTTTTTTTTTAATATAACACACTGTTTTTTTGCTTTTAATTTCAAAGCACGGATTTTTACTTATATTTGCTTGTATTGTGTCAAATCTGAAGGCTAAAATAACGCCTATAAAAGCCCGAACTTTCAATAGCAAATCCCAAAAATGGAAATATTATATCAATCATTGATTCATAAAATGTATAAAATTTTCAACTTACATGACCTAATCTAAGGATAGATATACCTTGATTGCTAGCTTTAGATGCTAACAGAAGGAGTTTTTCCTTGAGTTGTGGATGAGTTGTGACCTAGTAAAATGAATGATAATGGTTCAATATCCGTGCAGCATCCGGGCTTCAACACGCTGTCCACTTCTATTAGTTCTATATAATAGAGGCATTTAATTCAGCGTGTATTTGGTTTTGCCCAAACTAGTGCAAAGCAACAACTTCAGCTGTTATTTTTGCAATGGAATTATAGGTTCTTAAATTGATTTTTCTGATTCATAAGTTGATGTTCAAACCTGGCATCTAATTTAAACATGTACTATTATGGACTGTGAAACCCAGCAAGCACATGTAAAATATGTAATGATTAAAATGCTTCTGATTTGTAATGATTAGTGATTAAAATAAACTGAATAATCCAAAGTTCTAACTTTTACCATTAGAAATTTATAGCTCATTGCAGTACCTTTTTTTGGTTTGGTGAAAAAATAAAAATGTTTCAAAGCCCTATTTGTGATGTAGAGAAGGATCTTCCCTTGCTTTCGAGTACAAAACTTTCCATGAGTTTTTTAAAGGGTGTTTTTGCATTTTGGCTTTGCTGCACAGCATCAAAGAGAAGTATCCGTTGTGTGGCTGCTAATTGATACAAGGTACAACTACAAACTACAAATGGCGACTAGTGAGTTGCTACAACAGTAGTTATCAGACCAGATCCCTGAAGTTGTAAAAGAACTGCACCTCCCTGCACTTATCATCCAATGCTTGACAATTCTTAAATTATAATTACAATTTTATCATGTCATAAATTATAAATATAATTACACTTTATACAGTTGAGATCTCTTACAGTTAAGCAGCATAACAGATTTTTTTCTGGCATCATTTCTATCCTCCCAAAAAAAAGTTTCTGGCATAATTTATAAAATCAATCAGGGCCAACCAAATTCTGAAAACAAAGCTATGTATGTAGGGATATAAACAATATGCCTCACCTACTAAATAACTTCGAAGATTAAAGTGGAAGCAGATTGATTACGAGTTACCATCCTCAAATCTTTCTAGTACAAAGATATTGCCTTTGTCGTCCCTTCCTATTCTCATACTGTCATCAACATATCTATGAGATAAGGGAATTAAGAAACAACCTCAATTCTCATCAATAGTACCATAAAAATCAAAGAAAGACAATCTATTTAACGATGCTCTGCCAATAAAATAATAGGAACAAAAATAAAAGAAATAGGATACGTGATTTCAAGCCATCCCTCTGGATTGAAGATGCCCAACAAAAGATCATAGTTTTTCCGAAACACATTCATCAACTGTGCATGCAAGGATGAACAATAATTTAAACTAGGGAATTAATTAAGAGTGAAGATTTTTATTAGCCTAGAAAAAAAAAATGCAATATCTTAGTAGCATACCTGATCAGGAGTGATTGTGGAATTTTCGAAATTAATGTCAACCCTCTGTGAATTTCAAGTAGTAGCTAATTAGGTTGTTACTTTGCAGCAATACTAATACAATGCAGAGAAATAAAGTGACCAGACAAGAAGTGGAGCTTTAACTGTTGTTGAAGAAATCTTGAAGGAAGCCTCAATGCTAAGCTGTCCAGAGAGCAAATTCAACCCCCTTGCACTGAACTTGACAATGTTGACTGCTTTGCTCTCCATTTAAGATCACATAAAAAATGTTCACACTCAGTACACAGAAGTACAAACTTGGTGCATATTTGGGAAAGATTATTTTTTTTCCTTCCAAAAACAGCTTTGCTTTTTTTTTTTTTTGGGGACATGTTGGAAAAATTGTGTAAAGTTGATTATAATCTAACAATTATTTCTTTTGAGGTACAAATGGATTATATCAATTATAAAAAAAGAAATTGGTTGTGCATATAATAGATTATTAACAAAATATTTTTTTAATGATATGGGGTTTAGTGATGTCATATAAAATATCGTGTCAAAAGAAAAAAACAGCCATAACATGCAAAATTGAGAACTACATTTTATTCGTACCTCGGCTATATCAATATTCTGGAAAAACTCATCCAATGAGATAAAGTCTCTGAGGCCTAACTTGGTTCTCTTTGATCCCAAAATTGAGATTGTGCTGTAAACAAGCCTCCAGCACCCAGCCACCTTCCAAAAATAGAAACATAGTAGGAAATCTCCCAAATGCCAGTGGACAAGTATGCAGGAAGAGCATTGAAGTTACCTTCTCCAATTCTAGAGTTGGGTCTGGAGTTGGATTCTGTGATTCTAGCTGCTCCACCAAACTTTCAATTTCAGTTTTTTTTGGCAGATGGGATTCCAAAAATACCCCTGTTGATTCCTTGAAGCATGTTTGTATGCAACCAGTTA
The DNA here is from genome assembly GCA_035048595.1 of Echinosophora koreensis. Classification (NCBI taxonomy): domain Eukaryota; kingdom Viridiplantae; phylum Streptophyta; class Magnoliopsida; order Fabales; family Fabaceae; genus Echinosophora; species Echinosophora koreensis. Next base: position 558,084 of record JAPCYP010000008.1, read on the forward strand.
CAATCATATTATTCTTCATAGATTAATAAGCAATGCTAAGCTCACAATATTAAAGGAAGATGAAAATAATTGAAGTGTGTACCTTCCAAAGCATGGTAAAGTTCTCTTTTCTTCTGAGCAAGTGTTTCATCCTCAACTAAGCCTGAGCTAGAGCTGTGTTCTGCAACTCTAATGAGGGTAATGGGTCTAAACCAGAATGGTCTTGAGGTGTTTATCCTTGAAGGATTCGCAGCTGGGACCAATCTTTGAAGTTTCGTGATATTCATGGTTCTTTGAATAAAAGCACTCACATGGGATTCCTTCATTGATGGCTGGACTAGTTTAGTGGCCATTGAACCTTCAAGATTAACTAATGGGATGAGACTATCAACTATGAGAGTGAGAGACAGAAGGATGAAGCACAGGAGAGGGTCCTGCAGCTTTGTTCTATCTCGGAAATGGGTACTTGTTGTCCTTATGCTTTTCCAATCACGGCTGTTGATAGCTCCGCTCTATTTGAGACATGTGGTTAAGAAAATTCACCTTATTTGAATATCTACAGTATAATATCCACTGGGCACTTTTGTCATCTTGACACATTGTACATTCATTTTATCTTCAGATATGCTATACTTTTCACTCCTAATTGCACTCTCATCGTTATATAAGATATACAAATGTTGTTATAAATTATAACACGTGTTCAAAAAACAAAGTTTTCCAGTTAAGAATTCCCAAATACAAAAAGAAATTACAGACGCAATCTACTTCATTTCTGCATTTTTTGAAAATAGGTGCATTTTAGCATGTAAAATAATTATTTGCAGAGGTCTATGAGAGAGGGATATAACTCATTTGTGAATTTCTCTCGTTAGTTCTCTTGCTCGCCAAATACAGAGACCCCATATTCGAAAAGTGAGCCCATAGCCTTTTTACCCGCACACTGCACTAGTCACTGGACTCGTGTTCGGGACATTTATGATTTATGAATTGATTGAGTTGCATGTAAGGATCAGATGGGATACAAATACAGTGTCTCCTCAAATGGTCTCCAATGCATGATATTAGGACCTGGCAACGAACCCAAACAACTTGAAGTAAACTACAAGTAAAACTCATCATCTATGTAAGGTCCTACAATTGAACTAGCTTCCTTAAAAACAAAAGAAAAACTAAGATAAAATGAACAATTAAATTTTGAAAATTGAAAGTCTACAATGGGTTCCATAAGATAATGCGCTTGGTAAACATGAGAAATGCATCAAAACATGCAGAATTCCTTCATACATCGTTGACTTCCATCTTTTCCTCCTTCAGGAAGATCTCAGCCATTTCTTGAGAGGGGGGGTAAAGGAGAAAAAAGAAATAATGGTTAAAATGCTCTATGGAAGAATTTCCTTCCACCTGAAGCACGGAAGAATCGGTCCTATCCGGCGCAGTTACATGTCCTGCAGTTAACAGCACTCGAAAAGGTATACATCGTTTAGAATTTCCTAATCCTACCTAAAGGGTTCACCTAATATGAAGATGCAACTCACTGAAAGTCGGGAATTTTGTAACGTATAATTTGTAGTACAGTTATAGATTTAAGTAGTAGTAAAAATACATAGAATTAGGATCCACAAACATAGTCAGCAACAGAATGTATGGATTCTTATTTGTAACTGTCATAACTGAAAAACATGCTCTAGGCAGCAGAATTTGATTTGTTGGAGGACTCTTGCTGTTGTTTCCACTGCTCTGGGGTCACAGCTTTCTTTACAGAGAGAGCGTGAATCTGTTTCATTTCCTCCTCTAAGGCAGCATTCACCATCCGATGCCTCTCCAGTAGCCTTTTGCCTTCAAATTGTTCTGATACAATCTCGACTACAAAACTTGCACCACACCTAATGACACCATGAGTCTAATAAGTTTGTGATAATATACAAAAGGGGGGGCAGTAACAGGGTTATAAAGTAGTATCCTCAATTAGTGAAGGAAAAAAATAAAATAAAAAACTTACCCTCCAGATGTATCAATTACTTCCTGAAACACAAATACAAAAGAATAAGACCATAAACAAATTGGAAAAATAATAATAATAACAGCAGATGCATCAGTTTCAGAAAGAAAAGTTTTTTCCATCATCATTTCTGGTAAGAGAAAATGAATTGCATGTTGCATACCGATAGAAGCAAACCACAATGGTGACGAAAATTAAAAATTTGAACATGCTAAATTCAAGGCCACTACATAAAAGCTTCTAGTTTGATAGTCATACTCATAGACAACAATCAGCACCATAAAAAACATGAGATTTTTAGATTGAGAAAAACTCCAATGCTTTATCTAAACATCGGACAATAAGCAGAAGTACCATGAAGGGCGTATTCTCATACACTCTAGATAAATGAGAATTCAGATAAGCCTAATAGGAGAAGTGAAGTTATGCCAGCAACTCTTAAAGATCAATGAAGGTTAGAGAGTGCAGAGAGATTGGCAATAAATTGGAATAGAAAATTATTTAGGTTCATTGAAGGATCAACATACAAGAATAAAGATATATAAACAGTCAAAAGACACAGAGAAAATGCAAGTCAAAGTAGATGAATTCTGTAGCTTACTAAGCTCTCTTTTGAATAAAACTGTAATTCAGTAAAAAAAAAAAAAAAAAAACTTTCAGAAGCTAAAACTTCTAGAATAAGATCACAAAAAAGCGAATCAGTTTCTTGTAAATGCTGAAATTTTTAACTTTTCCAACAAAAATCTTTCTATATACCAAAATCATTTAAATAAAGTTATTGGTCAAGTGGGAGCAGACCATAACCCTAGGCGAACCTTACCTACAATGTCGAGGGTTTAAGTGGAGCCGCCATTAAGAATGACTTTGTCTAATCACCACCTCTACTCAAAATTGAGTGAGCAAATGCAATGTACAAAAAAAAAAAAGTTCCAACCGAATGCACCAGTCGAAGAGAGCCCTGAGTATGGACAACCTCAGCAGCATACTATGGTTTTGTTAGCCAACACAGAATAATTATGTGTCGCGTCTTACAGCAGTTTACATATGGAGGAGTTAGGGAATAAAGAAGATGCTTGAGTGAGCCTATTTTGAAATTTTCAACCTCTTTCTCCTAATAAACCATTGATTCAAAGTTGAAGTAACTAATGGACATAGTGGTTGTAAACTAACAGAACAAATATGCTAAGATACAACACAGACAAACTAATTGAAGCAATGAAAGAAAAGGAAAATAAAGAAGAGGAGGAAAGGAAGGGTTGGCTTACGATATGGGAAGGGTTTAGTTTGGCCTTCAACGAAGATTCAACTTGTTCCTTCGTCACCCCCATATCTCTCTCACTCTCGCTTTTGTTTTACGCTCATCAATTTATCTTCTCACTCTATATACACGGAACGAATGCGGCAAATATTCGAGGCGCGTTACTGGGACGCATTACTATTATTGATTTTGCGTTATTGAGACGCGGGTACTATTATTGATTGCGTTATTGGGACGCAGACTAGTTTTTTAATTTTTAATTTTTTATTTAATCGTATTTTATTTTTATATCTAAAAGTGTGTATTATTCTAAATTTATAATATATTTTTTGGTAACATTTTTTCTGTTTCTATATATTTGATCTCAATTCGAATTAGTCTTTATTTTTTCAGCATATTCTTTATTTATACAAAAGCTGTGTAGAAAAAAAAAAAAAACAAACAAAACAGAAATGAGAATTAATAATTAATCACATTCCCTCGGAAATAAGGAGTTATTTTCCATTTTTAAATTAAGAAAGTAATAAAATGTTTATAGAAATAAATAAAGGAAATTGAAAAGTTATATCATTACCTTTCATTTTATTCTTTTATTTTGATAAAACATAAATAGAATATTTAATGGTTAAAATACATTTTTGTCCTTTATCTTTTGGATATAATTTATTTTGGTCCTTTATCTTTAAAAAGATTCATTTTTGTCCTTTATGTTTCAAAAGTGGTCCAGAATGGTCCTTTCCGTAAACTCCGTTACTTTTTCCGTTAATCATAACCTATGTGAAAGGACCATTTTGAGTCACTTTTGAAACATAAAGGATTAAAATGAATATTTTTAATGGCCATGTCACCAGTTTCTAACGGAATTTAGATGAGAGATGATGGAAATGACCATTTTGGTCACTTTTGAAACCTAAAGAACTAAAATGAATTTTTTTAAAGATAAATGATCAAAATGAATTTTACCCAAAAGATAAACGATCAAAAATGTATTTTAGCCATATTTAATTAAAATGAATGGTAAGTCATTCCTTTTTTCCCCCTCCGAATCATCCAAAACTTTTTCTACCTAAGAAATATTTTTTTAAAAATATATTTCATTTTATATGTTTATTTTATATCATTTCTAAAATTAAGAATACTCGTATACATACATGCTTGTTATTATATTTTTCCTGCAATTTCTTTGGGCTTTTGCCCTCATGTAAAAAAAAAGAACAAGAAGAAGTAGGCCTAAAAACTCAAAATGCCCACCCTTGGGGGGCGTTGGCCACAACTGGGTCCATGCGAACTGGCAAAACATATCACAGGCGTCCTGAACCACTCAATTGGAATTTGCCTTTTTCAGAAACAAAGATAAAAAGAATAAAGTAACACGTCGCAAATGAAAAATAGACAAAGGCACTCTTTAAGTTGCCAAAAACACTAACATTTAACGATTAGCATTTATCAGATAACGGATGGAAAATTAATCTCATTTAATAATTATTTTTAAAATTAGTATATAGTATTTTTTCATTAGTATATAACATTTTTTTTCAGATGTTACTTGCTTATAGCATACCACTTTTTTTTTTTTTTTATCCTTACTATCTTAATTAAATTCCTTAGTTATCATTCACTAACAAAATAAAATATTAATAAAAATTAATATTCTTTTTATTTAAAATTTAAAATTAATATTTTAATCTTTTGAAATGATAAATAATTTAAAATAAGTTAAAATTGATAATTATTTTAAAATAAATAAAATATATATAAATACATATATATAATTTATATAACAAAATATGCAAATATCATTTTATGTAATTTTACATTAATTAGTTAGTCCAATCGCTAGTTTTATCAAATACTTCAAATTCAATCCACTAGTTTATCCCATATCTACTAACTTATCCTCTGTTCATTATCCACTAGCTTATTTGTTACTCCCTCTGGTCCTATATATAAGAGGTAAAATCCTAAAACATACAGATCAAGGAAATACATTGAAATAAGCTATTTGTAATTAATATTCATATAAATTTACAAATTTAACCCTTCAATAATTAATGAACAAATCTACTTGTATTGAAAGTTGCACTGTCTCGTAAATATAAACCCTATTATAAATAAGGGTAAAATTGGAAATGAACATTTAATATTTATCAAAATATATATATGTCTCTCATTTTCCTCTTATAATAAGAATCGGAAGGAGGATTCGCCAATCTATCTGCTATCAAGCCGGAACAATTGACAAGAACCTTTCTCCTCTCGAGAAAAGAATTTTTGTATCAAAAAAAAAAAAAACAGAGGAAGAGAGATAGAACAACGTTGGGGAGAATAAGAAACCTAGGTAACCCTGACCTGAACGGAATCAGTGAGGTGGTTTCAGACTTCTGAATCTGATACGGTGCCGTCTAGTTCAGAGTTGCAGCCATATAGAACAAGCAATGGCGACAAAAGCTTTGGGCTTCTCTGTGACTGTGAGCGACCTTTCGAAACGTTTCGGTTCCAACTTACCAACCACCTCTCCAAAATTTTCCGTTCTTACTCTGAGATGCTCTGCTGGTAACACCCTCTCTTCCCATTTCTCTTTTTCTTTATGATAAATCAATTTTTTGCGCCAAAATCTTAACCATGTTGGTTATTGACATGTTGGGGCTTCACTTGCATAATTGTTCCTCCACTTGGTTTTTGTTAGCTATGACAATAGCTCGAGGAAATTGAGCATACACACGTAAATATACATGGGCACATAAGAAAATTTGTAAGGGAAGGTTTGTAAGACGTTATATTAACTGTTCTGATCTTGTCCTCAAAGAATTATTATGTTTCGACCTTCAATCTATTGGATAGTCGGTTCTATATTCTACAAGTATATTTGCAGTGGGGTTGAGCTTGTTTTCAAGTTAAGTGTTTCAAAGCTTGTTTTTTCATGCTTGTTTTTCCTAATCTGAAGCAGAACTATGGACCCTGCTTCTAATGCATTTGATGGCTTGAACATGGCAATTGTGCTCTGTTACCGTTTGGTGGTTTATACTTGAAGTGAAGCACGTTCCTTATTATTATTATTACCCGGAGCTTAATGAAATTGATGCAGTTCATTTTGATTGAAAAATAGGGAAGGGAGGAAGGCCATGGAAAACCTCAGATGCTAGACTTGTGCTAGAAGATGGATCAATCTGGAAAGCAAAGTCCTTTGGTGCTTCAGGAACCCAAGTTGGTGAAGTTGTTTTCAACACATCATTGACTGGGTGAGATGAATTATAATCTTAAAGATCAAGTCTTATTCATGGCATGCAGTCAATCTGAATACGTGGAAATGTGGATGTTTACTTTGTTATGTGTGTGCACTGCAGGTATCAAGAAATTTTAACAGATCCTAGTTATGCTGGCCAGTTTGTGCTTATGACAAATCCGCATATTGGTAACACTGGCATAAATTTCGGTAAGTACTTCCGTTCTAAGTCTCTTGAATCCTTTGCTCTTGGAAGTCACTTAAAAACTACATCTTGGTGTACTCACTGCCAGATGATGAGGAATCAACACAATGCTTCCTTGCTGGTCTAGTAATTAGAAGTCTGAGTATCAGGTTCGATTCTTATGCTCTGGAAATGTTTTTCATTGATCGAGTTTTGCTTAGTCTGCTAACTTTCCCTGTCTTGTTGCAATATATATTTATACAGTACCTCAAACTGGAGATGTGCAGAAACATTAGGTGATTACTTAGCGGAAAGTAATATCATGGGAATTTGTAAGTAATTTATATAATTCTATTTAAGTTATTTTGAGAAGATCCTTGCTCTCTGCATTACTTTAGTTTTTAATTTTAACTTTGATGGTACTTTGTGATGCAACAGATGATGTTGATACACGTGCTATCACTCGCAGATTGCGGCAAGATGGCAGCCTTGTAGGTGTCCTTAGCACTGACAACTCAAAAACAGATGGGGAACTACTTCAGATGTCTCGTTCATGGGACATTGTTGGTAAGGATGTGTCTGTCTGTCTGTCAGATTTTCAAAACATTTCTTAAAAGTGGAAGTACATGATTGCTGTTTCATTTTTGCAGGTATTGATCTAATCAGTGGAGTATCATGTAAGTCTCCACATGAATGGGTTGATCAAACAAAGCAAGAATGGGAATTTATTTCAAAAGATCCTCAGGAGACTTTCCATGTAAGCATATGCAGTTTGCTTCTGGTTTTGCATCTTTCCTTCGTGTTGATTATTGACTAACTTAACTTACACTTCATGCTGGTAAATGAATTATAGGTTGTTGCTTATGATTTTGGAATCAAGCATAATATACTAAGGCGCCTGGCATCTTACGGTTGTAAAATCTCTGTTGTGCCATCTACATGGCCGGCATCAGAAACTTTGAAGATGAAGCCAGATGGGGTACTTTTCAGCAATGGTCCAGGGGATCCATCTGCCGTTCCCTATGCTGTTGAGACAGTAAAGAACATTCTGGGAAAAGTACCTGTTTTTGGAATTTGCATGGGCCATCAATTGCTAGGCCAGGCTTTAGGAGGCAAGACCTTTAAGATGAAATTCGGTCACCATGGAGGAAATCATCCAGTCCGTAACCTTCGAACTGGCCATGTTGAAATTAGTGCTCAGGTATGTGATGTAATGAACCTTTTTCTGCACTAATTCTGTTTAACTGAGTATATTTAAAATGATTGTTTGGCTTGATCCTCAGTCTTGTCATGAAGTAGAAAGCGGCATAAATTTATGTGAATAGTGAGATTATGCTTGATTATTATCATTGTTTGATATTGGCAGAACCACAACTATGCAGTAGACCCTGCCACACTGCCAGAAGGAGTAGAGGTTACTCATGTCAATCTTAATGATGGAAGTTGTGCTGGTCTTGCTTTCCCTGCTCACCAAATAATGTCTCTTCAGTACCACCCTGAAGCATCCCCTGGACCTCATGATTCTGATTACGGTATGAGACTTCAAACTTGTGTGTTTGTGTGAATTGATCAAAAGTTGAGATTCTACAATCTTGAGAAGCCAGGATTGAGTTTTGTAGGAACCAAAATAGGGATCGGTCTTCATTTCAACTAACTTCATTACTTCTTTTATGTTTTAGTTTACTTTAATTTGGATTTGATGAATAAACACTGATGTGATTTGTTTATATATGCAGCATTTAGGCAGTTTGTAGAACTAATGAAGCAAGAAAAAAACAAGAAACGTGAGCCCCAACTATCAGCAGTGTCTGCTTCGGATGCATAATGCTTCAAGCTGAAACCCCACTTGATGAAAATAATTTAGTAGAAATTTTAGGTTACTGTTAGTCCTCTATCATCTTGTCCCAAGAGGGTTCATTGAAGTTTATTTTCTCCCTTTTCTTGTACGTACGGCAAGCATGCCTAGGATTGTTGTGACCCTCAATTGAGGGATCTACGTAATTTTCTCAAGAGTAATAACGACAACAGTTTTTATTCTCTCCAGTCCATTGATGATGTGCAGGAAACAAATATCTGTCCAATTTTGCTATGTAAAAAATTAATCATGAATTATTTTTAATTTAAACATACGCGATAAAATAAAAACATCAAACTCATTCTTGAGCTCAATGTATATAATAATTCAATTTTTATACAAAGTTTACACTTAAATCTATTATAGTATACCTTAATATCCATTTACACTTACATTAATCTATAAGATGTTTAATAGTACCTTATTGATCAACTTGTTTAGTTGTCACAATTTTACAAGTCTAAAAAAATGCTTATGATTTAGAAAATTTTAATTAAGTCTTTGTATTTAGAAATTTTACAAATAAATCCTCCCAATATAAATTTTAAGCACATAATTAAAAATTAAAAAATTTCAATATTTAAAACATTTAAATTGAAGAAAATTAACCTAACTTATTTAAATGTTCAGAATTCAGAAATAACCTATCTCTCAAGCATTAAAACTGCTATGCATTTCCACTAAATTGAAGAACCTTGGTGCTTCTATATTTACCAGAAACAAAATCATCATACCATTTCCCCTGTTTTGGCCATCTTCATGTTAACAAACCGTTGCAATTCAAGTAATTAACCCAGTAAATATGAATACAAGTGAATAACGAGGCACCCACTGCATATTCCATCAAGAGTACACGTTCACCATTTAACATTAAAACATGGATTGTTTCACTCTAAAACTTCTACAAAGATTGGCTTCCCACATGTTTGAATAACTTAGATGCTTTCTGATAAGAAAATAAGCCGATGGAATTAACATACTAAACCCAGTAAATATGAACACAAGTGAGAAATGAGGCACAAACTGCATATTCATCAAAAGCACATGGAAAGTAGTGGGTGATATAAACGAAAACACTAAAACAAGTGAATCCAAATTAAACTAGAAGACTAAGCCCTCTCGCCTCTGATTCTTCTTGCAAGTTGAATGTCCTTAGGCATAATGGTCACCCTCTTAGCGTGAATGGCACAGAGGTTAGTGTCTTCGAATAGTCCAACAAGGTATGCTTCAGCAGCTTCCTGAAGTGCCGAAACGGCGCTGCTCTGAAACCTCAGATCTGTCTTGAAATCCTGAGCGATCTCGCGAACCAAACGCTGAAACGGAAGCTTGCGGATCAGAAGTTCGGTACTCTTCTGGTACTTCCTGATCTCTCTCAACGCAACGGTTCCCGGCCTGAAACGATGTGGCTTCTTCACTCCGCCGGTGGCCGGAGCAGACTTACGGGCGGCCTTCGTCGCCAGCTGCTTACGTGGCGCCTTGCCTCCGGTGGACTTGCGAGCGGTTTGCTTGGTACGGGCCATTGGTGGTTCTGGAAGGTTCTTGAAGAAACTCAGATGTATTTGAAATTCAAAGTGTGAGTGGGAATGGATGAATTTGAGGGAGGGGAAGGGATGTATTTATAGTTTGGGAGATTTTGATTTTGGAGGGAGAGAGTGATCTCGATTTCTAAGCATCCGATTTGAAGCGATCCGTGCGAAATGCGAATCGGACGGTTAGAATTGCGTTATGGGAGATCACGCGGATTCTTCTATTTTTTTACTTTTTGTTTTTTGAGTTTTTTCATTCCTCCGCTTACTTTTGGTTTCGCGCTTCTCCGTTTCTCATTGTTTTTGGCCTTTATGAATTTTCAACGCTTTTGGGCTTCCCGGTACCACGGGACGGGATCCGCGGTATCTTGCTCTTCATTTGGTGGAAAGATTTTAACTTTAAAAAATTTATTTATGATTCAGTAACGGTCTCTAAACCCTAATTTAAAATGAATCAAATATATTTTAGAGTTTAATTGCTATACACTATTGATGTAAAGATTTTTTACACAGTCAATCAATCATAAATTGTCACATTATTGAAAATTTTTAAGTCTTATCCTAACTACCTCAAAAGTTGTGAGTTCTAGGGTGAGAGACTTGTTTAAGTCTCTCACCATGAGAGACCCCATTTTACCATTGGATTGAAGTGACCCCCATGATAATACCATGTACCCTCTACACATGATCCCTATCCCATCTCCCTCCACAGCTGACCCTACCCATCTCCCCCCACCACCACCGACAACAACCCACCACATCGCCGTCTCAACTAGGAGGCCAGGCTCGAGTTTCCGTCACATCGAGTTATTCAACCTTGGAAACAACGAGTTCTCCGAGTTAACTCGCTTGGTGTCTACTCGAGCTCACCACCTTAACCTGTTTCTCTCCCTCGATTCGTCCCGGGTTGGGTACCACAGATGCAGAGGAAAGGGATGTAGTGCAAGCTGCAAGTAGCTCCCAGCTCTTTCTCGAGATTGTTCTCCGACCTCACCGTCGTTGGTCTCGGCGGCGACATCGAGAATCCTCTCGAACACCTTCACCAGCGCCTTCACGGACGCCGCCTCACACCCCAGCCGGACCACCACGCCTTCAGTCACTTGCAGAACTGCTAACCAGATCTAGTTGTGGGAGTGGGTATGGCGGCAGCTGCGGTGGAGGGTGAGATGGCAGATGGGGAGGACGAACCGGACGGCGTATATGCTCTCGTCGGAGGGTGGGTGTGACTGCACCGTGTGGGCCTTCACGTCGCCGATGTCGTCCTCGATCTCCGCCACGAATCGGAAGCAATCGGAGTCCTCCTTGTTCCCTCTATGAACTCTTGACTTTAGGGTTTTGTTTAATTAGTTCATTTGTTTTAGTCTTTTCTACAATTCTCTGTAATTTCATCCTTTGATTTGTGAGTATTTTATTCTTCGATTAAGTAATTTTATTTCTGAACTTCAGTTGGGTTTGGGGTTTGATCTTTGATTTGGTTTTGCCATTTGAACAGAACTTGGCCTCTGATGGGGAGTGGGAGGGGTCTGTTAGTGGTAGTTTATATCAAAATTGGCATGAGGTTGGGGAGAAGGAGAGGAGGGAGAGGAAGAAGATGATGCACAGTAAAATTGAACTCTTGGACTCCGAGTGGTGGGGTGGGGGTGGCGGGAGTGGGAGTGGGAGGAGTGCCCATGATGGTGGTGGTGGTGGCGGCGACGGCGGCACTGTGATGAAGGAGATGGAGGTAGCCAGAGAATGTGGAGGAGGTTGGGGGAGATGGGTAGGGTCAGCTGTGGAGGGAGATGGGATAGGGATCATGTGTAGAGGGTACATGGTATTATCATGGGGTCACTTCAATCCAATGGTAAAATGGGGTCTCTCATCTCTCACCCTAGAACTCACCAAAGTTATATATATATATCATGATTTGTAATTAGTTGACAGTGTAAAAAACTTTACACTGATATTATATAACAATTAGACTCTATATTTTATAATTTTATTGTACAGAATAAATTTTACACTTAGAATAATATTATGGATTGAAGTAAGATGCAGTAAAAAGTTTTAGACTGACATCGACTAACATATTGGCATATGTGTTTCTATTTTAATAATTAAAAGAGAGAAATAATAATGATGCCGATTTATCAAGATATTATTGGATGTATGTGTAAAAATCATTTATACTGATAATACATACAAATTAAACTCTAATATTATATCAAACCAATTAAAACTGAAAAGAACTAAAAATCAAACTAAATTATCGATAATGGTTACATTTTGTTTGGTTTTCCTTTTAAAACTAATTTCCTTTCAAAACTAATTCCTTTTTAGAGGGAAAAAGTTCATTGGTTTGAATTACTGGTTCGTTTTTAACATATATCAAACTAATTGATATTGTGCACTTTATTACTTTTTTTTCGATCCTCGATAACTATAGGTCATATTGGATCTCGACTAATTTGAATCCAATTGGGTGGACTATATAAGAGAGCAAAGCTTTCTTGGTGACAATTTTTTATATTCATAAAATTCGAACTCGAGATCTTACTTAAAGAGAATCAAATTACAACTATTTGGACCAGCAGATGTTGATAAATTATTTTCCTTTTTATAAAGACTTTCTTTGGTATCTTACCAAAAAAACACTTTCTTTGTTATAATGTTTTTGGGTGATGGAAATATACACACATTTACATTCACATTTATATTCTTATTCATTTCCTTTGGGAAATCAAACAAAGGAAGAACAACATACTTCTTTGTTATTGGTTTATACCAAATAAGAGGAGGGATACTCTTCTCTTTTTCTTTTCCCTTCGTTTCGTTTCTTTTATATCCATTTCATTTTTCTGTCTCCTTGAAATGTTGTTTTTTCCTTATTTGGATTTATATATTGGCATATGCACTTGTTAAAAAGAAGTATTACATTTTATTAAGCCAATGAACCATTGCACCCATTACGATTGCTCCTGTTGAAACCTGGAAGTCTCACATCGTCTATCTAAAATCTTGGGGTGCTGTTTATATAATTGTTGAGCAACTCTACTTAATATCATTTGATTTTAGGACGAAATATAATATGATATTTGAGTTAGAGCTTATATGTCGTTCTTCACCTGTTATGACAATCTTCACTCAATATTATACATTTGACTGCTTCACTTAATATCAATTGATTTTAAGATAGAATCTACTATCAACTCCATTCCTTTTCATGCAGCCGATAAGTGCTATCATTTGCCTTGGGGTGCTATCATTTGCCTTGGGGCCAGGATGAATGTGATTGAATGTTATAACTTAGAACACTGATACTCAGAGGCGGACCTTAGTGTATGGTGAGGGGACAACTCCCCTAAAAAATATATATATATAGAATTAATTTTTTGTAAAACACCCCTCGATATTAGATATGTTTCCTGATTATATTAGTCTAATAATGTAGTAGTATTTTGTTGCTCTCTGATGGCTTAGCAGAGACTGATGCACCGTGATTGATCTGGGTACAAGGGGTGTCTTATTGCTCTTGTATATGGTAGCTGCATGATGCATACTTAAAAGAGTTTTGTTTTCTTTGTTAAGTTTTGTGAAACACATTGTTTCTTTTGTATTATTTATGAGTGGGGGTACCTCTTATATCCATTTTAATAAAAAATTTGCTTATAAAAAAAAGGTCTCATGCAAATGTGAACCTTATATGTAATTCATATGAATTTTAATTAGTAGCTTGTGATCCCCCTAAAAAAACTAGTCAAAGTCCGCCACTGCTGACACTGTGCATCGCGACAATAGGATTCAAACACCCAAGAAGAGTCATTCCACCATCTTATCCTCTGTTTACTCAGAGAGAGAGATGAACACGAAAGAAAAAACAATTGATGTTCTCTTATTATTATTTTTACTTTTTAAAAATGTGGACAAATATACATATGCATTGTTTTTGTTTCAAGATATATTAACGATTTTTTATTAACATTTGGTCCTCTTCGTCCACTAGGTTACCTGATATTTATATTAACAATTTTGTGATCTTAAGCGATAGTATATATTTCCCTTTGTAGTACAATAGTAGTTGGAAGTACAATAGTATATATTTTTGTGATCTTAAGCAATAGTATATATTTTCCTCTCATCCCTAAGCTTATTTTTATAAGCTTCAATTCCTAACTTCAGATCCAAAACAGCAGTACAAATGGCAACGGATAAACCCAAGTAAGCTAAAAAGAAGTTATTCTAAACGGGGCTGTAGTAATTGAAGATCCAAGAAATAGTCATTACTACTTATTTGAAGGCGCCATCAATTACCAACAAAACATATATGTTGCCTAATATATATATATATATATACCAAAAAGGAAATTAACAACACAGCAGCGGCAAAATAGTATACAGTGATCTATATCCATTCATCAAATGGACTTATGCCGCTCATCATAGGCACCCTAAATTTCTCCAGCCAGTAATTCATTTTATATAAACTCCAATTTGAATTTATGAGCAAACAACTGAAAATAATATAAAATTTCTCGAGACATATGGCTATTAACATCAAGGTTCCAAGGGAAAAAACATCCTTCAAATGTAGACTTTAAATTAAATAAACAAAAAAGAGAGGGAAAAAAAGGACATCACAAGCACTCCCTTGCTACAAACAACCTACTTAAGAAGGCATGGATGGACCACAGATAGCCCAAGGCAAGAAATGCCTCTCTCAACTCCCTGCCCACCACATCCAGATCGCCACACACAATATGATGCATCAAGCTGAGAATAAACCCTCCTCAAATTATACTTCTTCAACTCTTCCGTGGCAACATTGTTAACATGAGATGACACAGACACCAAAAAGCAACTAGAGCAAAAAATAACTCACTATTAAATCATCTTTTGAACTTAGAAGCACTTCCTGTGGACAATGGATGGGCCAGACTCATCGTATTCACCCTTAGATATCCACATCTGCAAAACCAAAACATGTTTTAGAGATCAATATAAATGGCACACATTTGGAAGAGCTGATTAATGATAAAACAATCACCTGCTGGAAGGTACTGAGGGATGCAAGGATTGATCCTCCGATCCAGACACTATACTTTCTCTCCGGTGGAGCCACGACCTTAATCTTCATACTGCTAGGAGCAAGAGCAGTGATCTCCTTGCTCATCCGGTCTGCAATACCAGGGAACATAGTAGAACCACCACTAAGAACAATGTTGCCATACAGATCCTTTCTGATATCCACATCACACTTCATGATAGAGTTGTAGGTGGTCTCATGAATTCCAGCAGCTTCCATTCCAATCATAGATGGCTGGAAAAGAACCTCTGGGCATCGGAATCTCTCAGCTCCAATTGTGATAACCTGTCCATCAGGAAGCTCGTAGCTTTTCTCAACTGAAGAACTGCTCTTTGCAGTCTCAAGTTCTTGCTCATAATCTAGGGCAACATATGCAAGCTTCTCCTTCATGTCACGAACAATTTCTCGCTCAGCAGAGGTGGTGAACATGTACCCTCTCTCAGTGAGGATCTTCATCAAAGAATCAGTTAGATCACGACCAGCAAGATCCAAACGAAGGATGGCATGGGGGAGTGCATACCCCTCGTAGATTGGCACGGTGTGACTCACACCGTCACCAGAGTCCAAAACAATACCTGTTTTGAAAGGAATTGATTCAGGGAAAGAATGGTGTGATGATAAAAGAAACAAATAAGATAAATGATAATATACACACCAGTTGTACGACCACTAGCATATAGGGAGAGGACAGCCTGGATGGCAACATACATGGCAGGCACATTGAAGGTCTCGAACATGATTTGGGTCATCTTTTCTCTGTTAGCCTTTGGGTTCAGAGGAGCCTCGGTGAGAAGTACAGGGTGCTCCTCAGGAGCAACACGAAGTTCGTTGTAAAATGTGTGATGCCAAATCTTTTCCATGTCATCCCAGTTGCTGACTATACCATGCTCAATGGGGTACTTCAGAGTAAGAATACCTCTTTTTGATTGGGCCTCGTCACCTACATAGGCATCCTTTTGACCCATCCCAACCATAACACCAGTATGTCGAGGCCGGCCAACAATACTAGGAAACACAGCCCTGGGAGCATCATCGCCTGCAAATCCTGCCTGTACCATATCAAAATCGATGGTTAACCAAGACTTGATGCACACACACATGAAAAAATAAAGCTACTAACTACTGAGTAACTAACCTTGACCATTCCAGTTCCATTGTCACAAACAAGGGGTTGAATATCCTCAGCATCAGCCATCTTTTACCAACCTGCATAAAGCATCGGATGCCACAAAATACACTGTCAGTACCAACAACATTGTATGGACAACCGTTACGAGTGTACAACCAAACCAATCACAACAGCCGTTGAAGACTAGGATTTATTGCTTAAAACACACAATTTAGTATTTGCAATCAACTTTGGTAATCACTAGAAAAACCCGCATTGTTTTAAAATGAAAAAATATCAGTGGAAGGTATATAAACAAATTAATAAACAAATGAGACTATCCTTTGCATTTTTATTTTTATTTTGGAAATTACCATAGTTTATAAATATATTAATAGAAATTATTCACAATGTCATAGAATAATGGTTCCACGCTACAGACCCAGGAGTAGAGCATACGGAACTGGTAATTTATACTCATACTCATTTAAAATATACAACAACCTCATGACTGAGGAATATCAATTATCATCACCTTAGCTGCCTAATAATTTTCTAAAAAAAGAAAATGATTGAGAAAAAATAAACATAGATTCGCCCAAAATAGAGATCAAGCCATAAAGCCAGCCAACATAACAGAACACGGAAACAGTGGCAGCATACACATAACAAATCGGCTAGATCTCTCATCTGTAGTAGATCGGAACCAGATAGAGTGAGCGGTATACAACACAAATCAATAAACCATAGATCAACTACTATAATCCTTTATCTAACTCCATTTCAGCAATCAAACCACATGGATCACAATAAAACCAATACACGGTTCTGCCATGGTAGGAAGCAATCTCACACAGAAAGAAATACTGTTAAGCAAATCTAAGGATACATTTCCGAGCTGATTCGAATAATCGGCAAAAGGAAACGTGATTTGCACCGTTTTACGATTTAGAACTAAAATGCACGAAAAAATTGACTTAAATAGAAGAGATGATTGCGATCTAAGACGAGTTAGATAGAGAATTTACCTTGAGATAGGAGAAAAGCGAAATCGATTGCCAAAGCCAAAGCTCCAAGAAGACGATGGCTTGGTACCTGAGAAAGGGAATGGAGAATGAGAGGTGACGCCACAGAAGAGAGGTATATATATGCAGAGAGAGTAGGGTGTGTCTGTCACTGTGTGCGTTCCTGAAGTGTAACAGTAATTGTTTTTCCTTGGTGGTAAAAAATTTCCAAAAATGATTTTCAATTTTTGAAAATGAATTTAGTTGTTGTACAATTAAGACAAGGCTCATCAAATTTAGTAAACTGAGGGGTCAATGGCAAGAGTCTTTTTTTCTTTTTTCTTTTCTTTTCAAATTATGTTTGATTTGCAAGTACTTGAATCGATAGTTCAATATATAACATTTTCATCAAACTCAAATATTAAGATCTGGATCAGTTTCAATTGAGCTATAACATGAAGAGGAAAAAAAATATTAATTGATATGATATATGATATGATATGATCCTATTAACTGTGTTAATCTTTATGATTTAATTGGTTTGCAATGTTAATATAAAGATTGTTTATCCTATCAATAAATCATAAATGGACACATCATCTAGGCAAAAAAAAAAAAAAATCATAAAAAATGATTGACTTTTATCATGATTGTCTTAAAAAAGATACACGTGATGAAAGTGATCGGTTGACAATATAAAAATTTATACTTACAGTGTGTGAAAATTAAAGTGTAATATTCATTAAAAGGATAATGATAATAATAATAATAATAATAATAATAATGGGTTTGGATATAATAATTACTATTGACATATTGAAGAATTATTAAATATTTTTAATTTATCATTGTTATAATAATAAATAATATTGTTTTCACATTTTTATGTTAAAATAAGAATAACTAAAAAAAATTGATTAATGAAATAATAATGATGACAATAATATTAAATAATAGTAGACTTGTAATTGAAATTTGGCATAAGACCAAAGTTTAATGTTATGTTTGGATTGACCGGAGTGAAGCGGTTAGTAATGGAGTGAACTGATAAAAAAACATTAACTCATTGTTTAGAGTTCTTTAAGTAATGAAGTGAAATGATATTTCAAATCACTACAATTTTAGGGGTTTGAGATTTTCATTCATTCCATCATTAAACTTTCAAACAATATAATGATATATTTTTACCTTTTTACCTCACTCAATTATTAATTACTCTACTTCATCTCCCTCAGGACTCTCAAATATAGTGTCAGCCTGTTAGGTAGAAGTGTAGTACATATATAATTATACGACAAAATGTTTTTACCATCACTCTTTTCTCTTTGAAGTCAATAGCTAGACTCATTCTTATTACACATTTCTGAATCCTTAATTAATTAATTCCTCACCATTTGAAGGTTTGTGTTCTTCATTTATCTGCTTTGTTTGATTTGTCAAATTTGTTTTAATTTTTTTTTTAATGGATAATAACATCCTTAAAAGAATTCTTGCAAATTTCATCGATCTTTTATCATGGTTAATTTTTTTTTTCTTTTACTTTATCTCCACCATTTCCCTTTCACATCAGTGATTTTCAACATTTTTATACTACAACGAAATGTACTTTTAACAACAATTGTTATGACATTTAGCGGTAATAATAACGGCCACAAAAATATTTACCAATAATTATCAATTAGTTAGTATATCCAGTGTCATTAAAAGCATTCTCAACAATTATAAGAATTGTTGGTAAAGACCCGATTCATTACTGCAAAAAGTCAAAAGTTATAGTGATATTATTGCTGGCAATTTTAATGGCCACTAAATATGGTTATTGAATTACCTTCCAAACTCATTTATTAGTTTTTTATTGTTTGTAAAAGTTCTACCTGGTTTTTCTCATGAATTACTATTGCTAGCAAATGTTAAGATTATTTGTGATTCCAAATGTGGATAATTTGATAAACGATGGTTTTAGTGACAATTATATGTGCTCCAAAAAAAACTTACAAATGTTCCAAACAAACCATACTAAAATTTATTCTAGGTTGGTTTAAGTGTAACTTGGGCGTTGCATTTTTTCCAGAGCAGAACAAGACAGGGTCGTGTTGGCTAAATCTTCATGGTGCTATCCGATACTTAATGTTATGAAGATGATGCATTGAGATTATTATTGGAATTCGTTGGGACTTAGAGCTGAGTTTGGATAGTGTTATTTTTTAGATGGATAATAAAAAGATGGTGGACAGCCACTACTAGAAATTATGGATTTTCGGACGGAATTTTCAGACTGAAACATTTCCATCTAAAATTTCATGAACGTTTCGGACGAATTTGAGACGGACTTGAGGCATATTAGATGTCAACATGATTCCGTCTCTATTTTGTTTGAAAATCTCACGCCAATAATGTTTCACAAATATTTCCCATGGATTTGATACGGATTATAAAAAATATAATTATGTTAACAATCAGTCTCAAATCTGTCTGAAAGATTGAGACGGTTTTTAGTTTTAATATAATTTATCCTTTATTTCAAATTTCTCATTTTCACTCTCTTACTAATTTTCGTTTCCCGGTTCCTATTCCCTCACTAATTTTTTCATTCCCTCCTCATTCCCTTACTAATTTTCGTTTCCCGCTCCCCATTTTCTCATTTATCAGAGAAGAACATAGAAACCCTTTTCTTTAATTATTCTTCAATCTTCAGCCCCTTCTTCCCCAAAACCCTCTTCCCCAACCTTTGCCCTACCCACCACCACTCAAGCTGAAGACCAAGTGACCCAGAACACACAGAGAACGCGGAGACACGATGAGAGAACGCCCTTCTTCTTTATTCTTCTCTAACACCGTATCTGACCGAGATAAGAACAAAGAATACAGATCGGGCTTCTTCTTCTTCCTTTTAGACACCATATATGTCTGAGACATGAACAAAGAACGCATAGAACACAGATCGAGATGCACACGCAGAGAACGCATCAAGGGGAAGAGACACGAACATAAAGGGAGATAACCAGAGATTACAGATCGAGATACACCCACGCAGAGACACGAACATGGACGGAGACACGAACCGATAGAGCTTATATCATTCTGGTTTCTTTTCAGTAAGATTTGGGGGTAGTTCATCTCTATGCAGGGAAACATGAGTCTGTATCTTTGATTTAATAGCATTCTGAGATTCTATGATGTAGATATTGTAGTGTTCTTATGATCCTCATGTTGGCACAATATGTGTTTGATGAAAAAACTAACTTGGTTCTCTTAAATTTTTTGTTGTTGCTAAGTTTGGCTCTGAGGCTCTCATTTTTATCTTTTTAAAATGGTGTTCCAAGACTTTTTGTAAGGTGCAGATCTGATTTTGGTGAGTTCCATTTGATTAAGAATCGATTGCTTCTGTGTATTCGTCTCTTCGTCGAGCATAGAATAGCCTAGCAATTTGTGTAAATCTAATTATTTATTTCGTGACAAATCCATCCAAAATAATATCATTGATCATTTCAAATTCTATCTGAAATGTTGTTTTAGAAATATTAAATCTGTCCAAAATCTGATTGAAATATGCTTTTAGAAATGTTGGATCCGTCCGAAATTCGTTTGAAGTTAAGTCAATAAAATATATATTCAGATTTATGTATTTGTCTGACATCCGTTTGAAATTCGTCTGAAATAATTTTCGGATGGAATTTTGGACAGATTTTTATTTTGCAATCGGGCTTTTTCGGACGGGAGATGTGCCTGTCCGAAATCCGTTCGAAAAGGATTTTTCGTTCGAAATCTATGGGAAAAGTGTTGAAATTTCGTCTGAAATCTGTCTGTAAATTCGTCCGAAAATGTAAATTTTCTAGTAGTGTGCATCAACTCCCATAGAGAAGACTAGTCAGATCAATTCGAGTCCACTATTAGTGAGTGCTTGTAGTTTCTTTCCATGATAACAAACATTAGAGTTGAGTTCATGGGGAGACAAGCAAATACAGTTGCTCATAACATTGCTAGGGCAGCTACTTCTTCAGGTAGTCACCATATTTTCAGTTGTATTCCATTGGTGCTACTATATCTTTGGAAATGCAATAAGTAATTGTTTCAACAAAACAAAAAAGATGATTCTAGAAAAACAAAATATATTTCATTAAATCCATAAGAAAAAATAACAACAACCAACCATTAATTAACTTCACCAAAACATAAAAAGAACACTAGTTGAATATAATAATTAGTAATTTCAAGTCCAATAACTAGTGTAATCACAGTTGTAACACAAAATAATAGACATTATATCAACCTTTTTCAACTTTTAATCACAATGAAGTCTTCTATAGGCAGAATTTTGAAAATCATAGTGTATGAGCTAGAATGCACACCTGAAAATTGTAGTAAATTAATAAGGCTACAAGTTAGCATGTTTTTGTAGGTATGAACATTTTTTTTTTGCAAGAATCATTTTGTGTAAGAAAATAAATTCCTGGTGACTTGCATACCATCTTTTAATATATGATAGTGAGAGTAGTGTTGCCAAACATATCCCACTCATTAGCTCTACAAAAAAAAATTAAGGAACTTGTTTTTAATAAAGAAAATGAACTTTGAAAAAAAGTCATGAAGATGATCTTTATGAATTCGATCGTTGTGGTCAAACTCTATTATAGATTTTTTATCAGATTCTCCATAAGGCTCTCTCATCTCTTCCTTCTTCGAGCTTGGGTTGCATAGCTTTTTGGGAGCTTTTTCTTGTAAGAAACCGTCTTCAGTTCCCAACTTAGTCAAACTATATTTTTTTTTTGTCTTTTTTCAAGTGAACAATCCACCACAGGCACAAAATGCTTCATGAGTGTATAATTTTAATCTCTCTGTCTCTCCCTCTCTCCTCCCTCGCTTTCTTCCCCTTTTTGCTAAAACCACACAGATATATTTTGAACTGATCCTTCAAATTAGGTGGTATTCTTTTGGATTCAACATTAGCGTTCTCCATTACTGGGTGTGTCCCTTAACTCTCCAAAGTTTAAATTTTTTTTCTCTGGATCTGTCTCTTGTTTTTCTTTTTTATAAGCGACCTGTCTCTTGTTTAATATTGATTTTTGTGATTTTTTTGTTTGTATAACAAATAATTTGTGATTTTTTTTTATTGATAGATTTTCTTGTATTTTTTAGATGTTTCATTTATTAATAATTAGTAATATGTAGAATTTTTGCAATTAGATGTTTTTTATTTTAATATTAAATAAAACCAGAGTTTAAAATGAGTATAAAAATCTACGTGAAACAACTTTTAGCTTAAAAGTGGATTTTAAGTTGCAAAAAATGAAATTACCAAGCGTGTGTTTGTATAAGATTCTCGTTGGTCCACAATCGAGTTTGATTAAAGCTCTTCCTCACAAGCTTTGGTCAAAATTAATTTTGATCTCCCCCAACGTGATTTTGAAGAAGTTATCAAACAAGCAGCAAACATCTTTTACTTTTACTTTTAAAGCTCTTATTTTTAACTTCTCATTTAAAGTAATTTTTATGTCAAAAAAGGGGGCCAAACAAGCTTTTAGATCACCACTAATGGAGTATGATGATGCATGATAGATAAGGAAAAATAAAACAAAAGATGAGATGGAAGACATTTAAAAGGATTAAACTTTATGATACTGATCATTGTGTGTTTGGTTCAAATGAAGATATGAGAAGGGAGGGATTCAAATTAGCTATATTGTTTGGTTGATAGGAGGGGATGAGAGATATTTTAATGAAGGGAAGGGGAATAACATTATAAGGGGAGTGAGGATTTTAAAACAAATTTACTTTTACACTTGTATAATTATTTATTTTAAAATAAACAAATGAAAATAATTTGGTCAATGCATGTAAAGTGATGCAACTTGGGAGCCAAAATTGAATAAGGAGAGATTTCGCTCCTCTCCACTCTCATCAAAAAATTTGAACCAAACATAAAAGATTTTAAAAAATCGTTCCCTCCTTTCCCCTCCTCTCTGTCTCTCTCCAACCAAACACTATATAAATGTCTATAACTCTTATGATCAATTGGGCTCCTAAAACAATCTTTTTATATATTACTTTTATTCTTTTGTCTAACATTAGCATTCTATTGCCTTTTTTTTTTGCCATTGTTTTCTTTCTTTCTTTCTTTTTTTTGCAAATCTAATGTAATTATTGTCCATAAACCACTTATTTATGCTTGATCAAATGAATAAATATATGAATAAAAATACAATTCTGTAAGCTTCTCAAAAGTAATATCATTTGGATTGTACATGGTCATGACATTCGCTTTTGGAAGGTTGTTGTTGACATGATTCACTATGGCTCTACTCATATTGCCTTTTTTCCAACCTCTCCTCCTAGAGGTTTATTTCTATTATCCATCTCCCGAACTGGAGAACATCAGTTGTTCGTACTTTCAGAGAAGCGAATCAATATGCGGATTTGTTGGTTAATAAGGGTCACTCCTCCTCTCTTGATGGTGTTTTACTAGAAGACAGTTTTCCCATACTTAGTTTACTTTTGTTGCATGATCTAAGAGGTGGTTCCTTGCCTCGGGTTGTTTAGTTTTTCCTTTCTCCTGTTTGTTATAAAAATAAAAGAAAGAAATTACTAAATTTAATTTGCAAATATTAAAGTTTCAGAAATATAGCTTTTCAGCTCATATTGATCTTATATTCACGTGGTACCTTTTCTGCTTTTCATCACCTTTGAAAACTTGCATGTGCTTGCACGTGCTAGGTACAGCCATGTCGCTGTTGCTCGAACCATATATATCATAATATCATTGAAGGGTGGTTCTTGCGTTGCAATCTGGGCGCTGGAATATATATGGGTAATATTTCGGAATGAAGGTGCGCATATAAAATTGCTAAAAGAATCGAAGTTCAGAGAATATAAAGTTCCTTGCATTGTTTGTTAGTTATGCAATAATTCTTTCTTTCTTGGAGTTTGACTTTAATTGCTAGCTCTAATTTAATTAATTGATAATAGGGCATAACCGCAAGAATATTTATCTTTTAAGAAATGATTCAAACATAAAACATGTATATGTTTTTTTTTATTTATAAGCCACATAAAACATGTATGTAATATGTAAGCTGTAACGAATTATAATGCAAACATATTAATTAGATTAAGTAATAAAGGAGTAACTCAAGAGAATTAGACTGGAAATTTCTCTAATGTCACAATTTGATAGAAATATAAAACACACACTTGACATTCTATAATTTGATCTTTCTGGCAAGATATGCGTGACATGAAATGGTTGTTTTTTTTTATTTTTTATGATAAACAAAAAGAAAATTTAAAAGAGTTGTCCACACTCAAACCCGTATGCAAAGAATCAAAAAAGAATTCCGTAACGTAATTGCTTAATAGGTTTGATTGAAAAGTTCGGCTTTTGGTTGAAAAAAAGTTTGTTTGTTTTCTTCTTCTTTTTTTATGGTAATAATTTATTTGTTTGTTTGTTTTCTTCTTTTGTTTTTGGTGAAAGTTTGTTTTCTTCTTATTTCTAGCTAAAATTGATGACCCAGGTATAACTCAGTAAAAATCAATTTTACTTGTGACACTTTAATTAAAAAAAAAAAATTCAACAAAACTTTTCAGCGAGGAAGAAGAAAGAACTAGTGCCTTCGAACCAGAGGAAAAAAAGAAGAAAAGAAAGCTTTTTCGTTTCTTTTTACTTTTTTAATTTTATGAAAATTGAAATATTTATATTATTTTTTTACAAGAAAAATTGAAATATTTATAAAAAATCAGTGGTTAACATTTTTAAAAAGTGAATGGTTAGAATCAAGAGAAATGCTAGGATCAATTATTAACTTTGAATTAATATAATTATAAAGACCAATTCCATTGCCTCTTGTAGCTTGAGTATAAATTGGGAAGAATGAGTAGTTGAGAGTGTCTATTTACAAATAGACTATAATTTAGGGGTCACATATTATTTTCCCTTATTTAAAAGGGTATGCTTTTTGTCTCAAAAAAAGGGTATGCTTTAATAATAAATAACATTATTTAATTTTAACATATTGTCAATATAATAATTTTTTTTACACAACAATATAATAAATTGTTTATTGTCATCCAATCATATATTATCATGTTATAGCTTTTTTTTTTTTAATTTTATGATATTTATTCAAAAAAATAATATGTGTTATTAGTTGAGATATAGTCTTCACAGACTACAGTGGTATTGTGATGGTACATCAAAATTATATATATATATATATAAACATTATTTTTCAACGCTTGCTTTTGACGGTATACGAGGAGCATTGTTTTCCTGGACTTCTACATTATGACCATTCTTCTAGCACCTTAAGTAAAGTTCACACTAATACATCTTTTTTTATTTTCAAATAATAGAATTATAGTACCGTTATATTGGTTTATGCATGTTTCATACGCATATAAATTTGCATTTTATTATGTCAACATAATCGATAACGGATGAAGATCTTCTGTCCCACTTTCCTGTCACATTCCATGTCCCCCCATCAATTACAATTTGACACTTAATAAAATAAAATCTTAACTCATTAACACTTATGCATATTCTCAATTTTTTATTGGTTGGGGACACCGAGACGCTATTTTTTGGGATAGTAGATTTGAATCCATCGATAACCATTAGAAGCGAAAGAAGTGCATTTCATGCAAAGATTTAATTATGATTTTCATATAAAAAAAATTATGCTTTTTGTTAATTTTAGGGTTATATGATATTTAAATAAAAAAGTAATAAAACCCGATATCCTAAGATATAAAAAAATTCAATATTTTTTATTCAACGAGTAGAATGATTATTAAAAGGACTGAATAAGAAGACATTGAATTATATTTTAATTATTACTCCTCGCTTGTGTATAACTTATCTCATACAATATCGATCGTACATGTGGGTGAAATTTTATTGGCATATGATCGATGTTGGATCATTGGATGGTGACTGGTGGGTGCATCGCTATATCTAGTCATTTTATCCATCATTTAACATTACCTGCTTGCTAGCTTTTACTTTTTCGAAAGGAAAAACATTATTAGCATAGATAACTAGGATATGATGGACCAAACTTTTGCATGCATATTTTTATCTCAATCCATACATAGTCAAAATCCATTCTCAGCTGTCTTACGTTGGAAGGGTATGTGATATGATGATATCCTTAACCCGGAATGAACCAGACATGCGTAGTTGCTGCCGAAGTGGTGGTTGCTGCTTTTGTTCCCTTCTATAACTTAGCGGCCAAGCACCAATTAATGCATATTTGTTGAATTTTTAATGCGATCATGGAGAGGTCCTCAACGCAATCATGAAAATATCTTTCTTTATTGAATCTACGGTACATATCATATGAACGAAATACAAGGGAACAACGGGATTTGTTCTTTCAAATCTATAGCCGAATTCTAGGTACACCGAAACTGCAGGTTTGCCGAAGCAAGGTTGTTGAATTCAATGACACGAACATGGCAAATATTCATTTGTTCTGGGAAGAAAAATGGGGACGTATATGTTGTTCCAAGAATTTATTATATATTATATATATATTCAACTGGTGTATCGTGTGATTCATTAGTTACGTGCTAAAAATCATATATCTCAAGTCCCAACCCCTCCCCCAAAACCAAAAGAGAGAAAGAATTAATTATAGGCAATTCTTTTACACTGCGGCTTCAGCATGTTGCCGTTATGTATAATTGATAGTTAATAATACGAGCCATTAGAAGCTTTTGAAAATGACGAAAAAATATCAAACACCATTTATAGAGCTAGCATTGTATGACACTATGCGCAAATCAAGGAATGGCGGTGGAAATAACAAAAACGCGTAAGAATCCAACAACCTATAGGTCCAATCAACTAATTTGTCACCAATATTCAATAGGATGATGGGTGAGTGAAAGTAGTAGAGTAGAGCGAGGACAAATTTTTGGGTGTAATTGCTCTGCTTGATGCCCTTCGTATTTATGCATGAATGGGACCATATATTAATTAGCTAGTGGAATCCGGTCCAATTTCGTTCCTGATGTTACAAAAAATTGACGTCGCCGTTAATCTCTTTTAAATTCTCTCATAGTGCATAATCCTCTCCAAGAACCTAAACCCTCCCTTCCACCGATTACTGATCCCTTCGTAGCAGATGAGCTGGTTAGAGATGTTTTGGACATGATATGCAATGTCAGAGGATTGAAAAGAGATCGAGATGTCCAAATTGAATAGCAACCCTCTATCCCATTTACATGTCTCACTTCTTGTCTCATGAATAATAAAAGTTATAATGTAGCATTTTTTTTTGAATTAAAAATAATGTGTACTTATCACATTTTAATTAGATGAGATGAGACATGAATTGGTAGAGGGCATTGAAATAGAGGATCTCTATTCCCAATTTATAACATTCATAAAGTTTCGCATAAAAAAAGTCATTGCATTTGAAGATGCTTGATGTTATAATTTTAACGACAATAAAGGATGTGAATCCGATTTAGTTTTTTCATTTGTTATAACCAAAAGATCATTAACATTTAACAGCAACAATAGTATAAGTACAGCAGAAAAATATGGTGTATTTTCAGGGAGAAGTTTGGTACATGAAAATGTTGCCCATTTCACCATTTCCAGAAAACATTAGAACCACACTTGTATTTGTCCTTTCCTTCACATTCTAGATCCAAATCATCAGAAATAAATGGCACTTTCTGCATAAATGAAAACAAAGATAGAAAAAAGAAAAAGACTCAGTGACAGTTAATTAAAGAAAAATCCCTGGGAAAACAAATAGCAGAGGATATACCTTTTGCTTAGCAAGATCTTGGCAACCAGTGAAGTTCTCAGGGAATTTGCAAGTGCCAAATTGCACAGTGTATGCTCTAGCAAAATTTGCTCCACTTGTAGCCAACCTCTTCTTATCATTCAGCTCCTATATCAATGATAAAAACTAGTTACTTATAATGACAAAAATACTAAAAGAAAAAAAGAGGTAAAACATGATTGTGTGGCAGATACAAGAGATTGAATAGACCTTGTTGGCCTTGCTCTTTTCAAGGTATTCTTCAATGACCCCAGCATTGGCAGCAGAATTGGAAGCAGTAGCTGCAGCACTGAAAAGGGTGGCAGCCAAGTAAACAAGGGCACTTCTCCTTCCTTCACTTGCTTGTGATTCTTTGGAATGAGGAACTCTGGCCTGCTTGGCCTTGATCATAGGCAACTTGTGACCTGAGACTGGTGTTGATGCAATCGGAGGCATGAGCTTAGCATTGAGCTCAGAGCATCCAGCACCAGATATTGTGTAGCTACAAGCCAAGACATTAGAGTTCATGGTAGCCATGGATGTAGGTTTTGTGATCTTTGATCAGAGTTGGAAAGAAAAGAAAATTAACTTGATTTGCAAAGTCCTTAGTCTTAGAGGCTATTTTATTTTATTATTATTTTTCTTTTGTTTGAGGCTAAGGATATGTGACAAGGAGTGATGTGATGAAGGATGTGGTAGGAGTGTGGATAAGGTGAGATTGCCTCACTCCCTATTGGCAAATCTTGCCCCTTGGGCCCTCCACGCATTTTCGGGACACTTCAATTTCTATGGTGTATATTATTCTAGGTCCCACTTGAAAAATCAGAGATTGCCCTTCATAATCGAAGTTAAACACAATGAGCTACAAGTAATGGCCGAAATTTTCCTTACCTAAAGGGGAACAGGTGCTACTGATTTAAATTTCAAAAATGAGTTACATTGGTATAACTGATACAAGGCGACCAGGTGTTGGCCCAACAAAGTCAGCAGAGCAAGCAATTGGGCCTAGGAATGATGACAAGCCCAAACGTAGCAGGGTGAAGCCAGCATATTTGAAAGACTATTCTTGAACTAAAAGACAAAATTGTTACAAGGATAGATGGTTCTAGATAGCCATTAGTTGGCAACGGTTATATTTACAATTTCAGTATTTCAGTCTTGTAGTTTGTTATTCCATCAGCAGTGTAGTAGTCGACAGGTGTCCTATGATCCTGAAATGTAGGAACCAGAAAAAAGTGTAAGAAGGCTATATAAAAGCCACAGTAGAAATTAATGAAATCAATGAAAATTATTCCAGAAAAATCCTCTTCTTTCCCAATAGACTTTCCCACTGCACTTTGGGAATTTAATTTCCTTTCTTTAGTACTTGGGTGCTTGCATCATTGGTGCTCTCGTCTTGTAACTCACTCATTACTGTACCATGCCTAAAGGACAGTCTGACAAGCATGACAATAATGACCTGCATAATGCCATCACAGCCCTGACCGCAACCTTAACCACCTTCCAAGCTTCCCAAGACCAGAGGCATGAGGACTACCTAGCCTCCATACAACACCTACAGAACCGCATCTCTGCCCATGAACAACACCTTCTCATTGCACCTCACTCAGCCTCTACCCAACCCATCAAACCACCTAAACTTCACCTTCAACCTTTCGATGGCACTAATCCATTGGAATGGCTTTTTCAAGCGGAACAATTCTTTACCCACTACTCTATTCCCCCTTTACAGCACCTGCTAAATGTCTCCCCATATATGGCAGGTGATGCACTTGGGTGGTATCAATGGATGCATCAAAATGGTCTTCTCTCTACTTGGGAGGAGTTTACCCATGCCCTGGAGACTCGCTTTGGCCCTCAGCTTTCGAAAACCATCAACAGGCCCTCTTTAAGCTGAAACAAACATCTACTGTGACAGAATATCAAAAGGAGTTCGAGAGACTTTGCAATCGTGTCATTGGCCTTCCTCCCACGGCCATTCTCGACTGTTTTATCTCTGGCCTGCGCTCTGACATCCAACATGAACTTGCTATCCTACAACCCCCCACTATTTCCCATGCCATTGGACTTGCAAAACTAATTGAGTCCAAGATCCAAGCTTCCAAATCCCTAAACCCACCCTTCCCACGCACCCATTTTCCTAAACATAACCAACCCCTCCTACCTTCCCCACCCAATAGATTGGCCTTGCCTGCACCTCCTATAACTACTGTCCCACCAATCCGCCGTTTGACACCAGCTGAGCAGCAAGCACGCCGTGCAAAAGGGCTATGCTTTAACTGTGATGAGCGGTTTCACACGAGTCACCGCTGCAAATTCCGATAGTTTCTGCTCTTATTAACTGAAGATGAACCTCCAGATTCACCTCCCATTGACCCCCTAAATACATCCCTGGAGTGCCCAACCATTACACCACCCCACCACCAATACCTATAAATTTCCTAACCTAACCAGAGGCCACAAAACTACCCCAACCACCCTTAGATACCAATTCAAGCTCTCTAGAAAACTTCCATTTATCTATGCACGCGGTCATGGGCCAGCCATCACCACGAACCCTGCATTTTCAAGCAACTATTTTTGGCCACGGAGTTTCAGTTTTGGTGGATACGGGCAGTTCCCACAATATCATACAACCTAGGGTTGCATCCTTTATTGGCCTCCCCATTGTTACCTTATCCTCTTTTTCAGTAATGGTAGGAAATTGTGCCCAATTACATTGTTCAGGGCAGTGCACGGATGTACCTTTGAATGTACAGCAGCACACCTTCCGAGTTTCTCTATATGTACTTCCTATTCAAGGGGCGGATATTGTGCTGGGAGTACAATGGCTACAAACCTTAGGGGCTTTTGTTTCCAACTATGCAATTCCCTCCATGCAATTTTATCATGAGGGCCAGCTCATTACTCTAAAAGGGGATGTTTCTCCCAACCTTACCCCCACAACCTTTCATCAACTAACCCGCATGCTAAGTACAGATTCTATAGCTACTTTTCATGCCATTTCTATGCTCCCTACCCCACCCCCAACACATCCTAGCCTACCCACTTCCCCTTTCACTCCTGAAGACCTTTTGGTGATCAATGGCCTACCTACAGACTTAGCTGCCATTTTGCACCACTACTCACATGTCTTCACCACTCCACATGGCTTACCCCCCAACCGCCCCCACGACCACCATATACACCTACTTCCTAATTCCTCACCCGTTAACACCCGACCATATCGTTACCCTCACTTCCAAAAAGAAACCATCACCAAATTAATTGCGGAAATGTTAAATGATGGCCTCATTCGACCTAGCACTAGCCCATTCTCCTCTTCGGTTCTTTTGGTCAAAAAGAAAGATGGTTCATGGCGGTTTTGCATGGACTATCGAGCCCTCAATGCCATTACCATTCGTGATCGATTCCCAATTCCCACTATAGATGAGCTACTTGATGAGCTCCAAGGTGCCTCATTTTTTTCCAAAATTGATCTCCGCTCTGGTTACCACCAAATCCGCTTAGCCCCGAAAGACATTCCTAAAACCGGATTTCGCACCTTTGATGGTCACTATGAGTTTTTGGTGATGCCATTCGGCCTTACTAATGCTCCATCAACCTTCCAATCCGCTATGAATGACCTTTTGAGACCTCATTTGCGGAAGTTTGTTTTAGTTTTTTTTTGATGATATACTCATTTTTAGTTCTACTTGGGATGCACACTTAGAACATGTGGAAACTATTTTGGAATTGCTGCTAACCCATCAGTTTTATGCTAAGTTCCCGAAATGCAAATTTGGTGTGCAAAAGGTTGATTACTTGGGGCATATCATTTCCAACCAAGGGGTACAAGCTGATCCTAGCAAGTTGCAGGCCATCACAGATTGGCCTACCCCTACTTCTATCACCACACTTAGAGCCTTTCTAGGGCTCACTGGTTTTTATAGGCGTTTTGTACACCACTATGCTACTATTGCTAGTCCCCTTACTGATTTATTGAAAACTAATACTTTTATTTGGCCAGATTCAGCAGCGGAGGCTTTTCAAAAATTAAAGAAAGCAATGGTCACATTACCTGTCCTCTCTCTGCCGGATTTCTCTTTGCCATTTGAGGTTGCCACAGATGCTTCAAACACTGCTGTAGGGGCTGTCCTCTCCCAGAAGGGCCATCCGATTGCCTTCTTCAGTAAGAAAATGGGACCCCGGCTCTGTGCATCTTCCACTTATGTGCGAGAGTTGTATGCTGTCACCGAAGCTGTCAAAAAATGGAGGCAATACCTGTTAGGTAACACCTTCAAATTTTTTACAGATCACAAGAGTTTGAAAAGTCTCATGACCCAGACAATCCAGGCTCCAGAGCAACAAAAATGGCTTACAAAACTAGTGGGGTACTCATATGAAATACATTACAAACCTGGTCGTGAAAACATTGTGGCAGATGCTTTGTCCCGGCTTCCAGAGGCCTCAGCTATGCTGATTTTTGCAAACATCAATTCAGTTACTTCTCCCTTATTTGCAGAACTGCAGTAGTTTTATTCCTCTCATCCAGTGGGGCAGAAACTCCTAACAAAAGTCCAGAATGACTCTGACATGCAAGGAAAATTTTCTTATAAAGGAGGCTTGCTGTATTTCAAAGACAGAGTTTTTATACCTCAAGACTCGGGGCTCATCTCTTCTTTGTTGACTGAATTTCATGAATCCCCTGTGGGCGGTCACTCCGGCATCAAGGCTACTCTGGCCCGACTCTCTGCTTCATTTTACTGGTCAAGTATGCACAAAGCTGTTAAGGATTTTGTGAATAAATGCCATACATGCCAACTTCACAAGTACAACACCCATTCTCCTTATGGCCTGCTACAACCTCTGGCTGTACCTAGTCGAGTATGGGAAGAAATCTCTATGGATTTCATCACTAATCTTCCCTCCTCTAAGAGCCGCACTGTTATTTGGGTAATTGTTGACCGCCTAACAAAATATGCGCACTTCATTGCACTACCTACTAGCTTCACAGCTGCATCTTTGGCTTCTGTTTTTCTTGCTGAGATCTATCGATTACATGGTGCACCCAAAACTATAGTGAGTGACCGCGATAGTATCTTCATCAGCAAATTCTGGAGGGAGCTTTTCAAAATTCTGGGGACTACATTAGCCTTTAGTAGCTCCTATCATCCGCAAACTGACGGGCAAACAGAGGTGCTCAATCGATGCCTTGAGACTTATCTCCGTTGTTTTGTGAGTGAAGAACCCCATCTGTGGACGCGTTTTCTGCCCTTAGCCGAATATTGGTACAATTCCTCATATCACTCGGCAATCGGTATGACCCCTTTCGAGGCCCTCTATGGCCGCGCGCCGCCATCACTTCTTCAATACACTCCAGGCAGTTCCAAGGTTGGGTCATTGGATGACACCCTGTCACAGAGGCAACATATTATGAAATTATTGAAGTTTAATCTCAACAAGGCCAGAAATCGTATGATACAGCAAGCAAATGCTAAGAGAACTGAAAAGGAGTTTGAAATTGGGCAATGGGTTTACCTAAAATTGCAACCCTATCGCCAAACTTCTGTCAAAAATCGCGGTTCCCAAAAGCTCTCCAAGCGGTTCTACGAGCCATTTCAGATCCGCCGCCGTCTGGGTTCCGTTGCGTATGAGCTCGATTTGCCGGAGTCGGCCCGCATTCACCCGGTCTTCCACATCTCCTTGTTGAAGCCTTGCTATGGCACACCAAACACTCAGATTTTGCCTCTACCACCATCGGCGACGACCCCGTCTCACCTTCTTCAGCCAGTCGCCGTTCTCGATCTCCGTCAGGTGGCCACTCGCTCTGGCCCGCGCATGGAGTTTTTGATTCAATGGGAAGGGCAAATACCGACCGAAGCCACGTGGGAAGAAGGGAGCTTGTTGAAAACACATTATCCCCATCTAGATCTTGAGGACAAGATCTGTCTTGGAGACCTGGGTAATGATACAAGGCGACCAGGTGTTGGCCCAACAAAGTCAGCAGAGCAAGCAATTGGGCCTAGGAATGATGACAAGCCCAAACGTAGCAGGGTGAAGCCAGCATATTTGAAAGACTATTCTTGAACTAAAAGACAAAATTGTTACAAGGATAGATGGTTCTAGATAGCCATTAGCTGGCAACGGTTATATTTACAATTTCAGTATTTCAGTCTTGTAGTTTGTTATTCCATCAGCAGTGTAGTAGTCGACAGGTGTCCTATGATCCTGAAATGTAGGAACCAGAAAAAAGTGTAAGAAGGCTATATAAAAGCCACAGTAGAAATTAATGAAATCAATGAAAATTATTCCAGAAAAATCCTCTTCTTTCCCAATAGACTTTCCCACTGCACTTTGGGAATTTAATTTCCTTTCTTTAGTACTTGAGTGCTTGCATCAATAACCTATCCCATATTTTTTTAGAAAATACATACATTACAATTCTGAATTTAACCAAGGGGTTTACTGAATCTTAGAATTGGGTTCAATTCGTATGGCAGTAATTCTCTGAAAAGGCAAGTTACAGAATACAAGCATCACTTTTTCTTCTTCTTATTTTTCTTTATTATGTACGAGTATCATTATCAAGCTGTTATCCAGACTTGTATTCTAGCCCTCGAATATAATAGTCTTGCCTTGCCACTCTAAACTTTATGATTATCATAGTTGTGCAATAGCCAGATAATAACCATATAAACTCAAGTTTCGTTGCTTTTGCAAACCCATATTTATCTTCGGTCATTTTGGTGAACCATGCGATCTATCTTTCCCCTAGCCCAGTCAAACAATATGGGAAGCCCAAATTGATGAAAGCAATGACATAATGTAGTTGGGCTTGAATTCAAGCAACAAAACGCAGAAACTTAGTTTATATATATAAAATAGGATTGATCGTTACCTTAAATTGACGGAAGTAGGAGAAATTACCTATAAATGAAAATTAAAATTTGGGTATAATAGTCTAGATGAATCATATGATTGATTATGAAATAATGATTTATATATTTTTTTTTGTACGCAAAAGAAGTATATAGATAAATAGTACAGTGGATACTCTAACCTATACATAAGAGAATCATATGGAGAGAACGCATAGCAGGAAGACAATGCCTGAGGGAGCAATGAAAGTGTCAGAAGTCTGAAGATCCAACACCTCGCCTCACTCCAACAGCAGAAAAGGCATAAGAACAACCCAGCACAAGAATGAAGAGGCAACCCATGGAACCGTGAATTATCCGACCATGGTTGCAGTAGAGAGTAAACTGTAGTTTCAATTTATAGAGATAAAACCTAGTTAATGGACAATTAATTGTTACAATTTAATACAAGTAATAATATGATTAGCTTATTATACTCATGAACTTTTTTTCTTTTTTGACTGCATTATACTCATGGACTTAAGTACTCTAGATGTATGCAAAAAAATTAAATATTTGGAGAGTATTACTAATTAAATAAAATCCCTACTAAGGTTAGCTTGGGAAGAAGAGGAATTTTAAGTGGTGAAGAAACTCTATTCAGTGTTCGGTGTGGTAAATTTGTAATTAAGGAAGAAGAAGATGTCAATCATCTATTTATAAGGTATGAGACATCATATAAGGCTTGAGGTTGGTGCTTTAATTGGTGGGGCATTTCTGCAGTCATTCTTAATACTTGTGAAGACTTCTTATGGCAGCTTGAAGGTTTTTCATTAGAAAATTGGTTGGCCAATGTATGGGTATATGTGTGCTTTGCAATAGTTTGGTTGATATAGATATCAAGGAATAATTTCATTTTTGACCACCAGGAAGTGTTAAGTGGTAACATATTGG
Organism: Echinosophora koreensis; assembly: GCA_035048595.1. NCBI lineage: Eukaryota > Viridiplantae > Streptophyta > Magnoliopsida > Fabales > Fabaceae > Echinosophora > Echinosophora koreensis. The sequence continues at coordinate 593,853 of JAPCYP010000008.1, forward strand.
AAAAAACACAGGCTCTATCTCGGGGGTGGCTATCCTCTGAGGGAAAGTTGAAAAATGTTTCTTTCATTGGTGTAATTATTCCTGTAACATGTTTATCTAAGTGAAATTGAACCATTATTTTGTAGGATAAGATTGTGTCTGCTTTCTTAATTAGCTATAGGTGTTTTACTGTTGTCAGTGTTTTGAGAGAAAAAGGGGTCTGGTTTTGCTGCTGGCTAAGTATGGAAAACTATTATCCAAGTGAGGGTATAGTCTTCTGTTATGTTATTGTTGTCTGTTTCTGTTGTAGCAAGTGTGGAGTTTGTTGTTGGTTAAGTTTTTAAGTTAAATGGGTTAGGCCTATTTTAGCTATGTTAATGGATGGTATTTTGGTGTTAAAACTGTTATGATATCTTTTATTTATAAAAAAAAAACACACAATCATGACTTGATAATTATTGGATTAGAATTAGGTTGGCCAACATGATGTAACATAGTTGGTAGATAACTGGTCCCCTAAACATCTGGTCAGGGGTTCAATTCATGGCTTATGTGTATTGAAGAACATCTGTTGGGAGAGGTCAATCCCTTAAATGGATCTCAATATCTCGATGGATTAGTCTCTGGCTCCCGACCGGAGGATACTCGGATTCACAAAAAAAAAAGAATTAGGGTGACCCGATATGTAGCCTATGGCATTGTTTGGTTTGCCAAAAACGCTAGCGTCTAGCGTTTAGCGGATAACAGATGGAAAATGAGCCTCGTTTGACAATCGTTTTTAAAATTAACGTATAGCATTTTTCCACTAGCGTATCGCGTTTTTTCTAGACGCTACTTGAAGTAGCGTTTGAGCTTATAGCGTATCACTTTTCCTTTCATTTTTATCCTTACTATCTTAATTAAATTCCTTACTTATCCTTCACTAACAAAATAAAATATTAATAGATATCAATATTATTTTTGTTATGCCATATTATTTAAAAAAAATAATTAAAACTAAATAAATATTAAAATTAAAAATTAATATTTTAATCTTTGAAATGATAAATAATTTAAAATAAATTAAAGTGTTAAAATTGATAATTATTTTAAAATAAATAATACATATATAAATACATATATATAATTTATATAAAAAATGCAAACATGTCCTTTTATGTAATTTTACATTAATCAGCTAGTCCAACCGCTAGTTTTATCAAATACTTTAAATCCAATCAGCTAGTTTATCCGCTATCCGCTAGCTTAACCACTAACCACTATCCGCTAGTTAACATTAAAATTAATATCTAAATTATTGAATTAAAAAAGTATGAAACTAAAATTAAGATATGCTTTACTACAATATATGTTTCAAAATAAATTATAAGATTTGGATTTTCACTCATAAAGTGAAAAAAAAAAAAAAGAAGCAGCATAAGGCCGGGAAGTAAATCACAAAATCCTGAAAACTTGTATTTCATTATATCCGGTAGTTATCAAAGGGTTCAGTCATAAATTAGTTCCAGCAGTGATTACCTCACTCTACCTCACCTAGGACTAGTTGAACCGTGAAAGTTCATACAGTAATTCTTTGTTTTGTACCTCTAAAGGTGAAAACCATTATTATAGAGATGCTTTACCCTTTTTTCTTTATTTAACTTACAAATCTACTTAAGTAGCCTTTAACATTGAGCTTGGGATCATGCAAAAGGACCGGGAAGAAATCTGGACTTGCTTTCCCGGATTTCTGATTTTCTTTCCCTATGATTTGCTCTTGCAGTTCCTAACTTCATTTAATAATAATAACTTCACAATTTGCTTTAACGCTAATGCCCTACTAATTCACCACCAGTGTCCCAACGTGCACACATTTATGATTTACCATAGTACTAGTACCATACTAATATATATGCTGCAATGAGAGCACATATATAATGCGTGCGTTGAGCTTTAGCAGATAAAAGTTCAGCCGCCCGGACATGTAGTGTTGTTAGTCAGTGTCGGTAGACACTCTGTATGAGTACTATGTTACCATACTTATCTTTCAGGACACTAATTTGGTTGGCAATTCATTTGTGGTTTCTGCCTCAGCTTCCATTTATTATATGCTCTGTGGATTGGATAAGTATTCCACTTTGTAATTTTTTTTTCTTTTTTTCTTTTTCCTTGGGATTTTAGTTATAGCAATCAAGGTTATTGTTCGATGATTTTATTCACATGGCACTTGATGTGAGCAGCAATACCACCAGCTACGTTCTTTTTATAAACAATGGGTGTTTTATAAACTCAAGACATATTTGACCAGTTTTTTCTATATATATCCTTATACTAGAATTAAATTGAAATATCTTGAAAATACATAAAACCTTCTAAGTATATAAATGGTTAGTGGAGTATGGAGTAAATGTGTTAGAATTTGTAAATAATTAATGGTAGAAATAAGGGTATTTTGGCACAAATATAAACATATTAATGATTTCTTAATCTACGTATAGAAACCTTAAATTATCAAAGAAAAAGAACGGAGGGAGTAGTTTCTTGTGATATTTAATTAATTATTGATTGTGTGCATGATATGAATCTTTGATTTCATTGTCCATCCTACTACCTCTATGGTCATGCATGACCTTTAATTCCGAGAAATTGATGGTGTCTCAATTATACGGGTTAACAATATGTGTCAAATGAATAATGGACTGATAAATCATTCTTGAAAAGTTGGCAACTTGCTGGAATTCGTTAACGGTTTGATACACATAACTATACACATAACAATATGTTATGAAGAATGTTAAACGAAGGTTGGTCCAGTCGATAAAGATATGACTCATAACCCACAAAGTCATGAGTTCGAATCTCATTACCGATGCGAGGACCTCTTTGGTAGATAATATGTAAATACCTCTGTAAGCGCTCTTTGAGACGGCCTTGGCGAGGCCCCCGGAACCCAACTCACCTAAACTTTCGTTTACCAAAAAAAAAATTTATTGGGACTTAATGGATTTCATATTTTAAAGAGTGTTGAACTTAGTTTTTCAATAAATTGTTTCTTTTTTAGTATCCTTAATCAGTGTCCTTGAGATACTGGTTAGCATGACCCATACATTATTAAAGTCATAGTTAACCGATTTAATAATGATATGAAAATTTGGTTTGTAAATACAATCTCACTAAAAAAATAATACAGGGAACCCCGAGGGGTTGGTCTAATAGAGTATGACAGGGGTATTGTATATGGTAGGTTGTAGGTTCGAGTCCTCATTAGTCTCATTGGAGGAAGGTAAATGTAAATCCTTTTATAAGTGCTTATAGAACCCCGAAGGTTTTTTCTACCTTAGAATGGAGCATCATCCCCTCACCCTAAGCTTTATTCATATTAAAAAAAAAAAAAAAACAATAACGGAATTTTAAAGGATGTGAAATTGTGATATTTCTTACGGTGTGTTTTTCATTATCCAGCCATTCAATTGGTTGAACTACAATTTTCAAAAATACAATTTAGAGTAAAAAATAAATTTAAGGGAGATGATCTCATGCATGCAGCTCTAAAGTTGCAGATGATCTAGATCCTACTGGGAAAAAAAATGTATTTTTATCTTCCGAGTTGGCATATATAGAACACTAGTTGACTTGGTTTAGTACGGACGAAGATTTATTATCTCATTTCCTTATACCACACCCTATATCTCAATCAATATTATTTTGTCATGTTAGTTAGTTTTTTTTATATAATATTAAAATGGTAGAATATGTGACAAAATAATATTGGTTGTGGCGGATTGTGATATAAGAAAATGAGACAACTAAACTTCATCAAATTAGTACTTCCTCAAAAAAACTTGGAGTAAGTTATTAATAATCATTTTCTGCTTGCTTGGACAATATGTTTGTAAACCTATTTCAGTTGAATTTATTGAAGACACGATATATAGATTACTGGTTCAAGTATTTCCTTCAGAATACTAAATATATTGAAAAAGAATTCAATTACAATTTGAACTAGCTTATACTTACAATTGGGTTAAAAAAAAAAAAAAAGCAACTAAGATGCATTCACCAATAACCACTGCATTGATTATGGTTGACTGGTTTGGCTAGCAAGCCATTTCAGGTTGAACCATAGAACTAAGGCATTATAGTATACTGATGAACCTGAGGCATAGGGACCAATTATATGTCATTGACAAAACAGGAAAAGAGAGCACACAATTAGCTTACTTCCCTATAGTTACGCACCAAACCTTCTGGCTCAAGCGGTTCGATCCTTATAATGGTTTGTGGCACTGGAACCACATGTGCTTGCTTTCCAACAATCTTTTGGCAAGTCTTAATGAGGCATTGTCTACACTTGGGGCAAGATGAGTGTGAACTCAGCCATTTATCAATGCAGCAAACGTGGAAACCATGGTTGCAAATGGGCAAAATGCGCACCTTATCACCACTAGTGAACTCTGAGAGACATATCACACACTCAGGGTCCAAACCTGGAAGATTCAACTCAGCTGAGTAGCTCACTATAGGGAAAGTCTTAAGAGCTTTCTTCTTGATTCCTGTGTTGGCCAATCGAGATGACGTGTTGCTTGTGCTTGATGAGTCGGTATTAATGACTATGTTTGAACACCTTAAGACACACCTTATGATGGAGTTCAAACCCAATGAACAAATAAGAGCACACAATAGAACTGTGACTACCATGACAACATTTGCATCAAAATTACGGCCTCCAAGGGATAAACTTGTTGAGTTGTGGCTGTTTATGGAAGAGTTGGGTGATAGGTTAAGTGGGTTTTGAAGGAGTAGCCTTCTTGAGTGGAAGTCCTCCCCAAGAAGGTCGTGGATGAGGTGTGAAGTAAAGGAAGTAGAAGCATACATGTTTGTTGGTGTTCTTGATGAGTAGTTAGTTAGATAGCTCCTTGAGGTTGGTTGCCTTAGGGGATTTATATATAGGGTAGGGAAGTTAACATGGTATAGCTAGGATATGGTATCTGGCTTTAATATAAAGTATGAGACTAGCTATATGTTATTAATTATTTGGTGTCTGGTTGCTTATTAGAATATTCCTCAGGGGTTTCGGCCAGATTGGGGTTTTTAACTTTTTATCTTGTTAGGGATAGATAGCATATGGATCTTCCACTTACTCAACCTTTTGTCAATTGGTCTTTCTAATCAAGATGGGTCCATTTCAATGCCACTTTCACTTTTATATTTATCTTTTGGCGTATACCAAGCATATAAATATTGTATATAAAGTGTTCAAATAATGAAATTACATCATAGATCATATTGCTGTTTGCCCCTTATAAGCAAGAAGGGATTGTGAAGCTTCCCGATGGAGATGACTTGAAATAGCTGAAAAATATGGCTTTTCAATGATGTCTCATCTTTGGGGTCCCGCTGAAAAAGGTCGAGGCAAGTGGTATTGTCCATACTTGCCCACTAGTGGAGTTCAAGGAAAAGGCTTTTGTTCTCGTTGCCACCAACTTCCCTTTTGGTGTACCTCAACGCATATGACAAAGCCACATGGTACTCTTGCAATGCATCAAGCATGAGGTTCATACCTTGAACATCATTCATCGAATAGCCATGGGAGCATTACCTACTTCTATGACAAAAGCAAAACAAAAAGATGAAAAAAAAAAAAACCATCTTTTGATTTTGATACGTTGTTAATTATCTGATAATTAATTCCTTATCAACTCTAATCAATGTGTAGGAAATAATGCTAATTGATTGTTAAGATAAAAAGAAAAGGTTGATTGGTTGTTTTATATTTTTCTTTTACACTAGAAACACTTTGTAACTGGGATAAATGCTTGTGTTTGAAGTTTGAACTGATAAGGATCCTGTGGAGTTCCGAAAAAATTGCAGATCTAATGGTGTGTTTGGTGTAAGAGAAAATAAGAAGAGAGAAAAGATAGGAGAGAAAGGGAGAAGAAAAGATGATTTTCTTTTATTTGGTAAGCAAGAGTAATAGAGAAGAGATAAGAAATTGGGTGGGACCCACCCAAAATTTTATTCTCTCCAAAGATGAGAAGAAAATGAAGAAGAAGAAAAGAGAATATACTCATTATATTTCTCCTCTGTTTCTCTCAGATTTCTCTTACACCAAATAACACATCAAATCTACTCTATTTATCATATCTTTCCCTTTTTTCATATTCTTTCTCACCTCTTTCTCTCTTCTCCTTTTCTTCTCACAACCAAACAAAGAATAAAAGAACTCTAGAGGATCCTCTCTTGTATTTGAACAACTATAGTAATCTTATAAAATTTATTGTTAAAAATTTATTTTTAAATATTTAAATAACACAGTGTTGCACAACAAGGGTGTAGAGATCCCAACTACTGCGAGGAGTTAGTAAAAGATAAAAGAAAATGGCATTACTCCGGAACCCATAGAAAACATATGGTTTTGAAACCCTTATTTTGTGGACCAACAGATTGATGCCACATATCTAATCATGCCACGTCATTTTAGTGTTGGTTTTGTTGTATTTTAAAAAAAAAAGTTGCACAAGAATCGTTAGACTTTTCAAAATTGCACGTAAGTTAAGAAAACCCCATTCCAAATCTATGGATTCTGGACATCTAATCTCAAGAGCAAGGATTTGGTGCCTTGGAGTTTGGTGCCTTTGATGATTTTAGGTAAAAATGAGATGAGAGAGATAGGAAAAAATGAAGGGAAGAGATGATAGAGAAAATAAGATATGAGAGAGATAAAGAGAAAGGTACAAAGACACCAAGTCCAAAAGTATCAAATCCATTTTCCTAATCTCAGCTTTTCTTCCTTTGAAACCGTCCATTCTTTGCTTCATAGTTTGTGCCTTCCCCATGCTTAAACATAACTACCTATTTCACTCATTGTATTTCACTCATGCCTTCACCAATGCCTCCACCAGAGGATGATGACGAACTTTGCGATGGAAGTGTTGCGTAAGGCCGGACCGGAAAGTATGCAGTTGGGGTACGAATTTGGGAGCAATTACTTTTGAAAATTTCAACCAAAAAATGAAGCAAAAATGACCCACTTCAATCTCCCAATTTACATTAACTATTTTCAAAATGACTTGAGACTTCCTTTATATGCTATTATACGACTATTATACTGAAATATCGAAGCAATTAGTTTCATGTATTGAGAGATCTATTCGGGTTTTGCTCGTGGGTCGTAAGACCCGTTTTTCTGCAGAACGGGGCGAAGAAGAAGAAGTTCCTCACTCCGCAGCGAGCTTCGTCATTTGGGACTGTTGTATTTATCTATTTTAAGTTTCTAGTGTATAAATGGAATTTTATTCTTTTTTTTTATCCTGGCAATTGATGTAAGACCAGTAATCAAATTTTTATTTGAAGAAGATTTTGGATTTATCAATTGTTTATCAGGTAATATTTTGACGTCATGCAAAGTTCCAATTTTTAAAGAGATTATTTCGAAAAATTTTCTGAAAATCCTCATTTTTTATACAGTTAATCCGTTTTAAATAAAACATGGTGTTACACCAGGTTTTTTTTTTGCCTTTTTTTTTAATTTTTTTAATTTCTAAAAAAAAAATATTTTTTTATTATTTTTTGGTTCGAACCAAATCAAACCAAACCAATTTTAATTGGTTCGGATATTGTTATTGACCTTTTTAAAGTTTATAATTTTTGTTTTTTTAAATATTTTTAGCCAGGAAAAGGTAGCAAGGCTACCGTGTTCTTCAAAAAAGTTTAGGGTCGTAAGAGTCGAACCAATAATTAGATGAATTTGAAAAACAAACCAAACCAACCAATTAAATTGGTTCGTTTTTTCCTTTTTTTGTGTTCGGCTCCGAATTGAACCAAACCCAATGGTCATTAGTTCGATTATTTGGAACCGAACTAATTACTATATTTTAATATTTATATATATTTTAATATTCAATATATATATATATCACTTTATCAATTGACAAACTTTTCTTCTACTGTTCCTGTAACAGTAGAAGGAGTTGCCAAACGAACCGAACCAATTTTGATGGTTCGGATTTTTTATATTATTTTATTATTAATTTTTTAAAGTGTACATTTTTTTTAAATGTTTCTTGCCAAGAAAGGTAGCAAAACTATTGTGTTCTTCGAAAAGTTTAGCGGCGTAAACCCGAACGAATAGTTCGATGAACCGATCCAATTAAATTGGTTTGTATTTTTTTTGTGTCCGGGTCTGAGCCAAATCCAATGGTCATTGGTTCAGTTATCAGGTTCAATAAATTTTGGAACCGAATTAATTACAATATTTTAGTATATATATATATACACTTAATATTTATTATATTTAAATATATATTTATATTTAAATATAAATATTATTTATATATTGACATGATCCCTAACCTCTTGATCCTTGTGCTAAACGGTAGATAAGTAAATTATAATCATGGTTGAGAATTGATTTTGAAATTATATGATAGATAAAAGAGTGAAATATTCTCATAAATATAATATGATTTATATTTCAACTCATATTTCAATAAAATCTGCATTATATTGCTTTTGAAAAAAAAATCTTATACGCACCCGTGCAGTACCGCACGGGTTATTACACTAGTTTATCTTAATTCAAGGTAAAAGACCGAAGCAATTGGTCTCTTAAACCCAAGTAACGACCAAAGCAATTAGTTCAAGGTAAAAGACTATGTTACCTTGAACCAACAGGAAGCATCAAAGGACCAAAACAATTTGTCTTACCGGAGCTGTCGTATCGTGCAAAGGAGGAAGAAGAATGAATCCCAGACAAATAAGTGAGTGAGTTATTTGGCAAAAAGAAATGTTGGATCCAAACTAAAAATAATAACATAAATTAGTAGGGACTATTTTGCAAAAATGAAAATTGAGTGTCTTAATAATAAATACAATAAAATGTCATCATTAAATCACAATTAATGTAATTATGTCCACATGTACAGGATTTTAAAACCCTTGGTTTTACGTGGGTTTGATAGAAATTCTCAAAAAGAAAATTTGTATTATTAGCGGCATTTGCTCGGAAGTCATATTCGAACCTACCTAACAGGAATCAAAACATATTTCTAGAAGTTATGTAACAACTTCTGTATACGCTACAAAGTAGAATCTCGGGCAATTGAGTTAAATATTAAAAAAAAAAATATCTTGAAGGCTAAATATAAATATTTTATTTAAGAAAATCATTAATCATGTATCACCTTGTTAATGCTAATTTTATTGTATTGATTGTAAGTAGTTAGATCACAATTAATCTTCACACTAGGCAAGTAGTTAGATTGCAATCTCTTGGATATGATGTGTTGTGACACCTAATTAATTAAAGCAGCCTTGTAATCAGTAACAAATCATCCAAATGGCAAGATGTTTAAGCCAGGTTTGATCTAATAGTCTCCAGCTGTACTTTTACACGAAAAGTGCTTGTGTATAGAGGTAGGATATTATAAATTGAATAAATAAAGGTACGAGGAGACAAGTGGAGAGGGTTTTCTTTTTCGCCTTTTTATTTGTTTAGCTTTGTGCTGTGTAATCAGTAACCGTGGAAGACAAGTAAGTATAAGCTCTTGGCTTGACAGTCTTGATCAAACGCGATGCTTTTGCTTTTTCGTTCTGGCTGTATATTACAATTTACAAGTACCACTATTAGGTTCCGTATCTTTATGGGTTGGATCTCACTAATATTATTGTTTCTCCGGACCCACGTCTAAGGAAAGAATAATATTATTTGCACAACATTTTAACCTCAAAAGGAGATAGAGATTAGATGAGTAGCATGAGCCGCATAACTATACATGACATAATAATTAAATTAAGCAGATATTAGATTAATTAATCATGTTGTTCTAGAATAATAAACAAATTGGATTTGTTACAGAATAATCATCTAGGATTTCCTCGTATCCATGTGCTACCAGCTACTAGCTAGTGCTAGGGATGCATACGACCCTTTTTATGGATTGATGGAGCCGGTATATACGACCATGGTAAATTAAGGATATGCAATTATATTGGATTTGTTGAAATGAATCTCCCTCTCCACTACAAGTTAGTCACTACTCAGTACTAACAAGTGGCTGATTAAATTACAAGTGAAAGGTTGCTCTGCATTTGTAATATTGGTCTACAGTTTAAATTGCAGTTTCGCCTACCTTCTGATTAATTGTATCATTAATAATTAATCTATGACCAACTTGTTTCATTAATAATCATCATCATCTATATCTCGGGTTTATGTTTAATGATTCAGTGCCGTGTTTGACACCTTAATCTTAGACATCATAAATTCTTTTTGGCTCTCTTGATGGCAAAAAATTTCTTTTGAAACATGTATATCATATATGATAAATGTTACCCAATGGATGTGACTCAGTTGGTTACGCAAGGTGAGCTTGTGGGAGGAGAACCAGAGTTCGAATCCCACAGAACACATCTTTGGGGAGGGGCGGAGAACCTTAACTGTGACTAAGAACCCAAGCAGATATTAGCCTCATAGCTGGTCCAAATGATCTAAGCTTATGGGGATACTTTGTAGACCCACTGAGGAGCCAAAAACCCTAATTACGGTGAGTTCCTACCAAAAAATATATGATAAATGTTCTGTCATATATATATATATATATAATATTACCCTTTATATATGTTATAAAAAAAAATAAAAATATTACCCCCTATATATATAAACTATAGTATTGAAATATAGTTGAAAAATAAAAAATGATAACTTGGCTAGCTGGAATATACACATTCAATAATACGAAACAACGCATTTTTATTGTCAGATCATCTGAGAATCTTTTTGCTAGCCATGAAGTGAGCAACTAGTATGCACAAGTAGGGTATCCAGCGTGTATATATAACTATATATACATTCATGTCACAAACCACAATAACATTAAAATTGCAAAGTAAGTGTGATGTTAGCAGGACAACAAAAAAGGACCATATTATTTCTGCTTATAGTTTGCGCAAATTGGATTAAACTATTTCCTTGCAAGATCTCATGGTTGATCTTTCTTGAGTTCTTTTCAGGATTGAATATTTCACTTTTTTGGCTTAGCCAAGTTTCTTTTATCCTTTTGTCTCATGTCTTGGTGTTCCCCTTTATAAGGCCACCCACTTCATGTATGGTTTTACTTTTGCATCCGTAGGAGTGGTTGAGGCCTCACTACAGGATAAAACTTTTCAGTTGTTTAATCTCATGTATTGCCCATTACTCGAACAAAGAGAACTTGAAGGTACATATAGGACATACTGATACTGCAATCAGGTTATCCATAATAAACCTATCGGCTATCATTTTTCATTCTTATCTTGAAAGACAAACTACGACACTAATATTATAAATGCAACTATGCAAGTAGTAGGACTAGGATATGTTTTCCAAAAAGGAGTCGTGCTCCCTAAACAGATTCCAATTGCAGTACAAGAAATTAAAACTGAAATTATACGGACAAATGTCATTGGTAAGGATCTAAAGTTGCTTATAAATACGCACTTTTTTCCTTTCGCAGGCAGCTTCGTCCCACAATCACTGACAAACCTTTCCCTCTTACTTTGGTAGAGTTGTGAGTCTGCCCTACGTCCTAGGACCAGCCCATCTAGCCCACAATAATAGCCCAGTCTATTTAGTTCATAATTAAAGCTGTCAAATGGGCCACCCTAGCCCATTTAGCCCTAGCTCGTGTGGGTCAGGGCCAAATGAGCCACAGGACCAAAAGGTCCACATTAAAAAAAGCCCACAGGACCAAAAAACACTAAAAAGCCCTAGGAGCCAGGGCGAGCCCATGGGCCATACTTTTTTGTGATAGTCCTATTTATTTTATTTTTTTATAAAACTTGACAAAAAGAACAATAATTATAATCACTCTAATATTATGTAATAATATCATTCAACTTATAAAATTAATTATTCAAATATGTATTAAATGCTATAGTGTTCTCTTTTTTCATCCTTGTTTTTATATGAAATGAATTGTTAAAATAGAAAACTAATATCAAATTATTGCAATAGATAATATTCCAGCTAAGGGAAATCATTCACTTGGATTACTTAAGTAGTTGTGCGGTTAGTGAAGGAAAAATTATAGTATTTAATACATATTTAAATAGATAATTTCATAAGTTAAATGATATTATTACATAATGTTAGAGTGATTATAGTTGTTGTTCTTTTTGTCAAGTTTAAAAAAAAAAATAAAAAAAATAGGTCTATCAAAAAAATTATGACCCATGGACTGGTCCTGACCCTTAGTGTATTTTAGAGCTTTTCGACCCTGTGGGTTTTTTTTTAATGTGGGCCTTTTGACACTGTAACCCATTTGACCCTGGCCCACATGGACTAGGGTTAAATGGGTTAGGGGCGGTCCATTTGACGGCTCTATCCTTTGGGTCGATGGGGCTAGATGGGAACCGTCGATAAAGGCTGCATAAGCACCTGAATAAGCCTCATCTCAGACTCTTCCTATTTGTTATAAGCACACATAATGTTACATAATAAATTAATATCATATCATAATGAAAAAATTATAGATGAATAAGAAAGGGGACTTACAACCATCCATCTTGAAGCGCTCATGGATAAACTTGCTGATCTCGTCCAAATGCGATCAGTATCGAGCTCTCTCTCCTGCAATATAATACAAGGATAAATAAATAAATATGTAACCAAAAAATACAACCATTGATTATTAATGAAAAATGATTAACCATTAATATTAATTTTGACAGTCCCACGTTTACTAGAGATATGACCTAAAGTAGTGTTTAAGGCTTGACAATCTTCACCTTATAAAAGATGTTGCAGAATCCAAAAGGAACAAGCTGGATTAGGTGCTGCTGCATCAGCAGAACCAACTGTAGCAGGAGGACAAGGTCAAGAGATAAGATAGTTATAACAAGGAAGATACTAGATACTAGATTAACATTAACATGATAAGATCCTCCTAAGACTTGGTCAATACATCTATACCCACATTTATCCACGTTCCATATGTCTAGTCCCGGGTTTGTCGAGATTCATGTTATTCCACCCACATGAATTTCACTCTTCACATGTCCGGTGCTTAAACCTTTTTTTTTTTTAAACCCTCTTCATCCAAAATCTGATAAGCAAAATCACAATCAACCTTCAGCCATTCTCACCACCATGTCCTTTTCATTCAAAAACAAGACCACCACTGGACTACACCACCACCAAAAATGGCATTATTATAAGACTGAAAAGATTAAACAGAGAAACAACACAACTGACAACACCAATTACGAGGAGAAGAGTTTGTTAGTTTGAGAACTGAACCACACACCCCAAAGATCGTCCTTTCCGGTTTTTGGATCTGCACTTTTCCAATTATATATCGAACACAAACTTTATCATAGGTCGATACCAATTTTCTCTGGTGAACTAGGGATAGTGCATGGTTGCAGGGAGTAAATCGAGCTAAAAAGAACAGATTAAACGGACACTGTTGTATATATTACAAGCTGTTTTTGTAACACACACATAGATACAGCCGTGCATAAAAATTATCTTATTTGCAAAATGGAAAAACCGGTTATTGAAAAAATTAATAGTGACTCTTTAAAAAAATTTAGGGAGCTACTTTTAGTCCTAAAAAAATAAATTAATCATTTAGTCCCTCAAATTTTCAACACGGGGCGTATTAGTCCATAGATTTAGTTTCGACGTTCATTTAGTTGCCTACCTGTCCCATTAACCATCCTATTTGACTCGTTAGTGGTACTGTATGGCTTATGACGAATTTCCTCTATAGAAAACGAATAAAAAGTGAAAAACTTGCACAATTTTAAAATTCAAATACCTGAAAATTATGCATTTTTCTCACTTTTTCATCAATTTTTCATGGCTTAAATTCGTTATAGGCCACACAAGAACAATAACGAGCCAAGTAAGATGGTTAATATGACACATAGACAAGTAAATAGATGTCGAAACTAAATCTAGTGACTAATGTGTCCTGCATTGAAAAATTGAGGGGACTAAATAATTAATTTTTTTTTCAAGACTAAAAGTGGGTCTCCAAAATTTTTCAGGGACAATTTGGGCCTTCACTCAAAAAATTATTGAACACGACGACCCTGTAGGTACACCACATAACAATGATTTCTTTTCAAGTTGGGCTCAGGCTAACGTTGAATTGGTGGTAAGATCAAGAAGCCTCAATAAGGAGACAGCCATGATACAATGACTAGGCTCCCATCCTCCTTATGACCCAGAAACACAACAAAGCCTCTCCCATCTGCGTCTTAGTCCATTACTCCTTTATTATAATTGGGTATTGGGTATGCTTATGGCCCATATCCACTCTTTTTATCTGACTTGGGCCAAGAGTTAGCACATCGTAGATTAGTTTTTTTTTTTTTTTTTTGAGGAGGCATCGTAGATTAGTATATGATGATATGATAGGATTTAAAATATTTTATAGTTCTGTAGTCAAGAAAATAAAATAAATGAGTTCATTTTTTTATAGAATATCAGTATATAATTTTTTACATTACCAATCAATTATACATTATCTTATGTGTGAATTTTATGATAATTACTATAAGAGTCAAATAGTTTTAATGACATGATTCTAACATTTAAAAAAAACTTTTATACTATCAATATACTACAATTAAATCTAATATGTAACTTTACCATCTACGCTACACTAATATAAAAATACAACTCAACCATCAGTAGCAAGAATTTAGCTTATAAAAAAAAAACCATCAGTAGCAAGTACGTTTGCTTACATGGCATGATCAGAATAAATATGAAAAAAAAACTTATAATCAAGTGGTAAAAATTATAGAAATATGAGTGATTCGAGTAAGAGTAACTTACCCATACCAATATTATGTAAAAAGAGATTTTACAATGAGAATATATTAAAATCAGATGCTTATATATTTTTCAGTGAAATAAAAAATTTAAGGTGAACGAAGTATCTTCTCATCTCATGAACAAGTCAAACAACCAATAAGCTACCTCAGTGAGGTTTTTTAATATATGATTATAGTTTATTTATTAACAAAAGACTTGGATTCGATTTCAAATCATATTATTATCGTAATGAAAAGGTTGGTCAGCAAAACTTGCCCATTCGCAAATTATTGTCTTTAATAGAGGCAAAATTCAAATATTCAATAATTGAACAAGTGAAGATGAGGAAAAATTCTTTTATCGTCATGGAGGAAGAGTTTTTTCTCCAAAATCATATGAGCCATTGGTTAAGCAAAATTAAAATAAAGAAGTGAGGATGGGGGAGAGAAAAGACTTCATGGTTAAGTTGCTTTAAGGGTGAAGAATATGGATAAAGTGCCTATTAGGTACAATCAATTAGACACTTATTAGTCATTAAAGTATAATAATTTGGAAAGATAACAAAACAAATAAATCTCATATGAGCATGATGCATATTAAACACAAACAATTAAATATTTATTAGTCATCAAAGTAATAATTTAAAAAGACAATAAATCCTTTCATAAAAAAAGA
Organism: Echinosophora koreensis; assembly: GCA_035048595.1. Taxonomy (NCBI): domain Eukaryota; kingdom Viridiplantae; phylum Streptophyta; class Magnoliopsida; order Fabales; family Fabaceae; genus Echinosophora; species Echinosophora koreensis. Next base: position 609,292 of record JAPCYP010000008.1, read on the forward strand.
CAATAAATCCATTTCTACAGTTATTTTGAAGTTATCTTGAAATTTTGATTGATGGAGTGTGTTTGATTACATGGTGAACAACTATATAATTAATTTTGTCATCTGTCAAACACGATTTTAGTAAGAATGAGATATTTGGTTACTGACGAATAAAATTGATTTTACCCTCAAAAGTGATTTTAACTAGAAGTTACAGAAAATAACATTTATATTAGGTTGAAAAATTTACACTAAATTTTATATCAAATTTATTTTCAAAATTAGAACATTTAAACATAAATCAATTTACTTTAAACTTAATTCTAACCAAATCAATTTTACGTTTAAAATCATGTTTATCAAACTTTTATCTAAACACACACGGAATCTACACATAATCATTCTAAAATTATCTTAATATTTCTGATGAATGGCACACAAGAATCACTATGGGCTCTAGGGAAATCAAAAGATATCATAGGATTTGATCAAGTAAAATGATGGTCACTTGAATGGGCTCCGTAAAGTGAGATGGAAAAGGAAAAGAGATAGATCATAGGAGTTGATCAAGTCTCTGCCCACTGGTCCCACTCTTCACCACTCCTAAATCAGTCTACTCCCATTCATTCTTCTTCTTTGATATTTCGTGTAAAACTCACACAATATAGGATAAGAGTAACACCACACACAAACAAAGGAAAGACCCCATCAACCCTTAATCACAACACAACTAACCTTCTTTCACTTGTCACAGTTACACTTCTTTCAATTCGAACCCTCTCACAAGACACAAGGTAACCCCTCTTCTCTTTCACTTCACCCCACATGCAATTTCTGCATATTAATATGAAAGTTTTAAAATTTAGAATTGTGGTTGGTCAGGGAAAGAATGGCACGAATGTTAATCTATTAGGGCAAACGCGTTTCTTCTTCTATAACACTACTTTCTTGCCGGTTGATGTTGTTGTCGTTGTTTTTTTCTTTTCTTATAACAACCTAGTAATTGTATTGTTGTTTCGCTTACATTTGAATTTTGAATTCGTTGTCTCTGATGTTGTTGCAGTGAAACGGTTTGAGATATTCCCATTTGGGGTCTAAGGTAAGTACTAAGTGGTATTAATTGGACCTTTGCTGAAAAGGGTTTGGTTTTGTTCTTGTGTTGTTGACATTTTCTGACTCCTAAAACAATGGCATCATCTCATGGTAATGCACACTCGGAAGCCGCAAAGATGGAACAAATAATCACTGAGTTCTTTGCTAAAAGCCTTCATATAATACTCGAAACGAGGGCACTCTCTATGTCTTCGCGTAATTCGTGTGGTGATCAAGCTGTGTCGTCTCCATCTTCATCATCTTCATCCTCATCCAGTGTGCGGCTGAGGGATAAATGGTTCAATTTGGCGCTCCGGGAATGCCCTGCAGCGTTGGAGAACATTGACCTCTGGCGCCAAAGCAATCTTGAGCCAATTGTGATTGATGTGATTTTGGTGCAGAGGCCTCTGGACTGGGACCCTGTGAGTTTTTCCCCAAAAAGGGTTCTTCCTAGGAGTTCTTCACTGAAAGAAAGATACCCATTTTGCTGGAATAGTGATCGGGAAGAATTGGGAATTGAGGCAAAGAGTGAGAAGATAGTAGAGAGATGGGTGGTGCAGTATGAGAGCAGGAAGACAAGGGATTCTAATAGGAGGGCAAGCAACATTTCTTTGCATAACTTGTATAAGAAATCGACTTTACTTTTGAGGTCTTTGTATGCCACTGTTAGACTTTTACCTGCCTATAAAATTTTCAGAGAGCTTAATTCATCGGCACAGATTCGCGCTTTTACGCTTGCTCACCGGGTATCTTCTTTTGTTGAGCCCTTCACCCGTAAAGAAGAGGCAGAAATGCTGAAATTCGGGTTCACCCCTGTGGATACTTCTTCTGGTAGGCTCTGCCTTTCAGTGATGTATTTCCCATCAGCCTCAGATGTGAGCTCTGAACCGTCAACTCCTTTGTCCCCCCAAGTTATAACTGATTATGTTGGGAGTCCATTGGCAGATCCTTTGAGGAGGTTTCCATTGCTTCCTTCGACAGGATTGCCATCACACGGCTCTCCATCGTCATTGCCATTTTCAAGGCGACATAGTTGGAGTTATGACCATTTTAGAGCTTCGCCTCCTTCCATTGCTTGTTCACCTTCGCCTACACATTCAGAATCACACACATCAGTGTCTATTGCAAATTCTCGGCGTTTTCCACCTTCAAGTTTGCCTCCTCATCCAACTGAGTTGTCATTGTTTCAGAAGAAGAATACAGGTTTTGATGATTATTATCCCTCTCTATCACATACAATTCACAAGTCCGGGTCATTACCATCTACAACACTTTTACGAACTGAAAGTGCTCCGGTCAGCATACCTACTGCTGAAGTTGCTGATTCCCCTGTATACTCTAATAGGCATTATTTGCCTCCATCTCCTCCCTTTAGAGGTTCAAAGTGTGCTTCTAAGACTGATAGAAGTATGAACATGCAAACAGGTGCAACAACTGAGAAGGTATGCTGTATGCTGGCCACAGTGAACTTCTTTTCTTTAGTTCAAACATATCATATTTGTTAAGGCTGTCTTCTGTTTTCCGTAGTTGTTTTCTCTTGGAAAAGATGAGTCGCGAAAATATTCTGGAATCAAGATATCAGCTAACAGCTCGCCACAGATTTCATTTTCCAGAAGCTCCAGTAGGTCTTATCAGGATGATTTTGATGATCCTGATTTTACTTGTCCTTTTGATGTAGATGATGATGACATGACAGATCCAGGTAGCAGGTACTTTGTGACTGAAATTCACTAGGATTTATGCTTCCTTATATGAATTTTGCAAACAAGATATCTGCTTTATCAAGTAGTTGATGCTTTCTTTGGTGGTGTTTGAATTCCTAAAGAAAATAATATAACTGCTATACATTGAGGGTAGATCAGGAACACTTCCATCATACTGGAAGGTCATGCTTCTGGTCTAGGCTAGTCTAGGGTAACAGACTAGTAAGTTCTGCGTAGATTGGGTTTCAAATTATATGTTAATAATTAATTCAGGAATTCCATGTTGCATGAGATATAATACTCTACTAGTTTTAGGTCACTAATTATTTTCCATTGATCTAAAAGGAAAAAATTTGGCTAATAGATTGATAAAAAGTAAAATAAGAAACATGTTTTTTCTAAGTTCCATTTTTTCTGTCTTCATTGAAGTTTTTGACATGTAGGATCAAAACAGTGTGTTTATCACTCTTCTTCCTCTTTTTCCGCTTGAGAGATTGTCAATCCCGGAAACACCACTGCTTTTGATATGCATTAATGTTTGGCTTCACCATTTTTGTGGTGAAATTTTGCATATTTTCTTCCTCAGAAATTTTTTAGGTCTGTACTGTATGATTGGTCCTTGAAATTGTATAAATGTTTATAATTTATATACCAATGACAATGATAATGTACTGACTTAGATGCACTACTTTGATTTAATGGTGTATTTTACTGCTTCTGCCTTTTCCTTCTTTAACGGTGTCTTATGGTCCTATACTCCTATCACTTAAACAATCAACATTGATCTATTTTACTATTTCACACAAGGGATGTTAGAGAGGCTGAATAGACAAAGTAATGGGGTTACCCCTTTATTTATCCTTACTGTTAATTGATTCGAATGAGGGATTCACAATTCTTTGTTGATGGAGAGGGGTGTGTGTGTGTGTATCCTTTCCGGAACCTCAGTGCTGGCATACTATGGATTCCAATATAAAACCAGTGTTAAAATGACTTAAGAATATATTTTTGGGTGGTTTTTTTTTAGCAGGGGGGTTTCTGGTTTGCGATTATACTTTGTTCCCGTTAATGTCATAAGTTCTATTTTATGTTTATAGAAGAAATAAAGTTTAGAGAGAAAAGAGGGAGGTGCAGCTTAGGGGTGGATGACGTATTCTTCAAGAAAGAAAAAGAAAATACATCAGAGAATAATAAAAGGTCAAGAGTGCAGCAATTAGCAATACTGACCAATCTCTATGCATGTTTGAAATGGCAATTCCTTTGAAATAGCCATGAGGGGAACACCTAACAGAGGCCTCACAAAGAATCCGAGTCTGTAATAAGTTAAGAGGCAAAGAGACACCCTTAAAGATGGGAGTATTGTGTACTGCCACCATTTAATGTAGTGGTTTGGATGTTATAGATTTGAGGATCACCCACATCATTGAAAGTAGGGCCAATGAGTTATATGTCTATTGATATTGGACCACAAGCTTGATAAGACTTGCTGCCCAGTGGAAGTTAGACTCATGAAGAAGGATCCTAGCTGATCAATTGTGAAGTCTTGCCTGGTCCCGTTAGTAGTGTAATGTTTTTGGAGATCTCTCATTGCCTGCAATCCCTTTCCATTAACCAACTTAATATTTTATTTTATTTTAAAAAAAAGGTTGGTGGAACATGATAAATAATGGTAACACATGATTTTCTAATATTATAGATAGTACCGGATGTTATCTACTGTTCAGCATGCGTTTAGGAGATTCAATAATATGGAACTGTCTTGCTCTGTTACTAAAAGTCATTTTGGGAGATGATTGAATAAAAAGGCACTAGATGGTGTGTTTGTGTGAGTAAAAGAAGTACCTTGATTGTTGACTATATATTGTTTACATTTGTAATTTATAGTAGGAATTAGTTTGTAGATCTGGTATCTAGTATATTTGAAAAGCAATTTGCTATATAAAGAACATTGTTTGTTGCCTTTTTTGTGGAACATTCTGATTTTAATGTCATTTAGTCACTCTTGTAAATCTGTCAACTGTTTTCTCATGCAATTAATTACATTTGAGTTTTGACTGAATAAAGAAACAATCTGAATTCAAATAGCAAATCATGGGGGACTAGCAGACATGTTCTCTTCTTAATTTTCATTTTGAATAGTTGTTATTCATCTGGATAGGGGGGTCCATTCAAGTTTGAGATACGGTTCACTTCTTCACTTTGATAATTGTGCTGATTACATTGCAGATTCTCTTATGATTTCTTCTAAGTTGAGTCAGATTTTAAAGAATTAAAATATATAATCTATTTTTGCTAGTTTTTCTTTAGCTATAAATGACATAAAATTTGCCAGATTGTCGTCTTCTATATAGCAATTTTAATATGATTCCTTGTACATAACCAGAGCGGAATCTTTTGATCATGGTCATATGGCTGATGCTCTTGAAGCTGGAGGACTCTTTCCTATCAGAAAGTCCCATGACGCCGCTGTTGGTGCGCTTGTACATTTGCTGAAGAAAGCACCGCCCCTCCGTCAAGATCTCTTCACTTCTGAACACTTGTCACAAGGCACATGCTCTGAAACCTGGAGCAAGATTCAAGAGTCCAATCAGATCCCAGAAGCACCAATGCCGGTGAGCATGATGTCTTCTGGGCTCATTGCAACTAGGAAAACAACAGCCGATGCATTGGAAGAGTTCCATGGTTACAGAGAGATGAAAAACTCGTTGCTTACGCGAGGTAGCAAGCACCAGATATAGTTCACTTGTGCTTCTGCGAATGAGGTTCATGCTGAAGTTAAATCTGCAAAACACATGTACAGCTTTTTAACTTGATAAATCAGGCCAGTATAAGAATCTGTCCTTTGTTTTGAAAAACAAATGTGTAAATATGATGATTATGTATATATGACTGTTAAGATTTTGATCTAATGATCAGGTCTGAGCTGTCTGGCATGGTACAACCTTATATTGTGTAAAATACATTAAACTGCTAATCGTTACTCATTGTATATAACAAGGCAGAAGCTTCATTTATAGATTGTTAGTAGAATCATTACCCTTTCTCTTTTATGGATTTGTTTGCTCGTGTTATATAACACTCCAATTTCATGAACCTGGGTGAGGGGCTTCGATATTTAAGTATCCTCTCTACCTGTGAAAACTGGGGTAGCTTCCTGAACTAGAGGCAAAGTGCCACCCATTACCTCAGCACCACTGAAGTCTAACTTCCAAAACCCTTGAACGTTTTACCTGAATACAATCATCATCTTCCAACACAACCCCCGAAACAACCTTTTCATAGCACAGCACCCCTTCCGCCATCATCTTCCCTCACCTTCAACAACAAGACCATGACCACCACCACGCCATAACAATACCTTAGTCAAAGAAAAATATTTAATAAACAATAAACTGATGTTATTAGTTAACTTGATAACAAAATTATTCAGGGACAAAAAAAACTTAGTATTCCTTATTCTCAATAGGAAGTAGCGCGGAGCTTGCGTTTTGTCGTAGGCTATGAGGCAATACGGAAAGAGCCGTGATAATTGAACACAGCATCTCGACAACATACGGTGGCACCTACGTTATTGTCGTTTTTTTTTTAAACAATTTTTGACTTTTTTTAAAAAAATTAAAATTTTATTTCTCAAAAAAACTCATTAACCAGATAATGAACTGAATTAACCAGATATTTGTACCTGATTAATCAGATATTTGCACATACATAACCAAAAAACCCATTAACCAGATAATGAACTGAATTAACCAGATATTTACACCAGATTAACTAGATATTTGCACATACTTATCAAAAAATTTTATTTCTAGAAAAACTAAATATTTTAAAAAAAGAACAAAATATTTTTTTAAAATAAATAAATATATATATATATTTTTTAAAAAAAGCCCTGCTACAGTGCTGCACAGTACCGCTACAGTGCAGCACCGTATGTTGTCGCCGTATGATGTTGAGATTTTGTGTCAAAATATCATTTTTCATACGGAAACGACTGAGGCGTGTAAGACACTAGTTAAAAAATCAAAGAATAGTACTCCTCTGGTTCACAATATATGAAACAAATGAGTCTTTTTTTTTGGTCCAAAATATAAGAAACATGCATCAATTTTCACACATATTAAATGATAATTTCCAATATTGCCCTTATTAATTATTGTCATTAATTATAGGCCATCAGAATATTAATTAAAATTATAAAGGGTGTTTTTGGAAATTTATATGAGTATTAATTACAATTAACTCATTCCAATACATTTCCTTGGTCCGTGTGTTTTAGGGTTTTGTTTCTTATATTGTGGACCGGAGGGAGTAATGTTTTACTCCCACCGTTCCTTTTCTATGATAATTTAAGGTTTCTACACACAGATTAAGAAATTATTAATTTGTTTATATTGTACCAAATTACCCTTATTTATAATATCAATAAAAGCTACTACTTACTTACACCCACATTCCAGTAAAAGCTATAGACCCTTCCAGTACAATTCGTTTCACGTTGTACCCATCCACACTACTTACGCCTGCTTTTTTTTTTTTTTTTTTGTTAAATACATTTTTAAATTGATAAAGGATGAAATTATGCCCCTAACAACATGAATTACGCCCATCAATAAAAACCAATTCGTCCCCACTTTACAAAAAGCGCAGAAGATGAAAAGTCAGCGAAGGGAACTTGCAGCTTTTGTTATAACAGTAGAGCAACACTCGAAACGAAACTGGTACCACTATTCACGCGCTATTAATCCAGAATTATTCTAAATCTAAATGTTTCTCCATATTGATCATTGATATGTGTAGTGTATTTATGGTTGAATTTAAGTAGGAAAGATTTAGTATATTTTAAATGTATTTCAATTTAATTCTATGCCAAGGGTATATATGGAAAAAAAATTGTTAAATATATCTTAGGTTTATAAAAGATCCATTATTTTGGAACAAAAACAAAAAGCTAAAATTACTAAAAAAAAAAAAAAAAACGGAGTAAGTATTAGAAAACAGTAAGTATTAGAAAACAAACAATCATACTTATCAATACATTGATTACATCATTTTTTTCATGAAAAGTTACCATTTCAATTCCTTCAAATCACTGCACGTAGTCCGTGTAGTTTAGTTCCATTGGTTGGCTAGTAACTCAAATACTCAATCCAACAAAAAGAAAAGAAAAGAATGCAAAGCATTCAAATTCGCAATCAAGTCACTGTTACTAATATCAAGTTGACGAGATATTTTTTATTTTTTTTATTTTAGTTTTTCCTACAGAGTTTGATTACTCCATTGGACTCATCGGAGGATGACATTTTTTTTGTTCCTATTTGCACATTGCCAAATTTATTGTGCAAATTATCACCTTTAATTTCATTGATACAATTACTTGAGGATGGTGGGTTAGATATTAGTAAAATAGTTTTTTTTTTTTTCCTTTCCTCTTTCGGAAATCCAAAATGAATTTCTATGTCAAACCTATTATCTATTAATTTTAATCAATGTTCATATCTCATTTTTTTTTGTAGCGATGTCTACATGTTACAATGGTGCACGATGACACAATTACATACAAGACTAAATGTTTTGAAAGTACAACTACCACCCCTTTACTTTGGCTGGTTCTATGATTTCTACGTAAAGAAAAATCACTGGTGGAGGTTGGGGACCAATATAGCGGCCAGGCCAACGGCCAAACCTCTTTGTTCTAATTTGTTATTACTAGGCGAGTAAGGACATCAATGATGTGACCTCTGGTTCCATCTTATTCCAGAAATGGCACCATCATCGATGTGTCATTGACCCTAACTCAAGAGTACTTATAAAAAGCTTCGGAGAGTTAAAAGGTCCCACTGCACAATGTCATATTCAATGCATAAAATTATTAGAAAATATGTGAAACATAAGTATTTTTGTAGCGTAACGGCACATATATAACGATATGTTAAGGTTTGAGAGGGAGGTAAGGTATACAATGAATTTTATTTAAAATTGTTAAATAGATTTGTAATTGATTTTTGTATTTGTTTCAAGATTTGTAATTGATTAATTATTGTGGATTATTCCATCTGTTTTATTATTTTTCAATAAGAGGAGAGTTTATTATTAAGTTTTATCTCTGAAACTGTGTAGGATCATATCAAAACTGGTAACGTATATGAACTTATATGATCTGCATGCTTTTCTCACATAGAATACATATTTTTATGCATATATATTAACATTTGTAACACAAAATTATATGTGACCTGATGATTTATATGAACATACAAAAACATCTTTTATAACATTAAATCTTTCTATTACATCAATGGTGATAACATTTAGGCTATGAATGACAGACGATGGGATAAAGAAGACAAAAAAGAAGAAACAAATAGGCAGGATGGGACAAAATGTACACATTTGTGAGGATTGGCTCAATTATTTTTCAGGCATTTGGGTACATTACTAACGTCATCTTAAGAGAATAAAAAATTACTTCAGGAGCTAAAATAGCAGATGTACTGATTGATGTTAAAAAAGACGGAGGAGGGAGTATGGATTATGGAATATTAAAGACCAAGTATGTGGTAGGAAGCAAATTAAATCATAAATTTGATTAGGCAGTCACAAGCTCTACATGTAAATAATTCAAAGATCCATCACCGATTTCAATTGGTAAGGAAGAGAATATTCCCACGTGGGCCTGATTCCCTACCCACGTAACTAAACATGTCATGGACGTTAGGTTAGGGCTTGGTGTTTTGTCCTGTTAACTGGAAGTCTTGGAGCCAATTACTCTATGCACCTTCTAGGTTAATTAGGGTGTATGGATATACCTAGAGCTGTCAAAATGGACCCGGCCCGATGGGCTGGCCCGTTTGGCCCGACAAAAATGATGGGCTGGGTTGATAAAATAGTAGCCCAGACAAAATTTGGCCCAGCCCAGCCCAGCCCGAAAATGTATTGGCCCACTTGGGCTGGCCCATCACAGGCCGGGCCAGCCCACGGGCCAAAGATTAACAAAAAGTCAAAAAAAGATAGGACTGTAGGAGACACTGATGGTCCACCTAATATGCATGGGCACTCCAAAATGGTTGCTAAAGATGTGTTGTGTACGTATCCATTGCTGGTACTAGTTATTGGATACACATAGAAACCAATGTTCGTAGATACCCAATATCACTCAAGTAAAAGTCATTAGTCCGTGCAAGAGACCAAATTTTGTTGCTAAGTTTTTTTATTTGCTATTAAATGAAATAAATTACTACTTTACATCTGCAAATCTCGTGCTTTCTTTATATGAAATAATTTATGGAGTTTTGTTGAACCTTGTGGTTAGAAGATTATGAAAATTGTATTTATCTTATGATGTAGTTACTTTATTGTTTATGTTTGTATATTTCTATAAAATATATCCTACCATACCCTTAGAAATTTTGACATACCCCGTAGCAGTACTCATACGTATATCCATGGAACTTAGTAACCCACAATACTCCGACACACGTTTAATTATACAGATCAAGGCATTTCTCTTGCTCCCAGAGCACATAATATTAAATAAGAATTGTTTGATACATCTCCTATACTTTTCGTCTTATGACTTATGGTTAAACTTAAATGTATGTTTTTTTATGACGATGGAGATTTAATATAACCATGGTACACATAGAGATTTATTATAACCAAGTCGATTTTTGGTGAATGACATGTTAAATGTTAATTCATAACTATATTAATGAAATTTTCTAGTTAAAAAATGATTTTTAAAAACAATAAAAATAATTTTTTTTAAAAAGTTATCGGCCCATGGGCTGGCCCGTTTGGCCCGCAGCCCGCATAGGGCTGGGCTGGGCTAGGAAATTAGCATCCCGACTTGATTTTGGCCCAGCCCAACCCAGCCCGAAAAGTGCTTAGCCCATTCGGGCCGGCCCGAATGGGCCGGGCCAGCCCATTTAGACAGCTCTAGATATACCTTAAAAAATATTATTTGATATGATATAAAATATAATGAATGATTATGATGAGTTACTGATTTATTGTGAAGAAGATAAAAATATAAGTAAAAATAATTATTTTTTATTGGGAAGGTAAAAACATGATTGAAAAAAATGAGCAATCCATATTTTTTTTGGCACAACTTATATACAATTTCATAGGTATATTATGTGTTTTTCAATGATATTAAGACTTGTATAACAACTCATCAATGAAAATATAACATATGTAAAAATTGTTACACATGTCCTGATATCATTGAAAAACAACAACTAATGTACTTAAATGATGTCGAGGTGGAGAAATTGTTTGTGATTGTTAAATCAAGGTGTCAGCCATAACTAGCTCATACCATGAAGATGTTTTGATTGGAAATGTGTTGACTGAGCTCAAGTGAGTTAGACCATAAATTAAATTTGTTAAATAAGTAAAGTTGTTACAACAGACAATAATAAAATAAAATATAACTAAAAAGGCCGATAATAAGATAATTTAGGATTTTCATAAAAAAAAGAAGAAGATAATTTTAGGAGTTTCTACTCCTAGGTTGATTACTGTGTAGGTTCTCCTGGGCTTTTACCCCGTTTTTCATAATAAAAAAAAAATTAGGATAAAAGATAATTAAATATAAAATTAAACTAACTAAATCCTAAGATAATGCTCTATATCATACACAAACACTCTGCTCTATAGGATATATAGGATTCTAGGTTCCAATTGTTTGAAGTTTGAACTGTCTACTACTACCTTCACCTCCGGAAATTTCAGCGGTTGTGTGTTTTATGTTTCTCATTCATGGATTTTTGACCACTTTTTGCTGTACTGCTTAAGCTGAGTATCTCTTTTCAGCCCACCAAACAAATTTAAAGAGACAACCAGATATCAATAAACTATTCAAGTACCAGGGCCAAAAGAATATACTCAAAATCTTTACCCTTTTTTGCATTCTCTATTCAAAAAGTTCCAAAAACTCCGCAGATTGAGTTGTTAAATGCGTCTAAACGCTATTGATAAATAATAATCTTTTTTTGCCTTTTAGTCACAGCTCAAACTATTATTTTTTGTTTTGCATAACTTTGATCGGATACACTCTGACCAAAGCTTCTCATCCACGTGTCATGTACCCATCATACACAACCAATGATACCTTGGATCTGAACACTTGCATGTTTCTATATGATTATATTGCTCTTGCTGACTCTACGCATGCATGATTGCAAATCCTATCTGCATGATGCTACTACCCTTCCACCTTTCATTAACAATAAATTAGTAAAAGCTAATGCCTTAAACTGTGAGTTGGAGTATGAAAGTCGTCATGCTTCCAAACAACTGTTTTTTCTAAGATTTGGATTTTAGTCCTCTCATTAAAAATGTAACTCACCTTATTATTGCACTCAACTCTGACTGGTTTTGAAAAGCTGGTTTGATATATTAAGAGGACATAAAAAAACACTAAAAATTAATGTTATATATTAGTGTAATTGTTATTTCAACATAAAGACCTCTTTCCTAATTAAGCAAAAAAAAAAAAAAAAACAGACCTCTTTCCTACTAGGCTATACTACTCTTACCCCTATCTTATTATTTAAGCTACATCTTGAAGGCACACTTTTCTCAACCCACATATACAGTTTCAATACATGGTTTCCTCCTTATTATAATTTAAAACTATTTACTTGTTTAATTATTCTAAATTCAAGCTCAGTTTTTTTTTTTTTTTTTTCTCTCATGAAAATTGAAATTAGGTTCTCTCTTTCTCTATATATAGAGTATTTCCATTAAATTTAGCCAGAACCGAGGAGTTTCTGTGTGAGCCTTTATTTCATTATCTGCCATGAATGTGATGGATTGTGAGCAATTTGATTACTCATTTAGTCCTCCCCACATGAATCAACTCCAAGAATGTGGCTTAGAAAATGCATTTCCATTCCAAGCAGAAGATCTCTTATCTCCACATACCATCCATGATGAAGTCTTTGGCCTAGAGTCTATGGAAGGATTGCTCCTGCAGCCACACACAGAGCACCTGGATTTTGATGGTTTCATGAATCACAGTGGAACAATAGGTCTAGGGACTGAACTGTGTCATGAAGTTACCCTGGAACCCCATGAAAATGTGCATCTTTCAAGGGAAGGGGATTCTTATTTGAAGGGAATTCAAGCAGAGCTAATGGAAGAGACAAGTTTAGCTGATCTATTGCTGACAGGAGCTGAAGCTGTAGAAGCACAGAACTGGGCTCTTGCTTCAGACATAATTGAGAAGCTTAACATTAATGCTTCATCATTAGAAAGTGGAGATAGTTTATTGAAGAGATTGGCTCTTTTCTTTACTCAGGGTCTGTATTATAAAGGTATAAATGCTCCTGAAGTGAAGTGTGAGACTATTTCTACACAGACAAATGCATTCTGTGTGTTTCAGATACTCCAGGAACTCACTCCTTATGTAAAGTTTGCTCATTTCACAGCCAACCAGGCTATCTTTGAAGCTACAGAAGGTGATGTGGTGGTTCATGTCATTGATTTTGATATCATGGAGGGATCACAGTGGCCACCATTGATGGTTGACCTTGCAATGAGGAAGAGTGCTTCCCTTAGAGTAACAGCCATCACAGTTGATCATCAAAGTGCAGCTTCTGTTCAACAGACAGGAAGAAGGCTAAAAGAGTTTGCAGCTTCTATCAATTTTCCATTTATGTTTGATCAGATAATGATGGTGAGGGAAGAAGATTTTCAAAGGATTGAACTTGATCATACAGTTATAGTCAACTGCATGATACACCAGTGGATGCCTAACAGGAGTTTCTCATTGGTCAAAACTTTCCTAGATGGTGTAAGAAAATTATCACCCAAGCTTGTTGTTTTAGTGGAAGAAGAACTGTTTAATCTCTCTAGACTCAAATCCATGTCCTTTGTGGAGTTCTTCTGTGAGGCTTTGCATCACTATACTGCACTTTCTGATTCACTTGCTAGTAGTTTGTGGGGTAGCCACAAGATGGAGTTAAGGTTGATAGAAAAAGAGGTTTTGGGGCTCAGGATTTTAGACAGTGTGAGGCAGTTTCCTTGTGAAAGAGAGAGGAGAATGTTGTGGGAAGAAGGATTTTATACCTTGAAAGGGTTTAAACGAGTTCCTATGAGTACCTCTAATATTTCTCAAGCAAAGTTCTTGGTGAGCCTATTTGGTGGAGGGTATTGGGTGCAGTTGGAGAAGTGTAGGTTGGCTTTGTGTTGGAAGTCAAGGCCTATGACTGCAGCTTCAATCTGGGTACCAACAACTTATCTGAGGGACAAGATCAAATAGATAAGAATTGTTCTTTGCTTTTTCTCCTCTTTTCTTTTTTTCCATGTTAAATTTATTCTGTTTTCATTTATTTTAATTATTGAGCTGAAGCTGATGAAAATGGGTCATTGATGGCGTTTGTGAGTTTTTCCACTCATTTCGGTGGATGGGATGGGTGTATATCAGTATATGGGACATTTCCATATATTTGTACAGATTTATTAGTTGAGGCTCTGTAAATAATTGTTCCATGCTCTTCCTCTCTGGCTCACTTTCGGCATAACAATTCCTTTAAGCATATCAATATATTTGTCATGGATCAATCACAAATATGAAGACGTTTTGAATGAAAAGCTGATTTAACTCAATTGAGTCACTAAGATTATATAATTAGCAAATAAACAAAGATAACAGTACTAAATCAAACTAAATTTTAAAATAAGATTTGCTCTGTCAAAATAAAGATAAGAGAATCATTTTATGAATTACACATAAAGAAATGAAAAGAACCAACTGTAAGCTGTTATCTCAGTAGTTGCATTAGGATAAAACATATCAATATCACTTGCAATTTTAATTAAATTGATCAAATATTAGTTTAATATGTTAAAAATAATAAATAAAGATATATATGTGATTAGAAATAAATTTTATAATAAGTATATAAAAATTAACCATATTGTTGAGCTAACAACTTCAATACCCTATTAATCCTTCATATGTATTAACTAATTAACTAAAACTCACATTTCGATGATTTTACAGTATAAATTGTATTCTATACTCTTATCATTCTTGACACGTATAAATAAACTTGTTCTTCCCTTCTTCAGCAAGGCTGCCCCGTGTAATTCGATCACCTTCCAGTCGAAGAGGAAAATGCATGACTGTATGTTGCACGTAGGGTTTTAAAATTCTACATGAATATGAGATGGCAGTGGAACAAAATTTCTGGGGCAACGAGGGCGAATTGCTATTGCACCCAAAAGATACATTCGCTAAACAAATACAAAAAACTCCAACTGAAGCACCAGGTTTGTCAATAGGCAAATACCCTGACCAAGTTTCAAAGTTGTAGCAGCAGGCATCTGGTTCCAAGATCATTTGACATTAAAACATAAACCTATTTCATTCCATACTCGTTCAAGTAATTCACAGTAAGACAACTAAGACATTGGACCCTTTCCATTAGGACCGGTAACAATTCCCCAAATATATATACGGTGCTTGCAATTACAGGTGGAACACTTAACAGAAACTTAGTAGTAAGGGATAAAAGTACTCTTAAGAAGGTATTTAAGCTATCAACCAGCTGATATAATATGACATGCCCAAATTTTCATCTATCCCAAGCAAGGCAGAGGAACACAACTTACTCAGGAACTATCCATGTTTGAAATTGTAGACACCTACCACAAAACGAATTGAAAATCCATAGCACATATCCACACTAACCAATTTAGATGCATTTCACAAAGCAGAACTGAATCTAAATCAAAGACTAGGATGGCTGAAATGAAAGGCTTTATAACAAACATGCCTGGAATCCAAGAGAATCCATACCAAGTAACGACTAAAACATTCAAAACCCCAAAACTCCAGAAGAGTTAAATCTAAGTTTCAAAGTGATCCCAACAAACAAGAAGAACCGCAACACCCAAAATGTCGAGAGAGAGAACACAGAGAATCAGTACAATTTTACCAAGCTGTTGGGTAATTTCACAGCTAAATCAACAAGAAGCAAACCAGAAGGGTTCTCAGATTAAATTTGAAACATTAAATTGGTACAGTTACACTAATCCTAGTTTCCACTTTTATCTTTATCTCATCACTCAAATATGCCAATGCAGGTGGGCACTTAGCCTTTAAACTATACAACAACAATCAACAAAAAACCAAAACCTGTTTATGTTTCGCAGTCTCACAGGCAACAATGGCATTCTGTGTCTCAAGTAAACATCAATTATAATCTCACAGTTTTGACTTTTGATATTTCAATGCATTCAAAAAAAGTTACAGAAACAGATTCCCGTGCTTTCTCAATGAGAGCTTCCTAATCCTAATAATAGGAGTGATTAAAGAATGACACATGAAAACAAATTATCATCACAACTCACAACTCAAATGTACGTGCATAGAATACAAGTCCACCGATCCATTAACCTCTACGACAGCGTTTTGAAATGAACAACAAAATCCCAAGATGATCTAGCCTTCAGGTGCAGACTTAGCAGTCCGAAACCCTTTCTTCAATTCAGCAACTCTCTTGATGCAAGCTGCCTTCGATTTCCCCGGAACCGCAGCTGCAACCTTCTCCCATCTCATCGAAACATCTTTCGGAAACACTTTCAGAGCATTAAGCAGCGCAATGTCCTCCACCGAACTCCAACCACTCTCATTTTTCTCCACCGCCGAATCTTCAACTTCACCTTCACCTTCATTCACCGCTCTCTTATCCACCGCTTTCCTTTTCTTCAAGAACTCCGCATACGATTCCGAATCATCGATTCTCTTCTCCCCTAACTCCTTCGCCTTCTTGATCACGCTCTCCGTCTTGTGCCTCCCTCCGAACGCCTCCGCTATCACCTCCCACCGCCGAGGCTTCCCAACCGGATTCTTCGCCATCTGTTTCTTCAGAATCGCGATATCCTCTTCCCTCCACTCCTTCTCTTCCTCCACCGCCGTAACACCGTTCCCGTTGGCGATCTTCTCCGACGCGCCGCCGTTGGAGACGGCCACAACCGGGACGATGGCTGGTGCGGGGAGTTCCTCCGATCTGCGGATTTTGGATCGGCGCTGCGAGCCTCTCTTCTTGCCATCGTCGTCGTCGTCGGCGGGTTTTTCTTGATTGGGGAACTGCACGATTTGGCCTTGGCCGACGCGGACGTCGCCTCCGGTGAGGGAGACAGGGGCGAAGGGACCGACGAGGAGAGAGAGGGAGAACCAGAAAAGAAGTGATCTGAAAGGTTCGGATTGGAAGAAGAAGATGGAGAGAGCGAATAGGAGAGAAGAAAGTGAAACGGCGAGGAAGAGGAGTCGTTTCGTTGGTTTGTTATAAGGTAGTTGTGGCTCCGTGCCTGTGGCTCCTCCTGCTCCTGACTGAAACACGAACCTTGGCCTCGCGTCTTCGTCTAGGAACTCCATTCTTGAAAGCTATGCCTCAACCTCGACCACTTCCAACTGAACCGATTCAAATGAATGGAAATGGAAGGAGTTGCTTAACGTCGTCGTTTTGTGTCATTCCGAGTTACTTGGGCCTTCATTTTATAAAGCCCATATAAGTTGGTCTTCCTTAGCCCAAAAAAAAAAAAGACGAGAGAGAGAGAGAGGATAGAAAAGGGAGGGCAGAGGCAGAGGCACAAGCGCATAGGTAAAGTGGCATGACGGCGAGACGTGGATGATGACAATGAACGAGAAGAGAAAGAAAGAAGAAAGAAGATATATTTTTAGGTATAAGGAAGATGGACAGGTATAAATAGACAGAGGAGAGGAGAGGTGGTTTGCATTGTGTTAAGTTTTCAGAGATAGAGAGGGATTTGGCTTTCGAACATATTTGTTCACCATTTCTCTCTCAATCTCCCAATTCCCAATTCCATATCCTCCTCAGGTAAAAACAAAATAAATAAATGGATAAATAAATAAAGTATGTTCATGAAGCTCAATTTTCGTAATTGGAACTGAATGCATTGTTGAAAACTTGAAATTCATCGTATATATTTTGTTTGATTTTGAGGTTTGAATTGTATTTGGATTTTTTTATTCAGTAATGAACATGATACTACTTGTTCGAATTTGATACCTAACCATTGCGGTTTCAAATTGTATATATATTCGCCTATATCGGTATAGCCGTATAGATGAGTATGGCCGGTACAGAAAGCTCAGAAGAAGGTGCAGAGCATCCAGAGCCTCCCGATCCAGATGTTCTCGAAACTGATTCTACTTGTCGTTACATTAGGGTAATGTAATGTAATTCTAATTTATTGCGATTTCTTTTTTTTTTTTTAAGGGACAAAAAATATATCTATCAATGCACTAAGCTAATGCTGTTTTTTGCATTCATAACAGTATAAAGAAGTGATCGGCAAAGGAGCATTCAAAACTGTGTATGCATTGTTTTTGCTTTGTTTCTTTACTATGTTGGATTGTAAGATAATTCTTTTACCTTACCAGGGACTATTTTTGCTATGCAGAAACTATAACATTTTGACTGCCAAACATAATTTTGAACATAATGTAATGCATTATTATGGGGTTAAGATCAAGAATTTTTTTTGATCATTGGAATTAACCTTGTCTCAAGGTGTATGTGTTTTTCCATAATTTGTGATTAATCAGCTACAAGGCTTTTGATGAAGTCAATGGAATTGAAGTTGCATGGAGCCAGGTTCAGATCGATGAGGTGCTACAATCCCCAGGTGACTTAGAGAGACTGTATTCGGAAGTGCATCTCTTGAAATCACTGAGCCACAATAACATAATAAAATTCTACAATTCTTGGATTGATGAAAAGCGCAAGACTGTTAACATGATTACTGAGTTGTTTACCTCGGGTAGCCTCAAACAGTATGTTCACCATCCTTTTTATATTATGTGTTATTATTTCTATTTGTGCCTTTTAGAGTGAGACCAGCCTTGTTAGTGAATGCAATGTATGATTTAGGTATCGTAAAAAACACAAGAAGGTTGACATGAAGGCTGTTAAAGGATGGGCAAGACAGATTCTAACTGGTTTAAACTATCTCCACACTCACAACCCACCAATTATTCATAGGGACCTGAAATGTGATAATATCTTTATCAACGGTCATCAAGGAGAAGTTAAAATTGGAGATCTGGGTCTGGCGACTTTCTTGGAGCGAACTAATGCCAAGAGTGTAATTGGTATATTTTTCTATTTCCTTTTTCTTTTTCTGTTAATTTATGTTGATCCTTTGTATGGTTAAAACAGTAAACAAATCTTTAATAATTTAGAATTTTATTCCTTGCTTTTGTTTGTCCAGTGCCGAATGTTTTTCGTGCAAGTTGTATTTACACGTATTAAAACCTGGCAGGAACCCCGGAGTTTATGGCACCTGAGCTATATGATGAAAATTATAATGAATTAGCGGACATATATTCATTTGGTATGTGCATGCTTGAGTTAGTGACTGCTGAGCATCCTTATAGTGAATGCAGGAACTCAGCTCAAATATACAAAAAAGTTTCATCTGTGAGTGTTGTCGTATTGATAATTTTATCTTTCTATAGTCTATTACTAGGATTATTGGATCATATAACTTTTGACTTTGCAGGGTATAAAACCCGTTGCACTTTCTAAAGTCAAAGATCCAGAAATAAAAGCATTTATTGAGAAATGTCTTGTCCCGGCATCTCAAAGATTGTCAGCAAAGGAGTTGTTGGTGGACCCATTCCTCCAAGTGGCTGGTTCGATGAAGAATCGTCCTTTCCCATTACCAGACATAGTTCTTCCCAAATTGGGAGCTTTTGAAAGTCGATGTATAATGTCTGAAGGTCCTTCTAGTGCACGTAACGGAGCCATTTCAATGGATCTTGGTGACACACCTGTGATCACTGTATTTGATAATTCTTCTAATGGTGCATCTTTGTCTCCTTGTGTTGAAATAAAAAGGTCGAAGAGAGGTGATATATTCTTCTTGAAAGGGGAAGAAAATGGTCAAAGTTCTGTATCATTAGTTCTCCGGATAGCTGATCAGAGTGGTAAGTATAACTTGCTCTCATTTCTACTTTAGTAATGGTTGAAATTTATATATTTGGCATTTAAATGCAGGGCGAGCAAGAAATATCCATTTCATATTCTACCTTGACAGTGACACAGCTGTCTCAGTTTCAAGTGAAATGGTTGAACAACTTGAACTTGATGCTCAGAATGTTAAATTCATAGCTGAGTTAATAGATTTGTTGTTGATAAATTTGGTTCCTGGTTGGAAACCTTGTGTAGTGATTGATCATCTGGTTTCTCCTAATGGTAAATGGGCTCATGAAAGTCTCTCATCCTTGCCTGGAAAACCAGCTACAAAAGAAAACCAAGATAATATGAATTTTGATGAGGTTTTATTTGACGAGAATATTTGTTTCCAAAAAGCAAGCAAAACAAATGCGTCTGAGATGTCATATACTTCTGCAACATCCGATTTTAGTCATGAAAAGTTTTCAACGGTCTCATTCATGTCTGTTGAATCGGGATTTGCAGACTTAAACTTATCTATAGCAAATAGAGGGAGTCAATCCTCATTTGCATCTGATATTGGGGCTTGGAGCAAGTTTTCAGATATGGGAAGTAATGGTGTGATAGGCTCATCTAGTTATCCTATCAATCTCTCCGCTTCCTTTGAGCATGAGGATCAATTGAAAATGGAATTAGAAATAATCGAACAGAAGTATCAAGATGCAATTAAAGATTTGTTCAAAAAAAGAGATGAGGCCATCATGGAGATTAGAAGGAAAATGGCAGAGAAGATGCTATAATCTTAAAATAATTTCATTAGTCGTTTTTTTTTTTCCCTTTGGGTACAGATTTTGCTATTCTTTTAGTTAGTTAAAGTTTTGTGCCCTTGCTTTCTTTCATACATGTGAAGTAACAAATGTAAATGTGTAAATAGCACGGTGTGGATGAAAAAAATTCTCATGTTATTATGCCATGTGGAATCTTCTTTGTAAAGCACTGTTGATATTATCCTTGACCCATCTTATTATTGACTTTAGCGGGAACATTCTCTCAGTTTTGGTCCTGACATGTGTTGTATTTAAAGTAAACTATCCTTATTATCATTTTTTTTGGTGCTCATCCTTGTTATCATTTTATTCAAACAAAGAAAATAAATCTATTCAAATTTCATTAGATTTTCTGAATTTTGATTTAATTTTATTTGTTATTTCGTCTTTATTAGTCTTATTTATTCTTAATAAGGGCATTCAAATTAAATTACTAAATAAGAAATTTCATTCATCTATATAATGTTTCAAATATAAAATTTGATTCACAAATTAGTTCAAAATATATATTTTTTCTATTGCAAAAGTATCAGTTTACTTATACTTAATAAAGATATCGAAGTTTAAAAAAAAAAAATATATATATGAATTGAAGTAATTTTTTTAAACAAATATCGTTCATCATAAAGTTATCCTAATAAAAATGTACTGTATAAGGACCTTAACTTTGTGTGATAAATAATCAAGTACTTTGACTTCAAAATTTATCAATTAAGAACTTTATTACTTTATTTTTTTTGTCACATGGCACTACATCCTTTTAAAGTAGTATGTACTGTCAGTGTAAAAAATTTTATATTGACATCCGCTTATATTTTTGACATGTGTACTTTTATTTTAATAATAATTAAGAGAGAGAAATAACAATGATACTGATTTGTCAAGATATTATTGGATGTCTGTGTAAAAACTTTTTACACTGACAATGCATATAAATTATATATTCCACAGCCACATCAATTAATTATTTCATTATTTATTTTTAATTTGTTTCAAGTTATCATATTTCGCAATCACATGTATCAATAACATATTTCACAAAGTGACAAAACCCATATAATTTTTAATGATTTTACTGGTGAACATCCTTCTAAAAAATGAAAAAAAAAATACTAAAATATAAACTAAATTTTGAAGTTTTCAATAATTAAGTATTTTTAATTTTGATTTTTTTATTCCTAATGTGAACACATTATTGCATTTCATTCATGAAAATCATTAATCTAACTTAACTCATTGAACCAAATCTTTTAATAGTTTGGCCGATAACACGGTCAACCAATCACATATTACCTCACATACAACTTTTAAGACACTTACTGTAAAAGTTAAATATTTTTAATTATGTGATAATATATGATTGACTGTGATCAATATAAACCTCTTTACACTGACATGCATTGTAATTAAATCTCAAGTAATTAACATACTAAAATAAATTTTTGATCCTCTCTTATTTTTTTTTAGTTTTAAGTTGATTCTCTAAGTAATACCTCTTTTTCATTAGATTTACATCAATGTTAAATTTCCAACGTTAATCTGGAATCTAGACAAAAAACAACCATAAGCTTGCTTTCTCTCTCCTCCACGCGCTTCCCCCTCTTCCTCTCTATTTCTTTCTACAAATCCATTTGGTAAAGATTGCAAATTTATACTCATATATGCTATAATTTAAATTCTTTTAGGGAAAGTTGTTAACTTTCTCATTCTCTTTCTCTCTACCTAACAAACTCTAAGGCAGAGCAAAACTACAAAAGAAAACAAAACAATGGTGGATCAACAAAGAAACAAAAAAAAAAAACAATGGAAGATAGAGAATGTGGAGAACGAAATAGAAATATAAAAAGAGAGAGAGAGAGGAAGCTCAATTTTCGGTAAGTTCGGGATCTCAAGCGACTAAAGGTAAAAATTTTACACCGTTAGTACAAATCATATGAAAATGAATAATTTAATATAAGGTTGACAACTTATAATAACAAATAAGGACTTTTATTATTTAAAGGACCAACTTGAGACTAAAAAATAAGATAGATGTAAAAAAAAAAAATATGGATCATTTGCAGCCAAGCTCTCTATAGTTTTTTTCCAACAATTATGTAAACCGTTGGATGCATGCATTAATTTATCTGAACTCATAGATGCATTGATACTCTCAATGGCCATGGATTACTACATACCATACCCGTGCAAAATTTTGGGTGCACCGCTACAATGGTGGAGAGGATCCTGATATAAAAAAAATTTATTTTAGCCTAATTAATAATAGTACTTTAAGAAAAACAAAAGTTCAACATTAAAATAGGAAATTTTGTTACTATAGTTATTGATAGAAAATAGATATTATAGTAGTAAAGAATTTTTTGTTTTTGATAGATAGTAGTGTAGATAAAGATTTATCAAACTAATTTTGAAAAGGAAAAAACTTACCTACAGTACCTTAGGTACTGTAGCTACCTTAGGTACTGTAGCTACGGGTTTGCACTAGAAAACCATGTAACGGTCAGGCAAGTTTTATGGGTTTATTCATTTTTCAATATTTTTTTAATTTGTTTATGTGGAGAACCGTGCGTACAGTACCATAAGTTTGATCCTTTTGAAAATAGATATTCACTAAAAAAAATTTAAAAATATAAAAGAATAAACAAACAAGAAAAGTATTTTTGGCGGGACGGACAAAATTCATTTCAACCAGCATCAAGAGACGGCGGGAGTAACATTTGCTTTCGCAAATCGAACCCTCAAAGAAGAGAGGAGAGTTTCAGAGAAGATAAAGAGAATCCACAACGACACCGTTTCACCGTCGTTTTCGCGATGGACTCGGATCTGAAGTCGGCGAAGTATGCGTACCGGAACGCCAAGGCGGAGGGCAACCACCGGGAGGAAGCGCGTTGGGCGAACGTCATCAGCGACATTCTCAAAAACAGAGGAGAGTACGTCGAAGCTCTCAAATGGCTTCGAATAGATTACGAAATTTCGCTCAAGAACTTACCAGAGAAGCACTTGCTCCCAACTTGCCAATCCCTCGGAGAGATCTACCTCCGTCTCGAGCATTTCTCAGATGCCCTAATTTATCAGGTCATTATTCTTTTCCTTTACACGATAAACCCTAATTTTGATGATTTATTTTTACATTGAGAAATTTGATGATTGCAGAAAAAACATTTAGAGCTAGCTAGGGATTCTGACGACCTTGTGGAGCAGCAGAGAGCTAGCACGCAACTCGGTCGCACGTATCACGAATTGTTCTCAAGATCAGAACACGATCATCACTCGATTCGCAATGCGAAGAAGTATTTTAAGTCTGCTATGGAGCTTGCGGTTACTCTCAAGGAGAATCCACCGAATAACAAGTCTTCGTTCCTCAAGGAATACATTGATGCACATAACAACATAGGAATGCTTGAAATGGAGCTTGATAACTTGGAGGAGGCGGAGAAGATCCTAAAACGAGGACTAGAGATTTGTGATGAAGAAGAGGTCGGTGAATTCGACGATGGACGCAGCAGGCTCCATCATAACCTTGGGAATGTGTATATGGAACTGAGGATTTGGGATAAAGCTAGAAAGAATATTGTGAGGGACATTACTATTTGTAACAGGATTGGACATCGTCAAGGGGAAGCGAAAGGGTATATTAATCTCGGTGAGGTGCATTACAGGACCCAGAAGTATGAAGAAGCAAAGTCTTCTTATGAGAAGGCTCTTGCTTTGGCAAAGACCTTGGAGGATGAGGATGCTTTGGCCAGGCAAATCGATCGGAATATTGAAATTGTGAGCGAAGCTATGAAAGTGATGGATGAAATAAAGAAAGAAGGGCAGAACCTTAAGAAGCTTAAAAGAGATATAGCCGCTGCAAGAGGGACACCACACGAGAGGAAATGTCTGCTGCAGATAAATGCGTCTCTTGATCGCCTGATCGATAAATCAAGGACGATCTCTGCTTGGGAGAAGGTATCGATTCTATCTTCGTGTTTGTGTATTGTGATTCCGTTACCTAAAAGCCATCTATTTTGCAATAAATATTTACCTGAAAGTTTTTCAATGTACAAATGTTGATGAGGCAATTCGTGTTTGAGTCTATGATTTTCCAACACTTATCTTCATTGCATCAAGTAGGTTTCGTTTCAACCAGATAAAAGTGTTTTCTGTGGCATGTTCAATTATATTTGTCGTGTTTAGGAGATAAATGCATAACCTGATGGCTCTGTTCCTTCATATCAATTTCTTGATTTGACCTTTTGGAACTCCCTTTCATTGTGCATAAAATGATATTTTTTCTTTGTTTGGTTTTGTCCACTAATGTTGGTTTAAGGAACTGATGTGCACTTGCTCATGGTTAGTTGTGGATTAACCATGAATTTGTTTATTTTGCTTTAAGCACGCTCTTTTACTCGTTCCTGATTTGTTCAAGTGGAAAGCCTACGCATGAATTTAGTCAATTTACTATGAAAAAAAAATGAAAGTTTATTTAGTGATGTGTTGAAATTTGTGTTTGTTTGATCAGGAGCACTAGAAATAGGTGACAATATATATTTTTAAAAGCATGAATCACTGTGCCTGTTTTTCTCAAATTTGCCGATATGATGTTTTCTTCCACATTTGATGATTTCACTACCTATTGGTGTTATTTGGTGAATACAAAGAACTTTTGAAGCTATGGTATGTTTAGTAATTACTTGCGTGTCATCATTCTTACTAAACAATGCCTTGTTTAGCATTGTGAATTTGCAAAGGAGAAGAAGAAAATAGCAAGTGAACTTTGTGACAGGCAAAGGGTGGCTGATTCATATCTGGATGTTGGAGAATCATACCAGAAGCTCCGAAAATTCAAGAAAGCAATCAAATGGTATAAAAAGAGTTGGGAAATGTACAAAACAATTGGTAACTTAGAGGTACAATTTTCATTATTCCATAATATAAGTTAAGCTTAATGAGAGTGGTTTCTCTCATGATTTTAACATGACGCTGTCCTGTGAAGAGAGACATAAGTCCAAAGACTTTAGATAATGGGGCTCTCTTAAAATGTTTGGGGACCCTATTTTAGGTTTTTTGTGTCCATCTCTCTCCACGTGACTTTGTTGTGTTAAAATTTGACTAGAGAATCCTTTCAGTAAGTTTAACACTGTTATTGTCTTTTTCCTTCTGACTTTAATTCAATCTAACCCAAATCTGAATCTAAAAACACCATCTATGATTGTTTGAAACAATTGGTAATGTATATTGCAATTTAGTTGCTTGCAAAGAAACATGGACACTTCAAAAGCAGAGTTCTGTGCATGTTAGGATAAATTCTTACATATCCTAATAGTAATACACCTGACCAATCCAATTATAGCATAACACGTGACCAAAAAATTAAGTTTGTGTCCTCAGATGAATTTTATAATACTTTACAGTAAAATCTAGGTCACTGAGTGTATCACTCTCATTGCACATAATAATTTCTTCTGTGTCAGACATGTATCAATGCTCATCATATGCGACATGACACTTCAAATCCCGACGGAAAATGGACAGTTGAACACTTCAGTTTGTTTTTGATATGTTTTAATGTCCATGCTTCTTTTGTTGCTTGGTTTCCAAACTCCAAAGATAAATGTAGCTGAGATAGTGTATGTGTGTGAGTGTGTGTATTACCGCTTTGTTCATGACAAGGATGCTGCTTGGTTGATTCTTATGCTTTGCTTGTAATGATTATAGGGACAAGCACTAGTGAAAATTAATATTGGTAATGTATTGGATTCTTCTCGTGATTGGAGAGGAGCATTAGATGCATTTCAAGAGAGCTACAGGTAATGGTATCCATATATTAAATTTATAGGTTGATTTTATTTCTTGATTTTTGAGAAATAAAAAGTGTACAGAACAAGAAATAAATCTGTTATTGTAATGGATTCTCCAATAATCTGAATTTCTGTTGAAGGCAATAGTGCTCTCATATGCTTTTGATGCATTTGGGTTGCATAAGACATATGACCTATGTTTTGTAAGTGTGCTGTATATTTGTGGGAGCACTGCAGTTGCTTTTGATGTACGAAAGAATTAATAGAGAGAGATTCTTCTCAACATGCAGTTTCTTCTCCTTGCTGTGTTGATGACCCAGCCATACTGGTTTCTTTACAAATTCTCAAAATTTACTGCTGTGGTATATGTTTTGCTGTTATAAAATTGTTTGCTTGGCACGTGAAACATCACAAATTTCATATTTTAAAGCTGCAGTAAGGAACACGATGTATGCCACATGGTGCTTCTAACAGTTGCAGCTGCAGCCAACACTAGAATTGCTGGAGAATATGCATCCTTGTTGGCTTCCTTTTGATGGTTTTACCTGACCTGTGTTCATTTGATCACATGATATTGTAGTATTGCTGTTGAAGCTGACCTTCCTGACGTACAGCTTTTGGCCTTGGAAAATATGCATTATAGCAACATGATACGATTTGATGATGAGGACGAGGCCAGGTAAATGATTCATGGAAGTATGTAATCCAATATACACATTTCTTGCAGTTAAATTGAGTTACTCATGGACTCATTTTAATATTCTAGCCTTTGGAGGCCAAAATCTTGTAATCTGCAAAGCATAATCCATTTTATTTTGTTTCCCTTGTCATGGGTCCTTTTGCTGGACCTGTTCTATTACTGCTGATCAATTGTGATTTGTGATCCTTTGTAGGAGGTTGAAACTCCTAATTGATAAGTTGAATAAGTCAACAGAAAAAGAGCTTGAAGCTAAAAATATTGCAGAGGATTGTTGCTCTGAGACTGATACTGAAGCTGATGATTATCTATCAAATAGTGGGACTGACAATTTCTGCTCTCCAAAGAGAATTTCTAGATTGAAAACTCCGACTACTGGAGAAGAATTGAAAGATGACATGCCTCTTATGTCACTCTATCAGTCAATAAAAGGCTCATCCAGAAAGATAACAGGCCACACGGAAAATCTTACCAACTCTAACAAGCAAGCTGAGCAGTCACCCAAAAGTCTGACAAACCTAACTAGCAATCATCAGACAGTTGTTGGTCGTAAACGTGTCCGTGTAATTCTTTCTGACGATGATGACGATGATGAGATGGAGTGTTCAAGCAGAAAGGATCATGGTTCCCGGTTACAGGACTTGTCAACTGATGATGCAAGTAAGATTCCATCATTATTTGCTTTGCTCTATTCCTTGGACTCCCTATACCAAAATTAAATACTGACGGATACTTGCCTGATTGCAGTTAAGAGTAAAGCCAGTCCTTCTCATAATATTCAGGTAAAGAAATCCCAGATCTTTGTTTTCATGTCCATGAGTTTTACTTCAGTATCAATATGTGGATGCTTAGCCTTTTTGGGATGGCAGGTTGTCTCCGAGTATGGATCCAAATGTGCAAATAATGTTGAAGAAAGTAGTAGTTCTTTCAAATGTTGGAATCCACTTGGAGTCACTAGACCTGATGGACATTCCCGATCTTTGAGCAATGATATAGTTGCTGAACCTGATTTTCCCAGTGGTTCTAAATGTGACACGGATGTCTCTGGCAAACAAAATGTTGCCTCCCATCCCATGATGCAAAATTCCCAAAATGACGTGAGTTATACTGCTATGGCTTGAATAAGAATATATTTGAGATTCACGCTTTTGCCAAAATTTTCTAACCTCTGGCCTCCTTTATTTTCTCTACTTGCAGCAATATATTAAATGCCAGATTGGGAATGTTCTAATTCGCGTAGAAGCATCCTTGTGTACTGTTGGTGGTCAGTTCAATATTGAGTCTTTGAAGGCTGCAGTTGCATGCTTATACTATCTACAGCTTCCCACAGAAAAGAGATCAGAGGGTAGGCAGTTTCTAGTTTAAGTGTTTCCTGTGATAGTTAACATTAGCATAGAAGATCAAGAATCAGCTTGAAAATTAATTTGGCATAGATCAAAAAGGCAAAACAAAAAGACAGTGGATTTGGGTATCCTGGCTGTGCACATAAAGGGTGACAGATGCTTGTCCTTGTTATTATAAAACAGGATATTGATGCCCCTCTGGCAAAAAAAAAAAAAAAATCCAATCAGGGACAAATTAACCAGAGCCAGGATATATGGCTAATTTCATGTCTGGTTACCATTAAGAATTCTTTTCGACATGGATTAACCATTATTTCCGACTTTGGTCAGTTCTTCCTGAAATCTAAATGTTTGACAAGATTTCCTTAGCGCTATAATTCTCTCGTTTTATTTTATTGGTACATGTCGAAAATTTTCCACTTAGTTACTTTCAAGATGATTTTTTTTTTTTACTAATGCTTCTACCAGGATTAGGGATGGTGTGCCTATTGGTGGGTCTACCTCGGATATTGAGGTAGAGTAGTAGAGTTTCACCAAGTAACACATAATAATTCAGTCTGCGCTATGTATTGAGCCTAGTGTACTTATCGCTTACATAGTTTTAAGCTTCCTATGGAACATATGTTTGCTTTGGCAATGATTCGTGGATAGAGGCACCAAAAAAGACACTGCATCAGACATACTTTGTTACACAGAAAGATCCAATAAATGTTTGAGAATAAATGTTGCTTAAGTATGTCCTGGTTGTGTCCAACCTATTTACAACAAATTCTTGTACTGCATAGAAGTTTTATCCATCTTGTAAAACTTCTTATTTTGACACCAGCAGTGGCCACATGAAGCATTCATAATAGCATAGATGTTGGTGTCCAACATGTGAAACAATATCAACTATCATAGACTTGATTCCATGATTCAGCATTTGCCAAATGCCAATTAAGTTGCAGTTTTATGAACTCCCATATTATCTTATAATGCATTTACTTCATCACTTTTTATTCATTATTTGTGTTATGCAGTTTTACTTCAGTTTACATTTTTTTTACTACTGAGTTCACTTGACTGTACTAATATAATTTTTTTAGTAGGTTTGTTACCCATTGTTCAGCATATAAAATGTGCTGGAAGCGATCTAGAATCCCTGGAAACTGTTGAAAATCTTAAGGAACGCCTGGCAAATGACAGGGTTGAAGCTTCCATTGATGGTATGCAATGCTAACTTTTTTTTACTTTTGTTCATCTGTGATATCACCATGGTATTATTTTTCTTCCATTTCCTTGACTGGCTTTTTAATTTTATCTGCCTTATTGTCAATAACTTTATCTCTAATTATTTGGCACATGTGATGCACATAAATATTTGGATCACAAGACTGGTGTGCATGTTTTCTGTGCATAAAAATTTATTTAACTCATTGTCATTTGATATACATTGATTATTTATGTAAGCATAGGAGTTATCTGAGGTACCGAATGTATGAGTCATTCGGCATAGCAGACAGTCATAGGCTTATGATGTATTGGAGCTGTAATTTTAGCTTTCCACCAATTTCTCCAACTGAGACATGCAATTGATTTCAATCCTTTTCAGGATGGATTCAAAAACGCCTAATAAAAATGTACATTGACTGTTGCAACGAGTTGTCTGAGGTACCGAATGTGAAGGTCCTGAAGAAACTTTACAATTTAGAGGTAAGAGGGATGTTAGCTGTATCAACTCTTTCATTGCCACTTCATAGTATCAGATACACCTTTTCATTTTCAGCTGTTGGATTGAATTTGGACATTTATTACAACTGATTTTGACTTATTGTTGTCAACAGCTTTCAGATGATGAAATCATTGTGTCTGAGTGTGAGCTGCAAGATTTGTCTATAACCCCATTAATAAATGCACTGCATTCCCAAAAAGCATTTGCAATGCTTGACCTCTCTCACAATTTGTTAGGTACATTTTTCTGATTTGTGGTCTTTTTGCTTTGGATTCTGCGGTATTGTTCTGGTCTGCATATTGTCTAGTAACCACTCTTTGCATTTTTTTTTTTCTTATGCTTCTTCAATGGGAGCCATTCTTTTGGTTTCCAAGTCTTATCTGTATTTCATCCACAAAAAAGTCCGACAATAAGTCTTTGGTTGGTGACTAAAAGAATGCAAAAACCATATAAAGAACTAAAACGAGAAAAAAATATAATGAGTGAAATCTATTGAATAGTTTTTGTTTTTTTTTTGGATTATTATATTTTAGGAAATGGGACAATGGAGAAACTTCGAAAGGTGTTCACAGAATCAGACCAAGCTTATTGTGACTTGACTCTGGACTTGCATTGCAATCGATTTGGCCCAACAGCATTGTTTCAGGTATGATACCAATTGCAATCCTTTTGACCATTGCCTGTTTGCCTTTTTCCTCTTACTCTATTTTTCTGACATTGGTTTTTGTTAAATGCAAATTTTAGGTATGATGGTCTAAAATGATGGTCGCACTTTAGAAAGATATTTCCAAAGATTGAACTCATGTGTGAATAATATAATGGACGCATGTGATAGGAATCCTTAACAGAATAGAGGCTAATTCTATGAAAGTAGCAGAGAATAGGGTAGAATTGCACAAATTGGTATGAGTATACCTTTGTATTAACAGAAAGAATAGAAGTATCGAGACTCAAGGGGCACTCCTCTTCAGACCGAGCTATCTCAGTCGAGAAGTTACAAATGATCCAAAAGTTGTTATGCCTAACTGCAGGAGTCTTATTTATAGGCAGAGTTCATAACTGCCTTCTAACTAACTTTTGACTCAACTGCTAACTAATATTCTAGGCTAACTGACGACAGTTTATTTATTACCATCGGTATCCTTCCCTTTCTTTAATTTCTTCCTATATTACACCCTCATAACTCTCGGAGTCTCATGCCTAACAGCATACACTTGATATTAGTTGTGATGTGTTCTGAAAAGACACTGAATTATTTATCAGACGGTCGGACCTTAAATCACCGAACTATCAGCTAACTTTACCTGCCTTACCCCCTCAAAATGCATTTCAACAGTTTTCAAATCACAATCTGTTACACAAGAATATTCTAATAAATGAAATTCTTGATTAATCCATGATAAAAGAATGCTTGTCTCTATTTGCATGACTAGGATGCATTACGCGCATTCCCAATTTGCTAATATATTAAGTTTGCTTATTCCTCTATCAGATTTGTGAATGCTCAGTGCTATTTGCTCGACTAGAAGTGCTTAACATTTCTGGAAACCGCCTTACTGATGCATGTGGATCTTATCTTTCAACTATCTTAAAAAAATGTACAGGTAAGCTGCAAGACCTGAAGCTCTTTCAATTTGAATATGGTTTCTGTGATCTCTTGAAGGATGCTGATTACCATTTTCTTCCCTTTGCCCCTTTCTGGTATGCATGGTATCATCTTGAGCTATGAAGATGTCCATATATCGACTTTAATCTATGATATTGTCTCTTGAATGTGCTTGTATGTGAATTCCTGCTGCGGATATCTCCTTACTTTAGTTACAAGTGCTCTGTTTTGTAGCTCTCTGTAGCTTGAATTTAGACAACTGTGGTATCACATCCCGAACTATTCAAAAAATTGCCGATGCCTTGGACTCTAGATCTGTACTTACACATCTTTGTATAGGTATAGTGAAGTTTTCATTCTTTTTCAAATCCCTTATATTAAGTAATCTTGTAGCGTAATGGATGATTTTCCTTTGGCAGGACATAACAGCCCTGTATCTGGAAATGCTATAATTAATCTTCTGTCGAAGCTTTCTACTCTGGAAAGGTAGAACCAATTATACTGATGTTGCCATCCGTCTCTATGTAGCATCTTTACATAATTGTATTTTTTAGGGCATACACATATTAATTTAAATTTGCCCACTGTAGGTTCTCTGAGCTGAATCTGCATGGTCTAAAACTAGGCAAACCTGTCATTGATGCCCTTTGCCAGCTTGCAGGGACCTTGACTCTATCAGGACTAATGCTTGGAGGCACGGGTATTGGAACTGTGAGTAAAATCTATCTCCTAAATTGTGTAGTTTATTGTTGATACATTTTTTTTTTTGTTGCATGCATACCTCACCTACTCTTCTGACTGGATAGAGGCGTTATTGTGCAGGAAGGAGGGATGCAATTAGCAAAATCATTGCTCAAAGGGTCAGAAGAGCTAGTGAAACTTGACTTATCATATTGTGGGCTAACATCTAACTTTGTTTTAAACATCAGTGTTAATTTATTTTGTTCCATCCTAGAGCTGAGTCTGGAAGGAAATCCTATTATGCATGAGGTGTGTTGCCTGTAACTACGAATGTCTATTGCTAATATTCTTGTAATGCATTGTTTCCTTGACTGTTTTATTTACGTGTTGTTATATACTGCTGTAACATTCAGATTAGAATGATAGAATCTGGCTTCTCTTGCCATTTTTTTTACAATTGAACTAGTTTGCAGTTTCTATGATTTAGTTATAATTGTGCCCATTTAGTGATAATTTTGTGAATTTAACCAGTTAAATTATTTGTTATGCACAGTTTGTTTTAATATCTCTAATCTCTAATGAATGCAGGGCAGCAATACTCTATGTTCTCTTCTCACAAACCCACAGTGCTGTCTCAAAGTTTTGATCCTTAGAAAGTGTCAACTTGGGCTTGCTGGAGTTCTTCACATAATTGAGGCACTGGCTGGTAGGCATTATATCATATATGGGTGGTTGTTCCTTGTTCTAAAACTACTTTAGCATGATTATTTTGTTTTCTTTTATCAGAAAACAGCTGCCTGGAGGAGCTTAATCTTGCTGGTAATTCTGTTCCAAACGAACTTCCTTCTCTACAATATGACTTATCAATGAAAGGATGCTCACAAAAGCAGGAACCGGAACTTGATACTATGAAAGTGGATGATAATCCTGAGATCCTTTTCACTGATTACCATCAGCTTGAAGTTGCTGATAGTGAAGATATTCCGGTTAGAATAGAAGCTGCTGCTTCTGGAATTGATGACAGCTGTGCCAGTTCATGTCAAAGAAATTTTTCATCTCCTGAGTGTCATTTCACTCAACTGTTTTCAGTTGCTATCCGTAAGGCAAAGAATTTGCAATTATTGGACCTTAGCGATAATGATTTTTCTGCACAAGCTGCAGAAACATTCTACAGTTCATGGACAAAGTTAAGACCGCTTTCAAGTCAGAAGCACATTACTGAGCGGATTATTCATTTCGCGACAAAGGAAAATAAGTGCTGCAGAGTTAAAACTTGCTGCAAGAAAGTTTGATTTGCTGCTGCTATGCTGCCATGTCAGTTTCCTGATGAAAGAATAAGAGGCAATTCTCCAGCCAATAATTGATGGCATTTTTCTATGAATAGGACATTGTTGCTTTATTTATATAGTGTTCATCCTCTATAGGTGTAATTTCTGCCTGTCAGATGTAAGGAAAGCACAGGTGCTCTTGCTTCATTTATCATGTAAAAGACTTTTATGAAGCACATTCGTCTTAATTTAATGTATATATAATGATAAGTACAGATTGACCAGCCTTACGAGCTTGTTGGTAAGTTGTAGCTGTGCATCATGCAAAGCTACATGGAAAAGACCTCTATAAACATTAGAATTTAATTTGTATGCATTAGTAGTATAAAAAAATTATACTGTTAGTTATAAATTATTATGCCATTAAAAATATTATACTTTTATTCTAATTATCTTAAAAATCACTTATATAATTGTAATTGTTAAAAGTATAACAAGATTTTATATTGATAGTACATATTAATTAAACTCTAAACATAATAAAAAGGTATAAGTATCACATTTTAGCCAGTTTTGTTTCTCTTTTTTCCAATCTTGTTATTGCCACGATTTGAACCAAAGTTTTTAAGGAGTCATTTTTTGTTGGGTCGACAGATTTGAGCGACAGGCTGAAAGCTACAAAAACTAGGCCCCGAAGGAAGGAAACCAGGTCCAAACCGATCAATGCTGTATTGCTGTTATTATGCTACAAAACAAACACCACTAACACCACAAAAAAAAAAAAACGGAAGAGAAAGACAGCAGACAACGCGTAATTTTAACTAATAACTGATTGCATTGAAATTATGATGACCCATTGAAACTAAAAACAAAGCTTATGTTTGGTTGAGATTATTCTCAAGACAAACGTAAAAATAACAACTCTTGAACGAGAACTATGTCGTCCCTGTGGTCCTATCCGACTCGAGAAATTAATCTATACATTATACACAGAGGGTATCCTGTAGAACAAAAAAACTTACAAGAACATCATATCGCCGTGATTCATATTTATTGTTATTACCAAATACACACACACACACACATATATATATATATATATATATATAAACTATTTAAATTTTAAATTTAAAAATAAAAAATTGATTAAATATACTCTAATTTAATATATAAAGAGGTTCATTAAAAGAATAGTGAACCATAAGTCAATC
Organism: Echinosophora koreensis; assembly: GCA_035048595.1. Taxonomy (NCBI): domain Eukaryota; kingdom Viridiplantae; phylum Streptophyta; class Magnoliopsida; order Fabales; family Fabaceae; genus Echinosophora; species Echinosophora koreensis. The sequence continues at coordinate 644,133 of JAPCYP010000008.1, forward strand.
AAATGTAACCTATTAAGTTTTTGAAAATATTCATACATTTTTACTTAAACTTTTTTCTACCATCATATTATTCTTTATGATGCAGCTTTTTTGTTATACGTTTTTTGGTCGTAGACACACAAAAAACCCTACAAATTTAACTAATAATATTTACATATATACCTAAATAAAAGTCTTTACTATGGTCCGTTTGGTTTAGATTTTGGAAGAATTGATTTTGGAAGAATTGATTTTGGAAAATGGAGTTTGAAAAAATTGATTTGTGTTTGGGAATGATATTTTAAAAGTCAGTTTAGAAAAATTGATTTTGTTTGGATGATAAAGTAAAATCACTTTTGAGGTGTAAATATGTAGAATTTTGTGGGTCCTACATTCAGAATCAATTATTCTCAACGGAAAAGCTAGAAATTTTTGCTTCCACAAAACTCAGTTTTGACCCACCAGGAATAAATTATTTTGAACGGAAATTTGTAACCAAACGACCCCAAACATGATTATTTGCGTTTGAGTGCCTTGGGAAGGCAAATTCCTCCGTTTGCGGTGGGAGGAATTTTTACCAAACAGGCACTATATATCTAAGCTAGCAGCACTTTTATATTTGAATTTAATTTTTTTTTTTATAGGCAAATGTTAGTAATTAATATGTTATGTTAGTAGGGGGAGTTGAACCCATGACCTCCTTATCACCCCAATCCCTATATCCCTCCCCCAAACCACCTTGATCACTTTATAACTCTTATATTTGGATTTAATTAATATACACGATTAGTGTAAATATATTTTATACTATCAAACAATAAAAAATTGATACATCATTAAAAATTATTTGACTATCATCCTAACTATTTTTAAAATCACCTATATCATGATAGGTTGACAGTATACAAGATTTTAGACTTACAATACATATGAGGTTCATTCTACGGTACACCACCCATTGCACCACCCATGTGGCAAGTGTTGAATCAATCATTTTGACACTTGGACATTTGACTTTTCAACTGATCAATGTTTAAAAATTTAACTCACCCATATGGCTATTGGATTGGCCCATAATTTGCCATATGTATAATTAGTTAATTACAGCTTTACATTTCATTTTAGAATATTCTCAATCATCTTAACATGGATTGAATTTGAAATATATAATTCTCATGCTCGAAACATCCGTGATTTTTATTTCCCCTTTTTTAAACTGGAATTCTCATGTCAATTGTAATCAACTTTGACATTCTTATTCGGTGAAAGTAACACTGGAATAGAACTTGTCATTGATACCCGCCCATGCTTGTAGTTCAACATTATTTCAGCATATGGAATTAATTATTAAGTATAATTGATTGGTGTAATTGAGTTTCATCATCAGGTTGCGTGAGCTATCCAGTAATTCTTTTTTGGTGCCTGCACAGGGAATCATTCAGTAAGTTGAGCGTATTTTTCTCCTCTGATACTTTCATTATTTCATTTAATCTACGAATAACATTTTTTTTTTTCCCCCATAAGTGCTTTACTTTTGGGGTATACAATAATGAATATCATTGCTAATTATGTATAGATTTGAATATCATTAGGTTAATCACTGTAGTTGCGGTGCATCCACTGAGTTTAATTGCGTAGGTCACTGAATAATTTAATTATTATTTTAGATTTATTCCTGATCAAGTCGTTGTAGCTATTGGAGTACTTTACAATGCATTTAATTTTTTTTTTAAAAAAATACTGATAAAAAAGTAGCAAACTTAATAATAAAATAATTTTATTAGTTAATTCTACTTGCATTATCCCAAGAAAATTTGTGTCATCAATTTTTTTGAGAAAAAATTTGTATCATTACAAGAGTTGAGGTAGCCTTAACAACCGGGCTGTCCACCAATAACTAAGATAATCATTTTTTTTTCAATTTCTGAAAAATGACCTAGACAATCATTTTTACTTTTAACTTTTGTACGCATTTATGATCCTCTCATGTTTTTATTTAATTGAGTAATAAAAGTGTACACAGACGCTCATAAATCGTACGAAGTATATGATCTCTACAATCCACGGAGTTACTGGAATTATTGATTTAATATCAAATATCAAATACACATTATACTTATGAGTACTATGATTCTCCACTAGTGTTTTAACCGTGGGTCATAAATTTACTTACCATGAAGGTAATCATTTGCAATTATTTTATCCTTTTGATCATATCGAAATATGACTTGACAATAAATGTCCACCCCATCATTCATGGGCCTAAAGTAAGAGGGACATGAATTGAGCCACAAAAACCCATTTGAAGATCTTAGCAAATTATAGAGTAGAGTCAGGATATTGCATTATGACTAAAAAGAAAGATATTACATCATCTCCATCCTTTATTCGAACTTTTTGAAAACGATTAAAGCTAATGCTCAAATAAAGTATATTTGCAGTTGAATGCTCATTATTTACTTCCTTTAAACGACAAATGTGGGGAAAGCATGCGTCTTAGGTTTTCGTAACCATCATTAGCATCAATTTTAAAAATGTTGTAGTTATGGACTCTTCTAATCCAAATCTGATCCCTATTCCCTATTATATTGAACCGTGTTTCTTGATTCCTGGCTGAGAAGCTTTTATTCCTCTATTTTATGGCATAATGGTACTTTTCAGCCTTGAAATAGGGATCTGGGTACTCTCAAGGAAAAAAATTGAAGAGACCAAAGGGGAGGCCCATATTAAACAACAATGTTTAATCAAGTTTGACTAGGACTATATGCAATAGCACATGGCACAAAAAATAAATGAAGCTTAGGTGAAGGGACCCCTAGGCAATTTGGATTGGAAGGGGGAATCAGAACAAGTTTCAGACAATCATTTTTCCTGAATTGGAATTCAAAGATTCCATGGACATTTCTATATCACATATAGGAAATTCGGGATAAGGATTTGCCTGCTTAGACTTATACCCTTACTCTTACCAATTGGAAAGGTACCCTCCAGCCTCATATTTGATATTATTCTTTGATTACCACTTATACGTGGGGACACAGTACACAAAGTAATGAGTAATGACCTTGAAATAGGGATGCAGTTTATTATAATATAGTATTATTCTTTCTTCTAATTTTAGCTAAGCAACTAATTTATTTATAGCCTATCATGAAAATGTAATTCACAAAGACACGGTGTTTTATGGAAATGAAAATCGAATACAAATGAGTAAAGGTGGCTTTTCAACCTAAAAGGGTAGAGATATTTAGCAAAAAGGTAATTTAATTTGAAGATCATTGCGTCATAGTTAGGGTACATGAGGCATGGGAATGCATATGGGGTGGGATTCATGAGCTGTTTTTTACAAATTTGGAAACAATATTGTCAGATGAAACCTTTGAAGGATTCAATAGTCATGTATTTAGGGTTTGAGCACTGCATTAATTTATAGCATTAACGGCGAACTGGAAATACTTTATGCTTCTCATTGACTTCTTGTTTATTTCAACCCAACCAATTAGTCACTCACAGACTATCTATCATATTAGATTGTAGATCTTTATAAATGATATATAAAAAATAATTAAACTCATATTATTTGAAAATTACACTAAACTCTAACTAATTTAAATGAATTTAGTAAAAAAAAAAAACCTAATTTAAATGAATTTGAAAGACTAGTTTAAGGGGGACAAAACTCTCCCAACATTCATTTTTTCTATTATTGATAATTGATTTCATAGTGAAAGGATAAACCCAGCAAATTAAAATGAGAAGTCTAGTTACGAAAATACTTTAGCACATAACGGTGGAAAAAAAAACACTTATTTATCTCTCGTTTCCTCATAAAGTCTTCTTCAGTGGAATCCAATGAAACTCCAATTTGTAGACATTATCCAAAGGTATGCTGATAACACTTTCCCCCCTTTTTGTTTACACCCGGAAGCCTTCTACGTAATTAACCGAGGGAGTAATAATATAAACTGATATTTTATCTCACGAATTTATTAAAAAATAAACAAATCAAATTTGCACTACATATTTTAGCTATATTACAATCTACACCGCTAATTCGAGTTTGAGTTCAATATATTATATTTATTATTTATTTATTTTTTGTTAGGAACCGTCTCTTATTAGTCCTTTAGGCCGAGTGGATCCACCAGAAATCCCCATTACTCTGGTCCTTCGGGCCCGCTATGGGACTAATATCTGGTTTTACCTATTGGTTCTCAGTCTCCCAATGAAGGTGAATCCATAGGGATTCTAACATGAGTTCCACAGGAACTCCTCCTTACGAGGACAAATTGATTCTACTTAATCAACACTCCCTTAGTTATATTCTATTTATTTCGATTAACAAAGCTATACAATAGAAATTTGGAATACTATACACCTTAAAAGAATGAAACTATTATAATTATCATTAAACTATTATTTCATATACAGTAATTGTACATGCTTCAGGTCTAACTTTTTTCTCCTTTTCCGTAAAGACAGCAATAAGTTATCATGACTTGAAATAATAACCCATACCAAAGTTTTGGGCGTTAATTGGGCAAATTCACACCTTTTAGTAACACCGCATAAAACAATGTTTGAGAAACTAAGTTGGAAGTGACAAAAATTTCGTTTTGGTTAGACTAATTTAACTAGTTAAATTTATAGTTAATTTTTTTTCATAGATATCATCCATATGATAGATACGAAATTAATCTTATGGAATAAGGTATCCTATTTTTCAAAATACTAACCTAAAGCAAAAATGCTTTTTATCATTAAAAAAAATATATGTAAAGAATTCGGTGGTTCTCTTATTTATCAAGGAACTCACGTACGATGTACTACCATTATACCATTCGTGTTTGAGATACCAAGAAAATCCTTTAATCAATTATTCAACCACACACACATATAAATGTATATACTTATTAATTATGCATATCAAATCAAGAAAGTAATACACGCAACCGCACGCACCACATGATACTGAGTTCACCTCACCCGAGTTCAATGGACAGGTAATTTCAACAGGGTAGGTTTAGTACCAGTCATAACTTGTGCTACTACCAAGAATGGTTATGGATTAAATGATTAATAACTAATCTGATTAGCCTTAAAAATAAATTATCTTATTTCTTATGCCGAATTAGCGACAAGGTCCAATTTCATTTGAAGAACATCTCATAGAATTCTGATTCAGTGTGTTAATCACCCATTTTATTTGCACCAAACAAAATTTAGTCAAGAATAGTCATACAAGAAATACAGCACATGCACGTCTAATAATAAATAATAATAGACTAAAACTACTGCCACTACTAGTGAATACTGAAACATTTCATTGATTTCATGTCATGTATACAGCAGAACCATATCTAAAGGAAATTATATGAAGCTGTCGTTGGTTTTTGTCTATATTAATTGATTCACACTCCAAAAGAACCAAGAAAAAGAGAACATTAGAGACTAAACAACCACATCCTCCTTTCAAGTAAAAAGGAGAAATCCAGCTAATAGATCATACCCAATACATCCCTTGAAAGTTGAAACAAAATAACATCATCAAAAGTACAAAACAAACAAAGAATTAAACCATCCATAACCCCTGCCATGTACACTAGTTAATTGCATTGTTTCTTAGTAAAGAAAGTAGAAATAAAAACTCATAGGTCACCTTTGCCCCAAAAAGAAACTATTATTTTGCTTCTTCTTCTTCTTCAGGGCGATCTCCAACTTCTTAAGCCAATGTCATTGTGTTTCCTTGAAGGGGTTGAGTAGGGTATAGGCATCCTTTTAGGCAAGAACCCAAAAAAGTGACCATGGTGCTGAGTTTTGGGCTTGAATTTGAAAACATTTGTGGCTCTTGAGCCATGGCAGTGGCCCATGATTATGAAGAGGAACAAGAGCAGCCAGAGAACTAGAACTAGAGGTCTCCTACACAGAACCATAGTGTGTCAGTGTCACAGTATGATAATCACTATAATAACTCACAAGGTGGTGAAGAATGAAGATGTAGTTGAAAGTTGAAACGGCTAGTTTTTGAGGAAACTAAGGTTGAAGGAGCAAGAAACATGGGAAGTTAAATGCAGATTTGAGGCTGTGCGTGGTTAGATTGAGAGTTCATGTGCCGTGTAATTTGGTATAGAGAAAGGGGAGAGAGTAGAGACACAGAGAAAGAGGTAAAGCTCAAGTCAAAAGGAATTCAGATGCTTCTACAAGTAGTAGAGCAAAGTTGGACCTTGGAAGCAGAAAGTTGAAAAGCCTGAAGAAAGCTTTTTGGAACGGGTCTTATGGGATGGAGTGATTATTATATTGAAAAGAAAAAATATATAATATTTATTTAAAACGAAAAGAAAACAGTACATGAGGTACAAAAAGAAAAAGCAAATAAAAATGGGATTTGTTCTCGGTTGAATGAAGCAAAAGGGGGTGTGTGTGTGTGTGTTATGTCATCTTTTTTGAGGTTAGGTGAATGTTTGGACCTACTCCTTCTTAATGGCTGACTAAGGAACTGGGAAACTGTTGTTTTAGACCCCTCCATTACTGGAAAACTTGTCCATTTGCCTCAGAACCTTTTGTAGGCTCTGATTTGAAGCGCTTTCCCTGCTTCTCTCTGTCCTAACCCATTCCCCTAATTAAAGGAACTTCCCAGCAGCATTGCCCTGTCATTGTACACCAACAGTAAGTGAACTACTACTAACTCACGTACATTCTGACCTCAATTTTCCCTCTCTGTTGCGATTTTCGATAATACCTAGATTTTCACATCCACAAGTAACCCACCTATGCATTTTAGAGTTATGGAACAGCATATTTATCAAAGTGACTTTAAAGAATTCAACCCCACTTCCCAATTCTAATGTTGAATAATGTTACTCCTATACATTTATATATATTACTTTATATATTTATACTATTTTTATCATTTAATTATAATTTGTCTTACATCCTTTTTTTGTACATTACCCGATGTAAGATGTAAGATGATGTATTTCTACAAGATGTTATTCTTCAGTGTTTCAGCTGAATATATAATAGAAAGTCAAAATCTAAGAATATGCATATTTAATTAAGTTATATTCTAATCTCAAACCCTGAGGCAATCTCTCTAATTCAGGGTTTTAACATGGTCAAAACTGTTTTGGAATACTAACATTCGGTTTCAGGGAGAGAGAATTTTAGTATACATGAATTGAATGCGAGTTCTCAGATATTAGCAAGTAAAGACAGAAAAGTGCACGCTCCAAGCAGAAGAGAATTAAATGCAATGTCAGGGCTTTTGGGGTGGACCCATTCTTCTTCATATCTAAGTTCAGCGCTTCATTAACCCTTGTGCTGTGCCAGTGCCAGAGGCAATGCTCTTTGAATGGCCCTCATTCCCAGTATAGGATGGGGCATGGCTTGGGGTCTCAGTGCTTCATGCCTGTCCCAGCAATGCAACAAACATATGCATGCAATGCAATTTCCTTTCTGCTTCTTTTTCTTTGTCTCCACTTTACAACTTTAGGCTGTCTTGTGAAACTTTAATGGTAAATGCAGGGTTTCAATTTGTCTATATGACTATTCAAATACAGTTGTGAAAGCAGCAAGGTTACCTTTAACCAGTCACCATATTTAAGACACATCACTATACCATATTTGATAATAATATGATTATTTGCTCAACCGCGCCAACTTTTCTTCCTATGACGTCAAAGGAGTTGAAAATTGATTGCCTTTGATGACCAAATTGAAGGTATCCCATAAGAAAACAATTGAGGTCTTATGGTGTTCTAACATGGACCGAGCAGTTCTCGAACTAGGTTACTCCGAATCCAAGGAGCAGAGCTAGGATCCTCACCAAGAGGTCGAATTAATGTAGGAATATTCAATATTGTGCACAATTGTATAATGGACTTAAGGCCTAAGAATCATTGATCTAGCTTTAAAGTCATTAAAGCAGGAGATAGAATCAAGCGCTAAATGATCGCTAATGGAGAAAGAACCGTTGATACTCGAGGCTATATAAGAAGACTCGAGAAGAGAGAAGATGTAGGTTATTTAGAAATAGTAGTATACTAAGTTGACGAGTATGTATTTGTGCTCAGAATTGTACCATAGTTGTGTAAACATATGGCAATGGAGATTATGGATGCATATATTAAAAAAGTTTAGGATGTTACCGAATTAACCATTGGATCCAATCCAGCAACCATGAAGTGCCTGTTTGGAAAATGCTACTGTTCCGTTTCACACCTCCGTTTGCCCGACGCTCATATTTTTTCCTTTTGAAAAATGCATGAACAGTAGCATTGGAACGTGTGTTGCATTCTCCAAACTAAAAAAACAAACAGAGCTGAAATAGTACCAAAGTAACAAACTGAACTTAATTTGGTGGTCCTACTTGAAAGTTGGAAGAGAAACATTCAAAATGAATATGGACGAGGGGAAGTATACACCACCGCCACACAGTTTCATGGACACATATAGATATCGTGAACTAACGATGTTATTAAGATCCTCTCATTGATTTGATGGCATGTTAAGATTGGACCCCACTATCTGTTTTGCAACGCTACCAAATAAAATTACAACCTGTTGCCTCACATGTTTTCCCTTTCCTTTATTAGCTCTCATGATTCATGGAATGGTACATTTTATGAGAAAAAATGTTTCAGCTCCCCATCTATCCCATGCCAACGGAACAATGCCTCAAGGGGTCAATTTGTAAAGAAAGTGATGAGAAAATATAACCATAACCAAGAAAAATCTGTGGTGATCTTTTCCCGGCCCTTTACTTTTCTCTTTCATCGATTAAAGTGTGTGTGTGTGTTTATTTTTTTTATTTTATTTTTTGGCGGTACTCAGCTTTGGTTCTTTTTGTTGTGGTATGTGGCTATCTGGCGACTGCTTGGAAAGTTGACACCCTCTGGTTACCCATTTGGGTCAAAATCCCACCCCACATATGACCAAGCATTTGGGATGTGTGAAGGAAAACATAGGGATTTGGATTATACATTCATAAAGTCATAAGATAAACCATTAAATTCAAATCCAAAACATAAACCCATGCATGCTATTTCGCTTTCTTTTAGGTAATTTTGTTGGATAAAAAAGCAAATTGGACCCGAAGATGATACATAACAATAAATATGTAAGCAGTTTTTAATTGCTAGTTTGAATTTCACTTTTGATATGTACCAAAGTCATTGGTTGAGGTACTAGCAAACCATTTGGAATCTTGGGCCTATTTCATAAGCCCAACAAGCCCATTGGATTAGGCTCCACCAAAGTGAATAAAAGCGTGTGAGAAAATAAGAGTGTATTCATCATTGATTAGCTAAAATGAGTGAAGATTTTAATACACTTTAACTAATTAAAAGTATATACATAATTAATTTCTCATTTTTCATTTTTTCTCGCTTTAGAGGAATTTTATCCAAGCCTACTGGCTGGACTCATTAGAAGCCAATAACTGCCTCAAGTTACTTAAGATTTGAAGACACCTTATAGGAAAGTGGTTACCGAAAATCTCTCTACCCCTATTCACTACAAGAAATATGCTTATTACCGACGGATTTAAATCTGTCGGTTGGAAACGAAATAAGGTCGTCGGTATGAGTAAAATAGTATTATCGAGGGAAACTTCATCGGTAAGTCCGATGGAAAAACTTCTGCCTTTTTCTGGAAACTTTACGAAGGAAGATTACCAACGGACCCATTTGTCGGAAAAGAAATTCGTCAGAAAAGGTAAGATAGTTGTCGGAAACTTTCATACTCGTTATTGTTGAATTTCCGACGGAAATGGACATAAGATCCGTTGGAAATGGTTAGCAAATCAGTCAAGAATGAGCAATTAAATCCATCAGAAACGGATCTATATCCGCCAGAAAATATTGTCGTCGGAAAGCATATTATAATCCGTCGGAAATGCCATTTTAAAACTAGATATGGTCCCGTTAACCCTAAGAGCTATTTTCATCCAGCTATTTACTACCTGTGTGATTCTTGGCAAGAGTCACCTCCAATGGACAATATCCACATTAGACTCCAAGGTATAAATGCTCGACATACTCTCAAGTAACTTAGGGTATAAATGCTCGACATACTCTCAAGTAACCTAAGTTCTATCATATCTTTTTCACTTAAATGGGACTTGACCTAAACATCTCAGAGTCATTGTAGGTGCACCCCCATCTTTTAACACTATGTCGAGATATGATTTCTTGAGAGGAGATACAAGGTAATTTAAGCTTTAATTGATGAGAAATAAATTATATATTTCTTTATTCCGCGACAGTTTAATGATGCAATATTCTTGATAAGTGAGAAGGAAAAAGGAAGAAAACAAATGAAACCGTTGAATCAATCTTGTTTCATTTTTTTAAATTTTTTTAATACATACTCAAATGTGTCTAACAATCTATATCAATGATAATGAATACATGAATGTGTGGATATAATGAATATAAGGAATTCAAATCCAAAATATAGACCAATGCATGCTAATTCGCTTTCTTGTAGGTAATTTTATTGGATAAAAAAGCAAATTGGACCCGAAGATGATACATAACAGTAAATATGCAAATAGTTTTTAGTGTATGTTTGGATGAACGTTTGACAAATGCGATTTTGGATAGAATTGATTTTATAGAATTGATTTCAATATAATTGAGTTTGAAGTAAAGTGATTTATGTTTGGAAGTTTTTATTTTAAAATCAAGTTTGATGTAAAATGTGGTGTAATTTTTCAATCCAAAAGCAGAAGCCGCTCCAAGATGCTTCCGATTGAATCAATTTTGGATGCAAAATTACTTCCCCAAACATGTAACCAAACACCTATTTTTTTATTAGAATCATGTTTGACAGATACAAAAGTATGTCTAGTGTCTCCAAAAGTGGAACCAAACACACACTTAATTGATAATTTGAATTTCACTTTTGATATTGTTACTGGATAAATCTAACAAGATAGTTGGGCCCAATTAGAGGCCTCAGCCCAGTATTATCAAGAGATCAAATGCTAATTTACCATGTGAGGAAATGGCCGAGTATAACCTATGCCATTAAGAGGAGTCGGCGGTCTTTATACTCGGGCGGCTAATTATACCTCAGTCGGCGTGGGTTACACTTGGTCGACTTTATGAGCATAACGACATAATAGGAGGACTATAAGAGAGGTGGGGGGGAAGGCACAAGGCAAGATAATTCGAATACACTGACACTTATACTTACTTGAGAATCCGAGTACTAATCTCCAGGTCGAAATAGATATGTACCAAAGTCATTGGATGAGGTACTAGCAAACCATTTGGAATCTTGGGCCTATCTCATAAGAAGCCCATTGGATTAGGCTCCACCAAAGTGACTAAAAGTATGTGAGGAAATAAGAGTTATCCACCCTTAATTAGTTGAAGTGGAGGATTATAATGCACTTTAACTAATTAAAAGTAGATACATAATTAATTTCTCGTTTTTCATTTTCGTTCGTTTTAAAGGAACTTTATCCAAGCCTACTAGGTGGACTCATACATGGACATCCATCATCTAGAAGCCAATAACCCTCAGGTTACTTAAGACATGAAGACACCTTATAGGGAAGTGGTTACTGAAAATCTCTCTAACCCTATTTGCTACATGCGTGACTCTCGGCAAGAGTCACCTCCCACATGGCCAATATCCATATTGGACTCCAAGATACAAATGTTCGACATACTCTCAAGTAATCTAAGTTCTATCATATCTTTTTTCACTTAAATGGGACTTGACTTAAACATCTCAAAGTCATTCCAGGTACACCCCCACCTTTTAACACCATGTCGGAGATATGATTTCTAGAGAGGAGATACAAAGGAGATTTAAGCTTTAATTGATGAGAAATAAATTTCATACTTCTTTATTTCGCGACGGTTTAATGATGCAATATTCTTGATAAGTGAGAAGGAAAAAGGAAGAAAACAAACGAATCCATTGACAAGTTTCTTGCTATTGATCATGTTGATTCACATAAAAGAATCAAACTCGTAATTATCAGAAAACATGTAAGGAATTTCCTTTTACTTTATAATTATAAGCCGTCTATCACCCAATTTACATGTAATAATACAGCATGGGAATGGATTTCAAATTTAGCCAGAGTCACTCTGATGTAAATATATGCAATTGGGCGTCCTTATCAAGTCATGGGACGATGGAGCTTTTTTGCACGAAAATGAAGCACTCTAGCTTATGCTATGTATCATGTACAGCTGGTACGACCACCCAAAAACTATTGCATGTCCAAGAGTCCGAGGCATGTGCAATAATTTTCAACAGCACTACAAATAGATTCAAAACTCAATTTTGTATTACAAGGTGTGAGTTTTTGTATATGAGTTTGGGTAAACAAAATTGACTAAGCAAGATAAATAATTCAAAGTTTAATCAAAATTTTATTAGAAATAGGAAAGACTTTTGAAAAAAATTGGTAATTTTTATTATGCAATTCATGCTCTCATTAACTAAAAATGACCAACAACTAGCTAAATATTTTTATTTTGTTACAAAATTAAGTAAATATTTAACCATATAAGTGTATAACTCAATAGTGACCCATAATTTTAAATTAAAAAAAAATAGTGACCCGTATCAATATTTTATTTCACCATGTATAAATGTCTTGCCGCATAAGATAAAAGAAAAAAGAAAAAAAGTACTGCTAACAAATACCCTTTGCTAACCAATGCCCTAAGAACATTGGTTAAGGAATCCATAAAAAGAAAATTTGTATTGAAAAACTAAGTGTTATACTCTTCGAAATACTAAGTACACTATTTCTCATACAAATTTTCCTTTTTTGATTTCTTAAACAATGCTATAAAGACACTTGTTAGCATTCTCGCTAAAAAAAAAAAAGTGGCCACGACACCACGGATTTACTCGTGTATCTTTAAAAAAAGGGTTATGTTATCAGCTAGACATCTTTCGTTGTAAAAGATCGAAGAATATCATTGCTTTGCGTGGAAGTAAATATATGCACCCTCATGTCCAAACCAAACCCAATTCACCGCCCATTTTTGGTCTCTTTACCCTCTGCTTGGGAATGCACAATCGTTTTGGTTTTCTTCGATAATTTTACTCTTCCTTAAGAGAGATTAGGATGCGGATGAAAATGATTTTTATTTTTTAAAAATAACCTTTGCTGGAAAAAAACAGAAACCATGCTGATTAACCTTTTTTGTGGCTTTTTTTATTTTTTTAGAAAAGAAAAATTTCTCATTGAATTTTGCATTTCACTAACATAAATGCAAGTACTGCCTATCAAAAAAAAAAAAATTGCAAGTACTATGTGCATATGTGTGTATATATATGGATAGGGATACGATGCACCTGAAGGCCAAGGATCCTATGCACCCAAATTAACGTCGATGGAATGTTCAGCTGGTTAATAGCATTTTTTCTCCTCTTAGATGCTTTGCGGGTGCCTTTACTGGATTTCCAGCATTTTTTTTTTTATAATCAAAAGTATATTGATGAGAGTATAAGAGATACTCCAACCCACACATAAGAGCATCAAAGATAATAGGTCCAATGTAATTAAAATACTAGTCAAAAAGAATTCAATATTTGTTTTACCTACACCAATAGAAGTATCTAAACAAAAACCTCTAATAGGCTGATCCCAATAGAAGTTCAAACCCTGCTCAGAACAAATCAATATTGCTTAACTGATGGGCACCCCAAAAACACCTATATGCGATTCATCAATTGTGTTCCAGCATGGACAGACAGACAGGCTTTAGGCTGCTCAACGAAATTTTCAAAGTCTACAATCTGTGATATAAATCATCAATTGAATTGTAATAAAATGAAATGCATTCTTTCCAAATTCACACCATAACTGATACGTTTTCAAACTAGAACAGTATCCAAAGTGTATTAAATGTCAAAACCGTCCAAAGATGATCTACATTTCAAGTTTAGGTTTAAGGGTTGATTACAAGTAGGGAATATATTAGCACCATATATCGCATGTTCTAAGAACAACTATTTAATCTGAAGTGTTTGCTTATTAAATTAAGTTGGTCTTTTATAATTTTAAAAGATAAAATTTTTTATTATTTTTTAAAAGTGTCATTTTGTCGGCATATTATCAAATATAATAAATGACTATGACAGGAAATGAGTGGCTAAGTAGCCATTTATTCTATGGAACAAATTTAAATAGCATTTAAATATGATCGTGCATGGTATGTCAAGCTTCGATTTTTAGAATATAATTTGTAAAGACAAGAGGAAGTTGATTCCAAGAATATTTTTTTAGAGATTATTTTTTTAAAATAGCTCTTTTTTCAAAATAAGTTTTGAAGAAAATAATACACCACAATCATGAAGTTGGGGATCAAAAAATTTGATCATATTTGTTTTATTATTTAATACACAACAATCATTTGTGAGCACTCTTGACGAAAGCTAATTAAATAACCACGAGAAAATTAGGAAGAATTTACACAACCATCATTCCGATTTCCGGTCATCTCCTAATTAATCCATCATTGGCAAAGTTTCTTATTTTTTTTATTTTTTCAAAAATGTTTCGTTTATTTTGATTTGTGAAACTTAGACCCCATCAGCACTCCTGGCAAAATCTAATCAAATAGCCTCAAGAAAAATGAGAAGAATTTATGCTACCGTAATTACGAGATCATCTCCCGATTATTCCATCTTTGGCAAAGATTTTTTATTTTTTATTGTTTTATCGTTATACAAACAAATTAAATTATTTTTATTGCTATTGTTATTTTTAAGATGTGTGAATTAAGATTATATTGGGATCATTAAGGCCCCGTCAGCACTCCTGGTAAAACCTTAAAGATGGTCCTCACCTCAAGAAAGTCATAGATTCGCGAGTACTTCGACTAATTATGAGTATTCCATCGTCGGAACTCGGAATCTTAATCCACAACAATGATTAAAAAGAGAAATGTTCATAAATGTTAATCATTGAAGGTAGATCAACATAGAATTTATGCCAGAAAATAATACACACCAAAGCATTTGGATTAAGGTCATATTGGTACTTCTTAGGCCTAGTCAGCACTCCTGGCAAAACCTAAGGGACGGTCCTTACTCTAGAAAGTCATAATTCCGCCGGTACTCCGGCTAATTACGAGTATTCCATCGTCGGAACCTTAATCCATAAAAATAAAACAAAGATACTAAAAAAAGGGAGAAAAAAAAAGTTAATAATTCTGAAAAAAATTAACTTATTAAGCTAAAAGACCCAAAAAAAAAAGGAAAGAAAGAAATGAAAAAATCTTACCTTTGGGGCGCAAAAACACTAGGACTTTTGACTTATGTACTCTCCTTTCTAAGATGCACTGAAACACATAATTCTCCGTGCTTAAAATATAGAAATAAAAAATAATAATAATAACAATAATAATAATAATAATAAAACTTTTTACTAAAATGTTCAGGCTTCATATATAGAATTAAGCTCGAGTATTAGAAACCAAATTTTTTATTCAAAAGTCAGTGTCTTATACATAGTATTAAGCCCAAAAGTAAATGTTTCTTGGTGTAAAAAATTAAACACCTGATGATCAACTTTTTATGTAGCATGTGAGGATGGGAAAGAAGCTTGTTTTCTCTCATGTGAGACTTCAAGTCAATTGAATGGATACCCACACGAAATATTTTTGTTAAGGAGATAAGCGTAACATTTTCCTTCTTTTTCTCTTTTCTTTTTTATTTTTTTTTTCTCTCTCTCTCTTTGTTTAATTTTTCTCAAATTTTTAGCAAAACAAAAATACAAATTAAAAGAAAAAAATTGAAATCCAGAGACTTAAAAGAAAGGGCGGACAAATTTGGATATCAACAAAATCTATTTATGAATTCAGTAAACCGATATCCAAAATAGTAATTTAACCTTTAAAAATTAAAGAAATATTTCCTTTGTTTCATATCAGTACTTTTTGTTTCAATTTTATCTGTTATTTTATATATAAAAAATTAATTATTTTTTAATTTATTATATAAAATGATAGAGAGAATTGACGTTTTATGTATTTTAATAGATAATAATTAAATTAAATATAATTATGTTTTATTGTAATTAACGTTACTTATTAACTTTCTCAATTTGTGTATACAAATCATAAAGAAAATAAATATATTGTAAAATAGATGTAGTAGTGTCCGTCGAAGCAAGGGTCCAAAAATCTTCTAGACCACCACGCCAAGTATGAGCCAAGCACAACACATGTTGAATTTGAAATGATGATCATAAACAGAACTTGGATATCAAGAATCCATGGACTCCTACTGGAGTAGTTGGGTCTAACACGACAGCTACATGTTGTATCATATGTCTCAGGTCAAATATTTTGTGACTTGCACAATGTATTTCTGATCTATTAATTTATTTCCTTTTCATGGTCATGATTCGCTAAAAACTGGGGCAATGACTAAAACTGATTTGATTTATGCTATGTTTGGATTAGGAGAGAAGTAGAGAAGTAGAGAAGAGAGAAGTAGGATGGAAAGTAGGAGAGAAGAGAAAATGAGTAGAAAATGAGTAGATTTTTAGATTGTTTGGATTAAAAGAAGTAGAAGAGAAAGAAAAGTAAAGATTTTTTGAGTTGACAAATATACCCCTACTATATTTTTATTATATATTTTCTATTAAATAAATTGGATTTTATATTTTGTATAATATCTTTCTTTCTCCTATATTTTTATAATATATATATATATATATAAGCAGCATAAATTTAAAAAAAAAAAAATGGAACAAACACAACGAATTTGGACTTTACAAAACAAGGTATATGCTACTCTCACTCTTCCTTTGGGTCTTCTGACTCCTCTCCCCTTACACACATGAGATGTAACCCACAAATGGCTTTTTCAATGATGGTGGTGATTCCGTGAGTTTTTGAGTATTTTGTTTTGACTAAAACCCTCTTAACAGTTGTGAGCCTTTGGTCAGGTACACACAACCCACTCTACTTTGCCATATTCTTGTCTTCCCCTCAGTTTTACTGGAACAGAGGTTCATCCATTTGTCATCGTCATTCCTTTGTTGTTTACCCTTTTGATTCGCACAAGGGAAGGATGAAATTGGGCTGTAGATCTGATAAAGGTTGAAATTTGAAATCAATGTAGAAGAAATGGGCAAAGATGTAATTTCAGACACAAACCTCTCTTCTCCGCCATTCTCTTCGCTCATCAGCGAAGAAAATTTTTCAGTGGGTCCCACACCATTTTTCTTCTCTCCTTCCAATCTCTCTTCACAACCAAACAGGGGAAAATGCCAAACTCTCTTAATTTTCTCTCTTTCCTAGTTTTCTCTTCTCATTTTCCCTTGAACCAAACAAAGGGTTAAAGTGTTCAAAGGGTTTGTTGAAACTATTCATTGAACTAAGGAGTTGGAATAACCCCTATATTCTTTTTTCTTTAATTTGTTTTGTCTGATAAAAAATATATATTAAAGTTAAATCATGTTCTTTTATTTTAATGTATGGATCCTTTCTTCACCAAAAAAAGAAAGTATGGATCCTTTGGATGAGGATGTATAGCAGAATAGTTTTTTTTTTTTTTTAGCTTAATTGCACTTTTGGTCCCCCGAGTTTTGCTCATATACAATTTTGGTCTCCAATTTTTTTTTTATGCGCATTTAGTCCTACAAGTTTTTCAATTTGGCAAATATAGTCCCTCCAGCCATCTACTGTTATTTTTTTAACAGAAGTTACCTATGTGACACTGACTCTACCAAGTTTTGGAATTACATTTTAACTTATTTTCATAAATTTTAAAATATTAAAAAAATTTAAAAAATTTGAAAAAAGAGTTTTTAGTTGACCATGTGCTCCCCAGCTGCCCACACCCAAGAACCCATCAGCTGCCCACAGGCCACAGCCCACGGTTCACGCACATAACATAAAGGTGTTCGCGGATTGGATTGGATCGGTTTTGAGCTAAAAAGTCATCCAATCCAATGATCAAAACAACGTGCGGTTTGGATTGGATCGGTTTGCTTCCTTAAAAAAATCCTATCCGATCCGATCCAATCCAATCAAATGGGGTTTGGATTGGATTGGATAATTCGGTTTTTGTCATACTTTATTTTTTTCTTATGTCAAGTGTCATTTCTACTTATTTAATAGTAGACAAAAGATAATCTTCATTTTAATTTGAAAGTTTGAGAAAAAATAATTATTGATATTTTTTAACACGTTCTTTTATGTTATATGTGTACTCTCACTTATCCTATTTTTTTCTTTGAATCGGCTACAAATAAATTGTAGCTAATTATTTTTCAAATTTACTTAATTGATTTCCTATTTTTCATGTTTACTCAATTAAGTACATATATGTTATGTATCAAAACTTTTAGCAAAATATAACTTCAAGACATTAATATTTATTCTAAATAGTCTCATATATGTCATTCCAACAAAAATATTAAAGAGAATGAAGGACATAAAAGTATGGAAAACAATGTTTAAGTATGAGTAATACCATAATTTCAAAAATAATAGTATATGTATATAATAAATCGGTTTGAATTGGATTGGATTGGATTTCACTAGAGGATCCAAAATCCGATCCAATCCAATAAAAAAAAAGCGGGTTTTTCGGTTTTCGGTTATTTCGGTTTTCGGTTCGGTTTTTTGCGGTTTGAATCGGTTGATGAACACCCCTACATAACATAATGGACCATTATTAGGAACCCTAATTCCTAATCCTTCCAATTCTCTGCCAAATACCCAAAAAAACCCTAAGCAGTAGCCGAAAGACCTTCATCCTCCTCGACGGTGACGCAGCAGCATGCAGGTTCCTCCACGATGGCGATACAGCACGCAGGTTCTTTATCCTCCTTGGCGAAGCACGTTGATTCTGGGTTGTTTACTGGACAAATAAAAGGAGCTGCAAAGTGTCATAAAAACCTATGAGATTATGGAAAAGAAGCTATAGAATCGCAGGTGCGCCTCAAGGAGTCTGAGATTATATTTCTTAGAGAGAAGTTAGAGGAAGCTAATAGGCAGAACAAGTCAATTGAGAAGAGATTTAATCAAAGTGATCAATTATCTATACTTGATAATCTTCATATATCAGGATTGAGTCCTAGCCATTTTATTACAGTTCTTCGCCACACGGTTAGGTCCATTCGAAGCTTTGTGAGGTTGATTGTGGGCAGCTGATGGGTTCTTGGGAGTTGTCATGTGAGAACATGGCCAAATAAAAACTCTTTTTTAAAATTTTTATATTTTTTTAATATCTTAATATTATTGAAAATAAGTTAAAATGTAATTCCAGCTAGGCAAAGTTAGTGTCAAATAGGCAACTTCCGTTAAAAAATTAACAGTGGATGGATGGAGGGACCATATTTGTCAAATTGAAAAACTTGTGGGACTAAATGCGTTTAAAAAAAAACTTTGAGGACCAAAATTGCACATAAGCAAAACCTGAGGAACCAAAAATTGTAATTAAGCCCTTTTTTTTTTTTAATACTTGTGCAAGTAGGAGTTTTGTCCAGTATTTTTTTTAACTTCTCTTCTCCTTAAAAGGAGAAGCACGGACCAAGCATATTCTACTCAAAAGCTCTGCAAAAGATTTAAGAAACTTATCTTTAATAAACAAAAAAGTCACCGAGAGGAGTCTTTGCTTAACTTTTCAGAGCTTTTTCAATATTGAACCATGTTCAGTCCCAACTCCGACAAATTTTACATTTTTTTCTTTCTTTTTCTTGGTGAATGTATGGATGTGGATTCCCTCCCGTCAGGAAATCCACACATTCACGCAATCATATTTACTTAACTATTATTAGATTTGTTTCTCTCACAGTCCCAACCCTTAATTTACTTTGTCCAAAAAAATAACAAAAAAAAGAAAATACAAGTAGAGCAGAGGGATAGAGATAGATCCCTCGTTATTTTGCCATTCTATTTATTTTTCTTGTACACAGATCGTCACTCTGGGTATTTGGATTTGAAACTGCAAAGTAATCTTGGTGAATGCTTCAGTGTATTAAACTTTGACTTCGTACAACTTTGAAATCTTTTCTTATAATGTATGCCAGGGCAAACTCAACATGCAATTAAGCGGATGTATTAGTAACTTAATTAATTATCACACTATCTAAGGATTTTTTTTATTATATATTAAGTGGGGGTTCCACTGTTTATTATTCGGCAATCGAAATAAAATAAACATAATTTCCAAATCAAATTGGAGAAGAGAGGTATATAAAATACACTCAGACACATATATCAAAAGAGATCGAGACTGCTTCTGTATTTAAAAGATTACCCTGTACAATCGGATTATTTAATTGATTTGACTTGTCCAAAACTTAGGCGGCATTCAACTTGGACACAAATTCATATAGCTCAACAGCTCATGTATACGATCTTCCACGACTAACACATGCTTGTCACTTTACATATATACAGTCGAAGTGAACGTTTAAAAGGGTCTTAACCCTCGATTATAGTTTCTTAATTTTCCAGATAAGCACCCTCGATTATTGTTATTGGAAGTCTATTGTTTGCATATATTTGCATAACATGTCACAATCTTCTATTTTCTCTTGCCACGTCTGTTGACTTACAACCCCTGTATGCGCGTTGATTGTAGAACTTAAGCTCATAAACTATTTCAGATAATGTTAAAAAACAAACCTATTTGAAGTAAACTTGCAAGCGCATTTAGGGATGGCAATTTGTACCCTACCCATAGGGTACCCGCAAAAATTACCCACCATGGGTAGGGTAATTACCCGCACAATGGGTAAGGGTCCGGGTACGGGTAATTACCCGCAAAAATGAATGGGTACGGGTGCGGGTACGGGTACTATGGTACCCACCCCGCCCCATACCCGCACATATATATACGTATATATAATTATTTATTTATTTATTTATATTACTAATATATATAATTTTAACTATAATACAAATTATAAAACCAAAATTAATCTAAAGATTCTTAACTTTCTAAACCTAGTTGTATCCATAATTCCTTTTTGGGTGTTTTTATTTATTTAAATATTTTGATTTGTAATATTTATTAGTAGATTTAAAAGACCTTTGAATCGTTTTTTAATTGTTATAACTTTCTTTTGTTATTTTTTACTTTTTCAATGTTAAAGTGCGGGTAACGGGTACGGGTACGGGTACTTACGTACCCAGAGGGTACGGGTAAGGGTACTAAAGTTGTTACCCACGAGGGTACGGGTCCGGGTACGGGTAATTTTTTCAAACGCGGGTATGGGGACGGGTACTATAGTACCCTACCCAAACCCTACCCATTGCCATCCCTAAGCGCATTTCCAAACCAACGAATTTTTTTAGGATTAAATAAGATTTTAGTCACAGCAAAGTTCATTGATTTTAATTTTAATCCCAGTAAAAAAAATTCTTAGAAATTAGTCCTCATAATTTCAAAAAATTTATAAATAGTCCCTACCATTACCCCCGAGTATTAGAAATCATACTAGATGAAAAAGTTTGTCAATTCTAACCATGTGACCCTAATGTATGATTTTTTTTCCTATTATTTGGAAAAATTTTAGAGCAAATCGGACAGAAAAAAAATTAACTCTATACCTAAGTACTAGATATCATACAAAATGAAGAATTTAGCAATTTTAACCATGAGGTCTCTAATGTATGAATTTGTTTTTTATTTTCTGGCAAATTTTATAGCTAGTCGGATAATAAAATAAAATTACTTTGGTACCCTGAGTACTAGATAACTGAAAAAGATGACGGCATGGACTATTTACAAAAATTTTTAGATTACAGGGACGAAATCCTAAGTAAATTTTTTACAGGGACTAAAACTAAAATTGGTGAACCTTACAGGGTCCAAAAACTTATTTAAACCATTTTTTATAAGCAGTGAATTTTCAATTCCGATTTTTTTTTTTAAAAAAAAAAAACAAGAAAACTTACTAATCATGGAATACAAGATACTCCAACCCACATATATATATTCATATATAAATCAAATTATTTCTTGTATCTCTTTCTAACATTCCGGAGGGCTAATACACCAATACGAGAAAGAAACGTCCTAACAACCTCCCATCCTAGTAGAAAATCAATTCCAATGCTTGGTTTGATTAATGCTTGAAACTCACAAACACGCAACGTTTGTTAACTTGAGAGTTGCAAGGATACAAGAAATAATATAATAAAGATAAATCAATTGGTTTTCTTTTTTGATAAATCAAAATAAATTACAAAAAATACGAGAGATACTCCAATACCATGTACAGTAAAGTTCATTGAACCAAATAGAATATACAAACACCTACTGCACACAAAATCATAAACCCCTGTAAAAACATTAACAAGAACCTGAATCTTGCCATACGACTACAAATAAAAATGAGGATCCGTTTGGTTTGGTAATGCTGGCATAATATAATTTTCTTTTTTACCTTGTAAACTAATTAAGTAAATTAACAGATATTTTCATTTTGGTTGATGAGGGATAATAATAATAACAATAACAATAATAATAATAACAACAACAACTAAGGAGGGTGCACTTCTGGTTTTTTTTAATAAAATTTGATTTATTATATTTTTTATTAGTATTTTGCGTCATAAAAAAAATTTTATGGCCAAGATCGCCCTGTAGTTTTGCAGTTACTGGCCAAGATCCATTTTTGGTTGATGAGAATATGAATTTGAAAACGTTGGAAGTTCCCCAAATTTGACTTAATTAGAAGTGGTAGGCAGTGCCGTGTGGTGCATCTGCACCAAATTGGACGTTAGGTTTCATGCTTTTGGGGCTTAATGTGGACACCAAACTGGGTTTTGGTTCGATTGAGCAAAAGCTGGAAATGGAAGCGTTAGGTTTGGTCAAATATCACAAATTCACAATACCAGTCCCTGTCCCTGTCGTTGAAATTTTTGCTGCGGTCGAAACGACGTGCCCCCCACACTCTCGTGTCATTTTCATGCAAACCTACGTACTAACTACTGAGGGCTCGTTTGGTGGTCAGGATAGAGTAGGGATGAATAGGATAAGAGAGCAGGATAGGAGTAGGATAGGATATGAGCAGGATAAGTTGTTATCCTATTCGACGTTTGGTGTCCATCAGATAACCAACTGGATAGCATTGTAATTTTAATATGAATTAATTTTAAAATTTTTGTTTTTGTTCTGAATGTTTTCATATTTTATTAGATTTAAGTTTTTTTTTATAATTTTCATTTTTTAAGTTTATATAAAAAGATAAATTTGTCCTTGTGATAAAATTACATATAATATTTTAAAATTTTAAAATATTGTTTAACTTAAGTTAATTTTTTTATAATTTTAAATATTCATTTTTAGTTTTTACTTTACATATAGTTAAATAATTAGAATATTTTTGATTTATTTTTTAGTTTTTTACAATAATATACATTAATAAAATTAGCCTTATGACAAAATAAAAATAATTTTTAAAATTAATTATTAATATTTTATTTTATGTTTTATTATACCTTTTTTGTAACCATATTATATTTTATTATACTTTTTATTTTATATATAAAATATTTTTATACTTTATTATACTTTAAATCACCTTATCCTATCCTGTTGAGTTCTAACCTAGCTCCCCCCTCAGGATAAAATTTTAACTAGATGGACATGATATGATAGGTGACATGATAGACTTATCCTATCCTGCTGGCTCACCAAACAACAGTTTCAGACAGGATATGATAGTTTATTCTATCCTGTCTCTCTTATCCTGACCACCAAACGAGCCCTAAGGGTTTTTGCGCATAAATCAATAATTACTGTTCCTAATTCCTTAACACCACATTTATGTTTCATAACACTTCACATGCTATGGTAGCTAGCTCGCTTGGTGCTAGCCATTTCCGTTATCCAGTGTATCCACCCATATTCTTATGTTACGTAGTTCTTTGGTGGCTCAATTTTGGAAGAATATCAATCCAATTAGAGTATTTATTGTTAAAAGTGAACCATTTTCTATAATCTCTCCTATTTTTTATGAGACACACAGCATCAGCCACGTAAAGCATTTCTTGTTTTTTATTTTATTTTTACTATATTTTCAAATATATTAATAAATAGTTATTATCATCAAATGTATGTATCATTTATTTATTTTTATTTAATTAATCTTATTTTTAGGGTGTATTTTCAAATTAATATTTATCACTTTCAAATCTGTTAATTATTAGTTTCTTTTCATTTAATTCTTTTCTTTTTTAGGTCAAATTTTTTTTATAAAAAAAATATTCGCACTTATTTAATTAAAATATACACTCGTGAGAGTAATTAAGGCTCTGTTTGGTAAAAACTAGCGAATTGCGGATAAGCTAGCGGCGGTAGCGGATAGCGGATAAGCTAGCGGATAGCGGATTAGTGAGCAGATTGGATTTGAAGTGTTTGGTAAAACTAGCGGTTGAACTAGCTGATAAATGTAAAATGACATAAAAGGATATGTTTGCATTTTTTTTATTAAATTATATGTATATATATTATTTATATTATTTATTTTAAAATAATTATCACTTATAATAATTTATTTTATTCTAAATTATTTATGGTTTATTCAAAAAAATATATTTATCATTTAAAAATTTAATCATTAATTTTAATTTTAATATTAATTTAGTTTTAATTATTTTTAATAAATAAAATGGAATAATAAAAATAAAATTATATATTGATTTGATTTTTATATAAGTTTTATTTTTTATAGATAAAAATATATTTTCCACTTTTTTTTATCTTAAATATAAATCTAAATAGCGAAATTAATTCTTATTTATATACTATATTAAATGTTAGTATTTTATTTTATAATCAAGGATAGGTGAGGAACTTAATTAAGATGGTAGGGATAAAAATGGAAGAAAAAATGAAACGCTATACGCTATAAGCTCAAACGCTACTTCAAGTAGCGTCTGGGAAAAACGTTATACGCTAGTGAAAAAACGCTATACGCTAATTTTAAAAACGGCTACCAAGCGGGACTACTTTTCCATCCGCTATACGCTATCCGCTAAACGCTAGCGGATTTGGCAAACCAAACAGTACCTAAATCGCTTAGGCTACTCCCATTTAGTTGACATTCTTAATTTTCCTTTTATGAATATTTTTATTTAAAGTATAGAATTAAGTATGTACATATTATTTATAATTTTAAATATTTTTCTTGACTTTTAATTATTTTATATTCTTTTATAATTTTAAAAATATCAGTGTGTTGCACGGATACTTGCTAGTTATAATAGGGTCCGTTTGTTTTAGATTTTGATAGATTTGATTTTGGTAGAATTGATTTTAGAAAAATTGATTTTGAAAAAATCAAGGTTAAAAAAATTGATTTGTGTTTGGTAACGATATTTTAAAAGTAGGTTTAGAAGAATTGATTTTGTTTGGATGATAAAGTAAAATCACTTTTGAGGTGTAAATATGTAGAATTTTGTGGGTCCTATATCTAGAATCAATTATTCTCAACAGAAAAGCTAGAAGTTTTTGCTTCCACATAACTCAGTTTTGGACTCCCTCAACACACTTTTTTTCACTGTGTTTTTTTACCCAAACACAATTTCTAGTTTCAAACTCAATTAATTCCAACGTCAATGCCCAACGGAGAATTAAGCCTCTAGAATCTGAAACAAAGAGGCATATAATATTTATAACTATTACTATTTTATTTATTTTGTTTGTGATTATCATTTAAAAAAATGTGTGTGATTATAATTATTGCACCCAAAAAACCAAAGGAAAAGAAAATAGTACTCCACGATAGAAAGAAAGAAATGATTAGAAGGGAAAATGATACTACAGCAAGTATCCTTCATGGATGGGGGCAAGAATTGCGTTCCCCCTACAAAATGCTTTCGGTGCTATAATTATGGCGCTAGGAGATATGATGAGTCATTATTTATCTTTACTTTTTGTAATTTTAGGGTGTGTTATTGTAAATAGCTTATTAAGTGTATATTTTATAAGATTTTTTTTTAAGTAAGTTAAAAATATCTTATTTTTTCAAGCTTATTTGACAAGCTTATGGAAATAAGTTAAAAAAAGCTTATTATAAACTATTTTAATAAACTATTTGTATAAGTTTATAATATTATAAGCTATTCTCATAGGCTCAAATAAGCCATCGATAAACTCTTTTAAACACATCCTT
Source organism: Echinosophora koreensis (assembly GCA_035048595.1). Classification (NCBI taxonomy): domain Eukaryota; kingdom Viridiplantae; phylum Streptophyta; class Magnoliopsida; order Fabales; family Fabaceae; genus Echinosophora; species Echinosophora koreensis. The sequence continues at coordinate 670,243 of JAPCYP010000008.1, forward strand.
AATACGTAAGAGGTCGTCTAAGGATCCTTAAGATGTCAAAGGCTCCAATCACCATGGGTTTCAAAAAAAAAATTAGCAAAAAATTAATACTTAGAATCCTTAAGGCCTATGCAGTAATATTTAATTTTTTTTTTCTTACTGGAGAAACAAGTTAATTACATTTTTTTTTAACAAAAAGAGAAATAAGTTAATTATTAAGCAGGATCATTCAATTTTTTATTTTGACTAATAACGGGGCCTAAACTCAATGAAAGATAATAGTTATTCCTAAATTTGTTACTGATATCATGTATTTTATGCATTAAATCTAATTTAAAATGTTAGTCATTTCATGACAGCACAATAATCACTCAATCTGAAGTTAATTATTTACATAATTTTTTTTTAATATAAATTTTCATTTAAAAGGTTAGTCACTAATTAAATACCAAAAAATGATCATTCAATGAAAAATAATAGTTAATGACAATTATGTTATATAAATATTATTTCAAAATTATTAACTACTCGATCTATTGATTATTTAACCAAAGGCAACCAAGAACCACTCGTTAAAATTAGCATATTTATTAAGTGAGATAAGATATATTTTTATTTTTAGTTTTTATTTTATTTTATTGGCAAATATTAGGATGTTAGTTATTATGTTAGTTTTTTTTTCCTTTGTCAGGATTTGAACTTCGATCATTCAACTCTTTAAATCATTAGTTCAAACCAGTTGAGCTACCCTACTCTCTAACTATTCTATATAGCTAACTTTGAATGATCTTTTTAATAATTATTTATCTTTATTTTGTTTTTTAAAATGAGTAATTTTTTTAAAGATAAAAGGGGCTAAAGCCCAACAAAGAACAATCTAAAAATAATAGGAGGTATAGAAGCCCCAAACAAATCATCATTAACTAAACTAGCAAGCTGCTTAGGCGGAGTGTAAATCATATGAAGACCTGAATTTTGTCTTACATTTATTACATGAAATATTATTCCTTAAAAAATTATTCCTTAAAAATGAAATATTATTCCTTAAAAATTATTAGATGAATTTTCTCTTACATTTATCCATCATCTTTAATCTAATTATATCTTATTTCACCACATTTTATTTTATAAAATAAAATGTACGTGGTAGTTTCTGCAACTGCAATAAATGTGACCAAGGTAAAATACTAAAACATGTAACGTGGAAGAAATGTTACATTGAATTCTTTTCAGAGGGTGTAAATAGCGGTTGCAGTTTGTACTACCTGCTTGTCTCAGTCCACGGTTGGACTCCCCCCACTCACGGATGATGCAATCATCCCGACCGATCGAACCCTCACTGGGCCCATCCCCTCACTACTAAAGCGAAATCACTGACTCCCCACCCCACGTTCTCCTCCCCATCATACGCAATTATTATTAATTAGTATTATTATTTATTATTACTATTTCCACTCAAACCAAAACCCTCACGTGTGAGTGACCCCTTCTCATCTCAACCCTTCATCCCACTACCAAACATATATCATCACCCTTTCTGGTGGGATCCAACGCTCATCATCTCCTCCCCAAAAATCTCAGCAAAAACACACGACCACACCCCCTCACACGAAAAAGTCCAAAACCCACCAGTAAATAAAATAAAATAATAAATTAATAAAACCTCTCTCTCTTTGACCAAAGACCATTACCCAAGCAACGAATGTTATTCGCCTCAAAAACAAATTAAAAAACAAACTAAAAAGTGAGCATCTAACGTCATCGTACCTTTGACTCCCATCTTTAAACACCCCTGTCTCTTGTGCGCTCCATCTCCTACCTCTCTCTCTCTCTCTCTCTCTGTTTGCTTGGAGAGTGTTTTCTCTCAGTCACAACTCACAATTACGGATTCACCATGGTGAGAGACGATCTATACATCACCGTTCCCAGCTTCTTCCGGTGCCCTATATCCTTAGACGTCATGAAATCCCCTGTGAGCCTCTGCACCGGAGTTACCTACGACCGCACCAGCATCCAACGCTGGCTCGACAACGGCAACAACACCTGCCCCGCCACCATGCAGGTTCTATGCACAAAGGAATTCGTCCCTAACCGCACCTTACAGAGGCTTATTCAGATCTGGTCCGACTCGGTCCAACACCGGGTTGACTCGCCCGAGTCACCCGCCGTTACTGAATCGGTCCCTTCACAAGATCAAGTCCTCGCCGCCATGGAGGGACTCAGCGAGAAAACTCGAGCCGACTCGCTCGGGAAAATCGTTCGTTTCGCGGTAGATTCCGAAGAGAACCGCGATTTCCTAGCGAAGAAAGAAGGCTTCGTGGCTGCGCTGGTTGGTTTCCTCCACAATGCCGATGGCGGAGTGACACGGAGCGTTGAATTTCTCGAGCTGGTTGCGAAGGTTTTGGATTTGGTTCTAGATAAAATAGAAGACCGCGAGTGGTTGAAAAACTCGATGCTGAAGAGCCAGGGAGAGAGCAGATGCAACTGCTTAGATTCCCTGCTTCTCCTTCTGCAACGAGGAAGCTCCGATTCGAAAATCGCATCGGTTAGGGTTTTGAAATCCATCGCGGTGGACGCAGAATCGAAGCTCTCGATCGCGGAAAAGGAAGGACTCGTATCCGAATTGCTCAATCTAATATCACCGGAGAAAGATCCAGCGCTAATCGAAAACGCCTTGTCGTGCCTGGTTGCAATATCGACGCCGAAACGGAACAAGGTGAAGCTGGTGAATCTCGGAGCAATCAGAAGATTCTCGAAGCTTCTGTTGGAGTCGAATTTGAGCGTTTCGGTGACGGAGAAGGTGCTGAAGCTGCTTGAAACGATGTCGTCGAGGAAGGAAGGGAGGACAGAGATATGCGAGGATTCGGCGTGCGTGGCGGCGATACTGAACAAGGTAATGAAGGTTTCGAGCGTGGCGACGGAGCACGCGGTGACGACGCTGTGGAGCGTGTGTTATCTGTTTCGAGATCAGAAGGCGCAGGAAGCGGTTACGAAGGCCAACGGTTTGACCAAGATCCTGCTTCTGATGCAGAGTAATTGCTCCCCTTCGGTGCGCCAAATGTCTTCAGATTTGCTTAAGATTTTTCGGGTTAACTCAAAGTCATGTCTCTCTTCCTATGACACCAAAACCACCCATATCATGCCCTTTTGATTCATAGATTAAAAGGAGAAAAAAACTTTGTAAATCAGAGAAATTTTGTTAGTGAATACTGAATAGACAAAAAGGTAAATGAAAATTCATTTGGAGCTCTTTCTATTTCTTTTTTCCCACTCTCTTTGCCTTCTACACAGTAAATTTGAGTGTCTTGAAATTTAGAATCAATATTGGAAAATTGAATACAGAAGAGATCTGATTTATTTTACTGAAGCCATGGGAATTTGTGAATTCCAAGTTTATCACTGTAACAGAACCTTGCTTTCATGAAATTATCATGCTTCTTTGGCAAGGAACGTTGGTGAAGTCAGGTTGCAAAATTGGTAAACAAAAGCGGCACTGCATCTGCTGGATTATGTATGCTTTTTATGTTAAAAGTCATAGTTGTATTATGTATAGTCGGAAGTATCTGTGATCCGGCTTTTTAGTCCGGTTCATACGTATATGGGCATTTTATTGACTTGATTAATATGGATGATTTAAAAGACTATTGATCAGAGAGTTATGTTATTTTGAGAACAAGATTCTTGTCGACTGCCGTATATATTTATTTCTATTTCTTATATATAAACTTCTCAAAAATATAACCAAAAAAATAAAGAAGATATCTTATGGTGTCCCTAGTATACAAAAATCATTCCTATTTTCTTTTCATCTTACCATATATTTCACTAATTCAAAATGTCTTTCAAACATTCGATGTCCGTAAATGTTGTATAGATCAGTTGTCCAAAAACATTTCTCTTTATTAAATTTAATTTGGTATATGAATAAATATTATGATAAAAAATAAATTATATCATTATACGGATGGACAACTTATCAAATAACGCAGCCTTAAGACCAACTCCATGACCTGCATAAGTTGTATCGATCTTTATTTTTCCGCATTATTATAATTTTAGAGATATAAACATTATAATGTGACATGATATTGAATGGAATTCAAATATCCTCTATATATCCTAAAACTCTAATAATGAAAGAGGAAATGGAGAAGATCTCCACCGGAGTGATACAACTATACAAAGCTCACAATTTGGTCGCCATGTAATTCAATTTTGTATTTTCAACCATATCTTTTCTTTTATTTTAAAAATATTTTTATCCTATGTATGAAAAACTAATCCTTAATATATTATTAAGAATTTAATTGATTTTCAATATAGTTTTCTTTATATGGTCAAATAATAATAAATTATTGCATTATTAAGTTTTTATTATTAAATACTTAAGTGATAATATCTTTTAATAATACTTTCTTACTTACATATAAGTTTTAGAATCAAATATTGAATCCCAATGCATAAGGAATTCAAAATCTTTTTTTTTTTTTTGACAAAAGAAATTCAAACTCATAAACTCATATATATTAATTTTTTTATATAAGCTTTCATTATCGAAAGTGATTCAATCTCTACAATTTCTCACCTCTTCGTGAGCCACATGATATTACCTACAAAATTTATGTATCATTTATTTATTTTCATTTCATTTTTAGCCTTTTTAGTACAAATATCTTTAAAAAAAGAAATATTCACACTTATATATTAATTTAGAGCATACTCTCTTAAGTGAAGTTAAATCACTTATAGCCTACTTTGATTTATAGGGTGACAGACGATATTTTTAATTTCTCTCTTTTAATATTTAGATTTAATTTAGAATTAATTATACATTTATTCATTCTCTTTAAATTTGTATTTTATTTTTGAATTATTAATGTAAAAATTAATTATATTTTAAATATATTTTTTTCTTCTAAATTTGAAAATATCCATAATCGATACTTACATTCTTGCAAGCCTTTTTTAAACCAACATATATGTTGTATCACCGTATCTTTTCTTTTCTTTTCATAAAGTAGCATTATAGTATATATATGGAAAGCAAGGGAGTGGCCCGGTCCCTTCACTTTTTGAATATCAGAGGGTGTTTCAGTAACTGCGAATTCCGTACCAATTAGGAAGAAGGCTTAATCGCGATCTTTATGGTTTAATCTGAATTTTACTGTGAATATGTTGGTACTTGGTAGACTTTTAAGAATCGCACAGTAGAAGTCTTGAACAATTACTAGAACATATCACCGTTTATCCAAGTTAAACAAAAAGGGCTAGATAAATATGGATAAAAGGGTCTAAAAGGAAATCAACATCCCAAGGTCACAAGCATCTGTACAGCTCTAAAATAAATTTGTTAATGAAATGAGAAAAAATGATGATACATCCATTTTAAGACCATTTAGCATATACATTCTTATTTATTTAAAGAAATTTTATCCTTCTATGTTATTCGATCTACAAATCTTCTTAAACGTTATTAAATAAGCGATTATCGATTTGACTAATAACAACATAGTTTCTATAATTAAAACGAATCCTATTAAGTGAATTCATTGATGTTACTTTTTTAGGTTGAACAATACCGAGATTCCGGAACTATGCAAGTATTTAAGAACTTGTTTTGGGTGGGGGAGGAAGAACGGAAGTGACTTTGCATTGGGTTCTAATGAAATAATAAGAATCTTGCTAACCAGTGTCATAAGGACATTAGTTAAAGAATTTAAAGATAGAAAATTTATATTAAAAAATGTAGCTTTTAAATTTTCAAAGTGTTAAATACACCATTTTTTAAAATAAAATTTTTATTTATAATTATTTAACCAATGTCTTAATGATACTGGTTAGCATTTGTCAAAATTTAAAGGAACTGGAGAGGAGAGTAAGTGCCGCAAAATGCTGAAATGTGTTTGCTTTGCTGACTGTAATCATGCGAGCTTTCTATTTCAATTAAATATTGTCTGTTTGCAAGGAAAGGGACGAAAAGGATGGGAATCCCAAACGAAAAAGAAATATGGGTTAAAAAGAGTGGCGAGAGATACATTATAGGTTTGACCACTTCAATTTCAATACCTATGGCATTGGAAAGCTATTAATATTTGGGCCATAAACAATGCCCACCCTCAATCATAAAAGTTAAAATAACTTGATCCGATTTGTTAAATCCCAATAAATAAATAAATTATCAATCCATAAGCATGAGAAAAGGACACATTCACTACAACCCATTAGCTAGATCATAGATTTTTATATATTAAACAAACAAACATACATTCAAAATTTGTTTGTTGTGTATTGGATTTTCGTGCGTGTGAAGAAAGTGGATTGGCTGCAAGTAGCAGCAATAACTAAGGGAAAAGTAGGGGAAAGCATGGTTCCCTAAGCACTATCTCTCTCTTTTCTTTTTCATGTTCTTGCTGCTTTTTAATATATTTTCCTTCTTTCTCTTGTGGTATGTATTGTATGTGCAATTCCAATGTGTATGGTTGTTTTCTTGAGGGTAATTTGTGTTAGTTACTGTATTTACTCTTTATGGTTAGTATTCGCAATGGTAAATGATGGGGGATGCAAATTGTGACTTGTTTTTGGACACGGACGTGTGATTATAATTCAATCCCATGGGCACCCAATGTTGGGCGTGCGTGGACAAATCACGTGATAGTTTTATATGGTTTTAATAAGTAGCCCATCTCTAATGTATGGTTCCTTGCGGCAAAGGTTGGGGTGTGGGGGCAACATATATCACCACGACCAACTTGATTGAATTTGTATTTGTATTTGCAATTTGCCAACTCATTTTTTGGAGTTGACGTTAGATACATTCTTGGTGGTTTTCCTTGCAATGGATGTGCATGGAACCTTTGGATTCAGGTGGTTTGGGATTTGAGGAGAGAGAGAGGTGGGGAAGAAAACAAATTTTATCCGGTTATCTCTCTCATTACAAGGGAGGAAAACTCAAAAAACAGTATTAATATCTTTTTAGAATAAGAGTCAAATGTTTTTAATAATATATTCATTTCTGATTGATTGGCAGTTTAAAAAATTATACTATTAGTATGTATCAATTACATCCATTTGATATAAATATATGTTTACTGTCTCACTTTGAAAACATAACTCTAAATGAGCCGTTTTATATTAAACTACAAATAGATTGCAGGCATTACTATTTACTTTGCTCACTCAATGGGTTGAATTCACTCAAATATAAAGAGACAAAAAACAGGTTGATAAATAAAGGTCGATTCCATTATGAAGAATTTGATTTTAATAAATTTGATATATTGTTCGTGTAAAAGTTTTTTCACTAACAAATAATTTTAAATAATTTTATATATAATTCTTAAGGTAATTATAATAACAATTAAACATTTTTACTAATATGATAATTATAGTTTATTAATAATATATAAATTTTTTTTGAAAGGACGATGCATACATCAAATAAATTGAAAGAATATTTTAGTTTCTTTTTTAAATAAATCTGCATTGGTTGGATTTTTGCAGGACATTCCCTACTTCTGAGAGGGCTAATGGAAGTGGGGTAGGCATCATTGCTACTAGGAAATGACTGCTCGTCCATTTTCTGGGTTGTAATTTTTAAAATCTAGAAAGGAACCTTAGCAGTGGGCACTACTCCTCTGTCCTCCTCTCCCAATTAAATATTCTTGATTTCTTGGTCGTGGATAAGTTGATTAATAATACTAGTATGTGCACCCGTACCCGACACGGGATAGAATATTGTCTAACATAAAAAGTAATGTATTATAAATGAAATTTTAAAAATCTAATATGTTTGTTTCAAAAAAAAAATCTAATATGTAACAAAATATTTTTTAATTAATAGAGAAAACTGTTTGATAAACATAATTAACAAAATAGTTTAGTTGGTAACTTACGTATCCAAAAAGTTCAAGATCATTTTAAACAACATTAGTCTTGACTTTCATAAATTGACAATCATTTATATTTGGTCCTCACAAATATATTTATCTACCATTTTTATTTGATTATTTCACCTCTTTTCCCATGCAAATTAATCATTTTTAGTAAATATATTTATCTATCATATTATTTTTTTATTCTCTCTTGAAAATATATTTCATTTACTTCATCTCCTTTCCTCGTGAAAGTTAACCATTTTTAAAAAATATATTTATCTATGATATTACTATTTATTCTATTTTGAATTTTTTTATTTGTTTCTTCTTTTTCTTTGTGCAAGTTAATCAATTTTAGAAAATATAATTATCTTTCATATTGTTTTTGTCTTCTCTCCTTAAAATATATTATATTATATTTTTCCTTTTCCTATATTATTTAACCAATTTTAGAAAATATATTATCAATCATGTCGTTTTTTGTTTTTACTTCAAAATCTATTTGATTTGTTTCTCCTCTTTTCGCATGCAAGTTAGTCACTTCTAGAAAATAAATTTATTTTGATAAATTTATTTTTCTTTTTTGAGAATCTATTTGATTTATTTCTTATCGTTATGTTTTATTGGTTAACCATTTTTTTGTAATATATTTATCATATTATTATTATTATTATTATTATTATTATTTTATCATAAAACTGAATTTGATTTATTTCTCCACTCTTTCTTTGCAAGTTATATTTTTTAGAAAATATATTGCCCTACCATATTATTTTGAATTCTCTTTTGAATATCTATTTGATTTGTTTTTTCTCATTTTCCTGTGTAAGTTAACAATTTATAGATAACATATTTATATAAAATCTAAAAATCTAGAAAAGATCTTATCTTGTTATAATTTTTTATTGCATAAACATTTTTTCTATCTTCAATTTCAAACGCTAAACCGAAAGTAAACACAAATCATGCAATTTATTATTTAATTCACTCTTATCCAATTACAAACTTGATCTAAGACACATGTAAATTAATAAGCATATTGGGTACTTCCATTGGGTATCAAACATAAATTTTTAATGAGAACCTGCAAGCACACTCATAAACAATGAGATGATATAATAGACGGACTCCATACATCAATATTTAATTTAAGGATAATAATATCATCTAAAGAATAATTTAGACATCCATAAATGCAATAGTAGCATGAGATAATAATTTTTATTTGGTCCTCACAAAAATATTATCTACCATTTTTATTTGATTTATTTCACCTATTTTCCCATGCAAATTAACCATTTTTAGTAAATATATTTATCGATTATATTATTATTTTTATTCTTTGTTGAAAATCTATTCAATTTACTTCACCGCTTTTCTCCGTGAAAGTTAACCATTCTTAAAATATATATTTATCTATGATATTACTATTTATTCTATTTTGAATTTTTTTATTTGTTTCTTCTTTTTCTTTGTGCAAGTTACTCATTTTTAGAAAATATAATTATTTTTCATATTTTTTTTTGTTTTCTCTCCTTAAAATATATTATATTTTATTTTCCCTTTTCCTATAAAAATTGACCAATTTTAGAAAATATATTATCAATCATGCATTTTTTTTTTACTTCAAAATCTATTTGATTTGTTTATCCTCTTTTCGCATGCAAGTTAATCACTTCTAGAAAATACATTTATTTTGATCAATTTATTATTCTCTTTTGACTTTTGAGAATCTATTAGATTTATTTTTTATCTTTACGTTGTTTAAGTTAACCATTTTGTTGTAATATGTTTATCATATTATTATTATTATTATTATTATTATTATTACTATTATTGTTATTATTATTATTATTCTTCTTCTTTTATCATAAAAATCAAATTGAACGAAACGTGCATTACCATAAGGATCAACAAAAATTAAAAATTCACCAGGTTGTGTAGCAGGATGTTCAGCAAGTTTTGCTTTAAATTATGCATGCCTCTGGTAATTTTTAAAATATGATAATTAAAAAAATTAGGTTAGTTGTTTGAGATTAAGTGTGAAAAAAAACAAAAATAGAAGAATACCTGGTCAGCCTTCAAAGGGATTTCAAATTTCTCAGTTGAGGGATTTAAAGAACCTTGAATAGTGTCTTCCATCGATCACCTTAAAAATTTGTTGTTTAATGGCAAGAAAAGGTTGGAAGAACAATCTTTGTTGAATGTGTTAACTAATATTTTTATATACTTTATTGATTGTACAATTATCTAAAAAAAAGATTCAAATATCAGTCAATATTGATTTAACAGTGATAACACGAATTCCAATGATATTAAATTAATAGTAATAATATATTTGAAAATGAGGATGCTTATTTAATAAAATGATTAATTCCAAGAACAGGGATATATCTTTATTGAAATTTTTTAAAAAAAATGAGTATATTATCTGTCTACCATATTATCTTTCTACATCAGCTTTATCTTTGACTGGATTTTTTCCAATTGCTTTTTAATGGGCAGAAGCAAATCATTTCTTCTACATACATGAGTAAAAACAAAATATGAAATTTCACTTTTGACAGATTTATTATAAAATTAACTCAATAACAAAAAACTATATTTTAGAAAGAGTTTAAAAATATGATACTGACCTTTCTCTTCTCTTAATCAAAAGGTACGGTCAGATTATTATTTCGGCACCTTTAAGTCTTTAACAATTAAAGTTCAATAATCCATGAGTATGAAAGCTCAAAGAAAATGCTGGAATCTTCTTTGTTTGTTTCTTGAAGGCGAGAAAATGGGTGAGAGAGAGAGAGAGAGATGAAGTGGATAAAGAAAATGAAGAAGATGAGGAGCACCATTGAAGAAGATGAACAAATCTGATTTAAGGAGAGCATTGATAATAAGGTAGAGAGATAGAGAGGTGATACTGATTTAAATACAATTTATTGTAGCAATTCACGATGTGTGGAAAATGTAAAAATATTTGAAATTTAAATTTTCATCTACAGACTTTGGGAATAGGTACTGCACATATGCTTATGGAAGAAAGTAAAAATGAAATGAATGTGGTATTGGAATTGAAAAGAAAGAAAAAAGAATAAAAGAAAAAAGAAATTATTTGATTGGATATTATGGGAGGTTGGAATTAAATTAGATTTATGATTTAGTTGAAATAAATCAATTAAAACAATTTAAAAAAATAAATTAAGAAAATCAATTCATTGAAACCTATTTTGATAGTCACAATGTATTGGAACAATAAAACTATTTGAATTTGGACATTTAAATTAAACATATTAAAACTATTTTTTGGATTTTTAAAATATTTTTTAAGCAGCAAAATATATTTTTAATTCCATATTAGGAAAGTCTAATAGAGGCTTCCTTGATAAGCTTTTCATACGGTGACGACATGTGTCCATACTTTCCTTCTAATGGGGATTAATTTATATATTGTATAGATATATAGTATGAAAAAAAAAACTAGTCTAGCCAATTAGAAAATTGGTATACGTCATTTTTTCCCACAAATTTTACTATTTTAATTCCTATTAAGCAATACCTTAATATTTTGCAAAAAGGCATAATTTAAGAAAATCCCCCCACGTAATTTGGTCATAGCCTCATTGATTAGGTAATATAAAGCTCATCTAAAATAAATAAAAGTATAAAATAAAAAAATAATGGTATATCAATCCTTGATTAGTCAGAGTGAATTGAGATTTAAACCAAGTTTAACTAATCAATGGTGGATACACCCATATTTTTTCACTTTATACTTATGTTCACTTTAGAGAAACTTAATCTGATCAGGCAAAGACTATTAAAGAAAAGAAATGATAGAGTAAATCTGAATTGTATTGATTGATATTTTGATACAGTGTAGCTATGTATATATAGCTGAAGCTTAAGCATGTAATCAGCTCTAACAACATAACTGAATACAGCTAAGCACAACTGAATACAGCTAAGCATAACTATCTGTATGAGATAGGATCTGCTGTGAGCAGTCCTATATTACAATCGTATGCTCTAGCATACACTAACATACCCCCCTAGAAGCCTAAGGTGGGTGTATCACATCCACTTTGTCAACTATGCAGAGTTGTCTTCTCAGTGTCTCATATTTGGTCTGGGACAGAGGCTTAGTCAGAAGATCAGCAACTTGTTCTGGACCAGGAATATGGCACACAGCAAGAGTTCTATCAATGACCCTTTCTCTCACAAAGAAAAATCCTAATTCCATGTGCTTTGTTCTTGAGTGAAGCACTGGGTTATGTGAGAGAGCCATTGTACTCAGGTTATCACAGTAAACCACTGGTGTTTTGGAGGGAATTTGCAATTCTTTAAGGAGGGACTGAATCCAAAGGACTTCTGATGTAGTTACTGCTAGGCTTCTGTATTCTGCCTCTGTACTAGAGCGAGCCACAAGTTGTTGTTTTCTTGACCACCATGACACCAAGTTGGGTCCAAAGTACACACATGACCCTGATGTTGATCTCCTATCATCAATGTCAGCTCCCCAATCCGCATCACAGAATGCTTGGATAGTTAAGGGCTGTGAAGTACAGGCTGGTTTGAGAATAAGGCCATGTGTCAGAGTACCTTTTAGGTACCTGAGTATTCTCTTGACAGCCTTCCAATGTTCTTCAAGAGGCTCAGACAGGAATTGACAGACCTTGTTCACACTGAAACGAATTTCAGGTCTGGTAATGGTTGCATATTGCAATGCTCCCACTACAGACCTGTACATAGTGGGATCTGCCATAAAGTTGCTTCCATGCTTGGACAGCTTGCTGTTGCTTACCATGGGAGTAGGTAGTGGCTTAGCATTGATCATGTTGGCTCTAGTCAATAGGTCTTTAATATATTTGGTTTGAGTGAGGACCACACCACCAGTAGAGAGCCTTTTAACCTCCACTCCTAGAAAGTACTCTAAATCACCAAGCTGCTTTAAGGCAAAAGTGGAGTTCAGTTTGTTGATCAGGGCAGTGATCCTAGCTTGAAAAGTCCCAGTCACTATTATGTCATCAACATAAACTAGGACATAAGTAGTGTGGCCATCATGTGAGTGAATCAGCAGTGAAGGATCACATCTGCTAGCCTTGAAACCAAACTGTATGAGTGTTCTAGTCAGCCTTTCAAACCATGCCCTGGGGGTTGTTTAAGACCATAGATCGCCTTGTTGAGCCTGCACACCTTATTAGGAAATTCAGAACTGAAGCCACTAGGTTGATCCAAGTATACCTCTTCTTCCAATAGGCCATTCAAGAAAGCATTATTGACATCTAGCTGCTGCAGGGGCCAGTTATAAGTGACTGCCAGGGTAAGGACAATGCGCATTGTGACTGGCTTTACCACTGGAGAGAAGGTCTCAGTAAAATCATGGCCTTGTTGTTGATGAAAGCCCTTTGCAACCAACCGGGCTTTGTACTTGTTTATTAATCCATCAGGATTTTCCTTTACTCGAAAGACCTATTTGCAACCAATGGGCTTTCGGTTAAGCGGAGGATCCACAAGGGTCCATGTATTATTGGCCAATAATGCATCAAATTCACTTTGCATGGCTGCTTTCCAATGGGAAACAGCCAGGGCCTCTTTGGCATTAGATGGTTCTACATGACTTAATAAAGCTGATGGTAAGCTATGAGAGACCTTACTGACTTTAGACCTTGTGACCATAGGATGTATGTTCAGGTTAGGAGATGAAGGAGTGGGAGACACTGCTGCAGGAGACTGATAGAGAGGAGACTGATAAAGAGGAGTAAGACCGGAATGTAGGGATAAAGTGGAAGGTGTGGATTGAGAATGAGAAGGAGAGGTGTGAGGACTTAGTGCAGCAGGACTTAGTACAGCAGTGGTATGGTTAACAGGAGCAGAGCAAGTTGGGACAGGTGCATGACTGGGAGGAACATTACACATAGGTGGTGAGATAATGGGTAAAGGACTGAAGCAAAAAGTAGAAGCACTGTGCTGTTGTTGAACCGAAGGAATTTTAACAGCAAAAGGGAAGAATTCTCATTAAATTGTACATCTTTAGAAATGTAAACTCTTCCATCTTTAGACATGCATTTGTACCCTTTGTGACTAGGAGAGTAACCCAAGAAAGTGCACTCACTGGTTCTGTATTCAAGTTTGTTTTTATTGTAGGGCCTAAGGCAAGGGTAACAAGAGCAACCAAACACTTTAAGGAGGGAGTAATCTGGTTCTGCCTTATGAAGCACAGAATAGGGAGACTGAAAGTTTAGTGTGCGTGTAGGTAGCCTGTTGATTAGGTAGGTGGCAGTAAGAAAAGCATGGTCCCAAAATTTCATAGGGAGTGATGCTTGTGCAAGTAAAGCAAGGCCTGTTTCTACAATATGACGGTGTTTTCTCTCAATACTACCATTTTGATTGTGTGTATGGGGACAAATGACACAATGCACTATTCCTAACTCAGTGAGGTAGTTGGAAAAAGGTCTAAATTCCCCTCCCCAGTCTGATTGAACAGATTGAATTTCACTTTAGAATTGCACACGAACAAGTTCTCTAAAGTGTTTGAATGTTGTTAGGGTGTCTGACTTTCTTTTTAAGAGATATAACCAAGTATATTTTGAGTGTGCATCCAGAATTGAAAAATAGTAATGATGTCTAGTGGATGCTTGAACAGGTGCAGGACCTCAAAGATCCAAAAATAGTAATTGAAATGGCTTATGATAAATTGTAGTAGAAGGGGAAGAGGGAAGCCGATGAGATTTGCCAAGACAACAAGCAAAACAGAAATCAAGAACAGTTTTATTGATCTTTGGAATATTACATTTGTTGAGAATGGCTTTTACAATGGTATCATGAGGATGGCCTAGCCTACAATGCCAAGTGTAATAGGAATTGGGAATTTTACTGTCATTAGTGCATGGGAAACTAGAATTGTTACGTGAGGAAACATAATTATTACATCCTAAGGAACTAGAACTAGAGGTGATTCCAGCTTAAGGACGACAAACGCTGAGACATGTTGCTTGAGCAGACTTTACAGCAACTGGGAATTCACGAAACACATAGAGACCAGCAGAATTGACAAAGCCTTCTAAGAGGATTCTCTTATCAGCCTGAGATTTGACATAGCAAACATTAGGAAGAAATTCAAAGAATACATTGTTATCTTTAGAGAATTAACTAACACTCAGTAAGTTTTTGGTTATAGTTGGGACATAGAGGATTTTGTTAAGAGTAAGGCTTATAGAGTTATCAAAAGGTGAATGAAGGCATGTAGAGCCAACTAAATGCACTTTAAGGCCAGAGCCATTACCCATGAAAATGTTGTCTATTCCATTCTGATCAGTTAGCTGAGTGAGATTGTTCGCATCAGCAGTGACATAATGAGTGGCCCCACTATCAGGGTACCAGGAGTTAGCATCTGTTCCTGATGACGTAGCCATCATAGCCATAGGATTATTGACCTGAGGTGTCTGCATCTGCCATGGAAAAGGCAGTAGAGGTGGCTGATTGGGAGTAGGAACCTGATGAAAATTCACATAGGAACCAGATGCTTGAGTCTGCTGCTGTGAGCCAGGAGTAGACAACTGAGGCATAAACTGAGTTGAAGCCTGATGAAAATTAGGACGAGGAGCAAACATTCCCCTCCCAAATGGAGCTTGCATTCCAGCTTGATACTGATTCTGATTAGACTGATGAAACTGATTCTGATTAGGTTGATCATACCTACAGTGGCAAGCTAAGGCTTCATGGTTGTTTCGTCCACAGATCTAACAAGAAACACCAAAGTTGCCTCGATTTCCATAACGGCCTCCTTTTCCACGGCCACGAAAACCAGAACGGCCACCACGTCCTCCTCGGAATCCATAACCATTGTTATAGTTTCCATTAGGTGGTTGAAAGTTGTTATGATTGGAAAACGAATTTGGAGGAGGTTGGGAAGAGGAAGCAATCACCTGATTCGTGGAATTAGGGTTTGAGGATTGATTCTGATTTGAAGACGAAGCTTGAGCAACGTTAACTGAGAATGTATCCGAAGCAATCTTGGAGCTCTGTCAAGGCGTGATTCGTGCGAGAGTAACAAAGACTCGATCTCGGTAATTGAATAAGGTTAGATTCTGCTTTCAATCATTGGAAAAAGAATGTGATATTCATCAAGTAGGCCTTCCAGTATCGCATCGAGGTGTTCTTGGTACGTAATCGGAGTACCAATGGAGATGAGAGCATCTACGATTGCCTTAATTCGAAGCAAATACTCTGACATCTTGCGATCTCCCTTCACCATGTGTCTGAGCTCGGCACGAAGCTGAGTGCTACGCGCTTTGGTCTGAGAGTTGAAGAAGTTGTGAAGCTCATCCCAAAGACTCCATGCGTTCGAGCATCCAACAACTCTTGGATGAATCGATTCCGAAATGGAATTCAATAACCAGATGAACAAGTGCTGATCCTGTGCTTCCCACGCAGCAAACTCAGGATTGAGACGATCGTTCCGGCGATTGATATCGTGAATCCGCAAGTGTACGGTTTCGTCGTCAAGTAATAAAAAGATCGAAACCACAGAGACCGTGATCTTAAATAACAATTAATTATTAAATCAATTTAACTAAACTATATATAAAAAAAGATTTGGAAAAGATTTGGTTTTTAAAATGAAGATTAACTAATAAATCAAATATCTAAAACGAAATCAGTTAAAAATCGCAATCAAATCTAATTTGGTGTTTTTCAAATTAAAAGATATTTCCAGGAATTGGGTTACCAACAAGACTGCTTATGCTACTAAATTGACTACCCCTCTTATTAACTATCAAAATTGCTTTGAAGGTGAATTTATCCTAATAAAGTTAATGTTCCCTCTCGAGATACAAGAACCGTGCCCAATTAAACCAACCCCTACTCTCATGGTAATTGTATTTAAATTGAACCCATTAAGATTCGTGACAATTCAATGAACCCTCGAAGGACCGCTTCTAACTCTCGTGATTTAAGTCCTAAGTTCAATTCCTATAGATCCAATACCTAAGTTCACCGCTAGGTTCATCCTTAGAGTATCTATGACATGCAAATAAGTGCGCACCGAATTTACAAGTAATTCATGCAATAGGAATCAAATCGAAAGCAAATTGAAATTAACAAGAAGTAAAACGTCAATTCATCACATAAAACGAGTCTTGGGCATAGCCCCAATTCCTAGAAATAAAGCGACTACTCACACATTGCCATGTTCATAACAACGTTGAATAACAAAAACATGAAAATCCTAAGAGAAGAGAAGAAATTGAGAAGAAGAGAAATCCTAAAATTAAGCCTAAGGTAGCAGCCCAGAGGTCCTTATTTTCGAGCCTAAGTCCCCTATTTATAATGTAGGACAACTTGGATCCAAATCTGTTACAAAATCAAATCAAATCTTCAATTTAAAATTCCAGATATTGCGCGTCACGGCCGTGATGGCCATCACGGCCTAGGCGTGATCTCTTCTGCTTTGGGGAATGACCTCACTTTGGGTCTGTCACGACCGTGATGGACATCACGGCCTAGCCATGATCAGTTCTGCCTGAGAGGGTCTGGTTCAGCTTTCATGTCACGGCTGTGATGGACATCACGGCTTGGCCGTGATCAGTTCTGCTTTGAGCACTTTCTTCCTTTTCAGCTCCACTCGATCACGGCCATGATGCCTATCACGGCCTGGCCGTGATGGCTTCTGGTTGGCCAATTTTCCTTTATTCTTCAAGCTCCTTTTGATTATGCAAGCTCCAATATGACTGATTCTAAACATTTAATTCTTCAATTCCTGCACAAACACACCACAAAACCACCTTACCCGTTCCAAGGCAAAAAACTAACAAAAATCAAATTAAATATGTCTAACCTATATGAAAATACATGCAAAATGTCAAGGAAATATGTGGTGGAATCACACTCATCAGCGATCTTCTTCATTGAGATATCGATGAGGAATTTGAGGAGCTACAACATAGCGTTCCAACCTATTCGCACGAATAACAGCTTCCACAATTTGTTTCCAGTGCAGAAAATTCTTTTCAGTAAGTTTCGTCGTGATAACAGAAGAGAGACTAGGAGGTGGTGGCGCCACCGGAGCCGGCAGCGGAGGATCGGAATCAGAGTGAGTCGCCATTTGACGAACTCTTAAGCTCTGGATACCATATTAAGAAACAGAGAGCATGTAGGTAGAGAGAGAAAAGAAATGAGAGTAAATCTGAATTGTATTGATTGATATTTTGATACAGTGCAGCTATGTATATATAGCTGAAGCTTAAGCATATAATCAGCTCTAACAACATTACTGAATACAGCTAAGCACAACTGAATACAGCTAAGCATAACTATTTGTATGAGATAGGATCTGTTGTGAGCAGTCCTATATTACAATCGTATGCTCTAGCATACACTAACAAAGACCAAATTGTTATGCTATTGTGGTTGCTATGTTTGGAAAGTTGTTGCCAATCCTCACTCTTGAGCCTTGCTATGTTAAATGTGACTATATATATGCCTCAACCTATCTCGACCTGCCATTAACCCGCCTAAAATAGGGTGGGATGGGTTGTCCCGCTCTTTGAATATGGGTTTAAAATGCCAACCCATCCCTTTTTATTATCGGTTATGGGTTAACAGATCGGCTCTTCTAAATAATAACAGTATAAATATATTGATTTTTAAATGTGTTTTTCTATCATGTGCAAGGTTGCACAGGTTAAGAATCATTAATTAGTCAATTTGCATTAATTTTGACTATTATATTAATTACGATATTTTGAAAACAAAAATAGTCTCTCTCTTATTTATTTATGGATTCACCTCCCTATAATCTCTCTTCCCATAAAAATTAATGATTCTTAATTGTTTCCTATCAATTTCCCTCTCCTTCTTGACGATGATTATTTTTTCATATTATTCTTCAACACCTTTCTGTTTGATTAACTAGCTGCTGCTATGCAATTCGATTCGATATTTCGATTCATTACAATCAAACTAGCTACTGCTCTCTCTCTCTCTCTCTCTCTTTTACTTTTCTATTTTATTGCAGTTTTTCTATTATGTAGAATTAGAAAGCAATTAGAATTTGCAGATCGATCGGTTATTTCACAATTAGATGAAAGCAAATAATGTTGCAGATATACATTCTTTAATAGTCTTGAAATTTTCGTAACAAAAAAAAAAGTCTTGAAAGCTTCCGTAAAAAAAAAGTCTTGAATGCAAGTAAATAGTCTTTGGAAGGGAGAGGTTTAAAAAAATGGAATGGAATCATTTAAAAATCATGGGAATCAATTAAGAATTTTTGGTGGGAAGAAAATTATTGGGAAGTGAATCCATGAAATAAATAGGGGAGAGAGAGAGAGTATTTCTTTTTTCAAAAAATCATAATTAATAGAATAGTTACAATTAATGCAGAATAAGTAATTAAATGCTTCTTAACATTGCACAGGATAGAAAAACCCTTTTTAAATTATCAAAATTTAAATTAGTGGAATTTCAAGAATAGAAATTTTTAAAAAATCTAAATAAACAAAACTATAGAGTCTGATTGTTGAATTGAACATAATATTATCCTCACATGTTAATTTTTTATTCACTTGAATAGAAATATTAGATGTTTTTTAAAAAAATAGGTTGGCCCGACGGGTCAACCTGTCCTATATGCAGATTAAGACATCATAATTTACGGGTTATACGGACGAGTTATCTGGGTTAATGGGTTGTGAACGTCAACCCACCAGCCAAATTTGATGGATTATGCGGGTTAACTCGACGGGTTAAACTCGTTTTGCCATCTCTAAATGTGACAAATGTTTCCAAGGATTGATGCGATTGTGTATTATCTTAGTTAGGATTTTTTTGTTGGAACCCGTCGTAATTAGGGCTTTTGCCTCCCGGTGGTCTGTAGAGTATCCCCACAAGCTTGGATCCTTTGGACCCGTTATAAGACAAATTTCCGCTCGAGATTTTAGTCACAGTTAAGGTTTTTCATCCTTTCCCCAAAGTCGTGTTCTGCAGGATTCGAACCAAACTCTTGCACCACAAGCTTAGTCTTACAACCAACTGAGCCACAATCATTGGTTATGTATCTTAACTTGGAGTTTGTATGAGTAAAATGTATGTGATTATATTAAAAGAAAACAATTATAAAATAATAAAAATATAATAAATTAAATTAACTTCTATAAAAAAAGATAAGTTCATCAAATATAAAAATATTTTTAAATTTAAAAAAAAAATATACAAAAAAAATAATTTTGAAGAAGTTTACATATCATAATTGAATTAAAACTACATAATTTTAATAATAATATAACGTGTCATCAATCTAAAAAAAAATGACAAACGTTTTTTTTAATAGAAATGTATTTGAGAAATAATGTATGTTTGAATTTCAGTTTGGCACAACTAAAATGTGTTAGAAAACACAAACTTGCTTTTGTCAAAAAAAAAAAAATTCCTGCTAATTGGTTTACCTTTGAATTCAGTTGAAAAAATTAATTTTGGAGTCAAATTTGGGTATGAGTAAAAGAAAATTATGTTGCTTTTGTACAGGCTAAAACTAAGTTTGGGTGTTTCAACTATCACTTTTATCACACTACCCTTAAAATTAACCATATTATTCGTATCTATCTAAAAGTTGAAGGACAATTCATTAACTATACATTTAAAAGTCGGTTTAAATGGTACAATCAAAATAATACTTATTCAACTAAAATTACTATTAACTATAAAGTATCCAAACATAAATCAATTACTACAAAATCACGTTTAATCAAAACCCAATATATAAATTTCAGTTCATCAAAACTTAGTTTTACAAATAGATTCCAAATACACAGTAGTTTTAAATGCTATCTTCCATCCTAATGAATGTGGACACATGAGGTTTAGAGTTTGTATGAATCTAAGTTGGGGCAACCAAAGTGAAGTTTGCAGTGGCAATAAAAATATCATCCAACGTGAAAGGAACAAATTCATGCCGTGGTCCGTGGATGATCGTAAGTTGGAAAATGAAATACAAACACACCCTTGATTCTCTGTAATTTGGAAAAACCAATCCCCCAACTATCCCTAAGCAGAAAATCCAAAAAAAAAAAAAAAGAAATAAAAAAAAATTGTCCAATATCACAAGAGAAATTATTTATTGCCTTCTGTATCTGATATTCGTGGGGTCTAAACTAACCCTTTATTCGGGGAGTTACCTATTTTTATCTATCTTTTACACAATTCCCCCAATAAACTCTATCTTTTAGGGTCGCTCTTATCATATTAGATTTCTTACATGCACACACAAGAAAAATAGTTTTTTTTTTTTGTTGAAACACATTGTAATTAGGATCTTGCTCCCCGGTAGATCTACGAAGTATCCTAAAAGTTTAGATTCTTTTGACCTACTATATATGAAACTAATCTCCACTCCAATACTTAGTCTCAACTAAGGTTCTTTCCCCCTCCCAAAATTTATGTTAGCCTACTACAAATCATAGCATTTCTGTTATTGATTATGTGTCGTGTGGACTGTGAGAATAGGAAATGAGGTAGCAATAAGAAGCATAAATATCATTTCTCTACGTGCAAGTATTATTATTTTCATAATTGTTTCGCTTACGTAATATCCAAGGCTGCATATATGCTTACCTCCTATTTAGTATAAAATGCTCTTCTCATTTCCATCTTTGTTTCTCAAAACTCAAAAAGAGTATACGAAAGAGCCATCATCGTGGCTATCAATTACAAATTTACTATATGATGATGAGCAATGGATCACGGTAATGCGTGCCGAAGAGTTACGGCAACTGCCACTCTGCCTATACCTTTTACTTGTAGACTTAATAATAACTTCAGCGAAAATAATAATTGCAATTATGAACATTATTAATATTTACTACTAGTATTACGAATGCCTATTATGCTGTGCTATTATTACTTTATTAATTCATCTCTCAGCCCCTCACATGCGCTTAGCTCGAAATTAAAATCTAGATTATATGGGTTGGGAGGGGGAGGGGTAATAGAGGTTTTAGGTTTCTTTTACCTTTTTTTTTTTTTTTTGATAGGCCAATTACTTTCTTATTTCTGTAAAATAAACAATTTCATAATCCAATCCTTAAAAAGCGATTTTCCAGTTTTGACTTTTGATGATACCATTAACTCGTTTTCGACAACAACGGAGCTAGTTTTTTTTGTTTTTTGTTTTGGCCGGGAGTGTGTTCCTAGTTCCCTTTGTACTTTTTTTTTTGTTTCTTTTATCTCTTTGTACAAAAAATCAATGGAGTTTCTATATTTTAAACAATTAATTAATGATGCGCGGTTTGAAGAAGGAAACTGATAGTTGTTGAATTTCTTTGACAAAATTTTAATAAAACGAGTTAGCACTTTTCACTGGAAAAAAAATAAAAATAAAAATAAATAAGAGTTAGCACTTAGCAGCAATGGAGAGCAGTTTTTATTACTTTATGTTATCCAACTACCTTTAAATCTAATTAAATTTCATTAAAACTCTATTTAATTTTTGTGGCTGTGCCTACTCTTACAATAAATATCAGACATTAAATCCTTTTGTGCGGACTCATTTACATTAAAACCTTTTATGGTGACTAATTTTTTACTCTTAACTTGGGGAAAAATCACGAGGAACTTTTGCAATTTGGGGTACAAGCCCAAACCCTGCACGAACACAATGCCGAGTCCAGCTAGTGGTTTACAAGACAGCGATGATATGGTTTTTGGGCCTGACAATGTTAAAAACCCATTTTTAGCAGCCCTGATGGGCCACACGCAACTAAACATGCGACATTAGAAGCTTTGTGAATTTCCTTTTGATATCATTTTTCATACTTGATTTTGGTTCTGTTATTAATTTATTAATTAACTGAATATTTAAAGTTTTTTTTAATGCCAGATTTGGGCCTTTATCACCATCTAATTAAACGCTGCAGGGCCTGACTGGGCTATCCGTATGTCCCATACGAGTTCTCTTGCAATTTGCTTATATTATATGGCCAGGGCTATCTTCCCCACATCGGTGGCTAAACTTACTTCACCGGAATAATTCGTGTATATATTTGTCATGAAAAATTACATGAACTCATATGAGATTTGATTTGATTATATCTGATATTTTTCTCATTTTAAAAAGAGTCTGATTTCTATGCTCTATTAATGTAAAAAATTTTACATTGTCAACCAAGATATGTGTGACTTTTAAGGAAGTTAGGATAAGAGTCAAACATTTTACTTATGTAACAATTTCTGATTGGTTAGCTATGTAAAATTTTTTTACACTGACAATGCATACCAATTAAATCCTTTTAAAAATTACACCAACTTTCTTTGAGATTTATGTTATCATTACACTTACTCTCTTGGTAATATTGAAACTACACTTTTGAATTAAATATCAATGGAGCCAATATAATTATCCTATTTATTTATTTATTTATTTATTTATTTATTATTAATATTATTTTGTACCAACTTAGATTGCCTCAATTAGCTGAAGGGGTTTAATAAGAATTATTTTGTATATCATTTACGAATTTCAAACGTGCTATTAAGTATTAACGCCTTGAACATTAAAATTAAAATACATATCATTATCAATATTTTTGAATAAAAAGGAAATTGTCACATCTTTAATAGCACACACAAAATCACCACAACATTGATTTCACCTTAGCAATGAAGACTTGTATTGCAGAAACAAGAAGAATAATAAGACTTCTCTAAATACCTCTAAATAAGCAAGAAAGGGTGTATAAAAATATAAAGGTGTTTCATTCAATTCCACGTCCAACTAGTTAAAGAGGTTGTTGTGGGTCAACAGTCAACATGTTAGCTTTTATCTATAGCCTAACTTACCCTACCAAAAACGGTAGTATATAAAAGTTGACCCACTGATACGCTTCAAATGGCAAAGATGGTAAGAGAGCATATGGATCATTGTGTCCCACGCTTACTATTTTTTGATAGCTGAATATAGTATGTTGTTCTGGGGAATGACAGTGTGCTAATTTTACGGAGATTGCATGTTGGGTCATACATATCTTAGCTAGCCATTCACGCACGAGCCATCTTAGGTATTATACTTTTCTTCTCATCTTTGGTGTAGTTTAATTCCCCACTTGAGGCTGGAAATAGGCAATCACGCCAGGTTTGCATTCAACGAGTCTGATCTACATTATTAGTGTATGGCCTATTGGCCTGACTTTGACGGTTTTTCTACGTGTTAAGGATATCAAAATAACAAATTTGTATAGGAAGTTGTATATTTTATACTTTCAAAATTGAAATACTTACTTTTCCAATAAATAATTGTTGCTTTTGTGTTTCTTAACCTGTGCAAAGTTGTACATGATAGAAGAACTCTCAACTTATTTGCTTATTATAAACCTTTTTTTTGTAATATCTAATTTGACCTTTTTAAAAGACTAATCTGGCCGCAAGCTTATTCCTGTTTTACTAATATAACAGTATGATTTACTTATTCCTGTTTTGTTGTTTCTGATATAAGATAGAATAAAACACCTGATGTGCACTACCAACTTATCCATTTAAAGAATTTTCTCGACATTGTACCAGAAAAATTAAAAACGTTTTCGATAACTGAAACTGTTGACTGGTATTCAGTACATTTGAATTGCACATGCTTAAAATGAAATACTAGTATGATTTAAGATAATGTGTCTTTTAACACAAGTTTCAAAATGGTCCTAATATACGTGGACCACGCCCGATCTGTAATTCTGTAGAATGAGCTTCATATATCTGTAATCTTAGGAAGCTAGGATTATCAACAGTTTGTGAGATAAATATTAGCAATTAAGTAGGCCAAATAGACATTCACATGCTCTCAGGTCTCAGGTTGTAGCTAGATTAAGCGATTCTATAGAAATGGACCATTGAAAGCTAGCTACACAAAAGGCCGAATGCCAGTGTACGTGGTCTTGTGGAGCAATATATTCAAGTTTAGAATATTCATAGCTAGAAGAGTTGAAATGATCTACACATTTTCCACTTCTACGTTTAGCTGAAATGAGGAAGAGTTGCACATGGATGCAAGTAAATGGTTGCAATTTAGGGGAACGTGCGTCCCAAGTCAAATTCTAAAGGGAATCCGGTTTTGTTGGACTGGGGTCTAGATTTTAGTCACGTATATATATATATATATATATATATATATATATATATATATGATAATAATTAAAAATAAATTACCACTAGACATTACACTTTATGCTAAAATGAGTGTCAGTGGTATAGCAGAGTATATGGTATCTCAAGGTAAAACGAATGTACCATGCCCAATGTCAGAGAAGTATAACAAATATTGGAAAGAAATGGATGAACAAATGTTAATTTGTATTTTAAGGCGTGCTATATATCAATATCAGATGACCAAAAACACTAACCTAAGCAATAAGTGTACTTTACTCAATCCTTTCATTGAAGTTGTAGGTAATACTGCGATTTGAAATAGTGATGGTGATTAGGGGTGAGAATAGGCCGGGCCGTCTGACAGGGGCCTACGGCCTGGCCTACGTAAGGCCTGTTTAGCCAAAAAGCCAGGTTTAGGTTTTTTAAAAAGCCTTTTTAATTAAAAAGGCCAGGCCAGGCCTATTGAAAAACCTTTCTGGTCTGTTAGGTCGGCCTCTTTATATATATATTAAGAATATTAATATTAAAATAAAATGATTTTTACAATTTGACTATTTCTAAAAGCCTATTTAAAGCTAGAGGCCTATTAGCCTATTTAATGGCCTATTTGAAGTATTTAATATGAAGCAGGCTTTTAAAAAGGCTAACAAGTCAGGCCAGGCTTTTAAAAAGGCCAGATCAGGCTCAAAATAAAGCCTTTAACAGGTAACAGACCAGGCTTAGGCTTTAAAATTTTTAAACAGGCTAGGCCTATTTAAGAAAGCCTAGCCTGGCCTGACCTATTCCCACCCCTAATGGTGATAAAGAGCAGCTTAATTTATAAAGTGTTTAATTGCACTTTTGGTACTTTTATTATTAGTCATGAACGGTTTTGGTCCATATGGTTTTTTTTTAGTATACTTGGTCTTCTTATTTTTTCGATGTTACAAATGCGGTGCTTTCATCCAATGTATGTCAATTTTTTTCAACGATCAAAAGAGATAAACCACTACTCTAAGAAGCACATAAAACTTCTGGTTGAGCTTCCCCCTCATCCGGATCTCTGCTTTAATATAATTCAATGGTTTTACTATGTCATTTTTCATTTCCACCACAGAGTCTTCTTTACCACAACAACTCAATTAGAGGCTTTGTGCATTTAAATTAATGATTCCTCTCTATTTATCATTGAAAATTTGTCGAACATTAGATAGAAGGACTGGATTTGCAACATTGAAAAAACCAGGGAAACCCAATGTGCTGAAAAAAATTATAGGGATCAAAATAGCACATTACCAAAAGTATAATTAAGCCTTTATGAAATAAAGCAGAGCTTAATGAGATATTCTACAAGGAGTCACATATGTGAAGATAGTTTATGTTCTTTCATTTACATTTTTGATGTACCTGTGACAGAGATACTCGGTTAAACAATAACTGAAGATTAGCATAGCCCTCTTTCCATCTTACAACACACAGAAGAAGAAGGGGAAAAACGGAGGGGGCTTCAAAATATCTAACATGGTCTTCAATTATATGAAATTCTGATCTTCTAAATCCCTTGAATTGAATATTTCCGTTGGCATTTGCTCTAATGCCTCAGTTAAAAAAAAAAACTTGGTAATTTATCATCTTAGTTTTCATTTATCTTTCAAACTTTATCCTCAATATATGAATGGATGATTAAATTTCACATCACTGCACGTGCAGACAAAGATGTTGTCCGTAACTGTTTTAGGTGGTTAATTATTTGCAAGCAAATGTGGATATATCTTGGGGAAAATAAGGAAAAGATGTTGTGTTTAGGATACTGTGAGGTGATTATTAAAATGAGGTTAGTAGGAGAACTTTTGGTTTTAAATGAGAGGAAACAAAGAGAAGATTGAGCGGAGATTTGTCTCTAACAACTACGGATGCCTGAACTCTATCAGTAACAGGCCCCCTCCCCTGGCTTCCACATTTTCCTCACAACTTCACTGCTATCATTCAATATTTTATTCACCCAATAGCTTATATTCTCAATTTGTGGTAGAATGAGTGAATGACAAAACAAAACAAGCCTCCTCTTAAGTTACACATATATTAAGTCAGCATATACACATCACAAAAGACATCAATCATGACACTGCTTTCACATGTCTTGATTGTGATTTTGCAAAGGGAGTGAAGACTAATGGGGTCCTCTTCTTTTGTGCTTCTTTACTAATATAAATGAAAGAATATTACTGTTTTATAAAACTCTTCA
Source organism: Echinosophora koreensis (assembly GCA_035048595.1). Taxonomy (NCBI): domain Eukaryota; kingdom Viridiplantae; phylum Streptophyta; class Magnoliopsida; order Fabales; family Fabaceae; genus Echinosophora; species Echinosophora koreensis. The sequence goes on from JAPCYP010000008.1 coordinate 697,441, forward strand.
TTCAATTCATTCTGTCTTTTTAAAACTTTATTTCAGTCCATTTCACGTACCCTGTTACTTTTCTTGTACCTGTTTGCAATCTGTCTCCTTCAATCTTTTCGTTTGTTGTTTGTATGTTTGATTCCTGAAATAAAAGCAAAGGACGGAAAGGAAATCTCTGGAAGTGCTAAGCACTGTTATCTGGGACTAGGATCACACATCATGTTTTCCTCTGATTGCTTGGTTTAGGATATGTATGAAGCATTAATAATGAGAAAGTGAGTGCGACCCAAGAGTAGTACAAAACAAAAAATCAAATGTCACGATTGGTTATACCAAATGTTAAACAGTATTTCACTAATAATAATACTGTTCCAAGGCAATGTTTTGGTCTGCGATTGAAACGTGCTACCCACTGGCGTGATATGTAGAATTATTCAATCCATTTATGATTTCTTTTCTTCAAAATCCATGTTATAAAACCAAAATTGTATGACACAGTTAGTAGATAATTGGGTCTCTTAAGCTCTCGGCCGGAGGATACCCGGGTTCACCAAAAAAAAAAAATCCATGTTATAAAAGTTGATTTTTAATTTTTTATAATTTTCAGAAAGTATTATTGTAGGATCCAAGTAATTATTGACCAACTGACGTTGGCGTGAATGATTAAAGGCCTCTCGTCCCTTAATCAAGGTCTCGGGTTCGAGTCCTAGGTATGAAAAAACCTCAACTGGGAAGGATGTCACCCATCGAGGTGCCGAACAAACTGTTGGGTACCAGAGTGACGGAATAATATCACGCAACTAAAATAAGAGATGAGAAAAGAGGAACTGGACACACAATATTTACGTGGAAAACCCTTAACAAATAAGGGAAAAACCACGGGGCAATAGTAAAGGATTTTCACTAAGTGGAAGTAATTACAATACCTCTCTCTAAATACAAGGAGAGAACAATAACACTCTCTCTTGAATATAGGAGAATACACACAAGGAGAAACCTTACAGGAGAAACTATTCCTCTCTCAATATTTTTCCTCTCTTGCTCTCTTTGTTATCTGGGATGCCCCCAACTGACTTGAGGACACCCCAGACTCTCTATTTTTCCACTCACTCTCTCACATTGTATTGCTCGGATGGGATGCATTTCTCAGATGAAATGCTTCTCTATTTATAGGGAAGTTTTACAAGCATTGCACTTAATGCCTCAACATCCAACCACTTTCACCCATGCCATTTTCCAACTTGCAGCAAATAATGTTTGACTTTCATGCCACAACATTTTCTTCTTTGGTGGCCACCGAAAGTGGCTTTATGGCCACTGTGTTCACAATCTCCCACTTAAAGTCACTTTTGGTGAGCTTTCAAAATCTCTCTATCTTGCCAACTTCATGTTACTTACGTTTCTGATAGGCCATAGGAGGATCGACACCAGATAAACTTGTCAGCATTGATTGGCTTCGTCATAACATCTGCTAGGTTGTCTTTGGTGTGAATCTTCTGCATATCCACACTTCCTTCCTCTACTACTTCTAGAACAAAGTGGTATTGAACACCTATGTGCTTTGTCCTGGAATGAAAGGCTGGATTCCTTGCAATGTGCAAGGCACTCTGACTGTCACAATTCACAGTAATTTGTTGTTGCTTGTGCCCGAGTTCTTCCATTAACCTTTGTATCCAAATAGCTTCCTTGCAAGCTTGCGTAGCTGCCATGTACTCAGCTTCTGTAGTAGACAAAGCTACAACAGTCTGTACTTGGATAACCAGCTTACCGCTCCTCCTGCAAGTGTGAACACATAGCCAGTAGTAGATTTTCTCTTATCAAGATCACCTGCAAAATCTGAGTCGACATAACCCCTGACAATGAATTCTGATCCTCCAAAACATAATGCAACACCCGAGATTCCTTTGATGTATCTCAGGATCCTCTTAACAGCATTCCAATGCTCTCTACCTGGATCTGCCATAAATCGACTAACCGCTCCCACTGCTTGCGCAATGTCTGGTCTTGTACATATCATGGCATACATAAGGCTTCCCACCGCCGATGCATACGGTACTCGAGACATTTCCATCCTCTCCGCTTCACTGCTAGGGCTCATACCTGAGGATAATTTATAACTGACAGGAAGTAGGGTAGAAATTGGCTTACAATCTTGCATGTTGAAGCGCCGCAAGACCTTCCTTAGATAATTCTTTTGAGAAAGCCAAATCTTCCTATCTTTTCTGTCTCGGTGAATTTGCATCCCTAAAATCTTGTTTGCGGGTCCCAAGTCCTTCATATCAAACTCCCTAGCCAACTGTGCCTTCAATTCTTGGACTCGATCTTTGTTGGGGCCTACCACCAACATGTCATCCACATACAACAACAAAATGATGAAATCATTATCATCAAACCTCTTGTAGTATGTACAATGGTCTGAACTTAGTCTGTTGTATCCAAGGCTAATAATGAAGGAATAAAATCTCTTGTACCAACATCTGGGCGCCTGCTTTAGACCGTACAGAGATTTGGTCAACCTACAAACCAATATTTCTTTTCCTTGTTCTTTAAAACCTTCCGGTTGGAGCATATAAATTTCTTCTTCAAGTTCTCCATGAAGAAAAGCAGTCTTTACATCCAACTGTTCAAGATGTAAATCAAATGCAGCACACATAGCCAACACTACTCTGATAGTAGTAAGTCTAACAACTGGAGAAAATATCTCGTTGAAGTCAATTCCTTCTTTCTGAGCATATCCTTTTACCACCAATCTTGCACGATATCGCTCCACTTGATCGTTGCCATCTCGTTTGATCTTGTAAACCCATTTGTTCCCGATGGCTTTTCGACCCTTTGGAAGTTCAACAAGTTCCCATGTGTTGTTCCTATGCAAGGCTTCCATTTCTTCATGCATTGCTGCCATCCACAGAGAAGCATCTGAGCTGCTTACAGCCTCCTGAAAGGTTAATGGCTCCCCTTCTTCTGTTAGAAGACAATATGCATCATGGCTTGCCATAACATAATCTGAGTGTCATGATGGTGTTCTTATTTAGCGTGAAGATCGCCGAACTTCTGTATCATTGGCCTCATCTGGTTCCTGTTCTTCGTGCTCTGGTTCTGCCTCAGAAGAATCATCTTCTCCAGACTTTCTTTCTATCTCAACTGCAGTAGTTTCTTTGGTAGTGCTGTCATTTTTCTGCTCACTTTGCATTTCATTTTCTGCAAAGACTACATCCCTGCTAACAACAACCTTGCGGGCAGTGGGATCCCACAGGCGATACCCCTTCATATTGTCAGCATATCCCAAGAACATACATTTCCTGGATTTTGGATCCAGCTTCGTCCTTTCTTGGGAGTTGTACATCACGTACACAGGACATCCGAACACATGTAGAGAAGAATAATCAGCTGGCTTTCCTTTCGACATCTCCATTGGTGTCTGCAATCCAATCGCTGTTGATGGAGATCGATTTATCACGTAACAGGCAGTTTTAACTGCTTCTACCCAGAAATATTTGGCCACTCCCGCTGTTCTCAGCATGGCTCTTGTTCTATCTAGGAGAGTTATGTTCATCCGCTCTGCTACACCATTTTGATGAGGTGTATGTGCAACTGTGAACTGTCTTACTATACCCTCTTGTTTGCAAAATGCCAGAAAATCGCCATCTACATATTCTCCTCCATTGTCTGTCCTCAAGCACTTAATTCTTTTCCCAGTTTCAAGCTCTACTTGTGCTTTGAACTCCTTGAATACTAGAAACACATCTGACTTCTTCTTGATTGGGTACACCCATAATCTTCTGGAATAGTCATCAATGAATGACACGAAATATTTTGCTCCTCCCAGAGATATTTCTGGTGATTCCCACACATCAGAATGGATCAAGTCTAGTATGTGTTTGCTTTTAGTAGTTACTCTAGCAAACTTCAATCTATGCTGCTTACTCATCACACAGTGCTCACAGAACGATAAATTCACCGTCTTGAGCCCGGATAGGAGATTGCGTTCCGCAAGGACTTTCAAGCCACGTTCCGACATATGGCCTAATCTGCGATGACACATCATTGTTGTTTCCTCTTGGCTCGCTGCTGCAACTGATGCATCTGCCTTTTGCAACGTATCTCCCAAAAGCATGTATAGATTACTTGTGATCTTCTCAACTTTCATCACCACAAGATTGCCTTTCACTACTTTTAAGATCCCACCTCTTTCTACTTTTAATCAGTGATATCTTAGGGTCTACCATCAATTGCGTCTAGGCAATTATCCTTCCTCAGAACTGTCCTTATCTTCAATTTCCACAGGGAGAAATTACTCCCATTGAACTTCTCAATCTCAAATTTTGCTGCCATGGCTTTACACCAAATTACTCCTGTGAATAGTACCGAATACTGAAATAGTGACCGTAGTCCGTAAATAGTACACCAGGTAAGTTCCCAGGAAAGAGAGGTGGGTCACTAATAGACACACTTAAATACCAAGTCTTTCCTAGCCAGAACTTTCCTAGACATGCACTTTTACACCACCACAATTTATTTCCAGCAACAAGAATAATTCTTTTCTGATGTGGAAGATCAGACAATACTGCAACCATAGAGCATACTAAGAATTTTCTTATGAACCCGGTACCTTATCACTTTGTTGCAGCGGAATAGTGACCACGAACCAATGGCTCTGATACCACTGTTGGGTACCAGAGTGACGGAATAATATCACGCAACTAAAATAAGAGATGAGAAAAGAGGAACTGGACACACAATATTTACGTGGAAAACCCTTAATAAATAAGGGAAAAACCACGGGGCAATAGTAAAGGATTTTCACTAAGTGGAAGTAATTACAATACCTCTCTCTAAATACAAGGAGAGAACAATAACACTCTCTCTTGAATATAGGAGAATACACACAAGGAGAAACCTCACAGGAGAAACTATTCCTCTCTCAATATTTTTCCTCTCTTGCTCTCTTTGTTATCTGGGATGCCCCTAACTGACTTGAGGACACCCCAGACTCTCTATTTTTCCACTCACTCTCTCACATTGTATTGCTCGGATGGGATGCATTTCTCAGATGAAATGCTTCTCTATTTATAGGGAAGTTTTACAAGCATTGCACTTAATGCCTCAACATCCAACCACTTTCACCCATGCCATTTTTCAACTTGCAGCAAATAATGTTTGACTTTCATGCCACAACATTTTCTTCTTTGGTGGCCACCGAAAGTGGCTTTATGGCCACTGTGTTCACACAAACTCCCACGGGAGATTAGTCCCTATTTCAGGTTGGCGGTGAGATACGCCTCGAAGTAGATCGGAAAAAAAAATGTAATTATTGTACATTGTTTTTTGTTTTCTAATCTGCAATTGTGACAAAGGTTTTGGTTTTATCCGCTCACATATTGACATTTAGCATAAAAGTATCGAGCATGGACGTGAGAATTCCCACCGCACATCTTCTCTTCTCCATGCACTAAACGGTATAACCTGGAACTGGCGGCTATATTTTGCACAAACCTTGCCTAGATTTGATTCTAGGTTCAGAAAAATGATATAAAATGTAGTTCTGTGTATAGTACAATACAAAACGGTATGCATGATTAACTTCAGAGTATGTTCAGTCGGCGATACGCTTTCTTTTTTATATTGTGCGTGTATATTATTATTGCATTACATGTAATATGTGGTTGGTCCAAGTGGTAAAGGACTTGGACACTTTAAGTAAGTCATTGGGGGTTTGAATCTTGACTCTTGTGTATGGAGAAAACCTGATTGGGAGGGGAGAACCCACCTTGTGTGTCCAACAGGTTCTCCGACGGAGATTAGTCACTGCTAACGGTGATGGATACTTCGTACCTATATTATGGTTTAAAAAAAAAACAGTAACATGCTTTTTCTGTTGACATACAAGAGACGAGCTTCAAATTCAATCTTTAGACGTTTCATATCCTATCAAAGCTCAAAATCTAATAACATGTATTACATTAACTTGCATATACATCCTGTAAAGGAAAGATGAGTAAAATTAATTTGAATTTTTTAATAAACATTTTAAATAAATATACATACAAAAAATAATTGTGTGAAAAAATTACTTTAATTATGAAACAGATAATTCTATATTAAAAGTGTTTTAACTCATGCATTGCACATGTCAAAAACACTAATTTATGTCATATAAGTTTCTAAATTTAAGAAATTACGACTTTAATTCTTGAAAAATATACAAACATCATTCACAGTATTCCTTGAAATTGTGATTTATCAGAGATAGATTTTTCAATTAATGGACAAATATAAACAATGTTTATAATTTCATTAATAAAACTAAGATGATAAATTTTAAAGTCAAGGACTAATATTTTATATATAGTTATAAATTTAGAGACTGAAAATCTGAAATGATGGTTTTGCATGTGAATAATTCATTTCAATTATGATTATGTGCACATGAATAATGATTAATACACATAGCACATATGGCACGAAGTAACGCACGAGCATAAGATTATATAGTACACGAGCGTAAGATTCTTACACATCCATTATATAATTATATCACACAGTCAGCAGTTAGGCGTTTTGTGATACACTAAGCAGATAATGGACTAAAGTTTAATAATTTAAAAGGGCCTTTGGCAATTGAAGAGATTCTCACTGTAGAATCGAGTAGCTCCACATTTGTTGGGGTCGTGTACCTTGAGTAAGTGCAAATCAACTTTCTACTAAGATACTGTTATGAAGTCTTATTTCCTATAATGGTTTTCTTTGTGCTTTCTTGGCTTGGTGTTGTGCCTGCTATGGTTTCAAGTGTTTTAGTGGAGAATATGCTCTTTCGTTTTGTTTTTAAGATTGCTGCTGGGCTTTATTTATTGTAGTGTGGGTGGCGGGAAGTGGGTGATATTATATTATAGCAGGGTGATGTTCTTGTTATGCTGCCTGTTTTTCCGGTTTTCAATTAGGTAGTGGTTTTATTTGACCTCTTGATTCTATGCACCGTATAATGGGTTGGAATACCTCTTATACTCGATCAATGAAATTTATTGGTTTATAAAAAAACTTTCTACTAAATCAAAATTCTTAAAAAGAACAAAAGAATATTTAAGCTATTTTATTTTATATTTAAAACAATTTATCATAAAATTTAGAAAAAGTTTTAAGAAAACAAATATTTATAAAATCAAAAATAAACATTGCACTTACTCTTTCTCATTAGACTTAGAAAGGATTTGAGTGTAAATCAAAGTAAACTGCGATGGGCTTTCGGGGATAATAGGGAAATTATCCAATTTGTAGAGAGAAGAGTAATCTTACTAACAGATCTGTTTTTTTTTTTTTGTTACAGTTAAGATTTTTCACTAAAGATGCATTTTACAAGGTTTGAAACTAGATCCACTGGACAAGTTCAGTCAACACAACCAACCAACTGATTAATCCATACACAACTGTTTTATAGATTTATTCAGCACATTTTTTTTACTGTTGGATGAACCTTAAATAAATTGCAATAAAATACGTAGATCCATTATCTCTGTAGATCCATTATCTGTTTAGTAAGATACATACAAATTTTGAGTCAGACTAACGAGGTGCTCTTAGGATACTCTTTAAACAATTAAGAAAAGTATATTTTTATTAAAAAACTAAATATTTCATATTTTTAAATATTAAAAACATCAATTTCAAATGCAAATTTTTTTTTTGATTCCCAATATAAATTTTTTTTTTTTTTTTGTTCCTCAACGTTCGTTAGCATTCCAATTCTAAAAGAATAAAGAATGTGTGTTAGAAAAAAAATGTAAATCGGGGGAAGGGATGTCTCAACGGTGAGTAGCAACTAGAAGAGTGTGACAATGGAGAGTTTTGGAAGCTTCGATGGATGCTAAGTGCCTAATAATGATTTTAGACTATGATCTATCTTATCATCTTTTCTTTTTCGTTTTTTCCCTCTCTTTCTCTTCCATTCCTGATTCCACTCTCCCACTTCTGCCGTACACTTCCCCGGTCCCCGCCAGCCACCACCAACACTCACCCCTGTGTCGTATCGTTTCAGCTGAATCATGTGAGTTTCTTATTGCGGTTTCTTAGCTCAAAAATCCACCACAAAGGACCAACCCCATTTTTGAATAAACAATAAAGTTCCCTTTTTTCTTATTTCTGAAACTCCTTTTGCAGAGAGAGTGAAATCGGGATTGGCTTTCCAATAACTGATAGCTGCGGGTGATACAAAGTGGAAACCTTTCTCTGTCATTGAGATTTTTTAAGCCTACTACAATAAGGTATGGAATATTATAAGCATAATAACCATACATTATATTATAATATTATACATATAACCTTCTCTTTGTCTCTTCTCAACAAGACATTTTCTTCCCCATTGTTTCTCCATTTACATAAAAATATGGAAGAAAAAAAAAGAAGAAAAACAAACCCAAAAAAGCCATAACAGACAGCAGCCTCAGTAGTAGAACAACAAAACCAACAAACAAGCCCTGATACCACATTAATGGTGCAAGCAAAACATAACATAACATAGAGTGAAACACGGAGCCCAAGAAAAATTGAAAATAGGAAGTGCAAATGCAGAAGAATAGTGGGTTGTGTGTAGCTGTAATAAGGAAGCCTTACGAGGGGTCCAAAGTGGGCACCTAAGACACCTAAGAGTTGCTGAGTTATCGCTTTCATACCCCTCACTCAACCCCATATTATTATTATGCATCCCTCTCCCCTTAGCTCTACTTGTCTGTGGCTACTAGTGCTGTAATGTAGTAATAGCCATCAATGCTTTTTTTAAAAACAACAACAACAACAACGCTTCTTATCAATCATACAACTAACCGTACACTTCTAAAAATCATCAATGCCACTTTAATTTCCTAGCCTAAAGTGTGCCTCATAATTGAATTTTTTTAGCAGTTATTGTTTATTAAAAAAAAAAAACGTTTCCAAAGATGTTGTGATGTTTAAATTCCAAAGAATATGCAAATTCATACCTCACCAAATGATGATAATTCTCTTTGAATTTGAATTATATCCCTGATTGATTTCAATTACTGGGTACATTTAATCCACTTTGTCTTCATTGGGAATCACACAAACAAGCAAAAAAAAAAAACATGTCTTGAAATGGAAACGGTTTTAAAAACCCTTGCTTTTTTTCAGTGTCTGACTTTAATGTTAAAACTGATGTCACAGATTATAGGTGGAGATTACGAAGCATGAAAAGGTGAGAGTAGATAGAAGGAGGAGAAGAAGAAGGTGAAGAATGGTTACAGTTGCAGTTGCAGTTGTTGCAGAGACAGAACAACACTAGCGCCGCTCGTGTTTTTGTCGCTCGTGTGGTTGCAAAGTTGCAATCTTCTTCAATCCCCAAAACCAGATCTCGAGGTGCCTCGTTAAGCTGGTTTGGTCACCGGGAAACACTAAGCACCTTCTTGGGTTTCAATATAGAGAGAGGACTTGTTTTGTTTTGAAAGAGCTTTGTTTTATGTTGGCTGGTGTGTGTTAAGTGGAGGGTCGGTGATCATGTTGAATTTTTTGGCATTGCTTCACATATAAGCCCGGTATTAGAGTCTTCACTTTGAACTCAAAGCTTGGCCTGTGTTTCTTCTTTATATTTTATTATATTACATTATATTATTGTATAGTTAGTCTAAGGTGGTTTGGGGAATTGTTAACTAGTACTATTCTTTTTTAGTATTGGCCATTGGGAGGTTAAGAACATGCAAATAAAACTGTTGTGATTGGTGGTTGGTTGGTTCCTCGTACCTAGCCTCTCGTTTTATCTTGTGACATTTTAATATTATGATGGGTTTTGCATAATTAGCGTGAGGAAATTAAGCCCTTCATTGGAAGTTTGCACTGGATTAATAGTTAGAACTTAGAACTTAGAAGTGAGATTTTCATGTTTAAGATATGCTGAGCTCTGATGAAGGGGATAATGATGTATTCTTTGACTCAGTGGATAGTTTGTCAGCTCAAGATTGTGTTTTAGCCAAAAAGGAGTTTGGTTCTGAAAGTGAAGGGTGTGGTTATGATTATGAAGTTTGGGTGAATGAGCCTCTTAGTGTGAAGGAAAGGCGGGGGCGTTTTCTGCAGGCTATGGGTTTAGCTGAGACTTCTGCTTCCAAAGTTTGTTCACAAGATAAAATGGTGAGCTTTGATCCCTTGGAAAGGATCAGGGAGTGCAGTGGAGCAGTCTCAAATGCTTGCAATTCGCCTGCTTACCAAGTTTCTGAGAAGTTGGTTCTCTCTGGATGCAAAGCAGCTTCTGAAGCAAAAGTCTTGCTTGATGAACTGAAAGAGAGGCCCCAGTATAAACCAGATGCAAGTTTTCAAGGTAAACTGCATGAGCTATCTTTTACAGCTCAGGAGCACAGACGCAGAGAAGCTGAGGCCAGAGAAGAATTTCAGGATTTTGAGATGAATTTAAAGAAAAAGAAAAAATGGTGGAAGCGCTTTGTACACATCAGAAAAGGTGGTGAAGGGAAAATCAGCTCAAAATTGAATACAGGGACAAATAAAACTCGTAGAATAAAGGTAAGACAGAATAAGAAGAGGTGGATGGAGTTCAGTGGGCTATACATTGGACAAGAGATTAGAGCGCACAAAGGCCTAATCTGGACTATGAAATTTAGTCCCGATGGTCAGTATTTAGCGAGTGGAGGTGAAGATGGTGTTGTGCGCATATGGCGCGTTATATCACTGGATACATCCAGTATTTGTTTCAGCACAGAAGATAGTACTGCTAACAAAGTGAAACATGACAACACTTATCCTTGGAAAAAACACTCAAGTCAATCCTTCATTTTCCTTCCAAATAAGATTTTCCAAATTGAGGAGTCACCACTGCAAGAATTTTATGGTCATTCCGGTGATGTCTTGGATTTGGCTTGGTCTAATTCAGATGTGAGTTTTAACTTTCACAAGATTGTTATTTACGAACCCCTTCTCATGCAATCTGTTTTATTAGTTCTGCTTTCAATTTTTATTAAAGCTGATCGGAATACACATTGCAGATTCTCCTCTCCTCTTCTATGGATAGAACTGTTCGCTTATGGCAAATTGGTTGTAATCAATGTTCAAGTGTTTTCTGTCACAATGACTATGGTAAGTGTAAAAGAACCATGCCTTTCAACCTGCATTTTCCACAACCATTTTTTAACTAATAAAGTTTAAAGCATATGCTTCGTTCATAATTTGAAACATTAGCATGTCTTTATCCTATAGATATAATCATAATTGTGTCTTCTTCTTTTAATGGAAGCAGTGACATGCATTCAATTAAACCCTGTTGATGAAAATTACTTCATCAGTGGGTCTATAGATGGTAAAGTTCGAATATGGGGAATACGTGAAGAACGAGTCGTCGATTGGGCAGATATACGAGAAGTCATAAGTGCCATAAGTTACCAGCAAGATGGGAAAGTATGCTATGAATACTTGTCTGAATCTTTTCATGAACACTTGAAACTTGCGTCCATGAGATTGATGAACCTTTGACTATTTACACTTGCAGAGATTTGTAGTTGGTTCCGTTACAGGCACTTGTTACTTTTATGTTTCTTCAGGTATGTACTTAGTCAGTTACCAATTACTGTTGTTGTGAACCCTCCTTACAAAAGATTAAACAAAGGGACATGAAATTGAAAGGATTGTCTAAATTGGATTCTAATGATTTAGGAAAATATTTCCAGCTTGAGGCACAGATACTTGTCCATGGAAAGAAGAAATCACCAGGCAACAAGATCACTGGCATTCAGGTTTCAATCTAGAATTTTTTTACTACTAACGTGCTATACTTTGCACTTTGTTTATTAACATTGTAACGCCCTTGTTCCATTGCAGTTTTTCCCAGAAAAACTGTGACAGAATTATGATCACATCAGAAGATTCCAAGATTCGCATATTGGATGGCATTGAGCTTGTTCAGAAATACAGAGGTATAGCACTTAGTGTTGAGTCGTTACAAAGAGAACAATAGGATAGCTTTCAAAGTTCACTGGGAGTTGTTTTCCATCAAGTTATTAATGTTTGCTTTCCATTTTGCAATGAATTTTCACTTTTGTTGGGATGCTGATTTTCTATGATCTTTTGGAATGTTATCTTAATTGAATTCATATTATTAGAATGGCAAAAAGTTTTAGGTTAGCATATTCTTTGTTGCTTATTACCTTGCATGGTTATTGGCTTTGTCATTTTTTCAAAATAATTAAGAGCAGCTTCTGATAACTGCCTAGGTGTAACATTTTCTATAAGCTGCATAATGACTCTTGCAGGATTTTTACCTTTTCCGTACCTTGTGGCTTTGTTGATTTATGTTATTTTAAGGGCCAGCGTCTGTAATTCTGTTAATGTCAAATTCATTTTATTTTTGTCTCTAGGTTTAAACAGTTTGCGATATCATAGTTTGATTAGTTAATAGATTTTATTTTTTTTTAATTAAAAAAGCCACAATTGAGCTTCCTCTTCTCATGTGGGAAAAATTTAAGCTTCATTTTTTTTTTCAAACTTCTGTGAAGGAAATGGTGAAAACTACATTTCTTCACAAAAGTTTGAATAGGGGAAACAAAGCAAAAACACGTTGGCATCTTTGAAAATAAAGTGAAAACAAGGGAATATTTTTGTAATTATCAGTGAAAACATATATCAACTAAAAATGAAAATAGAAAGAAAAAAAAAACTAAACCGACTTTAGTTCAGTTGGCTGAGATGAGGACTGTAGTTGGAGAATATAGGATGGCTTAGGAATCTAGATTATTTGATTCAAAAGTGGAACTAGTTTGGATAATCACAGGGTCTATTATTCTATTAGTATTGTGTTATGCTGCAAGAGGATATATGACTTTTGATTACTTTGGGCTTTCTTGACATGCACATAGTCCACTATTTCTATGACAAAAATAAGGTATTTGATCCCTCTTGCACATGCATCCTTTCCATTTTCACTTGTTAGTATTGCCTTACCAGCGAGATTTAGAGTTGTTTTTAGGTCATGTGCAAATGTATGTATTCCATATCTGATCTTTGTCTTTGCTTTCACTAATTTGTGAGTTTTATATGATTGTGTATCCACTGGCACATTGATAAATTTAAGGTACTTTTTTTTCCCGCAATATATATGCCTTAGCTTAATGCTTAGTTTGCATGAAAATCCTAAGTTGGTTGATCTTACTACTTTTAACAGGCCTTCCAAATTCAGGAAGTCAGATGCATGGTTCATTTACATCAAGTGGAAAACATATAATTTCAGTTGGGGGGGATTCTCGTGTGTATATTTGGAACTACAACGACTTGAGAAATACTTCTTCCAAACAGACAAAATCTGATTACTCCTGTGAGTACTTTTTCTCTAAGGGTGTTACTGTTGCAATACCTTGGTCAGGCATGAGTGCTGAAGAAAGGAGCTTTTGCAGTGATTCTTCCCAGTGTTCTTCAGAACTGCAAAACCATCAAGACGCTGCTCCTGATGTCAGAGATTCAGAACGTTTTTCTCTTGGTAATTGGTTCTCCATTGATGGTACATGTGGAGGTTCTATGACATGGCCCGAGGAGAAGCTTCCGAGCTGGGATTTACCTCTCGCGAAAGATCACCAGCATTTATTTCACAAAGATACTTGCTTTGATAGAGGTGTATCAGAAACATGGGGGCTATCAATTGTGGCAGCTGGTTGTGATGGAACTATCAAGACATTCCACAACTTTGGATTGCCTGTTAGGCTTTAGGACAAAAGCATGGCTTTGTTGGTGAATAACATGGTAACTTCCTCTCATTTAAGGATAGTTGATTTTGGCTGAATGTCTTCCGATGTCATTAAGGCTTTGTTTGGTGAAGGTGGAAGTTCACAGTGGAGTTTTAAAGCCTTAGATTCCAAGTATGACTTGCTTAAGATTTGGAAAATATGGAGTTTGAATTTCGGGGTATGCTGGCCATTTCTTGAGCTTATTAGTATACTCGTTGCAAAATTCATGTTGGATGTCAAGTCTGTTGACATGTTCCAGGAATCTGTACATGTACACTTTTTGGTGTGTCACTAATTTAATGTGGTTCTGGTGGTAGAAATCAGGCCACAAGAATCCTAATTTTTTTTTTAAAACATTTTTTGTGGTTAGTTAAGTTATACATGAGGTACATATTAAAAAAAATGCAATTGAACTTTTGGTTAAATATGCGCTTCTATTACTTTATGCTGTTCTCTTTACCAATGACGACTTGCTAGCTTTGCTTGCATCCCCTGGCGAAATAACTGTTATGGGATCCATTCACTTGTTGCATTAGATAGGATGTCATTGGAAGAATTTGATGGAATATGAACTTAAGAAGCTAATGACTTTAATGTTATACTTTGTTTAGTTTATAATTATATGAACATGTTGACAGCATAAATAGCTAATTGATCATTTCCCTCTTCTGAATTAAAATACAAGGAGGTGATGGGGATGCTGTGTATGGTGGGAGTGGTGGTGGGTAATGGTAGCTGTGGGGGGTTGATGGTGGAGGTGGTATGACAAGGACAGTGATAGTGCATTGGACCATTGGTAGTCATGGCGCCGTAGAACTACATGCCTTCTTTCAATGTGTTTGGTGTCTCATCTTTGAAGTACTAGTTAGCTACTATTGTAATATAAGCACATAATTTACTTGTGTTGACTTGTGAGATTTGTAAGATATATTTTGTATTAATATCATTACTAGTCATTTGCCTATCAATATATATATATATATCATTACTAGTTAAACTAAACCCTATGTATAATGATTTGTCCACAATTAATAATGTAAATTGAAGTAAAACTTGAAAAGAAAAAGAAAAAAAAGAGAGATAATAAATCAAAATTTTAAAGATACTAAACGTATATCATATTTTTACTAAATAAAGAGTAAAACATTATGTTGGCAAACCTCTTCAAAATTTCATGGGGAGCTCATATGAACCATTCAAATAAAATTCATTGAAATAATATTTAATGACTTAGCGGAGAGTTTACAGGTGAAAGTTTTGTACAAGAAGCACCATTTTGCTGGATTAAAAATCATAAGAATCTCTAGGCCTTTGGCCCACTACTGTGCCCAAGAAAATAAAAAATGAAACCAAGACAACGAGGTTCAGCTCCTCTGGTAATATTTGGTACAAATTTTATTTTAATATTCCCTAAAATATAAGTATAGAAATAAAAGTTTCTCATACCTGATACATGTTTTAAAAATTATTCTCAGGCTTAAAAGATATTCGGAATAATATTAGTGTATAAATGTAGAAAACTCTATTCCTATATATGGGTTCTCATTCTCAAACACGTAATTTATTTGATAATAAAATATATGGACTAAAGGTACATGATCAACCCAGCTATCAAGCCTGCTCTTACTGATTGAGAGGGTTTTTTTTTTTTGGTTTGGAACCCACCGTAATGGGGAGTTTAGGCTTCATAGTAAGTCCACATAATATCCATAAGTTTGGACTTTTTGGATCTATTATAAGATTAATCTTCGTTCGGATGCTTAATCATAATTAAAATTCCTTGTCTCTTCAGAAAAATGTGTTCCAAGTCATTCCCACCCGTTCGGGCTACTCAACCAACCAACTAAGCTACATACATCGGGTTTGGAGGGGTTTGTTTTGTTGTGCGCTAGATATTTGGATGGTGGAAAAAAAGTAAAAAAAATTAATTTATTGTCGAGAATGAAAGAAGAAAATCAAAATTATCTTTAGCGGCAACCACAACGCAGGGAGGGGAAACATAAACCTCAGCACTCAGGGTTTGGCGGCAGAGCGAGCGAGATTGCAATTTACAATACAACCCATTTATCTATCTTCTGTGATGGCAATCTCCACCACCACCCCTTTACTATCTTTCTTTTCTTCTTCATCTTCTTCATTCCATTCATCTTTATCTTCTTCTTCTCCCAAACTCTCTTGGAATTTGGCATTTGCTAATTCAACCTCCTACTCCAATCTCCCAATTCGCTCTTCTTATTCCCAAATGGGTTCTTCCTCCGACCCCTTCAATTACAGGTTTTCTTCTTTCTTCTTTTAAATTGATGACCGTAAATAACATGTTGGTACAAGTGTTTTGTTTGTGATGTTATGGCTGAAATTTGTTGTGACCCAGGAAGCCTGAGATTCCATCTATGTCTTCCTTTCAACTCTCAATGAATGAATCTAGCAAGCCTTCCTCATTCAAATGGAAAAGGGTTTTGCTTAAAGTCAGTGGAGAAGCACTTGCAGGAGATCAGTTACAGAATATTGACCCTAAGGTTCTCCACTCTGCAACCAATAAATAATAATCATGCCGTTTCTCTTTCTACCTTCTTATCAAAATATAATTGATATGTTGTTCTTTCTCTGCATTTTGTTGTCATACTATCGTTTTTAATTTTTTTCCCTTCAAATGTAGATAACTATGGCCATTGCAAGGGAGGTTGCATCTGTGACTCGCCTTGGCATTGAGGTAATTATAGTGCATCCTTCTTGTACTAAAATGTTTCTGTTTCTTTTATTCTGGATTTTCTGCTGAATCCCTTATGTTGTTTGACATCACTTGGCTAATTGATTGAATCAAATTTGCATTAGTTTCGGGGAATTATTATTGTCGATCTGACAAAATAATCGTTAAGAGAAGTACTATACTGATCTATTTTGAAATTAACAGTAATTTTGGGGAGTTTATTATATCATTGCTAGTCAGAGCATTTAGACTGAAAAGAAACTATTTGAAGTTTTAAGTTTTATTTTTTGGCAGACTTAAGTGTCAAATGATTACATTGGTCTTTCAGGTTGCATTAGTGGTTGGTGGGGGTAACATCTTCCGTGGATCTTCCTGGGCTGGATGTAGTGGCCTGGACCGCTCATCTGCTGATTATATTGGGTGACTCCCTTAATCTCTCTTGATTAACCTTACTTTCGATCGTCCACATAAGTGTGTCTTAATTTTAGCCCATGTACTATGTTCACAGCTCAGATGTGCTTGTTGTTCAGTGAAACTTCCTCTTTGTTATGATTTACTATACTATCTGCCATACTCTGTGTTGCTAAAAATGCATAATATTTGTTAAATAGTTTCCTGCTTTTTACCATTTGTGTCTAATTATCCTCTAGGATGTTGGCAACTGTCATGAATGCTATATTTCTTCAAGCAACAATGGAGAGTATTGGCATTCCTACTCGGGTGCAGACTGCATTTCGTATGTCTGAGGTTGCTGAACCATATATACGCAGAAGAGCTGTGAGGCATTTGGAAAAGGGAAGGGTTGTCATTTTTGCTGCTGGAACTGGAAATCCATTCTTTACCACCGACACTGCTGCAGCACTCCGATGTGCAGAAAGTAAGATAGTTAATTTTTGCTGTGATCTAAAGCAACCATACCACCCTAAGTTCTATTTGTTGTTGATGCCTTTGTTCATGTTGTTTTCATTCTGACTTCCTTACAAAGGATGTATTTTTAGGAAACAAAAAATTCCAACATCCATTACACTAATTTATACTTCTCACTTCAGTATACATAGTAACCCTAACTGCTGTGTTTATCTGTTTTATTGTTGATGGCTTTGTTGATATTGCTTACATCCTGCTTCTTCACAAAGGATGTAGTTTTTCAATACAATTGCAAAATCCATTCCACTAATTTGTAATGTTTTAGCTTAAATGAGCTCTCACTTCAGTATACAAAGTGAACTTTACTGCCGTGAACTTACTTTTATTCCATCCTTTATTCAGTTAATGCAGAGGTTGTACTCAAAGCAACAAATGTTGATGGAGTGTATGATGATGACCCGAAGCGTAATCCACAAGCACGTCTTCTTGACACACTAACTTACCAGGAGGTGACTTCAAAAGATTTGTCAGTGATGGACATGACTGCCATAACTTTATGCCAGGAAAATAACATACCTGGTAAGTCTTTCAGACAAGCATTTATATGAACTACTTGTTTAGTTTAGTTTTTTTTTATGGATTTAAATCATTTTGGTATTTGTTACCCAAAAAAAAAAATTCATATGGGTATTAGATTAATTGTCTCCTTATCCTATCATATAACTGAAGTGACTCATCTTGATAAGCTGCCCTTCCCCTTCCTTTCTTCTGGTGCAGTTGTTGTCTTCAATCTAAACAAGCCGGGCAACATTGAGAAAGCCATTAAAGGCGAGAGGGTTGGCACTTTGATTGGGGCAACTTGGAATTCTATCGTGTCAAGAACATGAAAAGATTTGAAGTCCAATTGGTGATTCTTTCTTGTGTTTTTCCTACACAATCTTCCAGCTGAAGATGCCAAAAATGTTATGCATATGATCACTTTGCAATTGTTGGTTTTGATGTACAATTTTTAGGGTGCTCTCGAGTCAGAAATCTGTAAATATAACAAAGTAAATTAATTTTAGTGTTTCCCTCCACATGGTTTGGCGTAATTTTACTTGACCATCTTGTGGTTTTAAAAAAATTACATTTTGTTTTCTGAACTTTGCTCCTTTAGCACACTATTCTTGTCTTAGTCTTTTAAATCCAGTCTATACTAGTGTCCAAAACAAACGTGCACTTTGGCTGCATCCTATAGTCCTACTTTGTGAACTGTAATTCATGGGAATTTGGGGTTATTTTGATCACTTCCTTTCCATTTTGAGCTAAAACACTAAGAACTATTGGGCTAGAATGTTCCAAACCCAAAGGAAACAAATACAATGAAAGTAGAGTTGTTCATTCAGGTTTGATTTTTTTTATTCCTCCAAGGTTGTCATGGGCTCATGGCACATGAAGACATATTCTATCCAGCTTTATCGTCTAATTGCGTAGCTGTGGATATTTCTCGGAAGTTTAACTGTAGCTTAAAATTCCCCTTCTCAAACGACTCTCCTTCCACAAGTCATAGCAATGACCGCGCAGACATCTCATGTATTCAACTTCAATCACAATCACTACAGTGAGCATCTATTTTAGATAGAAATAGGTGTTAGTTTTTTAAGGTATCACTAAACTAATGAGTTTATCTTAGACTTTTATTATAATTAGATTTAATTAAATAAAAAATGAAAATAACTAAATGTATGTATCAAGACGGGTAAAGTTGCCTTCGAGCATGAGTGGTTTAATTCCAGATTCAACGGCTGATTCGATTGAGGAGGTGGCAGTCAGGTCAAGCGAATCGAAGTCATGTGATTCGGCTAAGGGGTTGGACGAGGTTAGCATTTCGGCACCTGATAGTAACATTAGAAATAGAAATTGCTTGGTTATTCAATCAGATCTGGAAGAAGAGGCGCGTCAAATATGGGAATCTGGGAAGGCTATGGGTGTGGTACAAAAGTCAGATGAAACAGAGGTCATAGGGAAACTGATTGAAATGGAGACTAGAGACAGGGAGCAGTGCAAGAATCGTCAGTCCAATGGTAACAAGGAGGGGGTTATCTCATCTGTCACATGAAGATTACAACTTTTAATATTCGAGGATTGGGTGGGTGTGTGAAGAAATCAGCAATTAGAAACTTGATTAGGGTAGAAAAATTGGATTTTATTTGCATTCAGGAGACTAAATTGGAGGCAATTGATCTCAGGCTATGCCAGTCGCTGTGGGGGTCTGATGATGTGGGTTGGGCACAGAAGGCTTCAATAGGTTACTCAGGTGGATTACTCTGTCTCTGGAATAGCTCTGTTTTTTCAGCATTGGAGGTTTTCACAGGGAGTGGGTTCTTGGGTATCAAGGGTGTTTGGGGGCCTCACAGTATGGAGTGTCTCATTTGTAACATATATAGTCCATGTGAATTGCATGGAAAAAGGCAATTGTGGGAGGAGCTCTTGCAACTGAGAGAGCTACACTTGAATATAGCTTGGTGCATAGCTGGGGACTTCAACTCAGTTAGGTTTGTTGAAGAAAGGAAGGGGGTTTCGGTACAGAATGCTTCTAGGGAGATGATGGAATTTGATGGCTTCATAGGAAGCATGGGACTTATTGATTTGCCGCTGATTGGTAGAAAATACACATGGATGAGATCGGACGGTAAGGCTATGAGTAGGATTGACAGGTTCCTTATCTCTGACGATTGGTTAGACAAATGGCCAGATGTATCTCAGTGGGGTCTCAGCAGATCAGTCTCTGATCATTGTCCTGTACTTTTGAAATCCGTGGACCAGGATTGGGGTCCAAAACCTTTCAGGGTGATCAATAGCTGGTTTTTGCACAACCAGTTTCAGGAGTTTGTTACAAAGAAGTGGCATCAATTGAATGTTGTGGGGTGGGGGTCGTATGTGGTGAAAGAGAAATTAAAACAATTGAAGGGTGGATTGAAGGGTTGGAACAAGAACTGTTTCGGTGACATAGATGCAAATCTAGCCAAAGCAGCATTGGAAATCAAGCGCTGGGATGACAAGGCTGAAATTAGAAATCTTTTGGATGTGGAGGTGACTTTGAGGAGAGAAGCTGTGGATTTATATTGGAAAACTTCCAAAATGAAAGAGGTTCTGTCTCATCAAAGGTCTAGAGCTACTTGGTTGAAGCTTGGAGACTCAAATTCGCACTTCTTTCATGCTTGTATGAATAAAAGAAGGAAAACAAATGGTTTAACTGGGTTGAGTTTAAATGGGGTTTGGTCTGAAGATGTTGGTCGAATTAAGGAAGAAATTGCCTCTCACTTTAAGAAGAGATTCAATGGTGATAATTGGCCTAGGCCGGTTCTGGATGGAGTTGAGTTCAAGAGCATTTTGGCTGCCCAGAGTAATATGCTTACAGATATTTTCAAGACAGAGGAAATTGAAGCTGCGGTTTGGGACTGTGACAGTAACAAAAGCCCTGGGCCTGATGGATTCAATTTCATGTTCATCAAGAAGTTCTGGCATTTGATTAGAGATGATATGTGCAGGTTGGTAGAGGAATTCCACACGAATGGAAAACTGGCCAAGGGCAGTAATGCGTCTTTTATTGTTCTCATCCCGAAAAATGAAAGCCCTTCAAAGCTGGATGAGTACAGGCCCATCTCTCTGGTGGGATGCATCTACAAGATTCTGGCAAAGCTTCTGGCATCGAGGTTATGCAAAATTATGAGCTCTATCATATCTGAAAACCAATCAGCTTTCATGAAAGGTAGGAATATTCTAGATGGAGTGGCAGTCATAAATGAAGTTTGTGATTATGCTAGAAGAAGGAGGCACCCAGGCATGATGTTCAAAGTTGACTTCGAGAAGGCCTATGACTCAGTAAGTTGGGAGTTTCTAGATTATATGTTTGTCAGGATGGGTTTCAATGATCTATGGAGGAAATGGATTCGTGAATGCTTGAGGTCCTCTTCGGTTTCTGTCCTGGTTAATGGAAGCCCGTCGGAGGAGTTCAGTGTATCAAAAGGCATTAGACAAGGTGACCCTATGGCACCTTTCCTTTTCTTGATCGTGGCGGAAGGGTTAAATGGAATCATAAACAGTGCCGTTGCTAGAGGTACGTTCAAAGGGTACAATATTGTTGAAGGGAATGAAAGCATAT
Source organism: Echinosophora koreensis (assembly GCA_035048595.1). Classification (NCBI taxonomy): domain Eukaryota; kingdom Viridiplantae; phylum Streptophyta; class Magnoliopsida; order Fabales; family Fabaceae; genus Echinosophora; species Echinosophora koreensis. Next base: position 718,859 of record JAPCYP010000008.1, read on the forward strand.
CAATTTCCCACATCCAGTATGCTGATGATACCGTCCTTGTGGGAGAGCTATCTCTAGCAAATGTGAGGGCTATGAAAACCATCTTGAGAATGTTCGAGTTGGTCTCAGGTCTAAGGGTGAACTATTTCAAAAGTCATTTGGTGGGACTGAAGGCGGATGCTTCAATGGTTAGAAGATCCTCCGTTTTCTTGAATTGCAGGTTGGGTAAGACTCCATTCACCTTCCTTGGTGTTCAGGTAGGAGGAAACCCAAGGAAAGCAGTGTCTTGGGAACCAGTGTTACAAACAGTTAGAAGGAGACTTCTAAGTTGGAGAAACAAGAGCCTTTCCTTCGGTGGCCGGTTAGTGTTAATTAATTCGGTCCTTTCGTGCTTACCAGTTTACTACCTTTCATTTTACAAGGCTCCCAAGAAAGTTATTTTGTCCCTTTCTAAGCTACAGAGGAGTTTTCTTTGGGGGGGTAGCGAAAGCCGTAGGAGGGTGGCTTGGGTTAAGTGGGACATAGTGTGTAGGTCAAGGATGGAAGGGGGTTTAGGGATAAAAAACCTGCAAAGTTTCAATTTGGCTTTGTTAGGTAAATGGCGGTGGAGGTTGATAACAGAGAGGGAAGGTATTTGGTGGAAAATCTTAAAAGTGAGGTATGGGGTGGCGGGTTTGAGAGGTTTTGCTTTCGACCAGGATAGAATTAGGGGTGGGGGGTCTTTTTGGTGGAGGGATTTGCAGTCTCTAGAGGGGTTCGATTCACCTAAACCGGGGTGGCTAACTTTGGGTATTAGTAGAAGCTTAGGTAGTGGGCGTGAAGTTCTGTTTTGGAAGGATAGGTGGGCTGGTCCGGTGTCGTTAGAGGTCCTGTTTGGAAGGCTTTATCAAGTGTCTTGCCAACAAGGTGCGACGATCTTTGAAATGGGCGTTTGGAGGGAAGGGATTTGGTGTTGGAACCTTGTTTGGCGGAGGAACCTTTTTGTGTGGGAGAACGAATTATGTGAATCTTTGTTTGCTTTACTGTCTTCATGCACGGTGACTCAGAATAAACCGGATGGTTGGTCTTGGGGAGGTGACAAGTCAGGATGTTACTCAGTCCAGTCGGCTTATAGGGCAATTACATCTAATGTCACCTATCTTGACAAGACTTTCTTCAAGCCGTTTTGGAACAGATTAACCCCTTTGAAAGTAACTGCTTTTTGTTGGAAAGCAATTCTAAACAGGATTCCTACAAAGTTGAATTTGTTGGCTAGGGGTATGAGGGGCATGGAGGACAATCTAAATTGCCCCTTCTGTAACAATGCTCAGGAGAGTACGGTACATTTATTCAGGACATGTAACTTCACACATGGTTTATGGATGTATCTTTACAATTGGCTGGGATTGGTAGTTGTGCTTCCTTTTGATGTGAGAGACCATTTCTCCCAACATGCAGGTCTGGCCCCTAACAGGGTGTCAAAGAAACACTGGAGACTGTTGTGGTTCTCATCTATTTGGTCCTTGTGGTTACATAGAAATGACATTGTTTTCAACAACGGAACTTTAGATCTTGACAGAATTTTTGATATGATCAGGTTATTTTCCTGGAGTTGGTGCTCTGCTGCAGGTGGGGGGAATTCATATACTTTTGTTGATTGGTGTTTAAACCTGATTTGCTGTCTCCAATCCTTTTCTGATTAACCCTTGATAGTCTAATGTGGGGGGCTGTGGGATGGTTATGCTGTCATAAAGTGGGGGCCAAGTTCTGTTTGGGGGCGCCATTCTTGCTGGGGTTTGTCTTCTGGGTATATAGCAGTTGCTCAGGTTTTCGCTGCCGACTTCTTTTCTTGGATGATTATCATTTGTGTTGGTTTGCAAATCTGTTAAGGTGGGCACCTGATAATTGTTGTTGTCTGTGGTTCTCTGGCGTTAACTCTCTGGATCTGGGGTTGCTTGGTTGGTAGGGGATTAGCTAATATTCAACCTTTGGGTTTGGCTTCTGGTTTGTTGGTTGCTTTATACTATTGGTTGAACTATTATCTTTTCTTTTCCTTCTTGATCTATCATTGTACATGGGTTGGGGTACCCCTTGTACCCCTTTCAATATACTTTTGTTTGATAAAAAAAAAAAAATGTATCAAGAATAATTAAGGCATTCTTTTAATTAATGTAAAATCCATCCTTTAAACATTCCAAATTATTCGAATTGTAGGGGAATAAAAGGTATTTTTTGTCAAGTATAATATATCCCCAATTTTTTTAATTTTTTTTTTGTGCTTTTTCTTATAAACCGTTGAGTATAAGTAAATAGTAAAAAAGAATAAAAATACGAAGATTTGAGGGAAAACATGTGCCCATGTTGTTACTTCACTCGTAGTCTTGTATTCATTTGTTCAAAGCATTTGAGGATCAATATCTTTCCTTAAAAAGCATAAGAGTATTCAACAATAATTCATTCAACACAATATTTTATTGCTGAAAGATCCGAAATACAACTTTTGGGGGACTAATTTTAAGCCACAAAAAAGAAAAAATATTACAAAAAAAAAAAACTACAGCCCAATCCAGGCAAATAAACTGTGAAACAAGCTCAGTGGCTGTTGTGACTAATGAATTCATCCAATTGTTATACAGAACAACAGTGGACCAAACCTTACTCAGCCCTCGTTGTTTTTCTTCTGGCTTCTTCTTTTTTTTTTTTTTCCCTCTCATTGCAGCAATATACAGATGTACAAAATTAATGGCACGAAAAGTCAGTGAATGTTGAATTTTCTACCGCCTCCTACCCAATCAATCATCAAAAGCCAAAAACTCTTCTAGCAAAAAAAAAAAAAACTGAAAAAAATAATAAAAATCTAGTCAAACAGATTGAAGAGATCCGGCGACGGCAGCGGAGAAACCATGGCGGCAGAAAGCAAACCCGACGGACTCGCCACGAAGCTGTTTGCTGACCAAAACGGACTAAATTCATTAAAAAACGGCGTCGTTTGCAGTGGGTCCATTACCGGCGAAAAAAACCCCGACGATATCGGCGGCAAAGTCGACGGTGCCGGCGATAATATGCCGGGGAACTGACCCATTTCCACACCTTCTAACAGCCACGTCATGTCATCGCCTCCGCCGTGAGCCCTTTCCTTTTCCGACGGGCTTGTTTTCTCGATGGACGCCAGCCTCGCCGCCGGCGAAACGTCGCCCGATCGGAGAGCGGGTTCGTCGCCGGAGGAAGGCCCAGTGAGGCGCTGGACGACGTTCATGAAGTCGTTGACGGCGACGTGGAGGACTTTGGGAGATACGGAGTAGATGATCACCGGTTGCCGTTGTTCCAGTGGCGGAGGGTGGGAGGCAGCGTGAGGCGGCGGCAGCGGCGGCTTCCGGATCTTGTGGGATTCTTTGCTGACTCTGAGAGGTGGCGGGCGTGGCCCTTGGATTTGAAGCTCTTTCTTTGAAGACGGCGATGAGGTTTCCCCGGAGGGGAATTCCGGCAGGTTCATGGTGGATGCTAATGGTTTTGACGGTGGAGCTGAGAGAAAAAAGAATATGAGTTGAAGGTTAGACCCCAAAAATGGAAGTATGTAATTCTCGTGATTTAAAAAATGAATAAGAAGAAAAGAGAAAAAAGAACGGGAGAGTGTTTGGACCAAAATACATGCTCATTTGTTGACTTTAAGCTTACGGGTGGCTATCCAGTCAAACACATGTTCTTAAGTTGGCAATTTGCAACTTCATTAATTAAATAAGAATAATACTAATGAGTGTCCTAGAACATTGTTTAAAAAACCAAAATAAAAAAATCTTGTATGAAACAATGATATATTTAATATATTGAAAAGTGTTTCTTAATTTTTCAATACAAATTTTCTTTTTTATTTATTTCTTAAACAACACTCTTAAGACACTTGTTAGCAAGATTCAATAAATAAATAAAAAGAACAATACTTCACGGTTTGCAAAAACATAAAAAAGATTCGGGAATTCTAATTAGTTCTTGAATGATTTTGTTCTTTTTGGTAATGAAAGACAAGAATGCAAAAACAAAAGAAAGGAAGCAACTATCTCCTTAGGAAATCCACTCCGATCATATCTGCTAATTAGTTCTTGAATGATCGTTAATTTGTTGTGTTTCATTTTTCTATGAGTATTGCTATATTAAAGATCAATTTAATGACCACTTTTACAAAAAAAAATCATCTAATATTAGAAGTAAAATAAATGCTTCAGAAGAAATTTGGAACACAATAAATACAAAACAAAACCGTGTAAACGAAGGTGTTTTATGATTGTCCTTTCTACCGTCAGTGCCTAGCAAGGGAAGGGACATGATGTTTTTGTTTTTTTCCTTTTTATAACAAAGGCTATGAGTTTTTTTTTTTTTTTTTTTTTATAAAAGGCTATGAGTCATTTAAAAAAGGATATCACGTCATATAAATTATTCAAGACACTAATAACTAATAAAATTTTGGTGACTTTAAGAAGAGTTTTATATATGCATGACAAAAGTCAAGAAAAGAAGATAGCAAAATAATAATAATAATTGCACAAATTATGTGATATGTGCATAAATCAGATAATTTTAAAAAGGCTATAAAGGATGACTTTTAAGTGTTTAACGCACAAAAATTCAGCATAAAGGACTTATACAATATTAAGATCGTTATTCAACATCTTGGAAAAGGATTAGTCCAGGACCAGACTAAGACCCAAGCTAGCGCTTTATGCCTAAAAAAATATTTATTTTTTAATACACACCTATTAATTAAGAATAGTTAATACTACTAACTCCAATATTTTTTTTCAAAAAGGTATTTTTGCCTTCGTTTTCTTCTTTCTCATATGATTTCTCTTTGATATTGTTTTGCCTATAAAAAGTTGGCACTATCATGTGATAACAAAATTAACAATACATATGCATGTTCTATTTTTGTTAAAAACAGTAATACAAATTTGGTTTAAATAAGTTTTTAATCGTTAAAAAGTGTGTGTATTTTGGTTTTAATCTTTATATTTTTTTTTTAATAAATTTTGATCTCTAAAATTTCAAAAGTTTAGGAATATGTCTCTACCGTCAACCATTCACATTCTTCCTAAACTTTTGAAAGTGTATGAAAATTATAACGACTAAAATCAAAACATACACACTTCTTCGAGACTAAAAAACTTATTCAAACCTACAAATTTGGTAGTTTTTTAAGGCCTTGGCTCTGCCTTGATAGTATGGCAGCTCCGGCTATGGTTGTGAAAGTGAGAGTATGATGAACCCTTCCTCTAGCAACTTATTAGATTTTGGGCCTAACTCAATCCCAAAAGCTAGCTCATAGAATGAGGTTTGCCCACTACTTATAAGCTCTTATTAGAGACTATCTCTAGTCAATGTGGGACTTGGGTTTTTCCCAATACACCCCCTCACGCCCAGCACTATTGGGCTTGGTGCATGGATAATATGGTGGGTGGCCCAATAATGGATCTAGGATAGCTCTGATATCATATTAGATTTTGGACACATATCACATGCCAAAGTCTTGAACACAAAGGGGGGATAGAGAGAGAGAGAGAAGCCTATCTATCTCAATTTTGTGGAGGGAAGGTATCAAAAAGCATAACTGTAGAATTCGATGTATGACGTTATAATGGATGATACAGCTATAATTAGTGGATCATTTGGATATCCCATAGAATTTGAAAATAACTTCATCTGGGAGCTTCCACACAAAGAAAATGAGATGAAAAAACAAGAACTAGCCATGGATATATGCTACAAATTGTTTTCGTACATATACCAACGGATGCATCGTATTATCCCACTTGTACGTTTGGTGGTTGTTGCCATTTATGGAGACGTTGATTTTGCTAGAATTGGGTTGAATTCAATTAATGGAGCGCTGATGTGTCTCAGGGTATCTTTGGGAGTTTTAAAGGAGATGGGGTGGAATAGTTAGTAATTAAATGATTTAAGGGATGTTTGTTTCACGGTTTCAAAAATTATTCAGGAATAACTTTCCCCGTAAAATAATGATGGGAATCTTATTCCCGGACATTTTTTAAAAAGGTGTTTGGCTAACACTTATAACATTCCTGGAAATCATTTGTAAGAGTGGAATATAACGGTAGTTACACAAATTTTATTCCCACCTTCATGGGAATTTTTTTCCCTACCCCCTTCCATGCGAATAAAAACATGAGAAAGTGGAAGTTATTTTATTTCAGGGAATGTTTTATACCTAAGAATAAGTTTTCTAACTTTGTAACAAACGCAGTTCCAACTTCTACATTCAGGAATGTGTTTACATAACCTGAAATAAACACACTCTTAGAATGGAGTGGAGTGGAGTAATAAGAGTATAGTACTTTATTGTTTGGAAATTTGGAGGGAGATCCCAAACCCCCCAATTTGAAGGGTACGAAAATGAGTGGTTTCGGATGGAGTGGAGTGGTTTGGGTTATCATCCTCAATCACCTCACTCCATTAATGAAGGAACTCTCAAACAATGGGTTAATGGATTTTTCCCTCTCCACTCCATTACTAACCACCCTACTCCATCCTCCCAAACATAGTGTTAGATTCTTAGAATGATATTGCTAACCTAAGGGCATTGGTAAAAGAATAAAAAAAAGCAAAGAGTTTATGGAAAAACTGAACATCCATCTTTTGAGATTGTTAAATACATCACTTCCCCATAAAATCTTACTATTCTTGGAGGCCGTTTGGATGCACTTTTTTCTGGAAAAAAAACTAATTTTTGAAAAAAAAGAATGCTTTTGAAAAAAAAAATATAGGTGTTTGAATGGGTTTTTGAAGAAAGCAAAAGCAGTAAAAAGAAACACACTTTAAGTAGTTACAATTCATTTTTGTCAAAAAAAAAAAAACAAAAAAGAAGTTACAAGTCATAGCTTCTAAAAAAATGAGAAGTAATAGAAAAGAGAGAAGATCATTAATGTTTTATTGGACAATAATGTCCCAATAATAAATCTCTCAAAAACAATTTTTATAAAATTCACCCTAACAAAAAATAGCTTCTGCTTCTAATAATAGTTTCTACTTTTACTTTTATATCATATAAGCATTTTTTTTTTAAAAAAAAAACACATCTAAACGGGTCCTTAGTTCGTTAATTAGGATACTGATTAGTATTCTCCTTCCTAGAATAATGTTTCAAAATCTGTTTGAATGAGAGCTTATATCTTATAGCTTTTAAAAATCTTATCTTGGAACTTGTTTTTTTTTTTTTTTTTGGTTGTGGGAAAAATCTAAATCAAGCAGAAAAATAATTTCTTAAATTCATGCTTTTGATATATTGTACGTACAGACATTGTAAAACAGAATAATGTAAATATAGATAAATATTGAAATATATTGTATTTTAAGATAAAATAAATATAATATACGCGGAGGTAGAGGGAACATCAATTAAGATGTCAAATCCAATTGTATAAATAATGAAACGGGGTGATAAAGTATGATCACCACCATTCAATGTGCGTCATAGTTGACAATCTGAACGAGGAACTTAGTGGTGCAGAGAGAACAAAATTTCTTGAAAGCTCTATATCCTCTTGATTAATCTTCTAAGTTAATAATCCTTCTAGCTAATTAAAGAAGAACTTCCTCTCATATTAGGTTATCGCGTAACAGTCTTCATTCTAGTCTTCAGGCACATAAAAAGTTGTTCCTTCCAGAAGCAAGGAAATCATCGTTTCCTGAACATTAGCTTCCATCTAGGCCCAATTGAGGGAGAAATATGTCAACAATTGGGGTTATCCAATGAAATACCAGACACACAAAGGCCCACTATGACCATAGATAGGCCCACTATGTAGGCACGGTGAGAGAATAGATGACTTGAGCGGCCCAATCGAGAAGCATAACATATGCAATCAAAGGCAGTGATAGAATGCAGATTTTCTGCATGTTAGGATAAGGTGTAAACTCTTGGATAGGACAGGATAAGGTTTAGCAAAGAGTCAAACAAGATAATATATATTATCTTGGCACTCTAATCTTAAAAGTCGAAACTAATGCTAATTGAGTTTTACACCTGTCAGCTCTTAGTAGATCTTAAACATTAATTATTTAGCATTTTTTTAGTGGACATATTATAAAACTTGTCATTTGTTTTTTAAGTTACTAAAACTTGCAGGTTATTTTCAGTTTCATTATCAACTATTTCGAGTATTATTTTTCACCCACTTAATTACTTCTTAGAATTTTAAGTTGTCCCTATACATCGTATGGGGCGAATTTACTTGCTATGATGTGATTTTTTTTCTTCCTAATTTGCCTCTCTGTTGTTTGATAAATACCATGCCAAGAACATTTCACCTATATTGTTTTACGAAAGAATTGGCCGTTCCTTCTATACTTAGGACTCTAGATTGTGTTCGGTAAACTTACTTAAACACAGGATAAAGCTAATAGTTTTGGGCAAACTACTTGAATTCTAGCATGACTTGGCTAACAAAGGCACCGAAATTGAATTCCTTCCGGTTTCAAGTAGGTCACTCGTATGTTAGGTGGCGAATTTGGATTCTCTAAACTTAATTTTTCTTAGAGTTTATGTATTTAGACAAATTTTAAGGATTTTTTTATCTTTACCGTATCCATCAAATATGAACAGCAGGAATTCAGGGAATCCCAAATGCAACGAATTGGGATCCCACAACTAAGTATCAAAAACAAGCCTCAGTGTTAGCATGCTGAATTGGAGTTTAATTCAGCATCATGTGAGTGTTCCACTTAACATGATCATATATAGAGTAGAAGGCCTCACATACTCTTACAAATTTCATCCCGTGCATATCTTTCTTTATCTCTCTCACATGATTTGGTGAATTGTGATGTGAAAACTCTTGAGGACCCAAATCAGTTATATTCCAATATGCGAATTAAATTCTTATGATAGTTTCCAAGTCACAAAAATAACTCAAGCGAATTAAACCCACATTTTCCCATATAATTTCAAAACAAACAACAATATAATATGATTGAGGTGCATAATTTCTTATCATAATACCAATTATCTTCATATAAGTAATGAGTTCCCGAACCCATTGGCAAACCATATATCAGAAGCAGACGAGCTAATGGAGGCTTTAAATCATCATAGTACCTTCTAGACTTTATTGAAAAATACTTTGTTGTGTCATTTTCAATTTTTCATAGCTATCAAACCAACAAAGATAAGGATATTCTGCACAATATACCCTACCTTCTTTTTTTTAATCATTATTCGTGTTGTCAACTTTTTTTCTCATTTTTGTTTATTTAATATACTTACCTAACCTTAATCAGAGCCTCATATGTGATCTGTCACCACACAATTGCATTATGCACCGCCATAGCTCACATATATAAGCACCAACCTCTCAATAATTCCAGATACACTCTGTCCTTTGCTTATACCATTCTTTCCTTTCTTCTCTTTATAACAAGAAAAAACAAAGAAACATGGGAAGCATAGAGGAGGAGGAGTTGGTTAGGATGGTACAAGATTTTATAGAATCCGAGTCAACTTCCCCTACAAATTCTACTTCCTCAAATTGTCATGCTTTAAACCATGGAACCCAATATTTTATCTTGCAGGTACTCTTAATTCAATATTTTTATTATACAAGGCTTGTACTTGGCATGCTTCTTGTGTGTTTTTGTTAATTAACATGTTGCAACGGGTTTCAGGATATTCTAAGGAGTGAGTGTGATAAAGCAGCAGTGGCTAAGGTTATGAAGTATGTGTTGAAGCATATGAGAGACAGAGAGGGTGCCGAGAAAACAAAAAGTCTGAGTAGATGGCTTGTTACTAGGATGAAAATGGATGGTTTTAATGCTTCTCTGTGCCAAACATCTTGGGCCACTTCCTCAGGATGTCCTGCTGGTGGGTCTTTCTCTACCTTTCAGTTCTCTCCACACCTGAACTGAAATTCAATGTAGCAACAATACCCAAACAGCCCATTAGCTATATATTTGAATTGTTTGTTTCATGAATTAGTGCTACGAAGACTTCAATATTTGAATTAGATATGCTGCAAAGTTTTAAAATTGTCCCATAAAACACTCTTGCTTTTCAATTTTTCCAGATATTAAGTACACGATTGTTTAAGATTCTAAACAGCCTAGAATCAATTCTGGCAGCAAAAACATGGTCAGTAGAACTGAAAGCTACTATTTTTGTATTTGGCTGGCAAAATCGTAGTGGATAAAATTGATTCTAGGGACCGAATTGATTCTAATGGAAGCAATAATTTATAGCTTCTGTGTTGAATAAAATCAATTCTGAACCTGGAACTTACAAAATCATTTATATTTACAGATCAAAAGTGATTCTATTTTTATCATTCAAACAAAATCAATTCTCCTAAACTTACTTTTAAAATATCATTACCAAATACAAATCAATCTTTTCAACCTCAATTTTTTAAAAATCAGTTCCTTCAAAACATTAAAACAAACGGACCCTAAGATTAATATGGTCAACCACTTAGGCACTAGCAAGTGGAATTTTGGCTTTTTCATCATTATTTAATATTTTAGTTTGTATAACAGGTGAATACGAATATATTCAAGTGATAATTGAAGATGAGAATTATGGTAATCCTGTGAGGCTCATAGTAGATATAGACTTCAGGTCCCAATTTGAACTTGCAAGGCCAACACAACACTACAGAGAATTGACAGACTCACTCCCAGTCATCTTTGTTGGGACTGAGAACAAACTATGCAAGATAACCTCCCTGTTATGTTCTGCTGCCAAACAGTCCCTTAGAGAGAAGGGCCTCCACGTACCCCCATGGAGAACTACTACGTACATGCAATCCAAATGGCTCTCCACGTGTCATAAAGAGCCTTGCCGTGCAGGCGATGGCAGGGAGAATTATAAGGGAGGAAAAAGTGATCATGTCCTTGGTGGTGGAGCTGCTGGTATTAGTGGCAAGTGGGTACCTCCAATTGTGAAGCCGAAGAAAAGAGATTTGGGTCGTGGATCTGGGTTGTCAAGTCAATTATCTAACATAAGCATAAATTGTTGGTGAGGAACTATTTGCTCCGTATGCCAGGATTTTAAATTGTCGTCGTGATTAGGTAGTGTTTAAATTACAAGATTGTGGTCTCAATTATGATTGCAAAGGAGAGGACTACCCAATTTTGATCCCATTTTGGAGTTTCTGTTTAACTCAATGTCATTAGAAGTATTTTTGTATTGTCACAATATGCAATAACATAATTAGTACTCATTGTAAGTGAGTTTTTAAATTGAAGCACTTCTTGAGCAAACAACATTAGTTATCAGATACGACTCTTTTAAAATAAAGTTATTTTTAAAATAAATATGTATGTTTATTATTAAATTTTATAGGTTTTTTTTTTTATAAGCGAGTATATATTGATACGAGTACAAGTGGTATTCAAACATGTATACAAAGGGAGTATAATATGTACATGTGAAGAAACAAGATAAAAGTTCAAACAAAACCTGGATGGTTGAAATCCTAACTTGACCCACGACACCGAAGAAAAGAAAAATTCTCCTAGTGACCATCCCAGAAAAATATTACAGCCAACAAATAATTAAAAGTTTAAAAAACATCCATTCTAGTCTAGATATTGCAGCAAAACACAGCCAAATTAATCAAAGGCCACCGTAGATCACCAGACCATATTGCACAATTAATAAGATGAAGATCACGTTTTTAGGTTCTAAGCACCAGATCAGGATACCCTGTGAGCAATGGGGAGGTGAACTGAAAGCAGTCTAAGGATACTCAGGAAGCTTTGAGAATTTGGGTTTGGGCCTAACTCAACCTTAAAGGCTAGCTTGTAGGGTGAGGGTTGCTCCTTACTTATAAGCACTCTTCAGGTCATATCACTATCTAATGTGGGATTTCAACACACCCCCTCACGTCCAGGACTGGACATCTGGAGCGTGAAGTTTTCAGGACTGGACATCTGCGGGTGGCCCAACGGATCTAGGATAAGCTCTAATATCATATTAAATTTAGGCCTAACTCAATCCCAAAAGCTAGCTTATAGGATGACGATTGCCCACTACTTATAAGCTCTTATTAGAGACTATATCTAGTTAACGTGGGACTTGGGTTTTTCTCAATACACCCTCTCACGCCCAGCACTATTGGGCTTGGTGCGTGAAGAATATGGTGGGTGACCCTATAATGGATCTAAGATAGCTCTGATACCATCTTAGAATTTGGGTTTGGACCCAACTCAATCCCAAAAATTAGCTCGTAGGATGAGAGTTACCTTTTACTTATAAGAACTCTTCAGGCCATACCACTATCCAATGTGGGACTCCAACAGAAACCAAGGTAGGAAAATACCGATAGCAGATAGGGATCCTTCCTGCACCCCTGTGTATAGGGGTGTACACGGGTCGGGTTGGGTCGGTTTTTGCCCAACCCGGAACCCGAACCAATCAAAACTCTTCGGGTTGGGTTGGTTCGGGTTCTGTTAGTTTTACTCATCAAACCCGAACCAAACCAACCCGATCAAATCCGGGTTGGTTCGGGTTGGGTCCATCGGGTCCCGTATGTATACACCTATTTTCATCTCATTTTAAAAATCCATAAAATCCATAAAAAAAAAACTCATAAGAATGCTGCAATTTGAATTAAATATGCACCATCGGGTCGGGCCTACGGGTTACGGGTTCAAATTCAATGAACCCGCTACCCGAACCAATGAACTTCGGGTTTCACCGGGTTGGTTCGGGTTGGACCCGAATCTCGAAAAAAACCGAACCAAACCCTTCGGTTTGGTTCGGGTTGCCGGGTTCAGCGGGTCGACCCGGACCCATGAACACCCCTACCTGTGTAAAAAGTAATTCCATTACCTAAAGTACTAATCCTTCCATCACCCTAATACTATAATCCAAAAATAATATCTGATGATCAATTTATATTATCTTACTTTGTCTGATGAACATTTGTATACAATAATATCATTAATCATAGCAAGGAAACTACTATGTACATTGCCAATAAGATATATACGTAGATAACCGGATCAAAGAAATTATTATAATAATGTGCCTTCAAAATGACCATCTTAATGATGGTGCTTTTATTTAGAAATTCAAAATTCAAACTCCACATAGATTTGTAAGATAATATTCATCGGAAGATAAGATACTCTATGTTATATAGTCCTTAATTGACTAATAAAGAACCATGTTTTGAGGCGCAGTACTTATTAATTCATATGAATAGATCACGGGTTATAAGGTTGTCTTGATGGTTGGGGTGAGAGAATTAAGGAGCGAAGCTAAACGATAAGGAAGTTGATGGTTCAAACCCCATCCACTAACAAAATAGTGGAAATACTAACATTGACACTAACAATTACCTATCAAAAAAATATTATATGAATAGACCAAAATAACAAAAAATTAGGTGTTTCATGTTATCATGCAAATATAAAAGCTCGAGGGATACTGATTACAACAATCTGAATTATCTATTAGCAATGACAGTATATTAATGGAAAAAATGTTATTTTAAAGTGAATTTATTTTTAAATTCATAAATAAATATATTTATGCTTAGATCATTTAGTGAATTAAAATCTCTATCTTATTATATTAAATTAAGGGTGAACATGTTTTTGCTTAGTAGTCCAAAAACAAATTGACACACTTTAAAATAGCACCATATATAAAATCTATACATTTACTAAGCCTCATCCTAAAATTTACTGTAGATAAATAGTACATTGAGGTGTCAAGCTTTAGAATTTTCATGTTATTTTATTCTTCATCCATCATTTCATATTATCAATTTTTTTACTTACACTTTTATTTAATAAGTTTTTTAACTTAATTTTATCATTACAATTCCACCTCTCTCACCAAAGCTTTTTTTCCCATCGATTTATTTTATGATATTATAATTAATATATTTGAAATTAATATAATCATTTTAATTTTTAGATATTTTAAAAATAAATTTTGTATATATTACATTATTTTTACAAACAAAATTCAGAATCATAGTTTTTAATATTTTTCTCTCTCATCTGCAATTAATATTAACATTTTTTATTTTCCTCCTCTCAAGCTTTTTTGCCATTTTTTTTTCATTTTATGGTTATGCATGACTATGCATAAACACATTTTCTTGCTATATATCAGAGGTGCTGATAAATTCTGATTTTTATTTTATTTTTTGGCTTAATTGTACTTTTGATCTATGTACTTTTGATCCCAATAATGAAGACTTACCAGATTTTTACAATATTTATATTGTTAGAGAACTTGACTTTGATAGATATAAGATTATTGACAAGCACGTTGATTGTCATGGGAAAGTAAATTTTGGGCAAAGATTGATATATGATGAAATTGTGGATGTTGTGTCAAATGAAGATGGTGGTTGATTCTTTATAGATGGTTATGGTCAGAAAACTTCCTTTGGAAGACTTTGTTCTATCGATTTCGTTCTGAGGCTAACATTGTTCTTAATATTGGTTTCAGCGGGATTGCTTCTCTTTTGTTGCTTGGGAGAGGACTGCTCATTCAAAATTTGCTATTTTTATCATTGATTTATTTTATGATATTATAATTAATATATTTGGAATTATCCTCTTTTAGATATTTTTATATATATTAAACTTTTTTTATAAACAAAATTCGGAATTATAATTTTTAATATTTTTCTCTCTCATCTACAAATAATATAAACATTTTATCCCCCTCAAGCTTTTTTTACCAGATTTATTTTTTTTTTTCATTTTCTTGCTATATGTGATTATACATAAACATTTTGTTATCATGTTATGTAACAAATTGCATGCATTGAGAAACAAGAGCTATGTTATTTGTACAACTACTATGGACACCTAAATGACACTCACACTCACAATTATATACAGTATATCTACTCTATTTTAGAATACAATACACCTTCATCTCACCCACACTCACATCAATCTAGTGTGTCTATACAGGTGTCCAAAAAATATTAGTGGAGAAACAATTATTAAGATGTTGCTTTTACTATGTATTTTGTTCGTGATCCTATTCAATATTGAGATGTGTGCAAATCCAACATTTTAAAAAAACATATTTATCTATTGTATTATTTTTCTTCTTCTCTCTTGAAAATATATTTGATTTATTTTTCTTCTTTTCCCGTGCAAGTTAACCATATTTAGAAAATATATTTATCTATCATTTATTTTTTCTTCTCTCTTGAAAATCTATTTGATTTACTTTTCCTCTTTTCTCGTGCAAGTTAACTATTGGAGCAAAAAATGCAATGGTTCTTGCATTGGAGCTAAAAATGGTAGGTGTTCCTTAAATCCTATGTAATATCTTTGGACCTACTTAGCAGGAGTTAAGAACCAAAACATGGTTCTTGCGTTGGAAATGCTCTTAGAAGGAAGAAGACGAAGGCGGCAGGGGAGTTGGGAAGGGAATGAGCAAGGTTTTGGAACTCGATTTCTGAACAAAAGGGTCACCAGGACTTGCAAAGTCAGACACGTTATTTCCAACTTCTTCTAGCTGTCAATCCTCATACCCCTACCCCAAAGGCCCTAACCTAACATCTAATAATTACAAACTCTAAAAATATTTAAAAAAGACAAAAAGGAATAATTTGGCCATTTAAAATTTAAATGACGTTCATTTACAAAAAAAATTAAATCATATTTTTGTAACGTAATAAAAGTTGATTAATGTTTCTAATATTTAATGTTACTCTTATTATATTAAAATTGATGCGTATTTAAAAACAACAGGTTAAGAATTCAATTGAATTTATGTGTACCATTTTTGTTTACGATATTTAATGTTACTCTTATTATGCTTGCTCCATACATCCTGTAATTTGTTACTTTAAATAGTTGAAGAAATGGAGATCTACAACATTAAATGTCACATTTCTTTTGGTTTTAGAAGTATCAAAATTGTTTAATATTTATTCATTATTAGTAATGTTAGGTGAATTTTCATGTGTGATAATTGTCATGTTTCTTATGTCTACTATATTATTTTGTTAATGTGCTACATCTAATTGTTACTGATATTAGATAATGATAATGAGTGAAAGAAAGGGGAAGGCAGGTTGTTCTGATTCTTTGGGAAAAAAATTCTAGGTAGAGGAGGAGGATCCTGCTTCTCTCCAGCAAGGGGCTGTCCAGTAGTTCCCTCCAGCACTGATCTAGACCCTACATTTAATCCAATGGCCAAAATAAAAAACCAATAATTCACACTTTTTAATTATTAATTAAATATTTTAAATATTATAAACTTTTAAAAAAAACTTCATAATCCCTAATACCCTTTCACCCGATAATCCCCTTCTCCCTCTCCCTTGCTGGACATCACCGCCCCTTGCCCACCGCTGGTGCCCCCTCCATCAGCCTTGCGTCGCCGTCAACCTCCTACCGCCCATCTTCCCTTCAACGGCGCAGACGCATTGGTCCCCTGCTCTGAGCTCCGCCGCCGTTGCTGGTTTTCTGCTCCTCCGCACACCAAAGAATCTGAGGCTATCCACATAACCATTCTCCTCAAACTTGGCAGTGAAAGCCATTACCTGGCTGCTTCCATCAATTGCACTTGCTATGTAAAATCCCTGTGCTTTCCCCACCAAACCTGATCCCAACTCTTCCCCTACTGTTAGTTCATCATCAAACACAATCATTGTCCCAAAATCAATTTCTGAAGGATCATTCCTTGTGCCACCTGATTCGTATTCGTCACTGGGAAACCATTCCCACCGTTCATTAGGTTGACGACGGCGCAAAGCTGACGGAGGTGGCGCCGGCGGTGGGCAAGGGGCGGTGATGTCCAGCAAGGGGTGTGAGGGAGAAGGGGATTATCGGGTGGAAGGGGATTAGGGATTCTGAAGTTTATTTTTTAAAAGTTTTTAATGTTAAAATATTTAATTAATAATTAAAAAGTGTAAATTATTGGTTTTTTATTTTGGCCACTAGATTAAATGTAGGGTCCAGATCAGTGCTGGAGGGAACTACTGGACAGCCCCTTGCTGGAGAGAAGCGGGATCCAGAGGAGGATGTCTTTAATTCAAGAGAAGAGGAAAAGACGATATAAAGAGAATGCATGTTTAATTACAAGTTTACATATTTGATTTTAATATTATTCATAGTAATGTTTTATAAATAATGAGAAATTAATGTCAACTCTAATGATATAAATTATTGGTAGGTGATTTTTGTTCTAATGTTTTTGAATAAGCATTTCAATCTCAAAGGGATGCATAATCCAGTAATTATGTGAAACTTTTATACGATATTCAGAATGATGTCTTATTATTTTTTATATACTCTAAATTTAAATTATATAGGTCTTGCCAAATTTAATTTATTTAAACAAAAAAGTGACCCCATGCGTTTTGCACGGGTTAAAAACACTAGTACATACCAATTGTATAGCATTCACCGGGGTAAGAGCACCTGTGTCGGTTGAAAATGTAGGGTGCTTAAAATGTTAATTAAGATGCGATGCTTGTAGTTTTTAGGCAATGCAGCGGGTGCATAACAAGCATCTCAAAAATAGGGAGTGCTTGCACAAGCCCTCGTTGCTTGTGTTTTTTCTTCTCACTTTTGTTTTTATTTTATTTATTAAAATATATTTAATTGTAATAAATTATTGATAAAATGCAAGGATATGAATTTACTGGTGGGGTCAATTTAAAAACTTTTTAGAATTTTGTAGATTAGAAAGATGAGATGCTTGAGTTATAAAAAGTAAAAATAGATGATGTATAACAGTGACATCCATCCAAGAATTCCATGGAGCATGAATTCATGTAAGTAAACAAAATCAAACGAAGAAATAAAAAAACTGGATTCTAGCCATCTGCTAATTTAATTTGTTTTTATTGCAGTGGCCCTGCAAACTTTTGGTGCCTCTCCGTGCATGGTGTGCTGGCTAGCTAGCTAGCTAAGGCTCGGTACTTGTCCTGGTCTGTTCTCTATTTCACAATATTGTTAAGATTTTATCAACCACATATGTAGGTAGAGAAAGAAAGAGAAAGGGGGCAACCATGATGAGTACGTCTACCATTATTTGATGAGGACGGTTCAAAACCGTATAGGGATCCCAAATTAATATATATTATCCAAAAAGTGACGTGAAGGGGGGATATATCATATAGACATGGGTTAAGGATGAGAGGTAACGTTGTCAAAAGTGTTAAGACACAGTATGTAGCTAATTGAAACCGGTGGCAGTGGGAAAAACAAGTGGCACCAATACCATGGGAAACTTGGTCATATGTATACGACACACAAACATGTCTCTTTCCCTTCTCATTTCATCCCATTATCCTACGAGTTGTGTTATTTAAATATAAATTTTAGATACCATATATAATATCGTATATATTTCTTTCTATCTTTTACCTATTTTTTATATCTTTATATACATGTATCTCAAAAATGCATCCAAAAACAAAAGAAACACCTTATGGTGTCTCTTAATTTTGTGTTAAAAAAACATTCCTCTTATCCTACCTTACCTTCATTACAACTTTGCCCCCTCTTTCCCTTTCATCGTTTCGTTTCTGCACACGTATTTGAACAAGAGAAGTTAATCAATGACCTCTTTCATCATCATCATCCTCTCCTATCGCTTTCTTGGTGGTTGTCCGTTGGAGTACGTCAATTCTTGAGTTAAATACTTTTACTCATAATAATCACATTTTTAAATTTTTTTTGTCAATCAATAACTAAAATCCGTCTCATGTAATTAATATATTGTCAGTATTAAAAAAGATACACCGTTATATAATGATATAGTACTACATTTCGTATTTTGTATAAATAGCTGTTAATATATATATATATATATTCCTTAAATAATGTGTCAAGACAACATTAGATGATATTAAAAAAAAATTGGAGATTGAGTTATCAAAAATAAAAATAAAAATGGGAATTGCTATATATTACAAAGAGAGTGCCTAATTAGTACAAACAATTTTATTACATTTTAATATAAATGAAATTTAAAAAACAATCAGTGGTACTAATTGAAACCACGTCACCACATTTTAATATTAAAGGGATTTGAAAATGAGTGTCTTCTGGATAAAGTTAAGGAAAAAATTAAAGAAATATTAAATGAAATATACAGCATTTATTTTTTGAGATCTCAACAACAAATTCTAAGTTTTATTAGTCTGGGAAGACTAACCAATGTTTTTGTTAAGATAGTTTTATATTCGAAGATAGTGCGTTTAATATATTAAAAAATAAAGACCTAAAGTAGTCCCTCAAATTTTTCGAGTAGCCCAGTTTGATCCCTGAAAATAAAAAGACAATTTAATCCCCCAAATTTTATAATGGGGGACAATTTGGTCCCCAAAATTTTATAACGGGGACACTCTGATCCCTCCGTAAGGACCAAATTGTCCCCGTTATAAAATTTGGTAACCAAATTGTCATTTTTTTTAGGGACCAAACTGGGCTAACAGAAAAATTTGAGGGATCACTTTGGACCTTTACTCTATATTAAAAAGTAAAACACTTAGCTTTTCAATCAAATATTTCTTTTTATTGATTTATTAATCAGTTTCATAAAAGACGCTAGCTAACAATATTTTTATTTTTAAAATAATTAGAAGTATTTTTTGTCAAAAAAATAATTATAAGTATTCAATTAAAACATTATTTTTTTTTAAAGGCAATATATGCTCATTAACAAAACATTAATTATTATATGCTCATTAATTCATCACTAATTTTAGGACGTTAGTTAACCATGGAGGGAGAAAGATCCTCTCCATTTTCCATCTCTCCAATTCTACCCATTTTCAAAGTTTTAAAATAAATGTGTATTATATACATGTATGTAGTCCCTCCGTATATTTATTATCTCAAAACTTTAGTAATAAATATCCCCATTTCTAATAAAAAATGGAGAGGATTCCTACCCACTCGGGAGAGGCTGGCTTAGGGATGACAAAATTATCCGCACCCGCAGATACCAACATAGATTATCACATTGGGTAGTAAATGGATATCTATTGGATAGGGATGAGGATCGTAGTTAAGGGTGAGAATAGGCCAGGGTAGACTGGGCTTTGCTTAAATAGGCCTAGCCTATTTAAAAAATTAGAAGCCTAAGCCTGACTTGTTACCTATCAAAGGCTTTATTTTAAGCCTGGCCATGCCTTTTTAAAAGTTTGGCCTACCTATTAGCCTTTTTAAAAGCCTATTTAAAAGAATAATTCCATTTGCAGATAATTCAGTGATATCACATGTGTCAAGCCATATTAACCAATAGGCAAAATATCAGATTCTACATATACTTCAGCAACTATAGTAATCACTATAGCGCACAAAATCATGTATGGAAGATTATCTAACACAATCAATTACAAAAAATGAAATCAACCAGCTTATCAAAAAACATAAACTTTGACAAACTCGAGTTATCAATAAACTTGCCCAACAATTTTATAAACCCCAAAAAAAAGACAAAAGACAAAAGAGGCCACCAGATCTAAAAGCAACAGCCTACAGATGCTTTCTATGATTAAAAAGGGGATTGAATTGATGAATCCCAGATGTGATATATATATAAACCAAAATTTGAATAAAAGAAGTGTTGGTTAATGAAAAGACGAAACATGTATTAAAGGAAGAAAGAAAGAAGGAGTATTTTTTTTTTTTGGGTTACTGTGAAGACAAGATGCAAGGTCGCAAGGATTCAGATGAGAGGAAGATGTAGATGTAAGATATAACAATGGAGCGGCAGAAATGGGAGTCGCACGATTTAGGGATTCTGAAGACTAAAATGTGAGTTTGAGAATGGAAAATGGGAATATACTGTTCAGGAGTCAGGAGTAAAATTTTAAGTTTCATTTTATTTTAATATAATATATAAATATTCTTAATATAATTTATATTTTTACTTTTATTAAAATATTATATATTATATATGTATAATCAGGCCGGCTTGACAGGTCAGAAAGGTTTTTTTATAGGTCTAGACCTGACCTATTTAAATTAAAAGGCATTTTAAAAAGTCTAAACCTGACCTTTTTACTAAACATGCTAGTCCAGGCCAGGCCTTAATCAAGTCAGGCCATAGGCCCCTGTCGGACGGCTTGGCCAATTCCCACCCCTAATCATAGTACCCGCCTTACGGATACCCGCATATTGATTATAAATATTTTTTTTATTAAATATATAATATATATTTTGACAATTTCTATTACTTTGAGATGAAACAAACTTTATTTTATTATTTTATATTTTTTAGTGGTTAAACTCATAATAATAATAATAATAATAATAATAATAATAATAATAATAATAATAATAATAATAATAAAATTAAGTGCATGTTGTATATTATATAATGTTAATTTTTTTGACAAATTATATAATGTTAATATAACATATTACTATATTATATTGTATAATTTATGTTCTTTCCTTTTATTTAAACTTTTATGAGAGATGCAAGTGGAAGATGGTTGATGGGCTTTATAAAGAAGCCGGGCTTTTGAGACTCTTATGAGGCTGAGAAAATGGGCAGTGCATATTAGAATGGAGATTACTTGGCAAAAAGGCTATAGATGTGTTCTGATTGAGTCTGACTCAAGTGTGCTTATCCAACCCCTTAGCAAGAGTACTAACGGAGATTACTTGGCAAAAAGGCTATAGATGTGTTCTGATTGAGTCTGACTCAAGTGTGCTTATCCAACCCCTTAGCAAGAGTACTAACGGAGAAGGGAATTGCTGTACCCTTCTAAAGAGGATTGGAAGCATAATGGGGAGATCCTGGAATATTCGCTTCACACATTCTTTTCGAGAAGGAAATAAATGTGTTGATTGGCTTGCGAACCATAGCTTGTAGAATCAGTCCTATGACTAGGGAGCTTGCTGTTTTGATATTTGATGGAAATAAATATTTGATATATGAACTGTGCTTTCAAAAACATATAACGCGTGAATTTGTATGAAAGTGTTTTTACCAGCTACCAATGACTTGTTTAAGACATACTTTTGGACTAATTTTCCATTGCACAAATAATGGTGATTTTGGTGATTGCGCAAGATCCACAAAGCCAATCAACAAAAGCCATATTCAAAGGGTCTATAGTTCCGTACGGATGTCACCTTCATTACGGCATGTGGTGGCTCAAATAGAGTTTATGGAGGAAGGTTTGCGAAATGATTCTTTTGTAATCTAGTAGCTTCAGCTTGTTACAGTGTAAAACGAACTTTGGGATTTACATCATCAGCTCCAGATTGTAAAATGTATTGGAATATCTAAAATCATGCTCAATATGGATTTCATCATGGCCGTAAGCCCGTATCTCAAAGGATGGTCAAATATTTATTGATGTGCACCACTTATTCATGATATTTAAGCTTTAAGTAGGGGTGTTCGCGGTTTGGTTTTGATCCATTTTAGGCAAAAAGTCATCTGATTCAAAGATGAAAAGAGCATAAGGCTCGATTCGGCTTAAATGGCTTCCTTAAAAAAATCTGATCCAATCCGATTAAATACGGTTTGGTTAATTCGGTTTTTACCGACACATCATTACACACACACACACCTATATATATATATATATATATATATATATATATATATATATATATATATATATATATTACATCAAAGAATTAAGATTACAAACGAAATTAAACAAAATCTTAAACATGTATATACTTGTTTATATATTCATGTGATAATATTTCATAAGATACGTACAAAATAAATAAATATCATCATCAACTAGTTCCATAACATCTTTTTTTATGTTTGGAACATAGAAATAATAATAAAAATTATGTCAAATCAAACTAGTAAGTATTATTAGAAAAAATAAAAAATAAAAAAAAATCAATAATGTAAAAAATAGAATAAATATATATTAAATTTTATATATGTGGTTTGGTTTGGATTGATTCAGTTTAAGAAAATGAATCCAAAATCCGGTCCAATCGGTTTTCATAAAACAAGATCCAAAAATATCCAATAGAAATCGGTTATGTTTGGTTTTCGATTTTTTTGGATCGATTTTTTGTTTTCTTTTGGATCGGTTTGGATATGAACACCCATAACTTTAACTACATGATGAGTGGATGGTGATACGATGACATTCGATAAGAGAAAATAACATATATGCTTTAGCCCCATTTAATATAAAAAGATACTTAAACTTTTTAATATTTAAATACATACAACATCTAACAAAATTATTATTCCCTACATAAAATAAATATATTATACTAATGTAATATTAGTAAATAATGTAAGTTTGAAGACAATCACAGGCACTTAATGGACTGGAGGAACAGAAGTTGGGTACTCTGACTAGATATTGTAAGCTATAAAGGTTATTTAAACGGGCCGTCATATGGGCCGTCAGGGCCTAGTCTAGCCCATTTTTTAGCCTACATGGCTAGAGGCCATGCGTGTGGCGATTTAGACAATGGTGATGGTGATAGTGGCTGCTCCTAGATTAGGTTCGATCCTGGTTGATCAACAGCTCGAGGCATCTGAGTTAAGATGTTCAACATGATCTCTTCAACAAGTTCCTAATTTTCATCCTTACCATTGATTTTTTAAATTAATATATCAACGAGTCTTACTTCTCAATGCATCCATGCACCACAAAATGTTGGTGCACAGTAGACATCCCCTTGAAGATTAACAAAAATTAAAAGTTTATTTACTGTATACTATTGTATAAAGTTTTTTATACTGTCAACCAATCATCAATCATGTTATGCATGACTTTTAAAGTAATTAAGATAAGAGTCAGAAAAATTTATTGATATAATAATTAATTTATGATTTATGATTGAATATCTGTACAAAAGAACTTTACACTATTAGTGCAATTAAAGTTTAAAATAAAATCTATTTGCATGCCTAAAAAAAGTGTACCAAGTACTGTGGAAGATAGTGAATGAAATACGCGGTTTTGAGATATGCAAGTAGTGCAAACACCAAAAACAGATATAAGTTACATGAATGCAACCAACCAATGCAATTACATTTTGAGCTTCAATTTGATTACCGATTGTGCCTTCCTTATTAAAATTAAATTCAGAAGAATGGGAATTTAATAATTTGGGTTCGATTTCAAATTCAAATACAAAGCACAAAGGCATTTGGCTAAGGTCACGAAACACAAGGTTGGGGGGACAGACCAAAAACTGGTTGAACTAACACACATATTATTCAACTGTATACAGTTCTGCAGAACCGTTCTTTGACAATATGGTTTCTATATTAGGTTGGGGGGTTGTTACCTGAAAACTACTATGAACTATCCCATGCGTGATTATCAGCCACAATATTCCAAGCACACATGGAACCCAACAAACTTGGTCATTATTATATTGACAAGTCCAGAGATAACAGCATTTGTTTTGGAAGTGGATACCCTATCGCTTCCTAATCCTGATCGAAGCAGGTAGTGGAGTGACCACTGATTCACTAGAGGTGGAGCCTTTTCTATCCAATTATGGATGGAGCCAATTTCTGAGAGGGGGCAAACGAGTTGCTGATGGATTTTATTAATTATAGTGCTAACCAAACTACCTGCACATGGCCTTGCTATATAAAAATAAGCATACTAATTAAATTTATTCCCATATACACATGGCTACATGCAAATATGTTACACTTACAGGCTACCCCTCAATGGAATTTGGTTGAAACTATAGTAACGGTATGCCCAACCTTTTTTTTAGACTTAACCCGAAGTAATGTGACAATAAATTTTATACAGACATAGGACTGGGAGGCCTCGCGCGGACCTGTCTATGTCTTTGGAATAGAATCTTGCATTTAGCGAACGGTGAGATGGTGCAATATATGTGAACCAATTAATTTCATATCAAGTTTGATTTGGAAGTGTCTTTCAAGACTTTTCGGCTGCATGTGACTCTGCCTGCTATAATTGTTCCAACCCACGCCACTATTACCTCATGTCATGTGAGGAAGCAGATCATTTTTCCACAGTTCATGTGATGAAGTTGGTGGTATTGGTATTGGTATTGGTATTGGTAGGGACACAACAGTGGTTGGTCTTGGTCACTCTGCGTAAGGGACTAACGAGGAAGCAACGGCCCATACCTGCGTCCACGGTTAAAATTAGGCTGAAATACATTTTTGGTCCCCCATTTTATTTTTAGATTCTGTTTTAGTCTTCTATCTTTGAAAAGTTCTATTTTGGTCCCTCAACTATTAGACTTTATACAAAAACACCCTTTCCGTCAGATCTGTTAGAGACTCCGTTAGGTCAGTCGTCGGAAACTGCCGCCACCTTGCCGGCGACTCGCCGAAAACTGGACTTTACCATTTTCTCTTCCTCCCTTCCTCCTTCCTTCTCTTCCTATCTTCCTCCCTTCTTCCTTAACAAATCAGAACAAGATTACTTGAAATGTCACCACACTATTTGGGTTTCCACATACAAATTGTCACCACACTTTTACCAATTCACTTCCACCCCTTTTTCGAATATTGGGGTTTCGGAGCATAATGGGCACTGCCCAGAAAATTTTTGGCTTACCCTCTTCGAGTTTTGGCCTTTGTTCAAAGTCTTTTAGTTTAAATTATACTCATAGCGTTGAGAGTGTTCCTCTTGCAGTTACCATGAATCTTCCTGATTTGAAATTCAAGATTCAAAAAGAACACAACAACGCGTTTCTTTGATTTGTGCGACAGAGACAATACCCATTGAAAGGGAGAGAAAGAATGAGGAAGAAGGAAGGGGAGGTAATAGAAACAGATTTCTGTATAATACTTCAGAGTTCGTATTGAATTCAATATCAAAAGTTAATCTCAGAGTTTACACAGGGATGCTACTTATATAGTAGCTTAATAAGATGTAACAAACTAATCACCAAAGGTGTAACAAACTAACTAAAGGATAAAGAAGATAAACTAACTAACAGAAAACACTTAACAGAAGGAAAAATGCCTAAGTCTCAATACTCCCCCTCAAGATAGAGTGTGGGGATTATGAACACCTATCTTGGTAGACATATCATGGAAAGTCTTTGCCCCCAATGCCTTGGTGAAAATATCAGCCTGCTGTTGCTTTCTAGGAACATATTGAGTGGAAATGGCCCCTGCTTGAAGGTGCTCCCTTATGAAGTGGCAATCCACTTCTATGTGCTTGGTTCTCTCATGATAGACAGGGTTGGTTGCTAGATGTATTGCAGCCTGATTGTCACAATAGATCACAGTTGGGGTGCTGCAGTCCACTTGGAGGCATTGCAACAGATTTCTCAACCAAAGGACTTCACTTGTGGCATGGGCAAGGGCTCGATATTCAGCCTCACTTGAAGATCTTGAGACTGTCACCTGCTTTTTGGTTTTCCAGGATATAGGTGCATCTCCAAGTTTCATCACATACCCTGATATTGACCTCCTAGTTAGTGGGCAAGCAGCCCAATCTGAGTCACAATAGGCAGTTAATTTCAATTCATTGTCTTTAGGAAGAATGATGCCCTGCCCTGGTGAAGACTTCAAGTATCTAAGAATCTTCATGGCTGCATCCCAATGTCCTTGCCTTGGTTCCTGCATGAATTGGCTTAAAACATGTACAGAATATGTCAATTCAGGTCTAGTAATAGTTAGATAAATGAAACGCCCTATAAGTCTCCTATATTGAGATGGATCATGATACAAATCACTTTTATCTAGAGCAAGCTTGTGATTCTGCTCCAATGGAAAGGATGAGGGCTTGCATCCAAGCATCCCACACTCATCCAAAATATCCAGAGTGTATTTTCTCTGACATAAGAAAAGACCTGACTTGCCCCTTGCCATCTCTATCCCAAGGAAATACTTTAAATTCCCTAGATTCTTCATGTGGAAACATTTACCTAAATGCTGTTTAAAATGATCACATGCAGTGGAGTTATTTCCTGCTATTACTAAATCATCAACATAAATCAAGACAGCCATAAAAATAGAATTAACACAATATGTAAAGAGACTATGGTCTGATTGTGACTCTTTAAAGCCATAATCAACAAGGGACTTGGAGAGTTTTGAGTACCAGTTTCTTGAGGCTTGCTTTAAGCCATATATTGACTTTCTTAACCTACAAACCATGCCCTTCTTTGGCAGACTATAACCTAATGGAGGCTCCATATACACCTCCTCATCAAGTTCTCCATGTAGGAAGGCATTGCTCACATCCATTTGATGGAGCTCCCATCCTTTGGCAACTGCTATGGATAAAAGACATCGGATGGTAGTCATTTTTGCAACCGGTGCAAAAGTTTCATTGAAGTCCTCACCCTCTATTTGAGTGTAGCCTTTTGCCACTAATCTAGCCTTGTACTTTTCTATTTCTCCCGTGGCTTTGTACTTTAATTTGTATACCCACTTACATCCTACAGCCTTCTTTCCATAAGGCAAATGTGTTAGGTCCCAAGTTCTATTTTCTTCTAAAGCTTTTAACTCTAGATTCATGGCTTCACACCATTCCTTCCTTTTGATAGCCTCTGTGTAAGATCTTGGCTCAGCAACCTGTCCTAAGGCAGCTAAGTATGCTACATGTTTTTGTGAGAATTGGTTGTAATTCACATACTTAGAAATAGGATAAGTAACATCAGACATTTCTACTTCAATTAATGACCTAAAGGTTGGGTTTTTTATAGCAGAATGACAGTAGTAATCTTTTAGATAACTTGGAGGTTGTCTGGTCCTTTGTGCAGGTTGTGCATCCTCATGGATAAGGGTATGGTTCTCCCCCTCACTATGAACTTCATAATTTCTGTCAGTTGTGGCTTCTGCAGGGCTTCCTGCCTCTGCAGGTTCAGTTCTGTCTTCTGTGGCTTGTGCTGGACTTCCTGCCTCAGCTGGTCTTTGTTCATGCACTACACTGCCATCTTCTGTGTTTTGTGGCCAGTGAACAAAAACAGGTCTAATAATATCTGCAGTGACATCTTTAGTATTCATATTATATGGAAATTCATTTTCATAAAATATAACATCTCTTGATACAAGAAATTCCTTTGTTTGTAAATTGAAAAGCCTCCAACCCTTTTTCCCTAAAGGGTAGCCCACAAAGATACATCTCTCAGCTCTAGAGTCAAATTTGTCTCTATGCTTTGAGGCATTTCTAGCATAGCACAAGCATCCAAAAACTTTCATATGTTCATAAGTTGGTGCCCTATTGAAAAGCATCTCATAAGGTGTAATACTATTATTAGCCTTAGTAGGTGTCCTATTAATGATATATGTGGCTGCAAGTATACACTCCCCCCAAAATTTTATTGGGAGATTGCCTTGAAATCTCAAGGCTCTTGCAATATTAAGAATATGCCTATGTTTCCTCTCTACCCTTCCATTTTGTTGAGGGGTAGCCACACATGAGGTTTCATGTATTATGCCTTCTTGCTCAAAATACTTCCTAAGGGTTGAGTTTACAAACTCTGTCCCTTGGTCACTCCTTACTCTCTTAATTCTCTTACTAAATTGATTCTTGACCATATTATGGAAATCTACAAGAATTTTGGTTGTTTCTGACTTTTCTTTCATAAGATAAGCCCATGTTCCTCTTGTGTAATCATCCACTATAGTGAGGAAAAAGTTTGATCCATTATGTGAAGGTGTGTGACATTTGCCCCATAGATCACAATGTATAAGACTAAAAGGCATGTCAGCTTTATTATCACTATGATCAAAAGTCAACCTACATTGTTTCGATCTATGACATATATCACAACAATTCAACTTACTGAAATCAAAACTACCACTAAGGAATTTGGAAATATGCTGTAAAGATTGTGTTGAGGGGTGCCCCAATCTAGCATGCCACAAAATGGTGTTGTCTTTCTTTTCCAGCACTGATGAAGATGATCCTGCTTCTGCTTGCTGGAACACATAGACTCCATTGTGCAAGTCACCCGAGCCAATCATCTTCTTCGTGGCTAGGTCCTGAATAAAACAAGAATTCATTTGATAAGTAATTGTGCATTTTAGATCATGGGTTAACCTATAAACAGATATCAGATTACAGTTAAAATTGGGAACATATAACACATTATCCAATCTAATATTCTTGCTAAGAACAATAGAACCTTTCTTTTCAACCAAAACAGCATCTCCAGTAGGAACTATAATATGAAAAGGTTTTTCAAGAAATGCAACTTCCTTTAAATGAGAAAGAAGATGGGTCATGTGATGTGAAGCACCACTATCTAGGACCCAAAAATAGTTTTTATTTGCTCCTACTTTACCAGCCATGGAATCATGTCCATTTCCTATGTTTGTACCATGCAGGGCATGCCCTGCTGCATTAATCTTTGAATCATCTTTCTGCTCTGCGTTAGCACAAACACAATGAGCAGTATTCTGTCTCATGCCTCTGTTGAAGCCTCTTTGAGTCCTTCGAGTGTCCCAATTTGGGGGGTAGCCAACAATTTCAAAGCATTTTGCTTTGATATGCCCAATTTTGCCACAGTGATCACATTTCAGTTTTGCTCCATCCCTTCCTCGTGGCTTATTGTTGGAATAAAAGGCTGAAGCTGAGTCATTCTTTATGTTTCTTTCCTTCTCTGCCACAAACCTGGATTCTTCCCTCAACACATGATTGAAGGCAGATCTGAGGGAAGGCAGAGGGTCGGTATTAAGAATTGTTGCCTTGACATGAGCAAACTGCTCATTGTCAAGACTTCCAAGAAAGAGATGGACCCCGTTTTCTTCCTCCCTTTGTTGCAGGGCCTTGGCTGCCCCGCATGTACACTCAGGCAATGGCTGAAGCTCGCTCAGCTCATCAAGATACGCCTTGAACCGAGTATAAAAGTCCTTTATGCTCACACCCGAATCTTGCTGGATCAAGCATAAAGTTCTCCACAATTGGTGTACTCTTGGAGCATTCGTCAGAGCGAACCTCTCTTCAAGATCCTCCCAGGTTTCTCTAGCCGTGGTCGCATGGGAGATGCTCGCATGAAGGCTCGGATCGACAGCATTGATGATCCAAGCCAACACCATAGAATCGGCTTTCTCCCAATGCTCGTAATCTGGTGAATCGATTTCTGGCTTCTTGACAATCCCGTTGATGAACCCTAATTTCATTTTTGCACGTAACGCCGTCTTCATAGACCTAGACCATGTGCGATAGTTCTCTCCTTTAAGCACAGCTGCAACAAGAGGAGTGCCTGGGTTGTCAGAAGAATTGAGCAAGAAAGCTGGATTCGTTGTGGTGGTGACGACCTTGTCATCGGAGGAGGTAGATGCCTTCTCTTCCGGTGACTTGTTCTTTTTCCCAGAATCGGAATCATTCTCTGGTGCCATAATAGAAACAGATTTCTGTATAATACTTCAGAGTTTGTATTGAATTCAATATCAAAAGTTAATCTCAGAGTTTACACAGGGATGCTACTTATATAGTAGCTTAATAAGATGTAACAAACTAATCACCAAAGGTGTAACAAACTAACTAAAGGATAAAGAAGATAAACTAACTAACAGAAAACACTTAACAGAAGGAAAAATGCCTAAGTCTCAATAGGAGGACAAATAAAGAAGGAGGAAGAAGGAAGGGAGGAAGAGAAGGAAAAAGAGAGAAAAAGAGAAAATGGGGTTTTCTCTCTCTAAAACCCAGATTCCGGTGACGGCGGCGGTTCCGACGATTGACGGCGGTGGTTCCTGGTAACTGACAGCAGATACCTAAAGGCCGTCAGTGCAAAACTGATGGGAGGGACCAAAATAGGTTAACGGTTAAAAGATAAGGGGACCAAAAAGGAACAAAAAAAAGAGGATCAAAACAAAACCTAAAAAATAAGATGAGGGACCAAAAGTGTATTTTTCCCTTAAAATTTGGATCTTGAGAGGCGTTTCTTTATCAAATTCTTGAGTGCTCCTTTTACCGGCTGACGTGTAAGCGCTTTCAACTTCCCGTCAAAGTCTCAATGGGAAAGTGGGAACATACATAATTTATTGATACGAATGGGACACATGATCAGCAACTAAATGACCCAATACCTTATTTTTGACACTGTTTAATCCTACCACTTGAGCCACATTCACACCTTTGTGATTTTACTACGTCACTTGTATAACGGAAGAATGGTTAAGAGGTATTGTCCAAACAACAGCACTAAAAATTGAAAGACAATAAATGATTTTGTTAGAGATTTGTGGTGCCCATAACTAGTCAAACGATGCTTTTCAGTACGAGTCAAACTCAGCAAAAATGGCAATAGAGAAAATGTTGGAAATCATCATGGTTGAGTAAAAACTGGCGGGTTAACGAAGATAAAATGGACTTATCAAAGTCCATTCTTTGACGAAAGTCATGGTCGACCAATTGATAAAAGTGAAAAAGACTTTGAATATAATGACATTCACATACAAAGTACGAAAACTAAATACAATTCATTACTCAAACTAAAAAGAATCAGCCATTAAAAACCTTTCTTGTGGAATTTTACCAATTGAAAATTAATAACCACCTCCCTAATGAGTTGTTCATCCACGCCTTCTTTCCGGTCTTTCCAGATGAGTGATACACAAAAGTAGACATCAAATACAAGGACACCGTATTTGATATAATATTTTGAACTAATGGGTTAGACAAAAAGTAAGAGAAAATAATAAACAAATGTTGTATTGTATAAATGTATGGTTGGACACCAAAATTGTGTCCAAATATCATTAGTGTTCTTTATGCATGAGTTCCATTGGATGGATAGCGATGTAGAAATATTCTAGTTTTACTTTATTAGTTCAAGCTTATATGTAAATAAAATAAGAAAAATGCTAACAAATATTTTCAGAATATTGTTTAGGAAATCATACAATGAAATTTTATATGAAAAATGGTATCAATGCAAATCTTCTTTTATGGGTTCCAGACTCGTAAAATAATGTAGATCGTCTAAATGGACGGCCAACCCAACAAAGTGAGTGGATCAACCCTCAATTAATATTTACCAGCACATCCCACAAACGAGACTTGACATTTCTTTCCTATGGCTTTTGAAATCCTGATATAGTTGTTGTATTATATTTGGTGATTGCTAAGTGGGTAACTACAAAGGGGTATCATTAAACTCCCCATTTTTTTCACTGATGCTTCCTTCTCAACCGGTGATCACTCCTGCGACGGTGTGCTGATATCTGAGATGATGGGATCCAATCATCTCCTTGAATGAAATTCTGCACTGAATAAGTCAACACATGATCAGCAGGGATCTTGCTACTCCAGGGCACCCTCTGAGACAAACCAGAACCAGGCCCTGAATTCTCAAATTCCCCATAGTAAAGTGTCTTGAGTGCAAAATCACCATCCCATGGCATCCAACCCTGAGGTGTGACAAGGGCTTCCAATAAAGAATGAATGAAAACTGTTCTAGAATATTGCTTCCAAGGCCTACCCAAGTAGTTCTTGTGCACTTGAGGCTTGCTATGATACGATGCCATATATTCCTCAGTGCCATTGATCAAGCAGTTCTGGAAAACAAACCCTGTTGACTGTGCAGGGTCTGTCCTGCCATGCGCCGTGACCGCATTGTTCTCGCCCTTCTCAGGCTTGACTTGTCTGGGACGGACTAGGATCTGGCAGTCTTGGAAAATTGAAGCAGAGTTCCCAAAGATGAAGTCCACATTGCCCAGGATGCGGCATGACTTGTAAAACTGACGCAGGGAATGAGCATAAAGGGTATCTTGGTTGCCTATGAATTCACAGTTCTCAATCACAGAAAGATCACTGTCTAATCTGAAAGCCACTGCTTGGTGAGCATCAGGGCCTGCTGTGTTTTGGATTGTAAGGTCCTTTGCCATGAATCCATCGCCAAGAACCGCTGCACAAATATATAATTAAATAAATCATTACCAAGACAATTAACCAAACCATATGCATGCATGTCATCCAATCCAACTCAAGTTATTATTGATAAATACTTGTGGCCTGTGAAAAGTGAAGGTTTACTGAACATGTAAAAAAATGGGTTGAACCGTTGAAATCACATAAAATAAGTATGTTGTATAGGAAACTTTCATATTATAATTCAATCATCACAGTTTCATACTCAAAATAAGTATCCTTCCCCTTTCAAGCCAGAAAAGGCCACCAAAAGTGATTCCTAATGGTTCTTAACAAACAATTGCTATTTAGACTAAGTAAACATTTTTGCACATTATTCTTTCAATAGAATTTCTAACCAATTAACCATTAATAAATGAAAGTCAACTTAAATTCATCAATTTCTTGAAAGTGTAAAAAACTACTATTTACAATATAACATTTCCATTTTTTATACTCCCTCCTGTCAATATTATAAACAAAAAAACCCTAAATTTTTTTGTTTAAAATATAAGTAAAATTTTCGTACTTCCATCCAATTTAATGCTATTATTCTCAAAATACCCCCCACTTAATATAAATTATGTTTTCCAATACTCCTTCATATTATTCCCAATTTAATGCGGAATATAAAAGGTCATCTTCCAATTTAATGTTGATATTATTTTCCAATACTCCTTGATATATAAAAGGTCATCTTCCCTCTCATCCTTATTGAAAGTGGGCTCTATTTAATGTAAATGTATTTTAACGATGAAAATTGAAATTTTAGATGAAAGGGTGATTTAGGTAATAAACCTTATTTTTTAACAAAATTAAATATGATTTATTAATTTTCTTAATATGTACGTTTTATTTAATTTTTGCTTATAACAGTGAGTGACCGGAGGGAGTACCTGTTTCGAAAAATCCTGTATAAAATCTGCCCCCACATCCATACGTCAATAAGACCTTTCGTTTTGACAAAAAACAAAAAGGACACGGCAAAATACCAAAAATAATGAGTGTTTTTCAGAAAAGTAGCTTTTCTTAAAAAAAAAGGAGAATGCTAGAGTGGGATTGTCGGAAAAAAAAATTAATTGAGAATCATCATATTTAATATTTCAAGAAATATACTTAATTTTTTAGGATTTGGATCACTGCATATTCGCCCAATTTTTGAATACCATGAAGAAAAAAAACAAAGAATTTAAAAAAAATACTGAGATATTTTCTTATTTAATTGAAAAAAATAAAAGAACTCACCGACTGTGGCGGAGTTGTAGGTCGTCATCCCAGGCTGCCCCACGTTTGCAGACCCAGTGATGACCGTCTTCCCCATACCATCGCCCAAGAACACAACATTCCGTTTTTCTAACGGAACCCTAACGGTCTCTTCATAAACCCCTTCCTTTATGTATATCACAAACCTCCGCGCCTCCCTGCCGTTAACGTTTTCCGGCGCCTTGTTAACCGCTTCCTGCACCGTCGCGTAACACCCGCTCCCTCCTCCCTTACACACCGTAGCATCCGCCGCAGACTTATCCGGAAACCCACCGCCGTCGGATGCGGGTCCCGATCCGCCTCCCGACCCGGACGCACCCCAGAACCCGTCTCTCTCGGTGGCGGGAATTTTCCACGCCGCGGTGTCGTTCCCGAACGCGTCGTAGGAGAAGGCCATGCCGAGGGCGTTGCTGGAGAGCGTGGAGACGGAGTCGATGAACGACATCGTTTCGCCGACTTGCTTGGTGTCGTTGGCGTACTTGAGGCCGTTCCAGCAGTCGTAGGTGTAGGCGAGGGAGGCGCTGAGCCAGGCACGTGCGTCCTTCGTCTTGCCACGTGGCAGGGCGTCGTCGGCGAGGGAAATGCGGTGCTGGGCGTTACGGAGGACCTCGAGGCAGGTGGTGGCGGCGACGGTGCGGTTTTGGCTGGAGGCGGAGGAGTCGAGGATGGACTTGACCATGGACTGGGCGGTGGCGAGGTTGGAGGAGGAGAGGGAGATGGCGGCTAGGAGGAGCTGGAGAGGCGTGGGGTTGGGGGGGAGGGTGGTGGATTGGGAGAGAGAGGATTCGCATTGTTGGGGGAAGCGGGTGGCCTTGCAGGCTTGTTGAATTTGCGGCGTGGGGTTGGAGGCGATGGTGGAGGAAGGAGGTTTGGGGGAACGGTGGTTGTGGTGAGCGGCGGAGGAGAGGGTGAGGAAGAAGAGAAAGAAGATAAAACGAGTAGTCATTGTTGAGGAACGTGGATCTATCTTGTTTGATAGTCACGGTGCATTTTATAAGTGGAGGTGGTGAGTGAGTGATTGGTAAATGCTTAATCATGTTTATTTTTCTCCCAAATCTGGATGGTAGTGGTTTAATTTTATTAATAAAACATTATCACCTCATCTTTAAAAAAAAGCAAAAACTTTTCATCAAAAAAAAAATAAAAAATAAAAAAAGGAAAAACATTGTCATCTCATTAAATTTTTTGATTCTTTTCCTTGAAAAAGGCTTAGCTAAAATGAAATTGAGTGTTGAATGAATAAACTTGGACCAATCATGTATTGGTTAGTAAGTTAATAGTTTGATCATAAAATGAGGGTTAAGTAGTTCAAGTAATTTAAACTAAAGGAGTTGGAGGAGTAGGAAGTCTAAGATTCAAACCTTAACAAATGAGATAAGATTAACATAACAACTAAATACTAATATTTACCTATAAAAAAAAGTCGTTTGATCATGAATCATTGTAAAATTTATTTGGTAATGGATATTTTTTATTTTTGTTTCGTTATTAGTGTGGTACCGGTAGCCGTGGATCTTGTCTTGTAAGTTCTAACCGTTGGTTGAGACATGGTTCACGGGGTTTTTGGCCACTGTGAAAAATAATAATGGTGTTGTATGGTAATTTATGTGATTTTTGTCACGGGCTGGTTCACAGGCGCACAGGGTCAGGGAGACAGCAGCTGGTGGTATGGAAAATTTGGCTCTTGTGATGTTGTTTGTATGTGAAATGGAAGGGTTGGACTTGAAGTTGAATGCGATTTGAAGGGATCCCAATCCCCGAACTTTATGTTGCCAAAAGTCAGGTAACTTTAATATATTTTGAAAGAGAAAAAGATGAGAGAAAAATAGGAGATAAGATAAAAAAAAATAACATAAGGAGAGAGATAGAGAGAAAGTCGGGTGACTTTTGATGCCACAAAAGTTAGAGGATTGGGATCCGATTTGAAGCGACAAGGATTGGAATTTGGAAGGGAGGAGTGGAATAAAGTGAAGGATGGAGAGATGTAGATACATGTCTCAAAATGATGTTTTATCCATTTAGATTGTATCATGTTATTCAAAAATGAAACACTTATAAAAGATAATGTAATTAATTTCCAATTAATACAATCTAAGTGAATGAAATAAACAAGAAGATAACATTTTGGGACAAGTGATCTCTATTATGGTTTGGTTATTAAAAAATTGATTTGAGCCTATAAATGTATCAAACTGGGCCGGCGATAATGCCTGCCAATGCCATGCTCTCAACAATCTCACTCAAAATAGACAGTGGTGTCGGCCATAAGGGCCAGCTACGAGTCACGAGCCCACACATCCATTTCACTCTCTCTGCTCCTGCTTGTTTTCAATAATATTAAATCAACAACCAAATTTGATAACCCATATTTGGATAACTTATATGTGTATATGATCAGTGACCCAAATGAAATGAAATATTAACCAAATATTACAAGTGTGTCATAGATATATACGTTGTCTTATAGAGTTGTCAAATTTGGTTATTATAATATCACAACTACTTTAGACGTGATTCTTGAAAAAAATTATAAAATTTATTTACTAAATAAAATAGATATAAATAATCATGTATGTTCATTTATAAGTGCAAATCACCTTAATTAGAATATAACTGTGAAAAAGTAAAATCGTATATAATCATAGATAAAAATTGTATAAACATAAAATGGTGTGTTTTTTAATTTGTGACGCTATCATTACTCAATAGTTAGTTATATTTTCTTGGTTGCTCTAAAAAAATAACTAAGGGAGGTTGTTTTTTACTTTTTAAAATGAGTAAGTAAGGGTGTATCTTCAACCATTTTAATAATCATCTGTTTTGAAATTTTAACTCACTAGATATTTTAGTAGTAAATATATTTACTTACTTTAAAAACACACATTTTAGATGATATACATATCCTAAAAACAACTTATAAAGATATTATAATTTAAGGACTAATTTTCGATTAACAAAAATGGGATGTATTTTATAAAAATAAGATATCGATAACCCTCATTAATTGGCACTAAATCAGTTTTTCTTATGGGGTGGTTTAATTCAACTATCAATATTTTGAATGAAAAATAAATACATTTGATATAAAATCATTATTAATTTAAATTCGATTTTTCAATGTAATTAATAAATTTTATTTTGGAAAAAATCAAACTTGATTTTTGAAGCCTTTTATAAATTTTCAGAACATAAACGGGTAAAATGATTTATTTTTTTAAAAAAAAACTATTGCTGTTCGACAAAATTAGAATTGATATGAACAATAAAACAAATATAAATAAATAATGACAAAAATAAATCAAAAATTTAATTTCTTTAATTTTCCAATATATTCTCCCACCCGATATATAACAGGCTAATCTCTCGGGATACAATCAGGTGCTTAAGCGGGAACCCCCTCCCAATAGTTATTTTTCATACACATGAATTCAAGGATCGAACCTAGGACATCATGTTTAAAAGATCCAAAAAATTAATTGAAAACCCGAAAATTGC
This sequence comes from Echinosophora koreensis, assembly GCA_035048595.1. Taxonomy (NCBI): domain Eukaryota; kingdom Viridiplantae; phylum Streptophyta; class Magnoliopsida; order Fabales; family Fabaceae; genus Echinosophora; species Echinosophora koreensis. The sequence goes on from JAPCYP010000008.1 coordinate 756,340, forward strand.
CCCTTAAAATTGGATAGGATTGGTTTAATAACACAAAAAAGGAAATGTTGACTTGTACGTTGAAGTTAAGGGTCAAAAAAGCAACTACAATGATTGAATTTATCTGGATTATTTTTGGTACAATTAATTATGAGTTATTTGATATAATTTCAGGATACTTCTTTTTTTTTTTTTTTTTTATATATCAATTTTTAGGATACTTCTTTTTATTAATGTTGGATTTCATAAATTCAATTGTTAAATTGGAATTTATTATAAAATTCCATAAATAATTGAGAATTCAATACTTTATTATAACATTAATATGATTTTTTTTTACAAAACGTTAATATGCTTTTAAAATATAAATGTCGAATAATGTATTGAAGGCTTGTGAATGTATATAGAGATTTTTTTTTTTTGAGTATTCATATATAGATAATTTCTAATTTGGTCATGAAAGTATTTTCACAATATTGATTCGATCATTAAAAATTTGGTTAAAGTAATCTTTTGGTCCCTATACGTGATACTGATTTTCAATTTGGTCCTTATACGTAAAAAATTATTAATTTGGTCCCTATACGTGACACTAGTTTTCAATTTGGTCCTCACCGCTAATTGGTCCCTATATAAGAGGACCAAATTGCAAATTGTTGTTACATGTAGGGACTAATTCAATAAAAAAAATTGAAATCGATCCCTACATGTGACAATTATTTTCAATTTGGTCCCTACATGTGATAATAATTTGTAATTTGGTCCCTCTTATATAGGGACCAATTAGCGGTGAGGACCAAATTGAAAACCAGTGTCACGTATAGGGACCAAGTTGATAACTTTTTACGTATAGAGACCAAATTGAAAATCAATGTCACGTATAGGGACCAAAAGATTACTTTAACCTAAAAATTTAGTGATATTGAAATCATTCTAAAGTAATAATAATTATTAGGATTAAAGTAGCATACACTGTCTGTATAAAAAAGTTTTATATTGACATTCACTAACATTTTGACATATATGTTTTTAATTTAGGTTTAACTATTGAGTTAGTTCCTGAACAATTTAGAAATTTTCAAATAGGTCCCCAAACTAAAAAAAATTATAATTGAGTCTCCAAACTTTTATAAAATTTTTAATTGGATCCCTAAACTTAAAAAGTTTCTAATTGGGTGCTCGAACTTATATAAAATAACTCTTTAGTTTTAACTTTTGTTCATAATTGCTTAAAAAAAAACTTTTGTCCATGATTGTTAGGCCCATGTTTGAATTGAAAAATGGAACCGGTTTAACATGAGAAGGAAAGCCCGACCCAACACATGACAAGCCTTACTCAGTACTCACTCTTGTCTGTCGAACAGCTTCAGCTTCCCCTGCTACCCCCCCAACTTCTATACTCTGTTTGAAATGACGAAAATATTCAGTTGCTTTCTTTTGCTCCCGTCTCTGTGCTGAACGCTACACTCTCTCTATCTGGACGCCAATTACTCACTCGTCAGTCCTCTTAACCTTACTCTGCTTCTGCTTCTGCTTCTGCTTCTAGGGTTTTGCTTTTTATTTTTTATTTATTAAAAGTATTATCGAATCTGTGGCGTTGCGTTTCCTGTTATTTTTGCTTCAATTTCAATTTCAATTTCAACCATGGATTTCCATGGGTATTAGTGCATGTGTGCTTCAATTTGCTATTCCTATTCTGATGTCTTGAATTATGGTTGGAGCAAGGTGAGGTGAATGAGGGTCCCTTAATGTTGTTGGTTTTTTTCTTTTCTTTTCCTGGTAGTTGTTTGTTTTAGACTAATAAAAATAATGATTAACAAAACACCCATTACATCCTATTTGTGGCTTGTGTTCCTATTGTGTTGCCATTGGCAGGCTTTTTGACCTGTATAGTGTAATTTATATAGGAAATTACCAAAATGGTGTAAGTTGAAAAGAAATTACCTATATGGGGTAAGTCATACATGGCATATGTACGACTTCACTTTTTCGGATTTATAATAAAATAAAGAAAGTCATACTTGTCATGTACGACTCCTATTTTTTTTTACGATTGCTCTTTTAAGAAAGTCGTACGTGACAAGTACTTATTATAAATCCCAAAAAGTGAAGTCGTACATGGTATATACAACTTCAAAGTCGTACATGCCATGTACGACTTACCGCATTCAGATAATTTTTTTTCAACTCACACCATTTTGGTAATTTCCTATGTAAATTACACTATACATGTCAAAAAGCCGCCATTGGCATGATATTGGTGTTATCACCAAAATAAAATTAGCTTATAGCTGAGCAGAATGACTTGATAATTCCTACTATTAATTAATAGCCATTGATGATAACAGCCGATTATGATAGATAGCTGATATGCTTGACTACTTGCTGATAGCCGAATACGGTAATTAGCTGATAAATTTAGCTGATAGCCGAATATGGTAATCAACTGATTACTAAGACTTAGCTGATAATTGGTCGTGGTAAACAATTAAGTGAATTTTTACTTGGTTTTACCAATGGATTAATCAGTAAGTTGTTATGAAGCTAAAGGTATTTTAAATGATTCACATCCACTAATTTGTTATGCCCTAAAATCTAGGGATAAGGATAGAGTTGGTTTCCAAATTGAAGATAGAAGATAAGGTTGAGCGAAAACGTGGCCGATGCTAAATTAGTTGGTAATGTTAAGGGAAACATGGCCAATTGGGATGGCGCATTGGCGGTTATGTAGTTGTTTTAGGAGTCTATAAATATGTTGTGTATATGCCGTCGTACATACACCATTCAATCAATCAACAACTTATATTTTTCACGCATTTTACTTTCATTACTTTACTTTTATGCCAACTTAGTTTTTCAGTTCAACTTCTTATTCTAAACACTCTTTGGAGTAGTCTAGGAACCCATAACCGAGAAACAGTGTCCCTTTTTGGCACAATTGACTAATTTAGGGAATCATTTGCGAGTAGTTAGCCGAGTAATCGGTTGATTAATTTTACGCGACAACAAATGGTTATTTTTTTCTTCTATCTTTTTTTTTTTAAAAATAGGAAGAGAGTATGTAACACCCTTCTCGGGCGCTACATTTTCAGTGACATTTTAAGGCCGAAAAGTAGTTTAACTAAATTTTGCTGTAATAAAATGGGGTAATTTTTTTTTCTTTTCACAAGGTATAATTATAAATACTTGGAATCAAGTGAACGTGCACTAAAATATTTCATAATCATAGTTAAGGTCATAAGTTCGAAAATCATTTACATATAAACCCAACCCGACTTATAATCGAAAACAGAAAACATAAAGATATACAGACCTAACTTAAAGCTATGGAGACGCAACTCTTAAAATATAAGATACTTGGAGTCACAGCTCCATAAACGGTAACATTAACTCCCAAACATCTCAAGTTGGTTAAACTAAAATATGAAAGACCATCCTCTCTCGAACATCGTGAGAAGGACAAACCCAACTGACGATGTCGATTCTCGGGCGCTACATTTTCCGTGACATTTTAAGGCCGAAAAGTAGTTTAATTAAATTTTGCTGTAATAAAATGGGGTAATTTTTTTATTTTTCACAAGGTATAACTATAAATACTTGGAATCAAGTGAACGTGCAGTAAAATATTTCAGAGTGTGTTCACTATACAGTATGATTGGGATAGATAAACTCTCTCTGCTCGCCTCCCTAGTGAGAAATCACTCTCTAATACTTCACTAATGCTGATATTGATAGAACAAGACTTATATGGTCAATGTCATTCACTCCTACTGTCGTGATAATATCGAAGAAATTACATCTGTATAGTCATTTTTTATTAAAATCAAGCCCAGCTGGATTATGTAGATACCAAGATATTAGGTAGTAGATTTGGGAGTTTCCTCTATGCTCTAGTTCTATGTATACAAGAAAGAGTGAGTGCTAATATTATATGCAATTTTTGTGCAGCATTTCATGTGATCAATTCGTGGTGTTACCGAGTGCACCCATGGCTGCCGTAAGTATGTTTCCAATGACATTTGGTCCTTCCACGAGCAATATTGGATGTTTTTTCACATTTACCAATCAATATTGGATTTTTTGAAGCCGAGATTGTTTCAAAATATTTTGAGATAGCACCATAAATCACTGGCTAGTTCAAGCAATGGAAAGGATGTGCTGCCTTAGTTTTACTAGAATCACGGGTTTCCAGTTTACATCAAGATATTAATGAAAATCAATGCAATAGAAATTGTAGCTTTGATCCACTTTATCAGTGGCTATTTGTTGCGTGTTGCTGAATCTTATAGGTCCTGTAAGATTCTGTACCAATTCCATCATGTAGTTTTTTTAATGGTTTTCTGAGAATGAAGTAGGTTTTGGGAGATCATTGGGGAGTTTGGAAGTGTTAGATTGTTGTATTTGTTTGAAGATTCAAATTTCAAAGCATCTTGTTATCTTGTTGAAATTAAATCAATTTTAAGATCATGGAAAGTATGCTCAATTTAATATCAATGTTGTCAAATTGCCGCCATGGCGGATTCTGTGCCAGCCACCATAGGTCGCAATGTCTATTATATCTGCCATGTTTCCACTATAGGCTGCAACACCATATTTAATGTTCAGTTGAAAAACGTCAATGGCGGATGACGGATTATGGCGGCCAGCCAAAAATCTGCCATATAAATATGTACTAATTATTAAGTTTATTCATCCTGTCTGTGTATTAAATATTTTAAGGTACAATTTACCTGTAAATAGGATATTTTTCTGTTTCTCTTTCTTTTAAGGGGACTTATTTTTCTCCCTTTTTCGTTGTTATTGCTATTATGAGGATTCATGATCCTCCCTCCTATTCTATATTCTCATCTTGCTTTCTTTTTAAGTTGAAAAATGGCCAATTATATGTCACTTTAGGGGTTGATGTGGACTTTGAATAGGTTCAATTCTTGAAGCTTCAGAGTCTTAGTGGAAATTTTTGTATAAATACTTTTGGTTTTTAATATAGTCTGCATTCATTTGATAGCCTGTTGTTTATATTCCCTAGCATGTCATATTCCTTTAGTGATGAAAAATATTAGAAGAATGGATAGATTTCAGGTTTTTTATTTTTTTATTTTTTTTCCTTTCGAATTCAGAGCACTCTGCGTTAATCAAAGTAAAGCTTTAAGGCTTTGAGAAGTGAGATGAGTGGAAGTAGCAGAAAGCACTCTTCAAAGTGGGATTTGAGTGATGAACTTGAACTCGCACATGATAGCAAGCAATTGCGGTCTGGGTGGTCCTCTGCAGATGTTGCTGGCAGTAATAGTTCAAAGTGGTCCTATATGGAAAAAAATGATAGGTTAAAACCCAGAATGGGCTATTCAAATAAGAAACCTTTCTCTGGAGGCAGAGGTTCAAATAAGGATGATAATATAAATACAGACTACAGAATCTTGGATGCAGCAATTGCATGTGACACTTATGGAAGTTACAGCATGAAAATGTCTCCAGGGTCTGAGGAATGGCAACATAAGAGGCATAGTCAATCCCCAAAAGATGGTTGCAGCAGGTCAGTCAGGTTTGTTTCTCTACATACATCTGCGCTGAGCCTATTTTTTGAAAATTCACGGAGAAGTTAACTGATGGTTATTCCTGAGAGAACTTTTTATAAACAAAACCTGATCACACACATTATTATATACTAATGTTTGAATTGTCGTCAAATATGCTTTTATTGTTCTATGAAGCTCTTGCACTTCAATGAAGGAGCTGTGTACACTCATGAGAATGCTCTAACACTGCTGAGTATCCAATAGTACTTTTGGGTGTCTAAATTTATTGCTTCTTAGACACTCTTTGCATGTTCAAACACATTTCAAGTTTTCAACCATATCTTAGTCATATTTTTCCATTTTTTTGATGTTTTCATACTTATAACATACATACAATCATGACCATTGGATGTTGCATATGTGATGTTTAAGGGAATTTTATTCTTGAACATTCATGCGACATCCACTAGTCCTATATTAAAAGTTTTAGATTCTGGAGAAAAGCTCAAAAGCTGAAGTTTTGGGTTCTTTAGAAGTTGTACATCAAAATCACTTTTCAAATTTTGCTTATTAAGATGTATCCATGTCAGGTTCCATCCCTGTGTTTCAGATTGTGCTGTGCCCCATGTTTCATGTCTCTGTTTGTGCTCAAGAGTTTTTAACATTATGGGTACCTATTTTCTTTAATTCCAAAGGTCTCTGGTTGTGCTCAAGAGCTTGTTTCTTTATGGGTACCTATTTTCTTTAATTTCTTGGTCATGTCAGTACTTTTTGACCCCTTTTTTTTTTTTATATATATATCTTTAACAGCAAGGGTACTATTATTTCAAATTATATCACCCTTCTGATAGGTCCCTTATCTATACCATAGGCCCAATTGACAAGGGCCCATTGATTCTATTAGGGTAAGAGAGAGAAAGTTGTTTCTGTTATATAGTGAAGAGGAGAGAACAATGGGGCATCTTTGGAAAATCAGAGTGTTTGTTATGGATAGAGAGCACCAGCTCTCTATAGGAGCCTAGCTCTGTGGCAGTAGGAATACTCTTCCTCTGCAATTCCCTCATTTCAGTAAATAATACATATACTCTTCTGCTCTTCATCACTTTTCCACTGTTTCATTGATCTTTGGCTACTTGGGTTCGTATCACCTTCCTCTAAAAAACTTTAGATCTTTGGCATGGCTGTGTGTGCATAATTTCCTAGATGCCGTTGGTTTTATTAATTGTCTACCTCTTTTTGGATTATGCCATGTTTAGGAGTAGTCGGAGCAGGAGCCCTGCATGTGGTCTTAGGTGGGATTCAGGAGTCAATGACAGAAATAGAATGAGAGCTGGAGGGTTGACACAACCATGCAGAGCTTTTGCTGCAGGGAAATGCAGAAGTGACACCCATTGCCATTTCTCTCACCATGATAATCAAAATTATGAGGATAGCTGGGAAAGTAGACCCAAGCAAGATGGAGGTCCCAGGTATTCCGCTCTCCATGAGAGTGGGAACTATTTTCTTAGGAGTGGAAGATCTAATGAAGCTTGTATTGATTTCGTGATAGGAAGGTGTAGAATGGGAGCGTCGTGCAAGTATGTGCATCATAAAAATGCTGATGGGTACAGTGAAGTTTCTGTGGATGAATCAACTAGAGAAAGGGAAATTGATCGAAAGAGCATGGGGGGTTCTTTTAACCAGGGCGGAGTACATGGTGTAAACCACAGTGGTGATACTCCTTGCAAATTTTTTGCTTTTGGAAATTGTCGAAATGGTAAACAGTGTAGGTTTTCTCATGATAGGCAAGCATGTAGGAGCCCTGGTAGAAGATTAAGGGATGATAGGTCAAGGAATAATCAAGGTGGAGATCAGGTGTTGGATAGACCAAAATTGAGTGATTCAATTAGTCCTAATGGAAGGCAAAGATATGACAGATGGGGTTCAGATGGCAATATGGCTGATGCAGATGAAGTTTGGGATTGTCCAAAACAGAATGATTTAGTAGCTGTCTCTGGTACAAGAGCAAAGCAGGTTGACAACAACGAAAATGGAATTCTGAGTGCCCCAGAACCTGGATTCTCTGCTTGGCCAATGAGTGATGGATGGGACCATAGTTTAGATAGGAACAGACTACAAGGTGAATCACCATTTTCAAGTGATAAGAAAGAAGCCAACTTTTGGACATCAGAAAATGCTGCTGCCAATATTCACATTTCCCAGTCAATAGGTACAGACATTTGGCCTGGTGATGAAAAAATGTCTCCAGATTGGAAATATGGTGCGAGATCTTCCAACCATATTGAAGAAGAGCATGGGCAGAATAATCAACAAGTTTCTCCAGGTAATAATATGCTTAATGCACATCCCTGTGATTATACATTCTGTCCATTGAAAAACATTTACTCTTCTAGTGCAGAACCAAATTTGGAAAAGGATTGTTTTATTGCATTGACATGTGATGATAAGAGTGGTGTAAACAAATCTGCTGATTTGCTCATAACATAAACTTTTTACCATTCACAACCAGGGCTAGGATTTAACCAGAATGCTCAGAATGTGAATGCTTCGCATTCTTCAAGCCATCATGTGGTTGGACAAAGTCAAGTGGAAGTTTCCATTATTCCTCCAAGAGCACGAATTGTTGAAGGTATGCAGAACCAGGAATTATCTACTGAGAAAAAGTACACTGTTGAGCCAAATATCATGGATGCAAGCCTATTACAACTTGGTTCAAGAAATCCTCCAACTCAGAACATGGTCAGAAATGAACAGCTTGCTCAACTTACTTGCCTGTCAGCCTCTCTGGCTCATATCCTTGGAACAGGTCCGCAGCTCTCACAACTTTATGCTACTTTGAATTCTCATGATGCAAAGGATACTCCCTTCCTAGGCAAAACTGAAGAGTCTGGTAGGCCTGTTTCTACTACATTCATCAAGCCAGATCCGGCTGTTGGATCCCATAAGCAGTATGATCCAGTGTGTGATAGCATTGAGCCAAAGAATGCTAATGCATGGGAAGGTCCCCCGGGCTTTTCTTCAATTAAAAAAATTGCAGATGCTGGCAAAATTCCATCACTGTTGTCTAACTCAGGAAGACAAAATTTTCATGATTCTTGCAAGGCTGCCTTTTCAGAAGATCAACTTGTTAAGAGCGAAAATTTAATTCAGTTGCAGCAAGGTGAAAACATTGAGGTTAATAAGGAGAACAATGAAGTGGTAGCTGAAGAAAGGCAAAGTTCTCAGTGTGATAATAAAATTACAGACGAGAACAGTCCTTTGGGAAAAATGGACCAAAGTGGTGGACCTGATGAGGCCAAGAAAATAAAGGATGTGAAGGGGATTCGAGCATTTAAATGTTCATTGGTGGAGTTCGTTAAGGAGCTTCTGAAACCGACATGGAAAGAAGGTCAAATCACCAAAGAAGATTATAAAGCAATTGTGAAGAAAGTCACTGATAAAGTAACTGGTGCAGTGCAGCGGCTACATATTCCTCAAACACAAGAGAAAATTGATCACTATTTATCATTATCAAAACCAAAGCTTAACAAACTTGTACAGGTCAGTGGTGGTTCTCTTATAGATTACCATTAAATGTATGAAGGATTTCACATCTTGTCCCACATTTTGTTTAGGTTTATAGATGAGTGTGAATATGTATGCAGCTTGGAAACCATTGGATTTTCTAGAAGGCTTTAATTTGGATGTTGAAAGAGTTGTAGGAACTAGGAAAGTTCTCCAAAAATATGGGATTAAGGTTTGAACAGAGGTGTTTGCACTTCGCAGAGATTTTGTACATGTAACTAAATTTCATCATTTAATATATTGTCTGAAAAATGAACAGAGTTGTTCTGGGAACCTTTTTTAATGGCTAAAATACCCTTTTGGTCCCTTAACTTATTTTTTAGTTTCAATTTGATCCCTTAACTTTTAAAAGGTTCAATTTGGTCCCTTAATTTGTCTCTATTAACTTAAGTTAGTCCTTCTCCGTTAATGGAGTCAGTAATGATGTTAACTCTCAGTTCCTTATGTTTTAAACAATTTTCAAATTGATCCTTTAAATTGTTAACAGGTTTTTAACCAGTCATTTAAATTGTTAACAAGTTTCAAACTGATCCTTTAATTTCTGTCATTAAACTTAAAACGTTAACACCATTAGCAACCCATTGACGGAGAAGACTAACTTGTGTTAACAAAGACAAGTTAAGGAACCAAGTTCAAACTTATTTTGTTAATTTAACAAATGATATTATATGAAATTATATTATCTTTTAAGAAAACATCTGTTTCAAATTGGCATTTTACTTGTTTCATACGGTAGGCTTATTGCCTTGTGATTTGGTGTTCATGTGGGGTTTCTAGTCGAGAAACAACCTCTTTACTCACTATGGTAAGGCCGTGCATGTCTAATCCTCCCAGACCCCACAATGATAGGAGTCTCATGCATTGGGCCATCCTTTTACTTTAATCCTTCAAATTGTTACAACTGATCTCTGAGATCATGAGCTCCATCTTTGACCATAATTGTTGCCGAAGGTGAAGCAATCCTATCTCTTATGCCAAAATAGTTTTATACACGTAAAGATCCATGTTAGCTTCTGAATTTAAATTGCATCTTTGACCAGAATTGTTGCTGAAGGTGAGGCCATCCTATCTCATGCCAAAATAATTCTATCAACATAAAGATCCATGTTAGCTTCTGAATTTAAATTGCATTTGAGTCATCGACATTTGTTTGTCTAAGTTCCATACCTATGAAACTGATAACAATTGATTACTTTTGTTTTTTCTAGCTTAGCTTATAATTGTTCTCCTTTTGGTTGCAGGCATATGTGGAAAAGGCTCAGAAAACTTAGTCCAAGTGTATAAATTTGGTTTTGTAATCTCTTAACTGTATCTTGCTAGACGTTTATTGTTTTCCTTGTTTATTATGTTTATGCATGGCCGCTTTCCCCCCTTGTAGATAAGTTGATAGTATAATCGAGTAAACTTCGTAGCTGTGTACATATAATAAACTCGGGGACATTATTGTGGGATTCATTTTATTTGTGTTATTGTTTTACCTTTTGATGCAAGGGAAGAGACATCGTTTTCTTTTCAAAACAGTGGGAAAGAGACGGTTCATTTGGGTTTCTGGATTCTGTTGCCGAAATTTCCCATGGTAAGGCAACTCAAAGTATGCAGCGTCTCATTTAACTTGGATCCTGTGCTTACCCTTCAAAGTGAAGGGCGTTGCCTTTCTCCATCATTTGGCCAATACTTCAGATATTTTCTTTAAAGCTAGGAGCAAGCAAGACATCTTTGATAAATCTTGTACCTGTCAGTCTCTTCGTATGACAGTGTCTTTGCCTTTCATGCTTTGCTTAATCGGACATTTACTTTGAGTCTTTGACTGTCTTGTTAATATCTTTGAGAATGTTTCCATCCATGGCCATGTGATTACTTCAACCACTATCCTAATATCATTTTTCATCTCTTCATGACAAGAAACTTGGGTAACATAGACTAGTTGTTGCTCACGTTCATACCCTTCAGTGAAATTGGCCTGATGTTTTATTATTTGTTGCGGCAGTTTTGCTTAGTATGCCCAAATTTCGTGCAGTGTTGACAATGTGGTGTTCTTTTCTGTCAACAATCTTTCTCCAAATGGCTTGTCTTTTTGCAAATGTTACATGGAGAATATCTATCTTTATTACTTCTAGCTCTAGAATTTTCTTTATTTCTAGGATTTTTCGCACCATTATTATTAATGAAAGGCAAATTCAACTAAACCTTCATGATGGCTACTCTGTCTTTTCTAATATGTTCAAGGGAGTTTATTAGTTTTGTTACTGATAAACTAGACAGGTCTTTCGTTTGCTTAATTGTACTCACAGTTGCATCATATTTTATTACAAAATAGAGATTAGATTTTTCTCAATAATTCTTGTGTCAGGAATATTTTCTTCGCAGGCATTCTTTTGATTTACCACTTTTTAATCTTAGGGTATTATAGTCTCTGATTCTCATTTTTATTAATTGAAACTCACACAGTAGAGCTTGAATTTTTAATTTTTTATGATGCGTCCCTTGTCATTGTCATGGAACTCCTCCTTTATGCATTGTTTGGATAAGAAAAATAGAGAAGAAAGATGTAGGAGTGATGAGAAAATGAGTAGAAAATAAATAGAATTTTAGGTTATTTGGATTAAAAATAGGAAACAAAGAAAAATTGAGTTTTATTGTAAAGACATATTTGTCCCTAGTAACATTTTTGCACATTTCAAAAAAGGATTGAATTGTCAAATTCATTTTTTCTCCCTTTTCTCTTGTGTTCTCTCGACCGGGTAGGGGAGAAATATTTTATGTGGGTCCCACTAAAATGTTTCTCTCCTCCCTCTTTTCTCTCTTTTGCCAAATGATGGAAGTCGTACTTTTCTCTCACTTCTCTTTCTTCCACTTCTCTCTTCTCTAAATCGTTGGAAACAAACGGAGTGTTAGAATACTCTGCATCTTTCATACTTGTAGTTCCTATTGGTTGCAAAATAAAAAATGGCTTCAAGTCTTTTGTATAGTTTCCTTTTAACTCTTTTTTTTTTATTGGGCTCCAGTAAGGGTTGAAGTGTCTCTAGATATAGTAAATTCATTTTCTACAAGTCTTGATAGTGAAAAAAGATTGTCTTAAATTTTTTGCTACAAAAATCATAATGTTCGCTTAAAAAAATTGAGACATAAATAAATAATGACTGGATTGTGTTTGCCATGTTCGAAGGAAGTTTCGGAAGTGGGTAATTGGATATGTAAAAGAAATGGAAGTCATTGGATGATAAATTTTCCTAATATATATGATCGAACATAGTTATGATGCCGCTGATAGAAAGATATAGAAAAATAGACGTTACTGACAGAAGATCGTTTTTTGTGTTTTCTGTTGCAAATGTTGTTGTACATCGACAACATTATCTGGCTATTGCATAATTACAGACTTTGCTGCACCGTCTATGAGTGGCAATTGCCGATTTTATATTATTTTTCTAGGTTCCTACTGATATTTCTACTAAATACAATGTATTATATTACAACTAGCTTAATATACAAGCTGCAAAATATCAATTTGTCATCACAAACTGTTGCTGCCGAACTTTTCTAGAAATATGCACCAAGTTCAACAAATCCCAATCCAAAGCCTCAAAATGTCCCAAACCCACCGAAAATTGGTTAGGATACAACTCCAAAGAAGAGCTTTCCAAAGGCCATCTTTAGACCCAACAAGGATAGAAGCACTTTTCCTTTCCTTTTTCCTGAAATGAAAATATGAAATTCCTCGCTCAAAGCAAGTCACTACCGTCCGGACTCAGAGGTGGAGTTGAATTCGATAACACCCCTTAACCTCTCGTTATAGTCTGGTGGTGGGAAAGTGAATAGCATGGGGCGGTGTCAGATATGATCCAATCCTCCTCGTAAAGATGTTCTTTCATATATACCTAACTATTCCTACAAGTGAGCATCCTTGTAAGTCCGACCTTTTCAATCTCATACATTAAATCCCTATATGGGTTCTGACTAGTTCTGTTGTAGCATTGAACTAAGCTTCATTTCCTTAAATATCATAAATATAAATATTATGCATTATATTTCGATAAATCCCCCCATTTGATCACTTGTAAATGACTTGCTCAATAAATTTCCTTCGATAGAGAGCAACATTCAACGGCGACTAGCTAGCCAGACCCAGAAACATACAGAATGCACAGCTTTTGAGTACTCTTAGCTGATCTTTATATGTTGCAGATCAATATTCACAACCACATCCACGTGCACTTCGTTTCAATATTGATCTTACTTTCTCGTAAAAGTTTATCTCATAACGCTAGCTTAACTGGAGCTAGTGCGTGATTGGAATCAATTAAATTTTGTTGACGTGTGTGGTAGGTCACCTTGACTATTACTATTCCGGTCCACAGTATAAGCAAAAAAATTCAAATTTTTTGGATCAAAATATAAGCAAATTTCAACTATTTTTATTATATTTAATAAAGTTATTCTCTAAATACCCTTTCATTTAATACAAATTTTGTTTTTCAATGACTCTTTTTTTCCAACAACACAAGCCTAATAAATGAGAGGAAATGTAATTTAGGTAACAAACTTAATTTTTTTTATTTCCAATGACTCTTTTAAATGAGATTAACTTACCATCTTAATTTGTGTGTTTTATTAAATTTTTGCTTATAATATAAACCGGAGGGAGTACTACTTTTCAGGCTTACAAACTTTCGCAAAGTGTTATGACAGTAAATGCAAATTAAATTGGCATTAGTCCCAACATCCACAGAGCGAATAGAAGATAGTCAATATATCATCTCATGATCCAAACAGTACATGTGCTTTTACATGGATGGTACAATAAATGTTGTCCATGGCGCAATAATTTCTAGTAGAGCAAAACAACGCGAAAAACTGGAAAAGAAAATTAAGTTGATCACTCTACGGGTTAACTTACAAGAAAGAAAAAACAAAACTAAAAAAAAAAACAGCTAGAGGACAATCATAGTTCACACAAGGGAGAAAAGATAGATCCAAGAGTTTGTATTGCTCTCTCGTACAAAATCATAGAACATTTGTTTTCGGTGTTTTTTTTACAAATCTTTGAAAACAATAAATAAAATAAAAACAAGATAACAATCTTGTAATTATTTCTATAAAAAGGAAATGAAAACAAGAAACTGAAATAAAGCAGGCCCTAAGTATCTTGTTTCGGACGCTTTGGTTCTTCAATCTCAAAACTGACAATTTTTGTTTTCACAAGGAAAACTTTTCTTCTTTTTTTTTTTTTTTTCCGTTTGATCCTGAATTATGATTAGTAATAGACATGTTGAGTACTTGAGACTGATTAACTAGTGAGCATAGAGAAAGACAAAGACCAAGGAGACGAAGGTGTGATAGATTTGTTTTGGTACCTAAAGTAAAGTGAGAAGGAGAATGGTTTGGGAAACCTAGTAAGCACAGAATGATGGATTGTGCATACGCAAGCCTAAAACAACATAGAATTATAACATATATATGGACACTGTGAAAGTCATGAGCTGATAATTGTACTTGAGGACTCTGAAAATTCATTAAAAAACCAAAAGAAGAAGAAATGATCACACAGCAGTGTTGCCCCACCGTCTGATATCATCATCATTCATCAGCCTGAGGATGGCTGATGTAGTTTTGTTTGGCATGTCAAGTTTCTTGCTTCTGATTGTAATTTCTAAGTATTTCATTTCATATCCCTTGTGTGTAAATATAAAAAATGCTTAGCATACATCCATGGGAAAGTGAATGTATGGGATAGTGTCAGATCTGACCCAATCCTCCTTATAAAGATGTTCTTCCATATATACCTAATCTATCTATTTCTAAAAGTGAGTATCCTTGTGCTAACGGCATTACTCTACCATAGAGGGATTTATGTGTGAGAATAAAAAGGGTAGAGTAATGCACTTAGTACAAGGATATTCACATTTATGATTAATATAGTTATGCTAGGAATATATGGTAGAACATCTTTATAAGGAGGATTGGGTCAGATCTGACACTACCAGATGCATTCACTTTCCCACCACCACCATACTAAAGAGAGTTACAAGGTGTCATCGAATTCAACTCCACCTCTTCAAAATGGCCTCCTCAAAGTCCGAACGACGATGACTTGCTTCGGATGAGGAACTTCATATTTCCTTTTTTTTTTTGGATAAGCAAGATATGAAAATATTTTTATTCTTCAAAACATTTTTTTGTCCACATGTCATCGTGCCACCGAGTTTACTAGAGCTTGAAATTCTTCAAACAACATCTACTCCCAACTGAAAAAAATGCCCTCTTGAAGTGAAGCTCCAATGGTAAATTCTATCCAGTAAAAAAAAAAAAAATTTGGTAAATTCTATCCATCTAAACTCCAAGTCTGAAATCAATCAATTTCATTTGGCTTATCTAAAAAAAAAAAACAGTCGTTAGTTTTTGCCTAACTTTGACAATACTACATTAAATGGTATAAAAAGTGGCTTATAAAAAAAAATTGGTATAAAAAGAGTCTTATTTTGCTTTAGAAACACTTTTTCTCTCGTAAAGGTCGTTGTTTAGCATCTACTAAGTTCTTAGGGTTCATTAGTTTCCTTTTAATAGATGATATGGTAACTTGAATTTAAGAAATTAACCATTTGATTTGGTCTTATATTTTTTAATGTGTGCCTAGAAAGAAATATGGATGAAGATGTATAAAGACTACGTATATATGACATTATGACGTATGGCACATATATATGTTCGACATGATACATACCAGATATTGGTATGATGATCATTTTGAAGTACTATTAGTGTAGTATAAATTACAAGGACTAGAATATCTCTTGAATCCTGTTTAATAATACTTTCGCTTATTAAAAAAATATATGACAAACATTCACAAATTTTAAGATGGCATCCAACTTTTAGGGGCTCTAAAAGCAAGGATCAAAGCAAGAATTTATCGAAATATAAACACTTTTCCTTTCCTTTGTCCTGAAATGGTAATATATGAAATTCCTCACTCGAAGCAAGTCACTCTGAGGAGGCCATTTTGAAGAGGTGAAGTTGAATTCGATGACACCCTTTAACTCTCTTTAGTATGGTGGTGGTGAGAAAGTGATTGCATGTGATAGTGTATATCTAACACAATCCTCCTTGTAAAGATGTTCTTCCATAAATATCTAACCTATCTATTTCTAAAAGTGAGTATCCTTGTGCTAAGGGCATTACTCGACCATAGAGGGATTTATGTATGAGAATAAAAAGGGTAGCACAAGGATACTCACATTTAGGATTAATAGTTATGTTAAGAATATATGGAAGAACAACTTTACAAGGAGGATTGGGTCATATCTGATACTACTCGATGTATTCACTTTCCCACCACCACCATACTAAAGAGAGTTAAAGGGTATCATCTAATTCAACTCCACCTCTTCAAAATGGCCTCCTCGGAGGCAGTGACTTGCTTTGGATGAGGAATTTCCTATTTCCTGTTTTTTGTTTGGATAAGCAAGAATGGTCTTTAAGTCTTGTCAATAAATTTCATCTCATGATACAAACATTTGTACATTCACATGATAAATGTGACATGGCGCAATAATTTCCAGTCGACCAAAACAAAGCGGGAAACTGGAAAAGGAAATTAAGTGGATTACTAATGGGGTAAAAAAAAAAAAAAAAGCTAGAGGACTAGTATGAAAGGAAAAATTTAATCATAGTTCACAAAAGGGAGAAAAGAAAGACCCAATGAGTTAGTATTGCTCTCACATATACCAAATCATAGCTTGTTTCGAACTCTTGATAATAATAAATAACAGTATGGAGTGCATACCCAACCAGCATAAGGGCTTATATATTTTACATTGCTTTAACTATATGCTAAAGTCTATTGGTTCTTCAATCAATCCTGAGAAATTTTTTCTTTCACGAGTAAAATTTTTCTTTCCTTTCCTTTCGATCCTAGATTAGTACTTGAGACAGAATAAAACATCGGAAACCCTAGTAAGGACAGAATGATGGCTTGTGCATGCGCAAGCATAAAACAACATAGAATCATAGCATATATGGATACAGCGAAAGTCATGAGCTGGTACGTATTGTTGTACTTGAGGATTCTGAAAAATCATTAAAAAACCAAAAGAAGAAGAAATGATCACGCATCAGTGTTGCCCCACCGTCTGATAACATCGTCATTCATCAGCCTGAGGCTAGCTGATATCAAGTTTGTTGCTTCTGATTATTACATTTCTAAGTATTTCATTTCATATCCCTTGTGTGTGTGTATAAAAAATGTTTGTGTGTGGGTATGAATAGAAATTTACGTGAGATTAACTGTTATTAAATGATATACACCATATAAAATTAAAATGATACGTATATATGTGTGTGTGTCTGTACCACCTCCATCTGTGTGAGTCTCGGAAAGACATCACCACATATCCCTTTCCACTTCATTTGCTTCTATTTTCAAGTTTGTTCTTTCTCTTTTCTCTGCCTCCATGTTCAGAAGTTTGTGTCTCATATATATGATAATAGAATTCAGCTTATACAAGTAAATTGTAATGTAACTATATTTCCTGCTCCAGAAACGAAAAAACTTGTCTGCTCCAAAACCTTCAATTTGCTGCATACACCATCATCTGTAACCTTAATTGAATACTCCCTCTGGTCCTATATATAAGAGGTAAAACTCTAAAACACACAAATCAAGGAAATGCATTGAAATAAGCTATTTGTAATTAATATTCATATAAATTTACAAATTTAATCCTTCAATAATTAATGAACAAACCTAATTGAAAGTTGCATTGTCTCGTAAATATAAACCCTATTATAAATAAGGGTAAAATTGGAAATGAGCATTTAATATTTGTCAAAATACATACATGTCTCTTATATTTTGGACAAAAAAAAAATAGTCATTTACCTCTTATAATAAGGACCGGAGGGAGTATCATATAGATTCTAATCTTTTATTGCTCCAATCAGCTTTGGAGCTAGTTATATGTTTCAAAGCATATTATGATTTCAATTAATTAATATCTACTTTAATTGTGATTACCCTAGCTAGCAAGGTCACTTAATTGTTTGAAGGACTTTGAATCATTTTTTGTTGAAAATTTTCCCTTTGATAGGTTATTAAATTTAAAGCGGTCTCCAAATTTCTTTACCTTGTTTGAATTTCTTCAGCAGACAGGTTTTACTATTAAGCTAAATAAATGACATCAACATTCAAGGTGCAGCATTACGAGATATTAAATATGGCTGTGTACGGTTTTTCAATTTTTCCATACGTTGGATAATGCTCTCAGAAGGGAAAACCTTCTACTTTTGGAAAATATGGCATCAGCTCCCTCTTTTAAAGATTGGTTGGCTTCAAGAACACGACAGCACCTTAATTATTTGGTGGTAAGCTAATTTCTCATTAAATACAATGATCATCAATGATATTGATATTGCAATTGTCTTGTATGTTGATATTTCTTGAAATCAATTACTGTCTCCGTTCCTTTTTTTTATGTTTTAAGGTTTCTATACATGAATTAAGAAATCATTAATTTGGTATATTTGTACCAAAATACTCGATCTTATTTCTACCATTAATTTTTTATGAATTACAACTGCATTTACTAATCTAAGTAAATACTCCATACTCTACTAGGCCATTTATGTAGTTGTAAAGGAGTATTTTGTGTATTTTTAAGGCAAATCAACTTAGTTTTATATAAGGGTATGCATGGAAAAAATTGTTCAATTATACCTTGGGTTTATAAAACACTCATTGTTTTGAAACAAAAACAAATAGCTAAAAACACCAAAGATAATGAATGGAGGGAGTATTCAATAGCGCATTAATCCCATAATACATACTACTCCGGACTCAATTATAAGCAAAAAAGTACTTATATTTGGTGGACTCAAATATAAGCAAAATCTAATCAGTTCAACTCTATTGAATGCCAGTGTTCCAAATATACCCTTGGTTAATTAATGTCCTTTTACTTTTCCAGGAGCAATATACACTCCCAAGAATTAAATGTGGTGATTGTTATAAGGAAGGGTAATTTAATAATTGTAACTTACGTTTTTATATAAATCAAGACAATTAAATTAAATTAACTAATTTTCTTAATAAGTATGAAGTTAGTTAATTTTGTTTATAATTGAATTAGGAGGGAGCAGTATATACGACACATTAGGGATGGCAACGACACATGCGGGTGATGTCAAAATAAATTATGACTTTGGACTTGTCTTCTTATACATTAATAAACTACCCTAATTGCTTGGCCCACGGGGAAAGGAGTCGGATCAGATTAAACAGAAACTGTGTTCCATATATCAATGATGGAATATTAATTCACATGTTTTTTTCTGGGAATAGACGAAATAATCATTAATTAAAGACACATGTAATTATTCTAGCAATTCTGCGGAACCTAAAAGCTATGCACCAAATTTATCCTTTGGTTGGGTACTCTAAAAGAAAGTACCTGGGATCCTTGTTAACACTGAACTTGTAATTCAAAAATGAAATGAACCTCATTGCATTTTGATATATATATATATATAAAACATTTTATCATTGGGAATGATATTTTGGTATATATCAACTCCAAGAATTACCTTAAGAGGACATGATTGCTCAAATCATTATAAGTGATACTTTTCTGATGTGCCTAGCTAATATGGATTTTTAACACATTCTTCTCACAGTCAAGATTAGGCATAATCTTTTGGTTGATAAATATATATATATATATATATCATCACCTACGCTAGAATATATCTGCCAAGTTTATTAGAGAAGGAATCTTTAAACAGCAGCTGCTCTTAACTGAAAAATATATCCTTTCTCCAAGTGAATTAGTTCCGGTTCCAAATTCCATCCATCCAAATTCCCATGTCCGAAATCAAGTCCTTGTTTGGCCTAAATTTGAAAATATTAGCATACATTAGATGGTACAATTAATACGAGTCTTATCTTGTTCTGGAGACTTTAAAAATTTCTCGTAGAAAGGTTGTTTGGCATCAAATTTTTAGGATTCGTTAGTTTCTTTTTAATAGATGATACGATAACCTAGATAGATTTAAGAAATTAACATTTTTTATAATCAAACAAAGTATTAATTAATACAGAAATTAACCATTTAATTTGGTCTTAAATCTAGGAAGTATATGGATAAAGATACATAACGGATAACACATATATCTTAATTTAAGACCATATATCGGTGTGAAGATCATTTTGAAGTATTACCGTATTAGAGCTTTCAAAGTGAGACAATCCGACTCATCCAAGCTGGCCCACCACGGGTTGCCAAACAAGTGAGTCAACCCATCCCAACTCACTTTTTTGTGAGCCAAGAAATCGCCAACTTCGCTCAACCCACCCCGGATTCATGAGCTAAACGAGTTGGCTTACTTCAATTAAAATTGTAAGGAAAAGATTATCTCATATAGTATTTTACATGACAATGTCATGTTAAAAAGAGAGATTGACACAAAACATCTAACACAGTTCCACAAATTCGAAGAAAGTTGCCCTATTTAAGTGCTTATATATTTCTCTCTCTTCACATTCTTGTTATGTGAAAATTTCACAAGAGAAGATCTATATTAACATAATATAAGCTTTCACTAATTTTAAGATGCTATCCAACTTTTCATCCATTCCGAAATTGAGTGAAGGAGACTAGGGGCGAAATTGTACCAAGGAACGAGAGGCGTACAAAAATGGCATTAAAGAGAAGCAGCGCTAGGATTTCAGTGCACAAAAAATCAAGAGATATTGGAGAGAGAAAGAAAAGTCTTGTAGTGACTAAGCCAGCTGGTCTTCCCTAGGTGCAATTCTTTTCACCCCTAGCTACACTACATTTTTTTCCTTAACCCTTGATATTTTGTAGAACCGCATTCATCAATTTCAATCCCTTTAATTCCCTAACCTTTTCTTTTTCTTTACATTCATTCATCTACATGCTTTTTGCAGTCAATCCCCTTTCAGTAAAAACCCTTTATTTGTCATCACCAACTTTTGCTGCTAGAAATATGCATCATCCAAAGCCTCTAAATGTATCCCAAACCCGTAGAAAATTGGTTAGGATACAACTCCAGAGGAGAGCTTTCCAAGGGCCATTCTTAGACCCAACAAGGATAGAAGTACTTTTCCTTCCTTTTTCCTGAAATGGAAATATGAAATTCCACACTTGAAGCAAGTTACTGCCGTCCGGACTCCGAGGAGGCCATTTTGAAGAGGTAGAGTTGAATTCGATGACACCCTTTAACTCTCTTTAGTATGGTGGTGGTGGGAAAGTGAATGCATGGGGTAGTGTCAGATCTGACTCAGTCTTCCTTGTAAAGATATTATTCCATATATACCTAACCTAACTATTCCTAAAAGTGAGTATCCTTGTGCCAAGGGCACTACCCTACCCTTTTTATTCTCATACATTAAATCCCTCTATGGTTTCTGACTGGTTCTGTTGTGAAATTGAACTTAGTTCCATACCATGAATATTTAAGTATTATATTTCGATAAATCCCTGCTTTGATCACTTCTACATGATTTGGTCAATAAATTTCGTTCAATAGAAAGCAAAAATTCAACGGCAACTAGTTGGCAAGAAACATACCGAAAGCACCGCTTTTGAGTCTAGACTCTTAGGGTTAGCTTATATTCTTTATATATTGCAGATCAATATTCACTCTACCATGCACATATATCTTCTTTATCTATATTCACTTATATTTAAGCTTTCACTAATTTTAAGATGCCATCCAACTTTTCATCCATTCCGAAATTGAATGAAGGAGACCAGGGGCGAAATTATACAACGAGCAAGAGGCATATAAAAAGATGGAGATCACCCGTTACAAAATATGGTGTCTTTTCTGTCCCACCCACTTAAATTGTACCTCTTGAAAAATTAATTACATTATTTATTATAAATATATCATTTTTAAATAACATGGCACAATCTAAGTGGATGAGACGGGGAATGAGACACTATTTTGGGATACATAATCTCTATCCATATAGAAATGGCATTAAAGAGAAGCAGCCCTAGGATTTCAGTGCCCAAAAAATCAAGAGATTGGAGAGAGAGAGAGAAAGTCTTGTATTGTAACCAAGCCAATTCTTTAATTTTCACCCCTAGCTATACTACATTTTTTTTTCCCCTTAGCCCTTGATACATGGTTGTTATTTTGTAGAACCGCATTCAATTTTCAATTCCTTTAATTCCCTAACCTTTTCTTCACATTTGATTCATCTACATGCTTTTTTGCAGTCACTCCCCTTTCAGTAAAAACCCTCTTTCTCACCCGGGGTCCCCTCACACTATACCTTTTGAATCAAAGACAAAGTGTATGTTGAGATTTGAGAACAATAAAATTCCAAGGAAATAACCAGCTAGTTAGCCCTTCCCTTCAAATTTCAATTCCCTTATTCACCATACACCAACCTCACAGCTGTCACCCTTTTACTAGAGGAGATATGTAGAATTAGATTATTTATAAGTGGTGTTCCATTTCCGATGATCAGATCAAAAACTCAGTTTATATATAGTTTATTCATGCTCTCTCTCTCTCCCCCTTTTCTTTTAGTTTAATTAAAATTGCAAAAACCGCCATATTATTAAACTAAGCCCCATCTACATCAGAAGCAGCCAATATTTCATATTTGTCTGGTCATGGATTCCAACCAAAATACTACAACATTCACAAATGTTCTCGAGAAGATTGATCGAACAGATGAACATGATGGTATCATTCTCCAAGTCCCCATGGGTTCTGGAATTTGGCCAAACAACTACCACCACCTTCTTCAAACACCATCATCCTCATCAAACATAGCATCATCAGGTTTCCTTAGTGACATTCTAGGCATTCACATAGAAGAAGAAGATGAAGAACCTGAAGAAGAACTGGGAGCCATGAAGGAAATGATGTACAAGATCGCTGCTATGCAGCCGGTGGACATCGACCCCGCCACCATCCGAAAGCCGAAGAGAAGAAACGTTCGCATCAGCGACGACCCTCAGAGCGTTGCAGCACGCCACAGGCGAGAGAGGATCAGCGAGAAGATTCGCATCCTTCAGAGACTCGTCCCTGGCGGAACCAAGATGGACACTGCTTCCATGCTCGATGAAGCCATTCGCTATGTCAAGTTCTTGAAGAGACAAATCAGGTTGCTTCAATCCCCTCCTCAACCACCACAATGCATTGGTGTTGCTGCTACCACTGCTAACACTACTACTGCTACTACTGGCTCCTTGTTCTTGGCCTCTGGTAATTGCTGTGATTGGCCTTTTGCACCCAATCTATTACACAGTTCCGTCGCCGCCAACGCTGCCATGGACATGCCGGGCCGACTGGGATTCGACGCCGCCGGTGGCCATGGCCAAGCATGTGACGGCTCCTCCAGCTTTAATCATCATGAGGTAATTAGTGAATAATTAATTAGCGTTTGATTAAAGACGTTAATATGAAACTCAGGGTTTTAAACAAAGATTCGTGATCGTAATTGGAGCCGTAATGTTTTGGTTTTGAAGGTCTGCAAAACCGAAATGCAACACAACCGCAATCGCGACAGTAATCGTAATTTAAAACCTTGATGGTACTTAGCTTATATAAATACGTGTATGTATATGGAAACCATTAGTGGTTGATTAGAATTAGTATGTCTGTATGTATGTTGACGAGTTTGGGGGAAGAAAATGAGAAAAAGAAAAGATTGAAGAGTGTAATATTTTTAGGGGAGAGTCATGTGTGAGGGAAATGGTTTGTTAGGATATTGTTGACTAAAGGGTCTGTAGAATAATCATAACGGTTGGCTAGGGTTACGTACAGCCACATATATAATAATACAATAATGTCTATGCAGTTTGAGTGTTGGCCGGAAAGTTAGTTTGGCCGACTCTCTCTTCCGGGAATAAATAAAACTGTGACGTGAGAAGCTTTGAATAATAATGAAACATGATCCATCTATGGTCATGTATCCTCTCTCTATATTTCTTCTCTGTCTGTCTTCCCTTTCTCTTTCTCTATATGCATAATAATTACACATATACATGCTTATTGGCATGCGTGCAGAGTGTGTGTGTGAATTATATATATATCCTCAAAAGAGTAGTTTCTACTCCAACAGAAACTATATATAATATGAGAATCTAATTAGCTGGAGACAAGGTTTTGAGTCAGATAATGTGGAAGAAAACCCTAAAGGGGTCAAAGAGAAAACTCATGGTTAGATAAAATTAACCTAATTAAAGCTGAAGATCTCTATCTAGTTTTCCTACTATTCTTACAATTACAAGAGCTTGATTGCTTGTGTATGAGATAGCTGGATTATTTGAGATTTTAAGCTGTTTTCGAGAGGGAAAAAATGTTTTATAGTTAGTGTGTTTGGCAAATTGAAAAAAATATTTTAAGCTAAAAAAATGCTGATTCTGCTTTATCTTATTTCTCCAGCATTATAATAAAAGATTCTGATTATTTTTCCCTCAAATTTTTTTCTTCCCATAATTACCTGAGTATCCATGTCACATGCATTCTCTTTCCCCCCTCACCTTCCTGTATATCTCAGCTTCACACTTCTTGGCGTTCTCTTTCTTTACTAGTTCTTCATCACCAATATCTCAGGTATTTCCTTTCTTCTATGTTCTTCTCATATTTTAGGTTTCCTTTGGGTTCTTTTAGTTTAGTTTTCTTTTTCTTTAATTTTTCTATGGTAGGAAAATAAATATATTAACGGGAGTATAATACTTTAACCCTTTACAAATACAACAAAACATAATCCCTCAAGCCTCAACAACTAACAAGAAGACCTAATACATCCAAGAGACCTGATCCTAACCAAATACTCCCTCTGGTCCTATATATAAGAGGCAAAACCCTAAAACACACAGACCAAGGAAATGCATTGAAATAAGCTATTTGTAATTAATATTCAAATAAATTTACAAATTTAACCCTTCAATAATTAATGAACAAACCTACTTGTATTGAAAGTTGCACTGTCTCGTAAATATAAACTCTATCATAAATAAGGGTAAAATTGGAAATGAGCATTTAATATTTGTCAAAATACATGCATGTCTCTTATATTTTGGATAAAAAAAAAGTAGTCATTTGCCTCTTATAATAAGGATCGGAGGGAGTATAAAATAGACATAAAATCAAAACTTCCATTACTGAAAACAATACTATTTCGTGACAGCCATAAACTCCACACTATAATAGGTTAGAGTACTCATTGTACTCCTATTAATACAACTTCTTTGCTTATCAAAGAAAACACTATATAGAGTGGCAAAACAACAACCATAATTTTTTAAGTCTTTTTTCCCCAAATTACTAAACCCCAATGATAATGATAATGATCAATAGCAACCGAGGGAAGAGCAACTGGAAAACTAAACCAGGCGTACATGGAAGACCAATAAACCTGCTGTGAAAACCAGCAAGTGAAAAAGACTCTAGCTCTTCACTACAGAAGGCGTAAGAATTCTTCTAAAACTTAGCTAACACCTTCCTCGGAAAAAGATTAACCCTTGTAGGTAAATGGTCCGACAGTGATTCCATGAGAATGCAGGTACCTTATTAAGAGCACAACAATTCTGAAATTTTTTAAATATTCTAAAAAAAATAATATATCTTTATCTTTTTTTATCACATGTTTCCCTAGTCATGAGAAAATATTACAAATTTATTCAATTTTTATAATGGAAAAATAATTGATGATAAATATGAAAAAGTTATATAAAAAAATCAAATATTATCAATATAAATAAATATCTCCATGTCCTTTGTATAATTTATTATGTAAAAGTAATTCTTTTAAACAATCCAAACAAGATAGATATTATTTTAAAATCACTTTTCAACAAATATATGCACTCAATAGCCAAATATTATCGATATAAATAAATATCTCCATGCCCTTTGTGTAATTTATTATGTAAAAGTAAGTAATTCTTTTAAACAACCCAAACAAGATAGATATTATTTTAAAATCACTTTTCAACAAATATATGCACTCTATGCTACTGAGTTGCCTTTTTATGATTATTATCTAAGTAATAAGAGTAAAATAATGATAATCAACACACAAGTTATTTACCAGTTCTAACTTATTTTCAGGTAAAATAATAAAGGTTGCAAAAACCCGCATAGCGGTTAAGTGATAACAGAGCAAAAATCACAAGGCACAAAATTTGACATTTTAAACAATAAGAGAGAGAAAAGTAATAAACTCATGTATATTAAATTAGAGTGTTCATTTCTGTATGTGAGGCACTCTCTAAAAATATTTTCCTCCCGGTGAGCCACGTGGTTATACTTATAACAAGCATAACTTTTTTAATATTTTATTTTTGAGTTATTCTATTTAGTACGAAGACTAAAATAACAAACCTTGAAAAACTGGAAAAAAAAAATAAAACGCTTTAAATACAAAAATACAAAGGTCAAGAATCAATTAAAAGACAACCAATTAAATATTTCGTTCAATATGACGAAAGATATGTTTGTACTGTTTACCTTTACTTTTTTTTTTTTAAAATACATTTTCGAAACCTAATATTTTTTGTTTTAATGTTACTTATGTCAGTTATGTGGATTCAAAACTTAACCTTTTTTATTTGCATTGAAAAGGAAACCTTGTTCTTCTCCCTGTATGTTTTGTTTCATTTTCCAATTTTCCCTCATCGAGTCATTTTTATCTGTTCTTTTTTATATGTTTTCTTTCTTAATGAGTAAGAATGTACATCTTGTCTTGAGGGAACAGATAAAAAAGAACAGATATGTTTTGTTGTTTGGTATTTTTCTTTCTTAATGAATATTAATGAGTAGGAACAAATATATATGTTTTCTTTTTCCAACATAAATTATGACCTTTCCTTAAAAAAAAAAAACATAAATTATGACCTTTCAATACATAATATAAGGTTGTGATTGTGAATGGAAAAAAAAAAATATTGGAGGGAGCGTTTCAAGATTGTTCTTATCCAACAATTGATCCATTAGCGTTGGCAAAAGAGTAACACTAGCTACTAGCTAGCTACCAGCCTATCACAATGAAGTACAATGGCAAGAATCTAACTCCAGTTATTTTCGTTACAATAATGATTTTGAAACAATATTTTTTTGGCAATAATGCCTTTGGATTATCTTTTAGTGTAGTCTAAAAAGTACCTTAGGATCTTTATACCTCAAATTAAGTCATAAATATATATCAACTGTGAGTTTTAGGATCTTCTCAATAATAACAACATGAGTTATTATCTCAAAAAAAAAAACAACATGAGTTATAGCACTTTAGTCTAATTCTAGGGATTATTAATTCACGACCGATATGTTTTTTTTTTGAAAAAGGTAAAAATGTTATATTAATATGATAAAGACAGCCAAAGCCAGATACATAGTAGTGTAGCTTTTCCTGATAACAGCCACCAGGAAATAAACTAAGAGACTAGTGCAGCTGGAAAAACAAACTAGACAGACAAACAACATAGTGGATTCACACACCAGTCCGAAAATCTCTACCTATAAGAACTTATATAAGGTTCAATTGAAAAGAGTTGAGCTAAATTGTTGAAAAGGAAGAATATCCAAAAAGTCAGAGCCGAAATTAAACTTCAACATCATGCATTACAACGGCGGTTCTGTATTGATATAACTCAGTGACATATGGACCTATATGATCGGATCACCATTAATATATAAAATAAAAAAAAACTCCATATGGTACCTTCTGATCGCCATTCAGAAACTCAGTAAACTTCAAAGGCAATTTCATATACAAAAGTTGAGTTGATCTCATCTAAGCATGAAGAAAACAGAAGCATGAAGCTACGATAATATGTATACATCTGACAACAAATGCGTGTAAATTACTTGCTTGTTTTATGGCCACTAAAACCGTATATGATTGATATTCATCCCTTTTTAATTTTTTATAGACTAAAAGTCACATGGTAGCCACACAGCCAAAGTGGTGGATGCTAACTTACGATTTGTCAGTAATCAGAAGCTGTTTTTGCTGATCGGGGTGCGTGTGCTCGCTGTTCAATTCCTCTGGTTTTTTTTTTTGTGCTATTTCTTCTTCTTTTTTAAAAAAAAAAATGGTAGCAAGTGTGCAACCACTATACACTAGGTCGGCCAATTAAGGACAAAGTGTTACCTCGCATTGTCGTTCCATTCCTAAAGATCGAACACACAATTACTTAGTTAAGGGACGAGACGCCGAACAACCACACCAGCAACGTTATGGCGTTTCTCCAATACCGTTAATTATTTGTTTGTTTTTTTCCCTTTAGTCTTACTTAGGAATCACACTTTTTGTAAAGAATAAAAAAATAAAAGAAAAATACTTTGCTGCATGGCTGGGAACCATGGTATTTCTAAAAAGAATTGGACCAAAGTACGTCGGGATCCTTGTCGCTATTTTGGATAACTTTTTTATTAAACAAAAAATGGAGCACCAAATAAAAAATTGTAACAAGCTTTCACTCCAATCCAATTCCACTCCACTCAACATGTTTAAGTATCTTCACTCCCCCTACTCGAGCTCCAAGTTACAAGTAGAAAGGTATGGTAGCAGCTACAAAGTTATCCAACTCCACCTTCTGGACCGCACCCTATCAAACAAATAATTCAAATGTCTCCCGAAAATAATTGCAAGCTGCAATCATGACATTTTAACAAGTATAATTCTTTTTCGGCATGAGCTCAAAAATAACATAAGCATCCTCTTAAGAGTTTGCAATGAGAATACCCAGAAATTATGACAGTCAAAGACACAAAATTTCTGACAGGTATTTTATCAGACACCTTCCTTGCATCATCCAAGGAACCAGACAAATTGCTTAAACTGGAGGTATCCACTCCAAACCTGAATTTCAAAACATGGGCATGAAGCTGTTTTCCTTGTTGAACAACGTTATGGAGGGAACAAGCCCTGATGACAGAGGCGAAGGTGAAAGCGTTAGGGGCGACGACGGATTGTTGCAACATGTGGGAGTAGAAGAGGATGATTGAATTGAAAGGGCATTTGGTAGTTTAAAAGTGGGCTTTGAGGGAGAGTGTTGAAGAGGAACGTGTCAAGGTTGGGAAGGGTAGAAAAAAAAAATCAAAAAGTGAAAGAGCATAGCGCAAGTTCTCCTATGTTTGGAGAGAGACCTGTTACACTAAAAAGAATTTGGCTCATCTATAGTAAATATATTTTTTTTATGTAGAGTTAGTTTAGACCGGGGGAAGGCAACCCTTGTAAGACCGCGGAATAGACGAGTATTTATAGTAGAATTTTTATATTGCCTACCAAGTAAGGGTGTTCATCAACCGATTCAAACCGCAAAACTAAAAAATTGAACAAATCGAAAAAATGAAAACCTAAAAAATTGCTTTTTTTAAATTGGATTGGATCGGATTTTAGATTCCTTAATGAAATCCAATACAATTCAATCTAAATCGATCTACTATATACATATATTATTATTTTTTAAATTATAATATTATTCATACTTAAACATTGTTTTTCATACTTTTATGTCACTCATTCTCTTTAATATTTTTGTTGGAATGACATATATGAGACCATTAAGAATAAATATTAATATCTTGATGTTATATTTTGCTTAAAGTTTTGATGCATAGCGTATACATACTTCATTGAGTAAATGTGAAAAATAGGAAACCAATTAAGTAAATTTGAAAAATAATTAGCTACAATTTATTTCTAGTCGATTCAAGGAGAAAAAAAAAGGATAAGTGAAAGTGGATACAGAGATTAACATAAAATAAAGTGTTAAAAATATCAATAAATATTTTTTGTCAAATTTCCAAATTAAAATTTTGTCAAGAATCCTCAAGAATTTTTCTCACTTGTCATCAAATCAAATAATGGCTAATAAAGAACAAATAGTTTCTGCCTTTCATAAAGATTATATTATTCATTTATTCTAACATAGAGTGAGGTTAAAATAAGTATTAACACCCTAAACTAGCTCTCTTAAATAAAGATTATATGTTATCCACTGTTAAATAAGTAGAAAGGACACTTGACATGAGAGAAAAAAATAAAGTATGGCAAAAATCGAATTATCCAATCCAATCTAAACCGCATTTGATTGGATTGGATCCGAGTTTTTTAAGGAAACAAATCGATCCAATCCAAAACCCACATTGTTTTCATTATTGGATCGGATGACTTTTTAGCTCAAAGTCGATCAAATCCAATCTGCGAATACCCTTACTACCAACAAAGAAGATCTATGAATCAACTAGTGCGAACGGAAGGTTTGACCAGATGTGTCAATCCCAATTGGCTCTATAGTAACAAAATTTATAAAATGAGAAAGTAAAAGTGTATATAGCTTGTATCATTTCTAATGGGTTAAATTTCTATGAATTTATCAAATCAATGATGAATATATACTTACTTTCTCACTTCAGAAAAATCAAATCAAGAAAAAAAAATCACCTTTAATGTTTTTTTTTTCCATTTAATAACAGTTTTAGACATTTAGGCTATTGAAAGACTAACAAAATATAGTGTTTCTAAATTGTTGGTATCTTTGTAGTGCCTACAATCTGACTTCCTAAAAGAAGTATTATCTTAGTTCCTAATATATGTCAAAAAAAAAAAAAATCTTAGTTCCTATCTAAGATATTGTTTTCCTATAAGAAGCCTTATATAAAAAAGAATATAAGATAATGCTTCTTTTAAAAAATGCTATCTTTATTGCATACGAGATAATACTTTTTCTACCTAAAATAACACTTCCTAGCAAAAGAATTGTCTTAGTTTTTTTTTTTTTGGATATACATATTCCCATACAAGCATTCATAATAAGATATATTTTTTTATGCTTTAGAAAGGGATAGAGTACATTGTGGGGAAAGAACCCATACATTCACGATTCATATCTCACAAGTAGCAACTTAATTGGGCTGATTTAAAGGAATCAAGGGGATCAAAGCAATATTTCAACATGAGGAAGAATGTTTTTATTTTATTTTTCATTCTTATTTTTTTAAAATTTCAAAAAAATGATAATGTTTTAAACATATCAATAAAAGCTAATTTATTTAATTATAGTTATTTTTTAAAATAAGTTATTTAATAATTTTCTTAATCTTTTAATTTAGGTGAGATAGAGGGGCTAAATAGCAAGAAACAAGAAATCTACTGCAGAGAGAATAATCTCTTTATGTGAACCTTAAGCAAAAAACAAACATTTTTGGTATAACTAGAATTGCAATTGCAAGTAAGTGCAAGTACCGTGGCGTAAGGTGCGTGCCTGCTTGTTTGTTCATTGTCTCATGCCGCGACACAATGTCTTAACAGCACTGATATTCCTACACCAGCCGTAGACACCAAATTGCGACACCAGGGTACTGTAGCGCTACAGTACGTACTGTAGCGATACTGTAGCGCTACAGTAGAGTCTTTTTTTTTTTTTTTTTTTTTTTTTTTACAAATTTTGACTTTTTTATAAAAAAAAAAATTTAGTTTTTTTAAATACTAACATTTTTTTTAATCCAGTGCAAATATCTGGTTAATTCAATTCATTATATGGTTACTGAGTCATATAGAATGGTTGAAGCATCAGAGTTACCGATTAACCACAGAATACACTGAATTAACCAACCATTTTCAAAGGATTAACCGCGTGTTTTTTGTTTTAAAAAAAAGTCGAAATTTGTCCAAAAAAAAAAAAGATCCATTAACCATATAATAAACTGAATTAACCAGAAATTTGCATGTGATTAATCAAATATTTACATGGTTGTGAAAAATGATTGTTGAAGCATCAGGATAACCGATTAACCACAGAATACACTGAATTAACCAACCATTTTCAAAGGATTAACCACGTATTTTTGTTTTTAAAAAAAAGTCGAAATTTGTCTAAAAAAAAAAAGACCCATTAACCATATAATAAAATGAATTAACCAGAAATTTGTATGTGATTAATCAAATATTTACATGGTTGTGAAAAATGATTGTAAGCTTCAGGATAACCGATTAACCACAGAATACACTGAATTAACCAACCATTTTCAAAGGATTAACCACGTGTTTTTGTTTTAAAAAAAAAGTCGAAATTTGTCCCAAAAAAAAAAGACCCATTAACCATATAATAAAATGAATTAACCAGAAATTTGCATGTGATTAATCAAATATTTATATGGTTGTGAAAAATGATTGTAAGCTTCAGGATAACCGATTAACCACAGAATACACTGAATTAACCAACCATTTTCAAAGGATTAACCACGTGTTTTGGTTTTAAAAAAAATCGAAATTTGTCCCAAAAAAAACCCATTAACCATATAATAAACTGAATTAACAAGATATTTGCACGTAATTAACCAAAAATATTAGTATTCAAAAAAACTAAATTTTTTATTTTTAAACAAAAAAGGCAAAATTTGAAAAAAAAAAAAAAAAAAAACGCTACAGTACGTCACTGTAGCGCCACTGTAGCGCTACAGTGAATTGGTGTCGCGGGCTGGTGTCGCCCGCTGGTGTCAGAAAATCATTTCTGATGTCTTAAACTACAACTCTGTTCTCCGCGTCCTTCTTCTGAAGATTCAGTTTTTTCTATCTGCCTTCTTCAAACTTCAGTATATCTCTCTGCAAGATCGCCGATTTCACATGTTCTCGCCCCAACCCAACTCTCTTTTCTTCTTCCCCAGATTTTGATTTTTCTGTTATCTCACACCTCATCCATTTTCTGCATCTGGGCTTCTTCCTCTCTTTCCAAAATCGAATCTTTCCCATCTGGGTAATAATATTGATTTGCCCCTTCAACTTTCTGATGCTGTTATTCAAAAGGGTCGGTGCCTTTTGTAATGCTAGTTCCTTTTCATGAGTTGATTTGCATAACGTGATGGCTTTAGACCCTCGCAATGAAGAGTGCTTTGAATAGGACCATTTCCTTCAACAGAACTTCATCCTTCAATCGAAGGTCTCACAGTATTGGAAGTCCCAAACCTATCCATCACCGATTCGGATGGGTCTCTCTGAGGTTTCAGGTTCTTGTGATTATTGCTTCTGTGATTTCCTTCTTTGTAGCCGTTGGTGGTGGCTACATGTACGTGCTTCCTAGCCTCAGGCGTGCTTTTTTTAATGGCCAGGGTCTCTATTCAGACCACAACAACAATGAATCAATGAGAAACTGTGATGCTTTTGATGGAAGCTGGGTTCAGGTCCCTGGTGGTTATTACCCTTTGTACAATGCCACAGAGTGTCCCTTTGTGGAACAAGGGTTTGATTGTTTAGGGAATGGAAGGAGTGACATGGATTATCTTAGTTGGAGGTGGAAACCAAAGAGTTGTGATGTTCCAAGGTTTGATGTGCGTGGCGTTTTGGAAATGTTAAGAAGCAAAAGGGTTGTTTTTGTTGGTGATTCAATGAGTAGAACACAGTGGGAGTCTCTGATTTGTATGCTGATGGCAGGGGTTGAGGATAAGAGAGGTGTTTATGAAGTGAACCAGAATAAGATAACAAAACGTATTAGATTCTTAGGGGTAAGGTTCAGTGCCTTCAATTTCACCATTGAGTTTTTTCGGTCAGTTTTCCTGGTGCAGCAGGGTCGGGTGCCTAAACATGCACCAAAGAGGGTCAAATCAACTCTTATATTGGATAGGTTAGATGATATAAGTGACCAGTGGGTTAATTCAGACGTTCTGATATTCAACACTGGGCATTGGTGGGTGCCATCCAAGCTTTTCAATATGTAAGCTTCCCTTCCTTTTCATGTCTGCTACAGTTGATTGTAATGATTTTCATTGCCATGCTCTTTCTTTACAGTTCTTAATTATCTGTTTATCATGAGGTTTTATTTTAAGGGAAGTAAAACAAACTGTTCACTTATAGGAAGATTTTCATAACAATTCACCTAATAGCTCATAAAAACTATTGTTCTCTCATTAGTTTCAACGGCATGATTTTGCAGTTCTTGAATGTCATTGTATAAGAAAGGTAATAAAAGCTATGCTTGTAGAGTTTATCTAATAGTAGATGCATGAGCTACCAAAAACTTTGACCCAAAGGCTGCCTTTTTCATGTTAAAAATATATCTGGAGAGGTTGTTATTATGATGCTTGCCTTGCCAATGCTTGAGAATAGAGATGATTGACACTTTGTTTTTGCTCTTCTTATTTATGATTACTTGGATTTTTTTGGGGTTAGTAAGGCATTACAGGACCCTGCTAGAAAGTTGTTCACATACTGATGTATTGTTTTTCTTTCGGTTTTTAACTTATGAAAACAACTCTGGCACCATTCTGAGCAAGTTTAATCAACTTAACTAATCTTCTAACTCATCCTAAGTGGGGTTTGCATTTTGCCATTTCCACCTTCTGTAAATCTGCATTTTTTTAATTATGTTTCTTTACAAAAGAACATCTTGCAGTTTATCTGCAGAATTGAAAAAAGAGGAGTGCTAGCAACACATCCTCTAACATACTTTCTGCTATTGATTGAAATTCATGTGGGTCCCATTATTTTGGAAATGATTCCCATTAATTCATATGGATCCCACTTGAATTTAGTGGGACTCACATGAATTTCAACCAATAAGAGGGAGTGTGTTACAAAGAGTGTGTTAGAGAGTGTGTTGCTCGCATTTTTCTTTAAAAAAATCATGCTTCAATGGATAGTTTGTATTATCCTATTATTGTTACCCTGTGAAATTCATTGTGAGAGCTAGATTTTTGAAGGAAAATTATCTCATTCTCTGGAGAGAGGGATGGAGGGAGGAGTTCTATTACAGAACCTGAGAGTGGAAGCTAAGGGCAGTTTCAGGTTGGACTAAAGCATGTAACCCATGTATTGTGTCCATATTTTATCTCTCTCTCTCTCTCTCACACACACACACACACAAACAAATAAACAAACAAACACATCCTATTTTGACATCTATTTATTCAAGTGTTAGATATATAAAACCATTCATCCATTAATGTGCGTTCACCAAACACCTTAAACTTTAAGGAGAGTTGGTTCATGACATGGTGTCAGAGCTTTTATGATCAGATGGTCTAGAGTTTGATCCTTGCTGCTCCCATCCTTCCAGTAAAAAGTCGAATTTCAGCACAATGTATAGGCCTGTGCATTGCCCGTGGGGTATTAGAATATAAAACTACTCATATGATTTCACCCGAAGAGATGGTTCTTGACAAAAAAAATACTTTCATTTAACTACATTATAGCTAAAATTATGCACAATTCAGCAAAATTGCAACAATCTTACCTGAGAACAAAGATTTTTCTTCCTCGTGCATCACCTTATATGACTGTTCCTAACTGTCAGGGTAAGCTATCTGTGAACTTTCCAGTTGAAATGGAATTGCATCTGGCTATTCTCTCTAAGCATATTGATCAATGAAGTGAATGTAACTTATCAGCAGCAAAGGCTGTGGTAGCAGAAACGTGCTTATTATCTGTGCTTGGCCTTTTGTGAAATAAATTAACAGGGGTGAGGTAGAGGCAGGTTTTGAATTTACCTTGCAACCAAAATGGGGGAAATGTAAAACGATATTGCTATAAAAGGAAGGGGTGGGGTCAACTTTTCATTGTGAAAGTGTCAGTGGTCAAATTTGTTGAAGTTAACCTCCATTTGTTATCTTCTCTAAATTAAAAGCAAAAAGAAAACTATGTAGTGAACATAATACTCATTATTCATTAAACATTTATTGAATTGCAATTTAAAATTCTTTGACTGGCTTGATCTGTGTTTTCATATTTTGAAATCTGTGTGATTTTATTTTGTTATTCCTGTGTAAAAAGGTCCTTTTCTTGTGTTCAACAGGGGTTGCTATTTCCAGGTTGGAGGCTCTCTGAAACTCGGTATGACAATACCTGCTGCCTTTAGAATAGCGGTTGAAACTTGGGCATCATGGGTTGAGAGAGAGATTAATACAAACAGAACACGCGTCTTTTTTAGAACATTTGAGCCATCTCACTGGAGGTATTCCTACATTATTGGCAACATCATACTCTATTTAAATATGTTTAGCTTTGTTCTTTATATAACTCCTTAAAACTATTCCTTTTCTTTGGTAAACATTTCCTAAGAAGTATGAACTATATTTTATCCTGTTCTTCACTCCCCTCCTCCCCCTTTCAAAATATCCTTAAATCATACATATAGCAAATTTTGCTCAGTTTAAGGAACTTTAATTCATGCATTGGAATTTCTAACCTTTGAACTCTCGCTTGCTAGCTGTGCCTTCTTTATTACCAAATATTTCTACTCAAAATCTGCACGCTTCGACAATCTATGATCCAGCTTTCATGTTTGCTGCAGTGATCAAACCCATTGGACTTGCAACGTGACCCGGTTCCCCTCGTCAGAAACTAATGGAAGGGATCAAAGCTTGTTTTCAGACACAGTTTTGGAAGTTGTAAAGAATGTCACAGTTCCTATAAATGTTCTTGATGTTACTTATATGTCAGCCTTCCGTAATGATGCGCATGTTGGTAACTGGAGCGACAATCTATCTATTCAAGATTGTAGCCATTGGTGTCTACCTGGAGTACCTGATATGTGGAATGAAATTGTCCTGTCTCAACTTCTTACTGATGATGAAATCCCTTTTCAGCAAATGGAATCTCATGGTAAGTTCAGTTACTTTGTAATGCTCTTTTTCACTTTTCCTGGGAGCATATATGGCATGATTTAATTATACTCATGATTGGCTAACACGCACCAACACCCCTTAATTTTTAATGGTGTAGTTACTCCCCCTATGTTTAGTAATTGGACAAATATTCCCTTTTCATCTACTTCTTGTCTAAATTGATAATGAAATCATTTTACATAAAAAACAGTAAAAGTTTTACTTATTACCCAATCTAGTTTACACTTTTATCATAATGGGAATGAATGAATTGTTATGGTTCCAAGTCTTCAGTGATATTTTGGAAACTGATTGTTCGTTAAATTGTAGAGTTTTCTTTAACGTGCATTACTTACTATTTAGATTGAATAACAGTTAAGCCTCTCATATATTTTTCAAATGACACTACTTTTATAGTCAATATATAGAGTACATGCAGGGGATGTATTTTCCTAATCACTAACGTGGTGTAATTGCAACAATTGAAAGTTGAGGAGGTTTCCTTACTAACGAGTCAATGTTGAAGGAGTGTATGTGCATTTTAGCCTTCAATTTTGCTCTTGAATGTAACTATGTGAAGCCACAAAATAACTAGTTGCCCCTGCAATTCTTTTTCTAGATCAATCCTGGACTATATAAACCCTTTGAATGACAGGACATTTCTATTACACATTCAGTTCGGTATGCTAGGATTATGTTAACGTTATGGTAACTTGTGTCACTTCGTTTCTTATTAGTTTCTGTTCTCAGGCTGACCTATATCTGGCAGAATAGCTGTCGTGTAACTCGTGTTACTCTCATATATGCCATGGGGTTTAGGGAAACTTATTATTTTTCTCAAGTCACATGAATTTTAGTTGCAACTTTTATTTTAGGTTGAATACTTTGCGTTTCTCTACTTATCATTGTAAAGTATCTTTAGTCATAAACTCAAGTCCTAATGGAACACTTAGCCCTCATTCCACGTCATATACTTTGTCTTTTCTTTTCTTTTCTTTTCTTTTTGCTGCAAATTCTGATGCTTCATAATTTCTAGAAAAGAATTACTTTTCTTACATATTTTATTTCTGGTCGCAGATTAGAGAGACTAACATTCTTGGTAACTGCAAGCCTACCTCAAAATGATATGCTTCCCGAGAAGTGTGGATCAGATTTCATTCCCGTGCTAACACCATAAATCTGCAGCCATCTCATTCTGCAGTTGTTGAACTCTGCCATCCACCACGGGTTTTCTGCAATACTCAAAATTGCACCAGATTTTGTTAAAGCGCCAAATACACATTAAGATTGTACAAGATTGTCTAAAATAGAAAGATGAAACAGAAAGTAATTTTTTAATTTGTCCAATTCTTTGTATCTCAGAACAGGTAGTGTCTGGGATGTAACAAATTTGTTCTCCACAACAGAAGAGAAAAGGAATAGTAGGAATCAATCATCAATTTTCGTTTCTCTTTATACGAATGACATAGCTGTTAAATTTTTGCTTTACTTGGATGCCATTTTTCATTTGGCAGAGAGAGTCGCCATTCTGACCATTGGTATTCAGACTCTTGATGTTCATCTCTGTATTCTGCACAATACTGTGGGTTAAGAACAACCATAGAATAGGATGGAGACCATTCCACTGGAGACCCTTTGAATGCATGCCAAGTTTAATCCGTGGTTAGCACGGCATGTTATCTTAAAAAACACTTGAAGTGCCCTCAATTACTTAAGGCTTGTTTGCTTTGTTTTCAGTTTCCTGTTTTAATTTCCTATTTTCAGAAATAATTACAAAACTGTCACCTTATTTTTATTGTTTCCTGTTTTCAGATATTTGTATAGGAAACACTGAAAACAACTTTTTTCTGTTTTCACTGTTCCTGTACAAATTTCTGAAACCAAGAAACAGAATGAAAATCAGAAGGATTGTGCGACCATTGCTGTATTCGAAGTTCAAAAACATTACAGAATATCAAGTACAAGTAGTGAAGAAATCTAGGCAGTATCCATAGAAGAGGATGTGCACATCCAAGAAGAGGTTGACAAAAGTCAGTTATTGAGTCAATATTAGCCAATGGGATAGTACCCTATAATCATCCTTCTCTTGTAATGAGATAAGAAAGTGAACAATTCAAGAATCTTTCTTCAATCAAAACGATTATTCAAGTTCTCTTAACAGGATTTCTGTACATTCGATTTTTTGAATTATTTGTCAAGTACTCCAACAAAAAGAGTGATGCATAATTTTTGAAATGTAATGTACAATAAGATTTATTTTATCAAATTAACAAGTTTCATCTTATAACGCCGACAGGGGGAAAAAAAGGTCGTAAAACACAAATAAATGCAAAGGAAATGAACAGAAGATATTTTATGCGGTCTTAACGAGCTTGACAATGGGCTCTTGCCTCTTCCTTGTGTCCTCTACTAATTCATCTCTCCAGCGCTCCTTTTTATTTCATATTCGAACATGTAACAGAAGACTAGGATTAGAATAACGGGTTCATTGTCGATTCCAGAAACATGATTTATAACTTGAAAGGTTGAAGATGTTATGTAGTGAAGTTGACCAAAAAAAAATTGTTTGGGTTGGGTGGGGGCGGTAATTAGAGAGGTTTCAAAATTATGATTGTTTTCGCTGAAGATATATTGGAATATATATTACAGAATATGTAAACAAAAACAACTAGATAGAACATGGAAATATAGGCCGCACAAAATGATGTACACGGGCGGACCTGGATGGGATTTATCAGGAGTTGAAAAATTATGGATCAATTGCAATAGGAGTAATACGCTTCTTGGCTGGCTTATTAGAGATGGGCTCTCTCTTTGTACTGGACCCTTCTAAACTTGATTGCGGTTTCCCTGACTTCTCTCCTGCTTCAGTTTGTTTACCATCTTGATTATGTGGCTGTTTCTCTGCCTTCTCTTCTGCTCCAGATTTTACAATATCTGAATTCAATAGCTGTCTCTCAGCCTTATCTTCTGCTTCAGCTTTTCTACTATCTAATGCAGTTGCTGCAGCACTTCCAGTTGGCTCAATGACCATGCCATCAACCTTCTCTTCTGCATCATTTTTCCTAATATCTACTATAACTCCTCCAACATTCCCAGTTTCCTCAATGACCATATTATCAGTTTTCTCTTCGACTTCATTTTTCCTACTTTCTGCTATAACTGCTCCAACATTCCCAGTTGCTTCAATGACCATGTAATCAGCTTTCTCTTCGGCTTCATTTATCCTGCTATCTGTTATAACTGCTCCAACATTCCCAGTTGACTCAATGATCATGTCATCAGCCTTCTCTTCAGCTTCCGTCTTCCTGCTTTCTGCTACAACTGCACCAATATTCTTAGTTGGTACAATGACTATGTCATTGGCTGTCTGCAAGGGGCTCTTACTATCCTTGTCTGAGACCTTTCCTTCTATAACAATATGAAATAGGAAAATCAAAAACCATGTAGTAGTAAAAATATGACAGCAGCAAAAAGTCTGCGTACCTGATAAAGAGAAAGGTGATCCAAGTTCGTCTTTCTCAAATTCTACCAAAGAGCAGAAACCATCTTGTGAGGACAGTGCCAAATATCGGGCATCAGATGACCTTTTGAACAAATAGCAGCAACAGTTAAACCTCTCCCAAAAAAAATCCATTTTAATTCTTAAACCTGAAAAGGATTATAACATTTTACCAGGTGATATCTGTTATTGCTGCATAGTGAAGACCGGCTAATACAGCTATTGGAGGAGTGCTCTCGGTGTCATAAATGTACAATGAATTCAAAGTGGCCACAGCAAATATGATGCGATATGGGAGCTTAAAGAATCCGGCTGCACTAAACAAAAATAAGCATTATGCGTCTGTTAAGCAACACATTCCCCATGACAGGCATAATGTCCAGAAATACTAATTGGTGGGGCAAGAAGTATTAGATTTAAGTTGACCCCCATACCACCCAGGCAATTCAATTTTAACAGTAACACCTAAGCACCATTTAGAGTTACTTTTCTTAAATACTACAAGTATACCAAGAACATAAGTACCTGATTTTGTTCCCCGAAGGTTAAAATATATGGGGCAGAACCGGACAACAACAACAGCTTTTTGCTTGCACAAGGAAGCTGTACAGCAGGCCTGTATATCAGGTCGATAATAAAGTAACACACATCACAAACATACTTTTTGTAAATTGATTCATTAGCTTAACATGAATAATTGAACTTAGAAAAGGCAGATTAATTGTACAGCTTGCTGCATTGAAATTTCATGGGTCATCTTGATAGCAGAAGATCACAAGTCTGGTTTGGGTTTGCATAACATCTTCAGCACTTAAAAAGATAAAATAGCTTGAAGACTCACCGAGAAAGATCTTTTCTAGAAAATATGTAAGCCGCATTTACAGATTCAGATGCAGTACCAATTTTGTAAGAGCCTGAGATAGGAAGAGTGGCACATCAACTTTTCAATAAGAAATGGAGAATATAGTAAGCTATGCAGGAATTTAGATCCCAAAAGGAAGAAATCAACAATTATAACTCAATAGGTTGAAATTAAATTATATGGATGTCAGGCCAAACCACAAGGGGAAAAAATTAAAAACTGTCCAGACATGAGTTTGAACTAGAAATACACAAATTGACAATTTAACCAGCTTGACCACTTCATCCACTCTCTTGTAAAAAAAAGATGATTGACTACTACAAAAAGAATCTAGCACTGGCCTGATTCTACAAAAACTGATCCACAGAACTAGCACAAAAAAGTTTAAAGATTAATTGAATCAAGATATACTCAAGTAACTACCTGCAGGCACAAGTAGAAATGAGCCATCAGGAGACCAAGCTAATCTTCTGAAGAAAGATGGCAACGTCTCATCATGGAAAAGATGATATTTTGTCGACTGCATTATAAAAAATATGCCTGAGGTTCATGTGTGCGACAAACCATCTACGATGGAAATAAAGACGAATATGGACCTCTATATCCGAACCTTAGAATTTTTTAGTAATGGCTGTTCTGCCTTGGAAATAACTTGCTGACATACATAATTGATTTTCTCGATGCCCTTTGATTTATGAGGTTTATTGATGTAAATCCGGCAAGTCCTGTCAGAACTAAGAGAAGCAACATACTTCCCTAAAGGGTCCCATGCAACCCCCTGAACATAATGTGCATGGGCATCCAATGTCTGAAGGTTAGTGCCTGACACACACAGATAAAGTGCTATAAGAATATAAACCAAGCATATCAACTGCCAATCTGCCATTAATGTGACAACAACATGTAAAAGACACATGCTGCAGTAATGTATTGCCTTTCTTACCTTTGTTAACATCCCATATAATGCAACAATTATCAACTGATCCAGATATGAGATAAGTGGCATCAGTAGACCACTGCAGGTCCAGAATGTCCTTGTGATGAGATCTAATTCACAAAAATACATTTTATAAGCAGGAAATTGATGCAGTAAAACATGAATGTCCAAATGAATATTAAAATTTGCATTTTGAATAATAATGAAAATTTTATAAATTGTGAAATTTGCAATTTCACAACAGAAACGATATTAACATGCCAAAATATGCAAAAATCTGCCATACTGCTAGCTATTCGTGATAATACTAATTTATATAATAACAACAATGTAAGGGCTCGTTGATGAATTAAAAAACAAGGGCCTTACCGTAACATCTTGAGAACTTTCCATGTCTGACCAGTATCTGTAGAATGTAACTTCCATATTATAAGGTCACCTCCTGAAAAAGGGAAAATCTGATTGGGAAAGGCTTCCTAATTATATCAACCCAAACTAAAAACTCTTAAAAAAATCAATAGTAGTGATCAAAATCGTACCATCAGCACCAGAGGCTAGTAGTTCCCCTGCAACATGAAAAATAGTGTTGTTACTAACAGGAAGCAACACTCCTTTTTTTTATATAAGTGGGGGTGAAGAATGGAATTTAGTTGACCCAGATAACTAGAATCTCATAACACGTGATAAAAATCTAAGAGGAGCAAAAAAGTTAAAGTCATCCTCAGAGTAAAAACTTAAACTAGAGAGGAACTTCAGCAATTAAAGTTAGAACCACCGACTTAAATATAAGCTCGTGGGTTATCTGATCAATAACTAAACTAGTTGACCCAAATAACTAGAATTGCTCGTGCATTAAAATTAGCAATCTCCTTCAAACTGATAGTCCGAACAGAAAACCCATTTTGCACATTCAGAATTTTGGTCCAGAATCAATTCTTCCATAATTAATGTATATAATTATAAAGTATTGTGCAAAATTGTCATATATCCTAGGAGAGGATGAAGAAGCAGCAGTGATACGCAATTACCGGAAGAAGCGAAGCGAATAACATTCACTGCAGAACTATGGTAAGACAGGCTATTAACATAGGAAACTTGAGGTAGTTTCTTCTGTGTTCCCGCAACAGATTTTATTGACCACAACTGAAAACAAAAAGAGGACAAATCAAAATGTTAGTGCGTCCTGATGAATGAGAGGGTAAATTAAACATGTGGAAAAATCAACATTAACATCCATTCACTTAGTGAAGAACAAAACAACATCATGTAAGCTTCTCAATTTGATGTTCATATCATAATCAATAAAGCCAACAATGCCATGTGAACAACACTACAGAGAAGCTATGAAATCCGAAATCCTTGAACCCTAACCCTTCCCCCAAAAAAGAAAGTGAAAGGGAAGAGAGAGAATGGACCTTGATGTCGAAATCGGCGCCGGCGGTGGCGAGAGTGGAGGAGAGTGGGTGGAAGTCGAGGGTTAATATTGGTTTGCTTTCATGCCAGCTTATCTGAACCGTCCCACCCTTCATTTCTGCGTTCTGGAATTGGGATCAAGTTCAAATCACGGTTTTAGGGTTTAGAGTGTAGATAGATCGTAGAAGATGAAGAAGCTCACCAAAGGGAAAGGGTATTGAATTTCGCGCCCCTTGCTTTCACTTGGCGGGAAATGGCCACCACTTCCACTATTCGTGAGCTCGCCTATATTTACCCAACACTCATATTAGCCCAGTTCTAAGGTAATTCCAGCCCATTAACGTTAACACTTC
Source organism: Echinosophora koreensis (assembly GCA_035048595.1). Classification (NCBI taxonomy): domain Eukaryota; kingdom Viridiplantae; phylum Streptophyta; class Magnoliopsida; order Fabales; family Fabaceae; genus Echinosophora; species Echinosophora koreensis. Next base: position 800,048 of record JAPCYP010000008.1, read on the forward strand.
AAGGCAGTGTTTGGTACAATCTGGGGCCTGTTTACTTTTAAAAAAATATTTTCAGTTTTCATTTTACAAAATCTGTATTGATTTAAGCATTTGTCTCATCATCTTGTTTTTCAATTTTGAAATACATCCAGTATTTCTAGAAATTTTAAAAATGCCAAGTAGTTGTTTTCATTATTTCCGGAAATACATTCTTCCTAACTAGCCTTCCATCTTCTCTTTATTTTAATATTTTCAGGAATATGAGCATGAGAATAAAAGTTTCTCATTTTTTGTATAATTTTTAAAAAACATTCCCAAAAATAAAATATGCCTAAAAATAAAATTAGTGAATGAAAGTTAAAAATTTATTCACATGTCTTGAGGTGGTGAATAAGTATTCATGAGAATGAGATTCCGAAAAATATAATTTGCAAGACAATAAAAGATTCTATAAATCTGTGCATACTACAGGTGCTGTCATCACTTGGTCTCCTCCTCCCGTGGGCTATTTAAAGTGCAACATCGATGCTTCATTTCCATCCAATTTGAACCGCACAGGAATTGGTCTCTGCATTAGAGACACGACTGGCAATTTTGTGCATGCTAGAACCTGTTGGTTGTCTCCCTACATGGCAGTCCGAGAGGGTGAGGCTTGTGCCCTTCTAGCAACTTTCAATTGGGTGTCACAGTTGGGGTTGGAATCTGTTATTTTCGAAATGGACAATAAAATGGTGGTAGAGGCACTTCATAAACCATCCAGGGATTTTTCAGAGTTTGACTCAATTATTGATGAATGTTCTAAGTTTCTAGTTAATTTTCCACTCTTTAAGGGAGAGTTTGTTGGAAGACAAGGCAATGGGGTTGTTCATTCTCTAGCTAGGGTGGCTCCATCTAATCTTTATCTTCATGATTATCATTATGTTCCTTCTTGTATTGCTTCCAACATTATTAATGAAATGGTATGAGCCTATTTATGTAACAAAATAAAAAATAAACAAGATTCTATAAATCAAGCCCACATATGTCTCCCGACTCAAACCACATTTCATCTGCATCTGAGAAACCAAATCATTCAATTTCAATGTGCATTATTTATTTAATATAATTTTAATGAAAATCCCCTCCCCTGCATATGTTGCCCAAAAATAATTTTCTTATGGTTTAGGCCCATTCTGGGCTCCCTAGTTCCATCACGCATAAATACCCTCGTAATCCCAACACTTTATATCCTTTCTCATTTTACTCTTCCCTCACTCTTTTTTTTTTTACCCCTTTCTCCATATGTTTTGCTCCCACCTCCCACCTCTCACAACACCACACTCCACACTTCACTTGAAGGGAATAGAGCATCCTTTGCATCATTTTTTTATATATAAAATTTTTTTGTGTTATATGGAAACTTGTATTATTTTTATAAGTGTAAAAAAAATGCAAGTTCCCCCACCTCTCACTTTTGTTTTTCGTAATTTTCGTTTCCGTAAAACTATATTCCCTTGGTTCAGCACTATAAATTGTAGATGTCGCATGACAATTTTTGAAGGAAAAAAATTAGTATCCAAAGGCTGATTTTTGGAGGACACAACCTCTTCAAAGGATTCGATCAAAAGGCTTCTCAAAAGAATTCGATCCAGAGCCTCAATCTTGAATGCCTCGTTAAAAGAAAATTCAAGAATGACTTCTCAAAAGGCTTCAAACAATGAACTTGACACCATCATAGAAACAGAGCTCGATAACATCCTCGCTGCTTTAAACAATTCAAACAAGAATGGCTTGTGGTAGCTGTTGTTGTGGCTCGCCATTACAGAAAAAGAAAGAAGAAAAGGAAGGGAGGTAAGAACTAGTGCTGGCTACGGTGAGAGACTTGTTTAATACCATGCTCTGCCTACGATAATACCATGAGAGACTAGTTTTCACCGTTGGATTCAAAAGCTCCCTACGATAACACCATGCTTTGCCTACACTGGATATTTTTCACTTCATTGTCCTCTCTCCCGCCTCCAATGCCGCCGCCACCCACCTCCACCCCTCTCGTCCGGCACCGCCAACCCCACCCCACATCCTCCCGCCTCTGCCTCTGCCATCGCCACCCCACCCACCACCTTGAACCTCAACCATCGCCATGAACCTCTCTCTCCATGGCACCTTTAGCCTCCCCACTGCCTCACTACCTCATTTTCAGATCGGGACTGCACAGCGGCGAGTGCGACGGGTCCGATCTCGGCTATTGAGTTGGAATCAGTGGTGTGGGCAGCGAGAATCTGGTGGTCCGTGATTGTGACGGCGAGGCAGAGATTGGCGACGCGGCGGCGAGTGGTAGTGACGGCGGACTCATGACTGTCACGAGAAGCTAGGGGCCATGGTTGTACATGAACCGCCACCTCGAGCCTCTATCCAACCCTCATCGTCACACCCGAGCTCACCACGCCACCGCCCTGAGTTGTATTTAGCATTTTTAAAAGTATTACACTTAGTTTTCCAATACAAACTTTCATTTTATAGGTTCATTAACCAATGCCCCCGGGACACTCGTTAGCAAGACCCTATTTTTATTAATAATATCTTGTAGCATATTTTATATTGTTAAAATTATATGAAATTTTAACTTATATGACAAGATCTTAGAAGCCATTAATTATCATGCCACAATTTGAGCTGATTAGTGTTGCATTGCTTATGTTTTTTTTTTTTTGTAGGAACCCATCGTAATTAGGTTTTTTGCTCCCCATTGGGTCCTTGAAGTATCCCACAAACTTAGATCCTTTGGAACCGCTATGAGACTAATATCCGCTCGGGTGTTTTGTCCAGGTTAAGGTTCTTCGTCCCTCTCCAAAGATATGTTCTGTGAGATTCGAACTCAGATCTTCCCCACAAACTTAGTCTGTGCAATCAACTGAGCCACTGGGTGTTGCATTGCTTATGTTGAGTTTGAGTCCAAAATATCGATCCAAAAGAATATCAAAGAGATGCTATATACATAAGATTGCAATTGGTAGTTATGAAGGAGAACCTTTAAGATGAATTGCTTTATGATATATGATAGTTTTTTTTTGTTAGGTAGGCAACTGCAATTGGTGCTTCCTGGAGTATTTAATGTTGTCCTCTCCCGTTTGATCAAACTTAGGGTGTATTTGGGAAAAATTATTTTTTTTTCCATTTTAGCTGTTTTTTAGCTAAAAAATTGTTTCAAAGATAATCTATTATGTTTGGCAATTAGCTTAAATTTTTAAAAAAACTTTGTTTTTGAAAAAAAAAACTGTTTTTTTTTTACCATCAGTTCCATTGGACTGTTGGATGGTTTGATTTTGATTATTTTTGCATCTCAAGGTTGCTTTCCCATCTTACCCCCTCTAGACTCCTTTGCAGCAGAATTACCCATTGCGCCATTTTCCAAAAGAATTTCCCAATAAACACCATTGAGTTCTTGAAACCCATTGAACAGTTCGTCAATCTAACATACAAAAGAGAAATTAATGATAAAACATATAGCAGAGAAAATTGCTTTAAGGGTGGTGAAATTGGTTCAAAATATTGATGTGAACCATTGAAGCGTGAAGGCAGGGCACACATGTGCTTTAATTGGGAAAGTGATACCAAGTTATTCAATTTTTTGTAATAGAAAAAAAAGTTATAACAAGATATAAAAAGAATTATTTTAACAAGTTTTAATGTTAAAAAAAACCATCAAATATTTATTAATCTAAATAAATAACTCCTGCCATTTTTCGTAATTTATCATGTAAAAGTGATTCTTTTGCACCATCCAAACGAAACAGATTATCTTAAAATCGCTTTTCTACAAATAGATCCAAACAAAAACAGATTCTAATTATAATGGATTATCACAATAATCGATTATACAAAAATCAATTATCAGCCTAATCTATTTTTTCCAGCTTTCCCAATCTTACTATTAACGTGGGAAGAGAAAGAAAGTAAAGCGTGTCAATAAACAAGTATTGTACGGGCAAAAGGGGAAGGAAGTTTTGAAATTGAAAAATAATCACGTTGAAAAAAATTAGCAGTCCTTGATGGAGGATGGTATAAAAACAGTTTTTTTATCCAAAAAAAAAAAAAACTTTTTTAACAAATTTCAACTAAATGCCAAACACATTAGATTATTGAAAAAACAATTTTTTATGTGAAAAATAGCTGAAATGAGAAATAATTCATCTTTCCCAAACACAATGTGTGTTTGGGAAAGATTTTTTTTTCCTCGTTTCAGCTGTTTTTTAGCTTAAAAAATGCTATTTCATAGATAATCTATCATGTTTGGCATTTTGCTTAAGTTTATAAAAAAGCTTTTTTTAGGGAAAAAAGCTGTTTTTATACCATATAGTTTTTTCTAGCTTAAGATTTTTGTGATTTGATTATTTTTCATTCTCAATACTCTCTTCCCTGTTTACCCCTACAAAACTAACTTCTAAACAAATATTATTAAGTTATACAAATAACTTCATACCCTTTTTCGTAATTTATTATATAAAAGTGATTTTTTTTGCACCACCCAAACGAAATAGATTATCTTAAAATCGATTTTCAGCAAACAGACCCAAACACAAATAGATTCTGATTATAATCGATTATCACAATAATCGATTATACAAAAATTGATTATCAGTATAATCTTTTTTTTCCAGCTTTCCCAAACACACCCGTACTCTTTCTTCCGCAAACGGCAATCCCCCACGATGAATGCTTTATTTTTTTCTTCATCGTATATACATAAAAAAATGTAACAAAATTATTTAACTTTTATAATAGAAAAAACTGATGTCAAAATATATAAAAATAAACATTTTAACAAGTTTTAATATTAAAAAAAAACATCTAATATTATTAATATAAACAAATATCTTCATACCCCTTTTTGTAATTTATCATGTAAAAATGATTTTTTTTGCATTACCCAAACGAAATAGATTATCTTAAAATCGTTTTTCAGCAAACATACACAAATTAAAACAGATCCCGATTATAATCGATTTTTACAATAATGATTATACATATAATCGATTATTAGCATAATCTATTTTTTTCAGTTTTTCCAAACACACTTTTAGTACTTACCCACAGGGCATTTTTTCTTTTCCTCTTTTTTTTTATGAAAAATTAATTTTTAACATTTTTTGTCGACTAACTTGATGTTTTGTCTATTTTTAAAGGTTTACTTAAAATTTTCACCTAAAGGACAAATGGATCAAACACTTCCTCGAATACTTGTAAGTTTTCATGTATTGAAAAAAATTAAAATACGTTAAAATGCAATTATTTTTAAACAACGAAATTGGTTTTAAGGGTCCTCTCATAAGGTATAGGTTTCAAATTAGGGGTTCAAGATGGGTCAAACTGTACAGGTTTTTTTTTTTATTATACAAATAAACTGTATAGGTAATAGATCATTCTAATATCCAATGTATATAAGTATGAATTTGATTTTAAAATTTTTTGTTCGGTGTTATCTTGGCCCACCTAGACCAGTCCAAAAATTAGCTAGCTTGATGTAGGCTGGCTCATTTTTCTTTTTTCCTTTTTTTATTTGTATTACTTGATATTGTCTTAACATGTACTATATTATAATAGTGTTTCGTGGGGTTATTCACTTGTGACAAATATATAGATATGACCATAGTTAACAAGTTTATTTTGTATTAGAGGAACTTATAAATTTAAATTAGTTATTCATGTGTAATGTAGGTTTATGTTATAACGATGGTTCACAGGAGATTTATTTATTTATTTTTTTGTTATAAGCAAACAATATGTATAAATAAGAGTATATAAGGAATACTCTAATTCAGTACATCATTGCACTTTTTCATATTTTTTTTGTTTGGTTAAAGTACATCTTTGCACTTTACAATCCAGTCTAAGATCATTAGAGATAAAATGATAGATATTTTTTTAGGTTGCAAGTAGTAGGTCACATTCTTCTTATTTTATTTATTTTAAGGCTACTTAATTATTTTTTTCATTTCATTTTTATCACGGTTTTGAAATATATTTTTTTAAAAATAAATAAATAATGTGAGCCAATGAACCAGCTCCATTCTGTTTGCAACTTGCAAATGGTTGGAATAGCAGATTATTAACTCACAACTAAATTGTCCTACCGCAACTAAACCAGATCAAATCAGATTTGGGTTTAAGAAAATAGATAAATGAAAAAATATCAAATCAAATTTGGATTAAACCAAACTCATCTATATACACCGGTACTATAAGCTAATCGCGCCTCATATATACGTGTATGATTAAAATAATGTAGGCTTAATTACTTTGTAGGTCTCTATACTTTTTGAGAATTTTTAAATAGGTCTATATACTTTTAAAATTTGTAATTAGGTCCCTGAACTATTATTTCATTTGTAATTAGGTCCCTATACTAAAAAAAAATTGTGATTGGGTCCTCGAACTTTTATAAAGTTTTCAATTGGGTCCCTGAACTAAAAAAGTTTTTAATTGAGTCCCTGAACTTATATAAAATTTTCAATGGAGTCCCTGGGGTAGGGTTCCGTGAAGAGGTCTTTAAGTCTGCTGATGTTAAACGTGACCTGAAATTCCCCCAAATTTGTATTTAGGGTTGCAGGAGACCAAAATGTTGAGTCAGAAAACCAAAACTTTACCCGTGATTGCTTTTCCTCCATCTGAACAAATAGTTCATTCCTTCCCGATTTATGTTTTATGCTTGTATATCCCTTCCTTGAAATAATTTCGTCCAAAATAGTTTCTTCACTTGCAACTTACTACATCTCACTTCATCTTGTTACATCTTGCTACATTTTATTGTGACAATATCTCAAGGTTCATCTTCCACCAAAACTACTCTTACATAGCCAGCTTGGATGAAATCAGTTATATTCCGTCCAATTCAACATACCACTAACGAATTTTATAATTTAGGGACCCCATTGAAAATTTTATATAAGTTCAGAGACCCAATTAATTTTTTTTTAGTTCAAGGGCCCAATTGAAAACCTTATAAAAGCAATTACAAATTTTTTTAGTATAGGGACCTAATTACAAATGAAATAATAGTTTAGGGACCTAATTATAAATTTAAAAGTATAGGGATCTATTTAAAAATTCCCAAAATATATAAGGACGTATAGAGTAATTAAACCAATAATGTATTGTAATGGAAAAGTACGGTAGATGCCCAGCAGAAGAGTAAGAAGAAAATTTACCAAAAAAAAAAAAGAAGAGTAAGAAGAAATAAAACAGTATGTGGGTCGTAAACCAAAAAAAAAAAAAAAACAGAAAAGGTAACAGTATGTGAGGTCGGCTTAAAACGTGTTCTATCATATGACCATTTTAAACCGACTCAAGTTTCTGCGGGTCCAGTTGTGAATGTCAAAATAAACTTGTGGGCAAAATTGGGTAGGCACAGCGTTTAGTTTGTGCACAGTACACATTTTTTTGTTATTAATATACATAAAAATAACTTCAACCCAAATTTATGGAATCTGGATTTACCACATCCCTCCGGCCCCTGGATCTATTTATACTATATATATTTATGGATAATCTTCACTGAATTTTATATTATGTGTCATCATCTTAGAAAAATATCATTTAATGCAAATCCAATAATAAAACTCAAGGGCACAAATCAATTAATAATATTATTTAAATCAATTAATAATATTTTTAAAATAATATTATAGATAAATATATTTTCTAAAAATTATTAACTTACATCGGAAAGAGAAGAAATAAATCTATCTATCTATACTTTATACATTTAGGAATAACCTCATTGAATTCTATGCCATATGTCACCATTTTAGAAAAACATCATTTAATGCAAATCCAATAATAAAACTCAACGGCACAAATCAATTGATAATATTTTTAAAAATAATATTATAGATAAATATATTTTCTAAAAATGGTTAACTTACATCGGAAAGAGAAGAAATAAATCAAATAAATTTTCAAGAAAAAATAAAATTAATAATATGATATATAAATATATTTTATAAAATCTTCTATACTATATACATTTAGGAATAATCTCATTGAATTCTATGTTATGTGTCATCCTCTTAGAAAAACACCATTTAATGCAAATCCAATAATAAAACTCAAGGGCACAAATCAATTAATAATATTATTTAAATCAATTAATAATATTTTTAAAATAATATTATAGATAAATATATTTTCTAAAAATGGTTAACTTACATCGGAAAGAGGAGAAATAAATCTAACTATAATCTATACATTAAGGAATAACATCATTGAATTCTATACCATGTGTCATCATCTTTAAAAAATATCATTTAATGTAAATCCAATAATAAAATTCAAGGGCACAAATCAATATATAGTATAGATAAGCCAGCATCTTATATGAATTGACACGATAATGGACCATTTTGGTTCAAGCAATGTATATAAGACAGCATTTTGGTATTGGAATTTATTATAATATAAACCAAACTGCAAACTAATATGACTTGAACAAAATTGGTTCTTGATTTGCAAATCTATTACATGACTTAAACCAAACTGAAAACTAGTTTAGTATGAGCTAAGGGTATAACGAGTAAGCTAACATAACAACTAACATACAAACATTTGCCTATTCCTAATATGACTTAAATTAAGCTAGAAACTGAAAATTTGTTATATATAAAAGCCAGTCAAACAATAAATGAGTATTGATAGAAGGAGAACCTATGTCGACATCGACGTGTATTAATGTATATGAATAAAAGAAAAATATGAATTGTATATTGAATAATAATTTTCAATTACAGAGACAGAAGTGTTTATATAACACCTCTGGTTTGAAGAAAGGGAAATTGACTTAGTCAATAGGATAAGAGACTAAGTCTTAAGCTAAGATCCTAACTAACATATAGATCAATATTAACAAACTAACAGAATGGTTAAAAACAGAATTATCTATTAATCTAATAACGTGTTCTGTATCTAGGGAGAGAGGCAAGCTTGGGATATTTGGTACCAAATTTCCAGTGTCTACGTGGATTCCTCATCTGTTTTTTGCTTGGGAGTTATAATATGGACCGTTGAATTAATTGAATGGTGAAAATTATCTATGAATTCAGTGATTGCAGGAATGTACAATTGTAGTAAATCCAGATCCAAACTTATGTACAAGAAAAGCTTTTCAAAGGTCAATCATTTATCAAGACAGATAAAAGGTAAGGTAAGCTAATAGAAACTACGTACAAACCTTAGAATCTCTAGGTGGTTTCAATTCAACCCACCAGTACGTTTAATCTTACATCACCTAGATATATAATTTAAATAGTGCTTATAAGGCTTAAATAATCCTTACCTTAAAAGCCAATTTTGTAAATTTGAGTTAGGCTTCAACTCAAATTCTATATTTACAGGGGACACATCAATTTAGAGAAGGAAATTAAGGTCATTAAACCATATCTGAATGAACAGAATTAAAAATTAGTTATCAGTCATATGATCATTTAAAAAATTTGCATAACTTCTCATCATTCATGTATGATTCAAATATCTACATTTGTTTTTCTTACAAGTATAAAAATACCACTCTCACCTGATATATAAACTCTCGTATAAAAACACCCTCTCACTTTATAAATTGCCATACGTGTGAACCAAGCATTTTTCATATACAAATTGTAAATTCAAAGGACAGTTAAAATGTCTTTCATTTCGTCAAATTAAATCCATTGGTATCCTAAATGTTCTAACAACTCCTGTTCATAATGAAACTCCCCAAACTTTTTTTGTTATCCTGTCTTATTCTAACATTCTTGCATTCCAGACTGAGGAAATAAGAAAAGTCACACCCAAAACTTAATTAATTAAGGTAAAAGTAGTATACGATTACCATGCACTCGGTGGTCAAAAGCAAGAAAAAAAGTAGCATAAAGTTCAAAAACAATGTTTTGTGGACATAGTCTAGAGGGAGAGCTACCTGAATTGGATAATCCGTAGTAAAATAACACCACTGGGTTCACGCTGCCCCTAATATATACCCCACTGAAAACATAACTCTTACCAAAAAATATTATAAATACCCAGTAGTTTTTGTGCCATTTCTTAAAAACCTTCTTCTTCCCCCCTTTCTCTTCTTATAAGTTGCGCTACATAAACTATACATTATACTTCACATTATTCACTTCTTGCTGATGGAGGTAGAGCACCCCATGTTAGCAGAGAAATCCATATTTGCCGAGCCAAACATAGCTCAAAGTCAGAGCAAGGCTAGTGATGAAGTGACCCCTTTATCCAAAACAAGCATATCAGAAACATCTCATGATTTTTGCAACCACTCAGAGTCCTTCAAGAAGCTTGTAGAGATGAGTTTGCCGTGTAATGAATCTGTGGATAAAAAACTGTCTTGGTTGCGGACCCAGATCGTAGGAAATGATGCAGAGCTCGATTCTCCATTTGGAAGACATAAAATTGTCTATGCTGATCACACGGCTTCAGGACGCAGCCTTTACTACAATGAAAACTTCATCGTAAAACATCTTCTTCCTTTCTATGGTATGTTACTGACATCATGTCTCAATCAACTATATACTTTCATAGATATATGCTCTGAGTCATCAACTACTAGATGAAGTCACGTGAATTATTTTTATATATAGGCTACGTAGGTTGCAACCTTTTCCTTCATAGTTCTGATTATATTTCGGTAGTAAAAATGTTTTGTGACAAAAAATCTAAAAAGGAGAATCTTAACCAGTACCCGATACCAGGGACGGAGCCAGAAAATTCATATGAGGAGGGACAAGATCAAATATACATATAATGAAATAGCAATAAAAAAGATCAACTAATATATAGAAGCAAACTTTATGAAACAAATTTGTTATATGATTAACAACTTAATATTATATAAATTATTCAGACAGATCTAGGTTAATTGGCAGGATATTTACAATTTTGTGCATGCTTTCCAGAATTACATAACAAAGTATCAATGTTAATTGTTCCTTGTTCGATCCTTATGGTTTTAGAAGGATGTAATTTAATAGATTACTCAACAATATTTTTAACATTACTATTTGAAATTAAAATTGGTGGATTAGAATATGTTTTATCATTTATTCTCTCTTTTCACTTGAAAATTGAGTTATTATTCTTCTTAAATATTACTCAACCACTGAACCTCAAAAATGATTTTTGTAAAAATATTGTTGTATTAAAAACAAGATTAAATAATTCAAAGCAAATTCATCTTTCAAAAATTATATATCTTAGTCATATTTAGGAAAAAAATTGTATATATATCTTAGAAAAAGGAATATATAAAAAACTTGAGGGGGGCCATGGCAACCAAAGGTCCCCCTAAATCCGCCCCAGCCTGGTATCAAGAATAGCAAGATTTTATGGGGAAATGATGTATTTATTGATCTTAAAAGTTGTACATTTAGTTTATCCATAAACTCTTGCTTTTTTTGGAATCCTTAACCAATGTCCTAAGGGTACTAGTTAGTAAGGCCCATCAAAAAATGGGACAACAATTAATAACGGTTAGTGCTATTTAAAATCACGATTAATAATGTGTTGAACTTGATCAATGGATCGATACACATGTAATAGATGTAGTAACTTGTTAATTTAAAACTACATTAATGATGTACAAAATCTTAGTTAATACAGCTCAGTGGATAGTTAGTGAGTTAAGCCATTAACAAAGTTCAACACGTCATTAACCACGATTTTGAATATCGTTAACTGTTTTGTCGATTTGTTGTCCCATTTTTTTGATGTCCAAATAATAGAACTTGTTTGGTAGTAACCCTTACCTTAAGATGGCCCATGTTGCTCAAACGTTTCCAGATTTGTCATGCAAATTACATATAGAAGACATATGAAAGTGTAAATATGAGAGCATTTCTTTGAGCTTTGCTATTTCCTGTATAGGTAATACTCACACCTGTGATAGTTACGTGGGAAGCAGAACAACAAAGATGCTGCATGAAGCAACCGAGTACATTAAGAAATGCTTAGGTGGTGGAGAAGACGATGCAATCATGTTTTGTGGCTCAGGCACAACAGCAGCTATCAAAAGACTCCAAGAAGTAATGGGAATTGCTGTGCCTTCAATTGTGAGAGAAAGACTGTTAAAGAGCCTCAGCACAGAAGAAAGATGGGTGGTTTTTGTTGGACCTCATGAGCACCATTCCAACCTCCTTTCTTGGAGGCAAAGCTTGGCTGAAGTGGTAGAGATTGGCATAGATGACAAAGGGTTGCTGGACATGGATTCTCTAAAGCAACAACTTGAGTCCTATAAATGTACCAATAGACCCATGATAGGGTCTTTCTCAGCTTGTAGTAATGTCACAGGAATCTACTCAGACACACGAGCAATTGCTCAGCTTCTTCACCAGTACAAAGGCTATGCATGCTTTGATTTCGCTGCAAGGTACCTTAGTTAGAATTGTAGACATCCATGTATTCTTCTTTGACTTTGTGTTGTAGAAAATTTAAAGCTTAGTAATGGTTTTGTTTGTTGGTTTAGTGGTCCATACGTGGAGATTGACATGAGGTCAGGGCAAAGAAATGGCTATGATGCTGTGTTCCTAAGTCCACATAAGTTTCTTGGTGGTCCTGACTCTCCTGGAGTGCTCCTGATGAACAAGGCCCTCTACCAGTTAAGATCTTCACCACCATCCACTTGTGGAGGTGGAACTGTGAATTATGTCAATGGCTTCAATGAAAAGGTAAATCACCATTCTCATGTTGGAAATTTTGGAAAATCATTCACCAAGTTATGCCTGTAGGAATATCTAGATAAAAGTAGGAATTTTAAGCATCTGTGGAGGTAGCAACTTGCAGATGTTGAATCTGTAAAATGCAAATGGTGAGGAAATTTGGCTATTTTTATAGATATGTGGTAAAACTAAGGGTTTGGTTCCTGCATTCAAAAATTCACACATACGCACATTCACACATTAATGTACCATTGGATCAATCATTAAAAGTATTTGAGGAAGCCTAGGATTGATCCAATGGTGCATTATTATATGAATGTGTGATTTTTTTGAATGTAGGGGGAGAGGGTTTTTGGAGTTGTCCTATGTAGCCTTCACAGTACTATTGATCAGGTTATGGGAATTTTTATGCCAACCTACTTATAACATAACCAATAAAATGCTTGAGGTGTATAGGTACCAATTCATATGCACATTCTTATATGTTGCAAAACGTTTTAGAATTAATTTTCCCTCCACTTTTTCTTCATACAAACTTCTTTGATCATCATCAACTCTGGTTCACCGATGCAGGATACATTATACTTGGAGAACATAGAGGAAAGGGAAAATGGGGGCACCCCACCAATAATCCAGACAGTAAGGGCAGCATTGGCATTTTGGGTGAAAGAGTACATCGGCTGTGAAGAGATTGAAAAAAGGGAACAAGGGTACATTAACAAAGCACTTCAGAGGCTCATCTCTAACCCCAACATTGAGGTTCTGGGAAACTTAAGCACCAAGCGACAAGCTATAGTGTCGTTTCTCATCTACTCTACCACCAATTCTTCCTCAGCTGGTTGGGGGAATGAGTGGCATGAAGATAACCATGAAAATGAAGGGAAACTTGATTTGTGGGCAGAAATGGGGAACAAAAGAGGTAAGCCACTTCATGGACCTTTTATTGCAGCATTGCTCAATGACCTCTTTGGCATCCAAGCTCGTGGTGGGTGTGCTTGTGCTGGACCTTATGGTCACCAATTGCTCCATATGAACAAATCAGAATCACTTGCAATTAGATCATCAATTCAAGAGGTAAAAATCATTCAATCATCAAATTCTTATGTAGTGCTGAAGTAACAATATTATTGCTATGTACCAATAATGTGTACACCACCTAAGATACAATATTAAAAATGTTGTTAAAATGAGAGATAAGGGTGGCACAGATTGAATGACAAAGCAGCTTTTTAAAATAAAACTTGTTTACTACCTTTTTTTTGTTGGAACCTACCGTATTTAGGGTCTTGGGCTTCCCGGTTGATCAAAGGAGTATCCATATATTTAAATTCTTTGGATCCGCTATGAAGCTAAACTTGTTTATTACTTTGAATAGGGCTATGTTGGAGTAAAACCTGGATGGACCCGAGTTAGTTTTCCTTATTACATGGATGAAGATGATTTTGAGTATATTCTTATTGCCATCGAGTTTTTAGCTGTATATGGCCAAAGATTCCTTCCTCTGTATAGCTTCAATTTGAGAAACGGGAGCTGGAGAATGAAGACCGAGGAATTTGAGGCACTACTTAAGAATAACAATTGCAACTTTCCTGATCATTTGTTGGGAAAAACCAAGGTTTCAAATTTGGGTCCGAAACCAAAATCTGGGCCGTCACGACGACCACGATTTAAAACATTGGGAAAAACTCCGGAGGAAGTAAACAACGATGTGCAAGAAGGAAGAGACTACAATGTTGTTGTTAAACAAGATGGGGAACTGAGAAGGAATGAATCATACTTCGATGCAGCTAAATTTGTTGCTATTGCTAGTAAGCTCCCCAAGTTCCCTTTTGAGGGTATACTCCAGGGAAATGTTGATCCTAATATCCTCTGCTTTAGAGTTTGATTATTACATCAGTTATTGATATACATGTATTTTATGACGTTTTCTATTTCTTTTATACGATGGATAAAAATACAATCAATATTTCCAGTCACACTTCCGCGTCTATAGACTTCAAATAGCAAAATGTTTAAGTATTTTATGCTGACAAAATAATGTTAACACAATTCATCATCTCTTCAATTCGATCATGAGTGGGAGCGCAACATACAGTCCAAACTTTGTGAATGTATGAACAAGGATATTTTTCAACTAGTGATCTATTGACCGAATCACAAGTAAAATGTATCCAATGAAAACTATATCATTTAATATATTAAAACTAAAAAAAATACACTTTTCATAAAATATTTTTTTCATTTCTATTATTTAAGAAGCACCCTTAAAACACTCAGGCAGTATTTGTTACTAATTTTAAAAAGATATTTCCGGGAATATTAGTATGAGAATAAATTTTTTTCATAATTATTGACAGATATAAAAGATTATTGAGAATAAAATTAGTGAATGACAATTAAAAACTTGAGAAAATTCTATCCTCACATGTGAAGGTGGAAAAGAAAGAATCCTGAAAAAATATAGTTTACCGAGAATAAAACATTCTCGTAACCAAAATGCACCTCATTAGAGAAATCTGTAAACAAAAAGATAAAATCTGGTAACTATTCAACTCATGGAACCTAACATAGTCCACATTTTATCACATCTGAATTTTTAATTGTCTTTCTCTAATCAATGTCTTAAAAGCAACCAGAATTTCCTTTATTGATTTTTTTTAAAAGATTAGGTAGGCAAGCTTCCTCCAAGAAATTTAGTTCTAGCAAGTATATATAAATAAAAAATGTCTCTCGTTTCACAAATTGCTTCCTCCAATTTCACACGATCTTTTAATTTTTTTTAACATAAACATAAATAATAAAATTTCTTAATTTAAATTAAGGTAAATGCCCATTTTGGTCCCTAACAAAAAACACGATGCCTATTTCAGTCATTGACAAAAAAAAAAAAACACCCCGTTAGTCCCTGATAATTACTAACGTGGGACAATTAGTCCCTCCATGACTTTCGTTAGTCAGCATCCGTTACTAAAATATCCCACGATACTAATTATCAGGGACTAATTAGTCTCACTTTAAATATTGTTAGAGACTATAATGTTTTATAGTAATTATTAGGGACTAACCACGTTAGTAATTGTCAGGGGCTAACGGGATAGTTTTTTTTGTTAGGGATTAAAATGAGCACCACATTTTTTATCAGGGACCAAAATTGCCATTTACCCTTTATATTAATAATTGTTTTACCTAACATGAAGACCCTAATATCAGGTGCAATCTTGCAATATTCAAATTTTTTTTTTTTTTGGATGAAATCTTCCAATATTCATTTTTTCTTCTTGTTATTACATTTTTCATGGTTTAATTAAGTCGTATCGTCTGTCAAAAAAAAAAAAAATTAAGTCGTATCGTACTTCACCTTCGTCGTCTTTCTCACTCCGGAAAAAAGTAATGACGGCTACCACCAAACGTTGCCACCACACGCGACCACCACCCAGCTAACGTCGTCGTTTTACACAAACTGCGAAGATCCATTCCCAAATTCGATTCAATTCATTTCCACGCTCATGCACAGTTAGAAGAATCAGATTCATATTCTCAACGCACGCGCAATTTCGGTACCTTCCTTTCGTCCAATTCAAAGTTGCTTTGCAATTTTCCAGGCGAATTTCCCCATTTTTTCATCTCCAGCTTCAGTTTTCGAAGCCCTAGCTTCCCGTGAATTTCCGCTATTCGCATAACTGGTACAAGGGTTTCTGCTCAATTTCGTGGTTCTCAGATTCTGCTGTAACGTCTGAATCAGACAATTGGTGAGAGCGGTAATATCGATCTGTGGTATTATTAGGGTTTTTGGCGAAGGTTTTAAGGATTTATAGGGTTTATATAGAAATATTAGCATGATATAGTTGTTTTGATCCAATTGAAATTAGGGTGAACCTTTGATGATGGTAGAGTGAGGATGGTTAGGCTGTTAGGGCTTACTATTGGGCATGCAGAGGAACCCAGGGAAATCACGTCGAGGTCAAACCTTACCAGTGAGTCTAGTGAGAATGGCTGGCTCATCAGGTTCTTCGATTCGGCGTTCTTCTGCGAGTGGATTGCTGTTAGCTACCTGTACAAGCATGATCACGCCGGGGTGCGTGATTATCTATGTAATAGGATGTATACTCTTCCCTTGCAGGGGATTGAGAGTTATTTGTTCCAAATATGTTACATGATGATACACAAACCAAGCCCCTCCTTGGATAAATTTGTCATAGACGTGTGCTCCAAGTCACTTAAGATTGCTTTGAAGGTGCATTGGTTCTTGTTGGCGGAGCTCGAGGACTCTGATGATAATGAAGGGATTGGTAGAATTCAGGATAAGTGTCAGATCGCGGCCACCTTGATGGGCGAGTGGCCACCTTTGATTCGGCCTCATATTGAACCTCCAAGTCCTGGAAGCAAGAACCAAGTTTTGAATAGGCTACTGTCGTCAAAACAGCGATTGTTGTCACTAACATCCCCACCGCCTACTCAGAAATCCTCACCATTCTCAACATCTTCATCAGGAAATAATTTCCAAGAGGATGGTAATCCACAGTCCCCTGATGAGAACAAGATATTTAAGAAGTTTATGCCTAGTCCAAAGGTGAGAGATGCTTTACTTTTTAGGAAGTCAGTAGACAAAGACGATGATACTTCTGAAAAGGATGGGTTTTTCAAGAGATTTTTAAGAGATAGCAAAGGTGATGATGAGCCGGGCCTTAAAATTCGAGATGCATTTTCCTTTCGGAAGTCCTCTGAGAAAGATGATGAAGACTCGGAAAAGGATAGTTTCTTTAAAAGGTTCTTAAGGGACAGTAGAGGTGATGATGAAGACTCCGAAAAAGATGGCTTCTTTCGAAGGCTCTTGCGGGACAGTAGAGGTGAGGGTGAGGATTCGGCCTCAAGTTCAGAGGGATTTTTTAAGAGATTGTTTCGAGATAGCAAGAATGATTCCGAGGATAGAACACGCACTAAAACAATGGAAGACGAAGAGAAAGATGGATTTTTCCGGAAGTTTTTCCGGGAGAAATCTGAAGATAAGAAGGATGGGAGTGATAGGAATGATGACGGAGATATTGCTAATTCTGAAGAGAAATGTGCAAAATCTGCTGAGGAGTATGAAAAAGAAGGGTTTTTCAGGAAATTCTTTAAGGATAAATTTGAGGACAAGAAAGATGCAAATGATAAAATTGAAGAGGGTACTGCTAATGATGCGGAAGAAGAGCCCTTTGAGTTTTCCCTGTTCAAAAAACTATTTCGTGTGCACCCAGAAGATGCTAAAAGTAGTCCGGCCAGTGAAAGCAACAACAATGGTGGCTTATTTGAAAGTAGTCCTGGTACAGAGACTTTTTTTCCGCAAATTGTTCAAAGACCGTGACCGTTCAATCGAAGATTCAGAGCTATTGGGATCAAAGAGGCAGAAAGAGGTATGTTGAATATTTGTTAATTTCTTTGGTGAAATTAGAAGTTAAACCCAAAAAGTTTGAATCCAACACGTATTCACAGGCACATAATCTTTTCTTTTCAATCATAAAATTGCTTAAAGGCCCTGTGTGGCATCTTGATACAAAGTCTGTTTACGGTGGCCATTTGGGCTCTTACTTTGCCTACATTTTTGTAATAGCTACTTGACTGGATAACTGCACGCATTTCACCCTTCTCCAAAAGGAAATGCAAAATTTCCTTTATTTTTTCAGTTGACGCTTGCAATGTTTAACATGGGACCCTGTAAAAATATTCACCTGTCTGTTAAGACCCAGAAAGCCTTTATATGTTGGCTTTCAATGTTTAAGGCCTAGCCTTTTTTAAATTCCCTATTGAGCAGTGGAATGCTTTTGAATTCCACTACATGCAATGAAGATGGCCTTGCATTAGCACTTAATTTGGTGTCACTGGAACAGGGTATTCTTAAGGGAAATAATCAGTTCAGTGCAACATAACCAAAGTGCATGCCCTTTTTCTATCATACTCCATAGCGAACATAATAACCAACTGCTTTCCTATGGTTAACTACATAACTTGGCAGTCATCCCTGGTTGGCAGTTCTTATCAAATAAAAACTCCCTGGCTGTGCCATTTTCTTTTTCTACTCCTATTTAATTGATATATGTTCTCTAGCGTCGGGAATGACTTCTACTTATCCATTCCATAGTATATTCAATTGATGTATTTTTATGAAATGATAAATGTGATGAAAAACATGTGCATTCTTTAAGAAATCAATTTCAATGAATGACGGTATAATCAGTAGCAGTTGTATCTTAAGCATGACATATTGAATGCTTTATTCATGATGCTTCTTATTGTAGTCGTCGGTTAGAGAACAGTACTGTTAGTCTGTTATTTTTAATACATTTTGAGCCAATGAGGGTTGGTGCAACTGGTAGGATCGAACAACGTTGACAAAAAGGTCTTAATTTTGATTCTGGCCCATGGTCCTTCATAGGTAGGTCATCTATACGAATCATTATAAGCTCTCGCTGTTGACATGCCCTAACCTTAAAATGGCACAACCTCCCCTCTCCAGACTTTAGTACATAAAATAAAGTAGTGATGCATTCTGAAATTTATTTTCATTACTTCTTTATGTTCTCACTAGTTTTTAATATTAGATAAAGGGTAATTTCCTTTATATCGGATTGTTATGCCTCATTTGGGTGTTATCATACTAATTTGGTAGATGCATCCTGGATCACCAAAGCAACAAAGTGAGAAATCAAGCACAAAGCCCCCACTTCCAACTGGTCCGTCTCAGTTCCGGAAAGGGGCTTACCATGACTCGTTGGAGTTTGTGAGGTCATTATGTGAGACATCATTTGGTTTAGTGGATATATTTCCAATTGAAGATCGCAAAAGTGCTCTGCGTGAGGTTATTTCTGTTCTATTTTTCTTTGATTTTTTTTTTCATCTAGTTGACAAAGTTAGAGATGGAACTATGTTTGTATTCTATGTACATGTTTATTCCTTTTCCATTCGAATGTTTGACTCATTCTTTGTTATTTCCATGTTTCTAGTCACTTGTGGAGATCAATTTACATGTAACAGAGGCTCAGAATACTGGAGGTACTTCTCAACTACTATTCATATTATTTTTGTGATGTTCATTTAGGGCAATGCATTTCTCTCTATTGTATTTTTCAAGTGAGCAGGTTAAATGTTATTTCCAAAGAGTAGCTTGAAAATTTCAGTGGTAGTAGTAATGCTACTTTTGTCGGTTTCGAGTCAGACTTTGCATGCGTGTTTTCTTCTTCCTTATGGATATTTATAACAAAATAAATGGGTTGGTTGTCTAGAAGCAGAACTTTATCTGTAGAAAAAATGGTGAAATTTCCCATACATCTGACATTGCTTTAGTTTTTCTTTTTCACTTCTCCAAGACTTTAATATTTAGAAACTATGCTATCTATTTTCTCTTTGCTGTGGGCCCATTTCTAAGACGATCTTCTGGTAAGTTTTTTGTTATGTGATTAGAATTGTTGTCTGTTGCTAGTTCTTTACTGTAAATATTTTAGGAACCCAGGATTGAAATGGAGAAAAAGAAAGAAAGATTTATTACTTGGCTGAAAATGTACAAAACAAGGAGAGTGATCTCCTCAATGGTTTCCCCTTCACAAAGGGTTGCCTCTTTTCCAACTGAGCATTTGCTCAATTATTATAAAGCTAAAAAAGTCTGAATGAATTCCCTCTACTCTTATTCTCCCTTATTATTAACCTCTCCCACTTATATGTCCATTTTAGGTGTGCTATTTAAGTTACTCATTTCCTATTGCTCTTATGGTAAGTAGATTTCACTTATCTTCTTGCTCCTACCCGAATCTTGCTTGTCATATATTTCTAGGAGTTTGTTTTCCATTGGGAAAGGGCATGTATCGTGTGCTTCACATACCTGAAGATGAAGCTGTTCTCTTGAATTCTAGGGAGAAGGCACCTTACCTGATCTGTGTTGAAGTTTTGAAATGTGAAATGCCAAGGTATTACTCGGATAATATGTCTCTTGTGTTTTGGAAAATAGTAGTTGCTAAAGCAAAAAAGCATATTAGTGATATATTTCCCTCCTTGCAAATTATTTGTTATAGCAATTCCAAGGAGACATCCAGTTCTCAGAAACTTTCTCGAGGTGGAATTCCTTTGGCAAATGGAGATGCTCTCTTGCAAAAACCACCACCCTGGGCTTATCCATTATGGACAGCACAAGAGGTGTATCGAAATAGCAATGATAGGATGTCCAGTTCGACTGCTCAAGCAATTGACCAGGCAATGACCCATGTATCTGAGGCAAAAATCAAATTTGTTAGTGTGAATCTTTCAGTGGAAACACAGTTACATGGTCAGCCAGAGAATACTGTAGTGGCTGATCTATGTGGTGGTAGTCGGCATCCTGCTTCAATTTATAAAAAGCGTGTACATGAAGTGACGGATGCCGGACATGAAAGTGATTTGGAGTGGGTACGAGTAGTGTTGACGGCTGATCCTGGGGTTAGATTGGAAGAGATTGAGGAGCAAGCACCACCTCGGAAGAAGGAACATCGCCGTGTTCCAAGTACAGTGGCAATAGAGGAAGTAAAGGTGAGTTTTTTATTATGATATTGATGCTGCTATTCACATTATTTTCCTCACTTTGAGCTTTTTTTTTTAATCTTAATTTGGTGTCAGACTTGGCAAAGGTCTTTATTTTTTTTGATAGAAGGACTTGGTAAAGGAGGTCAGCTAAGTTTCCTTAACAAATTAGTTTTCATATACCTATTGATCTGGTTCCTCCAAGCATTGCACTACCTTAGTAACTACGATGAAAGAAATTAATGTCATGGATTTTCAATATTTCATTGATCATTGGGTCAATAACAATTGGTTTTCTGTCCAAGGTTATTAAAAAGTGCGCGCTGCATTTTAGTGTAGCCAAAAAATCCATTTGTTTTGCATCTTTTCATTTTTAGATCCAAGGGAGATGTTCATTGTTCACTATCATATATCAAATTCCTGCTGGTTCATACAGTCTGATTCCAGTTTCCCTTTAGTATACCAGCAGAATAAGTGTATTTTTCCACTCCCCTCGATTCTACAAAAGAAGAGGAAGTGTCGTTAACCTTCTCCGTGTTGACAATATTTTCTCGTGTTTTCATAATTATTAGATGTATTTTTTATGACAAGGAGGAGCTAAAATTGTTTATTGCTTATAATATCAGGAACCTTCAACAAACATGGATAAGATATTTATAAACCCTCTTTGCTCTTTCCTCTTCATTCCCCCCTATAAAGTACTAAGTACTAGTTCTGACTCTACTGTACTTATTTAATGTGGTTGAAACTGTTTTATGTCTTCTGGCTCTAAAACTAATACATATAACTTCCAATATATGTTAATCCTTTAGCTTGAAACTTTTTAATACCATTATATTAGTGTCTGTAGGCAAGTGTATTACTCAGATGATAAGTTGTACATGTCTAGCTTCTGTGAATTACTGAATTATAAAGACCTCTGATCCTAAAATTGATGCTCTATCAAGTTGTTTCAACTGCATTAATTACACCGTTTCAATGCATATGGAATCATGTCTGCTAGTCAGTACAATAGAATTAAAAGATGCTCTAATGGGTGTTGCAAATTTGAATGTACTAGTTAGCTTATCATGTGTTTTGTGCATGATTTGTAATCTTATAGAATGTATGAGCATAAGAGCAATTGAGCATATAATTGCACTTAGAATGATGTTATTACAGGTAATGGAAGTTTAAGGAAAATATTGGGTCACGGATCATGTAATCGAGATGGCATAGTAAAGAACTCAAAATATTGAACTATTTCATATAAGTAGGATGTAGGCTGCGGATGTCAACCAATAGTGCGGGTTATTTAGAAAATTGACTAGTGAAAGATTCTCCCTTTAACACCATGACATGTAATATAAACAAATGATGGCTGTCAATTGGGATTATACCTTATGACATCTTGCTTGCCCGTGTCTTTGTTTGACATTTCCCAGTCTGTGTTACAATTTATTTTTGTGTGTTGTAATTACAATGAACGAAAAACAATTAATCACTAGGGCGGTTATTCAATTCCAGATAAGTTGCCAAAATGAACTGAATAATAACCACTACACCTCCTCCCAATTGTAATTTTGTATTTTTATTCAACATTTGAAACTTTGGTAGGCTGCGGCAGCTAAAGGGGAAGCACCTCCTGGACTCCCTTTGAAAGGTGCTGGTCAAGATTCATTAGATGCACAACCAAGGGTAAGGCATAATTGTGGAAGTGTAGTTTTATTCAACCTTAGGGATGTGGAATTTTCACATATGACATGATTCCTCTTAACAGGCGAATGGAATTACTCCCAAAGCCAGTGATGCCTTGTCTGGTGAACTTTGGGAGGCAAAGAAAGAGAGAATACGCAAGGCTTCCATATATGGAAAGTTACCTGGTTGGGACTTGCGATCCGTAAGTGCATTTATTATTAAGCAAAAGATTTTTCTTTATTTTGTAGTTATTTACTTATTTTAAGACAAACTCAAAATATAAATAAAAAAGAAATGCTCAGAAGGATCTCTTGATCCATTGTATTTTACTATCTAAAGGAAAATATCAGAATTTATAAATCTTGCATTTTAAATCTGTTGTTTCCTTAATTTCTTACTGAAATATTGACTCGAGTCAAGATCATGTTTGTAAATGTGGGTTGTAAGTTGAGAATGTTGTACAGTTACACATCATACTTCTTGCTTGAGGTTCAGTGCATTGGATTGGATCGTGGGCAGAAAATATTGCTGCCAAAGTATTTTCAAATTTCTTTTTAAAATTGAACTTGAAATTTTGTAACAAAAACAAAATAAACTTGAAAATATCAGTGAAAAATAATATCGAAAGAGTTTTCCCATGTTTTGTGAAAAATACGTAGTAGATTTTGGATTGAAGACTCTTTTTTAGGAAAATAGACTAGCAATGAAAATGTTGTCTGTATAGTTCTATTAATGAAATAGTTTCTTCATTCTTCTATATGCCGTTAGAGTTTATGTAGATCCAAATTGCACATGACAGAATTAAGATAATAGAATTAGGAATTAATGATAAATAGTATTTAGCAAACGATATTTTAATGATGTGT
Source organism: Echinosophora koreensis (assembly GCA_035048595.1). Lineage (NCBI taxonomy): Eukaryota > Viridiplantae > Streptophyta > Magnoliopsida > Fabales > Fabaceae > Echinosophora > Echinosophora koreensis. The sequence continues at coordinate 823,773 of JAPCYP010000008.1, forward strand.
CAAAAGATCCATTATCATATTAATATTTTATTTTATTAATATGATTCTGGAAAGTATGGTGGGTTTTTGCTATGAGAGTTATTTGTGTTTCTGTTTTAAAATATGTGCTTTAGATACAAAACTTTCGGGCATGATTGTTCAAATTTCCTTTCCTTTTTTCACATAGGTTATTGTAAAGAGTGGTGACGATTGCAGGCAGGAGCATCTGGCAGTTCAACTTATTTCTCACTTCTATGGTAGTTGGTCTTTCAGATCTATTGTTTCTCACCTTCATATTCAGAATTTAACAATTCTTGTTCCATTGATGTTTGTGTTGCAAAAACTTTAGTTTTTCTCAGTTGTATTGTCATTTGTCTGTTGGTGTTGTTTTCTGCAACTCTTGTTTAATGATTAAGATCAGATGCTATGTATCTGTATATGGTTAAACTTATGTTTTTTTTTCTTTTATCTTGTTTGAACAAGTGTGAAGGGAAAAATTGAGACTACTACTCTTTTTAATTAACACTGGGTTAGAATTGGCCTATGCATGCGTAGATTGAGTAGGAACTGAATGACAGGAAATATTTTTTTTTTCCTTTTCTTTTTGTAAGAAGTATGAAGAAAGAAGGTTCTAATTGGCTTTGCATTAGTATGTTCTTCTGACTTACGACTCTAGTTTTTGAATAGTTATGTGTTCAGCATTCATTTTGAGCATGTCATTAATGGACATTGGGATGTACTAAGGGAAGAGAAAAGCAAATGTGAAGATGTTTGAATAATAAAATTCTTGTTCCAGTTATCTTTTCCTTTTCTTTTAACCTGTCTTTCTAGATCCAAATGAAGTCTTTTAATCTTTAAAGCGTCAGAATAGGTTGTATTCTAACTGTTCCTGAAATTTCATTCTGGTTTCTATTTACTTTATTTGAAGTCAAAACAGTTTAATTTCCATTTTTGATTTGCACATTGAGACTCGCTAAATCTACATGGTTTCAGTTTTCAATGCCATAGTTGTAAATTAAATTGGAAGTATGTACAAAAAGCATGAAAGGAATTGTCTAGTGAACAAGTTGGATTCGATGCACTTTTGATTTGTTGATGACATGTGATTGCATCCTATTTTATTTTATGGAGATCAAACCAGGATTCAGACTCTTATCTGTTTGTTTTCCATAATGTGTTGCTTAAAATCATTGGATTTGGATACCAGATATTTTCCAAGAAGCTGGTCTACCTCTCTGGCTGCGCCCTTATGAAGTTTTATGTACTTCTTCTTATACAGCTCTGATTGAAACAATTTCAGATACGGTAATTCTGTACTTTCACATTTCAAATGTATTGAAATGTTTATGATTTGTATTTATTATTATTAAAAATATTGGTGTTTTATAGGCTTCTCTTCATTCCATCAAAAGTAGATATCCCAACATCTCAAGTTTACGTGAATTCTTCAATGCCAAGTATCAAGAAGATTCTCCAAGTTTTAAACTTGCGCAGGTAATTTAGAGATGCAAAGATACAAATTAGTTGTTGTGGGCTGAACTTGTTCATCTTATGATTTGCAAAGACTTCTTAATTGGCATTTGTTCCACTAGTATTATTATGATTTGCTTTAAACATCCCTTTCCCTTTCTCATTTGGTGACACTCTGATTTCATGCTTTCTTAAATAAAAGCCAATACATTTCCACTTGGTTTTGTTTACTTCCACCGGAAGAAAATAGCTGAACAGAAATTGTTGCTTTTGGTTGTTTGTTTATTAGTTTATCTTAGGAGGGTTTTGTTAGCCTCCGTCTGTGTATCTGATAGAACTGAATAGAGACTGGTAATATTAATAGGGAAAACAACTAGGAGCTCAGCTCATTGCAGAAGAAAGGGGCACTTCAATTTATTGGAATGCAAAGAAAAACTGAAAGAAAGAAGGAAAAAACTGTGATAAATCCCAAAACGAAGAGTAAGTCTTAGGATAGGCTTACCCCTCTTACCACCTCAATCTTTTCCTTCTTTCTGATCTTTCCTACGCATTCTTTATATCACCCTTCAACTCATTCTGTTATTTTCCCAACCTTCTCCCTTCTCCAAGTCATCATTCCCCCTCTGCCCTGCAATTATCTTTTCAATTGGCAGCACTCCCTCGTCCCATAATAATTTATGGGAATTAATATTCTACCCTCCCCATTCTTCCGACCACAGTTTTTTCCACATCTTCCGACCACAGCGTTTTCCACATACTAGGATTTCCTTAACTATGCCCTGCACTTCCAGTAGGATCCACTCTACTAAAGGGCTACTCTTTTAAAACATGCTTAAGATGTAACTTCCTGTTGGGTTTCTTCAATACCTTAATCTTATGTATCATTTATTAATTTTTTCCTTTCTTAAACTAACATTAAAAGCTTACTGTCAGTAACTAATGAATGTTTGAGGTATCCTGAATCTTTTTGTGATTGTATTTTGAATAAAAAGGAAGTAGACTATTTGAATATCCTGTTGAAGGTCTGATTGAGGTCATTCCAAAGAGGCATAGAATATATAACTGGATGAAGTTTGGTGGACATAATTAACGGAAGACACGTCGGGTTTGGGGCCTTAAACTTCAAAAGATTGTGTGGAACATGTATCTTAATGGTTAAAGATGCAAATTTTTGTGGCAACATGCAATCTAACATAACTCATATTTTTAAGGAGATTTCTATGGCACTGCACTTGATACAACACATGAGGGGAGGGAAGGGGAGGGAAAATAGTCTCCCCTTGTATGGTTTAGTCAAAGGAGAGGGGAAGGAAGGGAAAATAATCTTCCCTTCCATTGTTTGGTTTGCAAGGCGAAGGGAGGGAAAGTCTGTAAATATGCTTTAGCCATTTCCCCTCTCCTCCAAAACTCCCCACTTTTGTTGCGGAGGCAAAAATTGGAGGGGAAGGATTTTGACCCACTTATTTTCCCTCCCCTCCAATTTTTGCCTCCTCTCATGAAGTTTCTGAACCAAACGAGGGATAAAATCGCTCCCCTCCCCTCCCCCCATTCCTCTCCAACCAAACACTTTGTTAGGTTCCATTCCTTGGCACTCTTTGCTGGGATGTACGTGTATTAAAGTTGATTTGTTAAAGGGATTATTTCTTTTTGAATGATGCTTCTTGCATAATTTTACTAATTCTGACTTGTGGATTAATGACACCTTTGATTAGTGTTAAAAATGGAGATTTCATTTCTATTTTTGATAATCTGTTTATTTCCTTTGATCCAGAGGAACTTTGTTGAGAGTATGGCTGGATATTCCCTGGTGTGCTACCTTCTACAGGTGTGAAACCTCTAATTTACTGGTGCTTTACCTGCTTAAATGACAATTTGAATTATAACATCTTGCTGTTTATTGTTATTCAACACTCTGTGTTCTACCCACTTCTCATTTGAGTTTTCTTTTCATCCAGGTGAAGGACAGGCATAATGGGAACCTCTTATTGGATGAAGAAGGTCATATCATACATATTGATTTTGGCTTCATGCTTTCCAATTCACCTGGTGGTGTTAACTTTGAAAGTGCACCTTTCAAATTGACCCGAGAGCTTCTTGAGGTAAAACTATGATTATTTGCATTTTGTTGGACTCCCTATTTTAAAGTGTACATTTGATCAGGTATTAGATTTCCTCTATCGTAATCAAAATAATTTGATTGTGCTAGGTCATGGATTCTGATGCTGAGGGCGTTCCAAGTGAGTTCTTTGATTATTTCAAGGTACTCATGAAAACCCTTTCCGATCTTTCCTCGAGAGACTGCAGATGTTGCATGCAATTGTTAGTTCTAAATTTGTACTGTTCTTTGTCCTTTGTAATCCAGGTTTTATGCATTCAAGGGTTCCTTACTTGTCGCAAGCATGCTGAGCGTATTATTCTTCTTGTTGAGATGTTGCAGGTAATATGACTGTTTGTTCCCTGTCGTCCCATGGTCATAGCATATATAGTCTGCCTGTGTCCATGGTCTGGTCATGTATATATTGTTATGTACTTCCAATTTCTCTTAACAATACAATAGGTTTTGTGTTATGGTGTAGTTTTGGTTGTCAGCCCCAGGTCTGATTCAGAATGCAGTAATGTTATTTGTACTCCTTAAATTTGACAACTTTGGGACACCTGGTTAATGGTGTTCAAAATCGTGGTTAATGGTGTGTTGGACTTGGTTAATGAGTACACTCGTACCTATATGGATAACTCGTTAATTGACAATTTGGTATCTTGATGTAATTGTTAATTAACCAAACTCAACATGTCATTAACCACGGTTTTGAACGTCATTAACCAAGTGGGCAGGTGTCAATTTTCAGGTGTACAAATAAAATAACTGATACGAACCAAATCTCACACAGAGAATTAAGTAACAAACAGCTCAATAATTAAGAGAAAACATGAGTATTATTTCTGGTATTAAGGAAAATACAGTGGAAGGGACTTCACACTGCCACAGAGCCAAGCTCCTACAGAAGAGATGACTCTCTCTGCCCAAAACCCTAAGGTTTTACCCAAAATAATCCAGAATGCGCCTACCTTTGCGCCTACCTTTTCCCATACAATTCTTTTAAATCCCTTGCTAACAGAAACCCTCCAATGTTGTGTCTACATGGCCCACATGCCATGTCCTAACTAACTTTCCCTTGGACCCACTTCCCCCCTTTTGGAACCTGCCAAGCTTTAGGTCCATTAGTGACTTGGTCCGCTCCCAGCCCATGCAATATTTTATTTGGGCCTTTCTCTCCATGGGTCATATCAATAACTGTTCAGAATGCTCCATCTTCTTTATGCCAACCTCCATGTCCCCAGTCGTTGGCTGGTATTTGAAGCTGTTCAGTATTCGGCAACTAGTGTAGCTCAACCTATTTAGCTATATATGCTTTTTAGGTATTTGAACCTTGCAAAACTGACTGAAAATATTCTTCAGTCCTTTCTGCCACAGTAGTGTGTGATATTTCCAAAGAATTAAATGCTCACACATTGTGCAAAGAGCAGCTAGCATGATTCTGTAGTGATTTTTTGTTGATTTACAGTTAGGTAAAACATAAAAGTATAATGAAACATTACCAGGATAATGAAGTGCTTAAGAATCTTTTCATATACGTTGGACATCTTTGATCTACAAAATTGAAACAAAATACAGAAAATCCAATTCTTTCTTTGAAATTGTAAATTTTAAATCTATTGGAAAACTTTGTTCCATGATTTGGATATGAGAAGACTCAGAAGACTATGCTTGTGATGAACTGGCCTTTGCATTTCATGAATGTAAGTTAGTTAAGTAAATCTCTAATGATATATTCTGCCAAAGACAAAGCAGTATAACGCTACTAAGGAGTGTGGCTTGCTTAGCCTAATATTCTATAGTGGTTGATAGTATAGTAGTCGAGCGAGTTAGCAAAGAAGCTTAGGCTAATAGAGAAGAGAGCATCAGTGTGTAGAGTAGGAGGGTAAGTGTGTTTGGTGTTGAATTTTTTTAATTGAGGACAACAATCAGAAGGTGAAGTTCTTGGTAAATAAATGATATATGTTCCAACTTTTTTGTGTCTTTTGGTAATGAAATAGTGGAGGACCATTATCTAGCATGACTGTTGGCCAATTGAATAACAGTAGTTACTTTACGTAATGGCCAGTGGATGGCAAATAGGAGAGAATGTTCTCGAACACGGTTTAAAAAGTAGTTTTACTGTGTCTTGGGAGTGTTATTCCAAACCAAACAATGGGAAAGGGCAAAAGCAACCTTTTTTTTCGTGAAACAATAATTTGTAAATGTCAACTTACATCTGTTTAGAGGAAAGATAGAGGTTTCCCTTTTTCCCCAACTTGTTGATGATGTTTGATTGTAATCTTGCAGACTGCCTCATCTAGCAAAATGATCCCATGTTTCACCTTTTTTAAGTGACCTTCGATACCTTGACACTCAACTGTACATGTACTTTTGTGTGCTTTTTTTTATGCACGTGTGGGAAATGGGAGCAGAAAATCAGAAATACTCTCCCATTCATGCTGGAGTTTCCCTGATCTGTTTTTTTTTTTTTTTTTTGTGTAATGTTGATATCAGGATTCAGATTTCCCATGCTTTAAAGGGGGTCCACGGACAATACAGAACTTACGGAAGCGTTTCCATCTCAGTCTAACAGAAGAGGTTTCATATTAATGATGTCTTACGACTTTTACTGCAAAATGTTTTGGTTGTGATTGTTATAGTGGTGTATTTTTTTCTGGCAGCAATGTGTCTCCTTGGTCCTTTCGCTTATTAGCAGTAGCCTGGATGCATGGAGGACACGGCAGTATGATTATTATCAGAGGGTTTTGAATGGGATATTGTGAAATAATTTGTCAACGGTGATCACTTGCTTGTTCCATTTGACCAAGCTTGCCCAGTGAATGAACTTCAATTAGTATTGCATTTACGTCACTAACGCTGGTGGTTGGTTCACTGTGGAGTGGCTTCAAAGTTTTTTCGGAGGGAAGAATTAATAGATGGCGGCATGCAGCCTCTTTTCTCCTTATGTGAGCAAGATTCTAGCAAGATTCTAACAGGCCAGAATACTTAATAAACAGTATACCAGGCTAAAATTACTGAAGCCGGATATTTCTTTTATTTCTTTTCCCTGGTTTCATGTGAAAGCTCTGCTGCATGGAGAAATTGCATTAGCCTCCTAAATGCTGAGTTAGTGCAGAGTGTACAGTGATTTTAGTGGGACAGACTACGTTTTAAGTTGGATGTTGAGATGGGTGCTGGGTGCTGGGTAAACTAATTGATTCATCTACAGTCTTTGGGGGTGCTTTGGAAGTATTGAGCAGGTACTGACCTACTACAATTTGGATGACTTTGTTGAAGAAATGGCAGGCCTACAGCTTTGGCGAACTGCTCTGTTGTTTTCTTCCTGATCTCTACTGTTCAATGGCGTCTGTCTTCCCAGGGTTGTTTCGTCAAAGTAACCGGGAAAATTGTGATCGAAATTCTTTAATGATGTTTGATTGTATCATGTGTAATTGACCCTGTTTAATTTCACGGTGAAATTTGTTTCACCTTCATATCAATCATGTAAAGTATTTAAGATTTTGTGGCAACGTGCCTAGATCGCAGTTTTAACTTTGCTGTGGAATTGTATAATTATCTTTGTGAATGGAACCATGTCAAATATGGCACTGGGGAGCTGCAGTCCTGAAACAGTTTTGACCATGATGGCATTAACTATGATAAACTTCTTGGGTTTAAAAAACCAAGATGGTATTAACTATTTTCATCTTTGAATTATCGAATTTGTTTAACATTTATAGGTGTTGAATAATTATAATTATTATTTGAATATATTGTCATTCTTACAAGATTATTGCAATTATGGTTTTACAATCAATGGAATTTTAGGAAAATCCTAGTAATTTGGGATTGTAAGATAATGGAGGTTTTATTTCTGTTGGTGTGCAAGCACCTGGGCGAGCTAGGGAAATAATCAAATAATTAGTAAACGAATTGTTGAATAGTAAAATTATTAATATACGAATTGTTGAAGGATTTGATATTATTAATCTCAAGTTGTATATATTTTCGACAGTTACCGACAAAAGCATACCAAATAATAAATGACAAGGGATGAGCACCAAAAAAAAAAAGACAAGGGATAAATATATTGAAAATACACTGTTTACTGGATTTATTTATCACCAACTAATCTAAAATGCATCGATTGATTTATTTTATACCTTTACCATTGCAATTATTATTATTATTTAAAAAGTGCAACTTCACAAATGTATGTTGATCCATGGAAGGGGACTAGACTTTGATCCCGTGCCCGTATGGGACAATTCGTAAATGTTTTCTTTTGTTTTTTCATATTTGTATGAATGCAATAAAAAATAAAAAAGATATGATAACGACTCGTGGAAACTAACACATGACAAATTTTTCTTGCATAGAGGATTGCTTTTATTTATATATATATATATATATAGAGAGAGAGAGAGAGAGAGAGACATTTCTAACATACATATAATAGATAAAAAAAATTAGTAAGAACAAAACTACACCTACATGTGTCGCCTTATAATTTTCTCTCAAAAATTATTTTTCACCCACCCGCGTAAAGAAGGTTCTAGTTCCTATTATCGAAAATAAAAATAAAAAAATGCTCTTGTTACACAATGCACAAGAAGCATTGATATTTGAATTGAAGCTCGTTGTTATTTGAAGAGTGAGCAATCAATGGAATAGTAAGTTAGTAAAATAGTTATTCTTTTTTTTTTTTAAAAAAAGATTAACATTTTGTGTAATTTATGTAAAAGAGACATAATTTCTAGAGTTAAATAGGTTTCTGGTCCTGTAAAATGAGCGAATTTTAGTTTTGGTCTGAAAAAAATTTCCTTTGATTTTTATCCCTTCAAAATCTTAAAGTCATTATTTTTAGTCCTTATTGTCATATGACATTCATTAACAACTTATGTGTCTAACAGAAGGTCATGCGATTATCCTAAATGACACCCATATTAACATCTATAGTGTTATGTTAGCATGTGGTTCCCCTAAAATCTTCCTTAAATCCTAAAATGAATTTTATTTATCTGTCTTAAAATGAATGGTAGGGACTAAAAACATTGATATTAAATTTTAGAGGGATGAAAACCCATTTTTTTTTTTATAGGGACCAAAAGCAAAATTGCTCATTTTATAGAGATCAGAATTAGCAATTTCATATTTTAGAAGGGTTTTTTTTTTTTTTTTTTTTTTTATATGGACCAAAACCAAAATAAACTCATTTTCTAGTAACTAAAATTTAACCCTAATTTCTATATGCATGTGTATACTCATATCGACTTATTGATATGTAAAAGACATGAATTGCAATGATGGATTATGATGGATTTTCTATGTATAAACTTATTAATATATCAATATACAGTTTTGTATAAAAAATCAACATACAACCTGGGAGTTATAAGGTGGATGGGTTGGTTTGGGGGGAGAGACATAGGGTTTGAATTGATAAGGAGGTCATGAGTTCAACTCTCCCCACTGATATAACTCACTAATTACAAACATTTCGCACGATACAGTTCTAGTTATGGAGATAAAGTTATTAAAAAACTATAACTTAGTGCTATATATTAGTAAGAACAAAATTATTTAGCATCATTATGGAGAAAAAGTTATTAAAAAACTATAACTTAGTGCTAATTATGATATACATGTTAGTAATTTAAATTTTGCTTAAATTTTCAAAAAGAAATTAATAGCATGGTGACATATATTCTTGATGTTACAATATAATGTTACATATATAATTTTTGATAAAATTAAATTTTGTTTTAATAATCGCAAAGATACCTGTCAAGATGCAACATTGTTACCAATAAATAGTGTCATTATATGGAAAATGTAAATCATATCGATGGGCATTAGTTACACCTCCGATTTACGTAAATACATATTGTATGAACTTAAATTTGAAACTAAAATTGAAATAAATTAAATAATTAGATAAGATTAGTTACATTTAAACTTTAAATTTCAATTTCGGTAATTTTCATTCAATTTTTTTTAGTGTGTTATTTTTTGTTAAATTAAATTTATAAATAAAATAATAAATAGGAAAATTGTAGTGTTGACACTTGTCACATGACACATGGCAATATTTCATGTATGAGGAAGATGACACATGACAAAATTACATTGCATAGGGGATAGAATTGTATTATTTATATATTTATAGATAGATTACATTTAAACTTTCAATTTCAATTTTAATTTCGGTAATTTTCATTCAATTTTTTTTAGTGTGTTATTTTTCGTTAAATTAAATTTATAAATACAATAAGGAAAATTGTAGTGTTGACACTTGTCACATGACACATGGCAATATTTCATGTATAGGGAAGATGACACATGGCAAAACTACATTGTATAGGAGATAGAATTGTATTGTTTATAGATTAAATTTATAAATAAAATAATAAATAGGAAAATTGTAGTGTTGACACTTGTCACATGACACATGGCAATATTTCATGTATGAGGAAGATGACACATGACAAAATTACATTGCATAGGGGATAGAATTGTATTATTTATAGATAGATTACATTTAAATTTCAATTTTAATTTCGGTAATTTTCATTCAATTTTTTTTAGTGTGTTATTTTTTGTTAAATTAAATTTATAAATACAATAAGGAAAATTGTAGTGTTGACACTTGTCACATGACACATGGCAATATTTCATGTATAGGGAAGATGACACATGGCAAAACTACATTGTATAGGAGATAGAATTATATTGTTTATAGATAGATAGATTGCCTGAAGTATTTTACATTCGGGTCTTTTGTACAGATTCTATATCTTGTGGGACCTTTTCAAAGAAGTTAGATATAAAAGGTCATTAATGGAGGATAAAAAAACTAATAGAGAAAAAAATTAAAACAAAGTTGTTGAGATAATTATCTCGATAAGTATGCTAATGGATTTCATCAAATAATTTGGAGATAAAATAAAGATAAATGTTAAAATAAAATAAAACTTAGAAATTAAAGATAAAGATATAAGAGATAGTTAATAGAGGATAAAATGTGAAAGCAACTAGCCCCCATAAGCAGAACCTGAGTTTGAATCTTTGTGGAGTCACCCCTATTGAGAGGCTGAGAAGTGAGAACCAATAGGTAAAACCCTGCTCAATCAGTCGAACTACAGATTAGTCTCATAGCTGGTGGACCCACTCGCCCCGAACCAAAAAAAGAAAAGAAAAGAAAAGAGATAAAATTAAAACAAAATTGTTCAAATAATTATCTTAATAAGGATGCATGTTAATGGATTTCATCAAATAATTAGAAGATAAAATAAAGATAAATATTAGAACAAAATAAAACTTAGAATTCAAAGATAAAGATACAAGAAATAGTTAATATTGGATAAAAAAACTAAAAGATTAAATTAAAACAAATTTGTTGAGATAATTATCTTAATAACGATGCATGCTAATGGATTTCATCAAATAATTAGGAGATAAAATAAAGATATATATTAAAATAAAGTAAAACTTAGATTATTATTATTATTTTTTAAATTGCAGCCTTATCCTTCCTGTACATCTAGTCGTGACAGCAAAACGTTATTAACATGTTATATTCATTCTGATTATTAAATTATTGGATATAGAATGGGGCTATATATGTTTGCTTTATTACCATGTCCTCCCTCTCCCTCCCAGGTGGAATATCTGCCCAGCAATCGGCATTGGACGGAACCAAATTGCCAAATTTGCGTCCACAATATTTGATTTCTTAATCAAGTTGCAATGCTTCGGGCACAAACAGCATAACAAGTATGAATTGGGTTGTGATTTTTAATAACTTAAATCCACAAGAAAGTATTCCGTAATCAAACCTGCAGGCTGCATCCTAGAAAATATATAGGAGCCCCATGCCTTCAATAGACCTTAGGCAAGCAAATAATGAATGAGGAGAAAAAAAATCCCTTAGAAAATTTGATACCATTTTAGTCATGAAGTTACTAGGATAACAATCCTGCTAAGTTTATCTACGTTATTCATTTTAGATTGATTCAGAATCTCTCACCTAAGTGCAACTCTCTACACACAATAGAAAATAACATATTAGTAACATTTATCTTGATTCAATGGCATAAGCTTCAGAGCCTCTTAAAAATGATCGGCGCCACCAAATTTGGAATGCCTTGCTTAGATTTGGGCATTCAGTGCCATGCCTTGAGAAATGCCGAAACCATTCCATGAACAACGCATACTGTTGATTTAGTGGTAGGGTAAGAAGTGTCTGACCCATAGCCTCTTCCAAAGTCTTCATATCAAGCCCTTTTCTGCATCTCTGCAGCCAACCAAAGTCCAAAAGCATAGGTCCAAACCATGCTTGGAGAAGCCCTGATCTAGTTTCCAACCGGCATTGTAGTTTTCTTGTACCCATGGCAACAAATAGAATTGCCGACACTCGACTGAGTTCATATCTGATCATGGGGGATGCATTGTCATGCATTTTAAGAAGTCGTTGCTGATCTGCCCATATATCCACAAAGTCTTCTGCCACTTGCCCATCAAGCATAATTTCCAGCAACCAGTTGATGTTGTCAACCTGTCTTGAGATTCGCTCAATTAGAGGTTTATGCATATCCTTCTTTTTCAACCTTTCAGGAGGGATGGTGTCAGATGCCTCCTCAAACAGGCTGACAAGTGAACGCAGACATGAGTGGCAAACAGAATATAGATCCTCTTTGCTGAGGTCAAGATGGTTCTTCTCATAGACTGAGCTTTTGCAAAGAAGACCCTTGACTAGTGACTTTAGTTCATTTCTTGCATTGGCATCCTCACAAGTGCTGATAGACCAAACAAGTTGACGGGCCACATTTGGCTGGGAATCTGCTGAATCATGCAAGTACAGCCTTCCTAGGATGTCTCTTGTTGTTGTGTCATCAAACTTAAATCTTGTGAATAGGCTCCTTAATTTCTCTTCTTCCTCCTCAGTCCAAGGAACAGCCTCAAGGTATTTTAAACAGGACAAAACGCCCTTAGTGAACATGATACCTGCCGAAACCTAGTAACATATCAGGACAACCTTGTCAGAGACTAAGGATTCACACCATTCATCAATATGCAAGCTCAACTCTATATATTAAAGTTGCTTTAACTCGAACAACTTTAATTGCAAGTTTGATATCTTGGTCTTTGGTTCAATATCTTTTCCTTAAGGTATAGATTATTTTTAATTATTTTCATGCCACTCTTTTAGCCGACCCCACCTTGTGGGATAAGGCTTGGTTGTTGTTGTTGTATTTTCATGCCACTCATTTAATTGATCATATCCTTAAAGCAGGCACAAAGAAAACTTCTCAAAAAGCATATCTAGCCTGCCTTGGGCAGTTAAATGTATTCTAAAACTCAAAACAGTTTTGCCGCCTGTTGCATTTGCATATGAAGTATATAGGGCTTATATCAGTTATATATTAACTTAAGATTTCCTTAATCATTACAATCTGGTTTGTTCCTAGGTCAACTTTATTCAAGTGCATTATTAAAAAAACTTCAAAGCCAAACAGAAGCATCCAACAAAATGCTGATGATAATCTTAATACCATAATCATAGTTATACTTGTGCCACAAACAGGCCCAGCGAGATGCATAAAGTCAGTTAGAGGCAAAGGACACACACCTTGTTAATGTTTTATTCTGATTTTTCTGCTCATAATACCAAGAAAATAGGTTCCAACTTGAAGATAACCAATGAGAATGACGATCACATAATACCAGTCAGTAAAAGAAACCAACTTCCCACAGATTCTGGTCTTTTAAAACTTTATTTCATTACTCAGACCCACCAATATTCCATAGAAATGCATAAGCTTTTACAAACTACAATTGTGGCCTGAATACAAATCAACTCTAAAGAAAAAAAAAACAGCATAAACACATAAAGTCATCGGTAATATTAGGCGCAAAATGCACCAACAACAGATACGAAACAAATGGTTTCCTACATCAAAAAACCAAACATTCACGCATCCATGCATTAATGCATCATTCCATTGGATCAATCCTAGGCTTCCTCAAATACTTTATGTGATTGATCCAATAGTGTATTAATGCATAACACATGGATGACAAAATCCAAGACTGAAAAAAGGTAAGAAATAGAAAATGAAAAAAAAAATTATTTGAGGTAAGTAAGAAGAAACCTCCAAAATGTCAATGGATCGAAAAACACCAATGTTCTTGAGCCTCTTGATAACATTATCACCATCATCCTCGAACATGAGCTCAATGGTATCTCTGAACACACCCAAGTTTTCAACTTCAGGCACCTCCATTCTACACATTTTGGACCCTCCTTCAGCGGATTCCAACCCTAACCCTTTATTGTAATCCGCGATCAAACCCGCGAAAACCTCCGAATTAGCGCTCAGCACCCCAGAGTTCAGCTCCAGAACCATGCTCCCTCCCTTCTTCCCCCTCAAATTCAACCTCACGTCAAACCCATCCTTCGAATTCTCCGTCGGCGGAGGGGACGGAGGCGGTGGCGGTCGGAGATTTTGGGTGGGAGCGCGGAAGCTGTGGGATCGCAATTGGGGTGCGGAATCGAGGGTTGCGGAGAGTGGGGTGGGATCGGAGTCGATGGGTGAGACTCGACCCGGAGAGAGAATCCGGCGCGGGTCGATCCGACCCACGATGGGGAACCCCGATTTGGAGCTCTGTGGTGAGTTTGGGACAGAGAGAGTTTGCTTTGATAGGGTTTCGGGTTTGGATTTGGATCTGGAATTGGGATTGGAAATGTATTTGGAGGGAGGGTAGTGGTCGGGGCTTGATGGAGGGATTGTGAATGAGCAACACCATCTTCGCCGTCGATGCTTCAGCTTTCGCTCCATCACCATTTTAGAGAGAGAGAGAGAGAGAGAGTGGGAGTTGGAGTTTCTCTCACGAGAGATGGATGATGCTTTCTTTTTTTACCACTAAGGTCAGGTGGACCACCTCGATAATGGTGAGGCTTTGGACTGTTATTTCTGTTACTTTTGTTTTTTGTTGAAGAAAACGAGGAAACTGATTTTATACTATTTCTTTTTTTATTTTTCCAAGCTTGATTTATAAATCTTGGGCTTTATTCCGTATTTTTTTTTTGTGTCTGACTAACTAGTGAGCTATGTTTAGTGGGCTATTTTGGTTTTCCAGTGCCCTCAGTCGTGCCGCTTCAGTCGTGCAGCTACAGGGACTAATCTCTCAAGTCGGGTAGGATCATAAGGGTGACAAAGTTCTCTCTCAAGAGTTTTAACGTTGCTGTATTCCCAAGGTCAGGATTCTAACTCGAAAGTCGAGACCATTGGTTAAGCTGAAAGAGTTTCATGTCATCTTATCCAAGCGCCCTCAGGGTGTTTAGTAGGCTATTTACATGAGTTTTTAATTTTAATACATTATTAATATAAAAAAATTATCAATCACAAGTCATATTGTATATAATTTTCAAGGTAATTATTATAAAAGTTAAATAATGTTAATAACATGATAATTTATAATTAATTGACAATATAAAAAGTTTTTTATAACATGACAATTAAATATTTGTTATACAGATTCTATAACGTTTTCTTAATAATCCTTTTTCTATTTGGTGCATGTTTGGAACTAAGGTGAAAAATGCTAAAAGTGCTTTTGAAACTCATAAGCTATAATGAGTGTGTATTTGGATGAACATTGACAAACGTAATTTTGGATGGAATTGATTTTGTAAAATTGGTTTCAATATAATTGAGTTTGAAGTAAAGTGATTTATGTTTTGATGTTTTCATTTTGAAAGTAAGTTTGATATAAAATTTAGTATAATTTTTCAATCAAAAAGCAGAAGCTATTCCAAGGTGCTTCTGCCAGAATTGAGTTTGGATGCAAAATTGCTCCCCCAAACGTACCAAACACCTTTTTTTTTATTTATTTATTAGAATCAAGTTTGACAGGTACAGAAGCACTTCTAGCGTCTCTAGAAGTGGAACCAAACATTGTGTGTGTTTGGATGAGCGTTTGATAAAAGTGATTTTGAATGTAATTGATTTTGTAAAATTGATTCGGTTAGAATTGAGTTTGAAGTGAAGTGATTTATGTTTGGATGTTTTTATTTTAAAAACAAGTTTGATGTAAAACTTAGTGTAAAATTTTCAATTCAACTCAAAAGCTACTTTTTGTAGCTTCCAGTCAGAATCACTTTTGGAAGTAAAATCAATTTTACCTACAAGTAACCGAACATCTCATTTTTACTAAAATCACATTTGATAGAAGGTAAAATTAATTGTGGAGGTTTCCAATGTGAAACCAAACACATACGTATACTGAGTAGCTTCTACTTCAGTTGGACGCGATTTTGGATTCTTCTGAATCTGACCCAATCCCAAACACACTATTAAGAAGTATACTTTGTGCCACTTATATTAGATAAACGCTCATGATATTCATTCATTACGGAATTGTAGATTTTGTTGCTTTTTAATTAGATTGATGAATTGTTTATAATTTAGGAGTAAAAGGGGAACATGGGCACAATGATGAATACTATTTTATTCACAATAAAGCTACAAGTGAAGTGGCCATAAATAGCATCATTCTGGGGAAATGTTAAAAAAGTTGCACAGTGGGTATGGTTGCAAATTGCAACCGCATCCAACAGCTAATTAAGAAGCCAGAGCCAAGAGCCAAGCAAGGAACCCCTTTAGCATATTGGCTTAGTTTAGCTTTTGTACTTTGGCAAAAGTACCATTTGATCCTTTTCCTTGCTTGTTTCCCATGCAAGGCATCTCCTACTTTCTTAGTCCAATTTGCAGATCTTTCTTCAGCTCATTCGTTCCGGGCTTAATTTAACTCGATTCGGGGATAATGCATAACATTTGATCGAATAAAATAATTGAGTTCACTTTAGCAAAACACCATCCACATATTTCTTCTTCTTTTGGGGGACGTCCAACTAATTTGTTCTTTTGAGTCAGGACAATTTAAATTGATTCACAAGTCCATTATAAATTTATAATAGCCTATATAGGAAGTGCTGCCTGGTATGATCTAAATATCATGCCACATTTGGGAGCCCATCTTCATGGCTAGCTCCACTATGGGAATGGGCTCATGGTTTAGGCCTGAATAGTACTGTCCAACACCTCCCAGTTGAAAATACCACCACATGTATAGAAGAGGTAGATGTCACTAAAGGATAAAAGTTGTTGTTATGGTACACAAGTAAAATTATGGGTATTAAAATCATACTGGTCAGAACAAATAAATTAAAACAAATAAGTTTAATGAAATTAAGGTGAGGTTTTTATTAATTTGATTACAAATAAATACTATTTAAATTTTTTACAAGATAGTAGATTTCTTTTTTTTTTTTTAATATTATGATATCGTGTAATTAAAACATCTCCAATGACGCAACCCATTGAAGTTGTTTAACTTCACTTTTATCGGTCTATTACGTCACAACAGCACTGTTTACTTTATATTATTTTAATAAACTATACAATCTAAGGGTGCAACTCTTAAATGTTTACTAAGTGCATCCTTGAACGTGGGCCTGTCTAGAAGCTTTGTATTGGAGCTTATGCATTTTGGACCGTTTTGGACGTGATTTTAGCTCATCAAACAGTGTTTCCAAACACATACTAAATGAGTCTCACAAGTTATCCTACATCTTTATTTTCATTTTTTTTAATTTAAAATATTATGGTTCTCACTTCTTTTTATTGGTGATCCTTATATAAGAACCAAATGCTTATAGAAGCAAATGTCCTTACAATGACATGATTAAGAAGTGAATATTTAAATTTGAAGAGTTGATAAAAAAAAAGGTTAGAAGACAGAGAAAATATATTGTGAAACCCTTCTAAAGAGCCTAGATATAAGAGATAGTTAATGGATGATGAAAAAACTAATAGAGATAAAATTAAAACAAACTTGTATCTGATAGGTTGCAGGTTTCGAGCCATCACTAGTCTCCTTAAGGTGAGGTAAATATATCCTTTTGCAAGTGCTTATATAGGTCGAAGGTTTTCCCTGCTTTGGATTGGAGCACCATCCCCTCACCCTAAATTTTTCTTCATAAAAAAATAAATAAATTAAAACAAACTTGTTGAGATAATTATCTTGATAAGAATACATACTAATGGATTTCATCAAATAATTAGAAGATAAAACAAAGATATATATATATATATATATTAAAATAAAAAACAATGATTAAGTAGCTAGATAAAAATAATAATATTAACAAACTTATTGAAATGTGCTCTATAAATAAAAGGTTGAGTTACACACTTGCTATATTCATCTTTTTTTTTATACCATATATATTCATTTTTTCTCTAAAAAAATGTACACTCCTATTTTTTCTTTTTAGAAATAAAAAGTCTGAATTGAATATCATTGAATCAAATTAGAATTCCGAAACTTCACTTCGGACCGGTTGAACCGTGAACCGGCCTCTTATCCGATTATGGTCATGGGCCAAAACCGTTTCTTCAATCAGACCGCTTTAAACCGGTCAAAATCGATCAAAAACCCGGTTAGACGGAGTTAAACCAGATTTGACCGATTTTCTAAAGAGGAAAAATAAAATTTGAAAAACTAGAAGAAAAAAAATGAACAAATTCCTCGATCCTTGTAAAGTTTAAAATTAAAACGTATAAAGTTTAAAGTTGTAAATTTTTTAATATTATTATATTGTAGAGATGGTAAATTCAATTTTTAATTTCTTGTTTTAACTTTTTATTATTATAATATTTTTTAAAGTACTATATGTTATAACTTATGGGAAATTTTATATTATATATTATCTGGTTAGATCATCCGATTAAATCGGTTAAATCTGAATCGAAACATTTTCTGATATGCTATCCGGTCATGCTTTAATAACATTGCTTTCGATGCACACACCACACCGTGTCATAAGCATGCTCACACTTCACAGCTTTGCTTTTGTAATCTTCTATTGTAAATTATTTTAAAAAGCTATGAGCATGCTTATTCAACTTCCCTCATGCTTCATGAAAGAAGGTTAGTCATGTTATAATGATAGGTGAGATGATATATAATTATAAATGTCATTAACCTTTTTCACTTGGTAAGTGCAACCCTTTCGTAGAGCTTCGAGAAAACGAAAGAGGAGAAATCATATGACTTACTCCCTCCGATCTCTATTGTATGCAAAAATTAAATGGGACACACATATTAAGATAGTTAGTTAATCTCATTTAAAAGAGTCATTGAGAATAAAAAATTAAGTTTGTTACCTAAATTACCCTTCATCTTATTTATTAAATTTGTGTTGTTGAGAATAAAAGGAGTCATTGAAAAACTAAATTTGTATTAAATGAAGGGTATTTTGAGAATAACTTCATTAAATAGGATGGAAGTAGTTAAAATTTGCTTATATTTTGAACCAAAAAATTTGAGATTTTTTGCTTATATTGTGGACCGGAGGGAGTATAGATAATAAAAATGCATAGAACTATAATTTTGTCTCCCCCCTTTCCATAACTACTATTATTTTTATTTTCATTTCAGAAAAAAAAAAGGCAAAGAAAAAAGGAAGAGGGAATAAAATGAAAATAGATTGATTGGAGTTTGTGAAGAATCAATCCTCAATGGGGTCCGTGATAAACCAATCCAGCAAGGATTGCATCAATTCGGCTGTATATTTTTTTTTAACCAATTTTTGTATTTTGACAAGAGATTGGCAGAAATTATACTCTAGTTATTTAATTTATTTTAAAAAAAATATTTTTCTAATTAATAAACATTGAAAAATAATCTTAGAATTAATGCTGTTAAACTTCTAAAAGTTGAAGGAGTAATTCAAAATATTACAAAATGTAACACCTTTAAATTTCCATAAATTGAAAATATTTATTAATTAAAAGATAAATTAACAAAATAGAGTACTGAGACAAGATTTTTGTCTTAAGACGTCACTTTGAAAGTTGCAACAACTTGATTTCCACGTCATACATACCGAATTCACCGACCTAATTAATGGATTTTTCAAAACGAAATTATTGTACATTTTGAAGAGTTTGAAACAAATTATTCGGTCCTCTAGAATTGGATTCCAATCACATCATCATCATAGAAGAATTTGGGAATTTTGGGAGCCAAGAGTGTGACAAAGGCTCATACAAAGAGAATGAGGAAGATAGAAAAGACTGGCATTTTTTTCACAAATCTATTTTTTTAAAATTATTCTGTATAAGTAATTATTAAAAAAATAACACTCTACATGTCATCATTATTATACCACATGATTTGTTTTTATTAGTCTATGTAGACAAAAATTTCAGAACCTAATAAATTTATGAGTTTAATTTTGATGTATTGTAAGTGTAATTTTACATTGTAAATCAAGCATGAATTATCTAATAATAATTAAGGGTCAAATATTTATAATTAATTGTTAGTATAAAAATTGTTACACAAATAATATATAACAATTAAATCCAATTTATATTTGGATTCCATAAAATCTTCTAAGGATGGTGACAATATTCTAATAGGATTTACATTTTTTATACGGTTCATGGTAAACATTGTACAATCAATTAAACAAGTATTAATATATTCTTAAAAATATTTAATTTTTTAATAATTTTTAGCATGAGTATATTAAAAGGTTTTTTATCATGTATAATTTTGTACAGGTTAAGAAACCCAAAAGTAGCAACTATTTATTGAAAAACTATGTATTTTAATTTTGAAAATATAAATACACAAATTCCTATATAAATTTACTCTTTTAAAATCTTTAACACGTGTAAAATTACACAGGTTAGAAAACCTATATTACAATTGGAACCGGAAACAAGAAGAATAAAAA
Source organism: Echinosophora koreensis (assembly GCA_035048595.1). Classification (NCBI taxonomy): domain Eukaryota; kingdom Viridiplantae; phylum Streptophyta; class Magnoliopsida; order Fabales; family Fabaceae; genus Echinosophora; species Echinosophora koreensis. The sequence goes on from JAPCYP010000008.1 coordinate 844,112, forward strand.
AGAAGCTTTGAGGGGCGATCACTCTCACATGACATGACATGACACATAATAATTGGCTGCAATAGAATATAATATTATGGTAAAGAATTCATCAAATCAAATCAAATGCTACGGATGAATCGTTCCGGCTCTATCCGAATTCGACGCTTGGGCATGCAATAACCTTTAGTCAGGATTTATTAATCGTAGGGTCGATTCGGAGATTAATCTCATAGCAAATCCTAAGAATCTGAACCGTGAGATACTTTGAGGGCTCATTCAGTCTTAAGGGCTAATTTGGGTAAGTATCAAACCCAAAAAAATCAAATCCAAAGGAGTCACGTGCGATGGTGGTTGATAGTAAGATCTTAGGTCCACATCCACCATGATACGCATAATCGGGCAATTCTATAATACTCCATTATGGCACTTGAGTTTCCATCCTCCCTAAAAGTTGACCATCTCTAGCCGGTTATTCGGTTTTTTCAGAATATTTTAAAAATCGTTGGCCCTACATCTCACCTTCCATCCACGCAAATCGTTTCCTTCTCTCTCTTCTAATGTCTCAGACCTCGACCAACTTCCTCAGGCACCATTGTAGCAGACTTCCAACAAGGTAAATAATACTTAAAGAATCACAAAAAAATAATAATAATATTGTAAGAATGAATCCATGGAGCAATAACGGGAAGGCGTGTTCAAGCTCTGCAAATAATTTGGTCAATGAATTAATGTCCACGGATGAATTCAAATAATTTGCAATTGCGATTGTGATAGTACTGAAAATCCCGGCAACAAAAGAAGGCCCATTTTCGTGTTGTGGGATTTTTCGACCAATTTCCAAACAAAAAAAAAGTCCATTAATCCTCCATAGTTAAACTCTATTGGCATCCATAGCATGTCCTTCTCCCACCCCTGCACCAATCCAATTTTCTGACCATCCAAGTCTTCTTTCAAAGTGTGGCAAGTATCATTATAGTTAAGTAAATCATAATTATAATACACTAATAAACAAAAGTTTTCATTAATTCCAGTGACATGAACTGTATCTCCTTGCAAGTGGATCCGATTCGAAAACCCAGATCTGAACTATATCTCCTTGCATGAATTGTATCTCCTTGCAACTGTATCGAGATCCGATGACCGAATAAGCATGGAGCGGTCGAAACCGCCATTAAAGTCGCCCAAGCACACGACCGAGCGGAGTTCGTCTACCGAACCGTCACCACCGTGAGCTCCGTCGTGTCTAGCTACTCCCGCGACAGACGACATCATTTCCAGCTCCTCTACTTTTTAATTTCTTCATGTTTACTATGCTTAGTCCAGCAACCACTGCGTTTCCTCCATCTCGCCTCCACCGTGCGGACCATCGATCTTAGCCATTGTGAACAGTCGCCCTTACCTCGCCCCCATCCTGCAAGACCAGATCCAAGTTCGCCACCGCCAGAGTGCGGTCTTGCCAAGTCTCAGTTCCACGAGTGGGGTTAATGGACAAGGAGGAGTGCCAAAGTTTTGGGATTTTTTTGAAATACGTTGTAATTTGTCTAGTAGGTAACAGGTAAAACATCTCAACCATTGATTTTTTTATATAATAAATCAACGGTATTAAAAAGTGGAGGATTGATCCTCCGAGTTTAAGAGGGAGTATTATAGAATTTGCCTCCACATAATCGCATGCATACACGTTTACCACCTTACACTCAATCTGACGTACACGAGACTCAAGGCGGTGCACCCGCTCCATCGTTACTCCGTACCAATGATCAACACGTACGTGCTTCTCATTGCACAAACATCTTTACACCCCTTTCCGCTTTGCAAAGTGCAAACCATACAAAACACGTTTGCATGGGACCCATGAATTTTCTCAATTCTCTAGTTTGTAACATGTCAAAACACGCGCCACCTGTATCCATCACCACCCGTTTCGAAGGCGCCACGTGCTACCTAACCTCTTTGTTTGCCACGTTGCGGTTGCGTGGTCCACCATCATGTTTAGCCGCCACCAAACTCCTCCAACTATATATATGGGAGCCAATTCAATTCTCATAGTTACATGTATTACACCAAACAATATTCCTCATCTCAATTCTCGATTGATAAGTTTTTGGTTTGAGGCTTTTTACGTTCGAGTTTGCATTAATTTCATTGTTACGATATATTTGCTAGAAAATGGAGGGACCCATGTTGCCCATTGAAAGGAGTTCATCAATTGAAAGGGAGCCTAGGACTCTTAGCCTTCAGCAAATTCAATCCGCAAGGGTCAGTAAGTAGTAGTTTCTTTTCATTTCTTTCTTTCTTTCTCTCTTTTTCGTCTCTTCGACCATTATGGGCTAATGGTAAATGATGCTACAAACCTAATTAATTAAATGTTAATGGATTTACAGGATTTTGCAACATATATTTTGAAAACAAGGACTTTTGAAGAAGCTTCCAGAATTTTCACTGAGGTAATTACTATGTTTTTTTTGTAATGATGAGTTGCCTGTTGAAAATATTATGGAATATACATAAGGGCAGTTGTATATATCGTTAATTAATAATTAGTAGCCTTGATTTTGCATCACGTACATATGATTTGAAGACATGCGCGCATGCAAAGGCGAAGAAGGTCTCGTGCCTCTGCATGAATGACCATCAAATTCAGTATTGTGTTTGTATGATAAGTTTATGGGCTGTTGCCTCTTGGCCAAGTACACAATGACTAGGCAACTGAAACTAGCTAGAAGGGACATACATATATATATATATATATATATATATGCAACAGAAAAAAGAATATCATAGTGACCTGTGTGTATATATTTATATTTCGGATTTTGCATAATGTGATTGTGGCCACGGAAATTTTCATTTGTGTTTTCAAAGACCCATAAATATTTAAGGAAGGATTTCCACCATTAATTTATTGGCAGGGGCTACAGCCAGTGGTTAGTGCTGCTTGCCGCACGGGATCCAATACTAGGAGGGATGTGGATTGGGGTGAAGAACTAGAATTGTTGAACGTGGAAGATACGGTACAAGAAGAGCAAACAGCAGCATTCAGAGACGTAGCATCGGCACCGTTCTAGACAAATGTGTTCCTTATTATCTAAATTGTAAAATAATTACTTATTAGATTGTACATGTACCATACAGGATGGAATTTTGCGTCTCAGTCTCATTTAATTCGTTGATCTTTTCTTGGATGCTTTTCCCATATCTTACTATTATTATTCTTTTAAAAATTATGAAAATCTTTGGCTGTAGAAATACTAATGTTTTCGTACACGACAAATAAACCATTATAAAATACTCCGTCCGATTCTTGATATAAGAAACAAAACCCTAAAATACAAACTAATAAATTATTATAATGAACTAATTATAATTAATATTAAATAGGCTAGGCCATGTTAGGTCTTAAGCCTATTCCTACCCTAGGCATGATTCTTATATTCCGAGAGGGAATATTAACTATTTTTGGATAAATTCATCTTCAAAGTATTTTGATAAATTAATATTTTAAAGTCAATTTATTGGCATGAACGGTCTTGTTGGTTATCCAATTCCCGGAAATTCCTGTTAACTTCGAAAACACCCAATTTGATTTACTTTCCTATTTTATTCTTGATTTTGTTTAATTGCGGCTTTCGATTTGTTACTTGATTGGATTGATGGAGCTGTGCCATGCACGGAGAATATGCTATTTTTTAGGATTTTTAAAAATATATAATTGTTGAATTCATATTTTGTGGTTTAAAATTTTTTGTGAAAAATTGTATGTCGAAAAATGTTAAAAAAATTATTTTATCTGAATCGTCGATCATAAACAGATATTAAACTTAATAATTATTATAGATATTACAATACAGATAGTGATGCTTACGTATAAATAGTAAGTACACAATTTTAGTATTAAAAATATAAATTAAAAATAAGAGATGTAATGAAGATTATAACAAATAAAATATTAGAAAATAGCCATTAAAGTTTTATTGTGATTTTTTTTAAAACCAAATTATAAGTTAAAATTAACTATTTCTTCTCTCACTATCTTAGCATCGTACTTCTCTGGACATTTAATGATAAATATATTTTCAGAGCAACAACTGCTTTCAACCATTTATAAATGTAATCTATTTAAACACTAATACTAAATAGTAAATACGTTGTCGTGATCTCGGTAATGATATGAATTTTTTCTTCTCTATTGAAAATCGACTTAATTTTATTTCTTCTTTTTTTCCTGTGCAAGTTAACCATTTTTAGAAAATATATTTATCTGTTATTTTTATTCTCTCTAGAAAATTATTTTGATTTAATTATCCTATTTTCCCGTGCAAGTTAAGCATTTTTTAAAAATATATCTATCATAATATTTTTTTCTCTCTTGAAAATCTATTTGATTCATTTATCCTATTTTCCCATGCAAGACAACCATCATTAGAAAATATATTTATCTATCATATTATTATTTTCTTCGCTCTTCAAAATCTATTTGAGTTAATCCTATTTTCCGGTGCAAGAAGATATTACATTTAATATTATAATATTTTCTTATATTATACACGAAATTTTCTAAAATTTTAAAGTGCATTAAAAGTGAATTCGTACTATCATTGGGTGTATCAAAATTCGAATCAAATATCTTGTGACTCAAATTTGGATATTTAATAATATTTAATAATTTTATTTGATAATATGATATCAGGTGCATTTAAGAAGATTTGAATTAAATGATGTTTTTATCAGATGTTGTCACGTGAAAGAGCATTCAATAAGATTATTCCTAAATGTATATAGTAGATTTTATTTGATAATATGATATCAGATGTATTTAAGAATATTTTAATTAAATGATGTTTTTCTCATATGTTGACATGTGGAATAGCATTCAATGAGATTATTCCTAATGTATATAGTATAAAAAATGTTATAATTATTAAATAAAAAATGTTATATCTTGAAAACCATGATTTTAAAAAAGGCAGTTTTTTATGAAGGATGTTCTAATAATAATAATAATAATATTATTATTATTATTATATTTTTCTTTATAAAATTCATATATGCATATTATATTTTAGAGAAATGTTACCAAGCAATTTATATCTAGTGCCAGGATAAATAATTGGATTGCGTGACCAGATATATTAAATTTACACCTAATATTTTGGACCATTTTAAATTTGCACAATTTAATTGGTGGATTAATTTAAGAATTAATGTGATATGATATAATATAAAAAATTGTAAGTTATAGATTCTAGGTTTATACGATTTGGTTCTGTTCATATTTCAAATTCAAAATTTCAATTTTCTAATTGATAGATTAGTTGTCTATCTGGGGAGGGGGAAATGGTTCTGGGTAAAAAGAATTCATTGTAATTACATCGTTGATGTAAATTAAATAACTGCTTTAATTGTAAAAGATTCTTCCTAATTAGAAGCTGGACATAAAAACCTTCCATAATTATGCAGAAAGATCGTTAGGTGCATAAATGCTTTCTACCAAATAATGCAATAAATATGAAATGCATGAGGAGTTGACATTTGGAGGAGAATTTATTGAGTTTGATTTGTAAATGTATATAGTATAGATTCAAAATTTCGATTTTCTAATTGATAGATTAGTTGTCTATCTGGGGAGGGGGAAATGGTTCTGGGTAAAAAAAATTCATTGTAATTACATCGTTGATGTAAATTAAATGATTGCTTTAATTGTAAAAGATTCTTACTAATTAGAAGCTGGACATAAAAACCTTCCATAAATGCAGCAAAATCGTTAGGTGCATGAATGCTTTCTACCAAATAATGCAATAAATGTGAAATGCATGAGGAGTTGACATTTGGAGGAGCATTTATTGAGTTTGATTTGTAAATGTATATAGTATAGATAGATATAGATATCAATTTCAAAAATCAAATCTTTTCTTGTTTAGTTTAATTGATTTAAATATTAATTGGTGTTCAAAATCATAGTTCCTGTGGATTCGATCTTTTTATTACTGGACGATGAAACCGTACACTTGTGGATTTACGCCATCACCGACCGAACCAAACTATCCGTTTTGAAATTGGTCGGGTTCAAATGGGTTATGGGTTCAAATGAAAAAAAATGGCTTATTGTGGATAAGAGCGGGTGGGTTCGGTTTTTACATTTTTCAACCCAACGATAGCCAAACCTGACCGAATTCATTTTTTAAAATTTTTTATTTTATTTCTATGACTATTATGCTCATGGCTCATGCTGGCCAACGACTTTCAAATGTCCTTAATCTCAGGCTCAGATCTCGTTGAGTCGTCGTCATTTCCTCCTTTTTGCAAGCCGCGAGCTCGCCACCACCACCCTTTCAGCCTTTCCTCTCTTCCCCGACCTACCAAGGGCGTGTTTGGATTGGCGTTTTGGGTTCAACGCCAACACAAACCCAACGCCAATGACACTATAGATTGACACGTTAGTCATTGGAAATCTGCAACGGTTCGAGCGTGACCAGCCTCTCCTCCAATTCCAGATCTTGTCCCGATCCCGCTGCCGGAAGCCTCTGTCGAAGACAAGAACCGTCCGACGCATGCCTCCACAGGTCCAAGCCACAACCATCGTTGCGCCTCCACCGCGGACTGTGTAACATCCTATTTTTTTATTTTTTATTTGAATAATAATAATAATAATAATAATAATAATAATAATATGTACATTTAAGGAGGTAAATATCAAATTTTTCCATAAATAATTAAGTTTGTGTAAATCCTTTTGTATAGAAGAATATATATATATATATATATATATATATATATATTAATGGAAGTTAACAAAGAATATGATTATAAATTATAATAATCAAAGTCAACTTATAATATAACTATATATATATATATATATATAGTCACGCTGGGGAATGTGTGTGTGTTACGTGTAAGAAAATAATAAATTAAAGTATTGAAGAAGGAAGCTTGAAGAAGTAGTAAAATAATATAATAGGAACCTGTAGTAATGATTATACCTATTTCTAGTAGTTCTTTTATATCTGAAAAATCAGTCTGCTACGTGGGGAAAGTAGCAAACCAATGTCACAGTGAAATTAAGTGGGAGTAAATTCAGGTGCCGTGTGTAACTAGGGTATAACGTGTAGAAATAGAAGCATAGGAATAGAGTCGGGTGTCATAACGGGGGAGAGTAAATTCTCTCTCCTCCATCTTTAAATCCAGCTTCCAAAATTTTACTCATTCACACTACTCTCTCTGTTTAAACCGTAAGCTGGTAAGTCCCATTTCTTCTCCATTTTTTTGTCCCTTGGTTTCTATTATTCATTTCTATAATGACTCTTCGTGTCTCATACTCATTCTATTTTTACGGTTCCTACTTTCCCTTATATACCTCTTTTTCATTTTCCTCTTCTAAATATTAACATCTGGTTATTTTATTTTTATTTTTGGGTTGAAGAAGAAGGAGATATTGTCCAGAGGTAGAGATCATTTTTTTGCTTGCTACCCAAACTGCACTAACCAGAGGTAGGGGGAAGATGCTCTTTACTCTAGAAGCTTAGAAATGGACTGCATGTTAATAATAAAGAAAGAACTTGAGGTTTTGGGAGTCCCTAACCCAAACACTCAACATACTCTTAAATAATGTTCTTCTATTTTTATTTTTATTTTTATTATTTTCTTTTAGTGTTGATTTTAAATTGATTCCTTGGGTTGTAACATTATACTGGACTGTAAATAATTATCCCTTCCCCTGTTACTTTTTGTTTTGTGCTTATACTATAGATAGTTGTCTTCCATGTATGATGATCATTTTTTTAATTACATGCATGTAATAGAAATGACTTGATACCTGTTGATTTTTGTCTTAGATAAACATGCATGTAAATTTAAGCACATGAAACTAAAAATTTTCGATGATACTTACACATGTGATGTTGGTATTTACCAAGTATGTTGCTGTGATGATTGATCTTCTACAATGATTTGATAGAAGCAAGATGATGATGTATAGAAAATGAAGATTTTATTTTTCAGTCAAATTTTAACAAAGGAATTTATTATTAAATTAATTTAGAACTACAAAAGAGTGTTATTTTAAATAGAAGTTAGATTAATATTTTTGTTAAACTAGTTAAGTGGGTGTAGTTGAATAAATAAATAAATAAATAAATTATATAAATATATATATATATATATATATATATATATATATATATATCTCAAATAACGTAAATAGCGCTAGTAGTAAGTTTTGAGTGATGTTTGAACAAGGTTCCTTTGTTGAATATATACTTATAAATCGTAATCAATATTTATGTGTGAAACGTATAGATATATTACTGCAGAATAGTTTATTTGGGATTGGACAATTATTTTTATGAAATATAATATTGTATGCGTCAGTGGTATGTATATATATATATATATATATATATATAATTAAGTGCAAAATATGCATAAGTATTGTTGAAGTATATTATCACTAATGCTAATTTATTGTACATGTTTAGTAGTTGGGTTTTGTGGATAAATTAAGAAGTATAATTAATATGGACTTATGATTAGATGAGATAAATAATTTTAAGGCTGTACAAAATTTGTAATTTTTATTTAATGTGGTTATGTATTGTAATAAGGGATGTATGTGATGTATTTTATGAAAATGCATGCGTCTTGTTGACGTCAAAGCATCTGGTTGATGCTAAGAAGGAGCCACGGTAAATGTGTGTGAAACGGAAGAGTGAGGGGTGAAAAAGGGACGCCCTTGGGGATGTAGTCCCGTGCACAAATACGACAATAGTCGAGTGGTAGCTCCCTTGTACTGTGCATTGTGCTCTACCCGCGAGATTATCCCGACGTGTCACTAACCGTTATTATGTCGGTTGAGAGTGTCTAGTCACAATTTTAATTTAGTGGCATTTTGGCTAGTCATGTACTCCCGAAAATGCTCCTTAACCAAATGACTCTCCACGGAGTTAGTCTTTGGGTTGGGCCCACATGCATTACATGGCATATGCATTTCTATATTAAAATTTTGAGTTGATTTGTGCTTTAATGATTGTGATTGTTGCTTATTTCTAAGCTGTTATTTATCTTGAGTTATAGACATCTTACCCCTTTGTGGTTGTTTCTTTTTAAATAAATTATTATATAAAGATGGATCCTGACGTAATGCGTGTGGAGCTTCATTTCATCCAAGGAAGATATAAGTTGGACTATGCTACTAGCCAGTTCATGTTCATTGGAGAGATATCCCTGCAGTTGTTTTATGAGATCGCCCCTGCTTTACCACCTTGGGTTCTGTCAGGACCTAACTTCCGTGTTGTTATTACTCTTCCGTTTAACTTCATGCCATAGATAGTAGGCAGAAAGTGTCTTTTTTTTTTTTTTTTGAAAAGGGGTTAAAAATATGCATATGTAAAATATTCTCCTTGGTATGAAGGGTAGAATGGGGTTCTTTTGATGATGTTATATCTTATGTTCTGGAGACTTCTGATGTAAACCCCTTATTTTGTAATTCCTACCCTAACTTGTTATGTATTACTTTAAAGTTGAAGTTATTAAATTTATGGTTATATTATGAAATCTATTATTATCGTGTGGTTGTTATATTTAAATGCAAACGACTTTAGATTTTTCGCTAATATAATTAAGGGTGCCACACTGAGTTGGTATCAGAGCCCAGTCGTTCTGGTTGGGCCAGGGTTATGACCTACTCATGCGTTCGCTTAGATAGTTGTTTATTAAGAGATTCTGTTGTATTACTTGCCTCCACTCACCATTGGTCTTTGTGATACAGTTTAGCTGGTATTGAGCATGATCAACTCAATATTGTTGTTCTGTACGTACAGGAATTAATGGCAAACGAGCAAGATATGGCTGAAACTCTTGCTGCGATCCGAGAAATGGCTCAAGTAACTACCGAGGTGTTGCAGCAGATTCAGCACAATCCATCAAATAAGAATGAACGTACATCTGAATTTAAAGGTCTCTCAGAATTCAGGAAGAATAATCCACCACAATTCAAAGGAGAATACGATCCTACGACAGCTCGGTTATGGATCCAAGAAATCGAAAAGATCTTTAGAGCAATGAACTGCACTGATCAGCAAAAGGTGACTTACGCCACTTTCATGCTTGTGGGGGAAGCGAAACATTGGTGGAACGGAGCTCGGAGGCTTCTTGAAGTTGAAGGCATCGAAATTTCTTGGAAAGTATTCCGAACTCGCTTCTTGGAGAAATATTTTCCAGAAGACGTGAAGCATGCAAAGGAATTGGAATTCCTCCAACTCCAACAAGGAAATATGTCAGTCGGGCAGTACGCCGTTAAATTTGAAGAACTGTCAAAATTCTCAATGTTCTACCAGCACCATCCAGACGAAAGATGGAAGTGTGTTAAGTTCGAGTCGGGTTTAAGGCCGGAAATACAAAAAGCTGTCGGTCCTCACGAAATTCGAGATTTTCCTGCACTAGTGAATAAGTGTCGAATAATCGAAGGCTATGATCGACTGATCGACGGAAGTGCAAAGAATTCTGGATCCGCCCAATTCAAGAAGAAAGGAAGCTTTTCAAGAGGAAAACCTTATCAAAGGCCCTTTCAGCAACGACAACAAGGACAAACTTCTATAGAAAGGGTTCGATGTTTCAAATGCGGCAAGAACCACGAAGTGAGGTTTTGTCCAGAAAGAGGACCTGTTTGCTACAATTGCGGCAAGCCTGGACATTATTCTCGTGAATGCAGACAAGAGAAGAAGGCAATGCAACCTACAAATAATTACAACCAACGACCTAAGACAAATGGACGCGTTTACACTCTCAGTGGAAAGGAGGCTACTCAGTCTGAAGACTTGATTCAAGGTAAGTGTCTCTTAAGTGGAAGGATATTAAGCGTATTGTATGACTCGGGGGCTACCCATTCCTTTATTTCTTTGGATTGCGTGAAATTACTTGATTTACCAGTTACTCCTCTTCTCTGTGATTTGGTAGTTTCTATTCCCGCCCAAAATTCTATAATTACTTCATATGCCTGCCTAAATTGTCCTATAGTCATAGAAAATAGACAATTCTTGGTGAATCTAATTTGCTTGCCTTTAACCCAACTTGACATCATTCTAGGCATGGATTGGTTGTCATCCAACCATGTCTTGCTAAATTGTTCGGATAAGACCTTAATATTTAAATCCAATACTTCTTCTACTCCCGAAGATTCTAGATTTCTGTCTGCCAACCAAATTATGGCTCATTTGAAAGAAGGAGCCCAAGGATACATGTTACTCTCTTCTATGGAATTAGAAGGAGAACAAAATCTTTTGAATCTACCTGTGGTCCAAGAGTATCCCGAAGTATTTCCTGAAGATGTTCCTGGCCTCCCCCCAGAACGAGAAATCGAGTTTGCTATTGACCTGTTGCCTGGAACTGGTCCTATTTCCATTGCTCCCTATCGAATGTCCTCGGCTGAGCTAGCTGAATTAAAGAAACAATTGGAAGAATTGTTTTCCAAGCAGTTTATCAGACCCAGCGTTTCTCCACGGGGTGCACCTGTACTGTTAGTAAAGAAGAAAGATGGCAGTTCCAGACTGTGCATTGACTACCGACAATTAAACAAAGTTGCAATAAAGAACAAATATCCATTACCAAGGATCGATGACTTGATGGATCAACTTAGAGGAGCTTCAATTTTCTCAAAGATCGATTTGAGATCAGGCTATCACCAGATCCGTGTAAAAACGGAAGATATTCCTAAAACGGCATTTCGAACGCGATATGGACATTACGAGTACAGGGTTATGCCCTTTGGACTTACTAATGCGCCAGCAATATTCATGGATTACATGAATCAAGTCTTTCAACCATTTTTGGACAAGTTTGTGGTAGTATTCATCGATGACATTCTAATTTATTCTCAGAATCATGAAGAACATGCAGATCACTTGAGGATTGTATTGAAGATTTTAAAGAAGAAGCAATTGTATGCTAAGCTGTCGAAATGCGAGTTTTGGCTTGGAAGTGAAATTTTTGGGGCATGTGGTATCCAAAGAAGGAATCTCTGTGGATCCAAGCGAAGTAGAAGCTGTACTTCAGTGGGGAAGACCGAAGACGGTAACTGAAGTACGAAGTTTTCTAGGTCTGGTAGGATATTACAGAAAGTTTATCGAAGGATTTTCTCAAATTGCTATGCCAATGACTCGTCTTACACGAAAGGGGCAAGCTTTTGAATGGACTCGGAAATGTGAAGATAGTTTCCAAGAATTAAAGCATCGTTTGACTTCTTCTCCTGTACTGATTTTGCCGGATTCTAATGGTTTCTTTGAAGTATATTGTGATGCTTCAAAACAAGGACTCGGATGTGTGTTGATGCAAGACAAAAGGGTGGCAGCTTATGCTTCGCGCCAGTTAAGACCACACGAGGAGAATTATCCAACACACGATCTTGAGCTTGCAGCAGTAGTATTTGCACTCAAGATTTGGAGACACTGCTTGTACAGAGCAAAGTTTGAAGTTTTTAGTGATCACAAGAGTTTGAAATATTTATTTGATCAAAAGGAGCTCAACATGAGGCAAAGGAGATGGATGGAGTTCCTTAAAGATTATGAGTTCGAATTAAAATATCACCCAGGGAAAGCTAATGTCGTGGCAGATGCCTTAAGTAGAAAGTCCCTCCATATGTCTTCAATGATGGTACTAGAACAAGAATTACTAGAAAAGTTCCGAGACATGAATTTAAATATTACTCTCACCGTCAACAGCATTCGGGTCACCACAATGACGATCTCTTCTGAATTGACTGCACAAATATTGGAGGCTCAGCAATCTGACATGTTCATCCAAGATAAGAAGGAACAAGTAATGCAAGGTAAAACAACGGAGTTTGAAATAAACTCTGATCGAATGTTGAAATTTAAAGGACGTGTTTGTGTCCCAGCAAATTCCAAACTCCGTAATTTAATTCTGACAGAAGCACACAAGAGCAAATTAAGTATTCATCCTGGAGCCACTAAAATGTATCGAGATTTAAAGTTGATGTATTTGTGGCCTGGAATGAAGAGAGATATAGCACGACACGTATCAGCTTGTTTAACGTGTCAAAAGGTGAAAACAGAGCATCGGAAGCCGGCTGCAACTCTTCAAGCGTTGGAACTACCTGAATGGAAGTGGGATTGTGTGACTATGGATTTTGTAATGGGACTCCCCAGAACATCCAATGGAAATGATGCTATTTGGGTAATAGTTGACAGATTAACAAAATCTGCACATTTCTTGTCAGTAAATTCTAGATTCTCATTGGAGAAATTGACACAAATTTACATCAAGGAAATTGTCCGACTACATGGTATTCCATTCAAGATAATTTCAGATAGAGATTCACGTTTTACCTCACGATTTTGGAGAAGTCTTCAAGAAGCTCTTGGGACAAGACTCGCTTTTAGCTCGGCCTATCATCCTCAGACAGACGGGCAATCGGAAAGAACGATACAATCTTTGGAAGATTTGCTACGGGCCTGTGTTCTAGAACAACCAGGAAATTGGGATGTACACTTACCATTAATAGAATTCACCTACGACAACAGTTTCCATTCAAGCATCGGGATGGCTCCGTATGAAGCGTTATATGGAAGGAGATGTAGAACTCCTTTATGTTGGTTTGAGACCGGAGAAAAATCCGTATTGGGACCAGAAATAGTATAGCAAACAACAGAGAAGATACAATTGATTCGTGAGAAGCTGAAAGCTACATAGAGTAGACAGAAAAGCTATGCTGATAAACGACGAAGACCCTTAGAATTTCAAGAAGGTGAGCATGTATTTTTAAAAGTCACTCCTGTGACTGGGGTTGGCAGGGCACTCAAATCTAGAAAATTAACTCCTCGTTTCATTGGACCCTTTCAAATCCTTGGGAGGATTGGGTCAGTAGCCTATCAACTTGCTTTACCACCTATCCTTTCCAACTTACATAATGTATTTCATGTTTCTCAACTCCGAAAATATATTCCCGATCCAACTCATGTAATTGAGCCCGAGTTAATACAACAACGTGAAAACCTTACTTTTGAGGCACAACCGCTTAGAATTGAGGACAGAAGGGTGAAGCAGTTAAGAGGAAAAGAAATACCATTAGTCAAAGTCATTTGGAGTGGAGTCAGTACGACTGACGCCACTTGGGAGCTCGAGAAGCACATGCAAGATTTATACCCTCACCTTTTTGAAAACGGTATGTACAAAATTTCGAGGACGAAATTTTTGTAAGTAGGGAGGAAGTGTAACATCCTATTTTTTTTATTTTATTTTTGAATAATATTAAAATAATAATAATAATAATAATAATAATAATAATAATAATAATAATATAATAATAATAATATGTACATTTAAGGAGGTAAATTTCAAATTTTTCCATAAATAATTAAGTTTGTGTAAATCCTTTTGTATAGAAGAATATATATATATATATATATATATTAATGGAAGTTAATATATATATATATATATAGTCACGCTGGGGAATGTGTGTGTGTTACGTGTAAGAAAATAATAAATTAAAGTATTGAAGAAGGAAGCTTGAAGAAATAGTAAAATAATATAATAGGAACCTGTAGTAATGATTATACCTATTTCTAGTAGTTCTTTTATATCTGAAAAACCAGTCTGCTGCGTGGGGAAAGTAGCAAACCAGTGTCACAGTGAAATTAAGTGGGAGTAAATTCTGGTGCCGTGTGTAACTAGGGTATAACGTGTAGAAATCAATGTTTTCATAACCGGATAGAAATAGAAGCATAGGAATAGAGCCGGGTGTCATAACGGGGGAGAGTAAATTCTCTCTCCTCCATCTTTAAATCCGGCTTCCAAAATTTTACTCATTCACACTACTCTCTCTGTTTAAACCGTAAGCTGGTAAGTCCCATTTCTTCTCCATTTTTTTTTCCCTTGGTTTCTATTATTCATTTCTATAATGACTCTTCGTGCCTCATACTCATTCTATTTTTACGGTTCCTACTTTCCCTTATATACCTCTTTTTCATTTTCTCTTCTAAATATTAACATCTGGTTATTTTATTTTTATTTTTGGGTTGAAGAAGAAGGAGATATTGTCCAGAAGTAGAGATCATTTTTTTGCTTGCTACCCAAACTGCACTAACCAGAGGTAGGGGGGAGGATGCTCTTTACTCTAGAAGCTTAGAAATGGACTGCATGTTAATAATAAAGAAAGAACTTGAGGTTTTGGGAGTCCCTAACCCAAACACTCAACATACTCTTAAATAATGTTCTTCTATTTTTATTTTTATTTTTATTATTTTCTTTTAGTGTTGATTTTAAATTGATTCCTTGGGTCGTAACATTATACTGGACTGTAAATAATTATCCCTTCCCCTGTTACTTTTTGTTTTGTGCTTATAATATAGATAGTTGTCTTGCATGTATGATGATCATTTTTTTTAATTACATGCATGTAATAGAAATGACTTGATACCTGTTGATTTTTGTCTTAGATAAACATGCATGTAAATTTAAGCACATGAAACTAAAAATTTTCGATGATACTTACACATGTGATGTTGGTATTTATCAAGTATGTTGCTGTGATGATTGATCTTCTACAATGATTTGATAGAAGCAAGATGATGATGTATAGAAAATGAAGATTTTATTTTTCAGTCAAATTTTAACAAAGGATTTTATTATTAAATTAATTTAGAACTACAAAAGAGTGTTATTTTAAATAGAAGTTAGATTAATATTTTTGTTAAACTAGTTAAGTGCGTGTAGTTGAATAAATGAATAAATAAATAAATTATATAAATATATATATCTCAAATAGCGTAAATAGCGCTAGTAGTAAGTTTTGAGTGATGTTTGAACAAGGTTCCTTTGTTGAATATATACATATAAATCATAATCAATATTTATGTGTGAAACATATAGATATATTACTGCAGAATAGTTTATTTGGGATTGGACAATTATTTTTATTTAATATAATATTGTATGCGTCAGTGGTATATTATTGGGAAAAACTAGAGATAGTATCTAATAAGAGCTTATAAGTAGTATATATATATATATATATATGATTAAGTGCAAAATATGCATAAGTATTGTTGAAGTATATTATCACTAATGCTAATTTATTGTACATGTTTAGTAGTTGGGTTTTGTGGATAAATTAAGAAGTATAATTAATATGGACTTATGATTAGATGAGTTAAATAATTTTAAGGCTGTACAAAATTTGTAATTTTTATTTAATGTAGTTATGTATTGTAATAAGGGATGTATGTGATGTAATTTTTGAACATGCATGCGTCTTGTTGACGTCAAAGCATCTGGTTGATGCTAAGAAGGAGCCACAGTAAATGTGTGTGAAACGGAAGAGTGAGGGGTGAAAAAGGGACGCCCTTGGGGATGTAGTCCCGTGCACAAATACGACAATAGTCGAGTGGTAGCTCCCTTGTACTGCGCATTGTGCTCTACCCGCGAGATTATCCCGACGTGTCACTAACCGTTATTATGTCGGTTGAGAGTGTCTAGTCACAATGTTAATTTAGTTGCATTTTGGCTAGTCATGTACTCCCGAAAATGCTCCTTAACCAAATGACTCTCCACGGAGTTAGTCTTTGGGTTGAGCCCACATGCATTACATAGCATATGCATTTCTATATTAAAATTTTGAGTTGATTTGTGCTTTAATGATTGTTATTGTTGTTTATTTCTAAGCTGTTATTTATCTTGAGTTTTAGACATCTTACCCCTTTGTGGTTGTTTCTTTTTAAATAAATTATTATATAAAGATGGATCCTGACGCAATGCGTGTGGAGCTTCATTTCATCCAAGGAAGATATGAGCTGGACTATGCTACTAGCCAGTTCATGTTCATTGGAGAGATATCCCTGCAGTTGTTTTATGAGATCGCCCCTGCTTTACCACCTTGGGTTCTGTCAGGGCTTAACTTCCGTGTTGTTATTACTCTTCCGTTTAACTTCATGCCATAGATAGTAGGTAGAAAGTGTTTTTTTTGAAAAGGGGTTAAAAATATGCATATGTAAAATATTCCCCTTGGTATGAAGGGTAGAATGGGGTTCTTTTGATGATGTTATATCTTATGTTCTGGAGACTTCTGATGTAAACCCCTTATTTTGTAATTCCTACCCTAACTTGTTATGTATTACTTTAAAGTTGAAGTTATGAAATTTATGGTTATATTATGAAATCTATTATTATCGTGTGGTTGTTATATTTAAATGCAAACGACTTTAGATTTTTCGCCAATATAATTAAGGGTGCCACAGACTGTACCAGCCCCAACGCGCAGCGCCTGTAGCCACGCCGGCCGCCGCGAGCAAGCTTCCAGATCTAGCTCGCTACTTTGTTCAATTTTTCTTTGATCTTGTGGACTGTGTCGAGAAGCTTCTAGATGATCAGATCTACCTCTCTAGTTTGTTCAATTTTTTTCCCCTCACGTTTCTACTTAGATGATAGATAGGCTGTTGGTTCAATTGGGTTATCACTTTTACTTTTTATTTTTAATTTAAATAAAATAATAAAGTCATTCTCGACCCGTTGTAAGCCACCCGACCAACCCGCCACCCGACCAACCCGTTGATCAAAATAGGTGGAAATGGGTTATACTCTACTCCTGTCGGTTTCATTCGAGTTGGTAATTTTGGGCACAAAACCGACCGATGATTAACAACATAATTTAGCCCATATGAGTTGGCACTAGAGCTGTCTAAACGGGCTGGCCCGAATGGGCTAAGCACTTTTCGGGGTGGGTTGGGCTGGGCCAAAATCAAGTCGGGATGCTAATTTGCTAGCCCAGCCCAGCCCTATACGGGCTGTGGGCCAAACGGGCCAGCCCATGGGCCGATAACTTTTTTAAAAAATTTTTTTTTATTGTTTTTAAAAATCATTGTTTTAACTAGAAAATTTCATTCATATAGTTATGAATTAACATTTAACATGCCATTCACCAAAAATCGATTTGGTTATAATAAATCTCTATATGTACCATGGTTATATTAAATCTCCATCATCATAAAAAAACATACATTTTAGTTTAACCATAAGTCATAACACGAAAAGTATAGGAGACGTATCAAACAATTCTTATTTAATATTATGTGCTCTAGGAGCAAGAGAAATGCCTTGCTCGGTATAATTAAACGTGTGTCGGAGTATTGTGGGTTACTAAGTTCCATGGATATACGTATGAGTACTGCTACGGGATATGACAAAATTTCTAAAGATATGGTAGGATATATTTTATAGAAATATACAAACATAAACAATAAAGTAACTACATCATAAGATAAATACAATTTTCATAATCTTCTAACCACAAGGTTCAACAAAACTCCATAAATTATTTCATATAAAGAAAGCACGAGATTTGCAGGTGTAAAGTAGTAATTTGTTTCATTAATAGCAAATAAAAAAACTTAGCAACAAAATTTGGTCTCTTGCACGGACTAATGACTTTTACTTGAGTGATATTGGGTACCTACGAACATTGGTATCTATGTGTAACCAATAACTAGTACCAGCAATGGATACGTATACAGCACATCTTTAGCAATCATTTTGGAGTGCCCATGCATATTAGGTGGACCATCAGTATCTCCTACAGTCCTATCTTTTTTTTTTGAATTTTTGTTAATCTTCGGCCCGTGGGCTGGCCCGGCCCGCGATGGGCCAGCCCAAGTGGGCCAATGCATTTTCGGGCTGGGCTGGACTGGGCCGGGCCAAATTTTGTCTAGGCTACTATTTTATCAACCCAGTCCATCGTTTTTGTGGGCGAAACGGGCCAGCCCATCGGGCCGGGTCCATTTTGACAGCTCTAGTTGGCACATCTGGTTAAGCCTTCCGCTCACACTAGCTGTGACTTGAGTTTGATTACTAGATCTCCCCCATTGGTAGACAATATGTAAATTTCATTATAAATCTTCGTTAAGGTTAGTTATATTCTCTGGCCTTGTAAGGGGGCGTTCCCCCAATCTAAACTTTTAGGCAGGGCCGCCCCAATACTTTTGGAGGCCTAAAGCGAACTCTAAAGTGAGGCATTTTAAAACAAATAATAAAATTTTATTAAAATTATTATATTATTATTTAAAGTTTATTTTTCATGATTTTTGGGATGTAAAATCATTTATTAAATTATTATAATCTTTTCATTTAACAATTCTTTTTTAATCGATAATAAAGCTCGTCCACTTAATCTTAGTTGAGACATTGTCGATCTAAGATAAGATTTTATTAATTTTAACGTTGAAAAACTTCTTTATGTCGAAACACCAGTTACGGGAATCATTAACATTATTCTATAAGTGATATATGCAAAAGTAAGAGAGAGATGACATGATTGAAAGGCCAAAGTAGGAGAGAGATGGGTAAGACACACTGGTAGAGATGAGTCATGAGTGAAGAGTACCATTTTTCATTTTCTTATAGCAAAATACTAAAAAATATTAACGTTATTATTAATGAGCCATTACGTGGGTGAGATAGAAACATGTGAGATGAGAGCCATGATTAAGGAAAATGAAGAGTCTTTTGTGTAGCTCACTCAACCTTTTGTACAACTGACTCTTTAACAATTTTTTAAAAAATATTATTAAAATAGGTAGTAAAAAGAAAAAAAAAATTGGGGGGGCCTAAAGCCCTAGCTTTACCAGCTTCCCCCATTGGCCGACCCTGCTTTTAAGCTATGTCTGTGAGTTGTTTTTTGGAGGGAAAGGGAAGGAAATGAGAGGTCAATTTTATCCCCCTCTTATTTGTGAGTTCTATTAATTGGTAGGAAACGTTTTGGGGTATTTTAATTAATTCCTCATCCTCATTCTCAACTCACATTTTTCATTTCACTCCTAAACAAGGAGAGGAATATACTCTCATTCTCTTCCCCTCCCTCCCCTTTGATCATCTCCATTTCCTTCTTCCCCCTCCCTCCTCTTTAATTCTCTCATTTTTCTTTCCCTCCAAACTCGCAAACAAGACCTTCCTCATCAAAAAAATACAACTGCATAATTTATTTCAATTATCTTCTTTAGGACTACTATGACTATTTTAGTTCACTTCAATAGGCAAGAGATTTTTGCCTCCAAAAAAAAAAAAAAAGTAAGAGATTTTAAGTGAATATACTTCTTTCAAAAGTACTTATAATATGCGTATGTTCAAGTATCGAATTCAAAATATTATATCCTTACTAAGCCTAAACCCTTCCACTTGAACAACATATAAATATTTATGTGTGTTACCGAACCTAACATTTAAGTATATAATTTATAATTTGAAAGGAAATTAAATATTTATATTAATAATTAATATTTAATATTGTCATTAATACTTCTCAAGTCAATGTGCACGCACGTCTGTATATAAATAAATAAATATTTATTATTATTATTTCACCAAAAAAAAATATTTACAAACTTAAAAAACTCCCTATCATTTTGTCATACTTTATGGGAGATCAATTAAATTATTCCTTAATTTGACAAATATTTATAGTCGATCAATTCTTTGGCTGCTACAAGTAGGAGGGTGAATGAGAATGACAGGGCGATTAAATACAAATCTACAACGCTTCAGAGATAATTGGGAAAATTTGGTTTAATCAAGCTGGAAAAAGGGTTTAGACACATGGTACTGTACATAAACTGACAACTTCACTTTTGCCTAAGTGGAATCTCATGGCGCTCAGTTGAATCCTTGGAGCCTAGCGGTAATCCTCTAGAGGAACACTGTCCGTCTCTCTAACCAGTAATCTTGGAGTTCCTATCCTTATCTACTATTCTTACCAAAACAAAAATCTAGTTCAACCCAAAAAACGGAAACGAGACTACTGATTTAACCATTTGTCCCACAAAAAAAAAAAACTGTGTAACATCTTTCCAGAGTAGTTTTAACCCGTTTTTGTCTGGATAACATACAGCTCGCCCTCTCTTCACGATTCAAGAATTTATCAACACTAACTCGAAGAATTCTTCTACTATAAAATCTCAATATTCAGTCTGCTCCGCGTCATAATTTCTTGATCTCTCCCTTTGTATGCATAAATTCTCATCTCATTTTCTGCGAGGATCAGTTGTCTTATTTATTCTTCTTGCCACCAGCCAGAATTCTCTGGATTTGAAGCCCTCGACTGAATGCTTGGTTGTATAGCAGCCTAGTTTGGAATTCCGAAACAAAGGGGAACCAAGCTAATATGGCCACAGGAGCAAAGATAACCACTCCCATCAAGTACTCATACCCCCTTGATAAAGCTTTGACAGATCCCCACATTCCAACGCCCTTCACCAATGGCCTACATGCTTGAGCTATCTGCTCATATATAAAATGCCAGGCAAATCAGAAAGATGTAGCTTCACTTTTAAAGAAAACAGTAACAGATATCACGGGGAAAACTTCTCTAATTGCATGAATTAAGAGAACTTGAGTTACTTGATTTTGAGATATAATATAAACAAAAATATTGTGATAGTAACAATTCAGCAACATGCGAACAACAGACAAATAAAGATAAATGATCAAGCCCGGAGGTCTACTAAAACCAAAGTACCAAGAGAAACCATGAAAGGACTAAACTGCTAAAGTCAAATGCTCCTGGACACAATTAAGGTCAAGTGTATCTTCAGCATGATCAAATGAGAGAAGTATTTAAATATCCAATAAAACAATTAAGTAATTGACAACTGAAGTACCTGTACAAGTGCCCATCCTGTTGGGCAAAAGGCTAGGAGGCTCGCAAAGATGTCTCCAACTGTGAGACTGAGTAGAGTAAACATTAAGACCAGAGCAACAATGGCTCCAATAAACAGAAGTGATTTGAGGAGACGAAACATCAGCTGGAAGTCTGCACTGAACTTCTTTCTACCCATGGACACGATCTGCAGTTTCAGATGCCAGTATGCCATCAATTAATCAATTAATTAATTAAATAGTTATCAAGCTCAAGCATAGTAAATGGTTTAACTCAATCAACTGTTTTTTTATCATGGAATACTGACCTTCAAGATGACCATGACAGCTACTATGACTAGCCAGGACAGACCATAAACCTGGAGAGAAAATGCATGTAAGAAAGCTCCTCTCTATACATACCCCGTATCTGTTATTTCTTTTTCATTTTCTTCATTGTTCATCAGGGAAGGTGTTATTTGGTAAAGGACTAAACTCTCCTATAACCAAGGAACTTCTTTGTCTAAAATGTATATTACAGCATACTATGTATGATGCTAAATCAGAAAGCATAAAATAAAATAAAAAAGTAGCAAGCATAATTACCGTGATGCTGTGATCACCTCTGGCGACATGTAGATGATACACAACCCCATACTGATAGACAAAGAAACGCAGGGCAAGAATGACCTCCCAAATCAGTCCCCAAATACCAGTGTGCTGTAGATGCTCTTGTTCCTCATCCCACCATGATTCCCAGCTCTTGTTTGAAGGAACACCAATACCACCTCGACTACTCATCCATTTTGCCCAATCATCCCAATCCTCAACTATCTTCTGCCACTCAAATCCTGATGGATTAAAAAGGAAAGGACCAAACAACCAAGAACACACCATAAACCACATTGACGCAGAGAGAAGGGCATATGCTGTTGAATCAGGAGTTGCTGATCCGTAAATCCTATAACATATAAGCAATACCGCGAGCTCTAACCCTTTTACAAAGTGACTCCTAGAGTACATCCTGTAATTTTCAGCAAACTTCTCATGACGAACTACAAAACCACGCCCAGTTGCTCTGTACTTCGCCCCTCCATGCAGGAGAGTGCGCCCATAATAGTGCATCTTCGTCCCTAGTGAGAAAGTGAAGAAAACGGGTGCTAGCTGCAGCTGCATTATTATGATGTCACCTATAGCAGTTCTGAACCCTCTCTCTAGTCCAATTTCCATTACCATGGGCAGAGTCATTAGGAGACCTATTTGAACAAGGGATTGTGAAGCCATTGCCGCCTTTAGTGGATCATCCCCCTTTTTCCTAGCATACTTAATTATAGCAGCCTCCAATCCACTCAATGACAGGTAAAGTTTTCCATATAGGAAAGCATAAACCGTGACGGTTACTAACTGTGAATAGCAGAAGAAAGCTTTAGTACTAGATGCAGGAGCTAATTAAGCACAAAAGGAGAAATTTTAAAAGATATGTAACCAAGAAAAGTATATAGCTCCCCAAAAGAAATTGTCGGCTCTTAGTGAAACGGTATTCAGTCAGGTTTTCTCTAGCTTTGTGGGGTGGGGATTTATACGGTTTAGTATTCAAGTGATCAATAATTAACTTCCATATCCATTACTCTTGTTTAATGTTTTCTTTAAACGCACCAATATGTTAATTTTAATAACAAAATGTTTGTTTTATATAAAAGATGTTTAGGGTCTGTTTAGTTTATTTCCTGTTTCCTGTTTCCATTTCCTAATATTAAGAATAATTACAATAAATATAATTACAAAATTGTTACTTTATTTTAATTCTGTTTCCTGTTTCCAGAAATTTGAACAGGAAACACTGGAAACAACATTTTGTTTGTTTTCACTGTTTCCTGTACAAATCTTTGAAAATAGAAAACAAAATGAAAATAAAGTAATAATTTTGTAATTATTTTTTAAATCAGGAAATGAAAATAGGAAATAGCAAATAAACCAAACAGGCCCTTAGTATTTTTTTGCTTGACCCTAAAGCATTAAGCATTACCATTGAGCTGACATAAAATCCAATGGTTGTAAAATAAAATGATAGCATGCGAAAGAAGTCAAAACGATGCCCCAGCCGGTAGATATCCCTGCTTAGTGTCTGCTCTCCATTACCACAGGCCACTTTGGCTTCAAAAGAGAAATTTGATTGAGTCCAACATCTCTACCCTTTCCAACTTGGATATATTCATGATGAGTAACATTCCCACGTCTTAGTGTAGAGTTGAATCCTGTATAATAGGCAAAGGCATATGAAGCAGAGAAAGAAAAATCTAATATCACAGCTAAAAAGATGTTTCAAGAATGTTACCAGCAAAAATATCCTCGCTGAGATTGATGCCACGAGAAGCCTTGCTGATTCCTCCACGGGTAAAATGGAAAATTCTATCAAAAACATCTGGATGACCATAGTGGAATCGAATCCTACAATTGAAAAAATCTGTCATGAGCATATGTATTCTGTATTATATGTATTCTAATAATTTATTTCTTATCTTACAACGAAGGCCGAAGAGAGGGAGAAGAAAGATCCAATAGTTCACTTCAAATAACCAGGGAGATTACACTAGAACAGGAAAATCAAGTAAGAGGGAAGGAGAAACCAGAAATTCACTAATAAGTGAAACTCGAAACAAGTATGAGGGGCAACCTAATGCTATAAAGCTCTCGCTATGCACAGGGCCAAAGGCAGCCTTACCTTGCATTTGCAAGAGGCTGATTCCACAACTCGAACCTGTGACTTTCTTGTCACATGGCAACAACTCCAACCGTTGTGCCGAGGCTCCCCTTTTCAGAGGCTCAAAACAAGTCTATTTTAAATAATAACCAGGGAGATGACACTAGAACAGGAAAATCAAATAAGAAGGAAGGAGAAATCAGAAATTCACTAGTAAGTGAAACTTGAAACGAGTATGAGGGGCAGCGGCAACCTAGTGCTATAAAGCTCCCGCTATGCGCAGGGCCAAAGGCAGCCTTACCTTGCATTCACGAGAGGCTGATTCCACAACTCGAACCTGTGACTTTCCTGTCTCATGGCAACAACTCCAACCGTTGTGCCGAGGCTCCCCTTCAGAGGTTCAAACAAGTATATTTTAAATAATACATCAATCTCTGAAACTAGTCTTAAATGTCATGTATTGCCTCGCTCTTAAACTAAAATGATGCCTTTTAACTTGGGAAAGGTCTTATATTAGCCATTTGTTTGTCAGGAGGTTCCTAATTTATCATACTAGATAACAAGCACTAATAAGTCAACCATATAATAAAATCTCTAGGGGGGAAATAAACTTACTTCAGCGGTTTTGCAAGAACTCTTTGACCAATTGTGACAAAGCTAGTTTCTTGATTTGACATAAACCAAGCTAAGGAAGAGACACTGCAACAAATGATAAAATTAAGTAATATGGGATCTAAACATGACATATGTTAGCTCTAAGTAGAAGAAGATTCATAACCTGCCAGTAAAGATATGCTCACGAACACCTAATATGCTAGGTGGGCGCACACCATGATCCTCATTAAATTCTTCCAGAAGGTTGCGCATTTTTAAAGCTTCTTCTAAGTAATTATCCTAGAAGAAATTTTCAAATACACCATATTAATAGGCTCTGACACCCATTGTCAACTTGTTAAAGTTTCTAATGTTTTACCTGGTTCATGTCAATAGTCTGAAGAGCTTCCCCTCTAGTAAAAATGATGGCATGATTTTGGTTTTCAGGCTTTCCTTCTCCTAACTTTGCTGGACCCGGAAGTTTTATTCGAAATATTTCCTTTAGAAAAGATACAAAAAACAATTATTTTTAAGACAACCACAAGTAATCAACAACTTATTTTCTGACATCAATATGCATTTACTTGGTCAAGATTGTCCACAGCTTTGATCAATACAGAATAATAAACTTTCTGTATTTTTCCACCTTCTCTTTCTTCAACTTCATCAATATATGCAACACGGAGTGAGGGATTGCTACAAATGAAGAACCAAAAATTAGATTCTAAAAAATAAAAAAAGCAAATTCACCAAAAATAATTTCTTAAATCAAGTGGACTTCAGAAACTACATGTCAAATGTGAATTGTACTTAAAAAACTCAATTCAATTTATCAATAGAAGAACATACTTAACCATCAAATTCAGGATATCTGTTGCACGGCGATCACCGTTACGCTTCTGATTCCCATAGTTCTGACAGGTAGCAACATACGTGAATTTCATGTCAGCCATAGCCTCTAAACTAGCATATAGGGATTTCTGACTCTTTTTATCTTCCTCAGATGGAACTGTAATAGCTTTATAGCCATCAAGTATCTCTGCTCATAATACAACAAAAAACCGCACAATCAGCTTGGCAGATAACTACACTTTTTCCATCCACTATGATGAATATGATGAGTCTTTTAAGTGTATTGCATGTAAGTGAGGAAATGTTTGTTGAGTGTGAAAAATAATAAAAGACTAAGACCCAGGTTTGGAAAAAGCGATAAACCACAATGGACCTGCAATGGTACCTACTAGACTCAGCTAAATATCTCAGAATAAAAGGAACTTAGTATTACCTTGTTCAGTAGCCATCTCAAGAAATGCCTGGAGCTTTATAGCACGCCGGTAGTACATCATTCCCCTAACTGCATTAATTTATTAGTAAGATCAGTCAACCAAATCCAGCCTGAGGGAGGTGAAGGGAAGTCATCATATACCTGTCCTGCAAAGAGTTTGTCCTCTTAAGGAGGCCCAGTGACGAAGCTGCAATATATTCTCATCTTTCTCCCATATCTCACTGTGTTTCTTACAATCAAGTCGCTCCATGAAATTATTCCACTCATCTGGTAAAATTACTAAATTTTAGCCTGCCTGTTCCCTATTACCAAAATAATCATACAGCCAAGCTATATTGTGAGAGTTAATACAAACCAGGGTAGATCTTTTGCAAGTAATATATGATTGACACACCATCTTCGTTCTCAACCTCCAGGTCATTCTTAGAATATACAGTCTCTTCGCTGTAGTATGGAGTTAGGACACTGAAAAGAAGAAAAAGGCTATATATAAGCACAGGACAGCTTCAGAATGTATCACATTTCAAATTTTATGCATAAAAAATAACTTGAGAAATAAAATATTAACTAACTCAAAAAAATAATTTTTTTGTTTATCATGTATGAAAGGTTTAATTAATTTGTAGGTCCTAGAACAATTTTCAAATAGGTCATTATACGTTAAAAGTTTATAATTGGGTCCCTGGATACATAGAAAATTTGTAATTGGGTCCCTCATACATGTTTCAGTTAGGGTTCCAATATTAGAGATAGGTTCAGTTTATGTTTCAATATATGTAAATGACAGCTGTAGTACAGCTGTCACTGAGTTAGTTATCAAGATTAGTTATAGGTTTAGTTGTTTCAGTCAACTATAAATAATCTGACCAGTGTAATCTCAAAGGATCAATGAAAAACAGTTACATTCTGTACATTAAGTTTTTCTCGTCTCCTTCAGTTTCTCTGTTTCTATGATGGTATCAGAGCTTCTTCCTGAACCATCCATGGCTTCCGCAAACCTCAATTTTTCACAAGCCACTTTCTCTCATCCTATCTCCATTAAACTTGACGAGAAAAACTTCAGATTATGGAAACAACAGATAGAAGGCATTGTTCGAGGCCACAAACTCGATCGCTTCGTCACGCGACCTAGGGTTCCGCCTCGGTTTCTCTCAGATGATGATCGTGAAGCAGATCGCGTTAATCCTCTATACATTGAATGGGAGCAGCAGATGCTCTCATCGCGACTTGGCTTCTCTCTCCTCAATTTCTGAATCTCTTCTTGCTCGTGTCGTCGATTGCATGTTTTCGTGGCAGATTGGGACGAAATTCACAAATTCTTCCATAGTCTTCTTAGCACTCGAGCTCGCCAGCTCAGATCTGAGCTACGATCTCTCACCAAAGGTGATCGCAAAGTCGACGAGTTCATGCTTAGGGTTGGCGATTTCTGACTCTCTTGTGTCGCTCGGAGATCCGATTCCACACAGAAATCTACTTGAGGTAACACTAGAGGCACTCCCTGAGGAATTCGATTCCATAGTTGCTGCTGTGAATAGTCGCACGGAACTCTGCTCCCTCGATGATCTGGAATCTCTTCTTCTGGTTCATGAGGCATGCCTTGAGAAGAATAGGAAATCAATTCTTGCCGAACCAATGGCGTCTGTGAATCTTGCACAAGGTCCTCGTGATCAAGGTTCTGAGTCGTACTCAAATCCTAGCTCTCAGGGATCCTCATTTCCTGAAGGAACATCTCACACTATGGTTGGCCACCATAACAATCGAGGACAGGGAGATTACAATAATTTGAATGCTCCCTACAACAATGGCAATGGAAATTTCAACGGTGGTTATCATGGTGGCCGTGGAGGTGGTTACCGCGGCGGTCGCAACGGTGGTTATCGTGGTCGAGGTGGAAGGTCAGGTGGACGAGCTTCAGTCCAGTGTCAGATATGCAAAAAGTATGGACATGATGCCACTACATGTTGGCATCGCAACTCCAATTCTTCTCAGGATTTGTACCCTTCCAACAACACCTATGGCTATTGGCATCCTCCCTCATTTCAGCCCCAGCAGCGCTCGTTTGTTCCCTTGAGGCCACCACCACCACAGCATTTTCAATTCTCTGGGTCATCACGCCCACCTGCACATGCTCTTCTCACTGGAGCAGAGCCCTCATTCAACTTTCAGCCGTGGTACCCAGATTCAGGTGCTACTCACCATGTAACACCTGATCCAAATAACCTCATGGACTCTCAATCCCTACACGGTTCAGACCAAGTGTATATGGGCAACAGCCAAGGTCTGTTCATTGACTCAGTTGGTTCTCTTAAATTTCTTTCATCCTCACACTACACTCACACTATCTAAACTACTTCTTGTTCCTTCTATTACCAAGAATCTCATGAGTGTTAGTAAGTTTGCTAGGGATAATAATGTCTTCTTTGAGTTTCACTCTTCTTTTTGTCTTGTGAAATCACAGGATTCCTCTGAGATTTTACGAAGAGGAACTGTTGGTGAAGATGGACTTTACAAGTTTGATTCACTTTCTCCTCTATCTCTTACTTGTAATAAAACAGTTGATAGACATAGAGTCCAATGTAATTCTGTTTCCTATGGGCATAATTCTCCTTGTATATCCCATTGTAGTGATATGTGCAATTTTACTTGTAAAAATTCAGACAGATGTATTCCCTTGATCAATTCAATAAAAACTACTGATGACATTGATAGTTCCACTATTACTTCCCTTCCTTCCGTATCTTTCCAACTGTGGCACTCTCGTTTGGGACATCCCCACTATGAAGTACTTAAAGAAGTATTGCAGAACTTGCACATAAGATTGCCTCCTAAGGCACAAACTCACCTTTGTGCAGCCTGTTGCATGGGCAAGGCACATCGCCTTCATGCCCCTGCTTCCACTACCAAATATGATAAACCTTTTGAACTAGTGGTTTGTGATTTGTGGGGCCCTGCCCCTATCCAATCAAATTGTGGTTACAAGTATTTTCTCACGTGTGTTGATGCTTGCACTCGGTTCACCTGGGTTTTTCCTCTTAAACTTAAATCAGAAACCTTATCTCAATTTACTAAATTCAAATCCATGATTGAATTACAATTCTCCACTAAAATCAAGTCTGTCCAAAGTGATTGGGGAGGTGAATTTCGCCCCTTCACAAAGTTTCTAAATGATTCAGGCATCATTCATCGTCTCACCTGCCCTCACACCCATCACCAAAATGGTTTGGTTGAGCGCAAGCACAGACATATAGTAGAGACAGGCCTCACGCTCTTAGCTCATGCTGGAATCCCACTAAATTTCTGGGATCATGCCTTTGTCACAGCTGCATACCTCATAAATAGGCTCCCAACACCCACTCTTCACAATCAATCACCCTACTTTCTCCTTCTTCACAAAAATCCAGATTATCAGTTTCTCAAGTCTTTCGGATGTGCTTGCTTCCCCTTCCTAAGACCATATCAGTCAAACAAAATGTCCTACCGGTCTCAAGAGTGTGTGTTTCTTGGCTATTCTTTAGCTCACAAGGGTTACAAGTGTCTTAGCACTGATGGACGCATATTCATCTCCAAGGATGTCTTGTTTAATGAAACAAGGTTCCCCTATGCTGAATTGTTCCCATCTTGTTCTTCTGTCACTCATCCAGTATCAAACCCTTCTCCTAGTCCAATCTCTTCTATCCCACCTCTAATTCCAAGCTCTAATCCACTTCCTACAACTTTCCCTTCCTTTTCTTCTTCACTCTCAGCTTCTGCATCTTCTTCTATCCCTCATCCTCAGTCACCAATTGCTCTTCCCAATCCTTCCTCATCACAACCTGAGCATTCTCCTTTGCTGTCCACCTCTTCCTCCAACTCCTTTTCTTTTGTTCAACCTACAGGTTCCCCTCCCTATTCCTCTCCTCTTTCTCCTCAACCTGCACAGTCTAATTCCTCTCCTACACACCCATCTGCTTCTTCATACTCCTCTTCCACTTCCACTTCTGTTTCTGCACAGCCTGCTTTAATTAATCCTCTCAATTGCCACTCAATGCAAACCAGAGCAAAGTCTGGAATTGTGCAACCAAGAATTCACCCTACTCTTCTGCTAACTCACTTGGAGCCAACCACTGTAAAACAAGCTCTTGCAGCCCCTAATTGGGTTGCTGCCATGAGAGAGGAGTACCATGCCCTGCTGAAAAACAACACTTGGGCCTTGGTCTCTCTTCCTCCTAATAGGACCCCAATTGGATGCAAATGGGTCTTCCGAGTCAAGGAAAACCCAGATGGCAGCATCAACAAGTATAAAGCCCGCCTAGTGGCTAAAGGCTTCCATCAGCAGGTTGGTAGTGACTTCAATGAGACCTTCTTTCCGGTAGTCAAACCCACTACGGTTAGGACTGTTCTAACCCTTGCTGTCACTCATAAATGGCCCATTCGTCAGCTTGATGTCAACAATGCTTTCCTGAATGGTGTGTTGGATGAGGAAGTGTACATGGTACAACCCCCTGGCTTTGAAGCCAATGACAAGGCTTTGGTCTGCAAACTGAATAAGGCTCTGTATGGGCTTAAACAAGCACCACGGGCTTGGTTTGATCGCCTCAAGCAAGCTCTCCTCAAGCATGGTTTCAGTTCTAGCAAGTGTGACCCTTCATTGTTTCTGTTTCAACACCAGAATGTGCATATCATGTTACTTGTGTATGTGGATGATATCATTGTCACTGGGTACTCTCTCCCCCACATCCAGACCCTTATTGATCAACTCCACTCTGAATTTGCTCTCAAGCAACTGGGCTCCCTAGATTACTTTCTTGGTATAGAGGTCTCACATCTCCCAAATGGTTCACTTCTCCTTTCCCAGTCCAAATACATAAGGGATCTTCTAGCCAAAGTTCACATGGAATCAGCCAAATCTATAGCTACACCTATGGTAACTAATGCCAAGTTGACAAAAGAAGGGTCTAATCATGTGGAGGACCCATCCCTGTACAGATCCATTGTTGGGGCCCTGCAATATGCAACCTTGACAAGGCCTGAAATTTCATACTCAGTCAACAAGGTTTGCCAGTTTCTCTCCCAACCCCTTGAGGAACACTGGAAAGCAGTTAAAAGGATCCTTAGGTACCTCAAGGGTACCATGAATCATGGTCTGCTGCTTCAGCCAGCACCTACATCCAAGCCCCTGCCTCTCACAGGATTCTGTGATGCAGACTGGGCATCAGATCCTGATGACCGCAGGTCTACTTCAGGTGCCTGTGTCTATTTGGGGCCAAACCTGATTGCATGGTGGTCCAAGAAACAGACATTGGTGGCCAGGTCAAGTGCAGAGGCCGAATATCGCAGCATAGCCAATCTAACAGCAGAACTCTTATGGGTTCAGTCATTACTCACTGAACTGAAAGTCAGTTTTCAAACACCTAAGGTGCTGTGTGACAACCTTAGTGCAGTGGCTTTAACTCACAATCCAGTTTTACACTCAAGGACCAAGCATATGGAGCTGGACATTTTCTTTGTTAGAGAAAAAGTGATGAACACCAGCCTTGTGGTTCACCATGTCCCAGCTCATGATCAGTGGGCAGATGCCCTTACCAAACCTCTCTCTGCTACTAGGTTCTGCATCCTCCGTGACAAACTTAGGGTGTTTGATAAAGTGACTCTTAGTCACCCACCCTAAGTTTGAAGGGGGAATATTCGAGATAGGTTCAGTTTATGTTTCAATATATGTAAATGACAGCTGTAGTACATCTGTCACTGAGTTAGTTATCAAGATTAGTTATAGGTTTAGTTGTTTCAGTCAACTATAAATAATCTGACCAGTGTAATCTCAAAGGATCAATGAAAAACAGTTACATTCTGTACATTAAGTTTTTCTCTTCTCCTTCAGTTTCTCTGTTTCTATGATCCAAAAAGGTAAAAGGGCTTATTTGAATTTTTCTAAAACATATAGAAACCTATTTGAATTTTTCCAAAAAGTTCATGGAACCACAAATGCCAAGTAGATGGACCAATAACGGATACTTAACAAAACCCTAACGAAAAAAATGTATGAAAGACTCTATTACAAATTTTCTATGTTCAAGGATCTAATTACAAACTTTTAAAGTATAGGGACTTATTTGAAAATTCTTAAATAGTTTAGGGACCTACAAATTATTTTAACCTATAAGAAATATAGTAATCCTGTAATAGTTTTTTTTTTTTAATTCTCAAATCCTGTAATAGTTTTAGTCATCACAATTTAAGAAAAACATCATATAACATTTTTCAATAGTTCTGTAAGGACATTGACATTCAGTTTGCATAGTTTAGAGTGTCAATAAAAGTATGACGTTCCCGCATTTTACAATCTGTACAAGGCATAACATTGGTATGTATCTTTGTGGCCATTATTAAGGAAACTGCCTCAGACCTGAATGAGAGCATTTTACGAACTCGTGGAGCACGTGGCATATCCATGAACAATGAATTGGTAAAGAATGCAATCCTTCTGCGTACTTCACCATTTGTTGGAACCTCAATGGCAGATTCCTTCACTGTCAAGAGTAGATAAAGACGTCTTATCTGAAACAACCATAATGATTCATTGGATATAGAAGCCTCTGGTCTGAATCATTGAATAATAATATAAACTAACAAAAATATTACTAATTACCTGTTCTTCCGATTGTGCTGTAACGACAGGAGGAAATGCTACAGCAGGTTTTGCCTCAGTACCAGCAAAAACTTGCCGTCCAGTATCCTTACTACTTTGATTAAGTTCTGCCAATTCACTGGTGAACATCACAACAAAAAGCAAGCATTATTATTTTCAATCATAAAGTTATCAATACTAATATATTCCAAATTCATTGTCATTAAGTTAAACCAACCTGATTTCATTCACCATCATATCAGTAACCACTTCTAACATGTCTTGCAGCAAGACCACTACCGTACCTTGCTTGGACGGGTCTGCATCTTTCTGTGAAAAAATGAAATTCACATGTTTTCCAAATAGAATGGTTAGCGACAAGACACCATTCAAGAATACAAAGAGGTCAAATATAGTTAGTTTTCTTCTGAACGACTCACCAAGAATTCCACAAGCTTCACAAACTTGTTACAAAGGGAGGGTAAAAAACTCATTCGGAAATTTGTAATAAGTGTATTCTTTGAGATGCTGTTCTCAACTTCTCTAACAATGATGGAAATTATCCTGTTCCATCACAATGAATTCAGAAGTACTGATAGTTAATTATTCATTTTTAACGAAATCTCTATAGCTTCAATTATATGTGCTACTTAAGAAAAACGAACAAAACAGCTTATAAGAAATATTAAATGATCCTCTGCAATGCAATATGAAACTTCGGATTAATGTTGGTAAAACTAACATTGAATAGTTAACCATTTCTTCCTTCATTTAATCACTTTGTGTTGCCAAGTAACCCAGAAAGACATTTAAATGCAGGTTAAAAAAGGAAAATGAAAAAAATCATACAAGTGTAATTGCTATTCATTAAATCCAGCAGAAACTGCAAGCCAAATTTGGAGCCTTTTTTACAAAACAGATCTAGTGAAAGGAATGCAGGATAGAGTGCTAATATAACTAGGTCTTAATTATGCCCCAAAACCCAATAATAATAATAATAATAATAGCAACAACGACGACGACAGCAACAACAATAAATAACAAAAAAAACTTGGGTGCTATTATTTATAACCTTACATAGCTAATGTTTCTGGCATGAAATGTAAACTGAAATTGACGTACACCAGCAAGAGAAGATACTGAAAGATACCTTTTTTCAGTTTCTCCGATCACCAAATCATGTAGGATATGCTTAAAAGATTCATAGCATTCAATCACAGCACACTTCATATATTCATCTGCACATATGCGCTTCCAAAGATCAGAGTCCCTTCCTCGAAATTGAGTTGCCATATCCAGTGCTACAGGAATCTGTAAAGGTTGACAGAGGAGTCAATCATATAAATTAGTAACAAACACGAGAATATTAAAATTGAATCACACTGACCTTGCTTGCAAGCAGAAATGGTGGCCACTGAATTATTTTCAGACTTGGATCCAGTGAGTAAGGAACCAGCAACAGATCCATCTCCCTGGAGTCAGTTATGCAGACACAGTTTAGTCCAAAATAGGTGATGGACACCAAATCAATAGATGGAGGAGAAAGACTGGAAGCTAGGACTGGGAACAAGGGAGAGCAACTAAAGAGTTTTTCTGAGTTCTTTCCTATCACTTATGAGATCCTCCTCACGAAAACTGCAAATGATTTCATTCCATAATTGGGCAAATTTGGCTGCTTCACTCCTTCTGCTCGCAGAAATCTATACAAGCATGGAAACTAAAGTGAAGAGGAATAAATACATTTATCTAAATGTACTTGGGAATGAAAATGTTGTACCAACCTCAGCAAATTGTTTTGAGAAAGAGAATCTCCTTTTCTGCCTGTTATCAGAAGGAACCAAGTATGTGTTGAATGCACCAGGCAACGACTGAAACCGTGATCTTAGCATGCCCAGAGTGCGTATCTGTGTAACCACAGAGACAACAACATTAACTAACTGTTAAAAGATTATGAACTGAAGTATTTTACTCTTTTTTGATCCATAAAACTAATCCAATCGGAAGTTCACCCATAAAATGAAAGGGTCCAAGTTTCTTGACAATTGAAGACTTCAGAATTTCATAAAATCACAATCAAATTATTATCCAGTACTCTGTATCCAAAAGGTTCCTATAAATTGCTTAAATTGATTTAAAAAGTTTGAATTTTTTTTATATGCCTGTGTTTTACAAAAATGTCGATCTCAAGTTCTCTTCAGACATAGCAAACTAAAAATAAGACAAAAATTGATGATGACCTCTCCTAGACGATCAAAGGCTCCAATAACACCACCACACAAAGTTGAGAAGATTGCATACCAAATTTGACTGTCCATGAAATAAACCTGCATTGAAGATGCAAAGGAGTTGATACACAGAAAAGTCATCTGAATAAGAAAAAAGACAAATATATATGAACGAAATCAGTAAATATAGCATACATACCATAAGTACAGGAGCCCAGAGTGCAACAACTGCACCATAGTTATGTTTAGCTGCACAGAAAAGAAAGTATTAGATCAATAAAAATTAACAGCAAATTACAATGTAATCATGAAAAAGAAGAACTACCGTTGGGGAAAAACTCATGCCAACCATAGTCAACATGTCGAATGTCCATTATGTCCTTTGTTGGCTTAACAAGAGGTTTTATCTGAAGATGGATACAACAGTTAAAAGAGGTCCAACAACTTAAAAGGCTAGTTTATTAGGCGAGTAGCAGCTACTGCAAATATAAAATTTTTACCTGGAAGAAAAAGCTGAATAAAAATTTGCAAGCCAAAAGCAACACCCAGAAAAGAGTGTACCTGAAATTCAAACAAGAATCTAGATGATGGAACAATTTTAATATAATAAACAAGGGCACGATACCATAAACTACTTAAGTAAAATAGTGTTGTGTGAAACTTACTTTAAGAGAGCAAATTGACTTTCATGCATTCCTCGTCCGACATAGACTCTTGGCTGTAGGGAGAGAAAAATTCATTTAGAAAATGGACAACAGATGCTCAAACAACCCAAATTAATGAAAAAAGTGTCATTTTTCAGCAACCAGATATGTTTTTGGATTGATTACATTTTGATATTCAGAATTTGACACAAATGACCGAAATGGTAGGTTGTTATAACTCAACAATAGGAGTGATAAAAGTTATCGGCTGTTAGAGTCAAATATCTTGTGAAATAAGAAATTAAAGAGTACTTCAAACAGAGAGTTCTTCACAATCAATTCTTACTAGATATGGATTGTGCGTGCGCGCACGTGCGGGCGGACGTGTATGTAATTGTATATATGCAGTATGCATTAACTAATAGTCTATAGAAGGATCACTCCTACGTCCTACCACAGAAGTCCTAACCAGGAAATATTAGCTATATGCTCATCAGTCATCACGTGACAGACATCGGCATTTTCCATTTCAAAGAATTTGCATTACTTTGAAAAAGAACAATAATTATATTGAAAGAAGCTTCTTACTAACAGAATAATTCCAATTGATAACCATGAAGAGAAACAATTAAATACACAGGATAATAAGACAGCATGAGTACCTGAGACCACCATAAGAAGAATCTAACAATGTGCCAGTCCGAGTTTTCAATCCAACGCCTGAGCATTGGGAAAAGAAAGAGAAGAGCTGCTAGTATATTTGGAATTATATACAATGCAACAGCCAACATATACAATGGTGGGATGCCCTTCATTTCATTAAAAAAGGAAAAAAACTGCTTGATAGCCTCAGGTGCACCCTTGAAGGAATGCACATAGAAAAGTGGAAGAATGATGACCCATAAAAGACTGACAACGACTTTAAGAATATTTCTTAGCACATCAGTGAATCTCCACCGATGATAGCCTGGAAAGTTCAAGATCAGGTCCAAGATACCTAAATCAATATAAAGAGGAACAGAAATGATAGTAAATTCCTATGAACAAGGAAACAGAATAGGACAGTGGAAAAATGACAGTTCAACAATCAAAAATAAAATGACGAAAAAAAATTATAATATACAGCTTAGCAGCTCATTCTTTTTTTTTACAGATAGAAACATTATAAATTGTAGCATGATCCAAATTTGGCAAATGAATTAGCTAGAAAAAAAAAAGGTAGAAATAAACGCTAACATTGAAGAAAACAATTTATACACTCAATTTGAAATACTGGAGGAGAATTTGTAGATAGACTCTGCATTCTGCAAAGCGTTAATTAATCATTCTAGAAATTGTCATAACAAATTTCTAGGCATTAATTGATCCATCACCAAACAATGTAGGACATGCAAATCCTCAAGGGAAGTGGCTGATTGATCTTCTATAGATTGTCATTACAAAATGTCTTTTCTGAAGGAAAAAAATACTTGAAAATTAATAGGAAGGGTATGTTAGGAATAAAAAGTATACACCTGACCTACGTAACAGGAAATAGAGGGAACGAAAGACTACTGATGATATTGCATCGTTTATTTAAAAGACTTCAATTTCAATTGGATGTGTTGTGCCAAAAATTAAAACATAATTCAGCGCTATCCAACATCTCATGACTTTTTGTATTACTCATGATGATTTCATGCAATTTCCGAAAGATGATATGTCAAGCTTCTTCAGCTAATAGGATAATCAGACCATCAATAAAAAATTCTTGTCACTACTGATCTTGATAGTAGAATGATAAGATTAGCTTAGCAAGAGGTACTTTAAGTGAATGTATCATACTTTGGAGTAAGCGCAGAATGGATGCTGTGATGAATATACTAGATAGATTATATAAGACATCCGTCCGAAAGATATCCGTCAATGAAATCCCATCCCATGCAATAATGAACATCACCTGCAATAAGAATGCTCAAGCCTTGTCATAAACACAATAACAGGAAATATTGGCACAACCAATTCCTTCTGTTGAAAACATATACCTGCAAACCTAGTAAAAAAAAGGTCCAAAGACGATCAAAACTGCGGAAGATGTGCCAGAATGTCCGCGTCTCAACAAAATTTGATTTTCCAGTTTTTCCTGATTTTCTTGGAGCGCCCTTTTTTCCCTGATATGAAATTTATTTAAGTAGTGAACTGAATAAGTATTTTACATGCCGGTAAAATCTTAAAACATAAATACCTGAGCCAAATCACTTGTCGATTTAAAAAATTCACCATCATCGCGCATGGGCCATCCAAGAGAAAAGCAATCAGGTGACCTGCAACAAAAGAAAAATGTCAAATAATGAAGAATGAAACAAGCAAACAAAGTCAATTTCAAAAATAAAATCCAAAAGGAAAACGAACCAGAAATACTCATTTAGATCATCATAGTTGCACCATGCTGAGTGAGGAGCCATTCCATTTCTGCTCTTCTTGGCTTCCTGTATTAATTAACATGATTATTACAAGTCATCGCAGAGAGGTATTATGAAAATGTTCATGTGATCCAAAATCATACCTTTTCAATTACTCGATACAGGGGAGTTATAACCTTGCGGAGGAATGCCTCATCATCACCTCCATAAGAAGGCTTGATATTTTCACCAGTAACAATGCTGACATTTCCAGCCAATAAACCATGTAGTTCATATGCCATCTGAAGTTATAGTTGGCTATTATTAGCACATACAAAAATTACTAATAAATTCAAAAAGATTAAATGAGAAAACAATCACGTTACATTTGCAAATACACTCTGGCATAAGATATCATGAAACATATGGCAAATCTGTACTCACATTGTGAAATATGTAGCATAGACACTCCGGCATGAAGCGAACATTGGATGCTTCACCCCATATGAGAAGATACAAGCCCATATAGAGCAACTTCCTCTGCTGTATCTCTTGCTGACCTTGAGGAAGTCTGTGTGAAAAAAACATGATAAGCACTTTACTTTACTATAAAAACTGGGATTTTATTCTTAAAAATTTTATGAGAAAAAAAAAAGCACAAATATTGCTCTCTGATTCTGATACTGATAATGATATATCTCACCGTAAACTATGTTTTCGTCCCAAGAATTTGCACCAATTTTTGTAATTCTTAAAGAGATCTTTCATCACTGCATCAACTGCACGATCATCGAGCTGCGATTTATTAAAAAATAAAATGAACAAAAAAGAAGAGCAGAATTTAGTTACTGGCCAAAAGCAAAGCAGGCTACCCTGGTAACTACGATAATGTAATTTTGACTAAATTTCTCTTGGTTGCTGTTTTTAGCTTTATTTACTCTATTATGTTTTGCCAGAAATGGAGAAAGCGAGAGACAGATACGTGCCTTGTTGAGAGGCTCAGGTTTGGGGTGCAGCCTTATATGAGAGTTGGCAAGAAGCAGAATCAGATGCTCTCTCTGATTCCTGACATTGTCCCTCTGTGGCCAAACAAACCAAACACATTGACATTTTGTGGAGGCTATTCAAAAAATTTAATTAATCATACAGCTTTCTCTTGTTCTAATCTGTTCAGCTGCAAAATACATGCCTGGAAACCAAACATGGCTTTAAGCCAGTCAAGCAGGTCTAAATCCTCAGCTTTCTGCCCAAATGAACTAGGCCAGTTCAAGCCACGAGTGTTCCAGAGTGCAGAAACAGCAGCCTTAATCTAACAAGAAACAAAGCCAAAGAACTAAGTGATTTTCCAAATAAAACACAGAGACTCAACATCAAACACTATAGAAGCAATACCTCTTCATGCTGCATAATGGGCTGAGAAGCACCAGCAGAGTCCAGAGGAAGAATATTATAAGGCGCATAAATCTCCGTCTTTTCCTGGACATCTCTAGCAGCCGCAATAATCTGCACACACAAATATGCATTTAGAATTTCATTATTGAAAGGGAGAAAAAAAAAAAGGCAAAATACCTGTCTCAACAAAACTGAAAGGACAAACCAAAACTAACCTCTGGAGCTACTTCTTCGACCTTCTCAGTCTTATTAACGGCACAAAGCACTTCAAAAAGAACCCCGGCAGTCTGGTAAGCTTTGCTGAGCTGGGCTCTGCAAAAGAATTTAAAGTTAAAGACCTACCCCAACCTTGATAGACAGAAATGCAACTTGCAAAATCTGCCACGAGCAACAATTAGATAGACAGAATTCATCGATTGTATTTACCTGTCTGCTTGCTGTGCTTGGTCAAGAGCTCTGACATAATGTTGATAGTATTGCTGATAATAAGCCTGGATTTCCCTTGCATCTGTCTTCTTAAGCCGAGAGGCAAGACTAATTGCATTATCCTAGTGTTGGAGAAAATATGTAAGTTGAAGTAGGAATAAATTGGCTGATCTTCGCAATACTCTCATTCAAAAATATTGTGTAGTACTGAGTGATTAGTGTCACTTCCTGTCCTCCACTCCACTCAAAAACATGACATGTGTGGCTCGCACGTCCTCTCAGATGTTTCTACACAATTTATACTTCCACAGATATTTTTCTCAATTCAACCCCATTATTAGTTAATGGAAATGAAGCAAATGATTTCTTCATCTCTTGACAAGACCTCGCCATTTCCAAAAGAATTTTATGTAAACCCCGATAGAGTTTCCAAAACCCATCGCCGCGTAGGTATAGAGGGAAAGTGGCTTAGGTAATAATGTCTCTCTCACAGTCTCACCCCATTTTCTCCTCCGCCAAGTGTACACTGTACACCTTAAATTTGATACCACCGGGACTACTAGTGGATTGAAAATCTTGGTTATTGATGTCTTGGAATTGGGTTAATGCCGGGTAGGTAGTTTCATAAGATCATTCACTAGGATTTTGTATTTCATTAATCAAATTATTAATTAGAAAGAATGCTAGCTAACCAGTGTCATAAAAAATTAAGGAGAATGCTAACAAGTGCCTTTAGATATTTATTAAGGATCTAAAATAGAAAATTTTTCATTGAGACTTGGTATATTTTATATTGTGAGTGTGATAAACTTGGTTCTCCAATGAGATTTTACTTTTTTGGGTTTTCTTAACCAGTGTCCTAAGAGCACTCGTCAGCATAACCCAAAAATTAAATATAAAATGTTTGTCTTGAAAATTATTATATACAATGTATTAAAATTTTAAAATTTGTAATTTTCAATAAGTATTTTCTATATATTGATTCCTTAAAGGTAAGCAAGACCCAATTAATTAACAAATCACCATAGACATTCCATTAATTAAGTTTAGCACACTATTAACCATGATTTTAAAATTGTTTTCCTAATTGTTAAATTTAAGATGTATAAATAACATTATTTTTTCTCCACACCTCATTATATCTACTCTATAAATATTTGTTATTTATTCAATTTTTTTTTTGACAAAATTATTCATTTGTTTTTAAATAAAACTCTTTCATCAATTAGATATAAAGGAAAAAAATGTGAAAGTATTATTTTTTTTTAATGATAGATAGAGTAAGGATCTTGCTATCAACTATCCTAAAAACATTATTTAAGGAATTAAGTAAATACAATTTTTTTATTGAAAAACTAAATATATCATTTCTTAAAATACATTATTTCTCAATGAAAACTTTCTTTTTTTTTTATTTTTTTAACTATTGCCCTAAAAGCACCGATTAACATTCTTGATAGAGAAATTTTCATTTTCGTATATAAAAAAAAAATATATATATATATATAATTACTTTCATCCTACTTATTTAAAAGAAAAAGGCGGGCTATATCAAAAAAAAAAAAGACCGGCGTTGAAATCTCTAATTCATTTTATATTATCATTTTAAAAAGAAGTAATATAAGAATAATATAAAATATAATCCTGCAAATATTGTATTTGAAGAAAAATACGAAATGTTTCATTACTAATAATTTATATATCTTATTAAAAAAATATATTCACATTATAGAAATGAAATATAAATTAAAATCAATACAGTTTACATTAATAGTGATGATTCTTATCATAAATATTTGGCTTAATTACACTTTTCGTCCCTCAACTTTTTCAATTGTGCAATTTTGGTCTCTCAAAAATTTTAATTACACATTTCGTCTCTCAACTTTTTCAATTGTGCGTTGTTGATCCTCAAAAATTTAATTACACATTTAGTTCTCTAATTTGTAAAATTGTGTAAAATCAATCCTTACTATACATTGAATGATGGTGGACTGAAGGACTGATTTTATACAAATCGACTAATTAGAAGATGAAATGTACAATAAAAATTTTTGAGGGACCAAAATCGCATAATTAAAAAAATTGGGAGTTGAAAAGTGCAATTAATGCTAAATATTTTTTTGTATTTTCTTTCATCATCACATCAACTTCTGACATTAGCGGGGAACTTCATGCCAAATTAGTTTTTTTTTTTTTTTTTTGTCCTTTTCATGGAACAATCTACCATCTAAAATTCTAAACTCTCTAATACTGTTTTGACAAAAATAAAAAATAAAAAAATGTAATAGAACATCTTGCATGCACCGTACACAATTAATTTGCAGGCATGCACTCCATCATCTCCTCCTCATGAAGTCACATACATACTCGCATCAAACTTGAAATGCAAAACGTAACATATGGAACGACATACTTACCCTCTCCAATCGCTGCAGCAACAAGGTCTTGAACTGCCTGACACCACGCCCAGTGGAGCTCTCATCCAGCCTGTGCGCTTTCTCGAAGGCATAGAACCTACCTGTGCCAATCATTTCCATTTTCAGCCAATACTAATTAATTCACGCTCTATATATGATATGATAACTGTGCGTGATGAAGTGAATCATGCATACATAGATAGGCAACCCTGGGGCGCTCGCTTTCGATTTCTTTGGCGACTCTGAGAATCGGTGATATGGATGCGAGTGAGGAGGGGACCACCTCATTGTCGAAAACTTCCATGGAGACGGTGGTGGTGGCGGCGCTCCTCGACGGCCGCCTCGTCAGTGTCTGCTGCGAAGCCTGCGATGCCGACTCCATTATATGCCTCTCCGATCCACCACCTCAATTGAGGCTCTGCCTCTCCGTCTCTCTAATCTCGCCCCTGCACAAACTTCAATATTCACTCGTGCATGCACAAAAACCGATTCAACACTGATCTACCCTACTACACTACAGGAATTGTTATGAAATAAAAGAAATGGATCGATATGCAAGATTCCACAGAAAATTATACACATGCGAATGATTCTCCTAATCGAACTGCGGTTATGAAAAACTAAATGCAATCGATGCATATATGACACAAGAATGAAACAGAGTTTGAGATTCAAGAATCAAGAATTCAAGATTACGAACCTGTTTCTGTGTAAGGGAAAATCAAGGATGAAAAGGAAAATGCGGAGTTTAGATGATGGTGTGGCGTGTCCTGCTGCACACTATGATCATGATTGAGACCAGACCAATACAATAGGAATATGAAAGAAAAACTAAATCTGAAGGAAAAAAGAAAAGAAAAGAAAAAAGAGAGAAGAATCTGCAAGACGCAGAAATGAATATACTCAGAGTGTGTGTGTCTGAGAGAGAGAGAAGAGAGAGAGCAAGAAAGGCGAAAGAGGTGTGGTTAGATGTCAGTGTGTGAGAACGAATGGAAGAACACCGTTTCCGGAGGAGAAGGGCAAATTAAAAGAGAGAGAGAGGGAACGCGCGCTTTGATATGATTTGCTGATATCAGTTTGAGAATGCTTTGAACGCTTCAAAGTTGATGAAAGAGTGATTCTTGAATTCAATGGAAGTCCGTTTTCCTCTTTTCTTCAATTTTCTTATAACTAACTAATCAACCAATTCTTTCTGCCAAAAAACAAAAACTATCCAACCAATTCCCCATGCTATCTTGCTATGCCAACTTCACAAATTACTCACTGTATTCTCGATTATTATTTGTAAGTTGTAACCACCCTACCCTTATTCCGTGCATCTCTATTTCGCAGTGTGACTGAAATATACATGATATGCTAACGAAAAGGCTAATCTTCCACGTAATGAATTTTAA
Source organism: Echinosophora koreensis (assembly GCA_035048595.1). Lineage (NCBI taxonomy): Eukaryota > Viridiplantae > Streptophyta > Magnoliopsida > Fabales > Fabaceae > Echinosophora > Echinosophora koreensis. The sequence continues at coordinate 887,793 of JAPCYP010000008.1, forward strand.
ATATATAACTTTCTAGGGAAATAATATTAAAGGAAAAATTATATGTAACTTTAATATCGTCAAATCGTCAATGGCCTCTTAAAAAGGCTTAATTTTAATGGTAAAAACTGAATATAAGAATAAATTAACTTAGATTTTTTTAAAAAATAATACCTAAATTTGATTATTTGACTAAGAGGATGACAGGGGGATAAATGTGTATGCCCAAGATCCAATCTATTATGTAATCAACTTTAGTTTTAATAAAGTATTATTCTTTATTTCATTATCAAATTTACTATTTAGTTAAAATAGTTAATTTGATCTTTAACCAAAAAAAAATAGTTAATTTGATATGGTCCTTGATTAAAATTGGAGAGTTGTTATCATGATAGAGATTATGCAAGATAATGAGAAGCAAGCCTTTTATATATATTTTTTTTTTCGGGTACAAGCAAGCCTTTTATATTTTTAATCTAAATTGTTCTTGGTAATAGGACTATTGTGGGAAGGATGTCAATAATCCAGATATATCAATATATATGTGATGGTCTTTATTGGATAAAGATTAATATATCTCATTTATTAAATTACATATATAGATGATGCACATATGTAGATGTGATTATTGAACTGACTCGATTGAGAATTTCTAATACTTAACTTTACTTTTAAATTGTCAATAGAAAATTCTCAAGAAGAAATATAATTTTCTTTGACCTGAGGTTATCATAGTAATTAACAAGTTATTTATTATACTTTAATCTTGGACATCTAATGCCTTAGGGCGCTAGTTGAATGGATATTGGATATAATTAAATACTTGTAAAATTAATGATTAGTCAAAAAGGAATCCATCAACTTGTGGTAATGAGTTTGAGCTCTATAATAAAATTAAGACCTTGGCTAAAGCAATTAAATGAATGAAGAAATGAGTTTCTTAAGTCATTCACTAAAAAAAATGTGTTAACTTGTTAGAGTTTGACAGTAATACTATACTCTGGAGTTAACCCAAATTTAGAAATGATGGAAGGAAATAATATTATATTATTCTTCTATTGGTTCTTGAAAGTAAAAGATGTTACTACATACTATATTAACGTTAAGGAGCGTTGCTAGATGCTTACCTTGATTAGTAAATTATTTGATTAATTTACTACCAACTTACTATTGAACCTACGGGGTCACACACAAACGAGTGTTCTAATCTTTGCTAAAAAATTAATTTTTTATTTGATGATTAAATTGGAGAATTTAATTTAGTCAAATAAATAAAAAAAATTCTAAAGTAGGATATTATTATATTCTATGCTAGCACTAAGAATATAAATAATATATAAATCAAGCATAATTTATTTATTTAGAATAAATAAAATTAATAACTTGCTGACTTGGTCAATCTTGTTCAAGTGCTACAAGTTAGCAACAGAAAGGAGCAAGATAGATAAGTTTGATTGGTTTAAAGATAGGATAAATTGATGAAACAAAAAAATAAAAAGGATTGGATCAAATCCTAATCCTACCAAAGTAGGATGATGATGATGGTTCCTATTTGATAGGAATGGAATAACAATTGTTAGTGAGCTCTATACATAAAGCTTCCAACTCTACGTTGATGAGACATGCTTACTATTATCTTTTTTATTCTTTTTTGTCACTGGTATCTTGCTTTGATTTTTAATTTCACTCATTAAAGGATTGATAGCAGTGATTGGTCTCGGTGTGAATACACTTAGAATCTTCACACAATTGAAAAAGATTTTATAATTCAAGAACTCAAATCCAGGTTATTAATACTTACGAAGCTTTATTGTTGTACTATATATATTTTGAACATAAAATAGATCATTTTGTGGGATGGGACAAATTAACACCCTCTGCTTAGCCACATTGTGATGAGTTAATATTTGGCTTGGTCGTAATGGGTAACCATGAATCCATTGAGAACTCTATTGTAGATATCGCTATATATGTTCAATGCGGACCCACTCGAGATAGTAAGGTTGCTGCATGTGGTTGGCAGGGTTGGTTTCACTAGTATGATACTGTCTTGGAAGAATTATCTCGTCACTTCTATGGCAGGAAGACTAGCAAGTACCATGAACATTAAACATATATGTATAGAGTTAAATATGTGCTCTGAATCCTTTGATCACCAACAGGGAACTAGAAGGCATGATGTTAGGATGGGGTAACTCAACTGATTTGAGCTAAAAGTTTAAGGTGTTGAAAGAGTTTGAGATATAGGATTCAAATCCTGACAAATGAAAAAAAAAAAAAAACTAACAACTGACGTACTAAAAAAATGGATTAGTATCAGTAACTACGCACGGGATACCCTGAAAAAAAAATATCACTCTAGAAAATGTTGATCAAGTTACATTTGGGCCAATAGATAGACAGACGTAACTTGAATTGGACTTGCCTACGTCAATCTAAACTAAACTTTATTTTTTTGGCTTAATGAACATTTTGGTCCCTAAAAATATAGGGTCTTTTAGTTTTAGTCCTTATCATTTTTTTCCTTTGCATTTTTTCTTTTTTACTTTTGAAATTGATCCATACCGTTGTGTTTGACCGTTAACTGATGATGTGTCTAATGGGGTCCATGTCACTTGTGCCAGGTGGCAAAAAATAATAATTTTTAAATGACATGTGGCATTTAAAAAAAAAAAAAAAATTAATAATTTATTATTACTTAATAAATAATAATTTTTTAATTTTATATATTTTTAATGTTTTAAATGTCTTGTTCTTTGCCCTAACTTCAAATTCGTGTGCCATCTTCAGCCCCCTTTCCCTCCTCCATCCATCATCTGCTCTACTCAACGCCTCCTTCTTCTATTTTTTCTTTCCATCAAGTGCAACTCCACTCTCATTCTTCCATTTTTTTTCTTTCCATCAAGTCCATCTCCACATCCAGCCAGATCTGCAGCATCGCCGTGCTCCGCCATTCACCACCACGTTCAGACGCCCGCGAACCACCAGCCACCACGAGCTCCGCCGCACACCACTTCATTGTGCACGCCCCACCTCAGCACAGATCCACCCACGACAATTTTCTGCCCCGAGCCCAGTTGCATCCTTCCTTGACATCGCAACCGTGAGCCACTGCGAGGTCCACCGCAAGCCACCACCGATCCAGTCCCGCCGCACGTGCTCCACCTCAAACCAGAAGCCTAGTCGCCACAAAGATCCGCCCAGCCATTGCACGAGCATGCCCCACCTCCGACTGTAACACAATAGAATGCGCGGGTGTAACCTTGAAAAAGCTAGGGTTTTGTGAGAATGAGAATGCTCTTCCTTCACTCTTCTAGTTGAGTAGGGTTCTGTGACTAAAAGGGTTTGGTCCCTGAAATCGGGATTGGACGAACAAAAATTGAAGAAGAAGAACCAGAGATGCAGAAGAAAGAAGAAGATAATATGCAGAAGATAATCTAGACATGATTTAAAGAAAAAATTCAAAAAAGAATCACGTAAGAAAATTAAGTAATAATAAATTATTAATTTAATTTAATTTTTTGAAGAAATGCCACATAGCATTAAAGATTTATTTTTTTGCCACGTGGCACAATTGACGTGGACCTCCATCAGATACATCATCAGTTAATGTTCAAACATAACGGTAGGGACCAATTTCAAAAGTTTAAAAGTCAAAAGGACCGAATGAAAGGAAAAAAATGATAAGAACTAAAAGCAAAATACCCTATATTTTCAGGGACCAAAAAGTTTATTAAGCTTTTTTTTTTTTTGTCATATTTTCTTACAAAATCATCCTACTAATTCTCTTAATATTAAATAAATAAAGTTATTGTTTATTTTTTTTAAAACGTGAATAAAGTTATTTTTAAAGAAAGTAAATAAAGCTATTAAAGAAAGTTATTAAATAAAGAAAAAAAAAGTCGTCCATTTATATGCATTTACCCTTCAAATTCTATGATGTTTTTAAAAATCTTGTAGGCTGTGTACTAACATAAATTTTAGCATAAAGAAATTGAGCATAAAGTGAACAAGTAAGTTTATATTCATCATCGATTAGTTGAAGTGAGTTGAAATCTTAATATATGTAAATAATCAAATGCAAATACACACTTACTTACTCACTTTATATTCAAACTCACTTTCAAACAAGATTTTCCTAAATTATATCACTATTTATTGATATACAGTTACATAATTCTTGATGCATAGTTCAAATTAATATCTTGAAAAGGTATAATCTTCTAAATCTATGACTGGGAAAAAACTTGGTCGAGAACTTTTTTTGTCATCTGTTATTTTTTAGTTGGATTCTCAGGTAGTGGGAAACCTGGTGCATTAAGGTAGCACTACTATCGCTCCTTTAATGCCGCTTCTGGAATCTATTCTTAGCTATCTTTGCCTCTGGGATCAGAGCACTTTAGTAATTCAACCTACAAAAAAGCAAATCAATGTGTTGGTTTTCTAGCTAACTTGGGTCATGCGAGTTCGATGCAATTGATGCTGGTAGATAGGGCATCACTTATGCTGGTGTTACGACATGGCCCGAGTTGGAACTCAGCCCATAGTTGTTCTTAGACCATGTGTCCAATAAGTCGATCATCTCCTATTAAGGTTTGACTACTGAAATTCAGAACCGACATTAGACTTATAACCGCCCTCATCAATGGCATCCATAATCGTTCATAATAATCCACTAATGCCATATAACGGCCATCCTCGCACTATATATATGAGGCATAACCTTAGGATTGAGACGACTTCACACACATGGCCAACTAGGTTGCTTAGCCGACCAGGTTGTTAGCTTTTCAGCTAAAACAGCTGGGTCTTCTTCTTCGGAATGATGTTGAAGGGTGTGGTACACCCCGTGTTATTTCTTAACCGTTTGTGATTTTTCGTCTTCATAAAACAAAATGTTGATGCTAACGTAGAACTAGATTTGTGATAATGATAGAAAAAGCAGAAACAAACACAATAGATCATGTTAATAGTTAATACAATTTTTTTTTAGTGGTGTGTGTCTTATATATATGTATATACATAAATATCATATATATAATGTAAATATCATATCATAAATATTCAAAATTTTTATTAACAAAGTGGGACTTATGTACACTAGTAATTAAGTAGTAGAAAAGGACAGGGGTAAAGTGTATAAAACTCCCTTATTTTATTTTATTTTTTGTAAATAGACGATTCAATTTTAGATCCGTCTCAAATAGTTCTTAAACTCCACTATTATCATAATTGATCATTTTTAATCCAAGTTTTTTTTTTTTTTTTTAGAAGAGAAATCTACTGCATTTCATTAAAAATCAAAGGAGCAATACATGTTGGAATATCAGAAAACAGTTAAGAACAAGCATTAGAAATGGCCACTTTCGCTAAGCTGTGAGCAACCATATTAGCTTGTCTCCTAGAGAACTCCACATGAGAGTTTTGGAAAAAATAAACTAAGAAAATCCTTACAAGAAGAAATAATAGAGCCAACTTCAGTTAGATCAACACTCAACAAATTAAAACCATCAACTACTAACTTAGAATCAAGCTCAAAAATCACCTTCTCCACTCTAATCTCACGCATCCAATTAATTGCAACGTATAGACCAGCGGCTTCGCCCATTTGCACATCAACCACGGGGGAGAAAGAAACTGTTTTAGCTCCCATAAAAGTACCATCTTCATCTCTAAGGCGCATGTCAATACCCACCTTATTCAAGTCAACAGAAAAGGAGGCATTCACATTGCACTTCACAAAACCCACAGGCGGTTTAGTCCAACGAACGTTATTGGAAGCCAAGACCAGAGATGCTTGAGGCTGCACAAAAACAATTTTTGCTTTGGACCATTCCTCTAACAGGTAACACCCCGATAAACAATACTACTTGTGGGCTCATCCACACCGTCCCAAACCATTAAATTCCGGCTCCTCCATAAGCTCCAAAGCGTCATAGACCACAACACCCTGTCATTATTTGAGAGTTGATCAATCATAGCAAAAAACAGCTCCTTAAAATCATTGACATGTTCTAACAAATTGGATATTTTATCCCATAAATTTACCTTACGCCACACAGCTTCTGACTTGGTACATGAAACAAGGATATGCCAAGTATTTTCCACATTAGTTCCACACCAAGGACAATAAGGAGTACACTGAACACCACGACTAACTGACTTACTCCTTTAAGGAAGACAATCTCTAACTGCTCTCCAAAGAAAATTTTTAACTTTTGGAGGAGAAGCAATACTCCAAAGGCCACGCCAATTCCCTGCCACTTTCAAATAGTCCACGTCAAGCAAATTATTTATGCACAGAAAATACCCAGATCACACAGAGAATCCAAGTTAATTTATTAACGGTGCATATATCCAACTTTTGTTTTGGGACTATGTTTGTGTGTTATGAGGATGGATACGACGACTCTACTTAGCAACGACTAGGCAGTGGGGAACCAACAAGGTCACGTGGTAGTTATAAGAGATTGAATTTTTTCTGTGTTCCATGTTTCTTTCTTTTTTCTTTTTCTTTTTTTGCTAACAAGTGGGGAAACAAAAAGAACTAACAAATCTAGAAAGAGCAACACCCCTAGCATCCTCTTCCAAAATCAGCTATAATTTGGGAGGAGCCATAAACAAAAAGCTACCAGAGAAGTTCCCCAAATGTCCTAGGTTGGGCCAAATAATCCGCACTCCTATTAGCTTCCCGAAAAATATGATGAATCGAAAAAAGACCAATCCGGAGCTTCAATCAAACTGACAGCCTCTTTAAGTAAGGGCTTTAAAAAAGAGTTGTTGGATTTCTTCATCTGTATCGTATTGACCATGACTTCAGAATCTAATTCAACAACGATTCTCTGTAAACCAAAATTCCTTGCTAGCTTAAGACTATGACCTAATCCCCAGATTTCTGCCATAACCGAAGTGGAGATTGTGTTCCATGTTTCTATTTTGTCATTCTTTTTTTTTTTAATTAAATAAAATAAAAAGCAATATAATGAATATTCTAGATTTTAGAAAATGAATTATTAAATCTGTTCATCTTTAGTAAATTAAATTGGAGTTAACAAAAAGATCAATTTTACTAATAGTGAATATTTAAGTACTAATTGAGACAAATCTAAAGTTGAAGGTCTCTATTTCCTAAAGACATATATTTTAAGGGAGTTTTTTGCACTTGTTTCAAAAGTAATGAATTACGACAATAAGTAATCTATATCATATATGAAATAAAATATGAGTTTAAATTTTTTAAAAACAACTCTTGTTTTGTCACAAAAAAAAAAAAAAAAACTCTTGTTGCACTTTTGAATTGAATAGAAATTAATTTTATAAATAATTTTAATAAATGAACTTATAAAGATAATTCATTGCTAAAATAGCATGCACATATGTAAGGATGACAATAAGTAGTGTTTGGAGTATATCTCTATATTTGTGTTTTAGAAGAAGAAAAAAAAGATGTACTCGTCCTTATCTATTTGTGTCTGTAGCAATTTTAATGCTCATCCTCATATCCTCTAGGTACTTATATACCCAAGTTCAGGTTCATTATCCATCTTTTATTTAAGGCAAATGCTAACGAGTGTCCCAAGGACATTATTTAAGGATCTAAATAAGTAATTTTTTTATGAATAGTGGTGTAATTAATAAATTGAAAAGAGATATATTTAGTTTTTCAATAAATACTTACATTGTTTGGGTTCATTAAACAATGCCATTAGGACATGTTAGCAAGTCCCTTTATTTTATTATTTTATTTTTTTTGAGGCAAAGCAACTACTGTATTTCATTCATAATCAAAGAGGCAATACAAGGGGGTATAATGATAAATTTGGGGATTAGCCAACAATGGGGAGGCTCTAGCCAAAGAGTGAGCCACCTCATTTCCTAATCTCCAAACAAAACTTGCCCTAAAGTTTGGAGAAATATAATATTGAAAGTTGCAAACAATCATTAATCACACTACCAAGCTCGGATAAGTCTATCTTAGGGGAGTTCATCAGGTCTACCATAGTTTTACAATCAAGTTCAAAAATGACATTATGGAAACCAAGACTACTAACCCAATAAATAGCCTCAAGCAATGTAGTAGCTTCACCTTCTGCAATCGGGAGACATTGGGGAAGACAGGCCGATCTAGCAAGGACAAAAGCTCATTTAGAGTCACGAATGCACATACCAAATGTGGTGCAACCTTGATCACTGTAGAACCCTACGTTCACATTACATTTAACAAAACCTTCTGGCGGTAGAATATATTATTCCTTTGATGTGATTTTGTTTGATTAATTAGTAAAATTATCCTCCTATTAATTAACTATGAAAAATCAATAAAATACCCAAAAAAAGTTTTAAATAAAAATATATATCTAACTTAATTAAAAATAAATTAAACATTATATTTATTAAGTAAATTTTTTTAAAATGAAATAGATATCCAAATATGAGGCGTGATAAGCAATATAATAGCTATCCCTTACCCCATCATTAATTTTTATGGATAATTATCTACCCCATCCTCATTTTTATTTAACGGGTAAAACCCTCCTCTATTGCCAATGGTTTGCGTGGGTGTCTGTTAGAGTGGAGTGAAATTATTAGAGTTGTGTTATTTGAACACAAAATTTAGACACCATATATGATATCGTACATATTTGTTTCTATCTCTCACTTATATTTTATCATCTTTGTATACACGTGTCCCAAGAATACCACAAAAAAGCAAAAGGGACACCATATGGTGTCCCCAAAATGTGTTCAAAAAACATATTCCAAATTATTATTCTTATCCCTACACGTATATGTCACGAATCACGATGGTCGGTGATGGCGTGAATACGAACGAACATATCACATCTACGGATGCACAATCGGAAACATCAACTTGATATATAAATAGACAAATTAATAATTAATAAATAAAAACAAAGGAAATAACAAGTGAATGGACATTGTCATGAAATACCAAATCCAACCCTCGTCTTTGTCCCAATCCACACGCTTTGGCCACGACTTGGCTTGCCGCTCAGCGGTGGTAGATGAATTGTTCGTTTCTATCTCTATTTTCTAGTAAGTTAAGAATTGTTGTGTAAACTTAGTTTATATAATATAGTATAATACTATTTTTGGATACATATGCAAAATTTATAGTAAACGGTTATATTTTTATTTTTTTGACAATATAAACGGTTATGTTGGTGGGCATTCCAGCTGCTGCAGATGGTGGAAAGTGTAAAGCAGAAAGTAAAGCAAAGTAGCGCATAATGAGCAATGTGAATACTACTAATCTATCTATAATTCCATAATTCCATATACTCCCTAGTTTCACTACAAAAGGTAACAGCTGGCGAAAACCAACCACACCTCACCACCGGCATGATGAAACCAAACAAACAAACCATTTGGTGGTTGGTATCTTCTTTAACCGATAATAAAACACACGCAGGGAGTTAAGTTAAAGTGTTAAATTATTAAATGAATGAAATTGAACACGTCAATAGACAATAACACCCACTCCAGCAGCATCACTCTGGTTTGGCTCTAAATAAGAAACAGACGTCATTTGCCCCCTTTATCCAACCACCGTTTGCCGCCCCTCATCAACACCCCATATCATATCCTCTTTGGGCGTTTCGTCACACCTTACATATTACATAACATAACGTCACATAACTTCTCTCTCTCTCTTTCTCTGTTTCACACACACACACACTTAACTCTGCTCTTGATTTAGAATGGCTGGTTGGTGAGAAAATCGTGCAACAAGAAGAAGAAGCATCGTCAAAAGGGGGAAGAAGAGAACGAAGAAGAAAAAAGTGGTGGGGTTTAATTCAATTTGATGAAATCCTCCATTGGCAAGAAGAATGGGAAGGATGAGAACAAAAAGGTTCCCTTGCCACTGCCCTCTCATGATCAGGGATCTAGCGTCACCTCCTCTGGTTCTAGCGTCAGCTCCTCTGCTTCCTCTGATGATCACTTCAATTATCCCAACAGGTTCTGCACTTTTTTGCGCTTCACCACTCTTTCATTTACCATAATTCTATATTTTGGGTGCTTCATTTTGTGTTCAAAGATGTAAATTTTGATACTCAAATTTAAGGGTATATGCCTCCTTTAGTAAATGGTTGAAAGAAATTATTATATATAGACTTGTTTTAGCAATGATTGTATAAGGAAGGAGAAGAAATGAAATGTTTATGCTAAACTCAATCATTCCATTTGGTTATGCAGAGGTACAATTTTTGTGTTTCACCACTTTTTTACCATAATTCTATATTTGGGGTTCTTCATTTTATGTTCAAAGATGTCAATTTTGATGCACAAATTTACGGTTATAATCTATAGACTTGTCTTGACACTGATTGGGTGATTGTATAAGGAATAAGAAGGTGAAATGAAATGTTTCTGATAAACTCAACCATTCCATTTGGTTATGCAGGGGACAAGGTGGTGTTGGTAGTGAGATGAAGTTGAATGTGAGGTCTAAAAGCCCTGGTCCTGTTGGGTCCAGAGGAGCCACCACTCCTACTGCTACATCACCCCTTCATCCAAGGTTGCATCTTTTGAGTCTTGACTCTCCTACACGAAAGCAAGATGATGGAAGGAGTCAATGTCATCCCTTGCCTCTTCCACCACCCTCTCCTACTACTGCTCTTTTCAACACATCACCAAATAATCTCTCCAAGTGGAAGAAAGGAAAGCTTCTAGGACGGGGAACATTTGGACATGTTTATCTGGGATTCAATAGGTAATTTTTATTTTATTTTTATTTTTTTTATAAAAATAGTGTTCCACTGAAGTAAATTTACTATTAATAATACTCTTTCGGGGTAACCTGAAAAAACTTTATATCATGTATAATTTTCAATTCATGAATATATCAAGGTAGAATTTGTGGTTTCTGCTGTTTGGCAGATTGTAATGTATGGCCAAATCTTGAGGTTATGAAATAAATATTACAATGACATGTAATGACATGTTTTATTGGCAATAACAAAAATCACAACTATATTTACATAATTATTTCATCAACCTTCTTTCAGCTTGTGTACTCCCTGCCCACATGTCCATATTCTGGACAAATTACTGAAACCTTGTCTATTCTGCTTCCTATGTTTCATAGTGAAAGCGGACAAATGTGTGCAATAAAAGAAGTCAAGGTTGTCTCAGATGATCAAACATCAGAAGAGTGCCTCAAACAACTTAACCAAGTAATTTTTAGTATTCTTCTGCAGATTTAAACATGATGCTTTAACACATACCACAGTTGCGTTGGAGTTTGCTTTGATATGTCTGATTATCATTTGATAGTCTATAATGTTATAAGACATTCTCTATTTGATTGCAGGAGATAAATTTGCTTAATCAGCTTTCACATCCAAACATTGTTCAATACTATGGGAGTGAACTGGTATGGCTGAAATATTCCAAGTTTAGAGTCATTTAAGCCATGTATATACCTAATATATCCACATCCACACACAAAAGAGAAGTTGAAGATTTAATGAATGAGATCCTCTTGTATGCATATGGCATGTTTTCAGGGCGAAGAAGCGCTTTCTGTTTATTTGGAGTATGTCTCTGGTGGTTCTATTCATAAATTACTTCAGGAATATGGTCCATTTAAGGAGCCCGTAATTCAAATTTATACTAAGCAGATTGTCTCTGGACTTGCCTATCTGCATGGAAGAAATACAATACACAGGTAATTGGGTTATTCCTTTTCAATTCATAGCATGCCACTGGAGCTACCTTACTCCCTTTCAAATTATGATGGTATTTTTCTTTTGGCAGGGATATCAAAGGGGCTAACATATTAGTTGATCCTAATGGTGAAATTAAGCTGGCACAGACTTTGGAATGGCTAAACATGTAAGTTCATCTTATTTGGTAAACAAACAACGAATTGCTTCTAGCTCACTTCAAAAGTTGTTAATATTTATTGTTTCATGTACAGAAAATTTATTAAACAATGCACAAGATATAAAAATTAGTTGAAAAATTACTTAAAGAGCTTCTTTTGCTCAAAGCTTAAAAGTTGCAATTCTACTCATTCCTATTGTAGAGTCTCAGATGCACATTCTCCCACTCTCACATTCCTGCACTCCCATGTAGATCGGGAGAGCAAGGACACACTACAACTCTCACACGTGCAAGATGCATTGCCCTCCCCCTTTCTTCCTGAGTTGTTATTGTTCTGAACCAGATAAGTTCTTCTGCCTCAATGCTTTCTTTCAAAGGAAGTCCATACTGAATGGCACCTGAGGTATTTTTTCCCCATTGTTCTTGGATTTTTAAATTTCTTTTGAAACGAGTGAATTTCTTACTTTCTGCTCATCATCATCATCGTTTTCTTCTCTCTCACACCTTAAATGTTGTATTCTGATATTCACTTTCTTAGGTTGTAATGAATACAAATAGCTATAGTCTTCCTGTTGATATATGAAGCTTGGGATGCACGATTCTTGAAATGGCAACATCGAAGCCGCCATGGAGTCAGTATGAAGGGGTGAGATATTGAATATTTCAGAACTAGCCTTTATTTCTAAGATCCTGTTTGATGACTCTGAAAGACCAAAATTGTTTTTATGTTGGATCGAACAGGTAGCTGCCATATTTAAAATTGGGAACAGCAAAGAGATGCCTGAAATCCCTGAGCATCTTTCAAATGATGCAAAGAACTTCATTAAGCTATGCTTACATAGGGACCCATTAGCTCGCCCAACAGCCCAAAAGTTGCTAGACCACCCCTTAATTCGAGATCAATCAGCAACAATAGCTGCAAATGGCAGCATAACCAGAGATGTTTTCCCTTACATGTTTGATGGAAGCCGGACACCAGTATAGTCTTTGATGTTTATTTATTTTCTTCAAAAAGTTATGTTGCTTTGACTTGTTGGTCTGAAGACTATGAATCTAACTTTCTCATTGTTTGCATTTGTTTGCAGCCTGTTTTAGAGCTTCATTCCAATCGAACAAGTATAACTTCACTTGATAGAGATTACACAACAAAGCCAGCTGTTACAGCTTCGCATGCATTAAAGAGCCCAAGGTAAAATATCCAACCAAGTTGTTAATTAAAATTAAGGCATGGATTTTCATCTAAATATATGCTTTATCATTTTTCATTTTATTTGAACTGACTTTGTTTTGTAATTCCATGTTCAGAGATAGCATAAGCATGATTACATCTTTACTAGTATCTCCCTCTTCAAGTCCATTGAGACAGTATGGGGCAGCACATATGAGCCGTTTCTTTTCTCCTCCTCATCCAACTTACACAATGATGGCACAAAAGAGTTACACTTGGAATGACATGCCATCGTATCCGGTGAGGTCGAATGCCACATTCACTCTTGATCCTTGGCATGAAACATCTCTATATAGAGCCCAAACACCACCTGGTGGATCTCCAAGAATGAGACTCAGTTGAGTTGCTGATTGTAAATACCAGTAGAACTAAAATCTTTTCAGGTTTCCCCAGCGTGCTTTGTGGTCTGTGGTTGAACTTCATTTTGGACTCTGAAGCACAAACAATATCTAAAAGATTCTGGTCCATTCTTTTTGCATGAGAACTAGGCGACTTTGAAGAAATGAGGGGCCATAACCTCTCAATGCATTAGACTGGGGAGACCTTTCTGCTTGTAGCAATTTCTTGATTATTGTAAATGTAATGTGCTTACTTTGTTTGTAGTAACGATTATGTTGTATATTGATAGTTCATAGTAAAAGAAATAAAGTCATTTTTCATACCCACTCTTTTCATTTTAATTAGAATTTCTAGGTTGAGATTTGATTCTTGTATGGTTTGGCACCAAGCCATCACTACAAGAAAAGTGAATAAAGTACATAATCTTAATCCATATAATAATCTATATTCATACTCTTACGCTCACTTTAAAAGAATTTTATCAAATTAGACAAAATAAAACAACAAACCGAATTACCCCATAAATTAAGCTTACTAACTTAATTCATAAATTAAACAAATTTTTAAACCTATATTAGTGAAGTCAATGTATAAACTAAACGAGTCGAATAATATAGTGCTCAAATTCAGTTCTTCTATTTAATGAGCTTTTTTAGTTCAAATTTAAATCATTTAATTCATGAACCAAGTGAATAAACATTCAAAAGTGATCGATAATAGTGGCAGTGGACTGTGTCCTTAGGCGAAGAACCTTACCTATAAGGTTCGGAGTTCGAATACTGGAATCTCACCTTAGTAAGGGCTTTACCTCACCATCACTTATCCAATCAAAGATAAAAGAACCAAATGAATTTACCAATTAAATATTGAACCGTTGAATTGTTGATTGTCAACTCTACTTACAATAAAAGGTAGATTAAGGATGAAGTTAAAACCAAATATGTATAACAAAAATAGGGTTTGCTAATAAGTACCCAACAAAAAAACAAAATTGTAAGATTTAAATTGAATAAAGCATTCAAGATATAAACTATTAAGATATTAGAAAATGAGTTTAATTTTGATATCATATCAATGTAATATTTTTTAAATTATCAATCAACCACATCATTCTATGTTAGTGTATTTTTTATTATAACATGTCTGTGTGACTTTTAAAGTAGTTATTTTAAAAATTAAACAATTTTAACGATGTTATAATTTATAATTGATTTATAATTGATTTACATGATAAAAAAATATACTGACATACCAATTAAATAGTTAAAAAAAATTACTTTCATGTAAAATTTACCACTGATTTCCCCTACATAAATGGGAGTGGTGAGAAAACCCATATGTACAAGAGTTTTTCTTTCGTAAAAACTTTAATTTCATTAATTCAGTTTTGCTTGGTTGTTAAGCAAACGCACGTTAGTGGTTCTCGGAAGAGAAGTGTGATAGTGGGAGGATTCTGAAAGAAAGTGGATCCGCGATCCTCCGAAACATTGTTCTTTTGCTGAGATTCCATCCTCAATTTCTTTCTCAATTTCGGTATTACTATTACACAAATCTCTCTTTCTCTATCTTTACAGTATATTTTTATTATTGTGATGTATTTATTATTCTTTATCAAATGAATGCCTGTATTATTGTTATGCGTGGGATGGATTTTTGACGTGTTTGTGTGTGAGTGATTCAGTTGATAGCGATGGATTCGAGTTCTGCACAGCAGGAATTCGATTACTTGTTCAAGTTGTTGATGATCGGGGATTCTGGTGTCGGCAAGAGTAGTCTACTTCTCACTTTCACCTCCGACGATTTTCAGGATCTCTCTCCCACAATTGGTTTGTTTTATTTTTTCAATGCTATTGCTTTTGACTATGAAATTTGTTCATGCCCGAAACTTGTTAAATTAGTAATTTAACTTTCCTGTTTCATGTCTCCTGCAGGTGTTGATTTTAAGGTCAAATATATGATGATGGGTGGTAAAAAGCTCAAGCTTGCCATTTGGGATACAGGTATTCACTCACTTGTATCTATTTAGTAATTAACGTTTCACTTTATGGTTACACCTTTCCTGAAGAAATCCTTGTCTATTAGTGCCTAATTGTAGATGTTATGGCCATCATTCTACTTGTTTATTAATGCAGCTGGTCAGGAGAGATTCAGAACACTGACAAGTTCTTACTACCGGGGGGCACAAGGAATCATTATGGGCAAGTTTTTATTCTCTCTTTTTTTGTGCATTGATTGGATTAGCTAAAATGCCTTGAATTTTCATGACAACTTAGACTAGAATATATTCAATGAGTAGAATGCTATTCAGTATTTACATGTCCTTGTTAAGGTGGCAGTGCACTAATTATGGTGAATTTCTGCAAATTGAAATCTTTTACCATTTGTTTTTTCAGTGAAAAGGGTAGTAGGAATTACAGCTTTTAGTGTCTACACATTGAAATAGCATATATTTATGTATCACTACACCGTCCTTCTTGATATTTTACATGCATTGAAAATAAAATTTGAAAATAATGTTCTTTTATTTAAATTTGAATTGAAGCATTTTTGTATGAGGACAGAAATAAGGATTTCACCTATCTTTGGAAAGAAAACCGTTGACCTTATTCCTTACTTATACTTAGACAGTCTGGTACATTCTGTGATTTGCTTTGTGAATTATGATGATGGTATGACCAAAGGAGGGAGTTGGTTCTTTGCTGGGAGGAGTTAGAGCCAAAGTTTCCATATGATAGATCGTGGAATTGCATGCTTATTTCATCCACTATTGATGCTTTTTGTGCCTCACATAATCAATGCATATGTTTACCTGCAAAATTCATATATTACACCTTTAAGTCTTTTTCCTGACTGCTGCTGGGAAAGTTCGGTCATCGGTGACATGATGCTCTTGGAATACTACTTCTACATCTATTCTTATCAAATCCAAATTTCATTTGATTTGGATCATTGTGAGCATTGAATATCGTTCATGCTACTTTGGAAAACTTGACCATGCATTGAACACTGATATGATCCTGGAAACATTTGGTTTGTTTGGTGGATTGCTCCTTCGTATAATCGATCTGTGGCAATTCAATGACCAAACTGGAATTTTCTTTCTGTAATTGGTTGGATTAACCAGGAAATGACTGCCATATCTGTATTAGATGTAGTATATGTTGAATGGAATTTGGGAATTGGGAAATGTCCCCTCCCCCAAGTTTATGTAGTGTTGAGATTTTGAGTTTCGGATTTGCTGCTGATCTCACCATTTTGTTCCTCTAACTGGTGCAGTTTATGATGTAACCCGGCGAGAAACATTTACAAATCTTTCTGAAATATGGGCAAAGGAAGTAGACCTCTATTCGACAAATCCTGACTCCATCAAGATGCTTGTTGGAAACAAAGTAGATAAGGTATCTTCTTTTATGAAATTTACAATATGCTTTCTATATCTTCATTTTCACTTATATTCACCCTCCTGTGTATTCCAACCATGTCAATATATATATGTTTGAGTACATAAATTTATGCATGTATTGCATGCTGGCCTAATTCAAGAATCTCTGCTCCCCTTATATTTGTGTAGGATGTCCATGTTTGAGTTGTTCAAAATCAATGTTATACCAGTACTTTAAATTTTCTTCCTTATGGATTCCTTGGATTCCAAGTCAATGCAAATCATTAGGAAATTTGACACAGGAAGGAACAAAGAGGGTGAAATTCTTTGGTACTCTGTTCTTTTTGTGGGGTTATGGTGTTTTTGGATGTAGTATAACACCTGAGTTCTTATTCAGACCCTCCCATATGATATTGAAAAGAGTTGTTTTTCTGGCTTCCATGCGGGTGTCAGACTAGTAGTAGGAGGCAAGCGCTCCTATAGAGGACTCCATTGATACATGCAGATCCAATTCCATTTTGGCCCCGTTTTTACAATTCTAGCTTCCCTTGGATGCTTCTAGTCGGCTACATATCACATTTGTTTCTTGTTCTGACTTCTGCATCATATTAGAGCTTATTACTTTACTTTTCGTTTTTTGTGTGTGTGTGTCTTGCATTTCATTTTAGGGCTTGACATGCATGTTGGTGATATTTGCTTTTCAGGAGGTTGATAGAGTCGTGACAAAGAAAGAGGGAATAGACTTTGCCAGGGAATGTGGTTGCCTATTTATTGAATGCAGTGCTAAAACTCGAGTTAATGTACAGCAATGCTTTGAAGAGCTTGTTTTAAAGGTATGTGAAGTGTCATATATGCCCATTTCCTAACATAGTTTTGGTTAAAAAAAAATTGTGCGCGCGCTTAGGCTGAAATGTTTAATTGAAATTATTTCCGTGCAATCTAGGGAAAGGAGTATTTTTCACACTTGGTCAATGGGACAATCCCTAATCATCTCTTGAAGTCTTGAACAATAAATAGATTAAGAGACACAAATTGAGCGAGGAGGCATGTTGAAATGGATGTCATTTTTTTTGAATTGTGATGAACAATAAAAGACCATGACCATAGTATTTTGTTTTGTGTGTGTGTGTGTGCAGATTCTGGATACACCTAGCCTCTTAGCCGAGGGCTCTAAGGGGGTAAAAAAGAACATTTTTAAGGACAAGCCACCCGAGTCTAATGCATCCACGAGCAGTTGTTGCTGATTTTAAGAAGCTATTCCACTCAACCTGCATTTTAAGAATTAAGATTTCCAAGAGAAGGGGTTGCTTCCATTTTCAGAATCAGATTTCTAACATAATCTGCTGGTTATTTAGCAACAGCGGAAGCCGTTTTTTATTTTTCCAGGTGCCTGTTTTGTCTTGAATATTAGATGTAATATATTGACGATCGTTGCCTTCATTTTCTTGTGACTTTTTATCTGAGTCACATTTAATTACATTTGTAGGCGTACAAATTTTAAAAAATCATGGATATCATCTGAGGAATCCGATTCAAATTGTTTATAATGTCAAGGCAATAATGATATTGCTCTTACTTTTGATGTGCCTGGGAGCAACAGAAGATAAGAGGTAACAAGATAATTTTTTTTTTTTTGGATACGCTTGGCTTTGGCTCCTCAAGTGAGCCATCTCAAGTAATACCATCTTAACCATTTAAAATTTTAATGGTTGAGATGGTTACACATAATTATAATTTATAGAAAATGAAAAATAATTAACTGAAAAACACACTCACAGCTCTGTTTCATTCCCCGGAAACCGCCAATGAAGGCCGCTGCTTGCGACTGGAGAGTTCTAATCGTGACATCGAGATGATTGAATACCCATTGCTAAATTCATCTTGATTTTCAACTTTGTTTCTTTTGTTACCGTAAGTCTACATATAAGTCGAATGTTAACAAGTGTGCTAATAGGCTTATAAAAAAAAAAAAAACACAAGTGTGCTAATAGCAAAAGCAAAAAAATTGTTCATAAAATCTAAAAAGTAAGTTTTTATGAGAAATGATGTATTCAAATACATTGGAAAGTGTACCTCGAGGGATTAGTCTCCGCAGTTGTACGTGGAGAATACCCTGAGAAACTAAAAAAAGAAAAATAAAATACATTGGAAAGTGATATATTTAATTTTTCAATGAGTGATTTTCTTGTTTGATTTCTTAAACACTGTCCTTAGAGCACTCGTTAGCAAGATCTTACATAAAAAATCGTTTATTTATATTTAAATATGGCTTGAACATGTTTTTCTCCATATAAAGTAGAGTTTTTTTTGCTCTTGATCCTAAAAAAAAAATTATTCTTTCATTCATAAAAATATGAAAATATCTAAATTTGGTCCCTAACTTGCTGATGTGTCATCCATGTTTGTTGATGTCCCCTTTAGTTTGCTACTTCAACACTTAACAAAATCAAGTTAACATTGGTTATTAAAAACATATTAAATATTACTCCCGTTCCTTATTTTTGGTGTTTTTACATTTTTGTTTTTTGTTTTAAAACAATGAGTGTTTTATAAACCCAAGGTATTTGACTTGAAAATACACAAAACCATTCATACTTAAATTCAGTCATAAATGCTGCATAAGAGTATTTTGGTACAAATATAAACAAACTAATGATTTCTTAATTTATTTATAAAAACTTTAAAACACTAAAGATAAGGAACGGAGTGAGTTTAATGAACTAATTATTTAAATATTATATGTTTAAAAAAAAAAGGATGCTAGGAAAGCAAGGAACCATTGAATTCATATAAGGATTAGTCCGGGTTCAAATGGACCTAATTTTTGGAGATACTTCGTGGTTTCACTCTATGTGTAAAAAAATTTATAAATTCTGTCAAGAAAGCTCTATTCACTATAACTGAAATAAATCAAAAATACTACACACCATAGAAATTACAAATTCAATGTTTAACAATTGAATATTTGATTAGGAGGTACGAAATATCTGATCTAATGAATCCATAGAAAAAAATAACGTGGCCTACATGAGGTCCTCAGCTATTACATCAGTTATGATGGTTGCAGTGATTCCTAGCAAACGCAGAAGCAGCTCATATTTTGGTTCCTAACCCACAACTATGGTGGGTGCTTGCAGAGCACCACCCATTTCCCATCTGCCCAAAACCAGAATTCAGAATTGTCAGAGCAAAGCATCACCATCACCATCCATTTTCAGAACACAACTTCTAAACAGGCGCATCTTCCTCTTCTCTCTGCCTCTCTCCAGCTACCTTTTCCTTCCTGTTTCTTCATATGGTGCCACACAGTATGACCCTGTAAGTCCTTCTGAAAAAGATGCCAGTGCTTTAATCTCACAGAGAGTGTCACAAGCAGTGGAGTTGTTGGAGAAAGGGAGGGAATTGCAGGCTCAGGGTGACTTCAATGGTGCTCTTCACTACTTTTCCCAGGTATTATCTATCTGCACTATATCCTTCCTTCCATTTAGGTGCACAGATCCTAGGTTTTCCATGTAACTTGGTTCCTTAAGTTTGGTTTACTTTGTGAGGAAAATATATTATATTTCCCCTGACGGTTTGTGTTTAGTTTGTGCTCCTCTGGTTCATTGTGTTGCATACTGTGGGACACTGAAACAGTTCTTTTATCTCTATTTTCTCTTCATTCTGTTAATACTGGCTCAATCTTTCACATATATTGTTTTTTAATTGGTAAGCAACCATTCCTTGGGTTGCTACCATATCAACATTGAGACTTGCTTTTTCATCTTTATTGAAAAATCAATTAAATGAATGGTCAATATCATGAGAGGTGCACTTTTTTTATAAAAAAAATAAATAAAATAGAAACAGCCAAACAGAAATTGATAGTTGCTATCCAAGTGGTTTTGCACTTTTGCTGTTGTTAGTAATATTACGATGATGGAGTCTCTTATGCAAGTAGAAGATGGCTCTAACTGAATAAACAAGCGGCAGCAGGAAAATTTTCAGGCTTTTTCTGTACTGTTTTCTGCATTCTTAGCTTCTGTTTTTTGTAATTGGAGCTTGCTCCTTGTCATTTCCCCACTATACCTCTTATTAATATAGTTCCTAACATACTAACAACAAAAACTATGTTTTTAAAGAAAAATTAACCTAATGGAGTTGGTAACCCAGATCAGCTTTGCCCGCCCAAAACATGGGTCCGTGACTGTCCCAACTCTTTTTAGTATGGTAAGTTGAATTACCAAAATAAAAAAGGGAAAGCTACCCTCTTATTCTTCAAATCTGCTGCTTGCTTATCCATATAAGATTATGTTGTTCAGTTGGTAGCTGTGTGATTCCTTGCATGATTGCATGTTGTTTCAGTTTTACCATCCGTGTTCAAGTTTCTGTCATGTGTTAAAGTTCCACATTGGTTAGGTTTATGAGTAAAGAACCATTTGTAAATTGTAATGACTTGATCAACCTTCCATGAGCTAGCTTTTGATAGAGTTAGACTCGGTGTGTGTTTGGAAGTTGTAACCACTTTTAAAACTCCCAGAATCACTTTTGAAATGCAATACGGTATTAAAGTCTATCTCGATGTTGGGCCACTATAGGGTAGCATGCAGTAGCTTTTGGAATTTTGGAAAGCAAACCGGTATACTCGCCCAAAACTTTGCAGAGGGCCATCTTTATAGTTCTTGCATCTGTATATCCTAAAGGTAGTTATCATGTTTCATTATACTCCTGAAAGATACTAATTTTGGTACTGGAGCATAAAAAAAGACCGGATATGGAATCGGAAACAGGAATATCTGAGCAAAGATATCATACAATCACAATATTGTGAATCTCTTATATAATAGATTGAGTTTCATGCAAAATTCTTGCTGAGAGTTGGGAAGTTACAAGAGTTCAGTTCCAAACAAATGCAATAATTGTTCTGTTACTGTGAGGCTTGCTATTTTCGGAATCATTAGTGATAACAGAAATAAATTATTTAAAGGATTTTAAGAGGTCTCGAGATGTTGAAAGCCATTATAGGATTTTCCACTCGTGTACCTCACAAACCTCCTTTGACTGCTAGATATCTGGCGGCTCTACCTGTGCTGTTTCAAGGCATCACAATGTCACATTCTAGGTGCAGATGACTTTATTTATTCACATATTCCATGGTTTAATCATCTGACTGATTTAATTTGTAATCGGGTATACATGCCTACTTGTTTTTTCAGGTCATTGAAAGCTACAAAGACTTGGCATTCTCAGAGTATGCAAGGGTAGGAAGAGCTTTGGCACTGTATGAAGTTGGTGACAGAGAAGAAGCAATTGCAGAAATGGAAGATGTTTCAATATCTCTAAAAGGGTATCCAGGTAAGTTCATAGGCTTTGCATTCTAGAATCATGCTGCAGAAGGAAAGTTCTCACTTTTCTCTAATACTACATTTTTTCCTCCTAGCAGAAGTTCATGCAGCTCTTGCAGCAGCCTTATATGCAGATAAGCATGCCGCATTGCTGGCTGAAAACCAGTTCACTATTGCAACACTGCTTGATCCCCATTTTACAGACCTTTCATATGTCAGAGACACAAAGCACTGGCCTCCAAGTTTAGTTAGTTCTCTGCAGCACTTCATTACACTGTCTTGAGACTTTACAGGATATTTATGCGTGTTGTTCAACCCATATACTTAGCAGTGCCACCCATATGAAGACCTTCTCAAAAGTTTGGAAGTCAACAACTTCAAATTTATACCCTTATTTTTATTTATTTTTATTATCTATTTTGGTTCTGAAATGTAAATCAACCGTGATATACATTTTTTAACTGTCTTCAAAATTTAAATGGTGCTCACTGCATAGGAAAGTATTTCCCCAAAATTTATGAAAGAGTTTTTCAATTCAGAAGGTGGGTGATTGTTCAACTCCAATAAATGTTCAATGTCAGTATAAAGGATTTTTGTACTGACATTCAATAACTTCTTGACAAATCAGCATTATTGTTTTTTTTTCTTTCTCAATCATTAAAATAAAATCACATGTCAAAATGTTGGTGGATGTTAATGTAGAATTTTTTACATTGACAGTACATACTATTTTAATGCTAATATTTTCACCAAAACAAAATGTAGCACATAATTTGGTGTAAAACTTTTGTCTTAGGCATTTTGCAACACACACAACTTACACAGTATTTATTTCAAAAAAATACTTCAATTACTATTCACCACACATCAGAGATTAGAGAAGGTCCTGCAAACCTGCCTGTTTGAAAAAAGGAAAAAGAAAGAAAGAGACCCGTTTTGAGTTAAATAACTATAAATGGTCCATACAACTGAAATTTGATTGGAGAAGGAAAAAGAAAAGGTGGAAGAGGAATTTGTTCTGTTTCTTTTCTTCCTGAAATCATTGCATGTGCGCGATAATGAGGTGATATTCAATTATTCATAGATTAAATAAAGGTAATATAGGAACAAATATGGCAGTGGCATAGCAACAATGAGACCCCAAAAGTCATCAAACACTTACATATAAAAGTGATTTTGTGGTCTTTACAATTATTATTATTTTGTTACAACACTTATGTTACTACTATTATTCACAGTCTACACATGCTTTGCCTCCTCAGTCCACTTGGATCTTAGCAATTTGAGCAGCATTCTTGCCTTTGATTTAGTTGTGGTGCCACACTGACTCTGCAGAAGCAATAGCAACCGAGTCAAAACACCAGCCCCAATGGCTTCCTCTCTTGCATGCCCAAAATCACCACAAACAATTAAAAGTAGCTCAACAGCACTCTCACTGCATTCTTGATCAGATACCCTGAACACCATATTCACCAAAGTTTCTATACCATTTGGGTGATTCACCAATGCCTCTTTAGCACTTCCTAGCACCATAAGTTTCTCCACTATTGAAATGGCCAGTGGAGCTAGGTTCTTCTGAGTTCTTTCAGAACCTAATGATGAAATGTATGTTATGATCCCTTCTATTGCTCCCTCCCTCACTAAACTCTCTCTGTTACATTGCAAGGAACATAGTGCTGATATGGCTTTTATTGCATCCTCAGCAACTTCACAATTTTGGTGAACAACTAGAACTATCTCATGCACTAGTTTGTGATTGTTACCAAGGATACAACATAATTCTTCTGTCTGAGAAGATGCCGCTGCTAACTCTATAATATGACACAAGCTAGTCTTAACCGAGCAAGTGCCTTTTTCAAATAATATCAGAAATGATGCTAATTTAGACTCATCTTTGATTATGTTTAGAGGCTCCAAAGTACCAAGAGGCAGCAATTTTAGAATGCAACAAAGTGCTAGCTCTGTGAATTCCATGTGATTTTTTGATACTTGAGCTTTTGATGTTCCAAAAACTAGTCCCAATAGTAGAGGCAAGAAACCCAGTTGGAGGAAACATGATTTCTTAAAAGAACAATACTCATCAGATAATAAGACTTTGATTTTCTCAAGTGCTTGGAGCTTGTTCTCTAAGGCTCCCTCTTGAGATTCAAGGGTGCCTTTAAGAGCAGCTAAAGAATCAATAGTTGCAGTTACAGAGTTACCAGGGTCAAATTGTGCAGAGAGTTGAAGCCACTGGTGGATCAAATGACGAAGAGAGTGATTGGGAACATAGGATGGATCATGAAGCTTCTGCATTGTGACAGGGCATGTGAGATTACCAGCAGAAAACCATTTTTCTATGCTTGACTTGTCATAGGTTTGGCCTGTGCATAGAGTTACAGGGTCTTCAAACAAGTCTAAACTGATGGGGCATCTGAACAAATGGGGAATGGTCATTTGATCTTCGTTCATGTAAAAGAAACTGAAGATTCCAAAGAACAAAGAAGCAAATAGAATGGAACTTCAAGGTGACAAGAAATCTTTAGGTGTTGGCAATACAAGAGAAGCATTTTAAGATAGACCCACGAATCCGACCAATTCTACCCAACCCAACCCAACCCAGATTTTGTGGGTTTGTTCGGGTGATTGTGATCGGTTGGGTAAAAACACATAGAACCCATATAGTATGGGTTGAGTATTTGGTTTCAGAATTCCAAACCCACTGAACCCAACCCAACCCATAGACTTAGTTTTATGTTGATGGTTGTTGAATATTGATGACTTTCACTTTTTTACTGTAATAATTTGGACTTTTAATGGAAGATTGTTAATGAATTCAGTGTCATATTTTAGTTGATGGTTGTAGAATGTAGTTTGATAAACTTTAATGACTTCAGTGTAATGTTTTAATTTGGTTTCAGTTGGAGAAAATGTTTATTTATGGTTTTCTGCCCTTTTCACGGCTTTTGCCCATCGTTAATAGCATTTTTTTTCTTGTAGTGAAAGGTCACAACTATGTTCTATTCAATATTAAACAAGTGTAAGATTGTTGAACTCGTCTTAAAGAATTAGGATTTATTGATATGCACTGTTCGTGTAATGATTTTTTATACATTTAACCAATAATAAATTACTACATTATTAAAAACGTTTGACTCTTATTATAACTATATTAAAAGTTACACATAAGATGATTTTTAATTGGTTAATAGTATTAAAAAACTTTACCCTAACAATATATCAAATTAAACTCTAACAATTAATTCATCTCTAAATAAATAGAATATATAAAAGATAATGTGGTAGACACTGTCTAGCTAAAGAAATCTTCCGAGCATATTCTTTTTTCTACCCAAATATTTAAGAATGTTGACCAAGTCAAGTAATGCTCGTTTTTTATTTAGCTATTAAGTAAACCTCAAAGTCAAGTCACGCTCCATTTTAAAATAAGTAAACCATGTCCACTAATAGGACCAAAAACCAGCACCTTGGTTGTATTTTCCTATATGGAAGACTTGAAATTCACAAAGTGTATGGAAGACTTGATTCCAAAACGCAAGTGGTATTTCTATCATGCAGCAATAGTAAACCGCATCAATCACCAAGTTTGAATGAGTCTGGATTAAGGCAGTCATAAAAATGGTGTTTGAAATGAGCAAACTCTTTTTTTTCTCTTTTGGCTTCTATAGCCTTGAGAGAGAGAATAAGAATGACAAGAGGCATTTACTTGAAACTAGGAAGTAGTGACTGAATGATAAATGGGATGGGAGAGGATTGAGAAATGGACCATAAATTATTGCGTCCTGAGGAAGTGATGGGTAAACAACAAAGAAAAGTTAGCAAGTTGGGGACTTACATTCCTTATTGGCCGCACAAAAGAGTAGCGGAGTATGGGAAGAAATTCAGCAATGTTACTTGTACATATGAGATTTTAACAACATTAATCAAAGTTTGTATATCATATTAATAATATTAACCAACTTTCAGACCATTCACTTGGACATCAATACACAAAATTTGTGTACATATCAACCAAGTTGTCAGTGTCTAGTGTACAAATAACATTTTTGAAAAAATCAAGTCATATTGAAAGAAAGTGGGATGGCAACTAATATTATAGAATAATTGTGAAAATGGTCCCCACCCTGGTATAATTTTTTGGAAAATGCTTGTTGCATATCTCCTTCCTCTCATGTTACCTCCCATGATGTGAAGTGTTCAAAAAGGTGTATGTGTGTAGAAATTTTAATAAAAGTGGTTAAATTAAATATTAAAAATGATATAATTGAGAAATAACATGTATATAAATATAAAAGGGTAGCAGGTAGCATTACTCTAATCTTCGTCAATCAAGTCAATGAGTCAAACCAGAGAAAAAAAATCAATCCATTCAAACTGACCAACCAGGGAAAATGACTTTATTGTTGATGTCTTTTTTTGAATCCACCTATGGTGACCCGAAGAAACAAGAAAACTGTGGCTTTTGTTTTCTTTTGTTTTTTCACTTTTCAAGGGAGAGAATTTGTGCTTGCTACTGTGTTTATAGAGGGAGGAACTGAATTTAATGGTAGTCACAAGGTTCACGAGAGAAGCAATGTGATAAGGAAAGCCTTAACTTTTACTGAGAAATTCCTACAAGAATTCGGAGCATTCAATTTAGCTGTATTAACCATTAAGCTAATCACTTAACAATTACAGTACATTGTTTGAGAAAAAAAAAAACAATTACAGTACATTATTATAATTTTATTAATTAACTATTATAGTACATTATTATAATTTTATTATCTATACAGTAAAGTAAGAAAATAATTAGATATTCATCTTAAATTCGTATTAAGATCATTGGGTACAAAAATATTACACTTCATTCTCAAATATAATTTTGTCTTCCATTGAAATTTTTTTTTTTTGTCCGGAATAGAACTCAGGGTATCTCACAGCCGATAGCAGTAGAACTAATGCCCTGAAGATGTAAACTACTAGTTGAAGGACAACTCCTCGACCCACAGATACAATTCTATTCCCATTATCATGATTCGAACCTTAAACATATGATTAAAGGTCCAAGTTAGTAGTCACTTGGACCATACCTGCGAGTTCTTTCATTGATTCATTGTTAACAAGACTCATATTCTTAGGACATTGATCCTATTTTTTATAGGATTTTCATATTAAAAGCTAGGATTTGAAATAAGGTTTCTTTTTTTTTTCTTTCTTTTTTCTCTCGCCACTGAGAGTTTCGTTTTTCTCTCGTTTTTGATCTCTATCTCATTGGCCGTTTGTTGACAGATCGCGAAATACGGTTCATTGTGAAGAGGGACATGTTGGCGGATGTGTGGAGGCCAGGGAGAGGGGTGACTTTCACAGAAACTGAGGATGGGTTGTTTCTTTTTCAATTCTATCATCGGTTAGTCTGGGAGTTTTGAAAAGGATAGAGTGGAATGGTTAGTAATGGAGTGAAGTGGGGTGGAGTGGTAAAAAGTATACCACTCTATTGCTTGGGAGTTTTAATGTTCCTTCCCAAACCCCCAAATTGGAGGTATGAAAAAATAGAGCATTGGATAGTTTGAAGTGGTTTGGCTTCTCATCCCCAACCATGCCACTTTATTGTTTAAAAAACTCTCAAACAATGAGTCAAAGGATTTGTACCATTCCACTCTATTACTAACCATCACACCCCATCCTCCCAGACACATCCTTAGATAGAGAGAGGGTGATGGTTGGAGGGCCATTGAGTTTCGATGGTTTGCTGGTGCTTGGTAGGGCTCATATGGGTGCGGCAGTGACTTCTGTCCCTTTCATTTAAGAAGCTATTGCTGATCAGAGGTTCCAGGTACATATTTTCTTTACTCTCACTCTTTTGATTTAATCATTTTCTTTCTTTGTGGTATGATTGTATTTGAGTAGTATCAATAGAGAATACGAGATGGAGAACTGAGCAATGTGCTCTACGATCTCATTGATTAAAACTGAGAAAAATGAAGAATGAATTCAGTGTTTACAATAAAGCTTACATGCATATATTAGCTGAATCAGGAAACTAAGTTAACAAACTTGTAACTAACTTTTCTAACTGATAACTAACAATAACTAACTCAACTAATCCATGTAATGAGTAGAGACAGAGTAGCTCCCGACAGAGACTTGTTCTCTTTTGTTAGACCGTCACCTCGTCATACCACAAGCCACAAACAAAATCAAAACCTACTAGTTTAACAGAAATTTTTAAGGCATTTATCTTAACCGTTGATTTTGCATCAAATTTTATCAGTGACAAAAATTAATTGTCAATAACTTGTTTAAGAGGTTTTTAGATATTTTAACAATTGCCCAAAAGTTGGCAAAGCCATCCCACCCCAGCATCTATGGTCACCAAAACATGATTACATCCTTCACCTTGCGATGAATCTCAGCAGATGCTAATGTAAATTCAGTTAAATGTATGAAATTGTATATTTGTATATTGTATGTACATTTCTATTGGGTACAAATCAAATTTTGACTACACCAGAAGACCTAATACAAAAATCAACAATAAAGGTTAAAAAAAAGAAAGAAAGAAAATTATTTAGGAGATTCTGTGTTTTGTTATGACACAAGATGAAGGGAGCGAATATAAGGATGTATGTTGTGGCCTCTCCCTTAGATTTCAGTTTGTGTTGTATGTGTATGACTCTAATTAGGTACCAACAGAGGTTACTCACAAGCTTCCTGAACTGAATACATTACGTTCCCGTGGTGGTGGTGTTGAATGATGACTTATCTGATTGATATATTCTTCATTTGTCTGCATTGTATTGTCTGGTGTTGGTGTTGCCAACATATCTCCTTCTGACTCTGCCCCAGCGTATTGTTGTACCACCAAAACTGAAGCACTTGATGCAAAATCTGTTGATGCTAACAAGTCCCCAATCGCTCCTAACTCCGGACACTCGCTCCAATCAGTGAGTCCTGCCGTGAGTTGTGAAGCCATCCCTTGGCCTCTTCCAACTATGAAAAGGTCATGCATGTCATCCATTGACCTAATTCCCGCCACCGTCTCCTCCCCATTGTTCACCGCCTTCTCAATGTAAACAACTGAATCATCATTCCCACGACTCATCTTAAACAAGTGTATAAGCTTCTCATCAAGTTGTTTCTCAGTATCCTTATCTGTTTCCACTGTCAGTACTGATCTAGGTTCATCTGGGTTGACACTGTTGTGATTCCTCTTTGTTTCTGTCAGTTCATCCCTTGGCACAAAACGCATTATAGTAAGGCTTATCCCTTGATGCTCTGACATCCTCCATCCATAGCTCAATGCCTCTCTATCATCCGGCCCTCCGAAGAACAGCACGGCCACATGATGAGACACTTGATCTGCAGCCAAACGGTCTGAGACTTTTAAGCCTTTATCTACTAGAATTCCAACCGAGCAAGGTGAATTCGCTAGTACATTTTGGTTGACGGTGCGTAGCGCCATGTTTGTAGCTTCCATGCTTCCATCAACAGTTTGATGCTTATGGAAAGGAATGATTATGAAGGCAACACGCTTGTCCTCTGCCAAATTGCATATGTCTTCATGCATGGTGGAGTAAGGGGAGACTGCTGTCAAGGGCTGGACAGAGACAAAGGCAGCTTGTTGCTCATAGTTTTCGAAGGCATTGATTATATGGTTAGATTGAGCTTGTGTCCTATTAAGGGCAGGATGGTCTGTTTTCCTAGTGTTGTGGACAACGAGCAAAGCAGATGATTGGCCAGTGAGTTCGACCAAATGGAGCACATAGATGCATATTGGGGACTTCATTGTTGGATTAGAGGCCTGGAGGAGGTTGATTAATGTTGGAACACTCCGAGGGGTATGGGCACACACTAGGACTCTGAACTCTGCATCTCGTTTTGACATCTGAATTGTTCTTTTTTTGTAAGATATGAGCCCCCTTGTTGGTTTGTATATAATTGATAGTCCAGGTACAATTATTCCAGTCATTAGTAGAGTTATAATCACCATCATTGCAAATGTTTCTTCATCGAAAATCTGCAAGCAATTGTGATTGATCAGCATGAGTAGATGACCTTGAGAGATGAATTAAGAGATATAGCAGCACTGAATCCACTGATATATATAGTTCGAGATAGATATTATTGCATGCTTTTAGAGATGTAGTAGCAGTATGAATAATACTGCATAGTTCAAGAAGAAAAATACAGAATTATATGGTACTCAACCTTTTTTTTCACGTACGGCAGATAGTTAAATTAAGTGAGTTGTCAATTATTTAAGCAATTATCAGTATGAAATAAGCACTTAACGTTATACCCTGGACAGTGTCAAGTAGAGATGGTACCTGTTGGTCCCTACCAACATTAAGCACGATCATTTCAACAATGCCTTTTGAGTTCATGAGTAATCCAAGGGCTGCTCCTTCACTGAATGTCATTTCATAAGAGACAGCAACGACTATAGTGCCAACGATTTTGCCAATGCAGGAAAGAACAACGATAAGAATTATAATTGCCCAGGTGGAAGACCCATTGATGAGAGCTATATTAGTGTTTAGACCACTCATGGCGAAAAAGAGAGGAAGCAATAGCCCCGACACAAAGTCCTCAATTTTTTGAACAAGAGCAAGAGCAAGTGGTCCATTTGGGATGCACAAACCTAACACAAAAGCTCCAACAACAAAATGGGTTCCGATAGCATCTGTGATGAAACCTGAGATCATGACACCTGCCAATATGAGACAAATATACAAATCACTGAAGGTTTCACCTTCAGGAGTTTTCCTTATTACCCACAAGATTAGCGGTCGCACAGCAAAAGCATAAAAGGCCACAAAAGCCAGGGTTGACAACACAACCATTGCAGAAGCCAAGGTTGGTTTTTCATTCTCAACCAGGGCCAAAGATATAGCCACGATGATCCAACAACACACATCATTAACGAGTGCTGCTGAGAGAGCAACCCTCCCCATCTCTGAATTGATGAGTTTGAGCTCTGTAAGGATCCTAGCCAGAACAGGAAATGCAGTGACAGAGAGAACAACACCAAGGAATAACATGTAAGCGACTTTGTTGGTACTTTTGTCGTAGTGTTTTATCAAAACCAAGGTGCTGAGCATTCCAACGCCGAAAGGCAACACCATACCAGCAAGTCCTACGGTCACTGCTCTTCTACCTACGCGTCGTATTGCCGATACGTCCATCCCCACTCCCACCATGAACAGAAAATAAAGGAGCCCTACGTTTGCAGATGTTTCAATCACCATCACACTTCTCAGCGGAAATATTGCATTAGCAAAGGTTTTGTTTCGTCCAAGCACCGAAGGTCCCAATATTAATCCTCCCTGCATGCATGCATGCAACCAAAATATAATATCAGCAATTAATTAATGATATAATTTTTACTCTTTTTTATCATAATGACATTTTCATTCAACCTGTATCAAATCAATAATGAGAGCCATTTGATAATATTATAATTTATATCTGAGGTGATACACATATTTAATAAAAGACAAAATTTCCCTTGTTCTAAAGCACCTAAATTTCTCATGAAAAATTGGGGGTACACATAGTAGAGAAACTAACCAGGATTTCAGCAATAACGCGTGGCTGACGAACGGGCTTGAGGATGAAGACGAAAATGCGGGTGGCAATTACAACTAAAGAAACTTGTAAGACGAAGAGAGGGAAAGAAAAGTCCAAAGGGTTATCTCCTTGCCATATCCCATTTGATGTTATCTTAGTTGGTGAATAGCAGATTACTAAATCATGTTCCTTATCACCCATTTTTCCTTTCCTTGATCAACACTAGCTCTATATGTTGCCACAAGTGTAGGAATACGGTACGTTGATGTGAGTGTGAGTGAGTACAAAACCACATTGTATCTCAAGATAAAGTCGTTGTGCCATACACCCGATGTGAGATAGGTATGATCAACTGGGTGTAGTATTTTGAATCTTTGAATAACGAGATTGATATATGGAGAGGCTTCTTTAATGTACCAAATATGCATTACCTGATTTTTACCAAGGCATTAGTTGTATAAAATCACATGCATGCAAAAATTGAATTGAAAAGAATATATGATTTGGGTGACGGATGAATTGAAAGTAAGAAACAGAGAAGATGGATGTTCACGAGGAATATCTTTTGTTTTTTTGAAAGGAAAAAAAAAGTGAAAATTGGAAATGCGAGGACGGGGAAGCGAAAAGAAGTGACGCTCGTTTTGTTTTGGTGGTTGTCCACTCCAAGTGGGGGCTTGACTTAATTTCCATGGTCTATATAGGGTTCTCTATTTTAAGAACATTAATTAAATTAATGCTATAGGCACCTTGCAGGGGGCACACAGGAGATCAAGTGTCCCCACATGTGTGATTGGGATCCACTCCTTTCGGATGTGTGTTATTTTTTTTATTATTACAAAGAATTATGGTTTAATGAACTTTTTGCTTCCTACATTTTAGGTGAATTTTGATTTTGGTCCCTAACATTTTTTTGCAATAGTTTTGGTCCCTGACAATTTCAAAATATTGATTTTAATCCCTAGAATTAGATAGGTCTAGTCCTAATTTGCAACCTAGGTTTGGAAGTTTCTATGTGTCTCGAAGGCTGCAAAAGGGGTTTTATAGCTGGTTGTCGGCCATTCATCGAGGTTAATGGCTGCCACCTAAAGACAAAGTACGAGAGACAACTACTGATAGGAGTTGAGAGGGACCCAAATGATCAGTACTTTCCCTTGCCTTTTGCAGTGATTGAGCAGGAGACAAATGAGAGTTGGAGGTGGGTCTTGGAGTTGTTATTGAAAGATGTCAGGATACGCAGAGCAACATGTGGGGACCAAATCCAATGTTTTGAAATAATATAAGGACTAAAACCAATGTTTTTAAATGTCAGGTAGAGCTGGGTATATAGACCTGAGTCCGCGGACAGTCTGCTTAACCCGCAGTCCACACAGACTTGGACACCCTAAAATACGAGTCCATTTAAATGCGGGCTTTTTGGGTCCGGTCCGTTTAACCTGCGGGCTAAACGGACTCGGTCCACGGATTTACGGACCCGTCCGTGGACTTGTGCACTTTTAACAAAAAAAATTTAAACTGTATTGGGCCACAAATTCGGTTCAGAGACACAGCCCAACTCAAATCTTGACCTGAAAACCCTAACTCCCTCAACCCCATTCCTCATCAGCGGCTCAGCCTCACGTCGTCACTCCTTCCTCACCATCATTCCGCAACCCTGTGTTATCTCTCACCACCTTCAGCCTTACCATCTTCCACCTGGTGTTTCCGTTCGTGAATCGCACCATCTTCCACCTCATCACCATTCGCAAATCGCACTACCTTTCCGCCTCAGCCTCAGCCTCACCACCATTCGCTAATAGTAGGTTGTTGCCGCTCAGGTCGCCACTGCTCAGTTCGTGCTCGTCGTCGTCCGGCCTTCACACATCTGGCACGTTTGATCTTAGATCTCAGTGATATCACACGTGACACATCTGGTTCGTGCTCAGTGATATTTTTTTTGCTCTTTTTGTTTTTTTCCAGAAGATCTTAGATCTGTTAGAGAACAAACACATGATTGATCCCTCAAGGGCAGTACTGGATCTTAAGAATGTTAATTATCAATGTCATGAGATTATTAAAAATGGAGGAAATGGTTGTGCTGTTGGGTTACTGTGGATTCCTATTGCTTTGATTTATCTAATGGATATACAGATTTGGTATTCAATATATTCATCTTTAGTTGGGGCAACCGTGAGTTTGTTAGCACATTTGGGAAATTGTTTATGTTTGTGTCTAGAAAAGGAATTAACAACTGACAAGGTTGGCAATTTTTTTTTTGATGTTTGATGAAGAAAAAAAAAGAACTGGTTACGAGTCCGCGGACAGTCCATTTAGCCCGCGAACTATGCGAACTGGACGCGGACTCTGTTTTACAGAGTCCATTTATCATGCGGACTTTTAGGTTCGATCCGTTTTAGTGCTGACCTATACGGATCGGACTTAAGTGGACTGGACCAGTCCGCATACCCAGTCATAATGTCAGGGACTAAAACCATTGGAAAAAAAAGGTAGGAACTAAAATAAAAAATCACCTAAAATGTTGGGATAAAAAGTTCAATAAACCAAGAATTGTTTAGGATCCACTCCTTTCGGATTTATTACGTTCACTACAAGAAATTTCGTTATTTCCCAACGCCTTTTACCCAGGGATTTAAATCCCTGGGAAATTTTGACAATTCACACGGTCATGCCCCTCGGAATACGATGGCTGTGTTTCCCACGGCTAAAGCCGTGAGAAAATATAGCGCTAAACCCTCCCGCTATGTTTCCCACGGTATTGACTATCACGGTGTTTCCCACGGACCTAACCGTGGGAAAAATATAATGCTTCCCACGGTTTCAACCCTCGCAAATGACAGAGCTCTTCCACGGTGTTTCCCACGGTCAAGCCCGTGAGAAAATGTTGCATCTTCCCACGGCTCAGACCCTCACAATTAATAGGCGTTGTTTCCCACGGCCTTACCCGTGGGAAATGTTAATATCAGACATTCAGCTTCTCCCTTTCCTATTTGTTGCATCGAGCCATCCCTCCCCTGCCGATCGAATTCGGCCGCGCCTCCCTCCTCCGCCACAACGAAGTCCCACCGCGACTCCCTCCTCCGCCAGGTAAGCTCCCCTCTTCCCCCTCTTCTTCCCCTCTTTCCCTCTTTGTCTCATTTTCTCATATCCCTCTTTTCGCTCCATGGGACAGGGCTGCGCGGGTCATTTTCGCGCCACCACCAACGCTGCCCCGGCGAGCAGAACAACCACGCGACTCCGGCGTGGGAAGAACAGAGAGCCATCCTTGTGAGTTTTCCTAAGTTCTTCAGTCAATTTGTAAATTGTTGAATGATTTAAATTATTCCTCTTTTCAGTTTTCAATTCATCTCAAATGAATATAAAGTATGGAGCTTTTTAGGGTTTCCGTTAGTTGATGCTCAATTTGTTACATAGATGAAGATCTGCAGATTCGAGCATATTAT
This sequence comes from Echinosophora koreensis, assembly GCA_035048595.1. Taxonomy (NCBI): domain Eukaryota; kingdom Viridiplantae; phylum Streptophyta; class Magnoliopsida; order Fabales; family Fabaceae; genus Echinosophora; species Echinosophora koreensis. The sequence continues at coordinate 922,884 of JAPCYP010000008.1, forward strand.
GCAGGACATGTAAGTAGATGAAGATCGGCAGATTCGAGCATATTATGCAGGACATGTAAGGCTTCTCTGAAGCCATATTTTATTTGCAGTAATAGATTTAGCTCCACATATGTTTGTGAATATGTCACCACTAAAGTTCCTGTTTAAATTTTGTGAATAGAAAATATTAGAACAAAATAGAAAATATTAGAAGATGAGATGTCAAAAAATTTTCAAATCAAAACTAACATAATAAGAATTAGATGAAATGTCTGGTAATCCATTTGAAAGTGTGGAAGAGGTAGCCTTCTCAAAATTCTAGATGCGTAACACCCAGTGGAAGCCAAAATAAGTCTATCCAAAGTAATTGTTCATTTGTTGTGATGGATAGCTTTGGAATTTATAATTGTGTCTATAGGGTGCCTTAGATTCTTATTCTTCTCCCCAAAACCCAAACATGATTTCTAGAACATCCAATTATCCAAATTAGATAAACTTAATTGATTTTTTAAATTTGTAGAAGTCTCTTATGAGTTATGGCTACATTTTTTTGCTGCAACTCTTCCTAGTGGCATCTCTAAACCAAAAGTAATAGCTGTCCGTAAACCAACATATATAGATACCTTAAAGGAAAAGAGGATCCTACATTACCTTTCTTCATGCACTCAACAATACCTTTCTGCCTGGTATATAGGTTTGAGAGTCTTACTCTCAAGTTGGAGGTATTGGACCGTAAAGCTCGTGAAAGTTTTGGACTTATAACAACTACTCTGGGTTCACCAATCTCGTGCAACTAAGGCTTGAGGCTACCATAGAGGTGAAACTTTTTATGATTCAGTGATTTTTTTTAACTATTTCTGATACAAATTGTTTACTAACAACAGTTAAATATTTCTATGTATCATTTTGGTAGCAAGGAGTCTTAGAACTCCGGACTTGGTTGTAGTGATACACACGCATTGTAAATGTTGTTTCCTTGCCATTAAATCTGCCTTGAGACAAATCTGTGTTTTAAGCATCTTTTTTGTGTTAAGTGCCATAAAGTTGTTTTAAGTGTGTTTCCTTATGACTTAAAGAGAGACTAGGCAGCCTTGCTGCATTCTTTGTTTGCTAGTTAGGCTTCATTTTTCATTGTAACATACGTCTGTTTGATATGATGAAATGTTAACATTATGATCTTAGACATGTAAAGAAATGTGGTTAAGTTCAAATTATTCCCTTCCTTTTTATTAGTAAATATGCATGTGGATATGTTTGATGCCATCCACTCCTAGCTCATTCTTCCATATCCGATTTCTAGGCTAATCTATTAAAAGTTCTGGGAGTCTAAATGCTTTTTTTCGTTCTCTGATATTAATTAATGAAAATTTAATTGAAAGAAGTCGCAGGATTGATACTTTACATTTTTTTTATTATTTTTTTATATAGAAAAACGGGTAGGATATTAGCCCCTGCTCGTGATCAACTTTTATTGAGGTAAGCACAAACTTGGTGTTGTAATTTAAAATGAATTTTAGATTTTTTTTTTTTTGGTATGTTACATGAATATTTATTATTATTTTCTAATTTACATTGATGAACTATATTTAAATGACTTTTTGTCTTATTTTTTCATTCCAGGTCACATACTATTATGGTTTCCAAAAATTTGGTTGCGGAAGATTTCATCATTATTAAGAGTTGAAGAAATGTATATGAAATACCTATTATTAGACTTAAAATGACAATAGTTATTAGATTCAAATGTTGTACTTTTTACCTTTTGTTGATGACACTTTGAAGTTAATTAGCACTTGATGATTCTTATTTTGTGATGTAGATTTTTAATGATATATATTTTGTTTTTATGGAATGGATTTTAGTATGGTTTATTTGAAATGTTTGTATATTATTATTTGAATAATATTTTGAGGATCCTTATAATGAGGATTCCTAGACTTTTATTGTGTTTTGTATGAATTTATGCATTTCTTTTACTTATGATGTTTATTATGGTTTGAATTACTTTTTTGTTGAACAAATGACTTGAATAACATTTTTTGTAGAACAAATTGTTTTAATTACTTAATATGTTAATTTCTTTGTTGATGCATGCATCCATATAAAAAATATAATTATTTATTTTATTTATTTATTTATTTAGATTAATTATAATTAATGTAATTATTAAGCTATAAATTAATTTTAAAAAAAATACATATGGTTTCCCAGGGCTAAAGTCGTGGGAAACATTTCCCAGGTCAAAGCCTTGGGAAAAGTTACCCAGGGATAAAGCCTTGGGAAATGTTTCCCAGGGTCAAAACCGTGGGAAATCGTTCCCAGGGCTTGTACCATGGGAAGTTTCCCAAGGGCGTATCCGTGGGAAATTTCCCAGGGCTTACCCGTGGGAAACTGTTTCCGACGCCCTGAAAACCGTCGGATCTGGATCTGTGGGTCATCCGTGGAAAATGTGCATTTTCCTACGGATTTGTTGAATTTCCCAGGGCCTTTGACCCTGGGAAATAGCGAGAATTCCTGTAGTGGTTGATTATTAGATGGATTTACAAACAGAGTTCTAATTTGTAGTGAATCCATGTTCTTTGATTTTTTTATTTTTTTTGGAACCCACTGTAATTAGGATCTTTCACTCTCTGGCTGGACTCATGCTTCCCATAAGCTTATATCCTTTGGACCCCCTTAGTTACAATTAAGGTTCATCGCCCCTCCTAATAATATGTTATGAGGGATCCAAACCTAGGTCCTCCCTACGAATTCAGTCTGTGCAACCAACTGTCACACCCATTGGGGGTCGATCATGTTCTTCGAATTCCAGTTGCTGGTTTAGCTTATAATTCCATTATTTTTTTTTTGAAAGGCAAAAGAATAAAATCAAAAGGGTACAAGGGGTACCCGAACCCGTATACAAAGACCCCAACAATAGAACAAGATGAAACACTAGCAAACACAAGTCAAAAGCTAGCACAAAACTGACCCAAAAATGTTGCAAAAAAAACCAGCGCCTAACCAAAAAGCCAAAAGCAGACCACCTAGAAACAACAAAGTCCCACCAAAACTACCACGCTCAAACCAGGCCAATAAAAAAACTTTAGTCCAAGTTCCAACCACCCCTCTTTAAAACATCTGCTAACAGCCATAACAGTAGCAGAAAGACAAGCCAAAGGGTTTGAAATCCAATCTGAGATAGAGTAACTAAAACCTCGGTGTCTCACTTTAATCCACTGCCAAGACATGATTTTTACCGATTCCAGAATAGCCTCATAGTTTATCGATTTCTTCCATTAATAGCTGCTTAGTGGAGTAGATGATTACTAATTTACAAAATTGGCATGAAAAAACCCAGAAATTGTGCATAGATTTTTTTATTTTACTCATTGTTTCCCAAACTACACACTTCTCTCTATTTCCCAAAAACTAGAAGTGATTAATGATATCTACAACACCCCCCCCCCCCCCCCCCCCCCCCTACATTGTTCCTAAAAGAAAAATTTCCAATTTTTATTCCAGTATACATTTTTACATGCATAAGTAGCCGTCAAAATTATATAGATGAAAAAATTGTGCTAAGAATTTTAGTGATCATTGTAAATGATTTACTGATATGTAAAAAAAGAAATGTTTTGGTGATGATATGTTTCTTTTAAATATATGATAGATAAAATCTATATTATTTAGTAAAACTTTATTTTGGTTACGTGGTTGAGTGGGGAGATCTCACTAAAGACGGTCAGCCAAGTTTCTCGGTGGAGATTAGTCATTGACAAAACTGGTGGATACTTTGCACATATAACATAGTAATTAAAAAAAACTTTATTTTGATTCTTAATTGATATACTCTTTATATATTTCCATCTAAAAGAAAAATTATTAATGGAATCTTTAGAATCTAAATTTTCCAATATTTCAATTCCTCTATACAATATAATATAACAACATTAATTTACATGATAATTTATATGGATAAGGCTTCTCCAAAGTAAAATAAGTTTTGGTGTAAAGTAATGAAATATTTACTTAACCTGCTTACTTTATACTCCAACTTATCTTAGAGAAGCCTTTTTGTTTTTGATGTATACTGTTGTTAATAATATTACATGACATCAAACTTAAGATGACTAAAGTCTAAAACTACGTGGTCAATACCTATTTTCCTATTATACCATAAAATAGAAAAAGGAATTTCTTTCTCACATGCACCCATCATTTTCCCTCACAAGCCGGTCGTCACTGTAAAGATTCTTCCTGGAGTAAGTCGCTCTGTAAGACTCATATTCACTTTAATCACAGCTCATATATATATACACCCTGCAACCTGACACTCACCCAATTAAGACGCCGGGACGTATCTCCAATATTATTATATCCCAGATAATATATTGTTGAAGGATCTATAAAATAAAACAATAATGCTTAATTAGTAATCATTCTAAGAAATAGGACAGTATAATTAGTATATGCAACTAGATGCTAACTCTATATGTCTATCAAAATGACAATAAGAAGCATTTCTATCTAAATTATGACATTTGGAGATGAAGCACAAGCTTTTCTCGAGGCAATGGTCAATGTTGATTTCTCAAATTTTTCATATTATACAAATTTGAACGGATAAAAGAAAAGAGTACTGCTAAATGTACAAATTTATATATATCACTTTATATTTTGCACAATTGCCATCGTCTCATTATAGTCTACCTTATTTTATTTTATGGGTACTTATACATTCTAGTCCGGGCACCTGTTTCAGGGATACAAATCTATTGTCCCACAAAAAGGTGTCTCGGTGTCCCTTACCAATCAAAAGCTGAGAATGCGCATAAGTGTTAATGAGTTAAGATTTTATTTTATTAAGTGTCAAATTGCAATTGGTGGAGAACAGATAATGTGACAGGAAAGTGAGACAGAGAATCTCCATCACTGTTCCAGATATGAAGAGAGTGGTTCTAGATAATTTGAAAGAAATTTTTCCTAAAGAAAATCAGGTACGCACAACACACATATTCATGTTATATGATTCACAACTCTGCAAGCTGCCAAAAGTTCAAAAAGATAATAAAAAATACACATCATATATATTAATTACATTTATGTCACTTCTCCCTTTACTAAATTCTAATGACAATCATTCATCTCAAGGTCCTATAGCTAGAAGAAGTCTAAAAAATTTATGAAGCTAAAATGTTGACACATACAATTTTGTTTTGTCTGTCGGCCAAGACCACGTTACTAGATTTGAAGAAGTCCTTTTTTACCCCAAAGTTAAATTGGAGTAACCAGTATCAAGTGCTTTTTCCTATATCCGTTAATAACAATCTGGTAGAAAAAACGAGTTGTTGCATCCGATTCGGAAGTTTGTCTTCATAAAGTCAGCCCTATGTTTTGATAAATTCTTGTTATAATGGCTACAAGAAGCATAGATATGTGAATGTCTATTCCAAAATGTCATAATTTTTTTTAATGCAGATCGAATGATTTGATCAAGTGGCCTGATCAGTTAGGTCATAGTTATTAATGGACGGTGTGGAGTTCGAATGACCATATATAACTTGTGTAATTACTCACGGGGACGAAATTCACATTTGCCTAATTACTTCAGGGGTTCATGCTGTTTGGTGCCCAAGGGGTTAAATAATTTTTTTTTTTGGGTTTAGTTAGTTTTTCAACCATGCTTGTCTTGATTATGACTAGTGGTCGAAGTTCTACCTTAATTTTCCACTAGTTCATTTTTTTCTATGTATTTCTATGTATACGGGTTTTCAGTACCATGCATACTAATTCAATATACTTTAGCTTATAAAAAAACAATAAATTTGATAGAGACTCACCCCCTGTCTAATTCTAGGTGAAATTAAAAGGTGTAGTTATGCACAGTAATTTTGGGAGGGTACATGTTAGAATTTACCTGCATTTAAATATCTATGTAATTAAGCAGGCTCGCTTATTTCTTGAAGATCATCATCATCTATAGACAGAAAAACTTCATCTAGCCATGAAAGCTCTGTTCCACTGTCATCCTCGTCGCTATAGCAGTTTGCATCTTGTTCAGATAGACACCTCTTGCTTTCATGGACTTTGCATAAAACCCATTTGCTCCCACTTTGATCCTGCTTTTCCCAATTCCAAAATCAATACAAATTTCTTCAGTTTGCCATAGCAAAACAAAATCAAGTAAATACTCAAACTAGTTGTTTTAAAATTACAAGGGACATCGTGTTGATCCTCCAAAAGTTTTGGACATTAATTCAGTCACTCCATGTTTAAAATAGACATTAATTTATTAATTTATAAATTAATACTGATGCTGATTTTTAATTTTACATTCTAAAATACTAAATTGATCATATTCAAAATCTTCGAAAGATCAACTTGATTTCCCGTGTATCTTTTGTAAACCAATTTGGTTATTAACTCAACACAAAATTACTTACAGGTTTTCGTCTTCCTCGAGTACTTCCATAAGATGCTGTGTTAGACACAGATGAGCAAATATGATATTCTTGCATTACCCAACCAGTTTCAGTGCCATGTGGAGCTTCCCCAAGGTGGAACACCAGGTACTTCTTCATTCCTACTTTCTTGTCAGTGTCTGAGACTATAGGTTCGGCCATACCTATTTCACTCCAATACCCATTTTCTGTGGCTTTGATTTCCTTCACTTTTGTGAAGAAATAGTGTTGATTTCCACTTGACAACGCCTTACCTGTATTTATATAGATAGATAGGTAGGTAGTTATATATATAGGTATAATATAAGACCTGTAGCTTCTATTTTCTTTTTAATGAATATTTAAAGTTTTTTTTTTTGTTTACATATAAGCAAAGATATATTAATAGGAGTACAAGGGGTACTCACACCAATTTACATTTACATGTACAAATTAAGATATCACACAGAAGACCGACTATATATGCTTAAGACATTCAACCGGGTTAATACACCATTCAGAAAAATATTCTACCATAGCCTCCACCTTCCTATTAATGAATCGGTACCATGAAAGTATCTTAATATGTGATAAATCAGCAGTAGCTAGTTAAAAGTAAAAAAAAAAACTAAGCTCAATTGCTACTCATATAAAAATATTAATAATTTATCGATCAAAATGGAGATTGACATCCATATGGTTATGCCAATTCCATATTGAAATACTTGAACGCCAATTAATAAGTGAGGAAACTGTGACATACCATTTAATTCCCAAGGATCAGGCATAGACACGTCAAGATCGGGGATTATGTTGGGATGGCATGGTAGAGAAGCCTTGGAATAGAGAAAATGAAGGACAAGTTCTTCATCTGTTGGAGAGAAAAAAAACCCAGGAGGAAGGTTGACGTTTCCACCTGCCATGTTTGAATATGGTTGACGACTTTGGCACTTTGGTCAAGTTCATCACTATATATAGTTACTTATAGCAAAAGAGGGATATTTTTGGTTTATTATAATTCAAAAAATGCATTGAGTTGATAGGAGAAAAGGCGGCGGTACGTGGATTACCACCATAAGAAAGTAGGACCAACAAAGCCGGCCATCTAAGGAAGCTGACAATAGAAGTTAGTTGTAATTGATTATTTAAGTAAACATATACTATCAAATTATTGTGCATAACTATTTAAGTTAGCGAGGATAAGTATTATCTGCATAATGCATTTGTCCTCTTGTTTTAGCTGTCAATTCTTTCCTTACCCTAGCTGGCTGGCATAATCCATGACGAATATGTTTCCCACCAATTAATCTATTGTATTTGCATTGCATGCAGATCGCATATAATTAAGATGGTTCAATATTTAAATAGTTATTGATATTAAAATATTATATTATCCCAACTTGAATATAGAGCTTTCTGCTTAACTTTTTAACTTATTTATTAAAACCACGGGCATAGTTGGTGCTTTAGTTTAAATAAAATAATTGTTAAATTTAATCTTAGGTTTAACGTTACGGTTTTTCTAACCTATGCAATATTGCATAGGATAAGAGTCATTAATTATCCACAATCAACCCATTGTTAATTAATTATGTCAAGCTCATTAATTGTGATTTTTTTTAAAATAAATCAATTATCTCTATCTTATTTATTTGTTTGGATTCACCTTCCTATATCAATATATCTTCCCACCAAAAAATAATAACCATATTTTTGGATTTTGATTGATTTTTTTATTTATTTTATAACTACAGTTTTTTTTTATATATATATATATTTAAAAACCTACAATATTTTTACCAACTATCATGACTACACTAATTAGCTTGGTATATTTACAAATTTAAATCATGTTGGGTTGACTTTCCCATAGTATTTAGAAGGTTATAAAATAAAAAAAATGAATTTCAATAAAAATCCAAAAAATATCAAATTTGAAAAACAATAGAAAAGAAATACAAAGTGGAATATCACTATTTCTTTGTTGCTGAAAAAAAACTTCTGATTTATGTTGAGGGAAGTCTTTGGAAGAGAGAATATTATGCTTAAAAAAATGAAAATCAAATAGTTATTATTATTTTATTTTATTTTGATAAAAATGGTCATTCATTTTTTGTGGCAAGAGATACTAAGTAATTATTTTTTGGTAGGAAGAGACATTGATATAGGAAAGTGAATCGAAATATATAAATAGTAGAGAGATAATTAAATTTTTAAAAAAATCCACAATTAATGAGCTTGACATAATTAATTAACAATGGGTTGGTTGTGAGCAATTAATAACCCTTATCCTATGCAACATTGCATTGGTTAGAAAAACCGTTAACGTTATTATCCCATGATCCGCACAAAAAACAAATCTTATTACTGTGTTGAACAGCTAATTTGATGATTGAAAGAGCATCTTAATTATTGTTTCGGCATGCACCCTTACTTATTTACTTTTGCATGAACCACTAACATAAAAGGACCTTGTTAATCTGTGTCATCTCAGATTTGGTCAAAATAATTGTACAAGTGTGTGGATAAAATCTGAATGATGAGCCTCAGACCAGAGAAAGGGTTCTTTTCATCTTTCATTCTTTTGAATAACACGGGGTCACAAGTGTCTTGTCCACCTTCACCGTATGAAACTCTCAAGCATGAATCATTTTAACCGCACTTATCAATAAAGTATACTCCCTCCGGTTCACAATATAAGCAAAAAATCTCAAATTTTTTGGTCTAAAATATGAGCAAATTTTAACTACTTCCATCCTATTTGATGAAGTTATTCTCAAAATACCCTTCATTTAATACAAATTTTATTTTCCAATGACTCTTTTTATTCTCAACAACATAAGTATAATAAATAAGAGGAAGGGTAATTTAGGTAACAAACTTAATTTTTTATTCCCAATGACTCTTTTAAATGAGATTAACTAACTATCTTAATATGTGTGTCATATTTAATTTTTGCTTACAATAGAGACCGGAGGGAGTACAACTTTCGAACTTATAGTTTACACCCTAAATATCAAATCATTAAATTTTCAAAGAGTAATATGTTGTAACTTATTATATTTTGTCATTAATGAAGTTGGAGTTATATATGTTATGATTAATTATGATATGCTGATTGAATGAATTAAGTACTAATTTCAACTTATCCAAGAGTCATTTGTGTATTTTGGTATAAAAAAAAATAGAAAAAAAAAGTATCCATTTTGTATTTTAAAGTCATTTCCAAATTTATAAATTGATATGTATATGCTGCAATATTTAAGAGAAAATAAACAAAAGAAATATTCAATATAAATGTTTTTCTCTTCCTCTAATTACCAATAAACCCATTATATCCTAATTTTTTTAGTAATTTAATTAAAACACAAACCTCTCCTAATAAAGCATAATTTCCATACACATGACAAAAGTCGATCCCCTGACATCAAGAATATAGAATCCAACTATTTACCAATTGTGTTGGACCTTGATGGTTATTGGAGGATGATTTAGATGGTAACCAATTGAGGATCCGACTGCCTATTAGATGCGGTGTTGTCTAGAATGAAGTACTTCAACAAGTCCTACACCGATGAAGCATTTTTTATAACCATAGGATTTAATAATAAATTAATGGACGGTTTAGATATGTTGGCCCAAACAAAAAAAAGTGACCTGAACTTAATAACGCAGGTTCCAAAAAAGTTGGAAAATGTCAATTTTATCCTTCATCCCTCCCACCCCACCAGCCATCGGTTGTGGCCCTATGCTCACTGCTTTATCATTCTGATACTTTCGTCCTCTGTTATGGTTTTTACAACAAATGCATATTCAAACAACAAATACATATTCAGAGAATTTCTCAAAGGTTGCATTTGTTCTAGATCTGTGTATTTAAGTTTTAACCCATTGAAATGAGGTTGTCGGTGACTCTGTGTCCGCTGTTGAAGCCTGCCAATTTCAGCGGGGAAGGTGCCGGAGATGCGATTTCTGGAGAGATCTGTGATTTAAAGGAAAGACATGGAGGTTATGTAGCGGAGGGAAAGAGATGGTGGGCTTTCTCAAAGGTAGTGTACAGTAAACCGGCGGAGAGAAAGTGAACCGGCGCGGAGGTTGATTTCTGTACGGCAGCAACTCGAAGCTGAAAGGAAGACAGATCTGGAGAACGACAATGACAACGTAAGGAAGAAAGGGGCTGGTACTGGAACTAGAGAACGAAGGCGACAAGAATTTAAACTCGACAAGACAGCAAGGGCTGGAGAACGACGACGGTGGACTGAGGAACAAACAGGCGGACTCGCGGGAGACTGAGAGGAGGAAAAGGGGAAGAGTTGTGGGGATGAGAATAAAACCGTAATTTGCAAAGTAAAAGAAATTTAAAAAATTAAATAAAAAAACTTGAAAACCTGCTATCCCAAGTTAGTTTCGTCCTACACCCGTGTAGGACTTGGTTGCAATCTTCATGCTAGCCGGCACCGAAGACACCAAAATACTTAAAATTAAGAAAGAAGAAAAAGAAGTCCCTTGGCTCATTTTCTAACTATGACTTAAAAACAGAAGCAGGTATGCATGGGTGTGCCAGCTGCACATTAATTATTTATATGATAATCAGTCCTATTCTCGCACCAACTTTAGTAATTGTGATGATACTTCAAAAACTAATGTTATTCACTTATTCTAGTACTTAGTCGGAGAAATAGATAAACATAAATTAAGCAAACCATTGCATTGCATTACGTAAACTGTTATAACCAATAATATTAAGATGACTTTAGGGCCCAGTATCTGTTTCATTAGTCATCATTATATATGCTTCACTAATGGATAAAAATTTATATGAAGTTGTTGGTAGGTCACACCTTTAGCCGACACCAAGCTGATCCAGAGACAAGTGTGTATGAACTCTGTGTGCTTTTATCATTATTGTGGCACTTGAACTTTATCCCCCCAACCATTGCAAGCCATGAAGGGAAAAAACCACTACTGTGTGACTGATAAAGCACCTTTTCAATGTGAAAATACAAAAAGCATCTTGCTATGCGTTAACCTTCTACCACCGCGTCAAATTTTGACACAAAGGTTTATTACTCAATTTTCATCATTGATTCTTCTATCATAGTAACAACCTGTCATTTTCTGAAATTGATGACCACGTCTACAGTGTGTATAATATAGTGATTTTTTCTGTGAAGATAAAGTGAAAAATTTTGATATTGAAAATTCAGTATTCAAGTTTGATAGTCATGAAAATTTTATGGTGTTTATTTTCTGTTAGAAATTTTGGTCAAACGTGTATTTGAGTCCTTTTCAATTAAAAATCAAATATACACTAAAAAAATGATGTGTTTAAGTAGTTTGGTAATATTTTTATTTTTAAATAATGATGTGTATTAAAAAGTTACAAAAAAAATATATGAATGTGTTATGGACGAGATTGCAAAAAATTCATTACTATATATGGAATATACAGAATAACCAACCATAGAGAATGATGATTCCTTGTTTTATTAAATGAGGCATAAAATTTATCCATACTTGTCCGTCCCTAGAATCAAGTATGAGAACCTCGTTTCGTGAACAAAATCTAAAGTTTTCTTTTATGAGATTCGTAAAGTCACACCCACTTTCACCCTGTATTAGTGTATTATATAGCCATTCTTTCTTTTGATGGGTTATTGACCAATTCGTCAATTTTTGCATTAAAAATTTCATACTTAACAGCAACTGTTTCATGAAATAAAGCATGGAATAGAAACATTATTCTGCATATTGAACGTAAGTGAAAAATTATTCCTCTCTTTAATTCGATAACCCTTAATTTCTTAGTTCCAGTGATTTTTTCAGTGTGAAGTTAGTTTTGATCATTGGGGCATATTGAATAGATTGCAGGGGACTAACGATCATGAAGTGGGACCACACTTGTACATGGTTGAGCACTTTTAGTGCTCGATATATATAAGGTTAAAGTAATGTTTTGGTCCCTATACGTGACACTGATTTTCAATTTGGTCCCTATACGTAAAAGTTATCAATTTGGTCTCTCACGTATAGGGACCAAAACATTACTTTAACCTATATATAAATACAAATATACGTGGTTTTTAGTTTTGATCATCCAAACGCATAGTTGTCATCAAATGGATCCTTCATTTATAAATACCTCAAAAAATATTTCAATGTCGATTTTTGACATCAATTCATTCCTAAAGTAAAGAGTTATTAAGTATTAACTGAAAAGATAAAATTGATATTAAAAATTGATACTAAACATAAAAAGAGGTGGCGGCAAAGCACAAAAAAGAAAACTATTTCGACCAAACTATATGAGATAAGGCTACTCGCCTACTCCAAATAAATCATTACAAGATCAAACATTTGAGAACCCAACACCTCATACCATCTAAATTCTTGAGTCACCCCTCTAACAGGCCAAAGAGTTGGTACAACTGTTTCCCTCTGAATGAACCGCGGCACTAGGAGATGGAATCATGACCTGATAGACAGTATCTTCCTAAACTTTAGAATAGCTGATTAAAATCAAAATGGGTGATGACATAAGCTTTGAAGCATAGCTGATCAAAATCAAAATGGGTGATGACATAAGATGCTCAAAGAAGATGGGTGATTCTAGAGAAACATCAAGAATGGGGGGAAAGTTTCATTTTATTGCATAATTGCCATTAAGGGTCATGAAAAGGACACTGGTTAAGGATTCCAAAATCAGAAAGTTCTCTTTGGAAAATATAAGCATATCACTCTTTAAAATTTTAAATACAACAACTCCTAATATATTTTTTTATATTCTTGGTTCCTTAAGGATACTGATTAGCATTTATTTTGAATAATCACATATTTGCCACCATAAAAACATAACAGCAATGGAACAATTTTTGAAAACATCTTAATGCTGTTCTCATTTATTTTATTTTAAAACCAATGTTTCCAAAACAAGTTTAAAGATACATTCAAGAATAACTATCTCCAACCAAGGTTTTTTTTGTATTTTTGTATTTTTGTTTTTGAAAACAACAAAAAATTGTTTCAGGGAATAAATATCAAACAGGCCCTGTATATTCTTTAGTGTTCCGGAAATAAGACTATTATCATTTGACTCCATTCCAATGAATTTTAAAAATAAATTGCTACATAACTAAAAAAAAATTTGCCGAAAATTTTTATATAATTTAAGACACATAACGGCATAACCTGCACAACCCCCAACCCCAAGTGGCTTTATTTCATTGGATGGGGTAGGTGCAGATCACTTAAGAATCTCCCAACCAAAAAATGATTAAAGGATGACAAATGAAATATAGACAAAAAGTAAGAGGATGCCCAGAATATTGGAACAACTTCGTCTAGTGACTCTGTATGATTTAATATGGATACATGGCATCTCATAACACGAGCACTCCTGTGCATGCTTGGCTTCTATGCAATTAGTAAGTAGATGCCCCACACAAGGGATGCAGTTATTTATGGAACTCACAAAAAATGAAATTCAGGTTTTGATTTTCAACATCACAGGGAATGAGTATGTTTTATCCTCTGAATTGCTTGTTTAACCTTTGTTGATGGCTCTTCATACAAAATATTGGGGTCATCAAACTCACTTGCCAAGCTTCGATCCCCGAGAAGAGCACGGAATGTGTCTGCCACTGAATATGAAAGTGCCTTGAGATTATATCCTCCCTCCAAAAAAAACACACATCGGCCCCCACATAAATCTTTTGCTAGTTGTTTAATACTGGACGAAAGCATGTAATAAGTTCCAGTTGTAAATTGAAGACTAGCTAGTGGATCTAACACGTGGCCATCAAACCTGACATATGAAATTGCATCAGATTACAAATGTAGGCAACAATTTGAGAGCCTTTTTATTGCATTAAGAATACAACAATCCAAATTTCATAGTAGAAATAAGTTTGCAAGTGTGCTTGGAAACCCAATAATTCACCAAGTATGCTGATATGCAACTTGCTGAATTGATCAAGTGTTTATTCCGTCTTTGCTATGACTAGAATGATTTGAAGAAAGACTCACCCGGCAGAAACAAGAATAATGTCTGGCTTAAATCTTTGAGCACATGGTACAATGACTTCATCGAACACAGTTCTAATAGCAGCATCACCCGAGCCTCCAGGAAGAGGCAGATTTAGTGTGGATCCTTCACCATCTCCACTGCCCACCTCATCAAATTTACCAGTACCTGGATAGCTTCCATCCTGGGCCATAAAAATCATTAAACATAGAAATAGATTTAGCAATATATTTCTAAGGCTCAAAGTCACTCCAGTGAAAGATATAGTTCGATGGAGAATTGCCACAAAATCTAAGCTTGATGGAATCCAGGAAACCTAATTGAGATAAACAAAATAAGTGGGAAGTAGAAACAACCTTATGCCATGCAGAAACAGAAATTCAATCTTAGTTTACAAATAAAGAAATGCAGAAGAAAAGATAGTCAAAAATTGAAATTTTGGGTTCTCACAGAGTCATGCAAAGATGTACTGCTACTGCATCAACTTCAAGGTTTTGAAAGAATGCCAATTGGCAAAATGTTATACTGGGTAACAATAAAATGAACAGTTTGGGATTTAAATGAACTGTTTCTCTAATCAGGAAGGCTCCTTTCTATATTTGACTATTGTTATTATTGCAGAAATAGTGAAATACAGCAACAATTTAACAATAATCAATCGGACTGTTTAATGCGGTTTGGCAAATTAGCACAATTCTACAGGAGAAGTAACTAAAATAGCCACCAAGAAATCAAGTTACAATATTCTTTTATCACAAACTTAATTGTCAATTACACTAATAACTGGGGGGTTGGGTAGCTCAAGTGGTTTGAGCTAAGGGAAAAAAGGAGTTGGAGGAGTAGGAGGTCCAAGGTTCAAACCTTGGCAAAGGAGAATAATTAACATAACAACTAACTACTAACATTTGCCTATCAAGAAAAAAAAAAGTTACACTAATAACTCTCAATCCACCACAAATGTGTAGAGACAATATCTCTTATATTATTACTTTTCATCTCATTTTAGCACTTTTCATAAGTCATAATGTTCTCTCCCGCACACATTACCAGCTACATGGTGCAATTTTTTCCAAATCCAGAATAGTTAATCTTAATATTTTGACAAAATTTCAAGAATCTTAACAAATTAGAACCAAATATAAATGATAAATCTAACTAACATGGTTTCAATAAGCTAACATTGCATAAAGAAAAAAGAACCATTGATAGCAGATGACAATTTAGAAAGAAGCACGAGGAAATATGGTCAGCGCTATAGACCAAACTTCTTACTTGATGAGTCGAAAGGAAAAATATATCTGGATCATCATAGAAAGCATCGCTTGTTCCATTCCCATGGTGAGCATCAAAGTCAATTATAAAAACACGCTTTAGTCCATGCACACGTTGAGCATATCGAGCAGCAATTGCCACATTTCCAAAAACGCAGAAGCCCATAGGTCCTTTTGGAACAGCATGATGTCCTGGTGGTCTTATCAAAGCAAAACCAGTTGGTGAATTACTGCTTTCCTTTGAAGCTGCGACCTGAACATGAAAGTAAATAATAAAAATTTATATCCAAAAAAGAAGTGCAATGCTTGAAACATTTATATGAAAGACTAGCTCTCCTAAAAGCTTAAGCTATTAGGTCGAGGTCCAAGAATATTTTTATATCTCTACACACATCCTCATGAAAGAGCAATTTGGGCCAGAAGAATGGGCAATGCATAAGCTTATTTTACCTTGTGATAAAATTTGATAGGAACCGAGAAGAGGACTTGGGCCAGCTAATACAAAATATGGAAAATGGGCCCAAGGTTTGGCAGGGTTACTCTAGGAAATATAAGCAAAAGATTAGGGGGGACTGAGTTGGCAGAAAAGGGAGGGTATGGCATGTAAGGAGTTAGTTATAAAAGGAACAAGAGGGAGGGGAGAGAATCATGATGATTTCTGTTATAGGAGAGAGAGGGATCACCGAGAACCTTCTCTGGTGAGGGAGCCATTTGGCTAAGGGCTGGTAGACACTTTGTCTATCAGATTTTCTTTCTTTTTCTTGTTAATTCTGGTTCCTTAATACAATCTACACTACCATTTAGTCCATTTTTGTGTCTCTGATACTAACAAAATTCAACTTAATTATGAAGTATGGGGGTGGCAAGGATCAAACTCTTGACCACTAAGTCATAGAGGCTCTGACATCATAGATGCTTAAAGGTAGATGGAATGAATTTTATATTTAACAATTTAGAATGTAGTGGACAATAAAAAACCAATGAGGAAAAGACAAAGGTTTAGTTCCAAATTGGGTACTTGCAAACAACCTCACCCAAAAAATAAATAAATAAATAAATAAATAGAAAGAAGTTAAAGCTAGAATGAAAAACCACAATAAGAAAATTGCCCTGGGGCGGGGATGGGGTTGGGTTGAAGCTTCAGGCAGTATCTGGTTCCGATAACGAAACAACACAAGTTTCCACCAAAACACAAAATAACCAATGTCAGTATGCACACCACTAAAAGAAGCAGATATGCACACATCCATATCAACCCACATGCCCCTCCTCAAAACACACAAACAGATTAACACTCAGAGATGGACATGCCAGTTTGAGAGCTCACCACTGAGTCAACTAAAGCTAATCCAGCACCAGCCGCAACCATTGACTCCTGGAAGGTCTGCATCATTAATACCACCACAAGAATGCAAACAGGAGAAAACATCAATATTTTCCACAGGATCTTCTGCCATAATGAACTAAAATATAGAGTCTAGAATAGAATGACTTTCTGCAAACACTATGAACTCGGGAAAGAAAGATAAAATCCTGAGCATAACACCTACAGTGGCAGTAGCATATGTTGGTCCAGAACCATCGATGAAAATAAGGCCTTTCTCCGAAGTTTGATCCATAACCTGTAAAGAAGACAGTTATTGTCAAACTTTGGAATAGAAATTTGATTTGCTGTGTAAAATCAGATTAAATACCAACTGTGCAATGCTTAAGAAGCGCAAAAACAGTGCCAAGGGACAGTGATGATGAAATTTAGACCTAAGAATTAGGATACTAGAGAATGGACTAGTCAGAAGACATTGGTAATACATATGTTAAAGCCTAAATATCCAGTGAACAACAGAGCTAATCCTTGATTTGATGTTTTATCATCACAGTGCAGTAAATCTTAAGAAAAGCATGCATGAAGTGAAAGTAATCAACAAATATGATGCCAAAGCACACTGCGAATTTAATTCCTGGAAATACAACATCAAGAATTGGAAAGAAAATAAAAGGCATTAGAGAGATCATAGGCAATTTAAAAGATATTAGGACTTTGCTAGCCACAATTTATAAAATATAATTAAAAAATACTACAATATATAAAGAATAATTGAAATAAAGGAAAACTTGAAAGAGGGGCAAAAAACCTTCTCAAGGCCAGAAATATAGGCTCTTGCATGCACACTTGCAATATCTTCAACCGAAGCAGGCTGAAAATTTTGAAGTTCAATTACCTCAGAGCCACGGAACTGCATAATACATTAAAAAAAGTTGTTGTAGGAATGAGAATATACTATTTGATGCCACAATACAAGTATGACTATGCAATTCTACACTATCATCCAGTTAAGAGTTAAGTCAGTCCTTTTCTTAAATTGGCCAGCTTTCTTTTGCTGACTCGTGTGCACAAACCGATAGCCACAGACATGTGCAATAGCCTGAGGAAGATGAGTTGTGTTTCAATCAAATAGAAAACATTGCAAATCAACCCAAGAAGATGATATGTTCTAGATAATAAAATGTAACTTATCTAGTTAAAGCTTTTTTTACTTTATTAAGGGAGGTTCAACTTTGGATCAAACAACTGACATCAATTACAACAGCTTTTTCTTCTTCTTATCTTATGAAATTTTAGAAACAATTAAGTTGTCAAATGCAATGTCTATCAGATATTTAGATCTTTACAAGAAATAAGTCTTCTGGAGACATTGACAAGAGAAATATGGAGATTCTGAAGTACAATGTCCATAACCTTTTAGTACCTTCGAAGTGAGCTTCATTTCTTCTAGAGCATTCCCGATTGCAGGAACTCTAAAATGTGATTCTGGATGAGACTCCTGTTAGAAAAGGAATGTCTAAATTACAACCAGAAATTTCAGAATAATGTGGTGAATTCAAACATAGTGGCAACACAAGCATTTGAAATTCATTTGTGCTCATGGTTTTCTCCAAGGGGTTTATCTTTATTTTTCTTGTTTCTTCAGCTGTTAGGAGTTGAGGACCGGAGGGTTCTCAATCCTCCATCTCTGTACCCTTCAGATTTTAACTAAAGGATCAAGGATATAACCCCTCAATCCAATTACATGTATATGGATTATTATTATTATTACCAAATTATTCTTTTGGCCTTCACTTTTGTTTCCTTTTGAATTTCTCTATAGCAGCAGAAGAGTACAACAGTTTTATAAATCATGCTATCGCTAGAACACAATTATATATTCCTAGGATAAATAAGAAGGTGTATCAAATAAGGAACTCAAGCTGCCCAAGAGAAGTTGGGGAAACAAGTTGATGACAATTGCAATGAAACCAAAAAATCCAAAAATTCAGAAAACACATTCGAAATAGGTAAATAAATAAAAGAAGAATGCATGGAGGCATGTAGATACCTGGTTGTGGCCCATGGCTGCGGCAACAGCATATATAACGCGCGCATCGGTCAATTGCTCAGTAGAAAGCAGAAAGCCATCGTTCCTAAGACCGGCCGAACAGGATACGCGTGATTTCTCAACATTCTTAATCTTATCATTCAAATAACATCCATTACTTCTACTCCTCCACTTGCTTATAGGATGCCCCACAATAAAGCCTGATAGATACACACAAACTCACAAAGAGAGTGCAAAATTGCTGATACTGAAACAACAACACACTCAGTGAACAGATTGAATCAGAACATTACCAGAAGAGGAAGGAGGAGAACGAGCAAGGTTATGGAGCTGCATGGATACGAGTTTGTGATTACTCTCACTTAACAAATATCTTCACGCAGCGCCAGATTTTCATTGTTTTTTATCCTCACCACGTGTGGCCCCACACGTGCCTTCGCTGTCAACTTCGACCTCCATGCGGGTCGACCCGCGAGCGAACCGGGTTCCGCCATGAATGCCCTGCGCGAGCACTCTTCTGTTTCATTGCGCGATTTGTTGGGGGGTTCAACCACAAATCCATTTCCAATTGTTTCAGGACAAATCCCCGATTTTGTCACGTTTGTGCACGCTGGTACGTGAATTTCAACAGAAAATTCATCGTTTTTCGGCTCAAGCTTATTGCATAAAGTTTCGAAGGGCCTGCTATTAACACCTTGCAAAATTTCTCCCCACACCTTACAATCTATTCTTTACCAAAAAAACCTTTGCCCCTAAGCTTATGCACTCTGCATCAACACCTGACTAAACTTCCTCCCACACCACGCTCTATATCAAACTTGCAAAAAGCCCTCTCAGACAGCGCAGAGCCCTTCCCTTCCATGGTAGTCTCCGGCGCGTGCCTCTTCACCACTGTTCACAGCCGTTCACACTTCAACCCATTCTCACCTTGAATCCTGACTACATCTAGTACTCCGATACTCGCCGCCGTCGCTTCCACCACCGCCCAACGGTGCAAACCTTGTATTCCACCCTCACACGCCGCCTTCTCACACCTAACATACAGCACAAATCCGTGATTTTTCATGACAGTTGCAGCAAATTCGGAATGTCTCCGGAAAACCAAATCCGGATGCTATAACAAGAATCTTCGGAAAACTAAATCCGGAATGCTTCCGGAAAATCAAATCCGGACGATTAAATTCCGGATGTATAAATGATCTTTCGTAAAATTTTACACGTCCGGAATTTAATTTGTGGATGTGTAAAATGGCATTTGGTAAAATTTTACACATTCGGAATTTAATTTCCGGATGAGTAAAATGGTCTTTCCTAAAATTTTACACATTCGGAATCTTATTTCCGGACAATTTCCGGAATCTAATTTCCAGACATTTTCTGGAATTCAATTTCCGGATTTATAAATTATAAGGGCATTTTAGGAAAATAAATTAACAAAAAACCAATGCAAGGGGCAAATAGCAATGCCCAAGTTTTGACTCATGATTCAATCCATTAGTTTTTTGCGCTAGGGCTGGCCCATTACATAATTTGTTAGCTCATGGTCTGCTTCATTTAGGTGACGTTTGTTTCATCAAATCTTTTGTTATTAGGAAAACTATATTTTTGGAAAATCTCCTGAAATGTTTCTTTCTCATTTTCACACTTATGAATATAATTTTTCACTCTCATTCACCAATTTTATTCTTAGACATTTCTTATGCCTAAAAATAATTTTTAAAAACTTGTAACAAATATGATAAACTTTTATTCTCATGTTTACATTTCCACAAATATGCCGAAAATATTAAAATAAAATTTGTACCCAGCTTAGTTCATGTCCCAAATCACAATTTTTCTAGCTCAACACCCATTATATAAACCTTTTAGATCATGACATAGTTTACTAGCTCCTGGCCTAAAGCGTCTTTTTTCGGCTCAAGCTCCAGGATCTTAATATTCCCACCTCCCACTTTGATATTCCCACCTCTCTTTTATCAATTTTTCATGCTTTACCCATTTTATCCCTACTCATTTACTCAACTAATGCACCAACATAAACCCTAATTTGTTGCCCACCTCCTTCCCCTCTCTTTCTCTAGTTAAAATTTCTAACCCACCTTCTCACCTTCACCTCCTCCCCCTACTGCGAGACACACTTGCAACACCACATGAGGACAGCGCGCAAGGAGGAAGAGTCATTGGCGAAGAAGCAGTGAGTGATAGGGCGAAGCCGATGGCGGCAGGGAGAGGCGGCGAACGTCGGCGAGGAGAGGCGGCTTTGTTTCAAATGCATTCTTTATTTTTTATTTTTTTAAATATTTCGGAAAACAATTTCCGTAAGTATCCAATTAACTGATACTTAAGGAAAGTGTATTTTCCGTAAGGATCAGTTAATTGGATACTTACGGAAATTTTTTTCCGTAAGAGTTTGTTTCAGAGACCTGTCCTTCATTTCCGTAAGAGTTTGTTTCAGAGACATGTACACTTACGGATACTTATATATATGCCTGCTATGGTGGTCGATTACTCTTTGGCATATTATTATACAATGTTGTGAAGTTATTTTATATGAATAATTAATTCTAGATCTATAAGTGGAAGCTTTCTGGTATGTTTTGGAATGCTTTAGTAGTAGACAATTGTGGCCGTACCATCAGAGGATTTTTCTAGTATTGTTTGATACAGTCTAACTATTTGCGTGCAATTAAGAAAGACACCATTAGAGGATTTTTCTAGTATTGTTTGATACCATCTACCCATTCGGTGGAGGATGCTAAATAGCGTGGTGGAAGTAAGGGGAGAATAAAGAAGAAACAGAGTGAAGAAAGATAAAAAAAAAAAAAATAAGAGAATGGGGTGGGTTGGATGAGTGAGGTTAATAAAGGATTAGAGTTAAGGGGTATTTTGGGAATAAAAAAAGTCATAGGGATAAGGGAGGTGGAAACAGTAATTTATGGGGTGGTAAAATCAAATCCCCAAGCTCCATTGTATTTGGTTTTCTGGCCCAATACTCATTTCACTCTAGGCCACTGCTATTTACACATTGCAAATTGCTATTTGCACCTTACAGCTTTAATTTGAACCCCCCCCTCCAGAAATACCCTTCAGTTACGGTGAGTTTCTACAAGTTTTTTTTCGTAACGTAACTTCCGGAGAGTAAATTCCGGAAGCTTCCGAAAAAACGAAATCCGAACACTCGTTACACCTCCGGAATTCAAAATCCGGATGTATATTTGTGAGTCGTTTATGATCTATCGGATTATATTTTTCGGAAGTATAAAAATTATCACTTCCGGAAAGATAAGATCTGCATAACCAAAAAGTTGCACCATTAACCACAGCATCAAAACTCAGAGAAGAGAAATTGAAGTAAAAATTACAGAAATGAAAGTGCATGTGCAGCTCCTGAACTCGCCAGCTTTACTCCATACGAAGCTGATCCATCACCACCCAGCGCCTGAACCCGCCACCTTTACGGGCCCACAACAATGACAGCCGAAGAAGGTTCCATGCTCTATGAGCAACGTCACACTTCTTCAAATCCATACCTACTTATATAAATAAATGCTAACTAGCTATATGATATGAATGCTTATATTAATGTTTGTGAAACACCAAAATTAAGTTGAGGAGAAGAGGCTTAGTGTAGTGGCTATAGCAAGTGATGTTGAAAATGTTTGAAGGTAGATGATGATTGATACTTCCGGAAAGTACTTTCAGGAAGTGATAATTTTTATACTTCTGGAAAATATAATCCGGTAGATCACAAATGATTCACAAATATACATCCGCATTTTGAATTCCTGAGGTGTAACGAATGTTTGGATTTCGTTTTCCGGAAAGTAAATTCTGGAAGTTACGATACGGAAAAAATCACCGAGATTGAAGGGTTTTTTTTTTTTTTTGGGGGGGGGGGGATTAAAATTGAAGCTGTAAGATACAAATAACAATTTGCAAGATGTAAATAGCAGTGTCCTTCATTCTATCATATCAATATGCCTCGTATCCCAAACTACATTACTTTTAGACCTTACGCCCATTACAACTTTCTTTTTGCTCAAGCCATAAAGGCCCTTTTGCATCATTTTTGGCTCAAGGATCATTTCATTGTGCTTTAGGCTCATTCTCAATCACATCGTTTGTCAGACTTTTGGCCCATTGGATTCAATTTTCAAGTTCATGGCCCTCTGACTTTTTAAATCATTGATTTTTTAATTTCCACTTTAAATTATGGGGTCTTAAGTCAGCCATTGCATTTAATTTCAGACTTTAGGGCCCTTAGGTCAACCCATTAAATTTTAATTTTCAAACCTCGGGATGACTCATTATTTTTTAATTTATTCTTTTTAAATATTCAGGCTTTTGGTCAACCTATAATTTATTTATGTTTTTAATATTCGGGCTGCAAATTAGTCCAATGCATTTTAATCTTTGGGCCTTAGATCAGCCAATTCATTTTACTTTTCAGGCCTTAGCGTTAGATTAGCTCTTTGCTTTTTAATTATGTTTTTAAAAAAAAAAAAATTGAGCATAAGGACAAATATTGATAATGATGTAATAATTCATAATTAGTTGATCCTCTAAAATAAAATAAATTATAATTACATTGGTTAACAATTACATCCTTTATGTTAATATCTTAACCTATATAAATTTATTTTGTTTATTGATTCTTGATTCTGGGCAAAGTTTAAGATCCTCCTATATTTTGTTGAGGACCAGATTAAATTTTGTGGAATATCAATCTTCCACCCCTATTTGGAGGACTTTAGCAATAGTCCCTGTTTACAATTTGTTTGAGGAAACTAAAGAAAGTAGTGACATACCGGACCATTTTTACTTGTATGGATAATATTAGTCAAGAATCGATTGCTAAGAATGAAATGATTTTCTTGTTTCACTGGAATATAGCTTGAAAACACATTTAACAATCGGATCACTGATTTTTGAAAATGAAAACGGATAACATGTTCAGATCAGAGTGTGCTAATGAGAACAAGATTATTATTGGATATAGCTGGTTTTTGGATCTGGATTTAGAATCTGAATATCTTGAAATACAATCACAATCTTTTAGGCCCCATCCCCCAACGGCCTGACATAACACAGATTAATATAAAAATATTTGCACGTATAAACTATTATAATAAATCTTCTTTCTTCTAATTTCTTTTTCAACTCTCTTTTGTAGCCAAGCATAGAAACAAGTACAGACACATTACCTCTCAAAAGGTGAAACGGGTAAATGGTTACTTCAGAAAAATTTTAAGAAGAAAGGCTAATATGTAGCCCACTAGCCGAGCCATATTCGCGGCACTATTGAAGATTCCAAACCTACCTTATATTGTATCATCTAATAAAATAAACAATCATATTATTTGAACATTTAAAAATCCAGTACTTTGTGATATTTAGTTAATGACATGTTAAATTTGATTAATGAATAACTCATTAATCATCCAACTTTATTAAATATGTATCAGTTTCTAGCTCACGACACTACGTACTTCACATAATGAAATGCTTCACTAAGCTAAAAGACAACATGGATTAATCTGGAACATTTGCTTGTTCTCTGGATTCAGATCGAAACTTGTGTCCAAGGCAAATCAATCATAGGGTAATACTAATATATGCTGTGTTACATCGTACAAATGTAGGTAGGAGCATAAAAATGCCCTCAGCAAAGACAAAAAAGAAGAGGCCATAGCACCTTCTCATCAATGAATATGTTTCAACTTTAGGTCTGATCCCAATTCATTCTTTTTGAAGGCGAAAGAAAGAAAAACCACATAATTAAAGTAAAATAAAATAAATGAAAAGGTGATTCGGACCATTAAATTGTAACTAAACAAACTTCCTTGACTAATTAAAATAAATCATTCAAATCCAATATTCCAAAGTCTATTGGAATGGCTTGGACTAATGGTGAAGAACTTTTTGGTGGCCATGGGTGGGATGTTGAATAATTGAAGCGTGAAAGAGAGGGAAAGGTTCACGGGCTAGGCTAAGTGTTTTCTTCTTTAATCTATTTTTATTTTATTTATCTAGCTAGATTTTGTTTTTATCCCCTTAAATCTTTATAGTAAATACTACTATATGTGATGATGAGTTGTTTCTAGGTGGGCCAAGTGGCAAGTGAGAGGTTCAGGATGTGCCTAATAGACCACAGAAAGAGTTCACGGGCGCTTCCTCTATGGCCCTGAATCACACGTATTGGGTTCCATATATATTTTGTTATTGCTAGAGCGTTTCCTGACCACTAGATTTTTTTCCTTGTTTTTGGTAGGGTATTCTTACATATAAAGTTATGTGACTGGCCATCGGATTACTGGTTGGATAAAATTCTTCTAAAAATGTTGATTTTAGAATTTGAATCTCGGATGTTACTGGTAAAATTTGCTTTGGAATACAATCCACTTACACTTCAATCAACCACTTTTGAGTCCATTAGATTTTGTTTGAATGATAGGATTATAAGATAAATACATGCGATTTTTTTAAATGGTCATGTAATCATTAAATAACTTTTAATCATGGTCAAGATTTGCTCCTTACACCATTTTAATTTACACACTTCTCTCTAAGGATATATCCCAAAGATATCTCCCAGGAGGGCTGATACTTGTGAGACATGAGACACGAGAGGAGCAAAATTTGACCTTAGATCTTTATTTAAATGATCACAATTGAAACATAAATACACGTGACTTTTATAAAATCGTCATCTAAATCATCTATGCAAGACTCTAATCAAAATTTCTTTCTTTTAGCCGCTCAGCTAACATAATCCATGTATAACTCGAGTGGATTTCTATTTTATGACCATTATTTTGACATTTTCTAACTAATTTCTTTTTCTTAAGATGTTCCAACAACTATATTGGCTAAGTTGGATTATATTTTGTTGGGAATCTTCTTCTGGTATGTGTTCTCTGAGAGACTTTCATCCAATTCCAAGGTGAAATGACAAAGAGTTGCTTATCTAAGAAAGAAGATGTTATCATATTACATTAACGTTTCAAGATATTTTAATTAATGACCCCATCAAATTTCAAAGATATGGAATGTTTGGCTGGTTTTGGAGGAAATGATGTTTATAAGACGGATAAGATAATCAGATATACTTTTAGAGGCTGATTTTTATCAAGATCCCCAAGATAAAATTAGAGAAACTTGTGTATGCCGTAAATACAATTCTATATAATTAAATAATATTAGGACTTCAAGACAAAGATGAAAATTGATGAGATTGTCAATTTACACAGTTTTGGAAGGTCTTGATTAATGGATTGGATTTTTTGCATTATGAAATTTCAGCCACAAACTTGAGGGACCCAAAGGGACCACCACTTTGTTAATTCCCAAATCCTAGTGTCTATGTAACGCCAAACTGCTATGGTTGTGTAGTAAGTATTTTTCAAAAATTACATCTTTAGCCCTTTTTTATTATTTATTTCTTTAAATCTATACTGTCATCAATCTTCACAATATACACAAAGATTTCCCTACTTGTAATCATAAATCTATCTCTAACATTTTTATGTTATTGATGAGTGTGTATTGTGTTATATTTGATAAAATAATCTATTACTTATATATGATGATTGATACAAAAATATCATGTAATTTTTGGTACGTGAATAGCAATAATGCATAATAAACTTACAAGAAGCTGAATTGTCATAACCATGTATTGTGTGAAATTTGAGGAAGATAATCAATTACTAATACGTGATGGTCGATGTATTTTGTAATGATCGGTATATATTAAATGGTGAATAGCAGAAATTATATAGCAATCAATGTAACAGTAATGTATAAGTTTTGGTATATGAATACAACACTGCATAATAAACTTATAAGAAGATGAATTGTCATAAATAATATTCTGTCAAACACGTTAAAGGAGTGTTAACTTCATACTTGTATCTATTACGCTCCAAAACCATTTGCAGTGCTGATTTAGCATCCTGCAATTGTTTTACATTTACTATTGGCTACTGCAGCTGTCCATCTAAACAATGAAAACCAAGAATACTACTGAGTGCTGAATACCCACGTGAAATTTTCTATTTTCTATGTTCAAATATACCAAATAAAAATGATATATAAAAAATTGGTATAGAAGCATCAAGAACAAGTGCACGTGAACCATGTATACATAGTTCGAGGACCTCACTGTCTTTGCAAGTTAAAATCCCTTCGAACCACCCATTGTTTCACTGTCAGCAGCTAAGGCCAAAACTGTTGATTAAAAAACACATTAGAGAACTATAGAGGCAAAGACCAAATGGGTTTGATAAGAGAGTAGAAGAAACAGATAAACTGAGAGAAAAAGAAACAAAGCAAAGCAAAACAACCTATTCAAATGAAGATACAAGGCTGTGAAGTTGAGGCTATTGGCATCAACTACAAGATCCACACACAAAAAACTGGGCACCCTTTTAAAATCTTCAGCAAATCTCCACCACTAGATACCAAAGAAGATGGTCAAGAACCAGAAGAGGAAGCAATAGCTGAACAAAGCTGCAGTGGAGTTAAGCAAGTCCTCAAGAATGTGAGTTGCAGGGCCAAGCCATGGGAAATCCTAGCAATTGTTGGGCCAAGTGGAGCTGGAAAATCATCACTGCTTGAGGTTCTTGCTGGTAAAGTTAGTCCACAAAATGGTTCTGTCTTGGTCAACCAGAAGCCTGTGGACAAAGCCAAGTTCAGGAAGCTTTCAGGGTATGTTACACAAAAGGATACTTTGTTTCCCTTACTTACAGTTGAAGAAACCATGATGTTCAGTGCAAAGCTAAAGCTAAAGCTTCCTCAAGAACAATTATACTCCAGGGTCAAGTCACTGATTAGGGAGCTTGGACTTGATCATGTTGCCGGGACTCGAATTGGTGATGACAGGGTGAGAGGGATATCTGGTGGTGAGAGGCGCAGAGTTTCTATTGGTGTTGAAGTCATACATGATCCAAGAGTGCTGATTCTGGATGAACCAACTTCAGGGCTTGACAGTACCTCAGCCCTGCAAATTGTTGATATGCTTAAGGTCATGGCTGAAACTAGGGGTAGAACTATAATCCTTAGTATCCATCAACCTGGTTTCAGAATAGTGAAGTTGTTCAATTCAATGCTGTTAATGGCCAATGGCTGTGTGTTACACCATGGCACTGCGGATTTGCTGGGTGTGAATCTAAGGCTGATGGGTTTAGAGCTTCCTCTTCATGTTAATGTAGTTGAATTTGCCATTGAGTCCATTGATGTCATTCAGCAACAACAAAGGTGTCAGCTAGTTCAGCTAGAAACGCCAAAGCAACTGCCAGGGACAATGCAACAGAAGAAATGTGATGATGAAGAACAAGGCGAGTGTAGAAGTGGTAAGTGTACTCTACAACAGCTCTTTCAACAGTCCAAGGTGATTGATGAAGAAATCATCAATGCTGGGATCGATTTCACTTATGATTTTGCTAATTCTAGATTGAGAGAAACTGTGATTCTCACTCAAAGGTTCTCTAAAAACATTTTTCGCACAAAAGAGCTCTTTGCATGTAGGACAATTCAGATGCTGGTTTCTGGGCTCGTTTTGGGGTCCATCTTTTATAACCTCAAAGATGGTCTAGAGGGATCTTTAGAAAGGGTGGGTTTATTTGCTTTCATATTAACGTTTTTGTTATCAACCAGCATAGAAGCTCTACCAATCTTTCTGCAAGAAAGGGAGATTCTGATGAAGGAGACATCTTCTGGAAGCTACCGTGTATCATCCTATGCTATTGCCAATGGCCTGGTTTACTTGCCATTTCTACTCATACTAGCCACTTTGTTCTCAATGCCCTTATACTGGCTTGTTGGTCTCAACAGGAATTTCATGGCGTTTTTGCACTTTTTGTTGCTGATATGGCTGATTCTTTACACGGCCAATTCAGTTGTGGTGTGTTTCAGTGCCCTGGTGCCTAATTTCATTGTTGGGAATTCAGTGATTGCTGGTGTTATCGGATCATTCTTCCTATTTTCTGGATACTTCATATCTAATCATGAAATTCCTAACTACTGGATTTTCATGCATTATATATCTCTGTTTAAGTATCCTTTCGAAGGGTTACTGATAAATGAATTCTCCAACTCAGGGAAGTGCGTGGATTACATGTTTGGGGCATGCGTCAAGAGTGGGGAGGATGTGCTTAAAGAAGAAGGGTATGGAGGAGAGAATAGTAGGTGGAAGAATGTGGGGGTCATGGTGTCCTTCATCTTGTTTTACAGGTTCATTTCTTATGTGATTCTTAGATACAGATGCTCTCAGAGGGGGTTCAGGAGTGTTGTCATCATCTAAAGCCTATGATGACTCTCTCTCTCTCTCTCTCCCTCCCCCTCTCCTTCGAGGGTTCACATGTCTTGGATTTTTCTTCTGATAACAACCAAAGAAGATATTATCAACAAAAAAAATATATAAAGAATTACAGGTTTGGTCAGTGCCAACAAATTGTACTAACATGATCATGTTGGTTTTTGTTTTATATGAATACTTAATTCACTCCATTGTCTTTCTCTTCTCCATCCAGATTCGTTCTTCCCTCCTAATTTACTTTTTCAATACTAGGCTTGTTTGCCAATGCCCTAATGGCCTAATTCACCAGCTTTATTCCAAAAGAAAGAGCACTGAAAATAGGATCATAACAATGACTAAAGTAAGAGCTTCTCACCAGCAATTGAGAAACACTGATACCCCCAGTATTCATTTTTAATATTTTCAAATGTCCTGAATGCTAATGCCCAAGTGCCCATGTGATACAAAATAGGCTTCCGTTCTCTAAAGTGGCACTTGAGCTTTATTGAGCTCATTGTTCTCGCAATCAAGCTGAGCCATTACAAATATCAATGAATCACGTGTTTAACTGCAAGAAAATAAGCAGATTGGAAGTATCTATCTACCTCTGCTGCATTTGAAGCCATTGGTACCAACAAACAGAAGATTTCGTTCAAGGTTCTGCAGCTTCTAGATTGCACATTTCACTTAAACCGCTTAGAAAATTTTGGGGAGCCACTTATCATGAATTTATGGTCTTCAACCAAATTTTAAAAGAAAGGTTAATCAGATCTTCCCAATGACGGCTGTCCAAAAGCATTAACCAAAAATGTTTAGTATTTATTCCATAACAGCAGCACCTACAGGCACTCCTATTATAACGTAAGATTAGTTCAGAGTCACTTTCTTTATCACAAGTCTCGCCGTGATCTACTTCTGGCACATAGCCAGCTCACTAAATGAAGGCTAAGAAATGAAGGGCAGGAACAGGCAGCAAATGAACAATTTTCCATTTCATAGTTAATAAGTGAATGAACCACTAAATTTTTGCGACTCGATTAACTAGAATATATGCTTTCCCTGAAGTACAATAATACAAGATAATAGAGTGAAAAAGAAGTAAACATAGAGTCAGGACAATCATTTCACTTCCAACTGAGCAACTAGACAGATATAAGAACTGGGTTACTCGTTATCACTATTATGCAAGAGGGCCCCTCTTACTTTGGTCCTGCCCATGAAAAAAGGTGAGTGAGTATGGTATGATAGTAGCAGTAGTACTAAAATTGAAGTTAGCATGCTAGTAAGAACGCTTGCCTGCGATGTGCTGGCACCACACGATTCTTAACTTTTGTAGAACCTGTATCACGAGCCGCTTGCTTATCTGCGAGTCAACAGCAAGGTGAAAACTTTATCATTAACCCTAGGAGGAATAAATTCAGGAGATGATGCATAATGTTTGCAAATACAAGCCAAAAATAACTTGCACAACCCATAACACTATAAGCAGAAGTTCCCAAATTATTCTTCACATTCCAGAATATTCAAAGTGGCTCCAGAAGCAGCATTTCTTACCTTTCCCCCTCAGAAAAAAATAGATCTAAGATGCAATTACCATTTTCCTAGCGGGAGAAATAGTTATATAGCTAAAAAATACTGGACAGATCTAATAACTTGGAATATTTTACTTAGTTAGCCTCGAGACATTTTTTTAACAAAACAAATTCACCAATATACCACACAGACTAGTCAGTAAAACCTTCAACCAAGGTAAAATACATACTTTTCAGAATGACAGAGTACATAACACACCTGGAGAGTTTTGCAGTCCGTTATTAGAAGCTCCAGCTTTCTCTGAGTCACTAATCTTTTGAAATTTATGCCGTTGTTCCAGATGTTGTTGCATGGTTTCATTTCTTTCCTGACAGAATGGATGTCCATCAATAAGCTGACAATGGTAAAAGAAAAAAAAAATCCAAGTGTACTGACTTATTATAAGCAGAAAATGGGTTAAAGTTTAAGCTTTAATTCCAGACATCTAAAATTAACAAAATTACCAAATTATGTTCAAAATTTGAGGGGTTGTGTAAAATAGCCGAAATTTTCCGATACACTTAGAAATCATTCAGACACAATTTCTTGTGCAGTTTGAGCAAAGGAAAACGGAAAACCCGTCATTGGGGTAAGAAAATGTGAGACAAATCATATCATTAATCATAATGCATAATTTGTAAGGCCTTCAGAATATATCAATGAACCCACACTAAAAGAATGAGAATCCTACAAGCCATTATTAGTGACATTCAAAAGTTTCCAACTATAATTTTTATACTTCTGTAAAGTAGGAATGGCGTATCAATTCCCAGGACATCCCCAACCAAAATAAAAAAATAAAAAAATTATTTGAGAAATTAACCCAAAAAAATTATAAATAAATACTATATCGAAATAGTTTGACCCCATTTAGCTACTGTACCTTTTCGGCAGCTCTCATGTTTGCTAACCGGATAGAGCGTTCTTGCTCTGAGGGCACAATAAATAAAAGTAACAGTTAATTCCAGCACAGGCTCATATAGACACAATTTTAAGTCAGATATAAGTCTGTATACATCTTTGCAAGGCACATAAATATATGAATTACACTACTCGATAGCTATATAATACATAAAAAGATAGATGAGAATAGAAGGGGGTGTAACATAGGAAGAAACTCCAATATGTGTGCATACAGCTTCAAGACAACAGAAAAAAACTGAACAAATGCTAGTCCTACCCATGTAGCATCAAGATTGAGAATCATAGCATACATATATTTTTCTAAAATAGACTACTGTTAAAACCAAAGCAACTTATATCTTCCAATTAGAACTAAAAAAAATTAGGGTGCACAAGAAAGGTAATATCTAATATCGAAAGAAAGCAATATACATGAAGAACTTAAAAGAATCCAACCTTTTCACCAAAGAAAAGAAAAGAAAAAAAGGAAGGGTTTAGTTAAGTATACAAGGATATGTTGTATGATACAACCACATGATGAAGACCGATACTTGGGTTAATCTGACAAATTACAACACTAGTTTGTTCAATGACCAACAATAAATTTCAGAATGACTATTCAAGTAAATATTATTGTTTACAACCGTTGAGCTTCTAATGCCAAAAATATAGCCAAAAAATTCAACATAATACAGTCAGTGTTTATACAATAATTAGAAAGAACCAAAAGAATCAAGACCTTTCATAAGATTCAAAAGATTGATGCAATATGGAGAGGATGGTCTAACCTTCTACTAGAGAACACTTGATGCTCTGGAATGCCTTGAAGAGCCTCAATGATAAATTTGACATAGCATCACTAGCAGTGGAGTCCACAAGTTTGGTAAGAGGGATGGTGATTAGAGGCATTCCTTTTGATTTCTGAGCAACAAATTTTGCATAACTAACACCTGAAATACATAAAAAAGAAAACAGATGGCAGTGACCAATAAGTTTGCTTCCTTAAACTGACTTCTCTGGAAACAAATAGTATGGCATTCTTTACCACATGCATAAGAAAACTTCTAAAAGTCAAACATCAAAAAGGTCCACATAGAATTTATAGGCCCAGATTTTAAAAAGAAAACATTTAATCTCTCTTACTCAACAATATAAATTCAGTAAGCAAATACCAAATTAATGCCATAAAGAACATCTCACAAGAGCCACACAGATGCAACTGTCATAAGCTAGTCAACGAGTACTATCATATCCATACCTTCAACAAGAGGTTGTAGTGTTTACACCAAATTTTAGATTTACTTCACCAACCCACGAAACATGACAACAATATGATTTTTTACAGAAATTTACTTCACCACCATGATACTAGTTACTTTAAAATTTTCAAAGGAAAGAAACAAAGAGCAGAGCTGTAGAAGAAGTAAAAGAATTTTAGAATACTAGTTACCATCAGAGTTTGAATTTGCCTCCAAAACCAGCTTCAGATTTTCTGACTTGAGGGAATTTATAAAATAATCAGCAAACTCTGACCAAGAGCCCCCTAATCCAATGATATCCCTCTGCACAAAAGGTTACAAATTTTAAGCAAAAATTCACATAACATCAATGTCTTGCAAAAGACGCAACAATTTCCATTCCAGGAAAAAAAAAAAACAATTTGATTTTATTTATCATCTTAAACAATTGAGATCATAAGACAGCAACATATTGGCGATGGCAACATACTGTTTTTCATTATTTCATGATAAGACTCACAATGTCCTCAAGCTGGGAAATGGAAAGACGAGCTTCCCAAGTGTCAGAGTGGAAATCAGTGACATGAATTACAAGGTGAAAAGAATCTGGTGCATAGGCATGGAACAAAAAGGGACGCGAAGGACGAGAACTATGTGCTGACTCCACTTTGGGTTTACCAAATATGGGTTCAAAGTCCTCAAACACCATTGCCAGTTAAGATGATGCTTCCACTGTTACAAAACAAGAAAAGTTGAGTTACCAGGAAGAACAAGAATCTAGGGTTTGTCATAAGTGTGCAATTAGCCATACATACCTGTGGGTATATGGCAGTCAAGGAAGGCAACAAAGGTTCTAACTTTGGAATTTGGATTGAGCTCCTAATTCACAATAAGTTAATTCCCCGCTTCCATTACCGGTCTTTTTCGTGCATTTTCTCTGCATACAAACAAATTTGAGCAGAGAAAGAAAGAAATTAAGACAGGTGACAGTCACAAGATATGGCTTGGATTAGAAGCTTTTAAATTTTAATTTGAGTAAACATTTGATTCTGAAATTGTGAAGTAATATCAATCTGGTTCCTGAAATTATCGAAATTTCAAATTAATCCCTAAAGTTATAAAATGGTAATCAACTTAATCCCTCTGTTGAAAATCGTATCGACTAAGTTGATTTTAAGTTAGTTGTGTCATGGACTTAATTGATATTAAGTGAGTAAAATAAGAGACCAAATTTATACTAATTTATCATTAAGTGATGCTTTTGCAACTTCGATAATTTCACCAATTAGATTAATATTACTTTATACCAAATGGGGGTGTTTACTCAATTTTAATTGATACGCAGCTGATATAAGTAATAACCAAGGAGTTGCCAGTGTCGATAATCCTCGATGTAGTGCAAAGTGTAAGCTACACTTTAATTTAACAATTGTTTTTTTAGTTATTAAATAGTAAATATGAAATGGACTCTATGAGACTACATCGTTTTGCAAAGTGGGGTAGGTAAAAGAGTAAAGTACTAAAGTTTCAAATCCTAACTCCCCTCCCTGCAACTAGAGGCGACCATTTGATGACTTTGGTGATTTTAGATAAAAATAAGATGAGAAAGATAGGAAAAGATGGAGGGAAGAGATGATAGAGAAAATAAGAGATGAGAGAGATAGAGAGAAAGACATCAAATCCAAAAGCATCAAATCCATTCATATACTTGATGTAGGATTTTGACTCCGAATTAAATCTGGGTTTTGCGAGGTGCATGTCAAGCTACTTCAAATAGGTTTTCAAAACCAGTCATGTCATAAGAATCATCATGTGGAACCAATGGTGCATGAGATGGCAAGTTGGCAACAATCAGTGGCGTAGCTTGGACGGATCTTTTGAGGGAGCCAAATATCTAAGCAATATATATACATATATATATTTCATGTACATATCATGATCTATTTTCGACTGCAGTGGTTAATTCATTAGTTTTATGTGCTTGAGTGCGGGGCTCGAGTGTTGGTGTAAGCCCTAGTGGCCAATCTAGTTTGAATAGATCATCATTTGTATCATGAATTTGATCATATATTTGATATATGAATAATGCATTCATCTATTATGTTATTAGTTTATAGCATAATAAAGTCCTTAGAATAGACAGTTCATTCAATGAGATATTAAGTACGTGACTTAATCGTGAGACCTTATTGAATAATAGAACTCTATTCTTAAATATCCGTAGTTGAGTATTATTGTTAATTAGGACGACAATAATACATAGAGACTATTGTGTGAGTAGACTGATGGCCACATCTCACGGGTCATGGATATGTAATATCAAGTCAACACACAGGTATAAATATTAAGAGTAATATTTATACCGGATGACCCACTATGAGAATACTTTATAACAGTTATGTAAGTGTCATAAGTATTCTCATGGCGACCATAGTGAAGTAGTCCTTCGACTTGAAGTCACTATGATTCCTACACGAGGAGTTGTAGGCTTTAATGCTATCAAACGTCATGCGTAACAGGGTGATCATAAAGGTAGTTATTGGGCCTGCAATAAATCATGTTGAGGAGTGTGAGCGATGTAGACAAGATTCATCCCTCCTCCATAACAGGGGTAATGTCTTGGGCCCCTCGATAGAGTGAGACGTGAAATATGCGTGGCCACGCGGAAGTGGGCCAATATATGATATTGGGCCCATTTGTGATTACACGTCTACTCGGGGATCTAGGAATAAATAATTGAACATAACAAGGATGACACTCTTATGTCTTGTGTTCAATTAAGACATATGGACGAAGGGACATTTATTGCACGGTAAATTTTGGTCGCGGTAAGGCTAAAATCGGATCACCGATACTCTCGCTAATTGGGTAGTAATGATGCATTACTAGATGCCACTCATTATTTATAATATTTAATATTATAATTAATATTTGATATTATTATAATATTTAATGTTATTGCCAACTTAGTGAGAGCCTATAGGGTCACACGCATAGAGCAAATGCGGAGCAGTTAAATTAATTAAATATGATTTAATTGATTTAAAGGACAATTGGGCTTGTAGTGTACAAAGCCCAATAGGGTAAGCAATTAGGTTAAAGGGAGCTGCCAACTTATAAATAGTTAGTGCTATCCCCTCTAACATGGTCTTGCTAACCGTGCCTCCCTGTAGCCATCAGCTAGCACATGACGCATAGCTCCGATGCCCATTTGCTCGCGTGGACTGAGTAGAGGTGCCGCCTCTTCGTGGCACTAGTGATCCATAAAAGGAAAGCACACTTCAAGAGGTAAACACGATAGCCTTTTTGTTATTCATGTTTGTAATGCGCGATCCATGGGAATGGTTTTCTTCTGCCTTGATATATGATTTTAGAAGATGATTATCTCATGAAAACCCAACATCGAGTCTCTCGAGAACACTTTTGCTATTACTTTTGTGTAAAATGGTAAAAACTAGAGAAAGAAAAACTGGTGCAAGGGATTCGAACCCTGAACCTGAGAGTTGGGAAAGAATAGCTTTATCACGATGCTATTACAAGTCTTTGCAATTCATTTTGCAAGAAATATATATATAATAAAACTTTTTGCTAAAATATGTATATATATCAACAAAGAAGTGTCATCAAGAAGATCCGTCCCTGGCAACAATTCCTCTTAAGTGATTTAGGAATACAACTTTTGGGAAAAAGATGCTATTTTGTGGGGATAGAACATGTATAATTGAGTCAGATTTTGTAGTCTTTTGTAAATTAGAATCATAGTTATGTGCAGACACTCCTTTTGGGTTATAGTTATCATTTCAACTCAATTATCATAATATTTGATCTCAACCTTATCTTTCTTGTGGTGTTTATTTGTACCTTATGTAATAAGTATTTATTATATGCTTGGCCTGATTGTTGTTTGAAGACAGACAAATATGCTATGATGTGGTTGACTTCTCTGTTAAAATAAATTTTTAGACTTTTTAGATCTCTAACAAGTCTCCAGGTTTTGGTGATTGAAGTTATTGAAGACCAGTTTTAACTTCCAACAAATAAATTCACTTGTATCAAAGTAACACAAGTAAAACCAATATATGTTCGGTCCGAGTGACAATGGGCTCAAACACCTTAAGCAAGTTATCAGTGGCTCAACTCATTGCTCTTGTGTATGGAAAAAAATGGTTTGAAGGGAGCAACCCTTAAAATGCTGTCCAAATCCCTCGACGGAGATTAATCATTATTTATGACGGTGGATATTTCGTACCAATAACATGATTACTAGGGGCGGAGGGAGGGGGAGGCCTTTGTAGGCCATGGCCTCCCCCATCTTTTCACACACACATATACATTGTTTTATATACAAATTTTTAAATTTTTATACTTATACATTTTTTATTTAAAGTCATAGCCTCTGTAGTTCCACTTAAGGTCAGATAAAATCTTGTTGCATTGTATGTTAGATGTTCTTATAGTCCTCTTACTTATGCTAAAAGACTGCCAAATGTAAGCTAAAATATAACGTCCTCTCTAATTATCCGTGAATCTTGCAGGGGTATATTGTAATAGGTTGCTTGAAATTTGCTGATAGTCCAGCAACTCCCTTTGTCTTATTTCTCCTTCTATGAAATTGGACATGACTTATTTGTTTGGACTCTACTGATGGTTTCATTTAACTTTTTTTATTTATTATTTGAATGATGCATTTGTTTAAATGTTTTTTATTTGAATAATATATTAATAATCATTTTAACTTTCTATATTTTACAACAATGTTTTTAGATTAATTGGTTATTTCATATAGTTTGAGTAATTTATATTGTATTAAATTTTTAATTATATAGTTCATAAAAAAATGTTAATTATATATCAAATTTGTTTTATATAATTTATTTTTATATGTTAGTTAATTTTTTTTGTTTGTTATTTCATGTTATGTATATGTATATTTATTTTGGCCCTCCTTATGTGAATTTCCTGACTCCACCCTGATGAATACCAACAAAAACGTAGACTTGTACTACTATTTATAAAGGGATTTATTTGGTCACAGGTTTTTTTCTTCGAAAATACTATTATTACTTAAGTAAACAAATATTAAAAAAATTGTAAATATTTTTTATTTTACTGTTATAAATGCTTTTAAAAACTCGTTGACTCCTTATAATTAATACATTTCTTTAATACAACTTTATATTTATATAATGAAATTGATAAGCATTCAAGCAAAAGCTAGTCGTTAAGGGGAAAATCAAGTCATTTAAGTACTCTATCGAGTATCTCATACTGCTCGATGTGGGACTTAGTCACCTCATAATACCTGAGTCCCTATCATAGCACTGTAGCTTATAGTCGACGTCTCGGTGGTTGCACTCTACGGTGTTTCACTCGGCCTTTTCCGGTCAGCCCCTTCATAGTCAGCCCTTTTTGAGACACCGACAACCTAAGCACTTGGGGAACCCTCCCTTAAAAACTAGTCGTCAAGGGGGGAGAATCAAGCCACTTAAGTACTCTACTGAGCATCTTATACCACTCCGTGTAGGACTTAGACACCCCATAATATCCAAGTCCCTATCATATAATAAGCAACCAAAAACGTGGGGAACCCTACCTTAAAAGCTAGCCGTTAAGGGCGGAGAATCAAGCCACTTAAATACTCTACTGAGTATCTCATATTACTCAATGTGGGACCTAGGCACCTCATAATACCCAAGTCCCTATCAGAAATTTTCATTATTATTCGTTTTTAAAGTTTCAATATAAAAGTAATTGTCGATAGAGCCAACAGGGGTTGACACATCTGGTTAAGCCTTTTGCTCACACTAGCTGTGACTTGGGTTCGATTCCTAGATCTCTCCTGTTGGTACGCAATATGTAAATTCCACTATAAATCATCGCTGAGGTTGGTGGTATTCCCTAGTCTTGTAAGGGGGTGTGCCTTCCCCAGTCTTACCTTTTTTGTAGCAAAAACAAAAGAAAAGAAAAAGAAATTGTCGATAGAAGGACATGTAATGTCTGTCAAAACACTAATGAGTTATAAATAAAATGCATATAATACGGATATAATTTAGTCCTCAAAAAGTGATCGTTTGTGTCGCTTTGATATAATGATATCTAAAAGTACATGTCTACAAAATTGGTCTTCGAAAATAATAACTTCATAGCAAGTTAGTCCTTCTATCAGTCAGTTTTATGAGACAAAATGGATATGTTGGTGTGTAACGTTAAGTTCCAAGTGGAATGTTAGCATGAACTCTTGACATCAAATATAATTTTATTTGTAAAGACTCAATTTGGTCCCTGAAATTATGAAATAATATAAATTTGATCCTTGAAATTATCGAAACTCTAAAAGCATCCCTGAATGATAAGTTAGTATCAACTTGGTCCCTCATTTTACTCACTTAATATCAATTAAGTTCCTGACACTGTTAACTTAATATTAACTTAGTCCATACGATTTTCAACAGATGGACTAAGTTGATTACCGTTTTACAATTTCAGTGACTAATTTGAAATTTCGATAATTTTAGGGACCAGGTTGATATTACTTCACAATTTCAAGGACCAAATTGGGTATTTACTGATAATTTTATCTTTGGAAGTGATAACTTGTGTCACTTTGGTCTCTGAAAGTACAAGTCTACACAAAATGGTCCCAAAATAGTCCCAAAATGACATCATTGAGTGCTCTAAGTCCTACACGTAGTGGTATAAGATGCTCAGTAGAGTACTTAAGTGGCTTGATTCTCCCCCCTTGACAACTTGTTTTTAAGGGAGGGTTCCCTAAGTGCTTAGGTTGTCGGTGTCTCAAAAAGGGCTGACTATGAAGAGGCTGACCAGAAAAGGCCGAGTGAAACACCGTAGAGTGCAACCACCAAGACGTCGACTATAAGCTACAGTGCTATGATAGGGACTCAGGTATTATGAGGTGACTAAGTCCCACATCGAGCAGTATAAGATGCTCGATAGAGTACTTAAATGACTTGATTTTCCCCTTAACGACTAGCTTTTGCTTGAATGCTTATCAATTTCATTATATAAATATAAAGTTGTATTAAAGAAATGTATTAATTATAAGGAGTCAACGAGTATTTAAAAGCATTTATAACAGTAAAATAAAAAATATTTACAATTTTTTTAATATTTGTTTACTTAAGTAATAATAGTATTTTCGAAGAAAAAAAACCTGTGACCAAATAAATCCCTTTATAAATTGTGCAATGAGGGACTCGAGTCTGTAGAATAATTATCCCATGGCCAAAAGGGACAGCTTCAAATTTGGTTACCAAGTACCCAATAGCATCACCAAAATACAAAATAACCTCTGGAGAAGAATATCCCTAGCCAACTGTTGTTCCCAGCCAAAAAGAAAATGTGACTGAAATCTCAGGCCACATAGAAGATTGTATAGTACAAGTACGTTCATGTAACTATGTAAGTAGCTCAAAGTCTGAAACCATTTAAACCAATATCCACGAAAGTGTCTATCCGTCTGATCAGGATAAACATAAATCATGCCGATGATGGCTTTACGATTATGTGGTTGACATACCAGTATACAAGAAGCGAAGTTATCACAGTTAACATTACGAACTACATACTCGAAAAGAAACTAATAAAGTTCTTTGGTTTACATCAGATTTCATGTCCCTATGAATGAATTTGAAAATACATATCATTTGACCTCGATGGTTTGTACCAAAAGCAAGATCAAAATAACAAACAATTTTCACTAACAACTCAACAGTGAGGGCATCCTCAAAAGTGTTGCAAGTTTCATAACATTTATCTAGTGAAAGCTATTGGAGACTCAACATGAGAATTTCCCATGAAAATATTAGAAAGGTACAACATGACTGAATTCAAAACTTAAATTAACTATAGATCACTCCCTCGCTGCTTATAACTTCACCAATGTGGTAGACTTTCTTTGTTTCGCTTCTGTTGTCCAGTATTCTATTAGCTGTCTCTGGACTAACTACCAGGACCATCCCTATGCCCATATTAAAAGTCCGTCTCATCTCAGAGTCTTCTATCTTCCCCGCCTAAGGTGAGAGGTTATCAATATAGTACTATATACTTTTGTCTCCAAAAGATTTTAACACCAAATTAAAATATATAATTGCGGATGAAAAAAAAATTATAAACAACTTTACTGCAAAATTAATGTTGTTCAGGGAATATCACAGAGATGTATTACCTCCTGAAGCCACTTGAACACTGTAGGCACTTCCCACGAGTCTTTGTATATAACAGCACCAAGGCCTTCTGGAAACACTCGGGGTATGTTATCTGTGAAACCACCACCTGTGATGTGGGCAATTCCCTTCACCCCTCCCTTGCTAATTAAGTCAAGCACCTATTTTGAGAAGAAAAGATAAGCAAATGAGAGGGGATTTTTAAAAGAAAAAGACATTAAAATGTGTCACAAAGAATGAAGAATGACCTGTTTAACATAGATAACAGTTGGGGCCATCAAAGCTTCCGCGATAGTGACATCACCACCAGGAAGTTGATCTTTCAACGAGAGCCCACTTTGAGCAAGCACTCTGTTAAGATATATTAGCATATCTCAGTAACTGACAATTTCATAAATATGATGGATACTCTACTCAAAACCAACCTTCTTACAAGTGAGAAACCATTAGAGTGAACACCACTAGATGGTAGTCCAATAATAACATCACCAGCAATAATGTTCTTCCCGTCAATTACAGATTCCTTCTTCACAATGCCAACAGCACAGCCACTAAGATCATACTCACCTTCTTTATAGAGACCAGGCATTTCTGCAGTCTGAAAATTTTATAAAATTAACTATGTGTGAAACGAGAAACATAAACAAGAACACATGATCTCCATATAGGCATTTGAATTTGTAAATGGCGAGCATATGTTTGAGAAAGAGTTTTTTCTTCATCATACTTTGGCAGCAATATATTCCTGTGCATGTATTCTACGACTACATAAGATTGCAACAATCTATTGTGGATTGAATACAATGTCAATCTGAAAAGTCTATATTCAAGTATCCATAGACCATTTAAACCTGCAAAAGATGTTTGCTGGCTCTCAAGACATATTGGATACTTGCAACTGCAATAAACAACAACAAACAACTGATTGACTGAACTAAGGCTTATCCCTATAGCTAGACTACATGGATCAATCAATTCCATTAGGCTATATCA
The DNA here is from genome assembly GCA_035048595.1 of Echinosophora koreensis. Lineage (NCBI taxonomy): Eukaryota > Viridiplantae > Streptophyta > Magnoliopsida > Fabales > Fabaceae > Echinosophora > Echinosophora koreensis. The sequence goes on from JAPCYP010000008.1 coordinate 965,139, forward strand.
AAACCAAATATGCAATGAAATCATTCAGAACAAGGTCTTTTCCAACGGAATTTCTTAATATTTTCTAAGGTCTTCTTCGACCCTTTTTAGTCCACTTTTCTCAGTAGAGCCCCTAACCTTAAACAAGTTCCTGTCATCTTCTCGCCAATAGGTGCTATCCAACTTTTTCTCAGATATATTCGATCCTAATCTTAAATTTTCTTGTATATCCTATTATCCCCACGGCATTCTCAATTTCAGATACTTGACGTAAGTAAAAAGAAAATCATAGATACTTTGGCAAAGAATACTCCAGTTACTTAATACTGTCTAACACTATGAATTGGCCAGATTAATCAGCATCCAATTAGACAGTGGTAAAACAAATTACAAAATATTTCCAATACCTCTCCTCCTAAAAGAGCGCAGTCAGATTGGTTACAACCATCAACAATGCCTTTTATAACCTGAAGAAGACGAAAGCAACATGAATTAGGTTTTAGGAACAGATTTCATACAAAACCAGTGAATGCACATACATTATCATTATCAAGTACCAACCTTTTCGGCAACATCCACATCAAGATGACCAGTGGCAAAGTAATCAAGGAAAAATAAAGGCTTCGCCCCTGATGTAACAATGTCATTGACGCTCATAGCAACCTAGGTCAATAAACACAATAGTTACTACTAAACACCTAACTAACAGTGAACAAGTAAAGATGTATCAAAACGACGACGAACTAACTTTTATTCGTAAAAGCAAGATTGAATTAAAACGAGTTTAAATAAGTTTATTACCAGATCAATTCCAATAGTGTGATGAATCCCAGTTTGAAAGGCGAGCATGAGTTTGGTTCCTACACCATCGGTTCCTGCAACAAGATAGGAATCACCGAGAGGGAATAAACCACCGAAGCCTCCAATTCCAGGCGCCATCTTCACTATTCTTCGGACGAGTTCGGAACCCGCATCGATGTCGACACCCGCATCCTTATAGGTAAGACCTTCGCTTTTGCTGCTACTACTTGAACCTGCAACAACTCTCACTCTCTTGCTGCTGTTGGTGTTGTCCCCTGAAATTGATAATGATGCTACACGGTTGTGACTACCAATTGGCCTGTGACTCATCGTGGCGGTGCTGGTCGGAATTCTATTATTTGGTCTCGCTGATGCTACTGCGACGCAACGCGATAGCTCTAAGCAAGTTTCGAAACTCATGGCTAAGACCGAGAAGAAGAGGGATTGACGGCGGCGCTGGTGACGGAGATGGGTGCTGTGGAGAACCGGGAAAAAGCGCGCCTCGAGGTTTTGCGTTTATTATTTTTGCGTTTATTGAACGGTGAGATATTCCAAATCGGTGTGCGTATATATAATGAATTAATGAGTGATAGGAAACAACGTCGTTTTGTTTGAGAATCGACTTTGGGTCGCTCCGTGGGCTTTTATTGGGGTCAGGGCCGGCCCAACACCTGCTAAGGCCTAAAGCTAATTTTGGGATAAGGCATTTTTAAAATTAATAACAATATTTCCGTAAAAAAAAAAAAATTTAATAACAATATTTATTAAAATTGTTATATTTTTATTTAAAGTTTATCTTTCGGTTTTTTGATATACAAAATCATTTATTAAATTATTATATTTTTTTTATGAACCATCATAATTAGGGCTTTTGACTCCCCAATGCATCTCGGGGTATCCCACAAGCTTCAACCATTTGGACCTACTATGAGACTAATATCGGTCGGGTGCTTAGAGCATGAAATTAACCATTGGTTTTCGCAATCTTCCAACTAGAGTGTCTATACCAGGATTACTATTTAGTAAATTACTATATATTAACTACTAACTAGTAAGTAAATTTTTTTAAAAATAAAAAATACTACCTAACTATATAATAACTACTAACTAGTAAGTAATTTTTTTTTAAGGCCTAAAGCCCTTGCTTGGGTGGATTTACCCAAGGGCCAGCAGATTTGGGCTACGCCGAGCTATAAAAATACCACGAAGAAAAGTGAAGGACATGATAGTTTGGTTTAAGAAATAATAAGAAAATATTTTCTATCCCGTTTGGATAGTATAGTTTACAACTTACTAGAAATTTTCTACTGGTATAAGTGCCTTTATATGAACAAAAAATGTTGCTTTTATAAGGTTTCATTTGAATATAACTTATAGCTTATTAAAACTTTTCTACTAGTATAAATGTTTTCATATAAAAAATTAGTATTTGAATAAACTTAAGTAACTCATTAACCTCAAACAGCTATATTTAGTTTATTTTAAGAAGCAAATTATTTAAGCTTCTTAAGAAGTTTTGAACATCATGATTGGAAAGTTGTTTTACACATTTAAATGACAATTATCTCATCATAATTTGAAATTCCATAAAAATCAAACCCTTCATCTCACATCTCACACCTTATATATTCTCGCGACCTTATAGATTTTGAAAGATCTTAAATTTAAAAGCATCTCTTCAAGTATCTAATTAAACAGTAAATAACTTAATTTAAAAAAAACCTTATGATGTAAAAGCTTTTCACATAAGACTAGCTTTTCACATAAGGACTTGTTATATAAGTGCTTAGATAAGCTATTAACAAAGCATTCAACTTTTCAGTACCTAATGGATATGATATGGTAGCCAAAGTCCAAAGATAACTAATAAAACATTCAGGGAATGCTGATTTCTTGCCTCGGGAACTTTTCTTTCTGGACTCTTTGTTCAAAAGCAGAATCCAAGTATAAAGTAATTGTTCCCACTGAAAATGAGAAAGAGTTGAACTATATGATCTCCCTACTTTCCTATTGAGTGAGAAAGTAAGAAATATAAAATACATTGAAAGATAATAAATGGTCTTTCTTTTTCTTTTTTTTTGGATAAAATAAATGGTCTTTCTAGACCACAAAGAATAGACAGATTCAGATCCCCCCAAAAATCTTACAAATGCATTTGTCAGCCTTTGTATTTTCTTCATTCTTCTTGGCAGGTTATAGAAAACGAGGGGATGGAGAGGTGACTAAACTATGACTGGGCTTATATCTGAGCAACAAGGAGTTCATTCCACGTATCTGGAATTCCAGGTAGGCACCAATGCAAACAATCACTCGAATTAAGAGTTCCTCTAAGAGTGTAGCGAGACATGTGAGCCTCATCTCGCAATTGAGAAATAGCAGTTATATCAAGTATCTTAATCTTGGTGCCCTTTAGAGCACCCTCAAACGTTTGGATCACTAGACCCTTCCTGTAAGACCTCACTTCCACCTGTTAATGGGATCATGTTATCACAGCTGCCACCAGTGTTCCAATCCCCATTGAAGAAATGCCTAGGGGATATAGTCCTGAAGAAAACTCTGAGTCGGGGATGAGAGACAAGTTGCGAATCAAGCCATCTGACTACACTGTAAATTGCTAAATTTTTTGCATTTGCAATTTCTGCAATCTTTTTATCTTCATTTGGCTTTCCATCAACATGCATTACCCACCTGTTTGCATTAAGCTTCCCCCGGTTCCAGTGGTGTCCTGTATTGAGAACCAAAACATCAAACCGATGGAGGAACCGTCTCATGAAAGCCGGTGGTCGGTCTAAATGCATGGCAACATTGGTAAGTTTGTCGGTAATGTTAAGGGGCTGCAGATCACATAAGCTAGCTGACCAGTAATATAAGATGGTGGTATTGGTCTTGGGAAATCTGTAAGCCCAGCCATCAGGACGAATAGCTCCACGGGGTTTTACTAGACCATATTCCCATCCCACGTTTTCAACTTCTGGACTCTCTTCTCCACCGGTGGCCATACACATCAGAGATTGAAATTGTTGCCGGCCCAACGAATCTCCTATAAATGCAATTGTTTTGTCCTGCATCCTATAATCCGCGTTAACATTAAACACCACTAACAAACTGCTATCTGAATTGATATTCATGTAGTTCTGATTTTGTATTTTATTTAACCAAAGGAAAATAGAAGAAAATGAAGACAAAAAGGTTAGAAATTCTGAACAACTAACAAATTCAAAGCTTAGCTGTAAAATAATATGTATAAAAAAAATCAAAATGCAGAATAAAATGATGTAGTTATTCATGTTATAATAGGAAATGGCTGATAAAGCAAGTTATGTACTCAAATCAGAAAACTTTTTTTAGCACCATTATTACAGACAACCATTGAATAAACTTAGCAAACATATAGTAATCTTGTTTGAATGTGTTACTACCAACTAGATCAAAGAAGAAGAAAGGATTATACCTACTTTCTCAAGAATGCAGACCGGTCAAAGTCTGGCATATCACAATTTTCTGGCAGCCAGCGGTATCCCTCAAATGAGAAATCTGGTCGTTGTGTCTTCCTACATGACCACATTGGGGATAACCACTGCTTACAGCCAAACCCAGAATAAAGTGGTCTCCTGCGGTCTGCAACCCACCTACCCTTGGCATAATTACAAACTGCAAGGGACAAATCCAATCAATACTAAATCCAGCCAGTGAACTCATTGAAGAACAAAGAGACAAGGTTTATGCACATGCAACCATTAACAAAAAGCATATAATCTGCAGAATACTTGCTGACAGGCCTTTGACCCATTTATAAGAAAGGATAAAAAAAGGATATGGGCTGGTACGTGTGCACGAGAGGAGGGGGCAAAATGTTATGAGTAAAGTGGTGGACGGAGAGTGTATACAAGTGGCAGTAGGGAATTGGAGAAGGAAATTCTGCAATGATGAATGAATGAGAGAGAGAGAGAGAGAGAGAGAGTAAAGAAAATGTGAATAAGGAGGAGGGGGAGAGAATGGGGGAAACAACTGAGTTTCTACAGATGTAAAGAATGTACACATGATAGTGGAAGTAATACTTATTACACAACTTGAACAAAAGAAAGAAGAAAAACAAATTGCTCCAATCAAACAATCGATGATTCAGGAGGAAACAACCAATTCGAAGAGAATATAGAGTCAGAGACATTAGAGGGCTAGAAAAGAGACCATTTTATGTTGTTGCTATCTGCAACTTTAATTCTACTTAAGCAAGGAATGATAGTATAATAGATAAGGAAAATGCTACTCAACAAGAATTAGTTTGACAAAACAGGAACCAGAATCAATTGGCATGCTTATTTACTCATGGATGGATGGGTGTTCTCCACCACTTTGTCCTATCTGACAACCCTCTTTAAAGCGAACTAAATTCTGGCTATCTTTTTTGGCTCCTTAGCAGTACTCAGTAACCAAATAAGTTGTGCAACCAAATTCTCAGAAACAACAACAACCAAGCCTTTTTCTCACTAGGTGGGGTTAACTACATGGATCAAATGACATCATAATGTCTATATAAATCATATCTATATACAAAGTCATTTAAATCTAAATCCTTCTTAATGGTTTCACTTTCACCTATAATTTTTCTTAATCTCCCTCTACCTCTAACAATTGGGCTGCCCTTTATCTGATCTACTCTCCTCACCGGGGTTTCTGCAGACCTCCATACATGCTCAAACCACCTAAGGTGAGATTCTATCATCTTTCCTACAACAAATGTTACCTCAACTTTATCTCTAATGCATCATTCCCATGTCAACTCATCCAATGCAACATTTTCATTTATGCTGCATTGAGCTCATTCTCTTTTTGGCTTTTTACCACCCAACATTCAATCCCATATAAATTCTCATAAACAACTATATAAAGAAAATAGCGCAAAAAAATTACTGAATGAGTGTGATAATAAAGATGTGCATTAATGCAATAGCAGGAAAAATACATTGTAATGAATTAAAAAATACAACAAAAAGAATCTACCTTCGCTTCTGGAAGAAGACCGGACATCTTGATTGTGTTGAATTTCAGGAGATTCTGCAGGTATAGAATCTACGGGTGGTGAACCCACAATATCAAGTTGCAGTTTTGTTCTGTTTTCTGAGATGGGGAGTAAGGGTTTTTCCTCAGTTTTTTCCAGCTTTGGAGTTCCCGTGGCATCAATTGGGACTTCCGCAGGAAATTCTAAGCAGATATATTTACAGAAAAATTCTCAGCACAGTTAATAACCAAAAATAGCAGGTTAGTGGAAAGGTAATTACAAAACATGGCCATAAAATGATTACAAAACCAGTAACAAGAGGCACAAGAATTGTAAATTTCAATTTGTTGTGTTGTTGTTCACTATTACACCACGGAAATTAATACACTCACTCATACAAATGTGACTAGCAGTGTTTATTCTTTACCACATAGATTCTATAAGCATTTTTTAGTGATACAAGGCCAAAAAGATCTTCCTTTTCTGTTAAAAAAAATATTAGAGTAATTGAGTCTAACTTCTTCCCAAAAGCTATTAGAATAACTAGGCCTAAGCTTTTAGGGATAAGGATGGGGTTATGTTCAGTTATTCTAATATGGTATCAAAATCTAACCTAATTCCAATGTTGGGTCACCCACAAACGTCCAGTCTTGCAAATTCCACTCTTTAGATGTTTAGTCTTGGTTGTTACTAAAAAGTTTTAACTACTCGTGAAACAGCTTACATTTTAGTTTTTTTCAACAACAGTTGAAATACAGCATAATTTTTTTTCAAACCCAGAAGCAATTTCCCCAAATGCTCGAGATAGAGTGACAGAGAGAAAACAAATTATTAATGTCATTATGTATATCTGTCTGGAATACAAACCTGAAGGTAGGTGGTACCACTCTTGAGTTGACCTTAAAGTCGTGACTATTGGATTTTTCTCCCATGTCCACAGTAATGTGGTAAAAAGAACAAGAGCAGCCAGAGCCAGGGAAAGATGCCTCCCTCTAAAGCTATACCAATTTCCTACTTTCATCTGTGTATTCACGCTAAAGCAAATACAAATCTTTGAATTTGTCCGTACATTCAGAAAATACCCATCACATAATATCACAGGTATTTCTGGTTGCTCTTGAGGTTTATCTGTACAAGAGTTGAGAGATCAGAAACACAGATAAAGATATGAAAAATGAAAAATATAAAGTAAATATGTTGAAACAATCGCTTCCAGTTACTTCAGTATCATAGACAAAATGTGTGTCTGCACAATTTACATTTTTATATGTAGAACCATGTTACTATGAAGTATGAAACCTTCCTGTAAAGCTTGACAACCACATTTCATCTTCCACACTCAACAACAGAAGTAGCAAACTTACAGCACCCATTGAGGTGGGTCCAAAACCTCCCTCATACAGTGACGTATAAAGTTTTTTACACTATCAAACAATCACTGTCAAATGATAACAAATCATGCTATCCGTGACTATTAAGATAGTTATAAAAGAATCAAACATCTTTACACTGAGAGTAGTGTGTACCAATTAAATCCATTTTATTTGGCATAAAAAAAATTATTTTCATCCAAGCCAACGTTCACGCACGTTTATTTCATTGAGAAAATAAGATTGTGGATGATAGACATTATATAGCAAAATCAAAATATAGCTGTGGTCTAAAACTTCATTCAGCATAGTTTAACAGTTCTGTTATTTCAACAAGATCTCCAATTATCACAAATATAATACATGCATACATAAATACAATGCATTTCCACTCAGAATTTACAAGGGAATTTGGAGATAATGAAATGAGGCACAAAGTGTATGAAATTTAAAAAATGAAACAAAAAGAGATAGCATAAAAACCTGTAATTTGTAGCTCTTGTGATGGTTGCTCTGTGTGGTTCAATTGAATTGTTGCTGCTTTTTCACAATTGCAGATCCCACTGCGTTAGCCAGAACGTGATTGAGAAGAAGGAGATGGTGCTGTTTCTTGGCTAGTTCCGTCCACATTCATGGCCAACCAATAAGAAGATGACGTGTTTCCAATGATTGGGGATATTTTCGTCATCTTCATTTAATGAATTAGTGGAGTGTGTTAGAGAATTGAGATTTGGTAAAGGGATCAATTTTCGCATTAGATTCGGTGGCGTCACAGACTCTGCAAATCAATACAAAAAAAAAAAAATTGTCGTCCGTGTTCAAGGGAATAAATCGGGATCTTGACGCCCAAAAAAACGCGTGCATCTTATTTTAAAAATAAAAAATAAAAATGGTACCATAAAACTTATGATATATGATATATAAGTATTTTCTGCTGGAATGGGAGGCCCGCAGGAGGCTCGAGAGTGAAGCAAGCCAAATTTTATATGCTTGGCAAGACAATTGATTAGTTCCCGTTGGTTGGTAATATATAAATTTCATGATAAATTTTCATTAAAATTGATGGTATTTTTTGGGAGCGTGCCTTCTTCAGTTCTCCAAATCTAAACCTTTAGTACATAAAAAAATTAATAATAATTAAGGATCTTGCTAATGAGTGTCTTAGGGACATTGGTTAATTAATTCATAAAAAAAATTGTTTTGAAAAACTAAGTGTAATATTTTTCAAAATGTTAAATACACTATTTTCTATACAAGTTTTTTTTTCTTGATTCCTTAAATAATGTCCTAAAGACATTTGTTAGCATTAAAGATAAAAAAAATTACTTTTACTCATGGAAAAAATAAAACATTCAAACTCAATTTTTGGATAAAATATGCAAATGTAAATTACTTCAATGCCCTTTTAATCGAAAACTAAGTTTAGCAAAATCAAATTATCTTGCATATCGCAAAAAGAATAAAATAAATAAAATAAATCAAGTTTATAAACTAAGCATACACCAATATGGCTGGTTTAACCAATACTTGGTTGGTCCAAGTGCTAAGAGACTTGCACATCTTAAGCAAGTAGTCAACGATTTGAATCCTGACTCTTGTGTATGGAGAAATCCTGATTGGAAGAAGAGAACCCACCATCTTGTATGCCCAACAGATTCCTCATGAAAATTAATCATTGTTAACTAGGGTTGGCAGCTGGGCAGGGTGGGGTGGGTTTTGCCTACCCAACCCCTCCCCACTCTCCTTCGGGTTGAAAAATATATCCTCATCCCTGGCCTCAATGGGGGTCGGGTTTCCCCGCGGGTCCCCGCCCCTGTCAATGAGTAACCAAATTTAAAAAATATTTTGCTTTAATTGAAATTAACAACTCAAAATTTGTACTTCCAAAAAATAAACAAATAAAACCTGCAGATAACTAAAACAATCAACTAGAAATTTGAACTTAATTTTCTTTCAATTACAAATTAAAAATAAACTAATACTTTAGAAGCACTCCGCTATGTTTCAAATAACATTGATAGCATCAAAACATCATAATAAAAGCATAATCAAATGTTATGTAACTTTTCAAAAAAAATAAAAACCCTTTTATATAGAATGAAACATTTCAATCAAGACAAATCCAATACCCACATAGATATATGAGGATCCTATTATAATTACATAAATAACACGGCGGGTTCGGGATTGGGCGGGTATCTGTATCCCCATCCCTGCCCCCGTCCCCTGTCAAAACGAGTTTTCCCCGTCAAAGTTGGAACGAGTTCAGATGTGTACCCATGATTTCGGGTCTCATTGTCATGCATACTGTCAACTGTGGTAGATACTTAGTTACAACAAAATATGGTTGGTTTATTATTTTACATTCTTTTACAATAAAACAAAAGTTTATACTTCTGTCATTAACTCACGTTAGCGGCTTGTTAAACAATTTTTGAATCAATTTTGATGTTATATTAAATTGCTTTACAAACAATCTCAAAGATACCTCTCGTAGTGACATGTTGATTAATGCCTCTAAATCATTAATATGAAGTTGGTTAGTTAGTTAGGCATAACTAACTTGGATCCTAAAGCTTCACATGATTGGCTACATCAAGACTCACATGGATTGATGACTCATCAAAGTTATTAGTGATTGGTTGTATTAGTCTATAAATACATATCATGTAATAGGTGATGGGTGCAATGAGTGACACAATGTAATATGTGAAAAGAAGAGAGGGATTTGAGGGTGAGGCAATTCTATCTTGAGGGAAATCATAGAGTGATTGTGAGTTGAGGATCAAGGGTTGAGAGAATAGAGAGACGAAAGAGTTGGGTTCTCTTGTTTGTTCATGTTGAACATGGTGGAGTGAAGATCCAAGGGATCTCTATTGTAATCAAGGTCCATACTCATTGCTCAAGATAGTAAAGGTGGAGATGATGACTTGTTGCTCTCTCTCCCGTGGACGTAGGCCATCAATGGCCGAACCACTAAAATCCCTCTCTTCTTTTCACATATTACATTGTGTCACTCATTGCACCCATCACCTATTACATGATATGTATTTATAGACTAATACAACCAATCACTAATAGTTTTGATGAGTTATCAATCCATGTGAGTCTTGATGTAGCCAATCATTGTGAAGCTTTAGGATCCAAGTTAGTTATGCCTAACTAACTAACCAACTTCATATTAATGATTTAGAGGCATTAATCAACAATTCTCCACCTTGACTCTAAATCAAGGAATATGAGTTAAAACGAATAACAATGTTGCGCTCTTCCACTTCTGCTCCAGAGAATCCAATCATTCCTTTGAGTCTTGATATAAGTTAGTTATGACTAACTAACTAACCATATTGTTGATTTAGAGACATATCTCAACATGACATTATACAGTTGCAAAAACTAATTTTCCTAAACTAATGTTAGAAAGAAAGTATTAGACATTCCTCTTAAATTTAAGTTGAGTACTCAAAATAAAATTTTGATTTCCTTTGTATACTGCACCATTCTTAATTTCTTACTGCTTCTGGGTTATTATTATTAATTTATTATGATACGTGATGAATGAATCATGATAGAAAGTTCCCAACTTGTTACTGCGCTGGACCTCGTCGGTGACAGTTTGTGTCCAACCCAGCCATCATTCATTTCACATTCTTTACGCGTCCCTTACTCCCCGATCCGCGAGAGGAGACATTAATGTATCTATATTCACATTTATCATATGATTTTTTTTTTTTCCTTATACAATTGATTTTTAATTAAAAAAATAAAAAGGAGGAGGAAGCCACCGATCTCAAATTCTCAATCATCACCTACATATGGCGGCCATCACGTTTTAGATCGTGACGTTGTCGACGTACAAACTACCAAACTACAAACAATGTTAAAATGAATTTTTATCTTATAAATGCAATATATTTTTTTTTGCGAAAAAAGCTGTATGCAAGAAAAATTAAATATTATACATGATTACATGTAAATGATTTATCAAAACGATTTAAATTATTCAATTTAGTGATATAGTGATCCATTTGAACTGAATGTATACAAATGTTTTGTAAGTCTAAGGTTGAAAATATCTAAATTTGTCAATAATATTTAGTGCACTCGGATCTAACATTAGGTTGCACGTTGTCGTTGATTCTTCGCTAACTTTGCACTCAAGCATAAAATATCAAACTTCATAGGCCGTTTGAAATACCTTTCTTAAGTTTTAGGTCACTGGCCAATATCTTTATTAATTAGTCAGTAATTATTTAAAGAGTTGGTGTTTATTTGTTGAGAGTAAGACACATGACGGCCGCTCAAGAAATGTTTTTTTTTTTTAACAACCCCTCAAGAAATGTTAATAATGGTATTCAGGTATTGAGTATTCACCGACGTTCACTGCTCAATATAGGGAGTTACATTCTTCCACTTAAAATTTCAAAAATCTTATAATCAACAAACTTGTTTTTTTTTTACAGAAATTATCAACAAAATTGTTTATAACTCGATTTTAAATCTTTAAATACGTAATTAAATATATTTATAATTATTGAATTTTGAATTTTTTATTGAATAATAAATAATAGTAATTTAGAATATTAAAGACTAAAGTAAACAATTTCTTTATAATAATTTATAGTAATATAATTAGAGTGTAATTTTAACACTGTCAATGTTGAGTTTTTTATACTATCAACCAATTACAAATTATCATATGTATTACTTTTAAGATAGTTATGACAAGAGTAAAATAATTTTAATGATATGACATTTTATGAGTGATTGACAGGACAAAGATTTTTTTTACATTGATATTGTATATCAATTAGATCCATATAACTATTATATTGACATATGAATCCATACATATTTTTTAGGTTTAATTATTCCGTTGGTTCCTGAACTATTTGATAATTTTTAAATATGTTCCTATATTTTAAAAGTTTGTAATTTGATCCTTGAACATAGAAAATTTGCAATTGAACCCTTCGTACACTTTTATGTTAGGATTTTGTTAAAGTTTCAAAAAATATAGGAACTTATTTCAATTTAAAACCATTTTCATAAAAAAGAAAATAGGACCCGATTTATTTTTTTCAAAAAGTTCAGGGATCCACAAATGATGAAGGGATAGATCACTTAACTGACACTTAATGAAATCATAATGGATAAATGTGTGAGGGACTTAATTGTAAATTTTTATCTGTTCAATAACTAGTTACAAACCTTTAAAGTTTAGAGACTTATTTGAAAATTCTCAAATAATTCAAAGACTAATAGATTAATTAAACCTAATTTTATAATCAACTAAATATGAGAGAATGATAATGAATAATATTTGAAATTAAGTTTATGTGGAAAAAAAACAAAAACAAAAACACAAATACTAGAATATTCAAATATATTACTCAATGCTATTGTACTAAATACAAGAGAATGATAATGAATAATATTTGAAATTAAGTTTATGTGAAAAAAAAACAAAAAAACACAAATATTGGAATATTCAAACATGAGCACAATTTGCTTTAGAGTCAGGAAACAATTTATGGGTTGAAGATTCCCCACCATGCATGTAGTGCTGCTCTATTGGCCTCTGAATCGAGGGTGCCTTAATATAATATCTTTCCAGTGGAAAAAAAAGAAAAAAGTGTTAAATTACATTTTTGATATCCAAATTATTATTAAATGTTTAATTTGGTCCCCAAGTTTTTAAACGGTTTATTTTGGTCCCCTAATTCCTTAAACTTGTTCAAATAGGTCCTTCCGTCAAGTTGACTAACGACGACATCAAGTTGATTAAGGGACGACAATGAACATTTTAAAAACTCGAGGAACAAAGTGAATATTTTAAAACATTTTGGATATCAAAATGAATATTAAAATATTAAATTTAATACTACATAATACTAAAATATTAAATTTAATATAACGTGACATTAGGTTTGACATCCCCGTTAAAAGAGTAAGTTCTTTTGATAACATCTTTAGGGGGGTGTATTGGATTAATTTCTCAATTATCTCCGATATATAACCAAAAAAAAAGAAAATGAAGATATTTTGCCGTTAGCGGCGTGAGATTACTGCAGATTATGCCTTTCTTTGTTTGGCAAACGTCACATGTCTATCATCTAGTCCCCACCGGTTTCACGGCTTTCTTGCGGCCGTCACTCTCTCATTGTCTCTGTTTTTTTATTTCGCTATCATATCTTCATCACACTTTCCTTTTCTTTCAATTTGAGTTTCAACAATCACACCCTAACCCAATATATTTTCATTTTCATTTTTATTCTAAATCCACAGAATGCCAAACACATCGAATTGATAATTGATTGACAGCAACCCAATTGCACCTTCCCCTAATCCCCCTCTTCTATATTACATTCACTCTCGTCATTCTTTTTTGCATCGAATCTTTATCTGTGTAATGCAATGCAGAGATAATCGCTTCCTCTTCCCTCTCAGATCTGTTCTTTCCTAATAATAGCCATAGCTACGGTACGCTCAATCTCCTCTCATTTTTCCACATATTCAGATCTAATCCCACATTCACTGAAATTAAATCTCGCTGTTGTTTCTTTAATCTTTAAACTTCGCGGTTTCGCTGCGATGAGTTGAACGTTTTTGTTTATTTTTCTTTTAATATTCAACGTCGTCGTTTTGAGCTAACCGTGCAGGTTTTCTTTAGTGTGGAATCTTTTGACTGCATTTATTAGCATACACCTATGCGAGCGTTGTTGATTTCGCGTTGAATATATTTTTTTCATTCTTTTTCTGTTTTCAATCTCTTCAAATTCGCCGCGGTTCTGCATTCCGTAGCTCGAGAGTTTCTGTTGTTGAATTTCATACCAAATAGCCATTCGAAGTGTAAAACTTTCTGATCCGCTTCTTTAGGTTCCTTTGATTTGACTAGAATGGATTAGATCTTGTTTCATGATATGAGAAAGAAATATTTTCTTTTTCTTTTTTCTTAAATTTGTATATCTTCTCTCATAACACGACAATGTCATAAGGAAAAAGAGACAATTAAAATCCCTTACATATATATGCCAAATCCTTCAAATTTTATTTGATTGGAAGCTACTGATCCAACAATTAGAATAATGAGTGTTTAATTGTTGTTTGGTTCATGACCAGGTCTAAATTATCTGTGAACTCTTGCATCCTCTAACAACATGGCTGGAGCGAAATATACCAGGATAGACAACAATAAACGACCATCGTCGAGTTACTGTTCAACGGTGACTATTGTTGTGTTCGTGGCTTTATGCTTGGTTGGGGTTTGGATGATGACATCGTCCTCTGTTGTTCCTGTGCAAAATGACGATGTAGCTCAGGAGAACAAGAACGAGGTGAAAGGACAAGTGACTGACACCGGTAATAGCAATACTGGGCAGTTTGAAGATAATCCTGGTGATCTGCCTGAGGATGCAACCAAGGGGGACAATGGTGTCAATGTCACCTCTGAAGACAACCCCAACGAGCAGGAGGATAAACAGGAAGAGAAGTTGGAGGAAAAGCCTGAAGAGAAACCTTCTGAAGATGCTAAGACAGAAGATGGAGATAAGAAGACAGAGGACAAAGATTCCCAGAAAGAAAATACTGAATCAAACTCAGAAGCTACAGAAAACAAGAAGGACAGTGATGAAAATCCCTCTCAAGGAGATTCTGAAGAGGCTTCATCTAAGAAATCTGTTTCTGATGATAATGATAAGAAATCTGATTCTGATGAGAATGAGAAGAAATCTGGTTCTGAAGATAACAACCAGTCTGATTCAGATGAAAAGGAGAATAAATCTGATTCGGATGAAAGTGAAAAGAAATCTAATGACTCGAGTGAAACAGCAGTTGATAATGCCAACAACCAGACTTCAAATGAGGTATATCCTTCCGGGGCTCAGTCAGAGCTTCTGAATGAAAGTACCACTCAAACTGGGTCTTGGTCAACCCAGGCAGCAGAGTCACAGAACGAAAATGAGTCTCAAGAATCCTCCAAGCAATCTAATGGGCACAATTGGAAACTTTGTAATGCCACTGCAGGCCCTGACTACATCCCGTGCCTCGACAACTTGAAAGGGATTAAGAAGCTACGGAGTACCAAACACTATGAACATCGAGAAAGGCATTGTCCTGAAGAACCTCCTACCTGCCTTGTTCCTCTTCCTGAAGGATATAGACGTCCAATTGAATGGCCCAAAAGCAGAGAGAAGGTAGAAATTAACTCAGATGTCTGTCATTTATTATTCTTGGTTTGGGACTTTGTTCTTACATAAAGTAATAAGCTGTTTTCATGCAGATATGGTATTACAATGTTCCACACACTAAACTTGCTGAATATAAGGGCCATCAGAATTGGGTAAAAGTTACAGGCGAGTACCTTACTTTTCCTGGTGGTGGAACCCAATTCAAGCATGGGGCACTTCATTACATTGACTTCATACAAAAGGTAAAATATATATTCATTTCTTGCTTTTAATGTTAAGTGACCATATATATTCATCCGGATACTTTTTGCTGCATGTTCCATGAACCCATATCACATGTTCTGTCTGTAACAAACTGTATCTGCCAGTCCTATTTGATCTCTCCCTTGAGCACATCAATCATCCAATAATCTCATATACCATCTTCTCTTGGTATATGTATTAATCTCTACATCTATATCAACTTGAAATGTAATTTTATAAGAAACAAAGCCAAATGAAAACAAAGTTTCAGGACATCATTGTTATATATGTAACAAATGTCAACATAACTTGCTTGTGCTCAAGTATTTAATGATTTGTGTAGATTTCACAACCAATCTTTATAAAATTTTATCCTATCCAGTCATCTACCATAAACATTAGGGTGCACAGGTTAAGACATATTTATTCCCCTTTATTAAATTATCATAATTACTTAATGAAGCAAGTATTAAATGCATTTTAGATTTCCACAATATTAAATGCTTCAACTTTTCATTTAATAGTTTCTATTTTAATAGTTCAATTGTGTGGTACACGTTAACAAGCCCCCAAAAGAATAGAAGTCGTGTGGCAGCAATTCCATGTTGTGAAGGGCAAAATTTTTGTTCAATTAACATTGACATTGCTTTGGTAACCGGTATGAAATTGAGCTGTCTTACATTTCACTTTAATAGTATATCCAGAATGAAGAAAACTTTTAATGCTACTATTAGAATTTGGGTTTGGGCCCAACTCAACCCCAAAAGCTAGCTTGTAGGGTGAGGGTTGCCCAAGTCTTATAAGCACTACTTAGGCCATATCTCTAGTCGATGTGAGACTCTTAACACACCCCTCACGCTCAGGACTGGACATCTGAAGCATGGACTGATACGGGTGGAACAACAAGGATCTCAACACACTCCTCACGCTCAGGACTGGACATCTGGAGCGTGGACAAATGCGGGTGGAATAAAAGAGATCTTGGCCCAATAACCTATCTAGGATAGGCTTTGATACCATATTAGAATTTGGGTTTGGGCCTAACTCAGCCCCAAAAGCTAGCTTGTAGGGTGAGGGTTGCCCAAGTCTTATAAGCACTGCTTAGGTCATATCTCTAGTCAATGTGGGACTCTTAACAGCTACCTTGACCATGATTATGCTAATGATTTTGATTCTTTTTTAATTTCTAACCTAGGAAGAAAATCCAAATGGATATGAACTGTACATAAGGTGTACATCAGGAGACTAAGAGATACAGAAGTGGCACTGGCAGTACTACTATGGCACTTGAAGTTCTAAGTTGCATTTCTTTGCTAATAGGAGAAATAGTGCTACTAGGATCGTAAAGATGACATTTTTCGTATGTCTAACCTGGCCAAAATCAACTAGGTTGAACTATCTATACATATGCTCTGCACTAGGAGACAACCAAAATTTAATAAATACATTACAGAAGCATCAACATCATTTGAACTTCTACAAATAATTTCTTTAGCAATAGAAGTAGTTGTACCTAATAATGAGAATTTTTTATGCTTTCATCCTAGAATTGCTCTGTGGATATATGATTTGATTTCTTGATGCTCTTAAGCATTTTACTTAATATAAGGACCTTTGACGATGCAGTCTGTACCTGATATTGCTTGGGGCAAACGCTCACGTGTGATATTAGATGTTGGATGTGGTGTTGCCAGCTTTGGTGGCTTTCTCTTTGAAAGAGACACACTTACAATGTCTTTGGCCCCAAAAGATGAGCATGAAGCTCAGGTACAATTTGCACTTGAAAGGGGAATTCCCGCTATATCGGCAGTGATGGGCACAAAGAGGCTTCCCTTCCCTGGGAGAGTATTTGATATAGTCCATTGTGCACGCTGTAGAGTTCCATGGCATATAGAAGGTATTTCAATGACCCAACTTTTTATTTATGCTTTGTTTGGGCATTTAGATTGTAACTTCTAAGACAACTTCATTATATAAGATGGTGATGATGTAAAAGGCATGCAAATGCAGCTGGCTTATATTTTTAAAGCTTACTGTTTGTATAACTGTAGGTGGTAAACTTCTTCTGGAACTGAATAGAGTATTGCGACCTGGTGGTTTCTTTGTGTGGTCTGCTACTCCTATTTATCAGAAGCTACCCGAAGATGTTGAAATATGGAATGGTAGATGATAACTAAACTATCGTATGCCTCTTTTAAGCATTATACTTTAATGTAGGTATAGGTATATTAATTATGACATTTCATGAATTTATTTGCAGCAATGAAGGCACTAACAAAAGCAATGTGTTGGGAAGTTATCTCTATCACCAAGGACAAACTTAATGGAGTTGGTATAGCTGTATACAAGAAGCCATCTTCTAATGAGTGTTATGAGAAACGTTCTAAGAATGAGCCTCCGACATGTCCAGACTCTGATGATCCTAATGCAGCTTGGTATTTCTTCCTTAACTAAGACATAAGTAGTGTTTTTTTTTTTTTTAATTAAAAATTAAAAACCAAAACATAAAAATTTAAGGGTCTGTTTGCTTTGTTTCCAGATTCCTGTTTTAAAAAATAATTACAAAACTGTCACCTTATTTTCATTTTGTTTCCCATTTTCAAAGATTTGTACAGGAAACACTGAAAACAGGAAAAAATTGTTTTCAGTGTTTTCTGTACAGATTTTTTAAAACAAGAAACAAAATGAAAACAAGGTAGCAGTTTTGTAATTATTTTTTAAAACAGGAAACTGGAAACAAAGCAACAGGCCCTAAGTATTTGACTCAATTAATTGTTGATGTTCATCTTTGAATGTAATAATTGGTAACAGCTGCAGATTTTTTTTTTTTTAAATCATTTTTCCCAAACGAACATGTATTCTTTTTTTAATAATAAAATATATTATTAGATGAAAGAGTGAAGAGTACAAGAAGAGGATAAGAAATCCTTACCAAAAACAAGCAGTGCTATTCAACAAAACATGCCAGTCCCTCTGCATATCTACCAAAGAAACACCACTAAAAAAACCCATGTGCAGAACACCAAAGGGAAGCCAAAAGAGTCACCCTGTCCCAAACGAAATTTGGAGACAAAATGGGAGTCATTGAAGATTCTACCATTCCTTTCCAATCAAATAAACCAAAGAACAGCAAAAACAGAGCACTGCCACAGAAGCATAGAAACAACAACAAACCAAACCCTATATGGGCCTTTTTGATACAGTTGGAGGAATGTTAGGTGTTTCTGTTACAAGTTAACATTGTTTTCATTTGAGGTTATCCGCTATAGTTTCAAGAAAGCTGTAGCATTATAGGATAGGATACTGATATTCTCATATTTTCTTCTTGCACCACTTTTCCTGCATTGGGATTAGTCTCCCTGGGATCACACACACATAGTGGGCCCCTTTTGCTAGAATTGGATTGGTTTTACATTTTGCACCTAAAAAGTCTGTGGAAGTTTTGTGTTCCAAGCAAATGGTTGCTTTCTAATCTCTTTAGTGGCAGGAACATTACATTGCAAACTTGCATGCACAAAGTGCCAGCGAGCTCGACAGAACGTGGGTCACAATGGCCGGAGCAGTGGCCAGCAAGACTTACCAAAGCACCTTACTGGTTGACGAATTCCCAAATTGGAGTTTATGGAAAGCCTGCCCCTGAAGATTTTACTGCTGATTATGAACATTGGAAACAAGTAGTGTCCACTTATCTAAATGGAATGGGAATTCAATGGTCAAATGTGCGTAATGTCATGGATATGAGATCAGTCTATGGAGGGTGAGCTAAATTCACTGTTTCAAATGTTAACACTGAATTATATTAACCTGCTAATAACTTCACGTGTACTTGACACTTTATTTTGGGATTCAAGATTTGCTGCAGCTTTGAAGGATTTGAATATTTGGGTCATGAACGTGGTTTCAGTAGATTCCCCAGACACTCTTCCTATTATTTATGAACGAGGTCTTTTTGGCATATATCATGATTGGTGTGAATCATTTAGCACCTATCCCCGGTCCTATGATCTTCTACATGCAGATCATCTGTTTTCAAAGCTTAAGAAAAGGTACTAATAACTATTTTATTTCTTATTCATCACCAGATTCTTGGTTATCTGATTACTAATAATTTATATGTTTGTCTCATTTTGCTGATGTTTATTGGTCACGCAGGTGCAATTTTGAAGCTGTAGTGGCTGAGGTTGATCGAATTCTCAGGCCCGAGGGAAAGCTTATTGTCCGGGACACTGTTGAGACCATTAACGAGCTTGAGAGCATGGTGAAGTCTATGCAGTGGGAGGTTCGCACCACTAACTCTAAAGATAAGGAAGGCTTTTTGTTTGTCCAGAAGTCCATGTGGCGGCCTAAAGAGTTGGAGACACTCGAGTATGCTATTTGATTAATCATGAATATACCACAAGATAGTTAGGTAAGTTTTGAGTTTGGGGTGCTGGAAATTCTTGTGTAACTGTTCTTCCACCATTATTTATGTATCATGTTAGTTAGGCATTGTTATATTCGTCTTTTTTATTTTATTTTTTATTGGTAGTTAATTTTGATATCCTCTATTTAGAGGTTGGTGTCTTTTGCTGTAACATGGCGCGACAGTCATGGAAATTTTATCGTATTCTTGCAAATGTAGAGGCCATTGGTTGGGAAGCCTAATAGTTGAGATTCTGGAATGTTACAGTGAGATGCTTGCTAAAAATTGGTAGTATTCATGGAATTGAATATTTGGACAGGAACAGTATATCATTTTGTTTCAATTGTCAGATACTTGTACTGATATTTTATCAAGTTGCTAACTACTTGGGATCTATAGATTTTTTTTTGTTTGAATAAAAAGGGAAACAAAAGGGAGGGGTCTTGTTCCTCTGTAGTCTCCTAAATTAATGCGTCTACGCTAGTAATCACGGCCGTGTATTCTTTTCGAATTCTTTAGATTGTTTAGATAATGGAAAGATGGAATGGAATAGAGGAGAGTAAGATGGAATGGAATAGTTTTCATATTGTTTGAATATTTTATGATAGGATGAAGTGAATAATAAATTGGTTTTATTTTATTCCATTATATATATTTATAAATGATAGAGATGAAATTATATGTATTGGATAAAATGGAATAATGTTTATTCCATGAAGTTTTATTTCATTTTATCTCATTTTAAACAGTCGTCCCATTGCATCAGTGTAATGTTGTTCCTATACTGAATCTGAAAGTTTCGTCTGTAGTTCATAAACCAGACTAGCGGGTCAAATTGAGTTGGGGACTTGAGTGGCTGAATTCTTTTAGTGCAGAAAGATTATGGCTTTATTATCTGTATCTATATCCGTATAACAGAACTATTATGTGATAATCTCTTCAATAAAATCTTAGTTGCAAGGAGGATCCATATGCTTGGTAGGACCTGTTTCCCTATTATTAAGAAAAATATATAGAAAAGATGTCATTTCATAAATAATCAATTCACAAATACAAAGAACCAGCTGACAAAGAACCAGCTGAATCGGTCCCCACAACTCTCAGATAAGTGGCGTGGTATCAATTTGATCATAAACAAATATTTTAACCAGGTAAATAAATGAAACAAGGATCTACGTTAAGATGCAGCTTCAAAGGGGAACATTTCCGAAGCAACTCATGAGCTTTACCCATTCCCTTCAAATATAGAGCTTTCTACGAGATATTATGGTTTTAAAATACCATTTCTGTAGTGGGGGGCTTTTCTTCTTATGCATGGTGGGTGGACAGAATTCAAATTCAAAGATACATGTGCTTTTGCTAAAGCATCGGACATACACTTGGATGTATTCACAAGCATGAAAGCTGAAACTATGTTCAAACGGCAGCCATTTAGCAAATGGTAATATGAATCAACCAAAGAAAAAAAAAAAAGCAATTCGTAATATGGTATCAACTTTTGTAAAGCGATTGAATATCTGCATAGTTTGACGTAAGGAGTAAATGTAGTTTGGCTCTGAGATGATAACTTGTTTTTTGTGAAACTTTAGCTTACATCTAATATCCCGATAAAGTAATAACTTTTCCTTTTAAAAGAAATTAAAGCTTGAACTCCTCCTGCCGAAAGGGACAAAAGAAATCTAAAGAATATCCAAGAGAAGAGAAAGCATGTCACACTTGTTTTTCCCACGGATCAATCATATTTTCTTTTATGTACGTTGTTAGTATTTCGATGTGTAAGAAGAAATCACCGGACATTAGAACTTTGCATTTTGGATATAGTAGTATCTTTATTTGCTCAAAATTAATATGAATACAACTTGGAAGAAGAAGAAAAAGAGTGGCTCAGATTCAACGCCTCCAAAAGTGTTATTTTATATCATTTTAACTTTATTATTGAATAAAACATTAGTAGTGTCAATAATAGTGTTTCTTTAGTCAATAATAGTGTTATTTAAGTTGGATTGGGTCTTGGCAGTTACATGAAGTGCTCCACATCTAGAGCGAGTCCGGGGGATTCCACTGGTGAAAATCGACCATACCCTTTTTTTCTTTTTTCAGTTTTTACTTGTCCTAGCCCTGCTTATTTGCCTATTCTTATGCCCCTCTTTCAGTTTATCTATACAATATGTAATGTAATATCCTAAAAGCTTATACCACTCCCCACAAGAGCTATGGATGATGAGAGCCATAGTAATTTGCCAAATGGGTTCAACACAGAAAGCCCTTGCTTAAAGACAAGCAGCAACAACAACAACAACCACAATAGCAACAAGGAACAGGATCGCTTTCTCCCTATAGCCAATGTGGGTAGAATCATGAAGAAAGTGATCCCTGCCAATGGGAAAATCTCAAAGGACGCAAAAGAGACAGTTCAAGAATGTGTATCAGAGTTCATCAGTTTTGTCACTGGGGAAGCATCTGACAAATGTCAAAGAGAAAAGAGGAAGACCATCAATGGGGAGGATATCATATGGGCCATCACAACCTTAGGTTTTGAGGATTATGTGGTACCATTAAAATCATACCTTCAGAAATATAAAGAGATTGAAGGAGAGAAGCTTAATATTCCAAAGCAACAACGTTCTGAACAAGGGCTACATCAACATCACAACCATAACCAAGACGAAAATAATCAACCATTGAATAGTGTATATTCCTCAGCAAGTCTCATTTCTCAGTCTCCCTACGTGGCTACAGATCAACCATTTTCACTACCATTTTCCCCCAATTCAGTTCAGAAACAGTTGCGGCCGCAAGATCAGATTGATTCAGTGGGGCATTGGTATGAGTAAGACCAAGATTTTATGTTAGGTTTGCTTTCATTTTTCACTATATTGAAATTTTAAGTTCATAGTTATTATGCTTATAAAAACATAATGCAACGTTTATATTTATACATGTATGAGAAAATTCACTTTGAGTCACTTTTGAAAATAAAGAGCTTTCCCCGACCTTACAAGAGGGTGTGCCTTTCCCAATCTAAACTTTTATTCATAAAAAAATAAAATAAAAAAATAAATAGCTTGAGTCTTATATTTGTACTTGTTGTATGACATAGATAACATATCTGGCTTGTGTTGATCTATATCAATATATTTATTTGCCTTTTCAAATTGTTACACAGTTTGAAAACAGAAAAAGTGAGGTTGGAAGTCATTGTATATAGATCATAAAAAGTTTCGGTAGAGATGCAGTGTTGATAATCAACCTGTTATACTTAAATTTGTCTGAGATATTTTGGGCTTTTGAGTGATATCTTAACCTCGCAGCATGGCATATAAAAGTGGCAACTTACCAATAAGGGTGACCCGATTGGTAGATAGCCGAATTCCTACATATTGTTGGGAGTTCAGTTCCTATCATGTGTATAAAAAAAAGTTTTGTTCGAAAAGAAAAAACTCACTTTTGTGATCTTTATGTACTTTTGAAAGGGTTTGGTTTTCGACTATCGACGGATGATACTCTTAATACACGAAAAAAATGATAACATAGAGAGAAAACATGTTATATCAATGAGTATTTTTAATTTTATTTAATTTAAAGAACGAAGTAATACAGAAACGCTATATTGGCAGTAAAAAAAAAAAAACTATATTGAAGTGCTAATGTTATTTTTAATTGAGAAATAAAATAAACGTAATGTCACACAATAGAAATCAAACTCTATTATGCATATAAAGTTTGTTTACACTAGATTGTTTTATTGAATACACAGAAACTTGAAATTTCCTGTTTTCTCCCATGCCCATATAACACAGGTAAAAAACAGGACACGAGAGATAATCTTGATGTATCTAGGAGATCAAGATAAATTATTAGGCTAGCGGACACAAGAAAATTATGGAGGCTACTTTATTGGGTACACACTTGACTATAGATGCACGAATAGAATCATTTTCCGAATCCTTTCGTCATAAGCATCCAAACTCCAAAATAACTAGAAATTGGATGGCTTGGAAGAGAGATACTGGATGAAACAATCAAGCGTAGCAGCATCAACCCTATGATGCGTTTGTGTGAACTTCACCAGATCTGACCATATGAAATCAGGGTACATCCTTGGCACTTCTTTGCTAATTAGACTCTCTGGGGCTCTCACTATTTTGTCAGCTCTTGGGTTCACAAAGCAAGTGGTCGATTTCCTCTCCTTCTCTTTGTTGACCAATACCCTATGCAGGCAACTCTTGTATTTCCCATTAGACAATGCCTAAGACAACAAACACACCAATATATATTTAATCAATAATATGAAGACTGCTTTCAATTGCCATGACATGAACTATGAGCTACTAATTAAATGCTAGTGTTGTCCCTTTAAGATAAGAAATTAGAGTTGACTAGTACACGTATAGAGATCATCTATCTTAAAATGTGTACCTCTTTCTGTCTCACCCAAATTAAATTGTGTCATGTCATTTAAAAAGAACGTAATTATAATAAATAATATGATTAATTTTTCAATTGATATAATTTAATTGGGCGAGACAAGAAGTGATACATTATTTTGGGACGGACGATATCTGTCATCGGTATACATACCTTGAAAGTGTCGCCTATGTTTATGACGAAGGCATCAGGTCGAGGGTGAACAGCCAGCCATTTGTTATCAACAAAAACTTCGAGACCCCCAACTTGGTCTTGATGAAGAAGGGTCAATGAGGTTGGGTCAGTGTGAGGGCCAGTGCCAAGAGTGAGGTTGTTTTGGTTGCAAGGGGGATAAGAGTTTAACCTCATTGTTTGCTGACCATCTAGGAAAAAATCTCGATAGTGCAAACGATCCACACCCAAGCTAATGCCCAATAGCTCCATGATTGCAAGGCATAAGTCCTTCATGGCTTCACAATACTTTTGAAACACCAACCTGTTCCAATTTTTTAATCAAAAAACAACCATGTTATTAGTTATATATACATGGAAAATGTCGAATTATGTTCCAATAGACTAAATATAAGTTCATTATAATGTGTTTGATTATCCTTAACAAGTGTCTATCATTTGGCATATCAAGCAAGGGAAGTTCGTTGTCCTTGTAGTTTTGTACCCCTGCTTCCTGCCAGGGCTTTCAAGGACAAACCGGAATAATTGTATTTTCATGAAGCATAAAAATTAATTAATTTAGAATCCACTTTCACGATGGAGTGGGAATTTTAGTTTTAATTCTGTCAAAATTAGAATTGGTTTCCACTGTGTTAGAATTAGAATTTATCATCACAATCATAAATTTTATGGTTAAATTGCGTAAAGAAATTAAGATGTAAAATTATAATTCTAAGTTCAATTCTAATTATATTGTTTGTACGTCAAATCTAGAATTTAAAATAAAATTAATTTAAATCTTTATCTTGAAATTTTATTTAAGAATTATTTTTATGTATTTTTAATTTCTTGTAATATTACTAAACCAAATGAATAGGTATTACAATTTTTAGTGATTTGTTTAATAATTATTTTAAATATAATTTAATAATAAACTACTAAATAATAAATTAATTTAATAATTATGTTTATCCATTTTTAATTACTTATTTGATAAATATTTATTAAATAAAAATTAGTTATTTAATTATTATTTTAATATTTTTAATAATTGTTTAATAAAAAAAACGATTTAATAAATTTTTTATTAGTAATTTTAAATCCTAGTTCGAGCATCGGCAATTTTTAGGACACTAGTTAAAAAGTAGAAAGAGGTTTAAACTAATTTTTTTTTTTTCGCTAAAGGGGTTAAACTATTTATTTTGTCATATGATTATAATTATATTTTTAAAAGAGTTTTTCAATCATGAAAATTACAATTCTAAGATCCAAATCCAATTTCAAACCCCAATTTCCTATACAATCCTATAACCAAATAGGCACTTAAAGTAATTCAGTTATCACCATATGATTTTATAAACGGCTTAATTTAATTTGTGTCAGATTTATCGAGAATTTAATTCTTTGCATATACTTTTTTTTGTTTTTGAAGGGTGCATATACTGTGTTCTATGTACAATACCATTTTTTTTTTTATAAAAATGGAATTTAAAATAGAGAAGAACGAATCTAAAAATTTTTTATTCCTTCACAAAGTCTTTATTAAAGAAAATAAGATAAAAAATAAATTTACATTTTGATAATTATGAAAATAATCTGAAAAAAAAAATAAGTTGCCAGTATTCCGAATAACACATATACATCTTAAACCTAGATAAAAATGTCAGATTTGGATTCCCAGCATTCAAAAAAGAAAACCACGTATTCATACATTAATATATTGTTGGATCAATTTTAGACTTTGATAAACACATTTGTGAATAATCCAATGATATTTTAACGTATAAATACGTGAATGCGAGATATTTTGAATTTACCAAATCCATTTTAAAAAAAGGTAACCGTTAGGTAATGATGAAATCAATTCAATGTTGAGCTTACCCGAGGCGTTGATGATCTTCACCTAAGGTAGACTTGAAGTAGTCAACAACCTGCGACTCTGTTTCTTGGTGATGATTGAATTTGAAAGTAAAAGTCTCTTTCCATGGCAACTTGATAGAGAACTTTTCTGCATGGGCACCTGAATACCCTTCCAGCATACCAGGTTTACTCTTAACACTGAGCTTCTTGCTCATGGGAAGATTGAAAATATAGTCCATTCCTTCATAAACCTCATTGATGAGATTTGGGTCCACACCATGGTTGGTCACTTGGAAGAAGCCATGCTCTATGCATGCCTTCCTCACAAGCTCAACAGCATTGGCAATAGCAGCCTCATCACCTTTCCTCATGACCCCTATGTCTATGAGAGGTTCGTTCAGCTCTTCTTGAGAGGTTTCAACTAAGTCTGCAGATGGCCAATAATACTCTTTGGGAATTTGTGGTAGCTTTTGCAACAAAGCTTTGTCAAAAATCATTTCCCCAGTTTCATCTTTCAGCTCTTTTGGTAAAGGGTAGTGCAAAAGAGTGGCGACACTTGATTCCATCTGAAATGTAGGGGAGACACGTTAACAAGTCAAAATAATATTTTTGAGTACAAGCACAACTATAAAGGAGGTATATCCATATATATAATTGATCAGCTGTGTTATTTGCACACCTGGTTGGGACACTCACTTTTGACATCTGGTTAATCATGTATAAATATTTGGTTAATTCAGTTCATTATATGGTAAATGGGTCATATGAAGCTTATATTTTAGAGTGAAGACCCAAAGTGGTCCCTCAAAATTTTCAAGTAGGACAGTTTGGTCCCTGAAAAAAATAAAGGACAATTTGGTCCCTCAAATTTCAAAACGGGGGACAATTTGGTCCCCCAAATTTCATAATAGGGGACGTTCTGATCTCTCCGTAAGGACCAAATTGTCCCCCGTTTGGAAATTTGCGGGACCAAATTGTCCTTTATTTTTTTCAGGACCAAACTGTCTTACTTGAAAAATTTGAGGGACCACTTTGGGTCTTTACTCTATTTTTTATTACCATGTAAATATTTGGTTAATCACATGCAAATATCTATTTAATTCATTTTCTTATATAATTAATGAGTCACCATAAATTAATCAAATATTTACACGTGATTAACCATATGATGAACTGAATTAACCAAATATTTACACCAATTAACCAAGGTGTCAAAAATAGGTGTCAAGTTTGGGTGTTCAAATATCTTTTATCATAATTGATATGCACCATGTAAATTTTTTACACAATACACAAAAAATTAACACATCATTTAAAATATTTGATTGTCATCCTAATTACCTTAAAAGTCACTCACCCATACCGTGATTTTTGTTTTTTTTGATTGGTTGACATGTATATACACTTACGGTGTAAAAAAAAATTTACGCAGTCATCCAATCTTATCTAACCACATAGATATACGTGGAGATGTTTTATGAACTAGTATAACAAAGTTATATAATGGTGAAATGTGATTAAACATACGTGTACAACATTTTTACACAATAAGTGTATATTTATTAAATTCTTTTATATAATATTATATAAATAGAATATGTGGCAATATATTATTGATAGGGATAAAATATGATATAAAAAAATAAGACAACAAATCTTCATCCTCCGTGGGAGGGGTAGGTAACTAATGTATCTAGATTTTAATATTTTACTTATTAATTTTGGAGAAAAAAAATTCAAATAAAAGAATATTTTGATATATTATTTTATTTCATAAATTTCGATCAAATCCAACGAATTATATAAGCACCAAAACAATCCAATAAGTAGATACCGATTAATTAATTCTGAAAACAAATATTGAGATACAGATCACCTTGAAACTCTATCCCTTCTTTTTCCTTTTTATTGACAGGGGTAGGTAACTAATGTATCTAGATTTTACTATTTTACTTATTAATTTTGGAAAAAAATCCAAATAAATTAAGAAGCACCAAAACAATCCAATAATTAAGTATATACCCATTAATTAGTTCTGAATACAAACATTGAGATGAGATACAGATCACCTTGAAACTCTATCCCTTCTTTTTTTCCTTTTTAAGTTTTATTGTATCTTCTATATATTGCTCCATCCGTTCTTTTTCTTTGATAATTTTAGCTATTTCTTTTTGTTTCAAAACAACGGGTGTTTTATAAACTAAGACATATTTGACCATTTTTCTCATAGATACCCTTATAATAGAATTAAACAGAAATACCTTGAAAATACATAAAACCTTCCAAGTACATAAATGGCTAGTGGAGTATGGAGTAAATATAGTTGGAATTTGTAAATAATTAATGGTAGAAATAAGGGTATTTTGATACAAATATAAACATATTAATGATGTCTTAATCTATGTGTAGAGACCTTAAATTACCAACGAAAAATAAGGGAGGGAGTATCAATTAAAATTTCCTATTTACGAATGCCAAAATGAGATATTTCCTTTTATTTTATTTTCCCAAAAAAATATTGCTGATTCAAAATAATCTTTTTCATAAAAGTAAATAATATTATATCCTCTTAAAATTAAGAATTACCTTATAATATTATGATACTTAATGAAAATTATTAAGTTGAATTTTTTTTTAAAAAAAATATAAAAGACATTATTCTTTTAAAGTTACTCTTTTTTACGTGAGAGTGAGATGATTATATCATAGTCATTAGATCATAGTCATTAAGTTACTCTTTTTCATGTTGCCCATTTATCATGGTCTTATTTTGGCTCTAGCAGCAGGTTACAGTGATGTGATTTGTGAAACAGATTCTAAAGTGGCTTTGTCATTAATCAATGTGGGAACGCAACAATACCACCCTTATGCTACCATTGTTAACAAAATTAGGAGCTTACGCTCTCACTCTTGGGGATTTTCTTTTAAGCATACTCTTCGGGAAGGGAATTTTTGCACTGACTGGCTTGCTAAATTTGGAGCCAATTGTGACAGCCCTCTCATTTCTCATTTCGTGGCAAGCTTGCCCCCCGCAAACGGACTCTCTTCTCCTAGCTGATGCTATGGGGTTTGTTAGACTTCGATAGTCTTTAGTTTTATTGCTTTCTTATGTCGTTTTGTTACTTTCCCCTTGATCAACAAAAAACTTTAAAAGGTCAATATTAAAATACAAAGAGTATGTGACTTCTTTAAGAGAGAAGGGGGAATTTATTGACACCATGTGTCAAAGTTTACATTTTTTAGTAATTTATGACCGTTGATTTTGATTTGATCTAATGACTTAAGTTAATTACAATTTTTAATAAAGAGAGAAAATAATTAAGTCTAACTTTAATATGAAGAAAAAATAAAAGATATTTAATTAAAATAAAAAAGTTAAGTAACTTTATTTTTCTTGTAAAAAAAAAGTAACTTTTTTTTTCATTGGAAGTATAACATTAATTTGTTAAATATTTTACATTTATATACGTGTTAGTGCGGCGATAAAGTTTTTGGTTTTTTAGGGTATCCCTCGCAATTGCAAATATCATTCCCTAAGGGCTTGTTTGTGAGTTTAGAGGGGGAAGGAAAGGGAAGGGAGGGGAAGGATTTGGGAAAAAGAATGGGGGAAAGGGATGAGGGAATGGAAGATAGCCCTCCAAAACCCTCCTCTAGTTTATTTTTTTAGTTCCCCCAAATTGAAGGATTTTGGAGGATTTTGATTCTTTAGTTAAAAAATAAACCTCATGCAAGGTGAGAGAGTATCCTTCCCTTCTCCCATCCCTTTCTTCCTTCTTCCTCCCAAAGCCTTCCCCTCCCTTTCCCTAAAAAACTCACAAACAAGACCTTAAGGTACTAGACGACATTAAAGGGTGACATATTCCAATAAGGTTTTCTCTATACGCAGGAACCAATTATCGAACTTCTGACCACTTGTTTGAGGGGTTCGAGTCCATTACCACTCAGACGAACATGTTGGTATACCAATGCATCTGGATCTTAATATTTTTAATTTTCGTAAAAACAAGTCCAAATGAAATGATTATTTTAGCTTGGCAACATTTACTTGCTTTGGTGAGAACTTTCTGGTTTTCGAAAAGTTTTCAAGACAGAGATAAAACCGCTTATTTGAAGGCCGAGGTGAGATATTCCCTTTTTCTTTTACCTCATAATAATATTAATACTTAATAAAAAATGTTATATAAAAAAATTTAAATTACTTAAAATTAAAAATGTAAATTAAAATAATTAATTAGGTGAGATATTCCCATTTAATTTATGTTACCTTAATATAGTGGAGTCATACTTAATACCAAAATATTAAATATTGTTTTTACTTAAAAATAATAATATAAATTAAAATAATTGAATAGGTGAGATATTCATTTATTATTTTATCTTAAAACGAAATATTATAATATTAATACTTAATACAAAAATAATGAATGAAAAAAAGGAAGTTTACTTTAAAATAATAATATAATTAAAAAATTAAAAAAAACATTAGGTTATTACCCAATAGTTTTTTTTTTACACATGCCCAAATGGGGTTAGTCACAGTGGAAATGGTCTTCGATCATAGGTAAATTTTATTTGTAATGACCAGAATTCGAATAATAAAGTCACCACTTTAGACGGATCTTTATCTAACCACCATTTCTGGTCCAATTGTTGTTAGTCTCACGTCTATTCCTACGGGGATACCTAATTAAGGACCAAAAAAGTTTATTTTAAATCATTATTTTAGATAAATTAATCGATTAGGTGAGATATTTCCTTTTTATTTTACATAAAATATTAATAATTAACATAAAAATATTAAACAAAAAAAAATACTTGAACTTAACAATATAGATTAAAATAATTGATTAGGTGAGATATTCCTTTTTTTTTAATTTTATTATAAATCAAAATCTTA
The DNA here is from genome assembly GCA_035048595.1 of Echinosophora koreensis. NCBI lineage: Eukaryota > Viridiplantae > Streptophyta > Magnoliopsida > Fabales > Fabaceae > Echinosophora > Echinosophora koreensis. The sequence continues at coordinate 996,457 of JAPCYP010000008.1, forward strand.
TTATATTTAAATGAAAGGAGTAAATTTACTTACTATTAGTACTAGAAATTAAAATAAATGATTAGGTAAGTATAAAGTTTATTTTAAAATGCCCATGGTTAATCGCAATGGAAGTAAACTTCTTCATTGGGTAAATTTTACCTTTTTTTTAAAAGTAAAAATGTATTAACGATTCGAATCATCGAGGCATCACTTAGGAAATGACTTTACCCACTAATTCTAATCTGATGGTTGCTAGTCTCGTAGTTATTCTTGTCGAGATGCATGGTTAAAGACCAAAAAAATTATTTTAAATTATTTTAAAATAATATAAATTAAAAATGTGTGAGATATTTCTACACCCCTTGTGTGCCAGTTATCGTGCTCACGGTAAATGCTCGATACTCAAGTGCGGAGCGGATATAACTGCTGAAAGCATCTAAGTAGTAAGCCCACCCAGGTTTTTTCACTTAACTAGTGTAATTATGTGAATGGTGTGGTTTTTAAAATATTTACGGAAGTGGGGTAAGTCGTAAGTAATAATAACGAAATCAAAACAGAAGTCGTATATCCTGCTCACGATTCATTGTTATATTAATAAAATAAAATAAAAAAACAAGGGAGTTGTAACCATCTTTTACGACTTGATTTTTTTATAATTTTTTTGCTAGTCATTAGTAAGAGTTACGACTTGACTTGAGTGTGGATTTTTTTTATTTAATTTTTTTTAAATAAGTCGTAATATACACTCACGACTTCTTTATTAATTAAAAAAAAATTATTCATTGGAGTCGTATATATGGCATTATTATGACATACTTCTTGGATATTTTTCAAAAAAATAAATGAGTAAAGACCCAAAGTGGTCCCTCAAATTTTTTTGAGTAGGCCAGTTTGGTCCCTAAAAAAAATAAAATAACAATTTGGTCCCCGAAATTTTAAAACGGGGGACAATCTGGTCCTTACGGAGGGATCGAATTATCCCCTGTTTTTTAAATTTGGGGGACCAAATTGTTCCCCCTGGGGACCAATTTGTCCCCCTGTTTTTTTTGGGACCAAACTGCGAAAAATTTGAAGGACCATTTTGGATCTTTACTAAAAAACAAATATATATAGAAGTCGTAAGTGTTGAATACGACTTGTTTAAAAAATATATAAAAAAAACGTTAAAGTCGTAATTGTAATGCACGACTTGCCAAAAGAAATTACAAAAAATACAAGTCGTATAAGATGCATACGACTCCCTTGGGTTTTTTATTTTATGAATTAAAAAATGAATCGCAAGTAGGGTGTACGACTTTTGTGTCTTATTTCGTTACCACTACTTACAACTTACCCCACTTCCCTAATTATTTTAAAAACTATACCATTCACGTAATTACATTACCAAATTACACTAGTTAAGAAAATTTGCCGCCCACCCAAGATAAGTTCTCTCATATTCCGACTTCTCGGGTGCCTCCGATAACACATTTTATTTTACTTATAATATTAATATGAAACAAAAAAATATTAAATGAAAAAATAATTTTACTTAAAATTGATAATATAAATTAAAACGCTTGATTAGGTGATACATCTCCATTTTCTTTTACCTTAAAATATTTTCCTTATAACATTAGTAGTCAATGAAAAAGTATTAAGTGAAAAATTAAATTTGTTTAAAAAATATAAATTTAAAAAATTGATTAAATAAATATAAAGTTTATTTTGAATTAAATAAATAATTGATTAACTAAATATAAAGTTTATTTTGAATTGTTCTCCAAATATTGACAATATTTTTTTCATAATATTCGAAGTATTCATGCTGATATCGCAGATTTAGTATACTAATAAATATGTGTCAAAAAAGAGTATACTAATAAATATCCCGTACACATTATATGAGTATTTTTAAATTTATTTTTTTAAATAAATATAAAATATTTAATAAAAATGTTTAAATCTATAAATGTTATATATGTAATTAATTCAAATAGAATCTAAAAAGGATGAATTTGAGGAAAAGTGAACTGCGCCTTCAGACTCAGACCAACTTTACTTGCAAGATCAGGGGTTCGAATATTGAAAATAAGTTGATTATCAATAAATTTGATAGTTTATATCTAAAAAAAAAGAAATAAAAAAATGCACATTTTATGTTAATTATTATGAATTAGTAGTTTTTTTTTCCGGTGAACCCGGGGGTTGACCACTCCCAACAAATGATCTTACTTACACACGAGTCAAGAATCGAACCATTAACCACATACTCAAGGGACCCAGTTATTTATCAACTGTGTCGCACCGGTTTATGAATTAGTAGTTTAAACATTTAAAAATTTAAAATTGCTTGATGTAGGTAATATCATATGACTCATTGAGAAAGAGAAATTTTGGAGACTGAAGATTCATGACTCAATTTCAAGAGTGGATATGCTCTAATTTATTTATTTTATATTTTTATAAATTTAAAAATATCCGTACAGTGCACGAGATACTTACTAGTTACATGTTAAGATTGGAAAAATATTTGCTAAAAACAGGAAAATAATTTAAAATAAAATTTTGAATTTACCTAATTTATTATTATAATAATTATCATAATCATTAAATAATAACGTTTTGATTAAATGTTTGTTATTAATGTTTAAATAAATTTAATTTTTCATTTATTAATAAAAATATTATAAGGTAAATACTTTAAGAGGATGATTTTCAAAAAAAATTATTAAGTTTCAGAAATATTATTTTTTTTAAAAGAGAGGAAAAGAGGAAATTTTATTATTAATATTATTTAATTGGCACATATGGTGATTGTAGCAAGGTAACTGTATTTTAAAATTTGTTTCCAAAATATAAGTTTTGACCAAAAGCCATTAATGTTTTATTAATTAGATTGTTTTGGTGCTTTTAAATAATTATTAAATTTGAAGTTTATGGAAATTTTAATGTCTTATTAAAATATTAATTCATTTGTATTTTTTCCAAATAAAAAAGATATTAAATTCATCAGATACATCAGTTTCCTACCCCCACTAGCTATCTATATATATCACGAGTGTGTAGCCTCCTTCCGTACTCCTCCTCCTATTCTCACAATGGCACCCACTACTGCCACCCTTGCACCCTCTTCTTCACCGTTCACAGTTTTTGACAAAGATTTGCTGCAAAAGCAAGCACACATTCCCGAACAGTTTGTTTGGCCAGCTGATGAGTTAGTCCAAACTTCTCCAGAAGAGCTTAATGAGCCTCTCATAGACCTAGCGGTCCTGAAGAGTGGTGACGAGGCTGCTATTGCAAACGCTGCTGAGCTTGTGAGGAAGGCATGCATGAAGCATGGCTTCTTCCAAGTGACCAATCATGGCGTGGGCCCTGATCTCCTCAATGCTGCTTATGAAGGAGTGGACACCATTTTCAGCCTTCCATTGAGCAAGAAGCTGAGTGCTACGAAGAAACCTGATTCGCAGGAGGGATATGCTGGTGCTCATGGAGATAGGTTCGCTTCCAGGTTGCCGTGGAAAGAGACTTTAACTTTCACATTAGATCGCAACAAAGAATCGGAGACACAAGTTGTCGACTACTTCAACTCTGCCTTTGGGGAAGAGCTTCAACACACTGGGTAATTAAGCTCCATTCATTGAATTGATTTCATAATTATCTAAGAATTTCCAGTTATATATATCCAATTATATTTCATAATTCAATTTTTTAGTTTATATAATTTTACTCATAATTATAAAAATATCCAATTGTTTTCATTTTCAATTTATTTTTCTAAGATTTTGTTTAATATATATTATTTATAAAAAAATATTTATACATAGTTCAAATATATGGAAAGAAATTAAATTCTGGAGATTTTTGACACGAAATTAAGCCATCAGAAAAAAAAATTGGTCTGACCAGTGTTTTAGAAATCGAAGCGGACTGACCGGTTCAAGAACCGATCAAACCGGTAAAAATCGATTAAGAACCAATTGCCGGAATTGGTATGAACCGACCAATTTGTTATTTTTCAATTTTCTTAATTTTTAAATTATAAAAATATATTTTTAGTCAAATAAAGGTTCATTGATAAATTATAAAAATACATATACATAAATTTTTATTATTTATCATTTTTGTTGATTTTTTTATCTTACGAAATATATAATATGATTATTTTATATGTTAATTTAAAATTTGTTTTTTCTTAAGTTTATTACTTAATGTAATATATAATATTAAAAAAGGATGGTGAATTGGTGACGAGCTTTCACTCCAGGGCCTGGAGTGACGTGTATACGATCCCTTCCTAAAGAGTTTATTTTTTGCCATATAATTTTATTTGTCAATGACGATGAAGTAAATTATAAGTGAAATTAATTATTCTACAGGCACATACATTATTCGAGTACTGTTAATTTCCACGAATAACCTGGTTATTGTTTTATATTTTAAAAAAATGGAATAGGTTGGTTTATCAAAAGTACTGTGAAGCCATGAAGGAATTATCTTTTCCAATTTTGGAGCTCTTGGCCATTAGCTTGGGTGTGGATCGTTTGCATTATCAGAAATTTTTTGAAGATGGTATCTATGTGATGAGGTGCAACTCTTATCCGGCTTGCATAAATAGCAACCTCACCCTTGGCACTGGACCTCACAGTGACCCAACCTCCTTAACCTTTCTTCATCAAGACCAAGTTGGAGGTCTTGAAGTTTTCTTTGATAACAAATGGCTAGCTGTTCGCCCTCGACCCGAGGCCTTCGTCATAAACATAGGCGACACTTTCATGGTATGTAAACTAGCTACTCAATTTTATTTTATTTTTATCATAGGAAGCAAGGTTTTTAAATTGCAATTGGGATCGCGGTTGCGTTGTATTTACCATAATTACAAACAATTGCAGGAAAATACAGCTGACGCAGTCACAATTGCGATCGTGTTTCGGTTTTAAATAACTCCAAAACTAAAATATTGTAATCTCAATTGCGATCGCGGATCTTTATTTAAAATCCTGCATAGAAGGGACATCGTATGGTGCAATTAAAACGATTCATAAATGATAATGATATGTGTTTGGTTGTCTTGTTAGGCGTTGACTAATGGGATGTACAAGAGTTGTCTGCATAGGGTGTTGGTTAACCCAGAGACGGAGCGGAAGTCACTGTCTTGCTTTCTGAACCCAAGAGGAGACAAAAAAGTGATACCACCACACAATCTATTTGGCAATGACGCACCAAGGAAGTACCCTGATTTCATCTGGTCAGATTTGCTCGAGTTCACACAAAAGCATCACAGGGCCGATGCTGATACCTTTAAAGTTTTCATCTCGTGGATTCAGTCCCAGCTATCCAACTAAAGCATTTCTTGTGTCACTAGGCTAGCTAATAATTTATCTTGTACCCTATTTAGAAAATAGGAAATCTCAAGTTGTTGTTCAAATCAGACTGTATGCCAAGAAAACAATCTAGTGTTCACAAACTATAATTATGAGTAATAAACTTTGATGCTTTGTGTGTCAATACATTTATTTGATTTCCCAAAATTTTTTTTTACAAGTCAAAATGTATGGGAAGACACCGGGTGATCTAATCTATATACAAACAAAACAAACCAATACTAAGGATTCAAACCGGCTTACAATAATCATGGAATACCTAAAAAATTCAACAAAAATGGACTTTAAAACGTACTTTTGCATATTTCCCCAATTCAAATAAACTTTGATGGCAACTTTGTTTTTAGCTGTCACCACATGAAGGATCAACTTACACTTGTGTAAGACTTAACACTTATATCTTATAATAACTTTTTATGCAATATATTTTTTTCGTTGATCGATCTTGCCCTTAAATTACACCTATATATTATCTAAATCATTTGTCTTAAATTTTGGAAAATTTCAATATCAACAACAAAATTTAATCTTGGTAAAAAAAAAAAAAACAAAAAAAAATTTAAAAGCACTTACAAAGGGAATTATATTTACCTCACCCCAAGAAGATTAGTGAGGGCTCGAACCTGCTACCTATCAGATACGAGACATTGTCTTGTTCCACTAAATCAACCCCTTGAGGTTAATCCCTTTGTTTTTTTTTCCCTTTTTATCGTGTCTTCTATTTATTACCAATTAAAAATGTGATCTCATGCAACAAGATAATATGTATCTTTAAAAAAAAAGGAAGAAAAACAAAACAAAACCTGGAAATTAGTGACCAAGGAATTTTGAATATATCTGCTCAGCGTGTTGTTTTGGTGCTTATCGAGGGGGATGCTTATAAGTCATTAACTCTTTATGGAAATAAAATGTTGGGAAATTTCATTGAAACATGAACAAAAGAAATAAGATTACCAACGCTTATTGGTACAATTAGTTGGAGTTCAATTTCCCTTATTTAAGAAGTTTGATTTTCCTTTGATAAAGTTTTGTATTCGATTCTTATAATAATAAGATAGGTGTGTTGAGAGAGTTTTACATTATTATATGGATTCATTTGACTAGACTCGAATTAGTTGGAGTTCAATATGATTTTTGGATATTAAGATTCAAATAAATAAATAAATAAAAAGAATAATATTAATACTATTGTTGGAGATGAGAAATTATCTCCCGAAATTTGCCTTTCTTGTTATGTCCATGCGACCGTTTTTTATGCCCCATCCATGTTATGACTTTTTTGTGGTAATACAAACAGATTTTTCAAAAAAAAAATTTTTTTTTTAAAAGTTAGAAGTGTGTGTGATTTGTTTTGCACATTTAACAACCATCTATATATTTTCGTTTCACCTGTACACGTTTTTTTCTTTTTTGTGGTATAACATGAATTTACAGAGTACACCAACTTTGATGAATGCCTTCAATAATCAATACATAGAGGATTGAATGATTAAGCATGGACCTTTTGATGGTCTTCTTGGTTTCTCACATGTACCTCTTAATCCCTTCAGGCCTTCACCTCCCTCTCTCACTGCTTCTCTCAGCTCCGCACCCTCCTTCACTTCATTGCCACCAACCCTTGTCCTAATTGCTCCGACGCTATCTTCTTGCCCCCATACAGAACCCATTCTTCGCGTTGCCATTCATGGCTACTGTAAAGCTGGAAAATTGGATGATGCCCTCTTCGCCTTTCGATCCATGCGTGGGTTGATCAATGAGAGGCCTAATGTTGCGGTCTGTAATGTTTTGCTTCATGGGTTTGTGAAATGTGGTAGCCATGATAGAGCTTTAGATTTTTTTCTATTTACAGAAACGGTGAGGGGGTGAAGAAAGGGAAGAACGAAGAAGAAGAGGAGGGAGGTGAGGAGTATTCAGGGAATATAAACAATGAAAAAGGGGGGAGGAGGTGGGGTGCCAAATTTGGGAGGTGCAAAAACAAGGCCCGTTTTGTTGTTATATTAGTGGGTGAGTTATTGGGCCAAGTTTTTAGTTAGTAGGCTGAGTAGTTTTTTGTGTTGAGTTATATTTAAAAATAAAATTTAAAAAACAATAAAAATCTTTTTTTTTATTATAAAGTTTTGAATTTGAACTCCCTTTTTCCCATTTCAAAAAATAAAAGTTGAAATCCAAATAATTCAGTTTTCCCAAACATGATCATAATAACATTTTATGCATTATATTTTTTTGGCGATCAGACCTTTGAATTACACCTATTATATTATCTAAACATTAGTCTTAAATTTTGGAAAATTTCAATATCAACAAAAAATTTAATCGACGAACTCTTATTTTCATATATTTTAAAAGTATATATTACATTAATCTTGATGTATGTCAATAAAGTGCTAAACAATTAATTTTGGATAAACATGGAATTTTATTTTTATAATTTATACGATAGGAGTTTTAATTCAATTCAACGTTGATTTTGTAAGAAACTTATCCAATAAAAAATTATTCATGAGTTTAAGAATATCTTCTACTTGCATCAGTGTAAATGAATCCCTCCTCGTATAGATGATGAATGATCAACTAACACTAACTTTTTATACAATATATTTTTTGTCGATCAAACCATTAAATTACAACTACATATGATCGTGATCGATCATTTATCTCAAATTTAAAAAAATTAATCATCAACCGAATTGATGTAGACATAATTGATGTGATCAAGTAGTTCTTTCGTTCATTTTAAAAATATAGATTACGTTAATCTTAATTTATATCAATGAAATGTTAAATAATTTAAATTTTGGGAAAATTACAAATGAATTACCATTTTAATAAGCAACATTAACTTTCCATAATCTCAAATTTAATGGATTGTTGAACAATCCAATGAATAGATGTATCTGGATTATTATTTTTTTGGTGAATCGTATTTGGATCAACTTAATAATCCACTTTGTAAAACTTTGGGTAAAAATCCAAATAAATACCTATTTTAATAAACTCTATCCCTTTGTTTTTGCCTTTTTATCATGTCTTCTATTTATTTTTTTTGATAAAACGTGTCTTCCATTTGTTACCAGTTAATAATGTGATCTCATTACAGCAAGATAATCTGTATCTTAAAAAAATAAAATAAAAAACACAGAACTGGAAAAAGTGTGTGTGTGTGTGTTGGGTTGTATTAGAATTTAGATTTAGATTCCTACCCTCCCGCGCTAGCTATATATATCATGAGTGTTTCACCTCCATTTGTACCCCAAAAATATTATTCTAGTTTGCTAACGTGTATATGGAGTCGAGTGTTGTCGCCCTCTTGCAATCCCCAAAAGAAATCAAATATCAAAGTGGGGATATGATTTTCGACAAAGATTTGATGCCAAAGCTACCACACATTCCCCAACAGTTCCATTGGCCATCTGAAGACTTTGTTGAAACATCCCAAGAAGAGCTCAATGAACCCGTTATAGACCTAGGGGTCCTGACCAAGGGTGCAGATGAGGCTGCTATTGCCAATGCTGTTGAGCTTGTGAGGAAGGCATGCATGGAGCATGGCTTCTTCCAAGTGACCAACCATGGTGTGGACCCTGATCTCATCAATGCTGCTTATCAAGAAATGGACTGCATCTTCAACCTTCCCTTGATCAAGAAGCTCAATGCTAATAGGAAACCCGGGACGCTCGAGGGTTACTCGAGTGCTCATGGAGATCGCTTCTCTGCCAAGCTGCCATGGAAAGAGACGTTTACTTTCAAATATGATCATGGCAAAGTGTCACACTCACAAGTTGTTGACTACTTCAAGAGTGCCTTCGGAGAAGAACTTCATCACACTGGGTGAGCTCCTCCATTTTTAATTTATTTCAGCATTATCTCATAAAATAATTAATAACAACCAACTTCACTTGCTTGATATATATGCCACACTTCATTGATAACCACATGCATTATAATGAACTTGATTGGTGTTTAGATTTGACTGCTTCCACGAATAACCTTGTTCTTTTATATATTTAAATAACCTGGAATAGGATGGTGTATCAAAAGAACTGTGAAGCCATGGAGAAACTATGTTTTTTTTTTAAGATTTTGTAATGGAACATTTATATTTTAAAATTAATTTGATCTATGTTAATCTATATTTTTTTTTAAAAAATATTATGAACATGGTACAATATATATATATTGTATCCAACTTCTAGTTAATTACTTTGAAGCAACACAGGGCTGATGCTGATACGCTTGGATTTCGTCTCCAGGCTTCGCTCTTCCAACCCATCCAACTTCTAGTTAATTACTTTGAAGCTAGTTTGTTCAACTGTGTGCCCAACAAAGTAGCCTAATAAAAATTTATCTTGGTCACATAAAGATACGTTTTGGTTATCTATCTTGTATCCTAATAATTTCCACCTGAATTATACGTACAGGAGAGAAAATGGGAAGTTTAAAGTTTTTGTACTAATAAAACCGCATGTCAGACAAGCTATATAGTGTATGGAAACTATATATGCGTAATAAAATTTGGTTTCGTTATCCTTTTTTTTTTTTTTACATCTGAGAAGGAGGAAGTCTGTTAATATTTTTCTTTAATTTTCTGGACACGTCTCCGCAGAGTCGAAGAGAGAAGAAAGTTTTCTTTGTTTTTTCGTTGTTCACTCAGCCGTTGACCACCGCGAAGCGTCACCGGAACTCCGCCTCGTCACACCGCAACCACCTCTTCATTCCATCGTGCGCTACCATCCTTCCCTTCTGTGTCCTCGTTTCGTGTGTGAGTGAACAGACCAGAAGAGACTCGTGGTTCCATGCTTTTTTTATTTTAATGTTTTTCTCTCTTTTGTTTTTTTAGTTTAATCTTGGTTTTTTTTTTTTTGGTTTTATTGTTAGTGGGTTGAGTTATTGGGCCAAGTTTAGGTAGTAGGCTGAGTAGTTTTTTCTGTTTATATTGAAAAATAAAAAAACAATAACAATAATTTTTTTTTAAAATAACATTGTGTCATTATGAGGAAAGATTAATCCCCCCAATTTCAACTGTTTTTAGGTCATTAAGCTGTTTTAGCAAATAATCATTGTGTTTGGGTAAAAAAAATTAAATCTTAAAAAAGTTGTTTTATATCAATTTCAACTGTTTTATGATAATCTCCCTCGCCCAACTGTTTGATTAAATTTTTTTCGATTATAATCTAGTTACCATTCATCCCTGCAGCTCCAACAACGAATTACGAGACTACTTTTTAGCAAATCGTACAAAATAGTGATCAAAAGGACATTATTCAACAAGCACATGGATTAAAATGCTCTAAAAAATACCGACGAATTTGATTGATCTATTACTCGAATAAAAAAATTGAAATTTGTCCAAAAAAAATAATGATTAAAATATTAATGATAATAATAAAAAGTATACAATTATGCTAGAAAGGTTATGGTTGATAATAAAAACTTAAGTGACAAAAATGAGTTAAAAAATATATTAGCAAAAAATAAAAAATATTTTAAAAAAATACATTATTCAAAAGAACATTATTTAAATAATTTCATATCATTTTTCGTAATTTACTATATAAAGTGATTTTTTTGCATCATCCAAACGAAATAGATTATCTTAAAATCGTTTTTCAGCAAACAGAACCCAACAAAAACAGATTCTGATTATAATTGATTATTACAATAATCGATTATTTAAAACAAATTATCAGCATAATCTTTTTTTTTTTCCAGCTTTCCCAAACATACTCTATAAGGAAAATTTAAGAAAAAGAAAGCTTTGAATTTGAACTCATTTTTTTCCCTTTTCAAAATATAAAAACAAAATACACAAAAACAAAATATAAAATAGAGGAGAAATGGAGGGTGTTTATGTGTATGGGTATCCTGCTAGGTGGTAGAGATGGAAATAGAGAATGTAGTATTATGAATTTGAGTGTAAAATAGAGGAGGATGGGTTAAATCTTGTCCAGGGAAAGGGTATGGTGGAAGATAGGAGAAGAAAAGAAGAAGAGGGGTGGGAAGGGGAAGGGTGTGGCAGGGAGAAGGGAAAGAGGAAGGAGAAGGATATTTTGTTGAATAAATCGAAGGAGATGAGGTTGGAATATCCATTAGTGAGGCAGGGAAAAATAAGGCCTCATCACGATCAAGTCGCATACATGCAAGGCCAAGACTGTATATGTGATATGTTCTTTTTGCTATATCCCTTGGTCCTGAATCAGTAATCAACCCATTATTCCCCTCAGCAAAACGGGCACTTTGGTGAACTAAATTGTCCTCTTTGATAAACCTAAATCCTACCAAATCGTTGATATCTTGGTTGTACATCTTGCATCATCATATTGTTTAGGTTCAAAGATAATCTGATTTAACTTAGTTCCTGTTGTACTTATGAGTTTGATACCATTTTATTTCGATCCCTACTTTGTTCCATGCAATGTTGTTATTCATATCACATCTCAACCATTCTTGACTCTAACAAAATATTATTCAACAACAAATAAGAAAGTATGTTGCAATAAATCTCTAGAAAGAATAAAATAAATTTTAAAACTAGTTAACAAGTTTAACAGAGATTGGTCATTCAGCGCCTACAGGTTCATTTAAATGAGGAAAGGAACAAATAGGATAAAAACATAACAACAAAAATGTGGAATAAGCTTTGATATTTGATAATAGTGTGAGACTGCTTTAAAGCATCCAAAACCTTTTTCTTTTCGTCTGTCTCTATCATTGCTTTTATTTCCGCTTTTAGCACTCTCTTCTCCATCTCTTGCTCCGCCAACTTCTTTGCTGCTTCAATTGATGCCTTGCATCTTGCATTTTCTAATTCAATCTCTTTCATTCTCCGTTCTTGTTTCTTGGTCAAATCTTGTAGTTCAGTCAACTAGACCAAACAGAAGAGTTAGCAGTTAGCCTACTTTAATGCCTCTGATGATTTAAAAAAAATAAAATAAAAGTCGATGCCCTTTTTTTGGATATTTTTTGAATTTCAACTGAAAGCATTGTTGGGCAAAAAACTGAAAGATTAAGATGTCTCACTGACCTTCTGATTTGAGACTTTTGCCTCTTTGCAGGCTACATGGTACAAGTCCATTGCTTTCTTAATATCTAACTTATGTCTTATGATTTCATCCACTCTATAGTCCTGCAAGATTGGAGATGAAGCATTAATATACCATAACAACATTCACTTGCAATATAAAATTTTGTAGCACTGTTTTTGCACATATAAGATGCATGGTCATTTACAACAATAGGACTCACTACTTTTATTAACAAACTTTTATCCAAAGAAAATCAAATATTTGTACGACAATACTTTTTATTAACAAATTAACTTACCTGACTATGTAAGGGCAACGAAGGTCCTTCAATGCTTGACAAATCCTTCATAGTATCAGGATTCACAGGTTTGGAAGTCGAGAATAAGGGATCAGAATTTTCATCATCCAAGTTTAAAATGTCTGATGAGGGTCCAATTGCCAACCCAACTCCCAAATTTTCATAAAATGAGATACCAATGCCGCTTGTGCTCTGCCTTTCAGAGCTTGCAAGTAAGATGTCAGTCTCCACTGCTGAGAGCTCATCATATAACCTGTTATAAGATAAAATGCATTCTTGTTAAAGTTCTTTTATACTAGAATGAAAGTTAACTCAGGGAGAGTGATAGGTGAACTGTTTCCTGCAGCAATTCAGTGTTGAATAAGATAGAGCACTCTTATCTTCTCCTCTCTTCGTTTTTTTTTTTTGGTACATAGAGCACGCTATGTTAACCCATCAATCCATTCATTCAGGCATTAACTTCCATTGGTTAATTGAATAAAGTTGTAGTTTTATACATTTTCCTATGTTTACAATTAATGAACGTTTTCTTACAATCTATCATTTGATTTGATTTTCCTAAATTAGGGATCTTACCTAGTGATTCTGCCAATGTAGTCCAATTAACAAGAATTGTTTATTCAAGAGTGTGTTTTGGGAAAGCTGGAAAAAAAAAAAGATTATGCTGATAATCAATTTTTGTATAATCGATTATTGTGATAATCGATTATAATCAGAATCTGTTTTTGTTTGGGACTGTTTGCTGAAAAGTGATTTTAAGATAATCTATTTCGTTTGGATGGTGCAAAAAAAATCACTTTTATATAATAAATTACGAAAAAGGATATGGAGTTATTTGTATAATTTAATAATATTTGTTTACAAGGTAGTTTTATAGGAGTAAACAGGGAAGAGAGTTTTGAGAATGAAAAATAATCAAATCACAATAATCTTAAGCTAGAAAAAACTAGATGGCATAAAACAGATTTTTTTTCCTTAAAAAAAGCTTTTTTTTTATAAATTTAAGCAAAATGCCAAACATAATAGATTATCTATGAAACAGCTTTTAAGCTAAAAAAACAGCTGAAACCAGGGAAAATAATCTTTCCCAAACATGCTCTAAGATCCTAGTTGGTTTTCTTAGGAACTTTAAGTGTGAGTAAGATGTTGACCAAATGAACTTGACAAATGACAACTTGAAGGTTATATAAGTGGAAAAGATTTAATGTTTTAAGGTTTTTGGTCAATATGTGGTGTTTAATCTACTTATGTGCGATGCTTTGCTTAGCCATTATCCACAAAGTGTGTGTGGAGATAGTTTTTTTTTTTTATGAATCAAAAATTGTATTAAAGTAATGGTACAAGAAGTACCCAGATCATTTACAAGGCTACCAATTGGTAAACCTGTGCCCATGAACCCCTTTTGTAAGGGTAAAAACCCAAAGAAACTAAAGTAAACACCAAAGTTTCACAAACTATGACAGCATAACATTTATCATAGATCCCCCACAGCCCCTAATAGCTCCATCGAACACATTAATGATGAAAAAAAAAGGCACCAGTAGAAACCACCAAGGATGGCACTACCCAAAACCGAGCCAGCAACAAAGCAATTTATGCCAAAAATCATGTATCAAAGCAAAGCATCACAAGACAAGAATTGTAACCCTGCAGACAACTCCAATGCAGAACAGAGAAGGAAAAACCATAGAATTGTGGAGATAGTAAATCTCAATTAAGTAACAATCAATTCAGTATTTATTATGAGAAGAAAAGTTAATCTATTTAAACACAACAGTTTCTCCTGATAAGAATATACTTACATGTCATGATCTGCATGATGGATAGGTTGAGTACTTTCAACTGCACGTGAATGAGAGACAGATTGCATAGCACTGACCTTCCCGTTGGATATAATATAAACATTACAGAAATATGATGCCCATTTTAGTACAGTACTTGGAATATCTGAATTCTTGAATAGCCTTGAAAAGATTCATGAAATATATAGTAAATTAGTAATACACATGTTCATAAAATCATAGAAGTGTTCAGAATAGTTTTGCTCAGAAGTCACCTGGAAAAGCTATTCTTTGATGACGTGCCAAGTAATAATGTATCGATTCCACCTTGGCATACATAATTAATGAGTGCTCTTCCCACATCAAGATCCTCAAGTATGACAATCTCATATTGCACCTGAAGAAAAAGTTAGAAAATAAACTATTTCAATAAGAACTGAAAAGATCAATTGATAATTTGATTGGTCAAATGAAGACCACTGAAGACTGAACACCTCTAAGCATATTGATATTGATATTGATATGTCATATTATATTCTATATTTCAAATAAAATAAAAACAGAGAAACATAACTTTTACCAAATAATAAAATAAAAAAAAAAAAATACAAACAACAAGCATGGAGACTAGAGTGAAGTCATTCACCTATTTACGAATGCAAAAGCAACGATATCGAGATAAAAATTCCAAAGCGGGAGCATGTGGTTCTTGTTGGGGCATGTTGTCATTATTCCATGCCACACCTGGAAGACAAATTGAATGCATGCCCTCTTCAGATAAATAACAGAGGTAGACAGTAGGAACTCGAAAACTTATATCACTAAAGGACCTAATGCTCATTTACCGTTGTTTATGAATGTAACCCTACTGTTTGATGTAACTATTTCGTTGTGTCCTCATCAATTCTAAATTTATCATATAATTAGTTAAAATCACTTGCATATTATGCTTCCTTTCGAAAAACAGATGGGAATGAGAACTTTCATATATGCGACATAAAACAATGATGAAGATAAAAACTTAAATTCTCATGACATTTTTAAATGGTTATGTAATTTTTCATGGATTTAATTGGTGTTATTATTAGTGAAAAGAATTTTTACATTGTTAATAAATCATAAATTCTCATGTCATTAAAAATATTTGACTTTATCAATGGGGTGTTGGTCAAGTGAAAGCAACTTGTCCCCATAAGCAGGAGGACGTGGGGAACCTGGGTTCGAACCCTTGTGGAGTCACCCCATTGGGAGGCTGAGAACCAATAGGTAAAATCCTGCTCAATCAGCCGAACCAGAGATTAGCCCCATAGTGAGCCCGAAGGGCCTAAGCCGTGGGGATACTCTGGTGGACCCACTCGGCCCAAAGAGCTAATTAGGGCGGGTTCCGAAACAAAACAAAAAAATTGACTTTTATCGAAACTATTTTAAAAGTTACATTATTAAAAAACTTTACTTTGAACGTGTATCAAAATTAAACTTATTTTCAATTATAATCACGGGGGAAATTGTTGTTTTCACCTCTCATTTAATGTTGTCAAGGACTAATTAATTGCTTACCATAAGCACCAATTTGTCAAATATTGGACAATAAAAGTGACGAAAACAAGAATTGTGAAATAAATTATGGCTTTCGTTAACAAATACCATAAGGGTATATTTAATGAATCCAAACAATGTAACTATCTATCATAAAAATTAAATATGTCACTTCTCACCAACGTATTGAATATATTGTTTTTCATAGAAATTTAGTTTTTTAGATTTGTTCGTGAATACCTTTTGGGACTTTCGTCAACATTTACCACAAAATATTATTTATGACTAGCTAAGAGAGAAGGTGGCAACGAACCTGGGTTTGGTGGTTGTGGTGGTGGGGGTACGGCTGACCTTTGAACAACATGAACTAGTTTTAGAGGCTGGTCTCTGGGGAAAAGATTATCAACTGCCCATTTGACTGCATATTTCCCCGTCCACTGCTACAGCTACCACCCCCTCTCCCTGCTGCCTTCTTTCTCCATTCTCCCTTGCGTTCCACATTGTCTGACCTCTTTCTTTTCTACCACCTTGATTGTATCTGTATATTAATAAAGCAAAAACAGGCATATCATCAATTAGAGGAGGACTCGGAAGGAGGGAGGGAGAAATTAAGACACGTGGAGTCGTGGAGAGAAGTAGTAGGAGAAGGGAGAGTTTAATTTTCACCCATATATAGTAAGATATGGGTGAAAATGTATAACAATTAAATTTATATGTTTTTGCTAAATGCAAGCTATTCTAACGCAGTGTCTTGTGAAGGAAGTTGGAGACCAGAGATTAAACATATCTAAAACAAATTAAACTTTATTTGAAGTATAAGGAGACAAAATGATTTATCAAAACAAAAAGTATAAGATAAAATGCATACATGAGTTATGTGCTAATTTTTTTTTTTTTTTTGATAATCATGAAATAGGTACGAAGTATCCACGACCGTTAGTAGTGACTAATCTCCGTTGGGGAACCTGTTGGGCACACAAGGTGGGTTCTCCCCTCCCAACTAGGTTTTCTCCATACACAAGAGCTAGGATTCGAACGAGACTAAAACATACGTTTAGGTATTTCTAAAACATATGTTTTGGGACCACAACTAACATGTTTTAGAATTCGGGGACTAAAAAATATGTTTTCTAAATGGGAGACTAAAATCAAACATCACCCAAATTTAAGGAATTAAAAATATATTTAACACAATATATATAAATTGTATGAATACCTTAATGAATAGAAATTATAAGAATCAATGTTTGATATAAAATAAAAATTTAATATCTTAATATGTAGAAACTATAAGATTATATATTTTTTTTAATGAGCAAAAGGGGACTAAGCACCAACAAATAAACAAACAACTAAAAACCTCTAGGAAAACAAATAGAGGCGGCATCGGCCTTCAAAGCAAAAGAAATAAAGCTAGGAGGAAGATAAAAAAATTCTTATCTGCTCATCTAAAGAAAGATCAAACTTAGCTAAAACATCTGCAACCTGGTTAGTTTCCCGCAAGACATGTTGCCAAACAATTTTACCTTCCCTATTTGAGACATTATAGATGGCCGGAACAAGAGAAAAGGCTCCATGAGTTCTGCTTCGCCCATTCATAATTAATCCCAGTGCTACCTTGGAGTCAGAATAAACTCTTGTACACCGGAAAACTCTACTCCAGGCAATCTTCAATCCATGAAGGACACCCCATAATTCAGCCTAAAAAATGGAACAAGAACCCAAGTGAGTAGCAAAGGCAAAGGGAAAGTTACCCTCTTCATCTCTAACAACTTTACCACAAGCAGCGAGAGATCGAGATCACCTGTCCCAAAATAGTATCTCATTCCCTATCCCATTCATTTAGATTGTATCAATTGGAAAATTAATTATATTATTTATTATCAATGTATCCTTTTTAAATGACATGACACAATCCAAGTGGACGAGACATGGAATGACACACCATTTTGAGATCTGCAGAGACCCAACTTGAACCACCGAACCATCGCAGTTCAGAGCAACCTCACCCGGATCAGGATGGATCCAAACTATAATAATAATAATAATAAAAAATTATCATATTATTAAAAATATCTTACTCTTATATGACACTCACAATTTAATTTATTAAGATTAAACTCATTCATCATTCATACATGTGTGTGTGTGAAATTTTAAATAGGTAAAAACTATTAGATAAGCAGTTTTCAAAACAATTCTAATAACTGAGATTTTTTTGTTTTTGTTTTGCGTGTATTATATATATATATATATATTTATAGATTGCGTGTATTGTATTTGAGAGAGAAACAAAACAGACATTTAATAGTTATATATATAGACATAAATTGTTCAATTTCAAGTTTATAGAAGATCTTAATATATTTTTTAGGGTCTTACTGATCAAAGATGAAGAAATTGAAGAGAAAAAAAAGTAATCTATTTTTTTTTTTACAAATAAAAAAAATTAAGTCATTATTGACAAACTAAATATATTACTTTTTAATATACTAAAAACATAATTATTTTTATTAAACCAATTTTTTACACGATTTCAAGTAAAGATCCAATAAACACTTGTAATTAATACAATGGTATCTTAAATATTAAGAAACCAAGAAAAAAAAAATTTCATTACAAATTGATGTATTAAATAATTGAAAAAAAATGATATAATTAATTTTCAATGAAAACTTTTTTTTTTCTTTCAATTCCTTAGCATGATCATATCTCTTTTGTACCAAAATTCGTTAGAGTTTATTACCAAAAAAAATCATTAGAGTTTGATTGCTTTGTATTGATAGTGTAAAGTTTTTTATACTGTTAATCAATTAAACATTTAAATGATGTGACAAGTTATAATTGATTACGAGTGTAAAATAATTTTATAGTGTTGGTACACACAAATTAAATCCAATTTATCATATTCCATAATCATATAAGTACGAGTTTTGTTATATTTATTTATTTACAACGATTTGTGTAATGTATTGGACTTGGGGGCCTTTTTGATGCGTGCACTCCTTCAACTCGTTTCTTTTTTCACATGTTCTGTTTGAAAATTGGGTTGCTGCGTTATCTTATCCATCTGATTCTGAACATGCTTTTTCAAGGCTTTTGAATTTCTTTCCCTTCACTCCACTTTCCTACTCAATAATTAGCACACACTTTTCTCTTCCTTAAAATAAGGCATATGGAAATGTTTTGCTTATCCAAAAAAAAAAAAAAGATGCTGTATTACGATGTGACACCATATTCGGGACTGATTAAAAATAAATAATCATTTTTTATATGTTTTATTTTGAATTTTTTAGTATAAATCGATTATCAAATTAAAGAAAAAAAAGTATTTCTACCTATAACTGAAGTATCCTATCATATTTTTAGGTTGAAACTTCAAAGAAATTATTCAAAAAATAATGGTTTAAAAAAATAATCCTGAACCTTTTTATTCATTAAATAATAAATATTAAATATATTTTTATATTTTTAAACATTAAATGCTTATTATTTTTATATTTTTTGATTTAGTAACAGAACATCCTTGTTGCCTTTACAGGACCGCAAAACTTTATTATTATTATTATTGTAATAAAATCCTTGTCGGGAAATATAAACATGGTCGTCCTCACCGTCAACCCAATTGCAAGAAGACTAAGAAAAAGAAGCTGAAGCTCTTCAATCACTTTTTCAACTCAGTTCCGCTCCCCCATTTTTTCAGGTCACCCAACTCTCTCCCTCTCTCTCCCTCTCTCTCTCTATTATTCATATATTATGATTTTTTTTTCCTTTTTAGTTGTGACGGTGTTGAAATATAATGTTAGAGACAAAACATCGTTTAATTTTTCTGGCAAGTAATGTTTGAAAGCATGTATTGTAGCTGTTGATCTGTTTATGGTGGCTGCTCAGAAATATGTATTGGTTTCTCTGCTCACAAATGAGCCCTGTTTCCCGTTTAAGCTATTTGCTCCATTTTTTGAGATTTAATAGTAAATAATTGTGACCACAATCTGGCTCTGCCTTCCACAAGGAAGTTATACTAAGATTGGTTTTTGAAATTTAATTATTTATTTTTCATTTTGACATAGGTAAAAGAAGGACTCTAGTTATGGGAAATGGAGAGTCAACTTATGAGTCTCATGATGATTTTTTCCAGCAACCCTATTCCTATGCTGGCAGTTCAGGGAATACTAGCTATCAAGAACCCTCTTCTTATGCTGAGAGTTCCGTGAATACTACATATCAACATAAGCAGCTACCCACATATATAGCTGACAATTTCAGTTCATTGGATCAGGTTTTCACTGCTACTTTTGCTCATTATTTAGAGAAAAGATAGTCAGTATCAATCTCACCTTGTTTCTCATACACTAGAATAGGAATCCACAATCAGGCACATAGGAAAAATTTAATTTATTAGACTGTATTATGGCATAACGGTATCTATAAGATGTTAATTAGTTGATCATTCGAATTCATTTATTGTATTAGGAAATCCCTTGAGCATTTTTTAGGTATGTCTAGATTACTAGTGTTGCAGACATAGTAATAGGATTGAATATGTGGAACCTACCCTAATAATAAATATGAATTTGTAGATAATCTTTTTTAGTTTGAGAATAAATATCAAAGAATATGGTTCCATTTGAAGAAGTTAAATATAGCCTGCACACACAGTGAAAGAAGCTGACCATATTACTTTTAGTTCAATTTGATAAGGGAACTAACTGTTGGTGAACTGGATTGACTGTGTCTGTGTTGATGTTCTGAATGTACTTAGCTTTAGCATGTTATATTTTAGGTTGTTTCTTCTCTGAGAGAAGCTGGTCTGGAATCTTCAAATTTAATACTTGGCATTGACTTCACCAAAAGCAATGAGTGGACAGGTTGTTACTTTTGAATGTGAAATTAACATTGTACATACATATAAGTATGAAGAATGCAGAAAAGTCATACCTTGATAATTGTAGGCAAGCATTCCTTCAACCACAAAAGCCTTCATTCTATTGGAAATACGCCTAATCCATATGAGCAAGCAATATCTATTATTGGTCGTACTCTCTCTTCATTTGATGAAGATAATCTGATACCATGTTTTGGATTTGGTGATGGTGAGTGACTGTTTCTGACTTACTTTAAGAGAAATGTTATCTGTTTTCTCTTCTATTGATTTCAGTCAATATACTTCTGTAGCTTCTACACATGATCAGAATGTGTTCAGCTTTTATCCTGATCATCACTATTGTCATGGTTTTGAGGAAGCACTTGCACGCTACAGAGAGATTGTTCCACACTTAAAATTGTCAGGTTTAATTATCTTCCTTGCAGACTCGATGTTACTATATTACAAGTATCTGTCACAAATATACTTGACGACATTGGACAGTAAGCCTACTATAGTTATGGGCTACAGAGATGCTTGTATATATTCACACACACACACAGACACACACACACACACACACACACACATATATATATATGATTTATGCATAAAGCTAAGCAAATTATGAGCTTAAAAATTAAAATGCCTAAGGAATCTGTTGAATTGGAAGGTTTTTAGGTAGGGAAAGAGGAAAAGAGAGAGATAAACTAAGAAATAATAAGACTCATATTGAATTGATGTAGTGACGATGTGATTACAAAAGACAACCCAATAGTCCTATTTATACTAAAAGTAGAATCCTAATCTTAATCAAATAGAGAATCAAATCATAAAATATAAATAAGAAATAAATCCTAAAAGATTATCTAGGATACTATAAGATATGCTAAGATATGAAAAGATATTATCAGATATTTATCTGATTTTCTAACACTCCCCCTCAAGCTAAAGCTTACTAAGCTTTAAGATTGTCATACGAAAACAATGCATATTCCCCCTCAAATTAAAATTTAAAATAAAAAACCGAGGTCCACGAAAATAATGGTTGGAAGGCAACTCAAGAATGTTGGAGAGGCCGGAGAGAGTTGCTGGAAAGATAACTTAGCAAGGTAGCTGGAATGATCATTAGCCTGACAGAAATTTCTTGGCAAGAAATCTAGCAGCAAGGTCCGAACTTCTCAAAACCGTATTTGGAAGCTTCAACAACAATATCGGAGACCCAAATTATTTCAAATTGAAATTAAGTGAGACAACTACTTCCGGGACTGAGACGAGGCCAGTGCATCTGGGACAAAGGGCTAAGGCTAGTGCATCTGGGAAAAAGACGGGCCAATGCATCTAGGAAAAGAGTCGGGCCATAGCATCTGGGACAATGAGTTGGGCTAGTGTGAGTCATAGCCAACATAAGTCAATTATCGACGGAAATAGAAGTCACGACTAAGATGATTCATATGTGGGAAAAGAGTCACCACCGGAATGATCGTCGGTGGGAATAAAAGTCACCACTAATATGATTCATCCATGGGAAAGGGGGTTACCACCGGAATGATCGTCGGTGGGAAGAGAAGCCACATTGGTATGATGGGGAGTCCTTAGGAGTATCTGAGGAGCTAGAACTAGCCATGGGTCAGAACACAAATAAGGAGAGAAAAGGATTTATTTTTTTTTTGTATGGCTAAGAAGATGATTAGAGTTCCTTCATACTTATCGGAACTCCACAGCGGAATAGTGACGGGACAGGTCACGGAGGATGGTACCTTTGTCTGGCTCTAGATACCATGTTGAATTGGAAGGTTTTTAGGTAGGGAAAGAGGAAAAGAGAGAGATAAACTAAGAAATAATAAGACTCATATTGAATTGATGTAGTGACGATGTGATTACAAAAGACAACCCAATAGTCCTATTTATACTAAAAGTAGAATCCTAATCTTAATCAAATAGAGAATCAAATCATAAAATATAAATAAGAAATAAATCCTAAAAGATTATCTAGGATACTATAAGATATGCTAAGATATGAAAAGATATTATCAGATATTTATCTGATTTTCTAACAGAATCCAATCCTTGCTAAGATGAAGACTGAAGTTCAGATACGGGTTCTTTATATGTTTGATGCTATGCTGATTGGACACTTCACTTTTGGCTAACATAAACTGGAGGAGCTCTTGGACTTCAGTTTATTACCTGTAAATCCTTTCTCTTATTTCTAATTGAGAGTCTTCTTAAAATTTAGCACTGGCAATTTTTTTTAGGAATGCCAAAGAGCTCCATAAGGTTAAGGTTTTTGTTTGGATAGTAGTACATAATATTATTAACATTAATTCATTGTGCCACTGGAGTTTTGAAACAAATACTCATATCTAGTTTTGAAGTAGCTTGGTAGTTATAAAGTGATTTGTTTTGCTGTTTGGTAAAATTGAATCTGTCCACCTGTTTTGTTGGTCTTCATTTCTATCCAGTATGGAGGTTTAGGGAGGAGAAAGGATGCTCGATTGTGGTTCATTTGGTTGGAGAGAAATTCTAAAGCCTTTAGCCCTCTTAGCCTACTCATCTTTTGTGGCAATGGCTTGTTTTTAGCCTTCTTTTAGGGTTCAGCTCATGGGTTTTTGCTGAGTTTCCTTGTCATCACAGAGGGACTAGATTGCCTCTTTAAGCTGATCTATCTACTGTGTTTCCCCTTTTGTTGCTGTTTTCTTTTCTTGTTTTTAGGGGTCCTCCTACATTGTGATCCTGTTTTCCCTTGATGAATTCTTCTTTTATTTCAAAAAGGAAAAAAAAGAAAAAGCATAGGAAAGATTGCTTAGGTATCCAGGCAATGATATAAGATTTAATCTGACAGTTCCTTCCTTATCCATAGGTCCAACTTCATTTGCCCCTGTAATCGATGCAGCAATTGACATTGTTGAGAGAAGCAATGGTCAATATCATGTTCTTGTCATTATTGCTGATGGACAGGTTTTATCTATTTACTTTATCCCATTCTTTTCTCTTCATGGAATGACTTAACTGTCTTTTCCTAATCCGCTTCTGTTTCCGGAAAATCTTGTTTGTTTATAGGTTACTAGAAATTCAGATACACCACATGGAAAGCTGAGTCCACAAGAACAAGCAACTATTAATTCTATTGTTGCTGCAAGGTAAGCAATTTCTTTTGTAGTTTTTTGCTATTGATCATGGTATCTGTTATCTGTCTTTAATGTGGAGCTATTCTGATTGTCAGTCACTATCCTCTCTCAATTATTTTGGTTGGAGTTGGAGATGGACCATGGGATGAAATGCAGCATTTTGATGATCGCATCACTCAACGCTTATTTGACAACTTTCAGGTACTTAACAGATGTATGAATAAGTATGCATATATTTTCCCTGAGTTTGTAATTAGTGTTGTTATTGTTGTTGAAATTTTAGGAATTCCATGGAATAGGGAAAAACATGTTTCACCAATAAGAATCTTAATAATTGTTATACATGACACTGATCTTATACCCTTATTTATGCTAATAATCTAGGTCAAGTACAAGTACGATACAACTAATACAAGCCCTGCCCAATAATGACACTCACAGTGTATTGACACAATATAACTGAAACTACACACTCTTTAACATAGGATATCTGAAACTTCCCCTCAAGATGAAGGAAAAACACAGAAACTCACTTAACTGAACATAATGGACTCCATTACGGCTTGTAATGGGCTTCAGAAACAAGATTTGAACTACGATACAAACTAAAAAGAACTGGCAGCATGCACTGCTTGAGAGACAACACAGCAACAGCCTGAAAAACCAGCACTGCCGGAAAGAGTTTGATAGGGACTGGGGTATTATGGGATGTCTAAGTCCCACATTGAGTAATGAGTAGTATGGGGTGCTCGGTGGAGTACTTAAGTGGCTCGGTACTCCCCCTTAATGGCTAGCTTTAAAGGAAGGGTTCCCAAGTACTTGGGTGCTTATTAGAGTCACACTGATAACGGGTGCGTTTGATTTGCAAAAGGTATCAGGACAGCACAGGACAAATCCTTAAGTCACAGGACAATTCTTTGTCTTGTACATTGTTTGATGGATAATGGACAGCACAAACAAAATAATATTAAATTTATCGGAATACCCTTTATAATATATATATTATATTATTTAATATATAAATATAGACAATAGAGAGAGAGAGGAGAGAGTGAGAGAGGGGAGAGAGAGAGAAAGAGAGAGAGAGGGGAGAGAGAAAGAGAGAGGAGAGGGGAGAGAGAAAGAGAGAGAGGAGAGAGAGGGAGGGAGAGAGAGAAGAGAGAGTGAGAGAGGGGAGAGAGAGTGAGAGAGGGGAGAGAGAGAGAGAGAGAGAGGAGAGGGGAGAGAGAAAGAGAGAGAGGGGAGAGAGAGAAAGAGAGAGAGGAGAGAGAGAGGGGGGAGAGAGGGGGGAGAGAGAGAGAGAGAGAGAAGAGAGATGTAAGGATAATTTTGTCTTTTGTTAGTCTGTCCATGGGACAAAAAGTTGTCCTATGGTTTGGTGGGGGACAAAATTCTGGGTTTTTGTCCTGTCCCTCACCCCATTTTTTGTCCTGTCTCCTGACCACTTTTCAAATCAAACAGGGGACAAAAATTTTTGTGCTGTCCAGTCCCCTGAATTTTTGCAAATCAAACGCACGGGAAATATGGATGGACAAGGAAGGGAAAAACATGACAGGGAAGACGTACATTGGTAATAGATAGGCACCACCAGAAAGAATGTCTACTACGTTTTTTTCTTTCTTTTTGTTGCCCCCTTTCCAGTCTTCCATATTTTAGAATAACAATCTTAGTTCTGATATTATTAGTTTTTTTTAATACTTTAAAATTTACTAGTGATATGAAGCTACTTTGTGTTCCTTTTTGCACCTTCAGTTTGTGAACTTCACAAAGATCATGTCTGAGAACAAAGAGGCATCAAAGAAGGAAGCAGCATTTGCACTTGCTGCACTAATGGAAATTCCAATTCAGTACCGAGCAGCCCAAAATCTACAAGTTGCTACGTAAGTCATGAACTACAAGTATGGTAATTCTAAATTATATGAAAGGATAACTGGCTCAAATTCTTCGATGCAGTGGACAATCAATACGTTATGAACGTAAGAGGCCTCTCCCTCCACCTACAGGAGTAATTGATCATGACAATGCAGTCCTAGCAGTTCCAAGCATGACAAATTTTGAATCATTTGAGCCAACAGCTCCAGCTGCAACAGAATCAGTATGTTACCCCTGTGCCCCACTCTGATGTCTTTCTCCTGCTTTATATTCATTCTAATTTCTAAGATCACATAATCTTTATGAGATAAATGTCTTTCACTTGTTCTAGGTATGCCCTGTTTGCCTAACCAATCCGAAGGACATGGCTTTTGGATGTGGTCATACAGTAAGTCTGTTTAATGAACTTATTCTTGTTAAAACTTATGTTAAAGTGCCCTAGACATTATTAAGCTCTCTCTGTGTGACTGTGAATGATAAATCTAAAATGGAATTTAGGTTATAATTTTCAAATTTGAGGAACTTTTACTTTTGTATTAGTGATGACAGTTTAAAGAAAAAATGAAAAAGATGGTTTTTCCTTGCATTAGATCAATTATGCAACATTTCAACATCGACACGTCATGTGATTTTTCGGAAAGGGTCTTGTTAACCAGTGTCCTGGTTAAGGAATCCAAAAGAAGCAAGGTGTTATAGGAAAACTAAATATACCACTTTTCACTATAATAAATACATCACTTTGAACATAAACTTGCTTTTTTTTAATTCCTTGGCCAATGTCCTAAATGGTTAACATTCTCCTTTCGGAAGGGTCTTGCTAATCCAAAAGAAACAAGGTTTTATAGGGGGGAAAACATGTCAACATCTAAAAGAATTGTTATTACAAAGTAAAAAAAATGGCAGGAAAATGCATTCTATTTTCACCTAGCATGTAGACTTACTGTGCAAAGAGGGATAATGGATGTATAACTTGCGTTGAAAAATGAGTCTTATTTATTTGCACTTTGTTTTTTATAGACTTGCAAGGAGTGTGGCGTGACATTGTCTTCATGCCCTATGTGCCGGCAGCAAATTACAACTCGCCTTAGACTTTACACTTGAGTTGGAGATTGCTTAGCTGCTAGTTTATGCTTTCTTATATTGCCGCTATTGCCTATATTCATAATGGATGTATATTGGCCACCCTTTGTAAAATTTATTAACATTTCAGATAATAAAAAATATAAAATAAAAATGTACAGAAAGGTTGGGATTTATAGTTTTTGTGTTTAAACAAAAATGTTCATTGAATTTGGAAGTGTTAGATGATGATTATTATTACTATTTCGATGGAAAAAAGTTTAAGACTAAGGAAAGTTCTCTCTATTTCAACCCCAGACAATCAACAAGAATTTATAATCGAAGTGCAAATGTACCAACAAAGAACCCAGGATTCAACAGTATTAGGAGTATGAGTCAAACATGTTTTCATTTAAAACATGAGTAATGGAAAGGATACCCATATATATATATATATATATATATATAGGATTGATATGTTGATTTTGGTGGAGATCCACGGTGACATTAAAGCGGGGGTATTTTCACTAATCAATCAGGGAAGAAATTGGAAATGGTAGCAAAAAAAGGTAAAAAAAAAAAAAAAAATAGGGAGAAGAGAAAACGCAGACATTTCATTAAAAAGATACAACAAATTAACAAACAGCACAACAAATCAAATCAAATAACAAAACAAATAAAAACGAAGAAGAGGGAGAGGGAGAGAGTGTGCCGAAAAGTGAGAATGGTGGTTTTATTTATTCTACATGGGCGGGCGGAATATTTTACAAGAACATAGTGGAAGGCAAAGTTAAAAGCATAAACCTAGAGACTAAAATCATACATAGAGTGAAAATGATGAAATGTATCAGTTCTTGGAGGAGGGGGAACCCTTGAAGATATCTTTAAGAATGGTGTTCTTGATATGTGATCTTGAGGGCGGAACGTTGCTGAATGAACCTGTAGGGTTTGAGATCCCTTGGCCTTGAACCGATACTTGTCCACCGCCCTTGCTACTCATACTTGCTCCTCCACTGTTGCCAAAACAACTGAACCAGATCTCTCAGCTATATCCTCAACAGCAGATTATATACACAAAGTAAAAGTTACCACCTTTGCTGCTTCTACTTTTTACTGTGGGAATCCTTGGCGGTAGGAATTTTAGGATAAGATCGTGAGAGGATAGGGAGAGGGGCCTACTATAAAGAAAACGTCAAGCTTTCATGACTTATCAGTCCATTGGCCACACTACAATACAAACACAAGTCGGGGGCTGCGACATAGGCAAAATATGCACGCCTAAGACGCCTTTGTGTGCAGACAGCGCATATTTCATGCTGACGAATAAGGGTGACTACATTAGTGACGTATAGACCGAATAATTTTTGGAATATTCTATTGCATGTGTTTATTAAAAGAATAACCATTTTACTGAAAAGTGAAAACTAAAGGGTGTTTATTTTTTTTTGGAGTGCTTGCCCACCACAGCTGTCTTCTTCTATGCTTGCGGATGCTCTAGGTATTTTACACCTTAGAATTTAGTTTCCTGTTTTGCTGTGTTTTCTCTTTCTGCCTGATAAAAAAAAAAAAAACAAAGGGTGTTTATTTTTTAATTCTTAACTGTCTTCAGGTTGACTAATAAAAATACCTTAGAATTAGTAAAGTGATATACATGACTATTACTTTCCTTTCATAATATTTGTCATATTAATAAGATATTTTACAAAATAAAAAATAAATTAATTACTTTTTAACTTTATCTTTAGTACCATCACTGAATAAAATAAGAATGCATTAATGGAACCAGAAAGTAATTCAGACAAGTGTAATTTTAATTTTTTTTAAAAAAAATGAGAATATTTAATATATTTAACAAGAGTTAATTTTTTTATTTTTTTTTTGATAAGACAAAGTTTAAGTGAGTTGGATCCGGGGGTTCACCAGGGTCAGGGCAGGCCTCACGGATCAAAGGGTGTTTATAGAGGTACTTACAGATTACTCACCAATGAAATCCTATCTTATTTCCCCAAATTGGAAAAAGAAAATAGATAGATGGGATAGATTGAGATGGAGTAAACGCAATTGTTTTCCATTTCGTTCCTTTTGGTTCTACCTTAGTAATATTTTAGATCCCAACGTCAACAATGAATGATTCAATTATCCATTTGACACTCCTACTTAAAAATAGACTCTCGTTGACAAGTGTCCTAAGGACATTGGTTAACGAATACACAAAATAAAAGTTTGTATTGCAAAATTAAGTAAAATATTTTTCGATATGCTAA
Organism: Echinosophora koreensis; assembly: GCA_035048595.1. NCBI lineage: Eukaryota > Viridiplantae > Streptophyta > Magnoliopsida > Fabales > Fabaceae > Echinosophora > Echinosophora koreensis. The sequence goes on from JAPCYP010000008.1 coordinate 1,025,626, forward strand.
ATACATTATTTTTTATACAAAAATTTCATTATTGATTCCTTAACATCTATATAATAATAAGATTGAAGAGTTGTTTGTACAGTACATCTGACATGGTAATGCAACCATGATTTAAGGAGTTTAATTATTTTTAATCCATTATTTATTTCTGATTTTTTTTATTATAATTGGTTCTTTTATCGTATTATTTGCGTAATTGGCTTGAGGTGCATTAAATGAGATTAGACATTGCCATCAGCACACCTTGTTAGCCATCATTACCAAACATTGTCAGTCATCATTACCAAAAACTTGAAGTGCGTGGGGAGGGTGAGACGTTAACAGGGAACAGGATCCTCTCCAGTGAATGGAGAGGTCCATTATGAGAGAGATAGAGACATTAAATAAAATAATATTATTTTCTAAATAATATTATTTTATTTAATGTGTCCCTCTCTCACCTACTGGACAGTTCCAGTAAATGGAGAGGAACCGAATCCCGTTAACAGGGGAGTGGAGGGGAGGAGTATGTGGGGAGGGTGAAGGGGTTGGGTTACTAAGATATCATCATATTTATTATTAAAAAAATGTAATTGTGTAATTATTTTTATAATATATTTAATTATTAAATATTTAAATAAAAATAATATATTATATTTTTAATTAGGGCATTTATGTCATTTTTCATAGTCATCATCATTTTTTTTTTTAAATGTCTCGACTTCTTCCTTTTCATTTCCTCATACCAAACAAGTCTTAAAATTCAGTCTATTTCTCACCATCTTATCTCTTCTCATCTTCTATCTTTCAATCTTCTCCCTTCTTATTTTTTCTTCCATACCAAACAAAGCATTAGTGTATGTATCACTGGAGTAAAGAATTAATGGGTTGCTTAAATATGATGTGACACAATGGGGTCTACAGTAGGGTTCATTTAATAAACCAAGTGGGTTGCTTATCAAGATAGCATTGGATAAGTGTTATCAAGATAATATTTAAACATCTTTCTAAAAATGGTTAATTTGACGGAGTAAAACCGATAAATAAATCAAATAGATTTTTCAGAGGGAAGAAAATAATAATATGTTGGAAAATATATTTTCTAAAAAAGATTGACTTGCACAGAAAAAGGAGAGAAGGAGATCAAATATATTTTTAAGAAAAAAAATTAATATGATAGACACATTTTTTTTTAAATAGTTAACTTGAAATGAAAGGGTTAACTATGCCTCGGTTTTCTGGGTTCTCTCTCGAAGGATGAGGGTGCAATCTTCGCCACAACTTTGTGGTGCTCGTGGCGGGCGAGGAATGAAACTTTATGGGAGCAGAAAGACTGTCCACCTTCTTCTCTTTGCCACCGTGTTCTTGCCACCTTACAGGACTGGAACCAAGCTTGTGAGCTGGTTGATCTCTCGGTCTCGCCTGACCCTCACCAGCCTCTACTCTTGTGGTTGCCTCCGCCAGATGGAACGGTGTCTTGCTGTGTTGATGCCTCTTTTGTCCCTGGCTCGGGTAGGACCGATTGGGGTATGTGTCTCTGAAACAGTGATGGCGTGTTTCTTGCGGCCAGGTCTGCATGGTGCGCTCCCTGCATGCCTGTCTCAGAGGGTGAAGCTATGGGGTTTTGGCATGTTCTGCTTTGGGTGCAGAATCTTGGTCTGTCAGACGTGGTTTTTGAGCTGGACTGCAAAAGTGTTGTTGATGGTGTTTTGTATCCTAGGCCAGACTCAACTGAGTTTGGCAATATTGTCAGTGAATGCTCTAGGATCTTTTCTTTTTTTCCAAACTTTAGGGTAAAGTTTATTCAAAAGCAAGCAAATAGGGTTGCTCATGTTCTTGCTAGAGAAGCCCTATCTAAGTCTAGCCTTCATTTTTATCATTCTATTCCCATTTGTATTGCTCCTTTGATTTCCAATGAAATGAAGCAAGTTGGTTTCTCTCAAAAAAAAAAAAACTTGAAATGAAGAGAAAAGAGAAGAAACAATTCAATAGATTTTTCAAGGGAAAAATATGATAGATATAATATGATAGATATAATACAATGCAACTTTTTAAAATGTTTTTTTAAAAATGGTTAATTTAACGTAGTAAAACTGGTTAATAAATCAAATAGATTTTTCAGAAGGAAGAATGTAACCCAGGAGGTGACCCATCCCAGAATTGCTCCAAGTAACTGTGGAGTTCTTAAGGGATGGGCTTCCGAAAAGAAGATGCATATTGTTGGTATAGGTAGTACCAATCAATTCATACAAGTCATCCTCAACTGTATAGTCTCATACCTACACAGTCTCAGGATCCCTCTCATTCTGGTGTGTAATCGGTTCATTCATGTGTCCCTCCGCCTAGAAGCCTGCCAGGAGCTGCTCCTTGTCCGTGCCTTCTTGCACCGGCGACCACTCCCCGTCCTCGTCAGCCCTGGGTGTCACATGCCCACCAGTTTTCGCTTGGTTCGTCCCCGAACCACACCGTACTAGGAGAGGTGTCGCTCTGGTAGCTCTGATACCATTTGAAACATCCATGGCTGCTCTATGGATTGACGATTGACCCCACAAACCAACACTGGTCTTTTCAGCGTATCCTCACTCACACGCTTCCCGGGAAAACTTCCCAGGAGGTCACCCATCCCAGAATTGCTCCAAGTCAAGCACGCTTAACTGTGGAGTTCTTAAGTGATGGGCTCCCGAAAAGAAGATGCATCTTGTTGGTATAGGTAGTACCAATCAATTCATATAAGTCATCCTCAACTGTATAGTCCCATACCTACACAGTCTCAGGATCCCTCTCATTCCGGTGTGTAATCGGTTCATTCATGTTTCCCTCCGCCTAGAAGCCTGCCAGGAGCCGCTCCCTGTCCGTGCCTTCTTGCACCGACGATCACTCCCCATCCTCGTCAGCCCCGGGTGTCACAAATAATAATGTTGAATAAATATATTTTCTAAAAAAAGATTGACTTGCACAGAAAAAAGAGAAAAAGAAATCAATTTTAAGAAAGAAATAAAATTAACATGATAGACACATATATATATTTTTAAAAATAGTTAACTTAAAATGAAAGAGAAAAGAGAAGAAACAATTGAATATATTTTTTTAAAAAATTTCTCTCAACTTCTTCCATTTCATTTTCTCACATATTTTTCTCATACAAAACAAGTCTTAAAATCCAGTCTTTTTCTCACCATCTTATCTCTTCTCATCTTTTATCTTTCCATCTTCTTTGAGTTACTTAAATATGATGCTACACAATGGGGTTCACAGTAGGGTTCACTCAATAAACCAGAGTAGGTTTCTTATCAAGATAACATTGGAACATCTTTCTAAAAATGGTTAATTTGATGGAGTAAAACTGATAAATAAATCAAATAGATTTTTCAGAGGGAAGAAAATAATAATATGTTGGATAAATATATTTTCTAAAAAAGATTAAATTGCACAGAAAAAGGAGAGAAGGAAATCAAATAGATTTTTTTACAAAAATAATAATATGATAGACACTCCTTTTTTTAAAAAAAAATGAGAAGAAACAATTCAATAGATTTTTCAAGGGGAAAAATATGATAGATATAATACAATGCAATTTTTAAATATTTTTTAAAAAAATGGTTAATTTAACATAGTAAAACTGATAAATAAATCAAATAGATTTTTCAAAAGGAAGAAAATAATAATATGTTAAATAAATATGTTTTCTAAAAAAAAGATTGACTTGCACAGAAAAAAGAGAAAAAGAAATCAATTTTAAGAAAGAAAGAAAATTAATATGTTAGACACATATTTTTTTTTTAAAATAGTTTACTTGAAATGAAAGAGAAAAGAGAAGAAAAAATTGAATATATTTTTCAAGGGGAAAATATACCTGTGACATAATACAATGCAATTAATTGAGGTGGCATTTCATATAAGATATGGTTCCAGATTCTCGAAAAAAGTGAGATGATAATAAATTTTTTTTTTCTTCATGTTTTGTATGAGAGATGAAAAGTCTGACTTTGACATAAAACTTGCCCGTAAATAAATTTTTCACATGAAGGCACTAAATTTTATTTGCATGTTTGATATTGGGGAAAAAAAAATTACACGGAAGGATGTTATCAGGAATGTAGTTAATATTGCCTAAATAAAAGGATGTAGTTAATATAAACTTTTTCAAAAGTAAACGCGATAAAAATTGCAAATATTTCAACCACCATTTAAATCTTAAAATACTATTGTTATTTGTGTAAAATACAATCGTATTAGAAAAATTAAAATTTTTTTTTTTGGCATTTTTTTGTTTAAAAATGTATAAACTATTACACTTAAAATTTGTCAATTTATAATCCTGATACACCACGTGCTGTGACACCCTTCTACCCAGCACGTTATAAGGCAAATAAAATAAATAATTTAAAATAAAAACATGCAATTATTGAATAAGTTCACAAACAATTGTCCATGAGTAGAAAAGTCCCACATGAACCAGTTACAACGCGGAAAATAAACCAAGTTCATAAATGATAAAACATGAAGAAATAACTACCCAACCCCGATGTCACAACTCAGAGCTGGTATAACCGTTCCGGACAATTACATCCTCGGAATACAAAAGGAACAACTAAACATAAACAGGCCCTAACTATGAGTGGCGGCTCCTCAGAGTCACTCCTCTCCGGGCTGCTCGTCATCCTCTGCAAATGCCGATCAGGCCAAACACAAACAATACAAGGAGTAAGATTCATGTAAACATATATACAGCAGGGGAATAGTACGCAAGGTAAACATACACATAAGCATACATCAACATCCAACAGTATCATAACAACCGAGTATGCTATGCTATGCAATGCATCAACTACTCCGCTACTCCAACTATGCATGTGCATCCAAACTAACTCAGGATGAACGACTTTGGAGTTACATATCCGTATTGGCCATAAAAGCACCAACACCGGCAGTTCACCAAACCTTGGGTGAACCCCATGGATAGCCAACGCATCAAACCGTGGATGCCTCATCACGGGGGGCCTCGGTCACCAAACCTTGGGTGACCTACCGTGGATGGCCAGATCACCGTACTCTCGGGCGATCTCCCCTTTGTCGAACCTCCCCCCATCAACAACTCCAATGCTCTATGCAAATGGCACAACAACAAACAATCTCAACCACCTCCTTGCTTGGGCCATGAAGCTCCCAAGACTTCAACATCAACGTTTAACGTAACCTTAGACCCAAACCGTGGGGTCAAGGTTCCCTTGACCAATAAGCACCAAGGTTCAACTCAACATGCTTGGGTCTAAAAGCACCAAAGACTTCAACTTAACAACGTGCGGTAACCCAACGGATACCGACTTAACACCTTGTTATCTTAATTATCTTATATAATTAATAACTAGGTTGTCTAATCTTTATCTTTGATTGTTTATCTCAACTTATCATCATAGGGGAATGAGGTTTAAAACCCCTTAAATCCTTTAATTGTATCACTATCCAGGAGGGGTCAGCACGGTCGTGCTTGGACACGTGAGGGCGTGCTGCCCTTTTAAGTGAAGCACGGTCGTGCTTCACCCTTAGCACGGTCGTGCCGTTTGACCTGTACGGCCGTGCTGAACAGCACGGCCATTTTCCAGAATTTAAATGGGAGCACGGTCGTGCTCCCTGTTCAGCACGGTCGTGCTCATCGCGCGACAGTGCTGTTCTGGGCAGGGTTTCAACACAGACTTTCAACCAATTATGTTAGGGATTAATTCTCTTAACTTAACACGTTTTTACACCTAATTAATCAGTTAACATGTTTTATCAATCAACCATCATCGTAACAGTCCAAACAGTAACAACATCGTTAAATCATAACATCAATCATCATCTCATATTAATAACTAACATGTCCATAACATACATATAGCATCGCAATCAACCAGATATAGCATGTTATTGATGGAAACAGTAATCAACATATAAATCATACAACATACAGTGACACCGGGGTCATGGGGACCCCGTTACCTTACACTACCCACTACCTAATGAATACAATCCCACTTCTCCCCATACCTGGATTGAAGGTAGCTCTATCAACCAACGTATGCTCCTAACTGCAACCGGTTCCTTCCCAAACAGCTTAACCCAAAGAACCTTAAACAATAGAACATAACCAGATTAGTTTCCTACTCAAAACAAAGAAGGAAACCACAAGGGGAAGGGAAACCATTACCTCCAGACCAAGGTAGAACCACTAGTCTCCCTAAACTGCTTCCAATAATCCCCAACAATGAAGAACGAAGAGGAAGCAGTGCGGAAACATGCTCTGGCCGCAACTACGGCTGCTGCAACTCACAAAAGTAGGGTTATACGTAACCCTCGGGTTCTGCTCACGTTTATAACGTCCGGACCTGAGCACGGTCGTGCTTAGCATGGAGCACGGTCGTGCTCCACTTAGCGTCAGCGAGATGCGGTCCACGCATTGAGCACGGGCGTGCTCACTATTGAGCACGGGCTTGCTGGCTGATAGCACGAGCGTGCTCATGTACCAGAAAGGGATATTTAAGCTAAAATCCCACTTAGCCCTTAACCAACATTTTAAAAATAAATAAAACTAGCTTAATAAAACATTTTACGAAAAACGGGGTGTTACACGTGCATTGTCCCTGTGAAGTTGTCTGGGATGCAGTAATGTCAACTCTTTTGTTAGAATGTGATACTATCCTCGATGCATTAAGACTAAAACCTTTGAGTATGTTGTTAATACCTTTTGACTATAAAACCTTTGAGTATGTTGTTAATACCTTTTGACTATCCTTATGGTTTTTTAAATTTATTTATATAAGTTGTATGTTGTGACATCTATTTTCTTGCATTGATTTTCTGAGTTTTTCAATATTGCTACTATTTTTTTAAGACAATGTATCCTAAGGGTTATTTATCCAACAATTTATCCGTGTATTGATTTAAATGTCATTTATATTTAACTTCAAATCCAATAAAATACAGGTTTTGTATTATTCGTTCTCACTCATTTGTTAAATTTGTATTATGTCAACTATATTTCTCAACAACGGAGTATTATTTGTTGATTATAAGTTTTTATATATGTAATAGGAAGGAATAAATAGAAATATTAGAATAATATGAATTATTATTTTTCAAAATTTATAAAGGTTATATAAAATTGTGATCCATCATTATGTAACCTTTTAAAATTGTAAATTATCAATGTTTTTTCTCTATTATGGAAAACTAAACAGTTATATTATTAATGGAGAAATTAAAACACCGATAGTATAAAGTTGTATCCACTACCAGTTTTAAAAAAATTTATAGTGATATTTGCTAATATTTTGATAGGTATGCTTTTAGCTGCATTAAAAAATGACTCAATGACTTGGTTACCTGAGCAGGGTAGTCTAGCTGTAATCGCAACATTAAAAAAAATGTCAACTAAGAAATGTTAGAATGAGGTAGTTTTTAGTAATTTAGAAATAGAAATAATAATAATAATATATTATTATTATTATTATTATTGTTATTATTATTATTTTATAAAACATGAAAACCATTTTTTATAATCTGTGATAAACATATCCTTATTGTGTCTCTTTTACAAAATGCAATTTTCTATCTCCATTATCTTACTATATCAAATAAAGATTCTGTTTTTATTAACCATTAACAACAAATGATTTTAATGGGAAATTTACCCGTGCATTGCACGGGTATATAACACTAGTAACATACTAATTACTAATATTTGCTAATCAAAAAAAAAAAAACAATGTCTTAAGGATATTTGTTAGCATTCTTCTTAAAAATATAGATATGAGAGATTCTTGCACACTTCTTTAAGAACAATGTATTAATGTATTAATTTAAAAAAATGTAATATATGTCATGAACTAAAAAAATTGACGATTGTAAAAATTTCCAGAATAACACTCAATGCGTATTTTTGAATTTCTCCAAACATAGCTAAAAGCTATTTTAATGGATAAACATCATACACACATACGTGTACTATGTGGCCAGGCCAGGTAGTTAAGTTCAGGACATTGGGCCAGGTCATCGGGCCCAATTTTGTATAGTCGGGTTATTTGGACAAGCTTCTTAACGAAGCTCCAAACGGATAACGAAGGAAAACGGCATTGAACAACTAAGCACGGTGCTTACACTGCTGGAGTGGATAACAATGCTACGGCACTTAATTCACCGCGAAAATCACAGTAGCTAGCGTAGCACCACCAGCACGAACGATTGCAGTTGCACCGTTAAAGAAAATATAATTATTATTTATTATTTATCAGAAAATTTTGCTGAGAACCAAATCCAAATGCTAGAATGGCAACGACGCTCTTCACTCTCTATCTCTGTCGTAATTTCCGCACATCACTCTTTTCCACTTCACACGTTTCCACTCTTCGTGACGTCACTTTCCGACGCAAGTTTTCCCGCCGACTCTCCTTCTCCGTCTCCGCTTTCTCCCGCCGCTTCTCCGCCGTTGCGGCCGGTTCCACCTCCCGAGGTACGAGAATTTCGCTATTCACGCTTCTTTGGCGTCATAGTTGAAAATTGAAAATTGAAATTGTTTACTTGTTTGAAAATTTGCAGACTCGGATTATGAAATCGGAGCAGTGGACGAAAAATATGATGTGATTGTGGTTGGAGGAGGGCACGCAGGGTGCGAAGCCGCTCTTGCGTCTGCACGTTTGGGGGCAAGAACTCTTCTTCTTACGCTGAATATTGACCGGATTGCGTGGCAGGTGAAGAATCATCAATCACTGTTACAATTATTAATGAATCCATATAGTTTACATGCTGTTTCATTTTTTTTATTTTTTATTTTTCATGAAAAAGCTTCATTCAGTTTGTAAAACTCCACTTATTCACTGGCTGTAGCAATATTGCAATTTGCAGCATATATTGTCTTTTTTATATCAATATTCAGTTTTTTTTAATTATATTTGTTATATATATATATATATGTGTGTGTGTGTCTGTGTGTGTGTGTGTGTGTGTGTTTGCAATTTCTCATGCACATGAGACATGATGTGTGGTTCTACTTCTATCCCAAGAGTTGAAGTGTTTCTAACTGAGTGAAGTTCGTGCAGCCTTGCAATCCAGCAGTCGGTGGGCCTGCAAAGTCCCAACTGGTTCACGAGGTAGATGCGCTAGGTGGCGAAATAGGGAAGATTGCTGATAGGTAATGTGAAAGACTCATACAGCTCTTTATCATCTTGATTCCCCTAGATTTTGTGGTTGCAGTTCAGTATGATCATTAGATGGTAACTGGCATCTTTGACATCACTGCCTCTCTTCCTTTCTGTTTTATATACATTTCTGTTGCCTCTCCTGCCCTATGCACCAGATGGGGTTTTAAATCTCACTGTCTGTGCTAGGCGCCAGATACCCTAGTTTAATCGAAACATAATTCCTTAGTGAATCAATTCCATCAAACTCCACCAACTAGCCTAATTCCTTAGGTCAAGTTACCAAATCTTGATGATTAAGCTCAATGGAATTTCTAATTTTCTAAGCACAACCACATTAACCAAATTAGGTTATTCCTAGCATAGAAGCGATACCAATGCTACAATGGAATTTCTAAGCTATAGAAGTGAACCCATAAAAAACACGTGAATGATGGCCAGGCATTCAGTAGCATTAAGAATAACAATTAATACATCAACAAGATAAATTGTTCATAAAATTACTAAGAATTCAATAAAATTTCATCAAGTCATGGATTACATCAAAACCCTGGCTAAAAGGGATTTCCCAAGACATGTTAAACCCTAAAACAATATAAAATAGAGAAAGAGAAGGGAAACTCCATAAAGAGGAAGGTAAGTGAGCAATTTGAACTCCTCATTCTCCTCCATATCCAAGAAGAATGCCTGAATTAGGTCAGGAAAGAGTGGATCTCAAATTTGGGGCTGGGATACTCTCCAAAATGGGTAAAAATGACTTAAATATGCGTCAAAAATCATGGTGAACGCCCAATGCAGACTTGCTATCCCTTTTTTGGATAAAAAAATTGTTGCCTCTAATTACACCTAAATTTCAGAATACACTGAAGTAGATAAAGTAGCAACAGTCAGTTAAAATACAACTTTGATGTAAATAAAAAGCTGGTGATGGTTTAATTAACAATCATTGAGTCTTCTTAGTTAACACTGCATGGCTCAGATCATGCATTAGCCTCAGGTTTCTAAAGAAGGTCACTTGTGTATTATTATGTCATTTTAGTGATCTAGTTGGTCCCACTCCCATGAATTAACAGGATTGTTCTTCTTGTTCCAGTGGCCACCATATAAAATTTGATAAAGGTCCTTGTATTTTTCCCAACTTCTGCTTCTTTTATATCACTATTTTAGATATTTACTTTTGCTTCTGGTGCAACTCTGCTATCTTCTAGATTCCTGAGTTGATTCGTTTGATAGTTGATAGGATATTGGACCCAGCCCAAATACTAAGAAAGAGTGGGAGAGCATGTAATGTAACGGTGAAGGGAAAATTTAGTCAGGTGAGAGAGAATGCATCCGTTTAAAGAGGGGAATAGGGAGACGTGGGGGGTATGCAAAATTGTATTTGGTTTTCGGCTGAAAGGCTTGGGCTAGGGGCCTTCTCTCTTGGCTGGGAGCATCTTGCTCTTACATTTCTGTTTTCACCTTTCATTTGCTGTAATTCCTTTTAGTTTCAATCAGTAAACCAGCTTTTCCTTCACCTCTCTATCTTCCATTTCGTTTTCTGTATTTAAGATAGGAATAGTTCTTATCAATAATAAACTATATTTGTGACATATTGTAGTTTGAAGAGTGGTTTTCTTGGTTTTTGTTGCTCATATACATATTTATGTTTGTATTCAGATGTTACTTACAAAAACGTATTCTCAATGTCTCAAGAGGTCCTGCAGTTCGTGCATTACGTGCTCAGACTGATAAAAGGGAATATGCCTTGCAAATGAAAAGTGTAGTAGAAAGGCAAGTACATATCCATAATCTTTTCTCTATTCCTTTGTCTTTTTCAGTATCTATTTTTTCTGTACCCAGTTTTGCATCTGCTCTATGATAGGATCATTCAGTGGTGGAACACGAGCCAAAGTTTTGGGGGTGGAAAACATTTTAGATCAAGTTCTAACCACCTTGCGATTTTCCTTTCCAAATATTTTGTACATACCTACAATAGAGTTTTCCTTGTTTTATATGTTGCTTAAAGTTGAACCTTCTCGATCACGTAGTTGCATAAACATTTATATTAGCTTGCATAATTACCCTCGTTGTCCGTCATGAATGTAAGCAGTAAGTTGATAAAATACTTTCTATGTATTTGATAAGAGTAATCACCATATAATTTCAAGTTTGTAACAAGCAACAAGGCAAGTGGGAGGGTAGAAATTTGAACTCTTGGTCCCTGACCTCTTCAAGTCTACATTGGCACTGCCTGATCTTCTTTCACATGCTTTATGCATCTGCTCTTGTTTGTTACTTCCCATCATGATCTGTTTTGACTTTATATTTTGCAGCACTCCAAACCTTTCTATCCGAGAGGCTATGGTCACAGATATTTTACTGGGGAAGAATGATAATGTGGAAGGTGTTTGTACATTTTTTGGAATGAAGTTCTATGCTCCATCTGTTATTCTCACAACAGGAACTTTTATGAGTGGTAAAATTTGGGTTGGTAGAACTTCTATGCCTGCAGGAAGAGCTGGCGAGTCTGCTTCACATGGATTAACTGAGAACTTACAGCGACTTGGTTTTGAAACTGATCGGTTGAAAACTGGAACCCCAGCCCGTGTGGATATTCGCACTGTAGATTTCTCGGGATTAGAACCTCAGCATGGAGATGAAGAGGTTCTTCCATTTAAACCTATATGTAGGTTCATTAGATTCATTTTTGGTTCAGATCACTTTTATGGTTTGTGGTTTGCAAATGGTTTTGTCTAGACTGGTTGCAAGTGTTACTGTCAGCCACTAAAATGCCTTTGTAATTTGCTTTTGGAGAATTTTGTCCACAATTACATGGACAAATTCCCAGATGTTTCTAAAGTTTATTTTCTGATTGACTTTGTTGCTAATGCTATTTAGCATAGATAACAATGCTATAATTTTAGTTCTAGTAGCCCAACAATTTATGACACAATAGATAAAATATATTTTTGTTTTTCCTCCAGTGCTGGATGATAATTTTAACTACTAGTGGTCTGTAATTAGAAATTTTTCCTCTGTAATAAAAAAGGTGTTTCCTCAGTGTATTTTCGTTATTGACAGGTCGGCTGGTTTAGTTTTGATCCTGATGTCCATATTGAAAAAGAACAGATGTGCTGCTACCTGACTCGCACTACAAGCAGTACTCACCAGATAATAAGAGAGAACTTACATGAAACTCCCACCTATGGAGGATGGGTTGAAGCTAAAGGACCTAGATACTGCCCTTCTATCGAAGATAAGGTGTTTGAACAATATTAGCTTGTTAATTTTTTTTTTTTTAAATGTTAACTTGATGTTATTATATCAGTTTAATATTTACAGAGTTAACAATAGTTACTAATTCATCCATATTCAGAACCTTTTAGAAAAAGGTGTGATCTGAACAACCAAATCAACTATATTGGAACATTATTTTCTGATGTCATATGTTGTTTACATTTAGATTGTAAGATTCCAAGATAAAGAGTCCCATCAAATATTTCTTGAACCAGAGGGTCGAGATGTGCCTGACCTCTATGTGCAAGTAAGTTATATATTCACTTTTTCTTTCCTTCTCTGTAATCTGAATAAAGTTGTTTGTTTTTCTTTGTGTGTGAGAGGATGGGCGATGGGGTGGGGTTATTGAATCCACTAATATGGTGAAGGGTCATAAAGTAAATAAACAAACTGATATAATTTTGCAAAAATATAATAACAAAAATCAGTGTTCAGTAGAAAAAGTGGTTATAACAATTATATATACCTGTTTATGAGATTGTGATGCATGGAGTGTAGATCTATATAGAAGCTTCCCTATGTTGAAGTATGAGCAAGGTCCAAATTGTGTCATATCTTTGTTTAACGTTAATAAACTCTTAGATATTTCGAAGTATTACCAACTTTATGAAACAACATACATAGGCAGGAAAAATAGAGTTTGTTGTCTTGTCTGATACTCTGATGGAACAAGGATGTAAACAGGCTCATGGAAAAAAGATAATGTTGAACAAGTTTGTGTGTATGCATGCGCGCGTGCATTCTGAAGCTCAATGAAAGGTGAAATTAGGGTCACAAAATTTATAAAAATCGGGTCCTTCTTCTCTTTGCTATTTTTCAGTTTTGGAAGGGGGAAAATGGTGGCTTACATCACCTCCTTTATTCAGCTAGTATCTTCACTGGTGACAAAAAATACTTACTGCACCAATCATGCTTGGAAATTAGAAACTTCATGATCAAGTTAAATTTGAGTCCTGATTTGATTTCCATTTTAACTTTTTTTGGTTCATCGGTTCCTGATTAAAATTTTACTCCTTTTTAGTGTAATGTACACATGATTGTTGTTTTTAAGTTTAGTTTTTTCATGCGTTCATACTTTTTTTAATGTGAAATTAGTAGTCAGATAAACAGTAGAATTCCACTTGTAGAAGATTGAAATGTATATGGTTAACCTTTTATATCTTATAGGGGTTCTCGACAGGTTTGCCAGAGAGACTACAGTTACCTTTGCTGAGAACTTTGCCTGGACTCGAGAACTGTTCAATGTTGAGGCCTGCATATGCAGTGGAGTATGACTATTTACCTGCTCATCAATGCACTAGGTCTCTTATGACAAAGAAAATACAAGGATTGTTCTTCTCTGGTCAGATAAATGGAACTACAGGCTATGAAGAAGCTGCAGCACAGGTATTCTTTTAAAGTTAATCTGTGCTTATAAATCCAATGCTTTTTTTTTTTGTGTTGTGAATTTTGTCAGGGAGAACTAATTAAATTCTTGGCTATCTGGGGTTCCTGTTAATCTAGCAAGCTTTCTTCTCACAATTTACTGTTTTCTCCCTTTAGGGCATCATTACTGGGATCAATGCTGCTAGACATGCAGACAGTAAGCCACTCATTGTTCTTGAGAGGGAGAGCAGTTATATTGGAACATTAATTGATGATCTAGTTACCAAGGACCTGCGAGAGCCTTACCGTATGTTAACAAGGTATGCTCGCCAAAGTTACAACATTTCTGCTCTAAGATGCATGTGGGCTGCTTCATTTCTTTTTTAATTTCTTGACGATTATACCTCAACAAATTTATCTTCCTCATATTAGCCGCTCAGAGCATCGGTTACTCTTGAGGTCTGATAACGCTGATAGCCGTCTCACTCCTTTGGGTCGTGAAATTGGGTTGATAGATGATAGACGATGGAAACTGTACCAGGAGAAGCAGGCTCGGATTTCTGAGGAAAAGAAGCGATTGAAAAGTGTCAGGATTTCAGGTTTGTTTGTCTACACAAGATAATGCTGTATAAACATCCAAGTGTGTATACTTTGAAACCCATAAATTTTTCGCAATCTTCTATGCCTTATACTTCAGTGTTGTCAAATTGCCACCATGGTTTTATGGCATGGCGGATTTTGTGCCAGTCGCGATAGGCCGCAATGGCTATTATATCTGCCATGTTTCTGCCATAAGCCTCAATGCCATGTTTATATGGTGGATTTTTTGGCTGGCCACCATAATCCACCATCCGCCATTGATAACACTATACTTTCATGAAACATGTTACTCATGGATTTCAGTGGAAACTACTGATTTATGTAGTCTAGTAGGTAATCCACGCTAGTTTTAAGTAGAAATCTAAGCTGTTTGTGATTACTGTTTTTTATTATACATTCCCTTACCAAAATGTCTACCTTTTTTTTAATCTAGTAGAACTCCATTATTTTATTTATCCTCCAACCTTGTATTCTTTCATTCTAAATAAATCTTTCAATAAAATCTCAATGTTCTCAGCTGGAGGGGATTTGGCTGCTGAAGTTACTCATCTGTCTGGTCAGCCAGTGAAGGACGCTTCAACATTGGAAAGTCTTCTTAAAAAACCACATATACAGTATGGAGTTCTTGATAAGCATGGTTTCAGTAACAAAAACTTAACAAGAATGGAGAAAGAATGTGTTGAGATCGATATTAAGTACGAAGGTTTCATCTTGCGTCAGCAAAGCCAACTTCAACAGGTATCTGTTATACATGTCAACGAGAAAAGTCAATGCTTCTTTGCTGTGTCCATATCACTATCCTGAATCATTCCAATTTTTACACATTTTTGAATTCCAGAGGTGTATTCAATGTCAAGTCTCATTGATGTGTTGTATTATTACATGTAGTTGGTTACTCAACAACATAAACCACTTCCTGAAGACTTGGATTACTATGCAATGACAACTTTGTCTCTGGAAGCACGTGAAAAACTTTCGAAGGTTTGTGACATTTATGTTAATCAATATAGATATTTGGATCATTACAACTTAAAAGTAGGGATCGTACGAACTCATATGCATGCCTGGATCCACGAGTTTACTCTGCAAATTATAGTAATAATTGGGGGGCGGAGCGGGGCGAAGCAAAGCAATCACATATCATGGGAGCCAATAAATGGTTTATGACAATCCTTCTAAGTACTGGTCAATATACTATATTCAACTCGTAAAGTCATCTACGCCAAAGTGTTGATCTTTTCTGCATTTACTTAGGACGTGTGCTACATGGTTATTCTAATGTCTAATCTATTGTGAATTATGAACGGTCAGTCCAGTGCACCCAACCTACTGGATGGATGTGGCAGAGAAACAAAAATTGCACCGTGGAATTAAAGTTAAATATCAGTTGTTTTGTGTAATAGATAGGTGCATTTTACACTCTGTAGCTGCAATTTATTTTCCATCCAGGACGTGACCACAATAAGTTCTTTCAATGCTTTCAGGTTAGGCCACAAACCATTGGTCAGGCAAGCAGAGTAGGTGGGGTGAGCCCTGCTGATATCACTGCTCTACTCATTGTGCTCGAAGCCAATCGGAGGAGAGCTCAAGAACAGAGGAGGTTCAAAATGATGAATGCCATTCGAGCAAATACCCAAGATGAGGTGCCTGAAGTTTCTTTGACTGAAACAGTCAGCTCCGGATAAGTTTCCATGTCACTTTGTAACCTGACCATTCTGTCAATTTTGGAATTTAGCTGTCATGTATCTGTGATGTAAAGACTACAAAATCCTAGATGAATAGGTTAACAGAAATAATGGAGAGAAAGGAAGAGTAATTGCGTGCTTTATTTTATTTGACAATTTATCCTATTTATGAAGATATATAAAAATGTATTGTTAATTGTGGAAGCTAAATGGCTAATATAAACCTTCGCCTCACCTTTTGCCGTCAGCTTATTTATCCAATGACAGAATGACTTAATTACAACCGTCCATTAGTTGATCAGCATTTCAGCTTTATTCACGGTCAACAAATTGCCATATCCAGAAAAAGTTTGGTGAATGAATAACTGAGGATTCGTTTGCTTTGTATTAGGTTTTTTTTTTTTCTCTTCCTGTTTTCGTTAATAATTTAAAATATGTTATATTGTTTTTATTTTATTATTATATATTTTTTAAAAATCTGTTAAAAAAAATGAAAGCATTAAACTATTTTTTGTACAAATCTTTAGGAAACAGGAAAAAGAATAAAAATAAGATGATATTTTTTGTAATTATTAATGAAAATGGGAAAATAAAAACAAAACAAATAAATCCCTATGTGTCTTCAAAGTTCTTGTAAAAAAAGGTTAGAAATATTGAAATTAAATAAATTAAAAATGAAGACTTTCATTTTCCTTTATCTTAATCAAACACAATTTAAATATGTAGGCTGGTTAATGAATATAAAAAGATAAGTTTTATAAGAAAGAGATATTATTTATTTAATATAGTGAAAAAAGATACATTTAATTTTTTAAATAAATGACTCATTAACTATTGCCCTGCTGATTAAAGATTAAAAAATACTCCTTCCGTTCCTTTTCTATGGTAATTTTAGCTATTTGTTTTTGTTCCAAAACAATGGATCTTTTATAAACCCAAGATATATTTGACAATTTTTTCCCATATATACCCTTATCATAGAATTAAATTGAAATGCCTTGAAAATACACTAAACATTCTCTACTTAAATTCAGTCATAAATATTGCATGTTCCAAAACAAAAGTAGCACATATCAATGCACTTTGCATTTGACCAAGGTATATAAATGCTTCTTTTCAAGGTACATAAATGGATAGTAGAGTGTGGAGCAAATGTGGTTAGAATTTATAAATAATTAATGATATTATAAATAAGGGTATTTTGGTACAAATGTAAACAAATTAATGATTTCTTATTCTGTGTGTAGAAACCTTAAATTACCATAGAAAAGGAACGGAAGGGAGTAGCATTTTTGCATGCACGAGGATAACTATAGTTTCTATAAAGTATAGACGACGGGCTCTATGATTTAGCACATGTATCAAACCAACTCAAACCCCAGCTTGGATCACCAACCATAAATGGAAGCCGCTTCCCTCTCTCTTTCTCTGTCTATTAGTTCCCAACATTCGCCACGTTTTAGGCCAACAAACTTTTGAATATGTCTCCCATTTGATTAGAGAATTTCCCATTTTCAGGTTTCATTGCAACTTCATCAGAAGGAAAAAAAAATTAAAATTAAAAATACTGGGGAAAAAATCCACCTTGAAATGAAACCTTCTTGTCAACCCATGCCAACCCAATCTTCCTCCCTCAAAAATTAATCAACCCATCTCGCTTAAAATGGATGATGATATAGACAAAATCTTGATCCAAGCTTCACATATTTGATATTGATATATCAATTATATTATTGTACACCTTAATCTGCTGTGACACACAAATGCCTGTGTCTGATCCAACTTCTGGGCGCACGTTCGTATGGCTCATCACATGTTTTTTGTTCATCTCTATAGTGGCAGGAGGGGGGTGCCTTGTGGCATACATGGTCCTTCCTGAATCAGAAATTGCATCTTGGATACCCACACTCGGGGTCACATTGGTTTGTCTACCATGGGCGTTTTGGTTCTTAACTTTTTTATACAGACTCTTCTCAAGGTGTTATGGTTGTAGAGTTAGAGTTGGCATTGCTAATGGTGGAGGAGGAGGAAATGGGGGTGCTGCAAATGCACCTGGGAATTCAGATGTGGAGGGTGCAGCTCAATCATCAAAAGGTGGTGACTTAAATAGGGCATCCTCTGTTGCTTCCCATGAGAGTGAAATGCCACTTGCAAGATCAATGGCCTAGTGATAACATGAATAATATGATTGATTCAATTGGAATTTTGGCTCAATATTGGTGGATTAGAAACTCATGACAATGTTACCAGGGAAGCCAATTACCCATTTCTTTTCATATTTTGTTCATGTTATTTTGGGTTGCCCTGTGTGGTACTTGCAGATCTTTCTTATGCATGGTGTGGCCCTTCCTCATATTGATGAACCAATCTCTAGTCCTCACCATGTGATGCATATTATATGACCTTATAAGTAGGCCTTGTTAGACTATACGAGGGATTTATCATATATTCACCAATGATGACTGAATTTAGATGATACTTTTTTCATTTCCTTGACAGCTTTTAAGAGACTTTGATATGGGTTTGTATAATTTATAAAGAAATGGGAATTTGATGATTGATCTCTCATTGGCTTCAGATTTTGTAGCTTTTTTTATTCTTGTTTGGAATCTTTAGTCATTCAATAATATCCTTTTGGCACAAGTTTTGTGATTTTCTTTCCTTTCTCTTTATCTTTCCCGTGATGTATTGTTTGATTTTTTGTGATAGAGTTTGTATTTCTTCTTTTACTCAATGATTGCAAAGTAACAAAGACGATCTTAAGTTTGTTGACAAGTTAATTGCGAACAAATTAGTTCTTTTGTACGTCACGACTTTTTCTCAACAAGGTTATAAACATGTGCATGTTTGTTGTGGCTTGGAATGAAGGAGAGTAAAAACAAGAAGCATATACAATAGAAGTGTTTAAATGAAATGTGAACGAAGAAAGAAAATATGGGAGTTGTTGGTTTATTTTCCTTGCTTCTATGCAAAACTAATATCACACGCGATATGTTAAAAACACTTTGTTGCATCGTTGGAGAGAATCCGGATTCCTTACATTTGTTCCAAGTTACATGAAGTACAAGTGTTTTATTAGGTGAAGATATATAATAATTATTAATAAATTAATAAATTAATAATGATATTAATGAGTAGAGTGGAGAGGTGAATACAAAATTCAAATATAGGGAGCAAAGCGGGAAGTAAGGGAGTCCCATCGCATCCCCAAGAAGGATAGATTAAAAAGCCTTCTTCTCCCATTGATTGCGAGTTGCGACTCACACTCGACACAACACAAGCAGAGAATCATATCAATCATCATTGATAATAATAATAATGGGGAGCAAGAGCGTGAAAAAAGCAGTGAGCCTGAACGACAGCCACTATCGTTTCCTCCAAGACCTTCCCAAACATTCCGATGACAACAACCCCACTCCCACAATCGAAGACCCAACCATTCCTCAATTCTCTGCTATCACCGACTTCGATTCTCCCTCTCCCATCGGTATTAATATTCACTCTATCTATCTATTATCTTTTACTGCATTACTTACATTTTCATTTCTTCCATTATTAGGGCAAAACTCAGCGAAGGAGAAACACCAACCTATCAACCTACCCGAACAACATGCTCCATCCAACCCCCACATCCCCGCTCCAACAGGTAACTTATCTCTCTCTCTCTCTCTTCAATCTCCAATCGTCACTATTATTATCATCATCGTGTATTTTTTTTTATTTTTAAATTCGTAGTTTCGATTTCAGAGGGAGAAAAGAAGACGAAGACGAAGGTGAAAGTGAAAGTGCAAGGACGACGTCGTCTCTGCAAGGTTGCATATTCAGATGACGCCGATGTTGCCGGTAACAAGGTGGCGCTTGGTGAATCCAACGTTCATGACCTCGTGGATCTCGATTCGCCCATTCGGGTTAAGGAGAGTAAGGGTAAGAATGAAATTAGGGATATTTTGAACGATTTGAGCTCAAGGTTTGAGTTGCTATCGGTGGAAAAGAAGCGAGTCAAAGAAAAACAACCTTGTGAAGATGAGGCTGTGGAGTTTGGGAGTGCAGGATCTTCCTTTTCTCCACAACAGGATTCCCTTGACAATTCCTCAGAGGGTACTACTGACAATGCTGGTGGTGGTGCTAATGCTATTCAGTATCTGGAAGATGATGATGATGATGATGATGATTCTGTTCAAGAGTTGGATCATTTTGAGCCTCAAAATGATGGTTCCATAACTTTGACTGGACCAAAATCTACATACAAGTTGCCTGGTAAAATTGGGAAGATGTTATATCCCCATCAGAGGGAAGGGTTGAAGTGGCTCTGGTCTTTGCATTGTCTGGGAAAAGGTGGAATCTTGGGAGATGACATGGGTTTGGGGAAAACAATGCAGGTAAGGAAATGAAAAGCACAATGGTTAGTTTGGTTAGCAGTTTTGTTTTGCTATAGCTGGTGCATGATTTGTTGCTTTGCCAATGTTGGAGGATTCTTCTTGCAGATTTGTGGCTTTCTAGCTGGTCTATTTCACTCCCGTTTAATTACGAGGGCAATGGTTGTGGCCCCCAAAAACCTTGTTGCCCCATTGGATCAAAGAATTCTCAGCTGTTGGTCTCTCTGAGAAGATAAGAGAGTGCGGCTACCTGATTTTTATTCATTTTAATAGTTTATCTAATCTAAAATTCTAATCTAATTTGCAAAGATGAAACTTTTCTCAGCAACTTGTGTTTTTCTGCAGATATTATGGAACTTCTGTAAAAGCCAGAGAATATGAACTTCAGTACATACTTCAGGTACTAGATCTTTCTTCTTTTCTTAATTTTGATTAAACTGAGGAATATGTACTGTAAGTTCAAATCTTGCTCATGCCTCATAACAGATAGGATAAGGAAAAATCTTATGTTTTATATGTCAACTTAAAACTAAGCTTAAGATTTGGTAGGAAAAGTATTTTGTGGTGGCTGGTGACTGTGTCAATTTGTTTCAGTGAAGGACATTTACTTAATTGCTGGAGAATGGGCGGTATTGAACATTTTTATTTTATATTTTGTTTCTATTAATCTCCAATTATATTTCTCATTTGCTAGGATAAAGGTGTTCTTCTTACAACTTATGATATTGTCCGCAACAATTCCAAATCCTTACGGGGGAATAGTTATTTTGATGATGAGGAAAGTGAAGATGGCCCAACATGGGATTATATGATACTTGATGAGGTAAGTATTGGTTTGTTTTATGTAAAACTTAGTTAAGGTTGGTTTGCCTACTTATAGTACATCTACATTTTCCTCAGCAGCTTTTGTATCTTGTATTTCTCAGATGATATAGAAAACTGAATGCCTTATGAAACAGATCATGCTTCTTATTAAGTATGCTGAAACTTAAAATATATGATATTGAATATAATTAACCATGCTAAATATTTTTTAGGTGTTAATTTTTTTGTTTTCAAATGGTTCTGAAATTTAGGGACACCTTATAAAGAATCCAAGCACACAGAGAGCTAAAAGTTTGCTTGAGATACCGAGTGCTCATCGCATTATTATCAGTGGCACACCATTGCAAAATAATCTTAAGGTATCTTGTTGAAAATTGCCTTATTTTATAATGTGGCATTTTGCTTTGGGTTTTGTAATATTGATTAAAATTTAGATAATGCTATCTTGTTTAATGGTTTTTATTCTTATAACTTGCTAACAGGAGTTGTGGGCCTTGTTCAATTTCTGTTGCCCTGAGTTACTTGGTGACAAAAAATGGTAATAATCAATTTTGGTGCTTTATTCTTAATTTTGCTTAGGTTCTTATAACAAATTAAATACTTTCAGGTTCAAAGACAAATTTGAATCACCCATACTTCGTGGCAATGACAAAAATGCTTATGACAGAGAGAAGCGTGTTGGTTCAGCTGTGGCAAAGGTAATGATTATCAGTGCTCCAAAAGCTAATTTATGTAACCTGGGCCATGGTTTCGAATGTCAAAGAGTATGCTTTAGGTTGGTTTTGATTGTTCACATATTGCACACAATTAGAAGAGTTTGGTGAAATATGGTTTATACCCTTCCACATTCTCTCTTTCTCAGTGACTTGATGTCAAAGATCAATTTGTTTTGGCTTCCTTTATTCATTATCCTTAAATTACTTTGGTGGTAGATAAATCATTGCAGTTGTTGACATCTGTGAGTGTTCTTGACCTCTGATCTTAACCTGCATCTGCACACAGTCCCATTGGTTGATCTTGTAAAATAAATGGCCTGGCAGACCTGTGAATATTAGCATTATGATTTTTTTTGGGTAAATGCACTATGCTTTACATTGCAAGAAAGTAGTACTACTGTAATACAATTAGCAAACATGAAGCTAATACCATATCTTGTATGTATTGCTGACACTGTTTTCTACAGTTCTTACACAATTGTTAAAGTTGCTATAGGAGGATCTTCTTTTCTTAACTCTGATTATGTTTTCTATGCTATCTTTCTTAAGCAAGGAAATGTATGCTATTCCTTGACTAATATTTAGTGTTTCTCATCTTCTCATCATCATCAATTAATAATGAATTTTACGTGAGCAATATTAGTGCACTTTTGTCAACAGGAGCTAAGAGAGCGTATTCAGCCGTACTTTTTGAGACGTTTAAAGAGTGAAGTTTTCAATCAAGATGATGACAAAACAACAGCAAAACTTTCTCAGAAACAAGAGATCATTGTGTGGCTTCGATTAACCAGTATTCAGGTTATATATGGAAATTCTTTCTTGTTTTTCAATTTTTTTATTTTTTATTTTAGATTACTCTTAACTTGTTTTGATAATCTTTTTTTTATTTTTTATTTTGATTTCATGCAGCGGCATCTTTACGAAGCATTTTTGAGGAGTGAGATTGTTCTCTCAGCATTTGATGGCTCACCACTGGCTGCCCTTACAGTAATTTTGTTGTGTTTATGCTATTCTCTTTCTTCCTTGGCTGTGTTCTTATGTTTTATATTTGCATTTGTTGTTATGTGGACTTGCCTTTCATTTTTCAAATTATCTTTTGAAAATCTTTAAATGGTTCAGATTTTGAAGAAAATATGTGATCATCCACTTCTGTTGACAAAGCGGGCAGCTGAGGATGTGTTGGAAGGGATGGACTCAATGCTAAAGCCAGAAGAGGTTAATGTTGCAGAAAAATTGGCGATGCACATAGCAGATGTTGAAGACACAGATAAGTTTAAAGATGAGCATGATGTATCATGCAAAATTTTGTTCATCATGTCATTATTGGTGAGTGCTGTTGTCATGCAATTTATATGCTGGTATTTTACTGGTTTAGACAATGTTATAGTTAATATTCTTTGCTGTAGGATAATTTGATCCCAGAAGGACATAATGTGCTGATCTTTTCTCAGACTCGCAAGATGCTTAATCTTATTGAGGTTGGTTTATAACTTATTTCCTTTACTTGTATTTATCACAATTATTTTGTCTTTGAACTGTGAAAGCCCAAACATTTGCTCAATTGTTTCTTGTGTGCCGGTGCATTATTGTAGCCAGAAATGCGTATGCAGTGGTTCCATCAACTTTTAATTTTTAACCACAATTGTTAGGTCATTCATTCATTTGTAAATGTTTACTGCTTAATTCCTTGCTTCACCATTACTTCTACTACTTGTTTATAGGAATGCCTAGTATCCAAAGGTTATGACTTTCTACGAATTGATGGTACAACAAAAGCCAGTGATAGATTAAGGACTGTTGATGTAAGTGTTTTACATGGTTAAATTAATAACAATTTTTAATCCCCCTAATATTCTTTGTCTTATGCTGACTTTTGTTTTGATTTCAGGATTTCCAAGAAGGTAGAGCCCCTATATTTCTCTTGACATCTCAGGTTGGTGGTTTAGGACTGACACTTACTAGAGCAGATCGTGTGATTGTAGTTGATCCTGCTTGGAACCCAAGGTAAATCATTTTTCTTCTACTTGTGAATTTAAAATTGATAGACAAAAAAAGTTGTTGTAAGTACAAGTAAATAACCACCAGAATGGTTAATTGTTCCTAAATTGGTAATTTTTCTTTAGTGAAACTCCCTTTTTTGTATTATCCCAAATATATTTGAGAAGATTGTTTTAACTTGTTGAGTGTATAAGTGACAATATTAGATGCTTTGTTTAATCTTTTGTGAAGTGAGATTTCTGGCGATTGTTCTTGCATAAAGCATATAAACTTAAGAGCATTTTCTTCCTCAGGGCAGGAGAGTGAAACTGGCTACTAAGCAAAATACTAGAACCTGCCTCCTCTCTTTAGCTTTTTGTTTTTGCTCCATTCTTGTTGTCTTTAACAAAATTTGTTACTAAAGGCTTTCATGTCCTAAAAGTTTGCCATACAAGTTACTTGATAAAAGTGCTTCCTGTGAATGTTCAAAATGTGGAATTCTGCCAGATCCTATTTAATTGAAATTGAACTTTTATGCATCTGGCCCTAGTTTAAGTTAGCTAGTATTGATTTCACAGAATTATGTGATCTGGTCTCATTTTATGTTATTTATTTAGAAGCTATGTTTGTTCTTTAAATTATTGTTTCTTGAATGCTATATTGAAAGTATTGCTTTTGTTCAATTTGCTATTTGACCTTCCTCAAAGGAGTTATTCAATTATGTTGTTTGTTAAACACTATTATTATTCGTTTTTAACAGTACGGATAACCAAAGTGTTGACCGTGCTTATCGTATTGGTCAAAAGAAAGATGTCCTTGTATATAGATTGATGACATGTGGAACTGTTGAAGAAAAGATCTACAGGAAGCAGGTAATTTTCTCCCTTTATGTTGATTGATGTAGTTTTGGTTGCACTATGGGCAAAAAACGTTGGTCACCGTTTGATTTTTTTTTTTAATACTCTAATTGCATGATTTTTAGGTATATAAAGGAGGATTGTTCAAAACTGCTACTGAACATAAAGAACAAATTCGGTACTTTAGCCAGCAGGTACAAGTTTTGATTATGCTTAGTGTAATTTGACAACTATGATGGTCAATTTATTTTCACAGCTTGTGTAAGTTGTTGTTGAGAGATACACTTCTTACATATCAAAAGGTCGTATTTGGTGTAGTAATCTTCAAATCATCCCTCGCAGGATCTTAGAGAGCTTTTCAGCCTCCCAAAAGAAGGATTTGATGTATCTGTTACCCAACGGCAATTGGATGAAGAGCATGATCGTCAGCATACAGTGTAACGAGTCTATAACCATGAAATATGTGTTTTGGTGTATTTTATCTGTTAAACTCCACTCATGTTTTAGAGTTTCTCACTAATGGTGATCTCCATCACTTGGTGCTTTACACATTATCTTGTTCTCATTTCGAATAAACTTTCACATTGTTGCTCTGCATATATCTCTCATAATCGGCATTCTTTTTTCTGTTTTTTTTTCTCTCACTGGGCTGTTTGAAATTTTATGAATATGAAAAAGTAGTCCATAAGCTGCACTCGATCCTCTGATTTTTAACTTCAAAGACTATTTGTATTTTATTTAGGGATGACTCTTTGAAAGCACATATTGAGTTCCTGAAAAGTCTAGGCATAGCTGGAGTTAGTCACCACAGTTTACTCTTTTCCAAGACAGCACCAGTTCAAGCTGCTCTTGAGGATGAAGTGACAAGGTAATTCTTCATAGTCATGGTTGTCTTTTAGGTTGCATGCTTGTGAATGTTAACTACAAATAATTTTAGCTAATTACAATGATTTTGCTTCTTCTATGTTGTTCTGTATCAAAATGTATTGCTGAAATTGTTTTAAGCATCTGATGTCACTAACTTTAAGCTGAATTACTGAAATGTTAGAAAGATGCATAGTCAGATAATCAGATATGCTTATTGTGTGAAAGTGTACGATCCCAGTGTGGCAGAGTATTTGTTTATCAGTTGCTTTTATCAAACCTATAGCTGTATTTGTACAATGGTTGCAGGAATGAAGGGACTAAATATATTGGAAATTCAGTATCATCTTCACACGAGCATATTTCTGATGGGTAATGACGCTTTCGTTCGTTACACAATATTTTTTAGATGGCAAAGGATGATTTTGGTTTTGATTTGACTTTTTCACTGTTGTTCTAAACCAGAGCTGAGTTTGCATTTAATCCGAAGGATGTCAATTTAAGCAAAAAAGGTTCTTCCCCTGGCAGTGCTGGTAAATTGACCGAGTCAGAAATTAAGGATAGAATTAATCGCCTCTATCGAACACTCTCAAATACGGTATGCTTTTCTCTTCTTAATGAGGTAGCCAAATTGTTCAGCCACTTTACATGCAGTCCAATATCTAGATTTCCCATAAACACCTCATCCTCATAGCTAAGAGCTGTACCCCTTTCTGTTAGTCTAGGATTAAGTCATTACCCTAAAATACTCATTTCTAGAACCAACCATAAACGCCTGTCTGTTGCATTCCTAATACTGTGATTGAGAAATAGGAAAATATTGACACCATCTGCTTTACATTTTAGTCCCCCGTTAATTTGTATGCAGGCGATGATTTCTAAGTTACCTGATAAGGGTGAGAAATTACAGAAACGGATAGCAGAGCTGAATACAGAGCTCGTTAAACTGAAGACGGAAGAAAAAGGCGTAGTTGATTTGGATGATTTCACAAGTGAATTTCAGAAAGTGTTGAATGTATAGCTTATTAATATAAAATTAATTTACCTATTTCCTTGGGCTGTTTGCTTTGTAGAAAATGCTTTTGTCGGAACCTATTAGTTGAAGATTTTGTTAATTGAGATTAGTGCATTGTCAATCTGAAAATGTTAATATCCAATTAAATCTTGCTAAGATTACTTTAGGTTGGAAGAGAAAAGGGCAAAAAAATGTTTTTTTTTTGGTGCTTAATAGGGCTAAAAAACCCCCAAAAAAGAAAATTACAAAATAAAAATAATCCGAGATGGAAGCCTCGTTCAAATCACCTAAGAAAAGGTATAACGAAACGTATTTGTAAAATGACTGAATGTGTGACATAGATTAATATTCTTATTTTTTGGTTTTTAAATATTGATTGAAGAAAAAAAGGATGAAATGTGATGAAAAGAAAAAAATAAAATTATTCTCCTGTTTTTATTAATTTCACAAATGCAAAAGAACCACATGACAAGATGAAATGCCTAATGACTCAATATAATGTATACGTCACTATGTCCATATATATTATTTATTGTATATTGTATATTGTATACACATACCATCTAATATTTCTTTTGGTACGTGATACTATCTAAATCTATCTGTAATATGTTGCCATCTAACGAGGTTAATCAATAATCAATGTTGAAAATTTATAGAGTTATTTAAAAAAATAAAAAAGCGATTCTTGTTTTTTGATCAATCAGAACATAAAAACAAACAGAAGAACAACAACTAAATTCTAAGAGTGACAACACCCAAAGCATCAGGCAAAACACAAGATAGCTGATGTGGACATTTCTCCCAAATCCTGAGATCTTGATCATAAGAAGCACCAAACTTTGCTAGTCAATCTTCACATTCTCTCAAGGTATGTCTCAAGCTCCACGGTTTAGCAAGAAAGCTCCTAGGATTGAATTCATGGATTCCATTCCCAGCCACCATACGCGCAATTCACCTTGTCTTCCATTATTCCAGATGACAATATTCCAGGTGAACCATGGACGTCAAAGCATTCAATCAAGAAGCAAGTTGAATATCACTAAGGAATATTTTCTGTTCGAACTTTTGTCAAGTCGATACCATCTGCCCATTAGATTACCATCCGTGGGATCATTGTCTTCAAGATGAGTTTACTGGAGTTGGCTGGCTCTTTCCGTGCAAGTGGGGTGGTGTTTTCAAGAGTAGGAGTTCGTTTTTTCCTTCTCAAATGTACCAAAAGCGAAAAAAGAATATGAAAGCCATTCCGAATAAATATGGACCAAGACAAAGACCCTAATTTTTTGGGACCTCTCTTCCAAAGCCCAATGTGAACTGCCGCAGAATATTGAAAAACTAACATGAGAAAATAAAATATATACAAACCGTATAATTATAAAAGGAGCATTTGCTTCCAACTTGGTTCGGTACTCAGCCAAAACTTGACGAGCCACTCCATCTTCCCCTCAAGTAGTCCTCCAATGAGACAGTCTGCTCGGTGCTACTGATAGAATCTGTATCATCCTCCAAGTCCAGTAAAGCAAGATTCAGATGGGATTGAATATTAGTTGAAACTAGTTCCCCATCACATCCATCAAGTTCCTGTGATGCACGAACTTCTTGTTCTGCCCATCTTGTTACTTCTACATCACCATGTAGGAGTTTCAATATCTGCAATTAAGAAACATGACCAATATTTAAAAGAACACAAAGGCAGCACAAACAGAAAGGGTGTAAATTTGCACAGGCAAGACTTACAAGGCAGATTTGAGGTCGCAATCTAGGTGATCGTCTAATGCAAAGAGTAGCAGCCAAAACCATTCTTTCTATATGGCTATGGTTGGAATCACTGCCTAGGCTTGGATCAAGCAACTGGGAAAGTTTCCCACCCTTCAAAATTGGTGTTGCCTGGATATTGTCATCAACCACATAGACTTCAAACTCTTAGTGTCCATGTCTTGAAGGATGTTCAGTTTATGTATCAACAATGCATGCTTCATTTATTTCATACACAGTCTTAATGTGGCAATTGTAGATGCTGAATTCATAACACGAAAAGAGCTTACCCACATGACAAGGCTCTCTTGGCCCTTGGGACATTCATTATTAATTGGCTTCTTACTTGAGAGAAGCTCAAGGAGTACAACACCAAAAGCATATACATCGATTTTGTCAGTCACTCTACCATGCATGAAGTATTCAGGAGCTAGGTATCTGCAGATAAAATTAAATGTCTGGAGCCATTCAAAACTAATGGTAAACAAGGAAAAGGAGGAACAAGAGGACATGTCACGTACCCAAAAGTTCCAGCTACATCAGTATAAGTACAATGTGATGAAGAACCCCAACTAGCCAGTCCGAAATCTGACAGCTGAAGACATAAATACAGCTTAAGGACATGGATAATTGAATCAAGTTGAAGAAAATTTCATAAAGTAACATAAGCGGGCATGGGAAAAAATAAATTACTGCACCTGAGGATCAAAATCATCTGAAAGAAGGATGTTTGAAGATTTAACATCCCTATGGATCACAGCATGTGCACAGCCATTATGCAGATAGTTCAATGCCTCAGCTACACCCACAGCTACCTTGTACCTCTCTTGCCAACCAAATGCACTGCAGTCCTTCTTGCTACCTTTACCAGAACACACGAGTAAGAGAGATATTCTGAGGAAAATAAAGACTTAAAGTAATCTCTAGCAAATGGGGCAAAATAAAAATATCTACCATAAAGGTTTTCTTCTAGGCTTCCCCTTGGTAAAAGATCATAAACCAGGAGTAAATTATTGCCCTCAAAACAAAATCCAGATAGAGATATTATGTTAGTATGATGCAAAGTTGTGATGATCTCAATTTCATGAACAAATTCTTTTATCACATCTTCAGATGACTTAGAAATTTTTATGGCCAATTCCTTGCCATCCGGAAGACATCCTCGGTAAACATGACTACAACCACCCGTTCCAATCATATTTTCTGAAAACAAAATAAAAAGAATATCAGAAGATGTCACATGTGAGTGGCCATATTAAAAATAGGGAAACGAAAGTTGGAGTGATGAAAACAAACCGTGTGAGAAGTTAGCAGTTGCAGATACAAGTTCCTGGAAACTATATAATCTGCATGTAGATGAGTACTTCTCTCGTAAGCCCACCAATTCTTTAGCAAGGCCACTCAAATCACCGCAAAGTTGGGAAGGAGGAAATATATCATTGGATCCAAACGGCACAATGGCACCACTTTCCCCATCCAGGGTGGAATCATTATTCTGGCCAATATTCAATTTGTGATCTTGATGGACTCTTACGGCTGAAGAATGGCATTTGGGTTGTCTTAATGCCTGTTGAAAAGCAGATGCATTTTTCACTGGAGATTTCTGCATATGCTTTTTGGGCAGAAACACCCGGCGAATGAGTGGCCAACCAGGTTTTGACTGGTTTGATTTACCACCCACCACAATAGGAACATCATCAAGCTTTTGGATTGGTACCAAATCCAGGGAAATTTCCTTTTCATGGCCATCAGTCAAACCTTGATTAAGTTCAGTTGCAGAGTTCTCTGGCAGTGCTAACACATGTGCACAGCATTCACAATTCTTCAGATTTTTCCTTTTCTTTGTATAAGCAGCCAAGGATTTGTTCAACAACGTGGGGCTTTCATTGAATTTAACTGCCATGATAGTAAAAACTTTGTATTAATCTCAAACAAGTTTCACCTGGACTAATAAAGATTGCAAACATTGACATTCAACTATTAGTTAGACCTCACCAAAGAAAAAACATAGAATGCATGCGACTATGCATGTATTATATTCACATCCTGACAAAAACTGAAAACACCAATGACCTTATATCAAAGAAACGGAGACACAAAGGGGTAAAGTAAAACCTTGAGCACTAAACATTCCGGTAGCTTCCCTGTGGAATGCAACTTTTCCATTGTCAACTGCTAAAACAGAGATACACTTTGGCAATTTCTTTGCACAATGTTTGGCAAACGATGCCGATGACCGGATTGGATGAAAGGTCTTGGTAGTTCCCAGAATCACCGTCGCAATGTCAAGAGATTTTGCTTCCTGCACCACAAGCTTCCGTGTCCACGCACCTCTACACACTTTAAGCTTCAGATCAACCTAAAGAGGAAAAAAAAAACGGATTGCACAATTCACATTAAATTTTTTCTAGAAATGCATAACAAATTAATTAATTAAAGGAAAAGAGACACGAAGAACTTCAGTACTGATCGAACCGCTACGTTATGAACGACCTAAGAGTTCTCACTTCTCACAAGTCATAACACACTAACCGAAACTAATTTGCAGTAGCAACCGCTCATTTTCCGTCGTTTTCTCGGCATCCAAACAAAGAAGTAAGAAAATGAAAAATATAACGGTTTCACTAACCTGCTTCAAGTTGCAGAAGCCTTCGTACGCCGCCAGAACAGAATCGAAAGTCTTCACAACAGAGAGAAGCGATGCTGTGTTATCCTCTGCACAAAACAAACACATTCTAGAAAGTTCGAAACAAGCGAAACTAGACAGAGAGAGAGGGAGGGAGGGAGAGAGAGAGACGAGTGGTGGTGTCGATGGCGTGAAGCGCAATGACGAGGTCACCGGGCTCGGCGACTTTGACGAGAGCCCACGTCAGCAATTCCCGGCTCCGAGGATCTAACTTCACACCAACTAAGACCTTCCGGCCTCCGCCGCTGCCGCCGCCGTCGTCGGATAAGTTCATCGGCGGAGCGGCTTTGCTTTGTTGCTCCTCTCAGTCCTCTGAGAGATTTGTGTTAGGCAGTGGAGTGGAAAGAGGAATCGTTGTTGGAGGATCAGAGAGGGGAGTAGCTAACTGACTCCGTGGAAATGTTACGGTGCTTCGCGAGTCAGTGTGAAGATTATACCTTCAATGTGGACCGTTGTTATGTTGATCATCACTCATCTCATTGCCATTTGTGCACGCTGCAGCCTCTACGTGAAGATAACATCTCCATTCATTACAATCATGCGAGACCGTTTCCGGTTAGAGATGAATCCGTTCCCACCATTGAGATAGCATTAGTTGTAAGCATCATTGCTCATAAAAGGTAATAATATGACATCATTGAAGCCTATAAAAGAGTAATAAAGCAACTCTCATGAGTTGTATAATTAAATATGCTCTTGAGGGTTATTTTGTTTTACAATTATTTATATTAATTAACTAACTTTATAAAAAAATTTTTGAAAAACTACATTATCTTTTAAAATTATAATCTCAAAATAAAAATAAAAAATTACCAGAAAATATCTGCAACTGATAATTATTTCTTGTTTTCGTATAACAGTATTACATATGCAATCATCTAAAAAATTCGTTATAGTCTGAATAAGGGCTAAAGATGATTGTTTAAATAAATACATAAAGTAACTATAATTCTAAAGAATTTTTCTACCATTAACTAACTATATAATATTATATTATTAAAAATGCTTAATTATTATAAAAATTATTTTAAAAATTATACGCATAGTAATGTAAGATGATGTAACCTAAAAAATTTATACTAATAATATATTAAAATTAAACTCTTGTAATTATTGTTGTTATCGTATTGTTTGAAAATAACTCAAAAGATACATATCAATTCAAATAACAAATGGTATACAATGACTAATTTACAGCTATCGGCCTTGAAATTAGTATTCATTGCCTGTCATAATCCATGACCATTTCAATATAGGGACCTTGATTCAAAATGAAGTAAACGTTAATAAATATAGGAAATAGAAGGTGCCATTAGCATGTAACATGTTACATTTTTTAGGAATGATTTCTGTATATCAAAATGAAACACCATTTAATGTCCCTTTTATTTTTTGAGTCTATTTTTGATAAGTTTGTATATTAAAAAAAGATAAAAAATAAATGAGAGATAGAAATAATATATACGGTATCACATATAATATCTAAAATTTGTGTTCAAATACCATAACTCTATATTTTTATACCGGTAAGATACTAAGATTGGGATCGGAAATCGTGACCCCTGGGTCATATTATTAAACTCACGCCATCTCATCTCATATAATGCATGTTAAGAACCTGTCCCGCGATGCACTGGAGATGGCATAGAGTCGCGCAGGTAACGTAAGAGCATTTAAGGAGGGTTACTTATTGAGTTCTTAAAATCTATGTGATAAATAAAAAACCATTGTTTAAATTTTTTTTCATTGGAGTTGATCTATATGTGACAATGTAGGTTGTTTAAAATAAGAATAATTGCTTATATAAAGATGAGTTACTTATGAATAAAAAAATTATTTTTTGCTCAAATTTAAAAGATATGTTGCCTATGAATTAATATTTTAAATTAAAATAAATTAAGTGTAAATAAAAAAGTATAAAAATGTGGGTAGCTTAAGAGTTTTTTTTTTTTATAAAAAAATCATTAGTGTAAAAGTATGGTGAATTGCTTAAATATTATATGATATGACATAGTGGGTTCACTTAAAGGGAGATAAGCAACCAAAGTAGGTTGCTTAAACGTTACACATTAGAGATGCTATAAGATTGGGGTTAATTTGTCCCGCTCGTTTTCATATCCAATATGTTAAACATCACTATTATTTTAAGGGTTTTGCTAACAAGTGTTCTAAGGGTTAAGGACATTAGTTAGCAACTTAGCATTCTCTTTATTCTAATTTAGTCACTAATGAAGTTGTTTCCGATAAAATTTAGTAATCAAGTTCATCTTTATTTATATCAAATAATAAATAGCATCATTTTGTACAAACATAATTAAGTCTTCACTGATTTAGCACGTATTTTTTATGCCGATTTTACACTTATTTCAAACATGTCTTTTAATTTATGAAATAATTTATTAATTTTAAGATTGTGATTGATTATATTAGATTTTATTTTTAATGATGACGTGCCTGACCCACTTGACGGCGGTTCTCCTTTTGTGGTAGCTTTGGGTTGGAGAAAGTATGCAGCTACGTGATATACTCGCTCTGATCCTATATATAAGAGGCAAAACCCTAAAATATACATATTAAGAAAATGCATTAAAATAAATTATTTGTAATTAATATT
Source organism: Echinosophora koreensis (assembly GCA_035048595.1). Taxonomy (NCBI): domain Eukaryota; kingdom Viridiplantae; phylum Streptophyta; class Magnoliopsida; order Fabales; family Fabaceae; genus Echinosophora; species Echinosophora koreensis. Next base: position 1,059,392 of record JAPCYP010000008.1, read on the forward strand.
CATATAAATTTACAAAATTATCCCTTATATAATTAATGAACAAACCTACTTGTATTGAAAGTTGCATTATCTCGTAAATATAAACCCTATTATAAATAAGGGTAAAATTGGAAATGAGCATTTAATATTTGTCAAAATGTATGCATGTCTCTTATATTTTGCACAAAAAAAAAGTAGTCATTTGCCTCTTATAATAAGGACCGGAGGGAGTATTCCCCAATTATTTATTAATATTTCTTATTTAATATCTGAACTAATTTAAAGCTAAATTTCAACTTTTGAATTTCAATATTAAGAAAAATATCATAGATTATATTATATATATATATATATATATATATATATATATATATATATAATTTTATATATTTAGTAGATAATTGAATTCATTAAACATACTATCATTAATTATATGTTATCATATAGTTTTGATAGGATGAATATTGTGTAATGTAACTCCAATGGATTGATCTAATGGAGCATGACATGGTTCGTATCTAATAGGTTACAGATTTGAACTTGAACCCTTACTAATCTCCTTGGAGGAGGTAAATGTAAACCACATTGTAAGCGTTCACAAAACCCGAAGATTTTCTCTATCCTGGACCGGGACATAATCTCCTCGCCCTAAATTTTGTACATAAAAAAAAAAATATTGTGTGCAATGTTAATCAAATTAATTTTTAAATATGCAGTTATCAATTTGATTAGTGGAATCAAAGTTGAAAAAATTGTAAAAATAATTAATTTAAAATGTAAACTATTAAAAATTCTAAAATACACTATTAATTTTAGAATTAAACTGCATTAACCATATAATCAACAACTATTATGAGTATTATCGTTGAATGGGTACATAACAAGGGAATTTGCCAACTTATTTATCAGAAAATGAAAAGCAGAGTTTTGCTTTGTCTGTTTCCTCTCTACCTTTCCCAAAGCACATTGGTAGCGTTTGGAAGAGCTTATTTAAGCTCCTTTTGACTTATCTGATGATATAAGCTCTTATGCAGTGTGTTTGGCAGAGCTTATAAAAGTAACTTATGCCATCCCATAAGGAGTTTTTGACTTATTTTCATAAGTCACTGGAACAAGCTTATGGAATTTTAACAAGTGCTTATGACCCCTCCGTGTTTTCCCCTTTTGAATCTTCTCTTGCCCCTTTCCTCATAAGCTCTTATGGCATAAGCTCTAATGCGATAAGATCTTATGTGATAAGCTCTTAATTAAGTTGTTTACCCAAACGCGACCTTTGTCTGGTTATTGGGAAAACGAATCTTTGTTGGTGGATCACAGTGGCGAACTGACTCAGCGGAAATATTGGGTGCTTCGCGGCTCAGTATGGATATTATACCTTCGATCTGGACCGATGGTTATGTGAACCTTGATTTGATTGCGTTGTGCTTGTGCAGTTTGTGTCAGCTGTATGCCTGTAACCTTTAGATAAGGGAGTGTTTGGCTTTCCGTTGCAAGGTCTCAAACGGGCGTTAGAGAAAAAAATATAAAAATATATTTAAATGAATCTCACCATTCAAAGTAAATGGACAAAAACTTAGAGGCAGTTTCTTAAATATTTATCATGAATTCTTTAACGAGAATAATACGTATATAATAGTTAACAATATGACACGCAACAGTTATAACATAAGCCGCGTCTACAGTGAAGTATGTCATTAGGTACCTCATGGACGAGGCACAAGTTTTAGTCACACGATATATATTATTATAAAAATTTGAATGATCCAGATTTCATGAATAAAAAAAAAATGTTATCTGCTAAAGATAACACAGGTAGAACAAAAAATCAAAAAGACAAATTTATCTCTATCCTCCCAGTGCCACTCACTGCCACCCCATCCTCCCACCACCAACGGAGTCCCCTACTAACCCATCCCTGCACAATGAATCCGGCCAGATCGATGTTCTCTCTGCTACCATCACCTCTATTCTCACCGCTCTCTGCCACCTGCATCACCCTTATTACGTCGACCCCTCCATTTTGGGCTCCTCTTTGGGTCCCTTTAGTTCTTCAAGACTGAGATCAGCATTTCGAAAAGGTCGCGGATCCAGCAACAACAGAGGTTTAGGTGTCGGATCTAGAAGCAACACAGATCTGATATGGAGTTTAGGTGTTCACTACGGTGTCATCTTCCTCAGTCCAGCCATAGATTTGCTATTTAGAGCTTCAGTATTTGAACCATTTGGAGCTATATTTGAGCTTTTGGAGCTTATATGCTGCCATCAATGGTGGAATGGAGCCTGTTTCAGGGAAGGGGAAAGAGGGCAAATGGGAAGAGGGGGGTCGCAGCTGGAAAAGGAGGATGAGACACGAGCAGAGGAAGGTGAGCCGACGGAGGCAACAACGGAGGAGGGGGTGAGGAGGAGGATGGGCAGCAGCACCTTGGGCGGTGGTGAGAGGTGGAAGGAGGAGGAGAAGACAAGGGCATGAATGATATTTACACAATGTTAAAAAAAAGAAAATCGGGAAACCGGTGCTTCATCATGAAGCACCTAATCTGGTATTTCATGCTAGACGCGGCCTATAACATGTCTTATTTTTATTGAAAACAACACCACAAGTATCCTTAAGTTTTTGTCCAAACTAAATTTAGTAAAATGTTTTATTGGATGTACTGATAGTGCATAAAAATTAAACCCATTTAAAAAAAAATCATTTACTTTTGCTATTTTTCTTTTTTACAATCAAACGATAAGTATGTTAGCCAAATTAAAATCTTCCATCGGAAAATTCATCTTCATATTTTAATTTTTTCCGATAAATTAAATTAATAGTAGTATAAATGTTAGCTAATTATGATATTGTTAAGAAGAAATATCTCAATAAACTAATCTTATTGAAAAGTCGAAATTGAAAAACTACATCATTCTTTAAAATTAGTAATAACCATGGGAAAACTTTATACAATAGTATAAAGTGTTTTTTACATTATCAATCAACTACAAATCATCTCATGTGTAACTTTCAATATACTTATGATGAGAGTCAGATGTTTTTAATGATGTGATAATTTATGATTGATTGACAATGTAAAAAATCTTTACACTGACAATACATACCAATTAAATCCTTAAAATTATAGTCTCAAAATATAATGTCTTCACCAAAAAATACTTTTACACCTGAAACTGATAACCATTTCTTGTTTTAGTATAGTAGTGTTTCAATGCATATGTATTTTGTTGTTAATCTAATTTTAATGGTTTAGAATCATTATTTAAATAAAAATATAAAGTAACTACAATTATCGTGATTATCATATTATTTTATGAGTTTAACTTTCGTACATTGCTAGTGTAAAGTGTTTTACACTGTCAATCAATCGTAAATTATTTTATATGTGACTTTTAAGCAATTATGATGAGAGCCAAATATTTTTAATGATATGATAATTTATGATTGATTAATAATATAAAAAAATATTTATATTGATGATACGTATCAATTAAATTCTTATTTTTATAATAGCTTAAAAGATACATATTAATTCAAATATCAAAGTAGCATAAGATGTCTAACTCACAGTCTCACACCCATCAGATGTGAAATTAATATTTGAAAATTCCAGTCACAATCTATGACCATTTCAAAGTAGGAAGCTTGTTTCAAATTGGATTAAATATTAATAAACGAACGAAATAGACTATGCCAGCCCATGAGCATATAACATGTTACATTTGAAGGTAATGGTAAGCTTAGGATTTAGGAGTGGTACCCCAATAGAGGTGCATCCATATCGTGCATTATGTGCAAGGCTGCAAAACTCTGGGCTCGAGGATAAGGCAAGCTTCGATGTATCTTCATGCTCAGCGTGATTGTAATAGGGTTGCTCATTACTTACCTACTATGTTATTTTATTTTCTTGATGCTATTTTTGGATTGAGGATGCTCCTCCAATAGCAAACAATTTCGCCATGTTAGAAATTTTGGCTATGCCTTCAAGTTAATGATTTCCAGATTCCATGTCAAAAAATCAGCAGCATTTTGAGTGGACCACTTATTATGCTATTGTTGGCTATTGTTGATGTTGCATTAATTGATAATACATACTGTATTATTGCTTAAGTTTAAGGATATGTTTTTTATATGCTAGGGTGGTATATAAAAATACTTCACACAATAAATAAATAAAAATTGGTTTATTGTACATAATGACTTTTATGTTTTCTATTCGAAAGGATAAGCTTTTATCAGTTTATGAACCGCTTAGTAGCAAGGGATAATGAACATTTAGATATCTAACGTGCACAATGCAAAAAGTGTAGTTAGGGGAAAAAAACGTAAAATATATGGTTTTCTCAATATATGATTCGTGTTAAAATTGATGTAATATATGTGCAAACCTGTATAAATTCAATAATGCTAAATTCAACTGAACTCCACTTAACTGCATAAATTTGAAATAGAATTTGTAACAGCGAAGGCAGACGTGGAGGCTAGATGCACCACCTTAGTTTGCAAAGCAGTTGATGTCATGTCTTTGAAGCACAATGTTCTTCAAGCTGGCAATGGTTCCTCCATAACTGTTTCACCATCAATCATTAGCAGTGAGTCAATTTTAACCATTCCTTCATTTTGGGGGGTGGGGTTGGGAGGAGAGAGGGACAGATACGGATACCTTTTCTTTTTGTAGATTCTTCAGCAACTTTTGCACCAGGTGCTTGGGTTGGAACATCAGGAAGGTCCAATCTCTCATTGATTTCTTCAGACACTGAGGTAGGAACTTCAGGAAGATCTTGGGCCGTAAGCTGAAGACAACAATACGAGCCAGTTATCATACAAAAACAACTTAATAGGGACATGATCCTCATCTATGGAACATTCATGCCTCTTTCTTAGATCAAGAACGGTTTTTTTTGGCTGAGTATGGTTTTTTTTGGTTCTTTGACCAATTGCTTACGCAATTTCAGGCCGGGAGAGGTGCTTAAGTAAAGCCCTCCTCAAAGTCATCATTTCAAGAATTGAATCCCTGACATTGTAAGCATGGTTCGACTGAGGTCATAGTCCACTTCCACTGTGACCAATCAATGTTGGGTTGGTCGAGTATGTTTTGAGTGATTATTTCATTTATATCATATTCTTAATTTTGAATCAACCATCTTAGCAATAACTGCTGACTCAAAGCTTTGATAAGATTATGCAGTTAATTGCCGTAGTCATGTCATTTCATTACTAGATACCAAAGTTAATCTTTGAAACTAATTCATATATAAGAAAAACAAAGCAAATTTAATCAACAAAAGAAGAAGCTCCATCAACCTGGGTTAATATGAAATTCTTCCAGCCAAGAGATACAGGATGAGAAAAGTGACAAAATTAAAAAAGAAAATAGAAAACCCATATACCTGAATTTCCAAGTTCTCAAATTCCGCTAAAATCTCCTCCTCATCTTCTGCTGATAACTTCTCCCCCAATATTGCATTGATTTCCTTCAAATTTGAATAAAAATATGGCATCCATCGGTAAGAATCAAATACAAACAGAAAGAAATCAAGAGATGGAATTTGAAAAAGAAAAAGTAGCTGCGAATATGAATAGCCAAACATCACTTAAAGCTACACCAAACCAGTACAACACTGGTGTGACGAATTTAGGCATGAAAACCACTTTCAAAAAGCAGCAAGAGCAACACTAAGAGTGAGGTCATGCTCACATCCTGATAAGCTTTAGCTTCAACAGTATCATCCATCAGTTTCTGCACATCTTCAACGTTTATCTCATTCTGTATAGCTTTCATTGCATCATTACCAGCCTTCAGACTATCAAACACAGCTTTCTGCTTGCTTGCCAGTTCAATATCTGCTAACTGAACCAAAGGAATGAGTCAATATATTTGTTTGTAGTGTACAATAATGTTAAGAAGTCATTGAGACTTTTTATAAATACAAAACATGCTATCAGTTAGGTGACACCAAAAGGGGGAAAGGCTGGATTGGCACCATGTACAATTGTAAAGCCATAAAGAGATGTTAACAGATCATGACACTATTGGCCAACAAAGCAAGACATAAGAACAAAAGGCAAATGAAGAGAGAAAAGATAAATAGTATATCAAAATATTACTTGTTGCTCAACATTTATAAGCCACGCATCAACTTGCTTCAACAATTCTTCTTGTGTCTTCTTTTTCTTTAATGCTAACAAGGCTCTGTCCTTCTTCTTTTCACGAATCAAGTCTCTTGCAGCTTGCTTTTCAGCTTCAATAACAGCATCAAGCTGGAAAAAGAGAACCGCAAAAAGGAAATGAGGCAATTTATCCAATAATGTACAGCATAATACTTATACCTGACTAAAATGCTAAATTGTCATTGACCTGATGACAATGCTACATCCAAAAGAACCTGAACTTGTTCAATTGTAGAGTCATAAATTCATTCACTTACAGAAGATCAAAAGATAAATTATGATTCAAATGAAAATACGCTTATTATCATACATCTTAGCATTCTATGGAAGTTTATTTGCTAGACAATTTTATGCAAGTGCCTAGGCAAGTCAAAATCCTGAATTATAGTAGGAAAATGGTTACCAAATGGAAACAGTTAAAAAAAATGGAAATGCAATAACATACATGCATACATGACCCATCACATCCCACCACACCATTTTGATTAAAAATGTGCTTTTAGACATATTAAAGTCGAAAACATGCTAATGAGAAGCTGCAGGTTCATAGAAAGTCTCAAGCAATTTCCCTTAGTATGAGTTATGTATGTGCAAGAGGCTTTGGGAGGAATAAGAAGGTTAAAAACTGTGTGCAGTATTTGCAGTTCTACAGTTGGAGTGTCATGCTCAAAGTTTGAGGATATAATCATCTCTTCAGCTGTTACGCGACAAGGTTGTCTTTTGCTTCTCTCTGGTGCTCTTCAATGGTTTTTTAAAGGTAGTCTCCCTTTCAGATATGCAGCAGGGCTGAAGTGTGCTTCTACATCATTGAGTTTACTTTTGTTTTATTCTTTCTTTACTTGTATAATTGGAGGATAGTTCATTCCCCTCCCCTCCCTCTTCTTTGGAATAAAATTTCGTCTTCTATCACAAATAGAAAGAAAAGGTGCAAATCAAGCAGAGTTAAATAGGTTTTAGTTGCTTTTATGCACAGATTGAAAGGTAATGACCTGTGTCATCACATAACCATGATGATAAACTTGCACATATCAATTTCATTAAAAGTTTGCTGTACTCTGCCTAAGGTACAGGCTAGTTTTGCTCAAGTCCTGGCCAGAGGCCTATTCGAGGAAAATAATTTTTTTTAACAAATAAGTAACAGTTTTAAAGATTCAAAGCTCTTCATTCCTAGTGTAGTTCTATTTTTTCTACTGCCTACAATGCACAAACCTCACAACAAAATTAGGAAGAATATTCGAGTCAAAAACACGGTGCTAATGGTGCAGATTTTTGCATGCAGAGGCATAATCACTACCATCATTCCACCCTTCATACAGTCCTTAAATTAACCATGTTAAGGGCATATCACTCAAGCTATGTCTGATGCTCTCTCAAATGATTCCAAGAGCCCCATGCTCATTTCATCTTAATCAGTCATTACACTTTCAGTAATCATTCCTGACCGTAGTTAACTTCAGTATCCCATTAATCCTGAACTACTAATTTCAACAATTCAAATTCCAAATACAGGACCCTGAACAAACATCAATCTGACCAGCTCCAGAGTCAATTAAAAAAAAAAACTGCACCTCATATAAATCTCAGCAGTGAAGAAGCAAATCCACATAACCATTTTTAAATATCCACTATTGTTGATTCACCATTAGTATTTAGTACTACAATCCATTTGCTACGACAAAAATGAAAAAGGTAGGAGCTAAGTAAGTATGAGAAAGCTCAATCACTAGCCAAATCAGAGATTAGATTAAAGATGGTTTCTGTTTCAAACTCCAACTAAAGACTGAAAATTTTATGATCCAAACACGTTTGATCGAGATTATCTGATAGAATGGAACTATATGGTACAAAATCAAATACCCTTTAAAACAAAGAGTAAAAGTGGGTGTTAAAATGGAACCTTTTGTTGATATTGAGCGAGCTTGCGTCTCTGGGTCTTGAGAGCGAGAATTGCACGATCAACATCGGTTACCTTTGGCTTCTTCACAAATAAATTGCCCATCAATGACTTTGGAATTGAATTGAATTGAATTGAATTGAGAAACCCACAAATTAATTCATGGATTCCGAAAGCTTATGAATCTTTTGATATTTGCCTTTTCAGCTTTGAAATTGGAATCTTCCGTTGAATGTTAAGAGACCAAAGACTGCATAAAAAGAGTTCCAGGCCATTCATAAAGCAAACACAACAGCCTGGCCATTGCCCAACAACATACGAGAAACCAAAACCAACAAATTAGATAATCTTCTATGTATTTAAATTTTACTGTAGAACTTTACTTCCATTGTTATATATCTTGTCTTATCATATTAGGAGAATTTGACATCTTTTGTAGTTATTATTACAATTATAATTAAATTATTTTAATAATATACTAATATATAATTGGATGACAATGTAAAAATTATTATAAATAAATACTAATAAAAATTAGTTCAATATGTATATTGAACATATTAAATAAAAAAAAAGTTCAGACTTTAATTGATATATATGAGATTAGTGTAAAGTTTTTTCATTATCCAATCAATCACAAATCATGGTATATATAACTTTTAAGATAATTAGGATACGAGTCAAAACAGTTTCAATGACATGATAATTAATGATTGAATGTCGTTATAAAAAAACTTTAAAGCCAAATTGTTTTTACAATAACTATGAGTCCCTAGACCATTGGATGAATCCCGAAACTTGCTTGGTTCCTTCTAAGCTGGAGTGTCCTATATATAGTCCTCAGTTGTAACGTGTCATAAAGGTCCATTGATTCCTTAAGTGGGAATCTCGGATTGTGTATGACTGTCGGTTATGACCATGAATATTCTCTATAGCTGTACCCTTGCCTTTCTCCTTTGGTGTGTTTATTTTGCCAAGAATCCTTCTCGAGTGTTATGAGTTGTTTTCAGCCTGCAATCTCGAGATGTAAGAATAGTAACAATGCATATCAATGAAATCCAAAAGTTATTAATTCCAATTTTTGCTACTTATTATTCTTTATTAAGTCGTCTATATGTGAGACTAAGAATATAAGATCATGGTGAGCTTCATACCATGCTCTGACCTTAAGATATAAAAGGAGTGATTTATTTAATCACTTAAAGAATGTGATATTCAAATAATCCAAAAGTGATTAGTCACAGTGGAAGTGGACCATACCAACAAACGAACTTTACCTAAAGGTCAGAGGTTCAAATCATGGAATCACCACTTTGAGTAAGACTTTACCTAACCACTACCCTCAACCCGAGGGTTAGTCCCACAGCTTTACCTGTATCCTGTAGGGATGCTAGCCAAAGACCAAAAAGAATATGATATTCAAACATCTCATTCATATCTACATACAATTTAAGCATTTTGGCTTTACATGTAATATATATTATTTGATTCACTTACATAAATATGAAGTGTCCCATTCAAGTGTCAAAATGAAGTATAAAAAACATCAATGCTAAGGAAATCCTAATAATGCTATAAAAGTCACAACTCACCAGCAAAACTAGTTATTTTGGAGATGGAGCAGTTCTTAACTTCTTATACATAAAATGCTTACAATGAAGTAAGCTTAAGTATCCCGAATTACACACTAAGGAACTACTTCCCCATCCAGAAAACGGGTAAACTGATGAGGAAACATCTGCACCTTTGCTTTTACTTGTTTCAGTTCTCTTAAATCCTCCACCCATATACTATAACTCGAATTCTTAGCCAGAACGTCTTTGGACACCTCCATATTTTCAATTAGTTTCATGGCATACTTCTCAAATTTCTCAATTTTGTCCCACAACATAGCCAACTTGTTTGTGTCCCTCTCGCTTCTAACACTATTCAACCAGTCCCTTGCTTCTTCCACCTTAGCCCAAAAGCATGAATCTTGTGTCGAACTTGCAAACTTGCTCCTCTCATTAATATTTTCCTCACCACTACTGACCCTTCTATCCCTCCACCACCTATCAAAAATCTCATACCTCCTCTCTCTACCATGCCTTATGTAATGACCCTTTTTTATGTGCAACCCTTTCCCATAATATTCAGCAATATCTAGTGGCTCAACCAATAGCTTATAGAACTGTGAAGCATTGACCCACTTAGCTCTTTTGTTAAAATCATGAGGCAGCTCATTCCTTTCCATCATGTCAATCACATTGTTCCAAAACTTGGCAAGTTTTACACGATTGATATTGACTTTCATTTCCCTCTTTGAAGAACCCCTGCTCTTGAATGAGTCATAGTACCCCGTTTGTTCGTCTTGCTCATCACACCAAGTTTTGTACCATTCTATTTGGGCTCTATATGGTACAAACTTGGATAAGGTAACTGCTAAGGTAGCAGCATTTATATTTGGTGAAGGACCCATTCTCCTTGCTGTCTTTAGGCATTCCTTGGCGGCTATGATAGCCGACTCCTGTTGTTTACAATACATAAATTTGTTAAGTGAAATTACCTTCTTCCAATAGAAACTAAGAATCATATGTAGCTAAAAGATGGCATATGAATCACTTGCCTAATAATTATAAAAATATCACTTTTTTTTTTTTTTTTTTTAAGAATTTTGTGGAGAAACATTTCACCATTATTTCATAAAGTTTTGAAAATATAATGTAAAATAAAAACAATGTTATTTATAAATCTTAATGAAAATTCAAAATATCCTAGAGTCAAGATAGGGCAATTACCTGGTTTGCTATCCCGGAGGACTGAATGGCCAATTCAAACCCAGCTTCATAGCTTGAGTCAGGAATGTTCCTCTGCATGGAGTTTCTTTGAAGCAAGAATTGCATAGACACTTTGTTAACATAATCTCCATACTTCAGATGGTCCTCAATACTACATGTTGGAGAACTTGTTGCAAGCATCAAATGCATCATCTTTATAATTGTGGATGCACTATCCACACATACTGCTCCTTCTTCTGAAACAAAAAAGTAGTTCCCAAAAGGGTGAAATAAAATTGGCACAGAAGCTTCTCCATCTTGTGTTGCTGCTTCCAAGTAATCCATTACAGCAGTGAACAACTCAGCTTTCTCTTTGTCTGATATTTGAATTGCAAACTTCCCAAAATCTGGGGAAGTCATGGACAAGTGCCAATACTGAAGCAGGAAGTTTAACTGAGCAGTGAGTGGGGTCAAAGGTGCAAAGAGCAGCCTTGGCATTATGTCATGCTTTGAGACCACATGGCAGAAGTTGCCACCCCATCTTTCTTTGAGAATGGCACTGGAAAAAGACTTGTTCCCTAGTAATGGTGAGCCAAAAGTGATGCACAAGACTGACACAGTGGAAGATATGGATTGGAGGTAAGATAGCAGCCAAAGGGCACATAGAGAGGCTGTGGCTCCTCCAATGGAGTGGCCTGTGATGACAACTGATTTGGTATCTTTATTTCCCACTATTGCCAAAATCTGAATGGTATAAGTGTATAACATTAATTTTCAACAGTTAGTTGGGAATAAGATTCTAGGGAAGCAAATTTCAAAAGCAAAAAATAGTAGCCTTGAAAGATTTCTAATATCAATAATTAATTCTAATAAATAAAAGCTTTGGATTTTAATTTCATATGGTCTTATGTAGCAGAAAATAAATTTTATAAGCTCTGAATAATGTTCAAATTAAAAAAGGAGGAGGAAAAAAATATTGGTGTTACTTGAAGTACACTTATTGTGACGTGAATTGTGAAAATGGAACACTTTCCTCTGTCACGTCAAAAGGTTTGTGGCAAAACTGACCTTGTGTTGTGTGAGTTGTCAATTTTTTTTTGTTCAAATTTGTCAAGGGAGGTAAGGTAGAGTGCCCCAGTGCGGACGACTTGGGTCAATGCCAACTACTTTGGCTTAATAGATAAATATGAAGAGCATTCAACTTATTGTGCCGTGATAATTAAGTCTAAGTAAACGGATTATTTTAAGAAAAAGTTGGATTTAACCTTTTCAAGGTTTCATTTCACCAGTCAAAGCGTTTGTGATGACAAATTGGTGAACAGTTTATATATATTGTTTTTTCTATTAACAAACGCCATCATATAATAATGATGAAGGCATGTAATTTTTTTGACTCAGATGAAGGCATAGAATAGAAGGCGTATAATGGAAAGTTTTAATGTCTATATTGACTCTGAAAATTGATCCCAGTCTCACCTAAATTATAGCACTATCTGCTTCGCTTGGTGATGGAGAGAGCTGTTACCTAAAAGTAAAAGTCGGTCATTTCAAATTGGAATCTTAGGCCCTTTCTGATAATGTATAGCAAGTTTTAGCCCACTGATCAAGATGGCTTGGTTGTTAGCACATCAGTGAAAATGATAAATTTTTAAGGGACCCATGTTTGAGGAATAAGATGTTCACACTACTGTAAGAATGTTCTTTGCTTTTTGTACATTATTATTGATTATTGATATTAAGAAATTAAGTCCCCGCCACCACCACAACCATACAAACGGACACGAAAAGCAGCTTTTGGGTTAAAGCTCAACTGTAGTTTAAAGTCGTTCTTCTGCCCAAATCAACTTTTCTGTAAAGTAGCACAAATTAAGAGACAACTTGAACGCGATGAATTTTAGTTGCACCCATGAGCTAGTATATTATGCTTTAAGGTGGGAATTATTGTACCATAGCAAATTAAAATATTGTGATTTATAAGTGCTTTGATGATAGTATTAGATGAAGGTTGATCCTTTTATTCTGTAGATTCCTTTTATCTTTCTCTATCAGCCTCATTTTCACAGGTTCGCTAACTAAAACAAAACATGAACGCTTAGAAATGAGTGTGGAACAGTGGAAGTGAGATTTCACTCTCAACCTTTTGCCTTTTCTTTATTCTTGGTTTCTTCTATCAATTCAGCAAAAACTAGCACGCCCCACTAACTCGATCACGTAAGCAACCCAATTAATAATGAGAACAGACAAAATCAAAAAAATTGTTCTGTCAAAAAGACAACAACCATTCCTCACCCCTAAAAAGAAAACTAAATCCAAGAATCCCACAAAAGCATCCCAAAAGTAAAATAAAGAACAACATACAGTCGCTACAAAAAAGTGCAATGTAGATATTATACAAATATATATTCATGTATTAATTTATGCTTTGATTACTATTCGTTTCATCTCCTCCTCTGATTTCTTCTTCTGTTAGTTACTTAGTTTTGAGTTTCTGATACGATAAATGCATATAGGATCGATCACCTTATTCCAATATGTTGGTTTTTTTAACAACGGAAACGGATCCTCATTTGGTCATATTTACACACACTAGATTGTTTACAATTATGTTCCGTGGATTTAATTTTAAATCATCGAAAATAATTATAGACGCGATATTATAAATTCAAAAAAAATTGTATTGTCATTAGTTGGATTCTTTTCACATTTATATGCAATTTATGTAATGTAACCCAATTATATTGTAATCACAACTGCAATTACAATAGAAAACTATCTCCCTGCAACCGTATGGTATGTATAAGAAATCAAAATATGCACATCAGAAAATGCTAGTTAGCATGCATATATATATATATATATATATATCATGAATGCAACGTGTAAAGCAACCTGAGACCAAAAACAATTAGGACACAACAACCTAACTGAAGATTTTTGTCTTGTTAGCTGTTCGAAAAGGAAAGTGATATTGTATATAATGATATTAAACAATAAATCTCATAGGAGTGGTAATTAAAGATTAAAACATAAATTAACTTTTTTCATGATCTTTAAATAATTTTACTCCTCTGTTTGAAGTTGTTGACCTGCTATTCATTCAGAAAACTGATATATTGTATTACAAGATTATAATATTAAGCGTGAATATTCCCTAAAACCAGTTTTGGTCAAACTACGGAACATGAATGTTGAGTATGCTAAGTTTAAATTCTCGTAGCGAAAATATTAAGCATGAATTGGAGAAACAAACCTGGTTGTGGAATGAGTTGAAGAAGGAAGAAAAGAGATTAAGCATCCCAGCATGCACCATGATTGGCTCCTCCCCTTCCTTGCTCCGACGTGACGAAGAAAACAGTGGCACGTCACCGATGCTATCCAACGCCACCAGGTTTCTCCAATTCGGGTCCCACCCACCGCACACCATTTGGACGCCGGAGAAAGCCACGTACACCACGCCGCCGATCACCTCCGACACAAAACGCGGGTAAGCGGTGGCGTTGGCCTGGCTGCACAGCCTCCATGATTCCTCTAACAGCGGCGTCGACGCCACCAATGTTGCCAGCATCTCGCTGCTCTCGAATCTGTGCCACCGAAAATTCCAAAAGAAACAAACATGAGCAAATTAGCGTATTTAATTAGTGTTGGACTTTTTTGTCCAAAGTTATAATAAGGTTTTGACTGAATGATAGTCCCAAGGAAGAGTGGGAGTAGTGAGTAATTACGATGAGGTTTCGTTGGCAGCCATGGAAGAAAATTGGTTATTTCTGCGATGTTTCTTACGTTGGGGTTGTTATGGGGAGGGAGACTTTATAAGCTTTCAATGAATAATGACTAACGACTATTCATATAATGTTTTGGCGAAAGGGCTTGTTAATCAATGAGAAAACCAAGGACCCCACAAATACTCCAAAGTCATCTGTCAATATAAACGCGCAGAAAGATTTTTTGTTTAATATTTTTTTTAACGCGTTGATTTCATTCCAGACTTTGAATCATACAGGTTTATTCTTTATTTATGATGATTATCTATGAACTTCATTCAATGATAAAAAGTAGATTAAAGTAATACTTTGGTTCTTATACGTGATACGAATTCTCAATTTGATTCCTATACATAAAAAATTATTAAAATAGTGTTTATACATACAAAAAGTCTTCATTTAGTCCATGCCGTACAAAATGTTAGGGACTGATTTATAATAATTTTTTGCTCGTATAGAGACCAAACGGATAATGTATAGGGAGCAAATGGAGATTTTTTGTACATATAAGGATCATTTTAATAATTTGTTATATACAGGAACCAAATCAAAAATTCATGATAAAAGTATTACTTTAACCTAAAAAGTATAACATATGAAGTGTTAGAAGGAGCATGTTAGTAATCTGCCAATCAGAGCTGTCGAACTTTATTTATTAATAAGTGGAGAAAATCAAATTTCGGTTTCTTGCATTACAAGATGCAACCAGGGTCATTCTCACATGGATAAATGGAAGGCGTTTTGACTGTATCACAAGCACGACGTTAAATTGCAAAATGAAAATTCAATTATCATACATCACTCAACCTAACCAATGGTCTCAAAGAATCATTCAATTCTTTTTGTCAATTGAATGCTTGGTTCGGATCTAATTAATAATGCGTCAATTATATTCGAATTTGTTCTCTACCGAATTAAGCATTTAGAACTTGATTAAACTAGGTTAGAGAATTAACCATTCACCTAAATCCCTAATTTAACCTAATTTCAAGAATTAATCCAAGCCATACAACTAAACATTTTTTTATCTCAATAATTTTCTCAAATATTCGTGCAATTAAATATTGAACAGACAAGAATCTCAATTAGATTTACAAGAAAACAAGAAAAACGGATTGCAATGTCGAAATTTAACTGTTTATATTAAATCATAATAGCGCAAAGTGCAAACAGATACAGATCAAGTTTCTATGTTTTTATTTAGTGGGCTTGGGTTTAGCCTTTGAGGGGTATGCTCAGTTCATGTCCAAGCTTTATTTTCTTGTACAAAAAAGCTTTAGTTTTTTTTTTTATTGGGTTTAGTTTAAAATTGTTTTGTTGTCTGTCACTGGGCCTGACATTTATGAGGATCTGTTTTGTTCTATTAATTGGTACAGTTTACTTTTGTGTTTTTTTTTGGGGGGGTTTTGTATTAATTGGTACAGTTTGCTTTGGTAGTTGTTGTTAGCATTTGGATTTTTTTTTTTTAGAATAAAAAAGTAATTCTCATGCTCTTTTTCTCACATTCATTTTTATACCTATTTTATAATAATTGATTATTTATTTATTTTTTTGCTTTAGAAACAATCATGAGTTGATGACCAATAGTTATAAAATAAGTGTAGAAAGAGGTGTGAAAATATATTGTTACTCGATATTAGTGTCAATTGTAAGATGTAAGATGGGCTTAATAATAATAAAAAAACACTAAAAATATATAATCAGTAGAAAATAAAAAGTAAAAAAAAAAAATTGAGAGTTTTTGAGTTGACTTGTTTGAGTTTAGTTTATTTAATCGGTGAAAGGATGATAAATCGATCAAATAAGAGTTGTCAACAAGGTTTTCTATTTGGAAAAGCGTTGGAAAAACCTTTTATTTGAAAATTGGTCTTTAAAAGAGATTGACCAGTTTGACATATGATATCAAGTAGAAAAAATGTTAGCACCATATATCGTCCATTATTAAAAAAAAAAGTCGCACAAGTTACTCGAATAATAAATCAACCACAAATATATATATATATATATATATATATATATATATATATTTATAATTAAAAAATCATAAATAAGCAATATATCCAAAGAAGATGGTACTATATCGTAATATGGATGTGATCATTACCCAGATTCAATTGCCTCTGAGCCCTATCCTTGAGGATGAAGATGTGTTGTTCCGTTTTTGTGCACCAAACGCTGTTTTCATCAATTAATATATTATCATATAAGTTAAAAAATTTTTGTAATTTTGAAAATATAGAATATATAGCAAGATATTATTAATTAAGATAGGGTGATACACCAAAATGAGACAACAAATCCTCATCCATCCCTAGAAGAATAAATTAAAGCACTCTTACATTGGTAGATAATTTTTTTAATTCAATTTACAAATGAGTGATAAAGTAACTGAACAGCAAAGATGTATATGAAGAACAAATTACAGCGGAAGATGAAATAATAATATAGAACAACTACTACTTACATATTCCTTAAATTTGGTTCGGTAGATGAATCTAACAACCGAAGACGAATTTCATTAGCACCGACTACCAACGAAAGAGTACATATTTCTCATCATTAATCAGAAATATTGGCTAGTTAGAATTTGTTATCTGCATTTTTCCTTGTCTACTATTTTCCTTTTTTATCTAACAATGTTTTTCCTAGTGTCTCTATAGCAACCTTCGAATCATTTTCATTGTTGTAATAAATCAAATCAATGGTGATGCCGTGATGGTGGTTGCATGGGAGAGCGTACACCAAAACCTACTAATTATACGATATGGGTGTTCATCAACCGATCGAAATCGCAAAAACTGAAACCGAACAAACCAAAAATCGAAAATCAAAAAAATCACTTTTCTCCATTGGATTTTTTGATCAGATTATGGATCTCCTAGTGAAATCCAATCCAAACCTATCTTTAATATACATATATATACTATTATTTTTTAAATTATAGTATTACTCATATTTGAGCATTGTTTTTCATACTTTTATGTCCATAATTCTCTTTAATATTTTTGTTGGATTGACATATACGAGACTATTTAGAATAAATATTAACATCTTTAAGGTAAATTTTGCTAAAAGTTTTGATGCATAACATATATATACTTGATTGAGTAAACATGAAAAATAGAAAATCAATTAATTAAATTTGAAAAATAATTATCTACAATTTATTTGTAGTCGATTCAAGGAAAAAATAGTATAAGTGAAAGTAGATATAGAGAATTAACATAAAAAGAACATGTTAAAAATATCAATAATTATTTTTTCTCAAGCTCCCAAATTAAAATTTTGTCAAAAATCCTCTAAATTTTCCTCACTTATCATCAAATCAAATAATGATTAATAAGGAACAAATAATTGATGACTTTCATAAAGGTTCTATTTTTCTAATATAAAGATATGCTAAAATAAATATTGGACACCCTAAACTAGCTCACTTAAATAAAGATTATCTTTTATCCACTATTAAATAAGTAAAAAGGACACTTGACGTAAGAAAAAAATTAAAGTATGAATTATCCAATCCAAACCTCATTTGATTGGATTGGATCGGATTTTTTTAATAAAAAAAAAATCGATCCAATTCAAACCACATATTATATTCATCATTGGATCAAATAATGTTTTAGCTCAAAATCGATTCAACCCAATCTGCCAACGAAGAGAACATGGGGCCTCCATTGACATTCAATTTCATCTTTTTTTCATTACCAAAGTCAACCAAACTATTTTTCACTCTTCCCCTAGTCTAGTGTGTTACTGTCTTCACTCAGCTGCTTCCATCTGTCAGACTAGGGTCTACGCACATCTGACAATCTTTTTGCTGGTACAGTGCACATGTAACAATCTAAATCAACGTGAAATACATTTTTATGTTTATTATTATTTTATTTTAAGGTATGGCAGAAAGATATATGTTAGTATTGTTATCTATATTGACTTTTTTCCATATAATTTCCTATAGATATAAAATTACTGGATGAAATTTGTTTATCTATCATTTCATATACATCCAAACTTTGACCTACTCATTTATTATTTTAAGACAACTTAGTACATTGTCGCTTTCTAGATGAATTATAAACGATTTTTTTATGCCTATATATATGTCATTGTCTCTCTTACCAGGATAAATAGAAAAGAGCGCGTTTCCTTCGTCCTCAACAATCCATCAACTTTTTCAATTATAGTGATAGAGGATAAAGATGGAGGATGAAGTGATGAATGAAGTAACTGCTCCACCTCGTCGTGTTATTCTGGTATCAGCCGGTGCCAGCCACTCTGTGGCTCTTCTTAGTAAGCACCAATATATACTGCCCACTTCTCTTTTTGTTTAGGATTACTGAATGAAATCTATATATATCTTCCATTTGAGTTCTGAAAAGGGTGATGATGAAATCATTGAAATGTTGATCATATTGCAAGTTTTTGAGTTTTTCTATTTTTATCATATGCCTTTTGTGCCTTGAGCTGAAGGTCCCCATCCAAGCCATCAATTTGATTTTGGCGTCAGGATTATGTTTTCTGTGGTCCCAAACAATGCAGTTTCAAATCCATGCATGACCCTTTTTTTTTGTGTGCGTGTGTCTTTATGCTGCATGCCTGCACTGCATTCACATGATCCAGCGTTTTGATGTTGGCATTGGTCTTCAACTCTTGGAATGTGACCAAACCTAGAGTTCATTGAGATGCCACTTTTTGACATTTGCATTTCCGGGTCACTTTCATTACTGCCAACCGATTGTCTTTATTCCTTTGGAAGCTGTAAGGAGTGAGTCATTAAATAAATGCAAAATTTTGAAGTACTTACTTCAGTCTCTTCTTGTTGTTCATCTTTTCTTTGCCTCCAAATGTGGCATCCATGTCCATATCATCTGATCTATCTACTAGCTAGGTATGACTTTTTATATCTGATCCTTCAACAGCTGGAAATGTTGTCTGCTCGTGGGGAAGGGGAGAGGATGGACAGTTAGGCCATGGTGACACCGAAGATCGACTCTTACCTACAAAACTGAGTGCGTTGGATGGCCAAGACATAGTATCTGTTACTTGTGGAGCTGATCATACCATAGCATACTCTGAGTCCGGCAGGGAAGTCTATAGTTGGGGTTGGTCAGTTCTCCATCTTAACTATTTTAGCGTGTTTTGTCATAATTGTAAACTCATTTGGCTTTTGCATTAGAATAAGACCAAACAACTTTTTATATATATATGTTCTTATGTAGTATTAAATTTACCTTCAACTAAGTAATAGTAAGTTCAATAAGCAAATTAGTTAGTATCATTATCATACATATGCCTTTATCAGTGATTCAGTGATAACCATAAACAGGTTACTTGATTACATCCTGAAGGTGCTGGTAGGTTGACCTTGTTGCTTTGAACAGCAAGTTTGATTGCATATCATGTTTTGTGTTGTTTTCAGTCACCTGGCAATTTCTTGAAACTTTTAATCAAAGTAGTCTTTTGATCTAGTCGTGATTTTCCAGGGGTGACTTTGGAAGGTTGGGTCATGGTGATTATAGCGACTTGCTCATTCCTCATCCCATTAGAACATTTCAGGGTCTAAGGATAAAGCAAATTGCTTGTGGGGACAGTCATTGTTTGGCTGTTACCATGGAAAACGAGGTGCTGAGGTTTGTAGTTCTTTATCTACATTAGTCATACTATATAAATTCTTAATGTTTAGTTTTTACACATTATTTGTATTATGTGAACTTAAAAAAACTATTGTTGTGTTCTTTTTCTCTCCTAATTAAAGTTGGGGCCGTAATCAAAATGGCCAACTTGGACTTGGTACCACTGAGGACGCTCCTGTGCCACAAAAAATTCAAACATTTCAGGTACACTTTTCAGACCTGAATCTAGGTTATCTATATTTATACACTGTGACAATAAGAAGGATTTAATAGTTTACTTTAGTAATCAGGTTTAATTGTTTTTGATTTGTTATTTACTTTCTTCTTTAAAGCTAGAAAGCATTGAGTGGCCCTCACTGAGTCTGAACAAATGAAAAATTAAAAATTATAATGCATCATACAAATTATTCCATTGACTACTCGGACACATGAATTTCTATATTTTTGTAGGGAGTACCTATCAAAATGGTTGCTGCCGGTGCTGAACATAGTGTAGCAATTACTGAAGATGGGGATTTATATGGATGGGGTTGGGGCCGTTATGGAAACTTGGGATTGGGAGACAGGAATGATCGCTTGATCCCAGAGAAAGTGACTGTTGATGTATCTCCTCAAACTGGCATAAACTTACCTTTTTCATATTTAGACTATGATTCAATCAACTATTATTTAATTATATTTACAGCTTGATTCTTGAAAAGGTTAAACTTGTTATCATCATTTACTTAAATGGAAGAGGCAGCATATACATGTGTTAACTTTGATGACATAACTGTCCATTGCAGGGTGACAAGATAGCCATGGTTGCATGTGGCTGGCGGCATACCATATCTGTTTCATCCTCTGGTGGAATATACACAAATGGATGGGGCAAGTATGGCCAGCTAGGACATGGAGATTTTGAGGACTGTCTAGTGCCTCGCAAAATTCAAGCCTTGAGTGATAATTTCATTTCTCAGGTGGTCTTTTAAGTTCAGGCTGAGTTGGTAGCAATTTCTTAGTTTCATTTAGATGTCTTGCCATTTTTGTTGTTTACAACTTTCTAGCAATTTCTTAGTCTCATTTAGTCCTCCCTCCAGTTTTCTTTACTAGGTGTCATTAATTGTTTGTCTCTTAAGTTGTTTGGACTTCTTTCAGGTATCAGGTGGTTGGAGGCATAGTATGGCACTCACTTCTGGTGGACTACTTTTTGGCTGGGGTTGGAATAAGGTTGGCAGTACTTTTTATTCTTCTCCTTTTTCCATGATATTTTCTGTGTTATATCACCAGAAATACTGATGAACACAACATAGAGGATAGAAATTGATGATTGATTAAATAATGCACATGCATGTGTGCAGAGAGCAAAATAGACTAAACATATTGACATCTATGACTGGTAAATTGTAATATGTTTCTTCTTCAATTATAGTTTGGACAGATTGGAGTTGGTGACAATTTTGATTGTTCCTCTCCTGTGCAAGTGAACTTTCCCCATGAGCAGGTGCTTGAAACTGCAGCACACTTCTCTTTTTTCTTTCTTTTACAAAATTCTGACTATGTATCATAATGACTCAATATTTTTTATTGTTATTTCTGCACACTTTTGTTTGGCTTGGCAGAAAATAGTTCAGATCTCATGTGGGTGGAGACACAATGTTGCTGTTACTGAATGCGAAAATGTATATTCTTGGGGTAGAGGCACCAATGGACAACTTGGGCATGGGGAAACCATTGACCGGTAAATTGCAGTAGAAGACTTAAGTTACATCCTAAAAAAAAAAAACCTTTTTTGAAGCTTATTTCACGTTTTCCATAAGCACTTAAGATTTTTTTTCCTTTTATTTGTTCCAACCAATGTACCTTTTGATATAAACAATTGGCCTTTTTGTGAACAGTTAATATGCTTTATTAATTTTTTTAAACTCATTCTATAAAATCAATTGGGAATTGAATTTAGTCAAACTATTACTGAACTGCTTGTAAGGAGTTAGGTAAGTTAAAGGCTATATTTCGGCATGTGAAAAATCACTTTGTCAACTGTTAGAATACAGGTTAAATGGTTATGTTGAGCCATATAGGCATCTTATTCTTCTGTATCAAATTTTTTCTTTTCAATCTTGGTTGTTTTGGCAACAAGGTGGAACTATGACTATGTTTATGTTCACTTAAGCATAATAGATTTGACAAGATCTTTGGTAATTAATGGGTGCAATTCATTACAAGGCTTAAGCAATAATTTGACCTTTGGGATTTATAGGAATGTTCCAATGATTGTTGAGGCCTTGAGTGTTGATGGATCTTGTGGGCAGCACATAGAATCTTCAAAAGCTTATCCAGTATCAGGTGCTCTGATTTGCTCATTGCTGATGTGTTACTTTTATTATTATTGTTGTTGTAATTGTTGCCTCTGCCACCATTACCGATAGTGTACTTTATAATCAAGATTTTTTTTTGTCAAAATAATTTGAGTGTGATTCTAAATGTCTATTTTTTCCTTAAACAGGGAAATCCTCGATCTCCCCATCAGAGATATATGCAGTAGTTCCAAATGAAATTGTGAGTTTCTTGTTTTAGTGTACATCATTCATAAGTACTGGATTTAAGGGACAGTTATTAATATTATACGTTTGGTTTGGGATAATGTGGATCTTTGCTTATAGTTTTCTCTTTTTGGTCATTGATTTCTGCTTAGTTTAGGTCCTTTAGGAAACCTAAAAAGAAAAGGATAATGTAAGGTTGTGATAACTATGAAACTATCAATATTATGAGAACCTTATTAGAAAAGAAAAGTAGAACATGTTGCTAACTTGGCACATGTTTGGTTTTGCTTAAATTCCGGATGAAAACAGCTTTTCGTCCAAAAAGTTGTTAGCATTTTGATCATAAACCCTTCAAAACATAAAATAATCTAATATAAATACATGCCTTGGTATGATTTAGCAGGCCTCGGGACAAGCTGCACATTCAGACAGGGAAGATAGGCTTGATGCTAGCGTCCCTGAAAATGATGTCAATTGATAGCAGCTCAATAATTAAGGACGGACCAGTCCATGAAGACGATCATAGTAACCAATCAGGGATTGGGACGAGTATGTTCATGAGTAATAAAATTGTGTGTGTGAGGGTTATGTGAGAGTGTGAGTCAAATTAGTTATGACTTATGAGTAAGTGTACTGGTTGTAATGAAGAGTGATATTGGTTGTTATGTGGTCCCTTTTTAATGAAGAAAGTAGTGGCTTAAAAGATGAAGGCATGCAAAGCAATTGCTGACTAATTATATATATCTATTGGACTTTGGACACAAGCCAAGCGATCAAAATATTGGACCCTGAGAAAATCAGAAGAGCTGAGTAGGTTAATTAGCATTTAGCTGCATGACTTGATTTTTCAAGAATTTCACCATCCTAATAGGAACTAAAATGCAACACATTACACATCTAGATGCTGACCTGTTTCGTCATTCTGTGGTTTCATCATGGAACAGAGCCATAACACACCCTTCCTTCCTTCCTTTCACACCCTTTCCTTAGATTTCCATCTTTGCCTTTTACAAACAAACCTTCGGGATCCAATGCCATAGCATTGACGTCCCACGCCCCATGTCGCCGTCTGCCCTGCTGGCTAGCGTTCGTGTGGACCTCGTTGCTGCACCAAACATCAGTGGGAGTGGAACCCAAATCTACGACCTGGCGAGTGCCGCTTGGAGGGTTAGGATTAAAACATGAGTTTAATTTGCATGCATTGTCACTGTAAAGATCTTTACACTGACAATTAATCAGAAATCATGAAATTGATGATTTTTAAAGTGTTTAGAATAAAAAACAAACATTCTTAATGGTGTATTAATTTCTGATTGATTAACCGTGTAAAAAAAACTTTACACGCTCAGTATATACCAGTTAAATTATCAAAAGATATACTCCCTCTGGTCCTATATATAAGAGGCAAAACCCTAAAACACACAGACCAAGGAAATGTATTGAAATAAGCTATTTGTAATTAATATTCATATAAATTTACAAATTTAACCCTTCAATAATTAATGAACAAACCTACTTGTATTGAAAGTTGCACTGTCTCGTAAATATAAACCTTATTATAAATAAGGGTAAAACTGGAAATGAGAATTTAATATTTGTCAAAATACATGCATGTCTCTTGTATTTTGGACCCAAAAAAAGTAGCTATTTGCCTCTTATAATAAGGACCGGAGGGAGTAATAAGGATATGATTTAATGTATATGGATCGACGGTGTAAAACTTTTTTACACGCATGTCCAATCATATTTCACCATTATGCGACTTTGTCATACTAGTTCATCCAATTATATTTCACCACATAAATATTTGTAGTGGAGATGTTTTATGTACTAGTATGACAAAGTCGCGTAATGGTGAAATATGATTGGACATACGTTTTTACACTATCAGAGTATATTTATTAAGCTCATAAGTATATATTGTTTTTATAAAATTGATTATTTTTATAAAAAAGCAGTTACATTATAACTATTTTTATTTATTTTTTATCACAGAGGAAAGAAACAAAAACAACTAGCAAACTAATCTAAGAAGACATGCTCCTCTAGCATCCTATTCTAGACAAAGCCTAAGTTGACGAGGTACATAGTCCAAAATAGTGCAAGCTAAAGGACCAGAATGTCCTAAATTAGCTAAGATATCTGCACACCTAATGTCACCTATTACCTCCGCGATACGTATGATGAATCGATCAGATCCAATTTGCATCTTCCATCAAATCTATTGCTTCCTCCAGTAAAGGCTTGAAGTAGAGAGATAGAGTCATAGAGATGTCTTCATCTGGATCATGTTAACAATGATCGAAGGCAAATGAAGACTTCTAGCTAACTTAAGACCATGAATCAGCCCCATAGCTCTGTTAGGACAGAAGTAGCAGATCCCAAGTTGCAATGGAAACCTGCCACAAACTGGCCTAAGATTTCGAATGAGCCTGCTGCAAGCAGAGTTGCTTATCCATCCTATGAGAACCATCAGTATTCAGCTTGTAAGCATTCTGCGGAGGGGTCCTCCTGATATGCATAAGATGCTTACTAGCTTCCACATACTTGGCTGTTGGAGTAAGGATTTCTTGATGCACCAAATTAATTTGGTTTATCACATTCTACAGGAAATACTCAGAGTTTGAATGACTATTTGTAGAAGTTACTTGATTCCTATCTTGCCAGATCATGCTCACCATAATACCAAAAACTGTTGGCTAGTTTCATTGCCCTTGCCCAAAATCAGTAGAGAATAAGTTGGACTGCAAACAAGCTTGTTCCAATGATTTGCTATAGCTTCACAATCCTGCAGGCAGTGTAATATGGATTTGGGTTGCTGCAGGTATCTAGGACATAAATCACTATCAGTCATGCCTCTATGCATCGTCTCAGAATTAGTCATAATTCTTTGATGACATAGCTTCCACAAAAAAGCACACATCCTAGCTGGACCTTGCCATTTCCAGATTCTGTCAAAAGGAAAATTATGGGGCTCCTGATTAATGTCTTTATAAAGGAATTGATAGGTAGATTTAATACTAAAAAAGCCATCTGATGTATGAGACAAAATGGGGAAATCATCCTGGTCAGGCTTGGGAAAATTGACACTTGCGGTTTTGTTATAAATGTGTCTAGGGGGAACATTTTCAATTGTTTCCCCTCTCCAACCATATGCAGAAGCATAAGCAACAACAGAAAGGTTCCAATCTGCTTCAGAGATCTCAGTAGAGTGCTCATGTAATGGAACAAAATCCGGTACCCAAGAGTCTTGCCAAAATCTGACATTATAACCATCTCTAATGACCCAAGAGATGCTTTGTTCCACCAAGCTCCAATATTTTGAGATACCTCTCCAAATATGAGAGGCCATAGAGCCACATTTAACAATAGGAAACAACAAATTATCACAGTTATACTTTCCCTGGATGACCTTTACCCAAAGAGCCTCTCTATTAGTGATAAGCTCCCACCCTAGCTTCATCATGTAGCTGGCATTGACTAATCTCATACTTCTAAAACCAAGTCCCCCATCCTCTTTAGGCTTGCACAGAGTGTCCCAGACTCACAGGAGACTAGATGACACTTCCTAGCTTCTGCAGTGGTCCCCCATATGAAGTTTTTGCAAACTTGTTCCAATTCATCACAGATAGATGCAGGTAAGCAAGTAAACTGCATTATATAATTTGGAATGCTCATAATACAACTTAGCACTAAAGTGATTCTCCCAGTCATGGATCATGGAACATAAAATAGGACAAAAAATTGATTCAAAGGATTTCTATCGTATTCAGTGATACATGACTATTTATTACAAGTTATTTTTTAAAACGTAACTGAAATCACCTAATAAATTAAAATAAGTTGACCTTTTTTTTTCAATTGTTAATACAAACATTAAATGAAAATATGAAGTTAAGAAGAAGATTAAATATGTTTTAAATCCCTCAAAGTTGGGTAATGTTCGATTTTAGTCCCCTGATTGGAAAACATACTTTTTTAGTCCCTCAATTTCTAAAACGTGTTATTTTGGTCCCCAAACGGGACTAAAACGTACGTTTGGATAATTCTAAAACGTATGTTTGACGACCAAATTCTAAAACGTGTCATTTTGGTCCCCATCCTAGGCTTGCACACAGTGTCCCAGGAGACTAGATGGCACTTCCTAGCTTCTGCAGTGGTCCCTCGTATGAAGTTTCTGCAAAGTTGTTCCAATTCATCACAGATAGATGCATGTAAGCAAGTAGACTGAATTATATAATTTGGAATGCTCATAATACATCTTTGTGCTAAAGTGATTCTCCCAGCCATGGATCATGGAACATAAAATGGGACATAAAATCGATACAAAGAATTTCTATCGTATTCAATGATGCATGACTATTTATTACAAGTTATTTTTTAAAACCTAACTCAAATCACCTAATAAAATTAAAATAAGTTGACATTTTTTTTCAATTATTAATACAAACATTAAATGTAAATATGAAGTTAAAGAATAAGATTAAATATGTTTTTAATCCATCGTTTGAAAAACGTACTTTTTTAGTCCCCAAATTCTAAAACGTGCCGTTTTGGTCCCCAAACTAGACGAAAACATACATTTATGTAATTCTAAAACATACATTTGGCCATCAAAAACGTATATTTGAAAATCAAAACTGACACATTTTAGAATTTGGGGGACTAAAAAAATTATGTTTTCCAAACAGGGGATTAAAACCAAATATTACCCAAATTTAAGGGACTAAAAACATATTTAATCCTTAAAAATAAAGCAAACGACTCGAGCCTTCAAAGTGTAAAGATCCACAATTAATAACTATGATTATTTACTATCCCGAGTCCTGACTTTTTCTCAGTGGTAGTCATCCGGACTCTTTCGTACGAATCCTTTCTTTTTTTCTTTTTTCTTCTCATATTTGCTGTTTTCTCTTAAGAGAAATAAATAAAACAAATTTAAATTCATGTAAAAAACAAATTTAAATTGACTTACAAATATTTTATAAAAAAATTGAAATCATATTTCATATATTATACTTTTTATTTTTATTTTTTTTATTGAACACTTGAAGTAAAAGCTTGAGAGGTGTACCACTATTTGATCAACTATCATTTTTTTTTTTTTATAAAAAAGTTTAGATTAGGGGAAGGTACGCCCCCTTGCAAGGTCAGAGAATACCACCAACCCCAACGAAGATTTATAGTAAAATTTACATATTGCCTACCAACAGGAGAAATCTCGGAATCGAACCCAAGTCACAGCTAGTGTGAGCGGAAGGCTTGATAGTATCATTGATGATAACTTGATTAACTTCCACGGTGATTTTACATGTCTTTTATATATATATATATAGGTTAATTTTGATACATTATGTTAAAAAAAATTGATATAGTATTAATATAACATTTTTCATAATATTAAATAATTATATATTATACTATATGTGTGATTTTTAATATAATTATCATAAAAGATAAAATTTTTAATAACTTGATAATACATGATTGAATGACAGTTGCTCTCTAAAAAAAAAAAGATTGAATCATAGCTTAAAAGTAGGGGTGTTCATCAACCGATCCAAACTGACTCAAACTGCAAAAACCGAACTGAAAAACCGAAAACCAAACAAACCGAAAACCGAAAAAACTAAAAAAACCATTTTTTTCATTAGATTGGATCGGATTTTGAATCCCTTATTGAGATACAATCCAATCCAACCCAAACCGATCTTTTATATACATATTCTATTATTTTTTAAATTATAGTATTACCCATACTTGATCATTGCTTTTAATACTTTTATGTCCCTCATTCTCTTTAATATTTTTGTTGGAATGACATATATGAGACAATTTAAAATAACTATTAATGTCTTGAAGTTATATTTTGCTAAAAGTTTTGATGCATAACATATATATACTTGATTGAGTAAACATGAAAAATAGGAAATCAATTAAGTAAATTTCAAAAATAATTAGCTACGATTTATTTATAGCTGATTCAAGGGGAAAAATAGGATAAATGAGAGTAGATATAGAGAATTAACATAAAAGACGTGTTAAAAAATATCAATAATTATTTTTTCTCAAACTCCCAAATTAAAATTTTGTCAAAAATTCTCTAGAATTTCCCTCACTAGTCATCAAATCAAATAATGGCTAATAAGAAACAAATAGTTGATGCATTTCATAAAGGTTCTATTGTTCTAATACAAAGAGGTGTTAAAATAAGTATTGGGCACCCTGAACTAGTTCACTTAGGCTTTGTTTGTGAGTCTTATTTAGGAGGGGAAGTAAGGGAAATGGAAGCTTTATGAGAATCTCTCCCTTGTTTGTGAGTGTAAAAAATTGGTGGGGAAGTTTTTGAGGATTTTAGAAAACCCCCAAACCCCTCTTCACCTCAATTTTTTGGTTTACCCCAATTTGGGGTTTTTTGAGGGTTTACCCCAATTTTTAGAGGAAAAGGAAATTTTTTTTTTTTTTTTGCATTAGTATTATTATTATTTTTTCAAAAGGTGCACTAATATTATTTAAAAAATATTACTTATGTTAATTTTCTAAAATAAAGGTAAAATTGTAAAACGATGTTATAAACCCTCCATTTACTTCCACTCATACAATATGTACTAACAAACAAGGTGAGGGATAATACTCTCCCTCCCCTCCCCTCCCCTCCCCTCCCTCTCTCTCATTTCCTTCCCCTTTGATCTCCTCCCTTTCCTTTCCCTCCAAACTCACAAACAAAGCATTAAATGAAGATTATCTTTAGTCCACTATTAAATAAGTAAAAAAGAACACTTGACATAAAAAAAAAAATAAAGTATGACAAAAACCGAATTATTCAAACCGTATTTGATTGGATTGGATCGAATATGATTTCTTTTAAAAAAGCAAACCGATCTAATTCAAATCACATGTTGTTTTAATCATTAAATCAGATAATTTTTTATCTCAAAACCGATTTAATGCACTCCGCAGACATTTCGTTGCTTAAAAGTATACCACGCGTTAAAATTAATTAATTGATTGATCTGATTTTGCTTAGGCCGCATGTTGTGCCGTCAAAATCTATGAATTTGACAATGATGTCTGAACAAATCTGGCATCCTACCGGTCATCATCATCACTGCATTCATATGGTAGATTTAGAAGGATTTTATTTCAGTATGTATTAACTTTAAATATTTATTCATGTAAAAAAAAAAACTTTAAATATATATATATATATATATATATATAGGAGGTGTATCAAGTGAGAAATTCTCTTTATTGTGAGAAATGAGAACTATGAATTAGAACCATTGGATCGCAATTAAAAAGGTTTAATGGACCAGATTATATAGTCACACTAAAATATCACGTGACCTTTAACATGTTTAGCTCTCCTGTAACTTCCCCTCCTACCTTTTCACCTCCTGTGAAATTTTTTCTTAAGTTTTCGTCCCTGTAATCTCACAAATTTTGTAAATAGTTCCTATCGTCATTTTTTTCCGTTATCTAGTACTCATAGGTATCGAGATAATTTTATTTTACTGTCCGACTTACTGTAAAATTTGGCCATAAAATAGAAACAAAATCATATATTAGGGACATAAGGTTAAAATTGCTAAATTCCTTAGGTACCAAGATAATTTCTCGTTCTTGTCCGATTTGCTCCAAAATTTGGCTAGAAAGTAGAAATAAAATCATACATTATGACCATAGGGTTAAAATTGACAAAATTATTCATCTAGTATGATTTCTAGTACTCAGGGATAAAAATAGGGACTATTTACAAAATTTTCGAAAATACAGGGACGAAATCCTAAGAATTTTTTTTACAATGACTAAAATCAAAATTGATAAACTTTCTAGGGACTAAAAGCTTATTTAAACCTTTTTTTCTTCATGCCTGATATTTTTTTGAATCAACCCAAATCTACCACGCCGTCTGCCGCACCTCAAGCCGCCATACGAACACGTCAGCGCTTTCCTGCCGTATCCCCACCCGCGGCGGAGGATGACGAAGATCTGGGCAACGGGAGAGGGAAGGCTTTTGGCTGGGTGGTGGTGCGGGAAATAACGGAAAGGTGTGGGGCGGAGATCTGGATTTAGAACGGCGGCGGAGGGCGGAGACGGACGGCGGGGGACGACGTAAAATGGGAGAAGGCAGCGTGCATGTTCAAGCAGGTTATGATTTTCCAATTTCAACAGAGTCAGCTGATCTGTCAAGCTTTGCACTATGTCGCCGCCGCCGATGACATCCGCTCCGTCGTTATGGGTAGCAGTCATCGCAGCCGCCAAGCACACCAACTTCGTCACCGTTCGCTCCTAGTTCCGTGACAGGTCTCAGCAACAGTTCGATTGTGGGAGAGAGGATAGAGCATTTGTAGATCTAGAATGTGTAAATCTAGATTTCTAGAAATGTTGTTTTGTTCATGAACGTACCCCCAAGACAGAGAAATGGTTCAAGTGTTTATTTGTTGCCTTTTGGTTTCCAATGCCTCATTCACCATTACCTCGAGTAGAGAGAAGTCACAAGGAAAAGAAGTTCTCATTCCCGTTGATAAATTATTATTACTATTTATTAGAAGAAATATTGGAGTTCATTCACATCGATTATTATAATTGGGTTTTTCTCGGGTATTAAAGGAAAGTGGGTGAAGGGAGAAGGCAAGGGCGGGTGTGGAGGAGGAGAGGGGCCGATGGAAGGATAGAACAGGGCACGTGACTGTGTAATTTGATTTTTTTAATCAGAGAAGTTAATTGTGATCCAACGATTATTATCAAGAGTTCTCATTTCTCATCACAATAAGCAGGAGTTCTCACTTGATATGTTCTCATATGATAAACTATTGCAAATATTATTAAGAGTAAAGGTCTAAAATGATCTCTCAAATTTTTTGAGTAGGCCAGTTTAATCCCTAAAAAAATAAAATGATAATTTGGTCCCCTAAATTTTAAAACGGGGGACAATCTGATCCTTACGGAGGGACCGAATTGTCCCTCATTTTTAAAATTTGGGGGACCAAATTGTCCCCCGTGGGGATCAAATTGTCCTTTTATTTTTTTAGGGACCAAACTGGGTTACTCGAAAAATATGAGGACCACTTTGGACCTTTACTCTATTATTAATCAGTGAATATTTTATAACACGATTTTTTTTTTTTTTTTGAAAGGAACACGATTTGTTAATACAATTAAGTTGTGTTATAAAATATTTACTGATTAATAAATATTTATAATAATATTTACTGATTAATACTAATAACTTAATATGAGTTGTGGTTATAAAATATTTACTGATCAACATATTAATACACTAAGATATCAGTTGATGGACCAAATAATAACTTGGCTTCAAAACTATGTCAGCTAGATACGTAATGGGCTTCAAAACTATGTCAACTAGAAACATAATGACTTGACTTCTTCTTCTTTTTTTTTCTTTTTTTTTTATCAGTAATGACTTGACTTGTTATACCAAGTAGGGGTGTCCGAAAGGGAAAAAAAAAGCAGGGGTGTTCAAGACTCATCTTTTCCTATTCTTGTTTCGACCCAAAACTATTTTTGACATGTTCGAGTTTTATAAATTAGATCTGATGTGTTTTTTAGTTAGCTTACAGACAGATTGTCTCAACCCATACTGATGTCTTGCATTCTTTTAAATTTTTGTTTACAATTAGGTATAAGTAAGACTTTTTTTTGACTTAAATTTTTTTTTTTTGCATCATATGGTAATATATTTATATTGATATTATTTATTTTGAAATATATCTAATCTTGTGAAATATAACTTACTTTTACTTTATACTTCTTTAAATCTATCATTTTGCTATACATAATATTCAAGTTTATATATTATATCAACGTATTAGGTAGACCCGGTTTTGTCCCGAACATTGTCAGACCATGATCAGGTCATGCTCGAGTCAAGATAAAGTCATCCCAACCTATCCCATAAACACCCCTGAT
This sequence comes from Echinosophora koreensis, assembly GCA_035048595.1. Taxonomy (NCBI): domain Eukaryota; kingdom Viridiplantae; phylum Streptophyta; class Magnoliopsida; order Fabales; family Fabaceae; genus Echinosophora; species Echinosophora koreensis. The sequence continues at coordinate 1,092,042 of JAPCYP010000008.1, forward strand.
ACCATGAAGACGGAGTGAATGAACAACCTATGCTCTTATGTTCTACCCCCATAGAGATGAGCTGTCTCACACATTTCAACCTTGGAGACTTTTTTCCCATTGATTTCTCGGGTTATGAAGGTAATAATATGTCATCTTTAAGGTGCCTTGCTAGCAATAAAAATAGGGGCATTGGGAATTTGTATGTAAATCAAATTCTTTTGATATTGTTTGGTTAAGCACTTATATCATAGCAATTAGCAAAGTGGCTTCACATCGATTCCATGGTGATTGCCAAATTCCCAAAATATATGTTATGTTTTTTATCTGGGTAGTGCAATTTGTTTTACAAATTATACATAGTGTAAGTTGAAAAGATATTATCTAATTAGAGTAAGTCATACATGCCATATATAACTTCAAAGTCGAATATGCCATATACGACTTCATTTTTTAACTTTTATTATAAAATAATAAAAGTCGTACTTGGTACATACGACTTATGTGTTAAAAGTAGTTCAAAAAAAAACACAGAAGTCGTACATACCAAGTACAACTTCTATTATTTTATCAACTTACATCGATCGAGTAAAATCTTTTTAACTTACACCATTTTGATAATTTGCAAAACTAATTTCACTACCCAGTCAAAAGGCCCACAAGTTACAACAAACCACATTAAGAGAAGCTAACACTTTGGCTAACTTCTTAGCCGAGATGGGTTCACCGGGCTCAATCTCTCACATTTTGGAAGGATTTCACGGACTTGGGAATTTTTGCTGCTGTTTTTTTATGCAATGAACTCTGTCTCTTTGAACATCTGTTAGTTATATTTTTGCTCTTTTTTGTTTTGTTTCCCATGTGCAAAAAAAGTATTTTTAATAATGTAATATAAAAAAAAAAAATTATACTATTTTCTACGTTATGAACCCTATGAAAAAGTAAAATATAGAAGTATTCACACAAAAGATAAAAAAAATAAACATACAGAGGTGATAGCTCAAATGTTTTTTTGACACTGAACATACAATGACAACCATTGTATGTCCACTACAGTGGTACTTTTTTTTTTTTTTTTTAATTTTGACTTTCTTTTGAAGAAATTAAAATTTTATTTTTTTTAGAAATAAAATTTTTGGTCAAGTATATACAAATATCTGGTTAATCATGTACAGATATCTGGTTAATGTGTGTTTTTGAGAAATAAAATTTTTGGTTAAGTATGTGCAAATATCTGGTTAATGGCTTTTTTTGAGAAATAACTTTTTTTATTAAGTATGTGCAAATATCTGGTTAATCAGGTACAAATATCTGGTTAATTCAGTTCATTATCTGGTTAATGGCTTTTTTGGAGAAATAAAATTTTTTGTTAAGTATGTGCAAATATCTGGTTAATCAGGTACAAATATCTAGTTAATTCAGTTCATTATCTGGTTAATGGTTTTTTTTTTTTTTGAGAAATAAAATATCTGGTTAATCAGGTACAAATATCTGGTTAATGGCTTTTTGAGAAATAAAATTTTTGGTTAAGTATGTACAAATATCTGGTTAATTCAATTCATTATCTGGTTAATGTTTTTTTAGAAATAATTTTTTTTTAAAGTCATAATTTGTAATAAAAAAAAAGAGTGCTACAGTAACACTACAATGCAAGTTATCCCATGATTTTCGTATTCCATTTGTTAGAATAACACAACTGTAGCAATATTTATATCTTCATCTTCATATAATACATTTATTTTCATATAATCTATATTATATCTGTTTTGTAGTTACTGTTGGAGGATCTTTCTACATGTGTCAATTAGCCAGCCATCCACTCACAAAAAGCATCTTTATTATTTTGCCGAAACAGGAAACGGGCTTATAACAGGATACGGCCTGTCCGTTTTCAAAGATAGTTGGCCCATTATTTTCAGCCCAACTAGAAAATGTCCAAAACCAACAAAGAGAGAAATCAGAGTTCTCAGAACATTTCTAAAAACCTGACCCAATACCCTCACTGTCTTCAAAGCAAATCAAAACAAATCTTCCTAAATTTTGCTAAAACTCAAACAAATCTTGCTAAATCAGAGTTTATTTGACAAAAACATGCGATCTCCCTTTCTCACCAAAACCAGCAGGCCTTCATTTCTCTTCCTCTCTGTCTGTGAAAAAGGCTCGCTGACACACTCCGCCTCACACAGCTTGCGATGTCAGGTAGGTTGCCTTGGTCAATTCAAAAAGACCCTTTTTCTCTTTTCCTTCCTTGACCATCGGTTTTGTCTTCCTCTCCCAAAAGCCAAATTTCAAATTTCAAATCTTCCATCTAGCTTCTTCTTTTCATTCATCTTTTTCTCTTTTTCGTTTTTCTACCACTCCTCTCATTCTTTTTTTTTTTTCAGATGCTCTTACGAAGACTCTCTCGCAGGCACCGCTCCACAGCTCCTTCGCTGGCGATCCATCAGGTTTCTGCCTCCGGTGGCTTCTCTGGCGCTTCGAGGTGGTGGCATTCTATTTTCACATTTGTTTTCATCTCCTTCAATGCAAAGGTAGGTCTGATTCACATCTATTTTCATATCCTTCAAGGCAATGGCAAATGTATTATCGCTTTCTCTCTCTCCCTCCCTCCCTCGATCTCCAGTCGATCCCCATTTCTCTACCATTGCCTTCAATATCGGTATTCTCTCTATCTCACTCCCACTCATTTCTTTTTTGTTTTGTTGTTTCAGTTTCATATAGAGGGTTGCAAGGTTATTTCTTCTAGCACATCACATATTTGATGGGAGTTCTTACTGGTTTCAACCCCTGAAAGTCATTAGTGGTTTGAACCCCTTGAAAGTCATCACTGTATCAAGCATATGTGGTTTTTATTCCATTGTTGCTATGTGAATACTTTTTTCTTTATGATTGTTATTGTTTTTTACTTTATTTATGATACAAAGTTCTTAAATTTCATTTAGTTGTGCAGAGATGTGTCTTGACAGAGGAAAAATTGATGACTTCACTTCCCATGGTAACTGGGTTTTCTAGCACTTTTGTTCTTGAAAAAAATATAATCTTCATGATTGTAGTTAAAAATGGTTCTTTTGGGAAATATAATCATGAAGTTGATCTGGCATGTCATGTGTTAAAAATAGAATCACGGAGATAATTAACTCAAGTTGTTTTAAACTATATTTTGTGCTGCTTTTGTTGTCAATTAATTATTAGTTATTTAAATTCTTCAATTTCAGACTATTGATTATCTTGGAAAATCATTTGACAGTGATTTTTCCTCCCTAGATGAAACCTTATTAAGTGAATCCAAGTGGCCTTTACTGTCCAGATAGGTTTAGAAGTGTTGTTGGCTATAAGTTCATTTCATTTTCAATAATTTTTCAGATAGAGAAGAGGGGGGAAATGTGGTTAAATTTGATGATGAATTTGAATGTATTTCCTCTTGCAGGTAAGGGAAATTATGACTGGTTTGAACAATCAACCTCTAAAGTAGGCAATCAACCTCTCCAACTATTCCCCTTACGCTTTGTGTTTCACTATGTGCTATCTAGATGAGGGTTGTGAGTTTTCTTCTGTGTGTGGATATCAAAAGGGTGAGACTGAAGCATTCAAAGCTAACATCTCATGTAATTAAGCAACTACTATTGTTGTGTATATTATAGTTCTTTTTGTTTAGGGTGAGAGTGTTTAGATTTTTTTTTCTATTGCATTTTATGTACAGTTTTTCAGTTTTGTTCTTTATACATATAATGGTGTTTCAAATCGATATCTGTCTTCCACTGTTGGTCATGGTCCATGCTTGAAACAGTAATATCTTTGTATAATATATGTTATATATTATACAATCAATAAATATTTTATATCTTAATATTATATATTATATTGCTCTTCCTTTGATTGTTTTACTCCAATGTGTTCCAAGATTGTATTTGATTTTTCAATTTTCAATTTATGTCATCAAATAAACAAAGCAACATGAGTGGATATGAAGTCTGCCTGGGCAGGAGCTGCACATAATCTGCTATAGTACATGTTGGCTAGCCATGTATGCATTTTTTATTGGTTTTATGCTCCTATTTATAAATTTGCATCTTTCTCAAATGTAACACTTGGTCATTAGTCATGTGAGCTCTTTGAAACTTACTGGGGCATGTCTAATTTTATGCTATAACAATGTCTCTATTTAATCGTTGCAGTTTTTAGGGGCACCTTGGTATCTTTTGTGGACCATTATTTTTTATTTTCCTTTTATTTGTTATACGCATAAAAAACACATGTACACCCCTTTGCCTGTTTTGATGGATATTTTCATTTTTCTTATAATCTTCAGGTTATGGTTCTATCATGAATTATCATTCTGGACATGGATTTGGAATGTATGGATCTCCTTTGCTTAGGAAAAAGAAGAGATGCAATTAAGAAAATAGTGGTGAGCATATACTTTTATATTGGTTTATTTATCTAACTTTATGAATTTCAAGTATGTGCATTTGCATCTAATCCATCATGATTTTTGATAGGAGTCATAGTGTGTGAAAGATTCAAGTTGATGCATTTGTTTTGGCAGTAAAACATGGGAGTCCTTTTGGAGTGTAGAATCTTGCAGGACTCCTTTTGTCAATGGGGAATCATCTTTGTAAAGATGTTTTGAAAGGCTTTTAGGTATTACAATGTCGGTGCTCACAATGCTATTTACAGATATACAGTTGTTACTTCACCTATATGAAAGAAAAGAAGGGGCACAAACTTTAACTAATTAAAAGAATAATGCAATCAGTACCCAAATAGGCAAAAAAGACTAGGGAAATTATTTTAAGATAGCATCTTTGCTGACATTCTCCTTCTAATCCCCATGACGGCCTTATCTCTTTTTTTTATGGAGTGCCTTGGAGAAGGTTATGTGCTCTACCAACAGTTTGGGTGAGTGACAATTTACTATTTGTGCATTATATTTTCCTTGTGGTCGACATAGCCTATTCTTGGAGAGGTCATATATGTACAACAACCCACGACTTTCTTCCATATTAGATTGTTAGGTCACATACAATTCCTTTTGTTTCTCCCCTAATCTGGTGTTGCATATATTTTTTAAAATAAATTTTCCCCTTTATTTCAGTAGCAATAGGTTCTCCTGGAAAATGCTTATATATTCCATATGTGCGCAGCCATTTCAGGAAGATATGCTGAAGAAATTAGCATTAGATCGTAAATCAAATAGCAAGAGTAATAAAGTTGCAAAGGAAATGGATAGGAAGAGAACTGCATTGCAGGCACTGCCAGACAACTAGATGACAGCTGGTGAAACTGAGAATGGTGGCTGAATAATTGTAGCAAGTAGCAACAAATTACGTTTATATTATCTCTTGGGATATGGTACACTCTAATAAATTTGTGGTGGTGTTGTTGGGGTCCAAACCTTTGTTTGTCCCTAATTACTTTCTAAATTTTCATGACGTTAGTTTTAATTGTAATCTCAATTGTTGCAAAACAGCTCAACTAATGAGACTTTCTCATTTTTGTTATAAAAAAAAAATAATGCCTTGAGCAAAGAAACTGTGGATTAAGTGTGCCGAGGAGAAGGTTATGTGCTCTACCAACATTTTGGGTGAGTGGCAATTTACTATTTGGGCATGATAGTTTCGTTGTGATTGACATAGCCTATTCTTGGAGAGGTCATATATGTACATTATCCAGTTCCTGGATTTATCATTGCAAAAATTCCTTTATTGGTTGGGATCAACTGGAGGATTTATTTGAGTGCTGGCAGAGTAACAAATGTATGCCAACAGTTTTTGCTTTGCGGGATTATGGAGTATCTCTTTTCAGGTTATGAAGCAAACTATTTTGTAATATTTTTCAATTTTAATAATCATGAGTTAGCAGCAGCAAATTTATCAAAATTTGAGAAAGTGAAAGAGGAACTTAAAGCTAATGTTAAGGTTTCCTGAAAGTGGAGATGGTGGAGAAAACTGTGTGTGGTCAGTTGACATGTTTCCCATAAAAGAATAGAGTACTTAAAGAGCAAGTCGATGTCATGAAAGCTGAGATTGCAAATTTTGCAGCAAAAAGAGATCCAGTAGTGGATATTATTATTTTCCTCAATTCTCATTTATAATTCATCTAACTTGAGAATGTCATATATTTTTCGGTGTAGTTTGAGCAACAAAAACTTTCTTGAATATTTGAGGTTCTATCTCTTCATTCATGAATATTACATGTATATATATCTTTTTTTTTATTCATACTAAAAGTTTAGATCAAATTAAGATAAATAAATATAAAAAAATTATTTAATCTTTTAACAGGTAACATTGTTAAAAGGATAGAAAAATGGTTAACATGCACAGAAAAAAAAGAAGAAATAAATCAAATAATTTTTAAGAGAAAATAATAATAATAATAATAATAATATGATAAATAAATATATTTTCTAAAAATGATTCACTTTCACGGGGAAAATATGAGATTTAAATCAAATATATTTTCAAAAGAGAAAAATAATAATAATATGATACATAAATATATTTTCTTAAAATTATTCACTTGCACAGAGATAAAGATGAGTATTAAATCAAATAGATTTACAAAAGAGAAGAAAAAATGATAGATTATTATGTTTTCTAAAAATGGTTAATTTGCACGGGGATAAAGGAGAATTAAATCAAATAGATTTCCAAATAAGAAGAAAAAATAATATGATAGATAAATATATTTTTTGACGTGTCAATTTATAATTAGTTGACAGCCCAAAAAATATTTACGCTCGCAATCCATGCTAATTAAATCTATATATTAATATAATATATAATCTAATAAAAATTTCTATACAATCCATGCTAATTAAATCTATATATTAACACAATAATATATGTTTTTTTTTTGCTGTAATATATGTTATGTTATATCTTATAATTATATATATTAAAATAATGATATAAGATAATAAAAAATTATAACATAATATATAATACAAAATAAAAAATGTTTATATGAAACATAACCCGTGCATTGCACGGGTATAGATACTAGTATAGTAGTAATCTATAACATTCTCGCATCGACGTGACATCCAACATGAGTATCTATGTCACATATTAAAAAAAGGATTTAATTCGTATATACTTACAGTGTAAAATTTTTTTTACACTGCTGACCAATCAAAAATTGACACATCATTACAAATCTTTGATTCTTATTCTAATCGCCTTAAAAGTCATTATGATTTCTGATTGATTGTCAGTGTAAAAATCTTTATGGCTCTGTTTAGTAAAAACTAACGGATAGCGGATAAGCTAGCGGTTAGCGGATAGCATATAACGGATAAGCTAGCAGATAGCGGATAAACTAGCGGATTGGATTTGAAGTGTTTGGTAAAACTAGCAGTTGGACTAGCTGATTAATATAAAATTACATAAAAGGATATGTTTGCAATTTTTTTTATATAAATTATATATATATTATTTATTTTATTTTATTTATTTTAAAATAATTATCAATTTTAATACTTTAATTTATTTTAAATTATTTATCATTTCAAAGATTAAAATATTAATTTTAAATTTTAATATTTATTTAGTTTTAGGTATTTTTTATAAATAATATGGAATAATAAAAATAATATTGATTTCTATTAATATTTTATTTTGTTAGTGAAGGATAAGTAAGGAATTCAATTAAGATAGTAAGGATTAAAATGGAAGAAAAAGTCATACGCTATACGCTATAAGCTCAAACGCTACTTCGAGTAGCGTTTGGAAAAAAACGCTATACGCTAGTGAAAAAACATTATACGCTAATTTTAAAAACGGTTGCCAAATGAGGCTAATTTTCCATCTGCTATCCGCTAAACGCTAGCGTTTTTGGCAAATCAAACAGTGCCTGTACTGACGGTACATAGAAATTAAACTCTTAAAAAAACTTTATTTATAAAAAGTTAAAGTTAGGGTATCCATTGCTGGCATAGGAATTAATTTAATTAATTAATAATGAATATAATAATGTTCTTACATGATCGGATGATAGGGCGATAAAAAATTAAAAATAGGAAAAAGGAAAAAAAAAAGAAGGTTGAATAGGATGGGTGTCGGGAAATTAGTTGCAATGCAAATTCTAAAGGAGGGAGGGAATCAATAGCCTAATCAAGCACCAAGTTCAGATTGATTCCACCACCACCATTTTCACTCAACCAACCCCGCATGCTCCTCCGCACCACCACCATACCCTTCCCCTCCACCCTCCCACGCCAGATCCCTCCTCCTCCTCCCTCAATTCCAATTTCGTAGCAACCACCAACCATGAACGATTTCGATAATCTCTTGGCTTCCGATTTCGGTTTCAAACCCAAGGGAAAATCAGCCCCCATGGCTCCTCCACCCAACCCTTCCTCCAACTTCGATTTCGGATCGCGATCCTCCAATTCCATCAACTCCGATTCCGTACTCGGATCCTCCGGAAGCCGGAACAACCGCGACGCCGCCGGTTTTGGGGATCTGTTCGGCGGCTCCAAATCCGAACGTCGCGGAGCTGATGCACCGTTCAGTTTGGATTCCATGTTCAATGGCTCCGCCGGTGATTTCGGTTCCAGGTCGGCGAATTCGCCGCCGCCGGTGTACGACAAGCCTGTCTACGACGATGACGTTTTCGACGGCGTGCCGGGGTTGAAGAGCACGTCTAAGGTTGAATACGATGACGTTTTTGCGTCGGAAGGTGGCGGTGGAAGTGACGCATTTGATGATCTTCTTGGTGGGTTTGGCAAGGAATCGAAGAGTTCGGATAAGAAGAGAACGGAGAAGGATGATAAAGGTGTTCATGATTTTGATGATTTACTAGCTGGATTGGGAAGTAGTACTAGGCCATCTAGTAACAGGTATATTATATATTAGATAAGACTCGTCCAAAGCGAGCAAGTAATGCTATATCTATCCTTGATTTGAAAAAAAAAAAAAAACGTGTAAAGATCTTAATCCATTTTATCGAATATGTACCCTTACTTAACTTTGCATATAAGATAATGTGTTTGAGATTTGGTTGCAATTGACATTTTTCAGTAGTCAAATTAATGGGTTTACTTAATCTGCAAGTAAATTGATGTTTTTAGAGCTCTTTAGTCTTTACCATATAAGCAAGTTGATCTTTGTGTTAGAGACCTGAGATTTGGTGGTCTGTGGGAAAACATATTCAAGTGTATACACCGGAAAGATGGGTGATAAATTCTAAAAATGACAATTCAAATTCAGTGGCCTCACTGCCCCACCTCCCCAAAAATAGATATTAAAAGAATGTTCCTTAGAAGGGCATAAAATTGTTTACAAATATAGATTAGTAATGAGCTCCGTTGGAGAATCAGGTTAGGTATTTTAGAATAATCAATGGTCTAATAATTGGGTTTAGATTCAATGGTAAAGACAATCCATTGGCAAGAATTTTCCTGAAATTTGAACTGTCTACGGCTCTATGCATCTATACTTGATCATCCGCCGATCAAATTTCTCAAGTAGGCCTTCATAGCATCCTACTCTACTTTGTTCCCTTTGAACTGATTGTATGATGGAACTTGCAGCATTTCGTTTTATCAAGGACAAATTACTATTTGTTAAATTTTTTGGTTTGCGGTTAAAAACATTTAAAACTTCTAAAATTTACGGTCGTGATAAGCACAACTAGGAATGCTTTGAGACAGTCTCAAGAGATATATGATAATTAAATTTAAATGGATAAGCACAACTAAGAATGCTCGAGAGTGGAAAAGAATGAGATGAGACACTCTCAATGGAATGCATCGAGAGTGCCTTCAATGGATAAACACCACTAGGAATGCTCTTAGAGTGTCTACAACAATATATTTAATTTTAAATGGATAAACACAAGTAGGATTGCTCTGAGACTAGAAAAGAAATAGGCTAAGATATGATCAAATATCATAGATGTATTTGTAATATTTTTAAGAGGAGAATGAAGGTTCTTTGCTCCTCTTGTGAAATACAGCCTATATCAAATTCAAAATGTTTTCGATGAACATTGTGTCTTACATTTTATGTGAATTTCTAATGTTATTAGAGAGAGAAGGCTGAGTTTATGTAGAATAGAACTAGAATCTACATATATATGGAATGAATAACTTGATATTCGTCTATACTTATCCTTGATGGCTGATTCATAGGTATTGTTTATTTTCACTTTGCTTAATGTATGATAATCAATTTTACATATTGTTATTAACAGGCACGCTCCTGATACCGGGTTTTCCTCTGAACCAACTGCAAGTGCATCTAAAACAACCTCCGCTGTGGCAGAAGACCCTTTCAAAGTATTTGAATCACCTTCAGCCCCAAAAGAGCCACCCACAGGCCACTTTACAGATCCGTTGGAAGAAATTAGTAAATTTAGTAGCTCTAGAAGCACAAAAAATGATAGTTCATCTAATTCTAATGGCAGAATATATGAAAATATCGACCCCTTTGACGGGCTTGGAAAATCTGTACCGGCATTCTCATCAGAGGGAAATAGCAGGAAAGGTAGCAGTTCTCCAAGGTCAAATACAAGTACAAGGTGGACTAGAGATAAAGAACCAGCTGAGAAGTTGTCGGGGAGGAGTGCTTCGAGTCACTCTCAAAACAAGATTCCTGTTGAACATGATCGGGATTTTCCACAGGCCCCATTTTACACGCCTACATATTCATCCGATTCTAGTAAAACTGTTGACCAAAGGTCTACATCCCCTTCATATAATGCTGGTTTTAGACAGGCCAATATTCAGGTGGACATGTCACCAGAATATGAAGAAAACTTGGAATCAAGTGAGGATGTATGGCTGACGGTATCAGAGATTCCTCTTTTTACACAACCAACTTCTGCTCCGCCACCTTCAAGACCCCCTCCTCCACGGCCAGTACATATTCCCAAGTCAGGAACAGCAACAGGTTCACCAGCTTCTACCAATGCTAGAAAGAAGGCTAATGAGTCTTCTTCTTTCCCAAGTTCCACTCGATTCTCTCACGGTCCTAAGTCTGCTCCTGCTGCTGCAAGAGCATCCCCTGCATCTCAGTTTGATGAACTTGATGATTTTGCCATGGGCACAAGTTGTGGTAACGATGATGAGAGTGGAAATGGTCTTCCTGATGAAGAATTGGAGATGAACTCAGCCGCTGCTGCTATGAAGGAGGCAATGGATAGAGCTGAGGCTAAATTTAGGCATGCAAAGGAAGTTAGGGAGAGAGGGAATATAAAGGCCGCTAGAAACAAAGAAGCTGTGCAATTGGAAAAAGATGACAGAGCTATGCTAGAGGAGAGAGAAAAACAGGAAAGGTTAGACCGTGAGCAGCAGCAAAAAGAGAGAGAGGAAAAGGAGCAAAGAAGAATCATGAAAGAAAAGGAGGAGAAAGAAAGAGAACAACAACAACTTGAGCGGGAAAAGGCAAGACAGGCTGTAGAAAGAGCTACTAGAGAAGCACGGGAAAGAGCAGCTGCAGAAGCTCGCCATAGAGCTCAGAGGGCTGCTGTTGGGAAAGCTCATGCTGAAGCTCGAGAGCGTGCTGAAAGGGCCGCAGTGCAGAGGGCGCAAGCTGAAGCCCGTGAAAGGGCTGCTGCACAGGCAAAGGAAAGAGCTGAAAAGGCTGCTGCGGAGGCAAAGGAGAAGGAAACACGAGTAAGAGCTACAGGTGTGAGGGCTGAAGCTGAAGCACGAGTTAAAGCAGAACACGCTGCTGCTGAGACCCGAGAAAGAGCTGCTGCTGCTGCAAGGATGAATCAACAAAAGAATGAAAATGATCTTGAATCCTTCTTTGGCATGGGTGAACGAGCCAGCAGCGTTCCAAGGCCTCCTAGGGCTAACTCTTCAGTGAGTACCTATGTTGTTGTTGTTTTTCAACATTATCTATAGTTCTATACTAACATATAATGGCCAAACTTGGCTTTGGCAGTTGGTATCTTCCCATCACACAAACAGTATCCTGAAAAGTAGGAAGCTATAGTTACTGGGTGGTTATTTTATTCTTTCCTTTTCCATTTTTAATTAAAATTAAATTTATAGAAAAAATGGCAAGCGGGTAGTTATTATAATTATTTAGAAATTTCCAGTTTTTATTAATTAAATAAAATTAAAATAAAAGGAGGATTAACATGCTTGTTAACACTAGTATGATCTATATACATCTTACATTTACAAGAACAACACAGAGGAACTATTTCCTATGATCCCAAATTTCCAATGCCTAAATAAATAAAGCTGATTACCATTTCTAGTAATCAGCTCTCTGAGTTAGCTATGATAAGACTAAAGCTACATGTGCTTAATTCTAATAGATACTAATACTATTGCAAATATGGTTTTTAATTTTCTGAACCGGTATATTTTCAGGACTCTGTATTTGATACCCAATTTCAATCAGATGTAACAAGGAAATCAACAGGAGCATCTTCAAGCTTGAAGAAAGCATCGTCAGCAACTAATATTGTTGATGATCTTTCCTCAATTTTTGGAGGTAGATTTGCATTTGCAATATATATTCATTGATGATGTAAAAGTGGTTTGCATTTGCAATATATATTCATTGATGATGTAAAAGTGGTTTGCATTCATTTGTGTCTTTCCTTACTTGGCTCTTTATGCCCCTTTTTTATGGTTTGAAGCTACTCCAACATCTGGAGAATTCCAGGAAGTTGAAGGGGAGAGTGAAGAAAGGCGAAGAGCCAGGTTGGAACGCCAACAGAGGACTCAGGAGCGTGCGGTATGTGTTACTGTATTTGTCTCCTTCATTTGATTTCTTCATTATATCTTGATGCAAGGAATACATGAAGAGTAGTCTCTTTTTGAACCAACTTGACATTGGATTAATGTAAAAGTGTAGTGTATCTATTCTTACAAAAACATTTTAACTCGTTTGTCTATGTTATGACCATTTATATTTTATAATAGGCAAAAGCATTGGCTGAAAAGAATCAGCGAGACCTACAAACTCAAAGAGAGCAAGCTGAGAGACATGTAAGTAGTTTCTTTTGTTGTTTTTTCCTCTTTTATCGAATTTGTGTGTGGGACAGTTTCTGTTCACATGCTTGCACCAGCTGCATCTTCACAACCTATTTCCCGTTCATCCTAAAGTATCCAAAAACTGTTTTGCAAAAGCTACTAATAAAAAAATGCAGATTAGGAAAGGAAGTAGAGATGATTGGAACCAGCGCTTTATCATCCACTATTTGTTTACTTTTGTTTATTTAATTATGAACAGAATTATGGTTTTATTCAAAATTTTCTTTTCAATTCAGTAATTTCATCACTTAAAGTTTGTGGTTTTTATTTGACATGTTTTTATTTTGTTATCTAATTTTATCTGTGTATTGACTATTGATTTCAGAGGCTTGGTGAAACACTTGATTTTGAAATTAAGCGCTGGGCAGCAGGAAAAGAGGGCAACTTGCGTGCTTTGCTCTCCACCTTACAATATGTATGTATAATGTAGTGTACGCACATTGGATAATGTCCCTGAAGTTTTTCTGTTCTAAATCCATATAGTGCCAGGGTAGTATGTAGGCTTAAATTATCTCTTTAGTTCTTTTTTAAATTCTCGGGTCCAAATTTAAAGATGTGGCGTGCCTGATTTTTGTGTCTTTGGATATATTTTCTCCTGCATCTTGTCTAATCATCATGCTACCCCTCAAGGGCTAGAAGTGCGTAGGTGTGCCGACTCTAGTCCTGTAGTACTGGTTGTATAGGTTTTAGTTGCTCTTCACATTAAAGGTACAACCACTATATCAATTTCCTGCAATTAACATTATCCATAGCAGTAATATCCCATCAGATATTGGGTAGCAAACAACCACATCCTTGGAAACAAGCTTGATGTCGAGAAGATTGTGATAATGTATGTTATTTGATTACAATGAATCCAGAAGAAACAATAGTGGAAGCAAATTTTCTCATAATTTTTTATGCACTTTGTGAAGTTCATGCATTTGAATTTTGGAGTTGTACAGTCCCTTAATTTGTGGTGTTTTTAAGGTGTTATTTTGTTAAAGAATTTGTGTCAACTATATTAACTTGTTTCCTTCACGAATGATGATGATCAGGTGCTGTGGCCTGAATGTGGTTGGCAGCCAGTTTCTTTGACTGATTTAATTACAGTTGCTGCTGTTAAAAAAGCTTATAGAAAAGCTACATTGTGTATTCATCCTGATAAAGTGCAGCAGAAGGGTGCCACTCTTCAGCAGAAATATATTTCAGAGAAGGTGTTTGATCTACTCAAGGTATTTATGGCCATTTTATATAACTTCTAAATGCTCTCTAATCATTAATCAATGCCTTATACAGCAAGAAGAAACACCAGTTTCTTAAAGTGGGTTAATACATACTATTTTGTGGTCAAACTCTGTGCATAGCACCACAAGGTTTCCAACAACTATATTTTTTATTATCCAGTTGTATCACAAATAAGAAGTAGCTGGGTGGGGAGTGGGGACTTCTATGATGCGCTGCCTTTGCAGCTTATCAGTTTCTTTGTTGCTTGGTCTCACCTTGATTCTTGAACTTTAATCAATCTTTTTTCAGCCTAAAATCTTATTTGTTTTATGTTTAATTTTCGTATGATGTTTAAGTGGGTAGTATATGTTGTGAAATAGGATGGTGGGTTTATCCTGAAGCATTGACTGACTCAGCTGATCTTGTATCTTGTGCCATTATCTGTTATTGTTCTCTTAGAAGTGATAAATTATCTAGACTCTACGGCTTTTCCCTTTCTTTTTCTTCCTTGGCTTTTGAATTGAGATGAGGCATTCAACTACTAATAGACAAGAATGATATAAATTAAATTTATTTTGATGAACTGCAGCTAACTCACTAAGCTTTCTGTGTCAGTCCACAATATCATTTTTTAGCAGCTCTGTATGATATCCTGTTTTAACAAACAAACTGTTGAATAAGGATTTTGGAGAATTTGCGTAAACCATACACCTTTCTGGTTGTACACTACACCAACAGTTTTATCAATCTACTGCATGTTCCTGTTTGTCCAATGTACAAACTAAGTGATGCACCTTGTTGTACCCTCAGATATTTTTTTCTTACATAGATAGCTTTAAAGCGACTAGTAATTCCCAATTAACTTATGGCTCAAACAGGGTCTGATATCTGGATGTGTCTAATATATAAATTTGAGTTTAATTTTGATACACTATCAACGTAAATTTTTATACTGTAAATCAATTAGAAATCATCGTATGTGTGACTTAGTTGTGATAAAAGATTTTTTTTTTTTATAATGATGTGATCATTTATTATTGGTTAACAATGTAAAAACTCTTTACATTTGACTGTGCAAAACAATTAAACCCCATCAATTTTAATTAAAAAAAGTGTTCTAGATGGGGGTTAGTTATTTATAGTTGGCGGTGTTCATAACATATAAATCCGTTTCCGAAAAATAGGGAGTTGCACTTGCATTCTCTGTTAGTGGACGGTTATTTACAGATTTATTATTTATATATTTTATGCCTTTTCTTTTAAATAAAATAAAATTAAAAAAGTGAAATGATATGCACGAGTTTGGGTCAAGAAACTAATATATTACCATGTCCAGATCACTACAATGCCTTCATTTTGTTGCCTGAAAGTTTGATCATTTATAACAGGAAGCCTGGAATAAATTAAATTCTGAGGAGCTTTTCTAATCTCTGATGAACTTAAGTACTTCAAGGTAGTTTGTTCAACGATTCTGTTGAGAGGGGACTCCATCCCTGTTTCAGCTGGCTCCCCCATTGCATGTTTGTTCTGATGGAAGTTATAATGCATCAATGGTGCAATGGTGAAATATTGCTTCCCTGCCTGGCATCTCTTGGGTGTAATTGATTTTCTTCCAGGGGATTGTCGGGTTTCTCCAGATGTTTATTAATGTAGCATGTTTTGTTGATGTAAAATGTCTTTTTTGTGGCCGTGGCCATTTATCAATTTTATTATTCATTATCCCTTACTAGTGAGTGGTGAGGGCTCACGAGCGATCCCTTTTTTCTTTTTCCTCTTTTATTACTTGTGATATAGTACCGATCTCTTTAATATAAACACCATCTTGTGGATTGACGCCAAAAGCTGAGATTTATACATGGATCTTCGCACAAGCTTCTGTATTTTATCCATCTAAAACTGTTTGTCATCAGCTGTGTTCGGTTGAGAATGTTCTATTCTGTATGTTGCTGTTACGAAGTCTTTAACTATAGAGCTTAATCACTGATGAATTTTTATTTTATTTAAAGTTTTTCAGCTGTGTACGTTTTTCATAAGTCTTGAGTCTATAGTTCTTATGTTTATCTCTGCGTACATATTTGGCCCTTCAACATGAAAGGTTGACAAGTTCCTCATTTGATTTAGAGCATCTCCCATGTTCATCATATAAGCAAAACTTACTTTATCCCTTTAAATGGGTTACCTCAATTTTAAGTAACTCAATCAATTTTCATTCCAATGAGATTTTCTATGAACAAGTTGCTTAACTCACAAATATTCTCCCTCTCTCTTCAACATTCCACATTCTCTCTCCTATATTTACACACACAATTGTTAAGCAACCCATAAGGAATGATTGTTTAGAGTGCTCTTCATATAAGCAACCTACTTTATTCCTTTAAGTGAACCACCTCAATTTTAAGCAACCCAATCAATTTTCACTCTAATGAGAGTTTTTATCAACAAGTTGTTTTAGTGGGTATTTTGGCGAGAAAAAACTTAGACTGGCTTGATTTATATTTCGAAGAAATTATTTTATAAGGTCTAATTATGGGGGGAAATATTGGGGGAAAATTTATTGAAAAAAAAAAATTTAGTTTATATGAGGATTATAAATAATTTCTAAAGTGTAAAATTACCTACTAAAGATAAATGGATTTATAATCTTGGGTTATTATGGTTGATTGTTGAAATATTTTTGAAAAATTGAAATATTTTCTTGTAGAATTAATTTTGCAACTTCTTAGTTTTCACTTCACTTCTCCACATTGTAAAATTGATTTTGGACATGAATCACTTGTGACTTGTCTTAAGTTGACAGCCAGACAAAAAACACATGCAACAAACTGCCAGAGGGACTTATTGTCTTACTGAAATACTTTTCAACCCCTTTCAAATACTGTACGCATATCATCTGTTGAGTTATTTGCCTCACCTTTGTGAGTATTGTCTTCCTTTCTTGAAGTTGATGTAATACTTGATGGTTGTAGTGCATCCACTTTTGGAGTGTGGACTACATTTATATCCGAAATAAGTTGCTGTTAAACTTGAAAATGGCATGTGCAATTCTAAACCTCAATTGACAATAAGCCCAATGAGGATGACAGATGTTGGTTGTTTGGACATATTAAATTAAATGATTGAAGGAAACTCATGCCTTTGATTTTTCAAACAAAAGATGGATTATAGTAATACAATTGATATCACACACAAACCAAAACCACAGCCATCACTTCCCACATCACTTTTCTTACATCAGCAAGGAGGCAACAGTAGTTTAATAGTTTGAATGGAATGGTTTGTATTTCTTCAAGTCAAGCAAGACACCAGCCACTGAGCCAACAGCAGCAACAACTGATACCATGAGGCAGGCCACACTAAATATTTGGAGGCTAATCCATCTGCTACTCCATTTGGGGATCTTCTTCTGTGAGATATACATCTCCACTGGAAAGTAAACAGTCAAGGGCCAAAATCCCATTGCCCCAATCACTCCCACAATGTCATTGAAGAATGGAAGCAACATTGATATGACAGTGGTTAGGATAACAAACACTGTCCTCCAAACTAATCTAAATACATTTAGTTTGTAAGGAGGAAGACCAGGGATTGGGATTTTGAACTCCTTGTCAATGTTGGGCCATCTTTGTGCTGCCCCTTTCTCCACAAAGGCAAAGATGGGTTGGGAAAACACTTGATATGCTCCCACAAGGTGAATTACTATAGCAACATTAGCAATGTCTATAAGCCAATATGGGTTATAGAAACCAAAACCAGTGAGCAAATTCCCAGGTGCTGCATCTCCAAAAGCAGCATAGCCCATGCAGCCACAAAGCATATAAAATGTTGTGGTCACTGCAATACTAATCTTTGTAGCCTTCTTCATTGTTTTTGCTTCAGATGGTGGGGATTTTACGGTGTCCTGTAGTAAGAATATTAGATATTAACTATTTTATATGATAAATCATTTTTTTTCTTTTTAGAATTTAATTTACCTGAATTTCAATGAGAACCACAGCATATGAATAGGCAAAGGCTATGTCACCAAGAGCTTGGAAAGTCCTCCAAATCTTTTGAGTCTCTGACACAGGTCCAATGCTGATTCCTGTGAGGCTACCCTTAAAAGTACCCGTTTCTGTTCAAGAACCAACCAAAATATCAGCCTAAGTAATTAACTTGAAAAGATTATTAAACAAATTAAAGTAGAGCATCTCCAAAATATAACCTGCAACTTTGGCAATTCCAAGAGAGAGACCAATTATGGAATAGGTGAAAGACATGACTGCAGCAACAATTGAGAGCCACCATATTTGATCAAAATTTGGAATTTGAGAAAGGAATATTTGGCTTATGCCAAAAATGATCATGTATGGATTGCTTGACATGTGACATGGGTTTTTGCCCCCGGACTGATGGAAACAGTTGGACCTTTTGATTGCCCTGTCAACCAAAATCAATGAAATTGAAACAAACCCAGCAATCATCATCAAACTACATAATGGTATTACTATATATCAGTTCAAAGAAATTAAAGATGGTGACGGGACAGTGATTTATATGGTGCCACATGTTAATTTCCGCTGCATGTGGTACATTTACTAATCACATGGTACTATATATACATATGTACAGTGTAAAATGTAAATATTGACTCACATCATGCTAATAGAAGCAGCAATTGTGTATCCTATTACAACTCCCAACAGATTCAGGTACTGAAATATCCCACAAAACGTAACATTGACTCCACCTGCAAAATACATTATAGCGCATATTATTCTACATGTATTCAGGGGAAGATGTTGACATGGTCACCCAATTATTTTTTTGCAATTTTTAAAAGTACTTTGATTGGGAGGAAAAATATTAGACTCTTCAAATATCAGTAAATGATAAAACTTATAAAATATGTATATTTTAACCTTTTTAACTTTTATTTTTATTGAATTTGGATTTAACTTTTTTCTTATAAACGAAAGTTTAAGAGAAAAAAGGTTGTCTCATTCCAAGGTGAGTGGATGCTACCTTAGGGACAACTTTTAGTAATACTCACATAGATATTCTTATATCAAGTATACAAAAAATGTTAGACCCGCAATAAATTAAAATTTTTAAGACAAAAAGTTTTCCTAGATAAGACTCCTCACTCTCTATGTACATGAGTTAAATCCCATAGTCATACTTAGTCAGTTAGTTGTCATCCTCTTTTGTAACGCCATGGGAAATAATTAAGTAACAATATGACCGGACCATCAGCTAGCATTAAAGTAACTTATCTTTAAGAAATGATATTTTTTTCCTCAATATTCTCTTCAATATTTTTTTTTATTAATAGATAAATTTTTACATAAACCCTCTAAATCCGAGTCTATTATTTCTTTGGTGGGTCTCACATGATTTTAATTAATTAACAATGGATATATTGAAAAAGAATGGCAGTGGCTAATAATACCAGCATAAAAAGAAGTACATGAAAGCATTGTTGATTACCAAGAATGGAGCGAACCGCGTCCATGTAAGTGTAGTTTCTCTTGCCGGAAATGGGGTCTCCGGCACGATAGCATTCAGATAGAAAGGATGAAGTGTAGACAGTTACCAGAGAGAATAAGAACATAACAGCAGGACCAGCAACCCAACCTAGCTGAGCTATGGCCCAAGCTAAAGACAGTACCCCTGATCCTATCACTGCTGTTATTATGTGCGAGCTTGCTGTCCAAACACTTCCTGCATGCATATATGCCTCATTCATTTCATCAATCATGCATATATAATATATTATATATATATTGTACATAGTTATTTATATATGTGTCATATTGTAAAAGTGAAATTATGTACCAGTTCGTTTGAGATGGCCATCATCATCATAGCATTTGGAGGAGGTAGTTTTTGAAGGCACATGATCAATTTCTTTGAAGGAGCCTTCGATGTCAAAAACTTGAAGGTGGCTAAGGTTGGTTGTAGCTGCGTTTTCAGACATGTTTGGTGATGGTGGAACAGAAAGCAAAGCAAAACAAAACAAAGCAGAGCAAATATGTGTTTTATTAAGACAGAGAGAGAGAGAGGTTGGCACAAAACACTACGAAACTGACTCAAGCCAAGGGATGGAGAGTAACGGGGAGCTATGGGGGTATTTATTGAGGTTCTGAATTCAATTAATGAAACCTATCTGGCAGGCGGAAAAAAGGGAAATGAAACTATGATAGTTTAAAGGAATATAATATTTGCCAAAAAATTATTCAAAACGTGATTCTTTTCTTCTCATTTTTTAGCTTTAAAATTTAAAATTCGTTTATAAAAAATAATTTTTGTTTAAGAAAGGTTAATGAGAAAAGTGGCCATTGATATTTTAAAATTAGTTAATATGTTTGATTATATATTTATATTGTTTTCAAATTCTAATTATATTACTTTAATTAAGGACACGTCAGTCATTAGATTAATTTTTCAAAATGATTTTTTATCAAAGAAATTTATTAGTATTATGAGCTATTTTAGTGCTAAATACAAATCTATGAAAATGCATGTGGTCCTTGTGACACTTTCTTGTTTTCAAGCATCTCATCAAGCACACGAAAGAACGAACCGGAGACACTCACATGCTTCAGATTCTCCTCTCACTGACTAAATTGCACAATTCAAGAACATTACGTAAATGCATACAGATTGATCAATCGTATACGAGATAAGTATGAAAAATGAATGAAAGTGAGTGAGTTATACACACGATATCAAATGCTCAATATATGATAAACTGCAAGCCCAACCTTTTAGGGAGGACTAGTATTCAGGGGGAAATTTTGTTCTAGGATACCTGTCACACGTTTATAATTAATAATAATAATAATAATCTTGTCATCTGATTCGGTAATTAAATAAAGATAAATGCTAACCAGTATTCTTAGGGTATTAGTTAAAAAATATTTTAAAAAAATCTTCATAAGATAATGTTTACTCCCTCCGGTTTCTATTATAAGCAAAAAAATCCCAAATTTTTTTGTCCAATATATAAGCAAATTTTGTTTTCCAATAACTCATTTAATGACATTATTCCCAGAACACCCTTCATTTAATACAAATTCCAATGACTCATTTAATGAAGAATGAAGTTTTAGATGAAGGGTAATTTAGGTAATAAACCTAATTTTTTACAAAATTCAATGAGATTAACTAATCACCTTGATATGTATGCTTTATTTAATTTTTACTTATAATAGAGACCGGATTGAGTATTTAATAGTTTATTGGAAAGCTTTTTTTTTTCTATACTATATATTGGAAAGATAATACTTTTTAAACCAATCAAACAAATTCTCCCTTTACTTTTCCAAGAGTATTGCATATTTCCCAAGATAATTAAAGGGTAGTTTAGTAATTATAATTCATTTTTTTTTACATAAATCAAGACAATTAAACTAAATTAACTAACTTCTTTAATAAATATGAAATCAGTTATTTTTACTTATAATTGAGTCCGGAAGTAGTATTTCATTTTCTTAATGCTGACGATTGATGTAAAAAAATTTCCACTGACATTAACTAACATTTTGATATGTGCTTTTTTATTTTAATAATTAAGAGAGAAATAATAATAATAATAATAATAATAATAATAATACTAATTTGTGAAGATATTATTGAATATCGATATTAGTACATAAAAATTAAACTCTAAACTAATACGGATAGTATTACTTAAAAAAAAAAAAAACTATATCTACAACAATTTGAAAGTCGTGTAACTATAACAAGCTATTAATTTTATTATTTCATTTCTCGAGTTTAATGCTCACTTTTCTATAATAGCAATTGACGAGTTTGACCTTCTTTTTTTGGAATGAGTTGATTATAATTAGTACTTATATAAATTTTTAAAAACATTCTTTTTAATTTTAATTAATATTCGATGGCCTATAATTAATGATAATAATTAATAAGGGTAATATTAAATATGTGCAAAAATTGATGAATGTTTCTTATATTTTGGAACAAAAAGGACCTCTTTGTTTCTTATATTGTGGATTGGAGGGAGTATGTGTTTAGATAAGTCAATATAACTCCAGTTAAATGTAATTGCAGCAGAGGTTGATAATTATTTAGAAAAATGCTAACGAGTACCATTAGGGCATTGTTTAAGGAATCAAGAAAAGAAAATTTATATGGAAAATAGTGTATTTAACATTTTGAAAAGTGTTACACTTAGGGTTTGTTTACTTTATTTCCATAAACATTTCCAATTTTCATTTTCTAAAATCTATATTGATTTTAAATTGCTACTAAGAAGTTGGAGGCTAGTTAGGGAAAATGCATTTCCGGAAACTATGAAAACAATTTTTTGACATTTTCAAATTTTTTGGAAATACTATATTTGTTTTCAAAAAATGAGAAAGAAAATGATGAGAGAAATACTAAAATCAATGTAGATTTTGAAAATGAAAACTGAAAATGTTCTTAGAAACTAAACAGGCCCTTAGTTTCCCAATACAAACTTTTCTTTTCTGAGTTTCCTAACTAATGTCCCTAACGTACTCGTTAGTAAGACTCAATTATTTAAACGATTTTTCTATCATATGCAACCTTGCACATGTTAAGAAATTAAAAATTAAAAAATTATGTTGAAAGTTGTGTATGATCAATTTCTTGAAAATTTAAAAGTTACTCTTTCCAATATGATATTTCTATTTTTTTGATTTCTTAACATGTACAAAGTTTCATAGGTTAGAAAAATCGTTATATAAATACCAGAACTCTTAAAAGGTTGAACTTTTTTTTATGCCTTAACTAGTTAAACTTTCAAGCAGAGGCTGAAAGATAATGTGACATCTATAATAACAACATAGCAAGCAGCTCTCTAGCTTCCTAACACTTATGAGAAATAATAATATAATATGGCAATCTATGCAATTCCTAAAACTTCTTGTGATGTTATAATTTAGAGCTTATAATGAATAATTCAGAAATGGCACAAGGTCACAAGGTTAGGAAGTTATATATTACGAAGTGGGTTCATAGTTAATTTATTTATCAAAAGGTGGACCTTCGTCTCAATTCCTCTCCACCTGCAAAGCCTCCCACCCATGCATATTCGGGTTCTTCACTTCTTGCTACCTTCATTCCTATCTTCTTGTTATATGAGAAATTATATTTCAACACCAAATTTAGGACACCATATTTTTTGGTATATTTTTGGGATGCGTGTATACAAAGAAGATGAAAAAACAAGTGAGAAATAGAAATAAACACATATGATATCACATACGGTGTTCGAAATTGGATGTTCAACTATCATAACTCTTGTTATATATGCGTAAAGCTAAATTAATTGCAAGAATAAAGCACCACACCCTTTTCATTTTTCCTGGTTTTGAAGAAACTGAATTAATTAGTCACTTTAATTAAGCATCACACCCTTTTCATTTTTCCCGTTTTCGCAGAAACTGAATTAATTGGTCACTTTATTTTTATTTTTATTTTTTGTATTAATTTATCAGGAATACTTTCCTCGAACTCCTAAGTTATAAAAAGAGAACATAATAGGCAGATTTTAGCTGTAAAAAAAATTTGATGTAAATAACCAATATGGTGTGGTACAGTTGGTAGATAACCGGATCCTTTAAATATGTGGTCAGGGGTTCGATTCCTTACACATGTGTAAGGTGTAAGGAAGAGTATCTGTTGGGAGAGGTCAACCCCTTAAATGGATCTCAGTACCTCGAGGAATTAGTATCTGACTCCCGGCCGGAGGATACCCTGGTTCACCCAAAAAAAAAAAGATGTACTAAATAATATCCGCCTGCCTGCCTTGCATATATCCCGGCAGAATTCAAAAGTTTCAAACTTATCTAAAAGCTTATATAAATACTACACATATTTAATAGAGTTGTGATATTTAAATATCAAGTTTTAGATACTATATGTGATATCATGTATATTTATCTCTATCTCTTACTTGTTTTTCATCTTCTTTGTATACCCGCATTACAATAATACTTCAAAAAATTTAGTTGTTCAAATATAATTACTCTATTTAATAACAAATGTTTGTATAGTTATAACAAAAGTTTTTAAAATCACATCGGTTATTGAATCAGTGAATGTCAAAAGCAATAATATGGTTACAGCAATACCTAAATATATTACTTCCATTCCACCCACTAGATATACGAGTATATAATAACATTAATTAACGAAAAGTAAGGCAATGCACAATAAGAGGGAAGAGATTAGCATCTTCTTTCTGTGGTAGGTATATGGTCCTAAACAAAACTTGTCTACTTGGGAGAAAAACTATGTTGAAGCTTTCCTGGAGAATCTTGAATAATTGGTCAAGACAGATTTGCACTTGATTTTTTTATTGATTGTGACAGTGCACCTTCGACATATGCACATTGATGATATACGAAATGAGTGAAGGAAGGAGAAACCACTGAAAGTGGGCTTCGAAGGTTTTGACCTCCAAATCGGGCAGTGGTGGTGGGATATATATCTCAAGTAGTTGGATAGGCAGAACGTCTTGTCTTTCAATTGCATCTGTGGGACGATTGATCGAACCAGCTAGAATCCTAACCAAATGGTAATTGATTGGTGATTATGAACCATATAATATTATAATATGAATGAACAATATATATAGCTGCGGATTCCCTTTTTAATTTAATATAATTACTCATGGACAAGCTAGGTTAGTTGATTAGTCTTCTAGAGACTAAGATTTTGTTCTAAACACTAGTCATGGGCATAGGTATGGGTTGAGTTCATGACCTTCCACTTTATAAATAGTGAGATATAACTTATAAGCACTAAGTAGAGCCACAAGTCAAAAGGTCACATGCAGGGTTTTCAATTATTTTTCATCTCCAGATGTTGGTCGCGTACATGCAAAATTCCTCCGAACAAAAGCACTCGATTATGGAATGGTTTTGCCAGAGAATATATATTGATATACAATATACAAAAATTTTGGGTCAGGAAGGTGATTATTTCATTCTTTCTACCCAACTAAATATATGTATATTATATGTATATATAATATAAAGAATATATCACATACAAATGGGCGTATCTATAGATATTAAACAGATCTTATACTATATAATTAATATTATTGGCAAATGGCAATATACGAGGATATATATCTAAGATTACTAAAGATTTTGTTATAGAAAGTCGTATTGGATGCAATTGCAGCAACTGAGTTTCAAATTAATTAATGCTAAGTTGTCTGTAAAGAACAACTTTGTAAGATATATATAGAAGCTCCTCAAGTTGTATCAAGCGTGCCAGTAGTATATTGTCATCCCATGCAAATGGCTAACTTAGTTTCTTCTCATATCGCGTGTTAAGTAATTCTTTGTAATTAATTGTTTTCTCCCTCAAGTAGAGTATTGTTTAAATGGTTCATATATAGGGTTGAAGCAAAAAGGGATAAAGTTGTAAAAATCGAGCATGTAAGAAAAAGTGTTCCGTATAAGAAAATGCCACTAGATATCGATATATATCCAGCTGAACCGCACCATTTTTTTTCATCAATACAAAATATTACTGGATCAATTGGTTAAATCATGACAATATATCGATTGGCTATTCTTCTCCCACTACCTTTTCGGATAACTCTATGTTATCATTATTAATTTGTATAATCAATTCTGATATTTTTCTTACTTTTGGATGAAAAGTACAAATGAAAAGCACTTAATATAGTTAAAATAGAGTATCTATTATTCTTTTCTCATCCCTAACTCTCTGAAGATAATTTCCATGAAGCCACGTGGATGTGGGACGGCTGTTTCCCCACATCCCTTCTTCAAGGTCTTCATTCAAATCCAAGTAGCATGAAAGAAAGAAAGAAAGTGGTCGCTTTATAAGTACACCACCAAAACGGTGACATATCTGAATTTTGCATGCCTAGTAGTTATTCTGTCTGTCACTACAAGACACCTGAAAATATATTTATGTACTCAAATCATTATCCAACTACCCACCTCATCATGTTTCTGAGTGTCACGAACCTGGAGAGACGCACAAAGTGAGCATCACTCGCTACAATTATTAAACACCAAGTTCACTCCACCACCAATCCAAATGCATATTGAATTGATGCATACATTGTGTTGCTTTTTTATTCTCTCTCTCTCTCTTTTTGGCTTGTACTTGATAGTTGATACAATCAACAAATTAACAAACCTCAATGAGATTATACTTGCTCATTAGTACAGCTGCTCAACAAAAACAGAAAAATGTTTCGATGGACTACATATAGGGAATATCTTTGATCAGTGTGGACGATCTGCCTCAGACTGAATCACAGAATCCTAAAACACATGGGCCAATGAAATGTATTAAAATGAGCTAATTTTAATTAATACTCATATAAATTTTCAAAAATACCCCTTCTAATTTTAATGAACAAACTCACTTTTATGGAAAATTGATATATTTCAAAAATATAAATCCTATTATAAATAAAGGTAATATTGAAAATTAGCATTTAATATGTGTGAAAATTGATGCATGTTTCTTATATTTTGGGGAGAAAAAAATGACCTATTTATTTTTTATATCATGGACCGGAGGTGGTAATTAAGAAGCTGAATAAAAACATGTGGTTAGTTTAAAATTATAAATATATCACTATGTTAGAGTTATGTGAAATCCAAGCCCAAACTTGCGTTTATCACCCAACCGGGATTTAGTGTGTGTTTGGTTTCACATTGAAAACCTCCGGAATTGATTCGACCACTGCCAAACGTGATTTTAGCAAAAATGAGATTTGATTACTATCAAATAGAATTAATTTTGCCTTCAAAAGCGTTTTTGACAAAAAGTTACAAAAAATAGCTTTTACGTTGGATTGAAAATTTTACTTTAAGTTTTACATTAAACTTACATTCAAAATAAAAACATTCAAACATAAATCACTTCACTTCAGACTCAATAATTCTAACCAAATCAATTTTACAGCATCAATTATATTCCAAATCTCTTTTATCAAACGCTTATCCATGAACACACTTATTAGACCTTTTTTATGCTGTGGAAGTTAAAAAAAAGAAGAAGAAAAATGACATCAACGGACATCAACCTCTTCCAAGTTCGAAGCCGTTCATTCCACTCGTTAGCTTCTCCCCAAGTGCCCAACTACTCCAGCAGAAGAAGGTGCCAAGTGCCAACTATACTAATTAAGCAGAGGAGATAGGACTGTTTAGTATATTGGGTTGGTCCGTCCCGTTATATTTCACATTCACTGGCCCACTTAGGTTTATGCTTCAGCAGCCTATTTTGAAGTGGGTTGAATAGCCCGTTCGAACCTTCTATACTCCAGCCCACACCGAGGGTCTGAGATGGCAGGGCTGGTCAAAACAATCCATTAAACCGTGAACCATGGAAATACCATCTAATCCATCATTTTATTAAAAAATAAAAAAAAAATGATGGAATGAATTGAGTTTAATTATTTTTTCTTAAAAGATGGTTGACGATCCATTTGATTAATTTTTTTTAAGAAAAAAAAAAGTTAAGAACACATTCTTTATCACATCCCTCCTCAACACAATCTCTGTTATTGGGTGAATTTCATGTGAAATCCACCAAAACGCATGGTCCTACATGAAATCCACTCAATAATAGATGATGTGTTAACAGGAATATGTTTAAGAATGCAATGCTAGCAATGCTCTTTTTTTAACCCATCAGACCAACAAATACAATAAGAAGTGAGTTATTTTTTATCCACTCCGAAATACCTTTTTTTTTTCTTCTTCTGCATTTAGAACTTTTGAACCATAACCACAAAACTAGGATCCCAATTACCATGATTGAATTATGAACCCCAATCCAATTTCTTTCAGAAGGAAGCAAAAGCATAGAAAACATTAAAGGAATGGCGAAGACAATGCACACTCCGGATACTTGTCTTCTCCTTCAGCGAATGTTCTCCTTCGCTGCCTCCCGAGTCAATACCTCCTTTATGAAATCATAAATGGATTAATATATTGTGTTTTTATCCATCCATTATAATTCAAACTAAAATCCATCCAGGCAATTCGTTTTACACATCTATGAGACGATGATAGATAGGTAGATACTTCATGCTAAATAATATTTTCCAAAAACAAAAATGGTCAATGACAATATTTTCCAAGCAATACTCATTACCATCAAGTTTCTTATTTATAATGTGTAACTCATATAATTAAATGCTTATTTCTTTATTTGGAAAAAAATAAGAAATATTATATGATGGGTAATAAATATTATAATTTTATGGTACTTAGATGGACTCTTCTTTATAAGAATCGGTTCTTCTCGAGATTTGTATTAGAGGCAGCTGAGCTGAAGTTCTTGTATAAGAATTGTTCTCTTTTGTAAGATTTGTGTTCTTATTATTGGAAAAATATATTTTTTCATACACATTGCATTTGATTGTATTAACTGTGGAATTTGCTAAAAGTAAGATAAAAATCCGAGTTGAATTTTACTATTTGAGTGAAAACTATCTTGAATTCTTAAATTTTATGTGATATATTGTAGAACCTATTAAAAAGAGTTAAAAACTCAAAATGATTTTTTATTTTAATTAATTCATATAATAGAAATTAGATACCGAGGGCGCTACAAAGGTGACAAGAATAATGAAATTAATTAACTTGACATTTTGTGAACCTGGATCTGTGTAAATTGACTTGACAGTTGACAGTAGTGAATATCTTTGCTGCCGGCTGCGAGAAAAGATAAATGGCGCTAGCAATATCTTGTTCCTCAGCGGCAGCGCCACCCTCCTCCTTCCTCAAATTCCCTTTCTCTCCATTCTCAGCTTCCTTCCCAATCCCTAATTCTACTTACAGTTCCCTACGGTTAACTCTGTGCCGTGCCGCCAACTCACAGTCACCGCAGAAGAAGCGTTCTCCCTCATCCACCACCAAGAAGAAGAAAAAGAAGACTACTACTAGTAGCAATAGCAATAGTAATAGTGGTGATTCCAACACCTTGAATTTCAGTGATTTTGAAATCGTGCAAGATTTTCCCGCCGATGTCGATGTCAATGCCGTTGACGAAAATGCGGATACCGATTCCAATTCTTCTTTGGCTGACGCTCCTAATGCCATGCCGCTTCCCGAACCTCCCGCTGGATTCGTTGTAGACGATCACGGCAAAGTTCTCATCGCTTCACCCAATCGACTCGCCACTGTTGTCAGTTTTCTTCTCCTTTCAATTCGTTTTTCGTTATGCTATATTCAATTTGAATAAGGATTTTGAGCTGAATGATGATTCTGTTTCATAATTTCATGTCGTAGTAAAACCCTAGTCATTGAGATTTAATGGTCCTTTAAGGTGAAGAATGATAAATTGATAATGTCTAGATGCAATGGCATTATTTTCACTCCATTTTTCTATGGTTTCAGAAGTGAAGCCTCAAACAACATTAATTTTGCTTCTGAATATTGCTAAGTGCATTAAGTGTGTTTTTGGATGAATCATTTCAAATTTTCATGGAATTTAATTTGCTAGGAAATAGGAATCGAATTGATGCAATTTAATTATCTTCATTTTCAAAATTTTTAGTTTGGATAATTAGTGATGATTTTTCATTTTTGTAAAATTACTTCCGGTGCTGCTCCATCTAGAAAAAAATTAAAATACAATCCAAACCCTTCATCATCTAAGCTTCCATTTAGCACATGCCAAGGCTTTAAATCCAAGAAACCACAGGACACAAGCAACTTTGAGTCTAAAATCTAAATCACACAGTTCGGGCACCTAATCCGATTACCACAATCTATTGCAATGTGGTTGCTCGTCAGATTGGGGCTTCAAACAAACACTGGCTTAGAGTAGGGGATCGTCGATGGCTTGTGATGGAGTGGCTTGATGAGCCGTTGGTGACTGGCTCGCGGTGGAGGCTTGGGCGTGGATGGCATGAGGTTGAGTCCTGGTTTGGTGTATCAATCGGTGGCGGGTCAGTTCTGATCTGGACTAATAGCATCGGATCTGACTCGCAGTGGTAGTGGTAACGGGTGGTAGTTCAAGATGGTCCTGGCTCGAAGGTCACTGACAACTGGGGTGTGCATGGTGGTGCTGATTCTGGTCTGAACAGTGGTGTAGTTTGCGACAGCAAGGGAAGGTGTGGTTCATGTTCGAACTCAACTTCTTCAGAACGATGGATGAAAGGATATTAGAATTCCACCAATTTAGGAGGAATTTTAAATTCTTTGTTTATGGAAAACCTCATTAAAACACCTTGGGATTTTTAAAATGACTCGTTAGAATATCCAAGCAACACATTTTATCACAAAGAATTTTAAATTCTTCCAAAAAATACATTTTCTCCTCAAAATCCTTCATCCAAACACACACTAGGTAATTTTCTTGTCACCCTAGTTGGCGTTGTGTGGCAAATGGGCAAAAATTATAATATCTTCCTTTGTGTTATGGGCCATTGTATTCCTTAAATCCATAAATTCTGAATAAGTTCTTAACAGGTTGATCCCACAAACAACCTTCCATTAGATTGTGTGATAAGGAGAGTGTTCAGAAGTTCTGAAGGACATGAATGTATGTTGCTCTGCCCAGTTGACACGTAAGTAAAAAAAGCTTTTATTGTGGTGTCTCTGGCTTTGTATGATTATCCCATGAATCCAAAATCTTATTATTTGCCCTTTCATTCTATTATTCCTTTACTATGGACTATGTACTATGGAAATTTTACTGCAGGCCTGTCCAAATATTAAAGAGCACAAATGCGGATGGATGGTCAGCTGTGAGTTTTTATTCCACTTTCTAAGTCTCAATTTGTACGTATATTCATTGGATGTTCCTATTAACTGGTGCTGCCATCTTTAATCTTAGTTTTGACAAAGATAACATCTTTTGTTCTCACTTAGTCACTTATATATCACAAGGCACACTTTTTAAATCCCTTAACAATTTTTGAAGCAACACCCATCTTCATTGATGAGGTTTTATTGTTTATTGTGGCAAAATACATATTTCCTTTTATTTTTTTCTTGATGAATCTTTTCATTCAAGTTCGTATTTTCCTTTTGTGTTTTAGGTCAGTGATGAGGAAGTTGAATTTATCCTGCCTGCTGCAGCTTATGCACTCGCCAAGATACACATGCATCTTGTTTACAGTGGGTATGTTTGTAATATCGTGCTAGGTAGAAAGTCATGAATTTAACATTTGTGTTTGATCATTACAAAATATTTCTGTGTCTCCATATTAGATACTGTTATACAGCACGTGGTGGTTTTTGCTACACAGAAGAAGACATATTTGACTTTCACACAGGTAAGGATTTCCTTGCTTGCCCTTTTGGCTAAAGTACTAATGTTAATGTCTAAGGTTTCTGTCATCAGAATATAAACAAAGCAGAGGTTATGTTCATTTTAGTACAGAACATTTTCTAGTTTAAAAAGTGCCTGTTAATTAATTTGAGGTAATTTGAGGTTCTATAATTCAAGGGGATCTAATTACATCATGCAGTTTGGACATTATTTGTATTTATTAAATGCTTATCAAATTTCTGTGTACTACCCCGTTAGAGCAAGGTTCTGCTGGATGTCAACTTTAAACTTTTGCTGTGGTTCTTTTCCCGTAAGTTTTCTGGTGAAGATATAGCTTTCTCTTTGTTCTATTCCCTCCATCTTCTCTTTTGTGATTCCAAATTACATTGCTTTTCCTGGGAAAAAGTATATCCTCTTACTAATGAAAATGAATTTGCTATTATTTGCATGAGAAAATGGAATTCTTGATGACTCATTTGTTGATGATGTTTTTTTATTTTTTGGATAAGATTATTGTGGACATGCTTATGAAACATTTCGTTGGTTGCTGCTCCAGTAGTATGCCCTCTCTTCGGAATATCTTCTTTCATATACTTCTTATAGATATGAATGTAAACATTGTTCTATTTTCTATTTATTCATTACTGTCAAAATGCTATATTATTTCTGCCAAAAGTAATAAACAGCAAAACTGGGAATTTGTGTGATATTGGAGATAACTTTTTTTTTTTAAAGAAATTCATTAAGATGAAAAAACAAAATTACAAATATTTGAGGATAAGGAATTCTCTTAACGTAAGAGCAAAACAGAAAATAACAGAGAAAAAAGAGAACAACTGAGCAAAGCTGCCCAATCCCTCAACATGTTTGCTAAAGGGAGACCCCATTAACTAAGTCCATGCACTTTACATCAAGTAGAAGCCAAATGCCTAATCTTATCCCAAATCATATGTTGTGCCATAGAATCCTCCTTAGAAATAAGATAGTTATGCTTCAAGGAGCCAATGAAAGGCACCAAAAGTGTAGCATGGGTTGCAGATTCTACAAAAAAAAAATTGCCTCCTTATTTCTACCAAAGCTATGAAAGCTAATCGTCAAAAATTGGTCCAAGGACCTAGGACACACCCAACATCTACCAAAATCGATAAATAAGGAATTCCATAGAGAAACAGTAGCAGGACAGTGTAAGAACAGATGTAGAACTGATCTGAGCAGGCACCACACATAACACACTTATCGAGGGAAAGAGCCTTATGTGGCCTACAGACCTGTAACGTCATTACTCCTAATTCTATTAAGCATCAGATTCCAAAACAAAAGAATTTTCCTTGGAGGGACTTACTGGTGAAGTGATGATATGCTGCACAAATATTTGAATTGGATGCCCAAAATCTAATCCAGGATGTATTTACCATTTTGCAGATGATGATGGTAAAAAAGTGGATGGCTTGCCAACCGAAGGTGTAGAAATTACATATTTCAATCTGGTAATTGTATTATCTTAAATTAAACAAATATGTTGCTATATCTTTGTTTCCTTTTGAAGGGTTTGTTTTTAATAGCAAAATTTCATTAAGCGCTTTACAAGCTAGTAAGGAAGTGAAATTGCCTTGCAATCGTTCTCTTTTCTTGAATCTGGCTGTGTTAAAGTTGTTGTAACTATATGGGATAATACTTTGCAATTGCTGTGCTTTACTGTTCACTAATATTCACATGATAATGATCAGTTCTGAAATGAATATTGTATAATCCCATTTTAAAGCGTTACTATCATCCTCTGCATGTGTTACCCTACCCATACAAATGCCCTTTGTTGTTTCCCTGTCTGTTTCAACTAAGTTTTCTGGAAGAATCTTAGACCATCAATACATTATCTTATTTATAAATACTCTCTCCAAGTGTCTATAGTGTGTTTGTATCATGAAGAAATATGCTTTATTTGTTAAGAACTTAATATGCATATTTTGTGCATTTGTTGTCATCTATTATTTAAAGATTTGCTAAAGGAACCTCTGGCCTTCTGCAAACATCAGTAGAATTATGGACATTAAGATTCACTAGTGATAATTTAAATCCGTTTTGTTTCAGGAAGGTGCACAGTACATGATTTATACGCCATCTGATCCACTTCTTTTTGTTGCTGTGAAGGTAAGCTTCCACATATATACAAGCTTCTTAGAGCAACTTTTCCCTTTGTGTAAAGTGCATCATTGCATATTATTTTGACACATTTTCCTCTCTAAAATGCATTTTGTAGTTGACTGGATTACTGGAAACTTTCTAGATTCCAGAATACTTGTGTGAATGTAGAGCTGTAGTTCTTTTAGGTCTGAGTTTCTTCAATTGGCATGAGATACGGGTGATCCGAAGCAGACCATAATTAATTTAGCCTTTCTTTGTGCAGGATCAGAATGGGACGTTGCATATTGCTGATGATGTAAGTAGGCAATCACTACAGAACTTGTTCACTATTTCCTGTCTTAGTTCCAATCTTATATTCTATATGTTGCATGGGTCCTTTTTTCCTCTTTTGCTCCATTATTTTCTTAAGTCAGGATGGTACTTCAAGGGATTATTCTCTGATTTTGGGCTTTGGCAGCCTTAATATTTTCTGCCCGTGGCAGCCACTCTAATAGTGACAACTTTGCTGTCATTCTCAGATTCAAAGTTCATTGCTTGTATAGATTTATTGTGTGGAGTCAAATTATGAATATATATAGAGAGGAGAGGGTGGAGAGTGGCTACTCAAAGTCCGGGTAATCACGGATAGATAAAGAATAATATGGGCCCCCTATAAGGGTCCGGGTTCAATATGGGATACATGGGACGTTATAACTTCTTCCCTGTGTGTATATAAGGCTTCTCTAAAGTGAGCAAGATTGTAAAGTGAAAAAATAAGGATATATCCACCCTTGATTAATTAAAATGAGTCAAGATCTCAATACACTTTAATTAATCAAGGGTGGATACACCCTTACTTTCTCACTTTACAATTCAGCTCACTTTAGAGGAGCTTTGTCCCGGTGTATATTATGTACTGCTTGAGCTTGCTAATGGCTGCATTTCTGAACAGGAGCTGCTTGACGATCCTGCTGTGTTTGATGCCATAGATGAGGAAACTGAATTTAATGCCTTAGTGGTGTGTGGTTTGTTCCTCCAAATTAAACATTTCTTTTGCGATTAAGTTTGACCCTGTTCATTTCTTTAGTTTATGTTGTCTGAAACGCAGGAAGAAGAAGCTGCACTTCTTGACTCAATGATGGGCGAAAGATAACCAGATATGATTTTTTGCAGTAGAGCTACTTGTTTAGCATCCTATGGAAAGCCACGTGTTGGTCTAACTGCAAATATCTTTGGATTTTGTGTATATGATCGTCTAATTCCCCGCAGGCCGCAGCAAACAACGTTTATTAGTACAATAGAAGGCGTACATGTACCAGAAGAAACACGATGCATACAGAGATTGAGGGGCCTTTTTAATGCTGTGAAAGGGAAGTAAATGAAGGTCTGTATTCCGTAGTCTTTCAAAATCAAAAGATGGTATACAAACAATTTTTCAAAATAGATGGATTAGTGGTTGAGACCATTCAAACGAATATGCAGAACAAATCGTTTGGCAACGATTATTCGTTCATGTTTCAATTTTTTTTTTTTTTGAGACTCGAGTTCCAGTTAATAATACCCTAGCTAATTTTTCTCATTTTATTTGTACTCGTCTTCTTTGAAAGATACTGTGATTATCAAATATTTCACCAGTTATTAATTATTTTCATATGTTCATTATTTTAAAGTGTGCTTCTTCCAAGCTATATTAAGTTATTTCTTACAAAATCAAGATGAGAATTGTTTGACTCAATCCAAAAGAACATTAGACGCTAACAAAAATTTGTCAAACATTTTCAAAATATCCAAAAAAATTGATTCCTAAATATCAATGTTTAAAATCAACATGAATGCATGTTGAAATACTCACTATACCATTACCATCACGGAAGAGCATTAACCACTTAAGATTTTCCTTTTTGGACTCATAGATGTCCTGACTGGAAAGTAGACATCCCAAACTAGGACTATCATTCAAAACTTCATGAGAATATTGGCTTCTGATGGCTTTAAGGTGATTCTTTTTCGATAAATCTCTAATTACGACCTTAAGTGACATATTTTCAGTCTTCAGCAGGGTATTTTCATGGGCCATAGAATTCTTATGACATGGCTACGACCTATGCTATATAATTATAAAATTTATCGAAAACCCATGTCATAGTTTCAGTACGTAGTGTAACAGAGAGCCATACTAAATCCAAGTTGCTATATACATACACGTTCATCTTAAAAGAAAGTGCTGAACTATTTAAAATTGCAAGCGCTCAATTGGCTAAACCCCTTAATCCGACTTCTTATCTGATGTTTGAGATTTGTTGATGACCACAGGGGGTTTGTCTTCGGCTTCCTTAGCATACACCTCTCCCTTCTGTTGAAAATACCTCTCGAAAGCTCTTGGAAGGAACCTCGGTATCAAGAAACCAAATAGATTGATGGAAAAATAAACCAGATTGGCCACCGCCAGACCCCTACCGAACCAGAACCAAAACCATGCCATGTCCTGCATGCATACACCATGCACTAAAATTCATTAATTCCCCATCCCATACAAAATCCTACAACTCTAAGTTGCACATCAACTCAGAAGTCAGAACATAGTAGTAATTGGTTCAGATGGAAAAAAAATTTGTGAGTAAAAATTATATAATTAAATATAAGGTGGTGTATATGAAAAGAGTGGTGTTATTTGCATATATTTATATATTTATAACTACGAAAAATTAATCACAGTCAACAGAGAACTTCTCCTCCTATTAGGCTATTAATTATATGTGATAAGAGTGAAGACAATAAAATAACCTTTAGTTGTGGATTTGCGGTAGTCATAGTCTTGTTGAACCACACATTACGTATCCAATCAATATCCACAAAGATCCTCCTAACTGTATACATCAAGGGTACCAATGCCCTCACGGGTGGTGAAAACAGTGCCAAGCCATTTATTATATTCTCGGTCAATATTTGGACCGAAAGCAAGAACAAGTGCGGGCTTGCTGCTCTAACTGCATGCTCATCTCCTCTCCCAAACCCACCAAGAACGTAGGCCAGTGGCAAGAACAACCCCACTATGGTTCCGACAATCACATAGGCTTGGAAAAACCTGCTTCCATGGAGGATCTGCTGGGCCCCACCAGACCCATGTGAGGGAAAGGCAAAACGTGCAAGTGCCAAGAGATAGATAGAAACAAGTGCGGGGAAGAGTAGATCAAGGAGAGGGACGAGACCACTTGCTGAGAAGACCAACACGAAGGCCACAAGCTGAAGCTCTATCACACGCAACGAACCCATCATTGTCATGCTTCCAACAGCAGCTTGTTTCTGCTGATGAGGCCTGTTTGTGCCTGCTGACGGCACCGTTTTGTCTGCTGGCTCCCCTCGACCAGACACGGCTAGGGACACACCCGACATAGCTTACCTTAATTGTTTCACTGAGGTTGTTGATTAATTCCTTTTGTTCCTGAACAGAAAATCTGGGAACAAATAGGCAGTTATATGTATGTTTGCATGTTTATGGACATTATTGAAGGTAACGTAACATATGCATCAAATAGAAGTTAGAACCATCAATTCAAACAAGTTATATAAGTATAGAGGAGATGGGTTGGAGATTAATTCAGTTGCTTATAATTAATTAGAGTATATATTATCCAGAAACCCAGTAGAAATTTAGTGCTAATTAATTCAACCTCAATTATGTGAGGTGAAAATAGATATGTACATACCTAGTAGCGCTGAAAATGACGAGTTGAAAGGGAAAATTCATGCATATTTATTGGAATACTGCATTGACATATTTATCGGAATGATCAGGATCAGTGAGAAGAGAAGGCAGAATTGTTGATTCAAAACAAACGGTGCCTCTGCTACCAGTCTACCACTACAATGTAACATGCTAACGCGTAGTGTAGCAAGCGCGACACTTGTTTCCTCGTCCACGTGCGTCGCTCAGAGCTCTCCACGCTTCACATTGTACTTGATTTCATTGTTCTTCATTTCTAAATAAATAACTTAAACTCATTTTTTTTAACCAGTACGAAATATCCATTATCGCTAACAATGACTCATCTCCAAAGCAATGAATCATAACACGTCTAGCATCATCACAAAGAATTAGGGGTGGAGTCAAAGGGATCATGTATCCGAGTTTTAAATTGTGACAATGAGAATAGAGTTGCATGGTGAAGGAATGGCTCATTAACTGACATTACTACGGCTACTGTGGCATACTTTGGAGATGAAAAGCATCTTAAACAAATTAAGCAAAATCAATAACCCACCGACCAGGCTAATTTTAATAAAGTTGATTTTATCTGATCTGAGCTTCAATACGCGTGGACTGTCCCATGTCCAATTAGATAAGTGGGCTAATGGTTTAAGATTTTTGTGTAATTTGGAGAGAAAAAAATAACAAATGAATCATCTGTCTTTATTTCTCAGCGTAAGGCCCAAACTAAAATTGTAGTGGTTGTTAATTAGGACCCAGCCCTACTAATAGGAATCCAAGCCCCAGCTGAAGGTTGTTCCTTGAGGCGGTATTGGTCCCGTACTATATTACAATTGAGTTATGATATTTTGACACCAAAATTTGATATTATGAGGGATACTCTAGTTTTGAGTAAGTTATCACTTTACTCTTTCTTTCTCTTTATTTCATTGGTTCACAACCTATTAGGGTGTCCTTCAATGATGTCAAATTTTAGTGTCAAAATATCATAACTCATTACAATTTACAAGGGAGACAGGAAAGTGAAGTCAATTTCGGCAGCTAGTGTGAAGGATGAAGAAATTTCCCAGAAAGTAGCAAATTTACTAGAAAACAAAATGTTCATTTATCTTGGACCTGTGTTGGCTGTTTCTACGTCCAAATAGATTCACTGCTGACAAAGATGTTTGTTAACCATGTTCGCTGAACTATATTTGCTTTCAATCTTAAAACAATTAGTTTATTGGACCACTTAACAAGACGGCGGCGAGAAAATGCACATATATAAGGATCAGAGAGGGAAAACTTGGTGCCCAAGTATAGACATAGTTGCCATCTTTTAATACTATGATGATAGAACAAAATATTCAAAGGCAAAAAGATGGAGAATTATTATTATTAATTTCTTTTATGAAATCTTCCACAAGATAACAAACTAGCCAGCACGAGCGTTTTTTTTTTTTCCTTTCTAAATTGGAGTAAAGTTTCAAATTAGTACAAAAAAAAAAAAAAACAACATAAAAACATTCTGTCATTGAAAAATAAAAAATATGATTGTAAAAAATCTCAAATGCCAATCAAACTAGTCTTTGTTAAAGACTAGTCCTTAAAAATTACTCTTAAAAATAATTTGATCAACATCTGAGATTTTCGAGAACTAAATTATCCAAAAATTATTAATTTTTAAAGTCAATTGTTTGTCAGGTAGGAGTAGATTCTTATGTACATTGAGGTTTCACACCATCACTCACAGGCGCACTTATTCAAAATTATTATATTAATGTATTTCAAAATAAAGTTCGAGTTGAAGTGAAAATTTATCGATTGGGAGCGACTGTGCGTAAAATAAATATTGGAGTCGTAACAAAAAAGTCAAAGGAGTTTCAAAGGGGAATGGATTCCAAGCTGGCCAAGTTGAAAAGGAAAAGGATAACAACTTGACTAAAGGGATCAACAAAGGGTTCAATGCAATATTATACCTTACCATAACCATAGGTCCTACTGGGAGAAGTGTCGTCGAATCGAATTGTCTCCACATAAATCCTTCACAAGGTAACATCCAGGTACCTTCCACATTAGACCAACGTCCTTGTCCACGTACGCCTTTGTCACGCACCACGTCAAATGAATTAGGTTTCACATCCATGCTACTATCTGTGATTCCATTTTCTAAGCCACTGGAATTGGAATATATGACATATAGGAATGTTCTCGATTGGCTTATAATAAAATATATATATGTAGGGAACGCAGTTATTATTATAGTGAAAAAACAAGAATAATAGAATATGCCAAACCGAAACCACATGCCCAACTTTTTAAAAGGGTATATACACGGGGAGTAACTTATCCAATGCCTTTGACTACATGTAAGGGGCCCAAATTTCTTCCTCTTGAACTTGAACCAATATGTATTAATATTCAAAATAGCTTACTTAACAAAATAAAATTAATAGAACAATAGTGAAACATATAAACGCAAAAGAGAAATAATATTTGACAAAAAAAAATAGTTTAATATGTAATATATATTGCCGTAAGCCGTATGCGTAAATTTGTGTGATCTGCCGTATTTTAGCGATTGAAGGGATAAAGTAATTTATCATGGACAACATAATTAATATGGTCAATGCTTGGATGAAACAGCACCTTTAATTTGTCATGTGGAAATATAATTTTCAGCCAAAGAATACTCTCCGTATATTAATTAATAGACATAGTCAGGTAGAAAATTAATCATTTAAAGAAATACGTGGACAAATCACAAGCGCACGTGGGAACTGGGAAGGGAATTAATGGGCAAAATGTTGATTTTTCGCATAATAATCCGGGTACACACACAGGGAAGGATACATCCTGAGCTTAACATTCAATAATGTAATACGGCTAGTCGGCTAGTGAATGTAACAACTAGGTTGTTACATCCATTCAAACATAGGGTCATACCGTCCTTCTTAGTGTTTCTGTTTCTTGCAAGATACAGTGCATGAACTGCAAGCTAATGCAGAATTCATGGATACATTTATTTACAGATAAAACTCAAAACCCCAGCAAACTGATCTTGGGCCATGTTAATGTGTGATTTAAATTTTTAAATGCACGGTTGAGTCTAGGACTTATAATTAGAACCTTTCTAGTGAAAACAACCATTCTAACTCGAATAAAGCAAACACTTTTTTTTTTTTTGGTTTAAACCCAGTCTATCCCAACGTTGGCAATGAAGGACTAATCACTGTTCACGGGGCATGGCTTCCGATGGCCAAGCATTATTTTAACATCGCCAGGAATCGAACCCGAGAACAAACCGAGTCGACCCCTAGAGTGTTCCAAGGCAGGCCTTACAACCACTGAGCCAAGAGGCTTATTAGTTAAGCAAACACTTGTTATATACACTAATACACATGCATTGTTTTATATACAAACAGTTTTTGTAAAGGATTGGAGCTAGTTTAACCGTAGTTCCATTACAGTTATATAGAATGAACACTAATTACTGAATTATTAAGTATCCATTGCCGGGAGTTCAACTTTGATGTACATTACCGTATAACTAATTTAAGATATCATTTTACCAAAAAAAATATTACCATCACGAGTAAGATCATGTCCCTCATTTTGACCTTGTATACACATTTCAAGACCATGTCACCGGGTATATTTCTCTGAGGGTACCTACTAAATTAGATTACATATATAGTCGTCTCCAGTAATTAAATATATATATATATATATATATATATATATATATATATGAATATGAGATTGTTCCAATTGCGGTGTTTAGCATGGTATGATTGAGCAGAAGAAGAAATGTTGGAGGCTACAGAACACATGACTCAGATTCAGTGGTGACTGTGGTGTCGACTGAATGTTATTAAAAAAAAGAATTTAAAAAAAAAGTGGTGTCGACTGAAAAAGAAAAGAGCCGCTACCGGGAAAATCAGTCAACGGCATACCAAAAACAATCGAGAAAAAGGGCGGTGACGCAAGCAATGACATATAAAAAGGTGGGACACTCACATGTTCCCGACATCCATTTACAAACTGCCACGTGGTGGCTGCGCTGCTGCTCACTTTTACTAAGCCCCGAGGTTCCAACTTCCAAAGGTTTCTTCTCTCACGATATTTTATTCAGATTTTTGTTGCATCATTTTTACAAATAGTAGTAAATAAAAAATAAAAAATATAGTACAACACTATATAATGTCTGCAGGATATTTTTTAAGAAATAAAGAAAGAAAAATTTATATAAAAATAATATATTTAGTATTTTGAAAAGTGTTATACTTAATTTTTTAATACGAACTTTCTTTTTATAGATTCATTAACCAATGTCTTTAGGATATTTGTTAGCGAGACTCAATAATATATAATTTTATTTTATTAAAAATAAAATATATTATTATACCTTATTATAATAATTAGTAGATAAAATTAAAATTATATTGTTTGGCCTCCCCAGCATACCACCTTCCTCCGCTTTGACTACCCCACGTGTCAAATTAGCTTTTTGCACTCACCCTATCTATCTATCTATAAATAAAACCCCTTCCTCTACGTCTCTCGGAAGTTCCAAGTCGCGAAGCTGAGGAAGAGCAACACACAGAGTCACAACACAACCAAGAAGAAGCAACAAGAAATTAAAAGATTAGAGCAAAAGGGTTGCACCTTCAAGTTTGAGTCCATCGAATCCAGTTAAAGAGAGAAGAGAGGCGAATCGCGAATGCAAGGTGAATTGGAATTACCACCCGGGTTCAGATTTCACCCCACCGACGAAGAGCTAGTGAATCATTACTTGTGTAGAAAATGTGCTGCTCAATCCATTGCTGCTCCTATCATCAAAGAGATTGATTTGTATAAGTTTGATCCATGGCAGCTTCCAGGTTTTACT
Organism: Echinosophora koreensis; assembly: GCA_035048595.1. Taxonomy (NCBI): domain Eukaryota; kingdom Viridiplantae; phylum Streptophyta; class Magnoliopsida; order Fabales; family Fabaceae; genus Echinosophora; species Echinosophora koreensis. Next base: position 1,134,189 of record JAPCYP010000008.1, read on the forward strand.
TCTTTTTCATCTTCTTATTATAATTCCCATTTCATTAATTTTTTTTTTTAAATATCTAATCCTGTTTTTTTTCATTATGAGCAGAGATGGCTGTTTATGGTGAGAAAGAGTGGTACTTCTTCTCTCCGAGGGACCGGAAATATCCAAACGGTTCACGTCCGAACCGGGCGGCCGGGACCGGGTATTGGAAGGCCACGGGAGCAGACAAGCCGATAGGAAAGCCGAAGGCGCTTGGCATAAAGAAGGCCCTTGTGTTCTATGCGGGAAAAGCTCCTAAAGGAGTGAAGACTAATTGGATTATGCACGAATATCGCCTTGCCAACGTTGATCGTTCTCCCACCAACAAAAATAACTTAAGGGTATGAATCCACCTTACAATTTCCCTCTTTCTTAATTTTACCTATTAACACCTTCTTCAATTTTCATTTGAGAGTTATAACTTGGGTCTTGCTTGCTAATTAATGTCCTAAGATACAGAAAGTCTTATTAAAAATCACAAATTTGCTATTAGAGCACTGATTAGCAATTTTTTATGTTTTTTTACTATGTTCTTCCAAGATGGAAGAATACAAATCCAAACCAACCCTCAATTTATTGAATTTAATGTATAAAAAGATAGAGAATATTTGTTGTGGTAAAATTAATGGGATGACATAACATACTGACATGATTTATTTGATTTTGATGATGGCAGCTTGATGATTGGGTGTTATGTAGAATTTACAACAAGAAAGGGAAGATTGAGAAATACAACAGCGTGGATCATAAAGCAGTGGCGGCAAAGGTTTCGCATCAAGTTCAGGATGAGCATGAGAATGAGAGGAAGCCAGAGATTAAGAACATGTACGGCCACAGTGATTTCGGGAATGACCAATTATACACGGACACGTCAGATTCGGTGCCAAGGTTGCACACGGACTCCAGCTGCTCCGAGCACGTGGTTTCCCCGGATGTCACGTGCGACAAGGAGGTGCAGAGTGAACCCAAGTGGAATGAGCTAGAGCTAGGGCCAGCTTTTGATTTTCAGTTCAATTTCATGTACAATGATTTGAACCTGCCACAAGATGATCCTTTTGCCCCTCAGGACCAAATGAACCAGCCCTTCCCATTGCAAGACATGTTCATGTTCCCACAGTAACCATTTTGATTCTTTCGACAGTTATGGATGAAACTGAAAATGACCCTTCGGGAACCCACACGTGTTTTTAATTCGTTGTAGGAAAAGTTGGCCTTCACACCCACCTAACTTTTACATGTGGACCACTTTGAAGTGCAGGCCTTGGCTTGCATGCCCTGTAAACCAAACATTAGTAAATGTGTCGTTACTATTCTCTGTTATCCGGATTAGGGATTGAGATCATGTGTAACTGAAAATAAGCAGAATGATCTCAAATTGGTGAAGATGTTAGGATGTTGCAGTGTTGACGTGTAAGGACACTCGTAGAAAAATCTTGTTCCAGTTGATGTTGTAGTGACAATTTTTTATATATTTTATTTTTTTCAATTCAATTGAAAGAAAAACTAAATGTATGGTTTTCCTTTTCATGAAATGAATCCGAACCTCCAAAATGGGAGGGGTCCAGAAAAGAGTCTAAGTATCTGTATAATAAAATTAGAATATTATTATCAAAAACTTGTTTATAATTTTTTTTCCCTCTTCTTTCACTTTAAAAGCAAAAATGAGACACACATGGTGTTCGCTCCTACGGTGTCACAAAACATTATCCTAGGGAAAACTCCCAAATTGGGGAAGGAGGCTTTTGAAATGTTGTAGTCTAGCATGTCCTGTCCACTTTTGACTGTTTGAAAACATTGTAACTCTGAAGCAAAATAACACATTATGGGGAGTACACATACAACGTTGAGAGAACAGTTTAACATCAGTTGTTTATTATTTTGGCGTGGGGAATATTCTTATCTTAAGGAAACCTGAAATATAGTAAGTTGTTTATGCGTATTAGGATCTGTTTTTCTGCAGTCAAACTTGAATATTTCTACAGAATCAATGGACGTATGTCCTTCTTGCAACAATTTGCATCATCTTTGCCCTTCTAATTCTGAATTAATTCTTCACAACAATGCATTCAAACTAATGTTATCTGACCAATTACTTATGCAATCACAAATACTAATACAATACACACTATATATCATTATGATGGACCTCTATCTCCTGCTTCAATACACAGCTCAAGGCTATATTCACTAGCAAATATAACATATACATGATGTAGACAATCCAATCGCCATGCTCTGTATCCACTCTGATGATACCAAAGATATGCACGTGTGGACTTTGGTATTTTTTTTATGATCAAATACTGACATCTCTGGATCTTGGAACACGGCTGCAATCTGCAGGCGCCCAACCAATCAGCTGCTTCTCGTTGTCGAACACCATTACTTTGTCTTGCATGGATATGTCTGCATAAACAAGAGCAAGACTTTTATAATGCGAAGTTCACAAAGCATTTTGATGAAAACTGCTAAGAGTTGTAATACAAGTGACAATATCAATTATCTAAAATGAGAACCAGAAGAAAAAAGATATAGTAACAACATTCCTACCTCCAATTAGGTTCAGTTCCTCCATCCCTACTTCAGAGCCATTCAGAATGCCCAGACAAACATTTCCCATGTTCTGGAAGAACAATTTGTTAGCATTCATACATGAAATGCATATCACAGCCATAAACAAATTAACACCATAGAAGATATTAATAGGTTAGAACTCACTGATATTATCAGATAAGCTTCAGGAGGTATCTCAAACTGAGTTTTAGCTCTTCCACCGTTGGTGAAACTAAGTGCGAGAGGCTTGAAGTATTTCCTGACTTCACGGATGCTTTTGAAAGGCCTTTTACCATGCCAACAGATAGGTACAGTCAGGTCATCAGGTGCCGCTTTTATGGGCTTTCCGGTTAATTCCTTCTTCAACTACATTTGGAAATTGAACAAAAGACCCATCTTAAATAACCTGCCAGTATTTTCTGGTATTACTGAAGAAAATACTTCTTTTTTCATACAATTTGAATCATCAATGGAATGATCTTAGCAAAAATAACTCATGGTGATGTTATGAAATGGAAATTGCTATGGTGCCTTGATAGGGTACAATACTAAGGTGAGTTATCAAGCATTCATTCATTAAATAAATGCTGTTTTCAAAATAAATGTTTTAAGATTTTATTAAAAATAACCAACAACCAAATGAAATGTTTGATGGGTAACCTAGAATTCCACTTTGAAATTAAATACTTCAAATTATGAATATGGTGAAAATTGCTTTAACTGACCCAAGAAATCAATGCTTGGTAAGACTTGGAGTTGAAATAAGTGTAAGAACTGCCAGTGTCAAAAACAGCAAGAAGGTTCCCAACCCCTGTCTTCCTTCCTCCAAAAACAAGTTCACCTGGACCTGCTGAGTAATGTTTGCTGATACAAATCACAGGGAGCATTTAAATCAGGAGGTAGGATTATGAATCACTACAACACATGTGGAAAATGTGAAATGTGGATCTGATTTCTGAAGGTCCTACTACTTACGAATCTATAGACGACATTGGAATCCAACTCACTCTAGAAGAATCATAAGCATTTCCAAAGAAGATGTACCCTCCTCCTTGTGCACTTATACAGTGCCCAACCACATTTCGCATCAAGCCCTGACTATTTAGCTGTGATATCAAGCTGGATTTTCCCCTGCCAAGGCCAAGCATTCCGTCTAACGGGTGGTAAAATGATTCTGGAAAAATCTGATCATATCCACATCTGTTGAAAGGAACCATAAAAGAGGTGCATCAGAAAACATTGGAGTTTCTTACTTGTTAACAAAAATACATATGATTTAATCATCATGGGTGTACTAGGTTGGCCTAAATTGATCAAATATATTCTGAAGATCTTCCTATCATTATGGCAAATAGTCACCAATGGTGTGTTTTTCTGGTGACTCACCATGCACAGGTGTGTTTTTCTGAAATCTTTCTAGGCATTACTTACTCAATTTATTATCTGGTGAGAATAGATTCAAATTCTTGTGATTTCTGGACTTTCATCACGAAGTTGTTGGACAATAAAGAGAGAAGAATTTTAATCATTCCTATATGGGAATATACAGTAGGAGAAACATAATTGTTTTCTTCTAGTATTATTTAGTTTTAATCTCTCGAATTTCCTTTGCTTCTAAATAGTATTCGATAAGGTAGCCAAAACAGCATTAACATGCATATTGCATATTACTAGGGATGGCAATTTGTACCCTACCCATAGGGTACCCGCAAAAATTACCCATAATGGATAGGGTAATTACCCGCACAATGGGTAAGGGTCCGGGTACGGGTAATTACCCGCAAAAATGAATGGGTACGGGTGCGGGTACGGGTACTATAGTCCCCACCCCGCCCCATACCCGCACATATGTATACGTATTTATAATTATTTATTTATTTATTTATATTACTAATATATATAATTTTAACTATAATACAAATTATAAAACCAAAATTAATCTAAAGATTCTTAACTTTCTAAACCAAGTTGCATCCATAATTCCTTTTTGAGTGTTTTTATTTATTTAAATATTTTGATTTGTAATATTTATTAGTGGATTTAAAAGACCTTTGAATCGTTTTTTAATTGTTATAACTTTCTTTTGTTATTTTTTACTTTTTCACTATTAAAGTACGGGTAACGGGTGCGGGTACGGGTATTTAGGTACCCAGAGGGTACGGGTAAGGATACTAAAGTTGCTACCCACGAGGATACGGGTCCGGGTACGGGTAATTTTTTCAAACACGGGTATGGGGACGGGTACTATAGTACCCTACCCAAACCCTACCCATTGCCATCCCTACATATTACCATCTTCATAAGTGAGATGTCACAGGGGTCAACTCATAAGTTCTTACTTCTTACTTGCAATGTACATGTACTTTGATCTTATTCTAGTCCTTTTCTAGAAGACTGCTTTCAGAATCAAACACCAATGTTTCAAGAGAACTAATATAGATTAAGGTTTAAGGAAGTAAATACAAAAGGTTGTGATGGTAAAGCAAAGCTTGCAGAGTTACTAACCCAAGTGCCATCCGAACTTTAAGTTGGATTTCATTGGTGAAGTTGAGAAGGAAGACATCCTTGACAAGCACACCAAGGGATGAGTAGTGATCCGCATACTCAAGTTCATAGTCACATTGATTAGGGTCTTCACAGTTATAGTCATCAGTTTGGTGCAAGGATGCACAGAGGGGATCCTTGCAGGGCACCAAGTCATTGCTGGGCCTGTACAGCGGATGGGGTGTCTGAAAAAATAAAAATAAGGAACAAATTAAGATCAATCATATATCTATCAATCACATATGCATGGATGAGCTTTTCAATCTCATAAGAGTCTGTACTTTGTCATTTAATATTTAATAAAAGAGAAATCAATCAAATAGTTGTTCGGGGTTCTTCCATGTAGTTAGTGTAATACCTCAGAGCAATGGGAACAAGGGGCATCACATTGGAGCCACGTAAGGTCACTACCGGTGTCAACATCAAGAAAATAAGGCCTTGGTGGCTGGCCAATGCTGACAGTAACATTATAGAACCTGCATATGTTGAAAGCAACGATGACTTATATCAAAATTATAATAGAATATCGATTTTCCCATGGAACAAGGGATAATATAAACTATTGTTTGTCAAAAGCAATGGGTATATGAGGCTTAGAAATTTAAAAATAAAATAAATAAATGACAAAAAATGTTATGTTTTAGTTAATTATCTTTCCAAGAATAAGCAAATATGTATGACCTTTGCTATGGAAGAAGGCCTGTTAGGCTAGAAAGCATTTCCTCCCTCCCTCTGCTTTCTCCTTCTCCCAAACAGGCATTAACCTTCTTCCAGATTTTGATTTATAGCACACACTGTCTGAGTGTCTCTATACCTTCCTCTTTGTTCTTTCAACAATAATTATGAATAATATTAAATTTTAAAAAGAATCAGAAAGGGTGAAATCATTAATAAAAAAAAAAAAAAAAAATATTCTAATTATCATGAATTTGGATACTCACATGTTTGAAAACATGATGATGTTGTCCACAAAAATTTACTTCAGTGCAAAACATAATAAATAAGTCTCTATTCAAATCATAAAAACCATTGTGTTTCTCCATAAAAGGTCAAAACATAACATTTTACAATCGTATAGAAAAGTTAAGGACGAAAAAGCATTATGAATTATGGTAGAGGACCAAAACAGAACACGCATAGGCATCCCAGGCAGAAAGAAAGAAAGACAAAAGGGAAGTAATTGGACGTACCCAACAGGATAAACGTTGCCGTGAAGGGGCAAGACAATAGAAGAACCAGCAGGATTCTTGACCCAACAAGAGGTTGAAGACGTGGCTTCTTCTTCACCTGGGAGAATAATGGACTTCCTTCCACCACTTTTGCTTTTACTACTACCAAACCAAGCTGAACAAGTAGACAAGTTCAACACCATTAATGTCACGGCTACCACCACCCATCCCACCTTCCCTATCTTCTTCATCATCATCAAATTTTTTTAATCTATGGTATGGGATACTATGGATACGCGTGTGTCAGATGAAATATATGAGAGTTAATTGAAGACTTGGGATTGACTTTAAATTAAAATTCTAGAGGTGGTTCCTTGAAACTTGAAAGAATCGTTATCCGTTACCTAAGGTATAGGAATAACCATTTTCCTATGATTTGGGTTCATGAGGGATTGCTTGTGATGCATGCATGTAATGTAATGTTCCTTTCTTCCTCTCATCAACAACTGTGTCCTGCAAACAAAAAAAATGAGGTATTTGAACAAACAATTTAAACATAATGTATAGACACCGTGAAGCTTACGAGTATCTTGGGAGTGATGAAATACATGATGAGATAGAAGAAAATAATAAATAAGTGCTAAAGAGTAATTTTATACAGTGTTAGACATCATTTTTGTGTCTAAATATCATTACTCTAAAAAGCAGGGAACATGGGTGGATGGGGTCGCTTCTGGTTTGGTTTCTGTGGGTTTGTCTATTTGCTAATTTCCTGGAAACTTCTCCCCTGCTTCCTCCCAAAACAGCAGTGAAAATAGTGATCGTTGCAAAAGTACAAAAACAGGTTACATTTTACCTTTTAGCTATTACAGCAATTTTTATAAATAAAATAATTGTTCACTAGAAGAGGGTCAAGGGTTATGTTTTATATATAAAAAAAAATTTGGCATTTTGGGTTATATATTATGTTTATTATTATTATTATTATTATTATTATTATTATTATTACCAAATATATAATATGTTATAAATAATTATTATACTATTTTATTATATAATAATAAGATATAAGATAAGATATATTATAATCTAAAATTATGTATAGTCTTTTACTAAGATAGTCTGATTAATTTAACTTCATATTTTAAAAAAATTATGCCATACACAAAATAATTTTGAAATGCCATGCCTGAATTTGAATCAAAGAATGTATTATGAACTAAGGGATGCCCAAATCAAGCATACAAGAAAACTATCCTTGCATATCCAACAAGACTCAACTCATGTTCTGCTTGAAAAAATCCAGTTTTCCCTTAATCCACAAATAATCTCAAGTACCAACACACTGAAGCTCTAGACATCAAAAATGTGTATCTATTGCATACTCTGGAGACAAATATGCACTGCATTACAAATTATGAAATACGGAGCAGATAAAACATATAGCCACTGGGATCCATCAACCATAAAGGCAGGTTCGGGCGTGATTGTTACAGGAGACAAAATGTGTTCGGATATTTAATATGAACATAGACCCAGAAACCTGCAGCTCTCACTTGCCATATCACCCTACATTCATATAGCATAAATATGTAATTCTTAGCAGCGAGGCGCATGGAGCACATACCAAGCAACCCGCTAAAGAACATACACATACAGAAATTAGGAACTAAAGGTTGGCAACATAGGATTATCAAAAAGCCACGTACCAGAATCAACATATTCCCTCGCTATATTCAAATATTATTTACAAATTTAAACGATAAAGTCAGACCACTGAAAAAAATAAACAAGTATAGCATGAATCCACCTAACAGATCCTCCCAAACACACCCTTAGAGAGAGATTGAAGAACAGGGGAATAACCACCGAAAGCAAGATTGATGAGAGAATGAACATACAAAATTGAAGAATAGAAATGGAGCTGGCATTGTTTCATACGAGCTTTTGAAGCCTTTATCCCTTCCCTTCTCCACCATTTTTTGAAAATAAAATAAAATAATACTAATAACACAATAACTATCAGCAACCTTACACAGTATAGTAGCACTGTAGATAATAGAGAGCAGCAATGGCTGCCGTGAAGAACCCAGACCCAGAATCGGTAAACAAAAGAAAGAAAAGCTTGGGTACAACTTACATACAACTAATTCATCTCGGGCTACACAAACCTTTTTTAGATTTGGTAAAGAGAAGCAAAAAGCTTGTATTTTTTAACCAGAAAACGAAGCCACAGTCAGCATTCTCAACAACAAACTCGGTTCTATCGGACGACATCATCGCCTCCGGCGAGCTTCCGGCGAGGCCTTTAGACTACCAATCAGAGCCTCCAAGGTGTTTGGGCGTTGCGTCGTCGACAGCGAGCCCAGCTTGAACCTCGCCACGAGCCTCCACGTCCTTGCCGCCATTTACTGATGCGTGGGAAGGTTCGAGGAGGTGGTGCCGGAGTGAGCCATCCAGGTCCCTGATGTGGCTCGGTGCAGATCAAGCGTCGCCGGCTATATGCACTAGATCTAGCCAACGACTTTTTTATTATTTTTTTCCACCAACACCTCTGTGGCAAAGACGATGCACCGGTCTGACGGCTGTGGTGAAAGAAAACAATATTCACATTTAACGTTAAGGGTGGGTTTGATTCGTTAAAAGGGCAGAACAGGACAGGACAGGACAGGACTGGACAAGCAGCTGAGTTACAGGACAATTTTTTGTACTGTACACTGTTTGGTGGTCGATGCACAGCACTAGCAATTTTGTGCTGTGACTTGTTTGATATGCTCATGTACTGGACAAAAAAATGTGTACTTTACGATAATACCCTTTGTACTGTCCAATGTTTAGTTTGCACTAGGAAAGAGCACAGAACAAGATTTTGAAACTTTTTAAATTATTCTATTATTTAACATAAAATTTATTATCATTATTTTTTAAAATAAATTATAATTTGTCAATAAAGTGATATAATTTTAATTTTTTTACCACTTATCGTTACATAAAAAATTGCAATTTATTAATTACGTTGTTATATTTTTTAACTATATCTTACAATTATCCTATTGTTATATTTACCTCCGAATTATACATTTTTATTAAAAAAAAAGAAATCATGATGAAACAAATTAAAAAATAATGAAAAAGCAAGGAAATAAAGTGGCAATCAAAAAGTAAAGAATGAAAACACATGTACGTTACAAAAAGTGGCATGAGCAGCATACGTTACAAGCAAGGAAAGTGGAAAACACATACCTGGTGGAAGAAAACGAGAGTGGCTCTAGCAGGAGAGAGAGAGAGAGAGGTGCGTTGGAGACGTTCAGTACTTCAGTGTGAGTCAGAAGAAAAGGAGTCACTTATTGCAGTGGGAAAATGAAAAGTCTGAAGAGCGAGGGATAGTTTTGTCCTTTTATTTTTTCTAGACACTGGACAAAAAGTTGTACTGAGGTTTGGTGGGTTACAAATTTATGGGTACTTGTCCAGTCCATCATCCATTATTTTGTGTTGTCCCTTAGTCAATTTTTAAATCAAACGCTGGACAATTATTTTTGTCCTGTCCAGTCCCTCAGTTTTTAGCGAATCAAACGCACCCTAACAGTGTTAGTCACAACGTGCTTAGAACGTCATGTCTACAACAATGTGATTAGGATACAAAGTCCAAAACAACGTGATTAGAACACCAAATTCACAACAATATGATACGGATCTAAGATGTACGTGTTTAGAACACCCATTAGTATTCCGACGTCTTGTATATTAGATTCACATTTTAATGTGTTTATTCCTTTTCGTTCGGTGAAACACAAATACAAAATGAAATCTCCACAACTTATCCAAGTTTGCCGGAATATTTTTGTTGAATAAAAGTATTTCACAAATAAATCATTTTTCATTGAAATTCATTTATAAATGCAAAGTTATAGAGAAATCCATTCTTTTTGTTTCAAATCCATTTTCTTTCGAAATTCTTTCTTTCTCCGAAACAACGTTAGAACTTTATAAAAAGATCCCTTTTAAGAATTCATTTCCAATCAAATCATACAAAACATTTTTCTCAAAGGTTTTCTTCAATAAATATATTTCTAAAATTATTTTCGTTTAAATTAAAATTATTTGTAAGTAAAAGTTATTTTCCTCTAACTTTGAAATATTTCGACACCTGGTTCTTAAAATAACTTTCTATCTCATTTTCGACAATTGATAACTTACCAAAATATACTTTCTTTTTCGATTTCATCCTTAACTTCATTCTTTTATCAAAAGATGTTCTCCGATAAATACGATTATGTTCAATGTTTCTCATAAAGCTTTTTAAGACTTTTATCTCGATAATTAATTGAGCACCGACGAATGTCGGGCTTCTCATACATCGATCAATAACGGTACAATTGCCATTTCAATATCATAACAAATAATACAATTCATGCCATATAGTAAAGCTGTAATACATCTTCTAGTAAGTCATCAAGCTCAGGCATTTAAAAACAGTCAGTTCAATCACATCGGATAACTCAGATAAATCACAACAAAACTTAAGTCACATCACAAACCACACTAATAGCATACGGCTATTGGGACATCCCTCAAGCAGTATCCTCTTACCTGATTCCAAAGCAAACAAAATCTCACGTTCTTTGTTGTGCTACGATCTTGCTCGTCTTGCTTTGCGACGGAAGTCTAAAGATTCCAACACATAACATAAGTTAAAATCAAAAGAGTTCAAATCAATGATCATACTTCAAAAGTTGAAACAAAACTTCCTTGTTCCACAACAACATAAGTTCGGCCTCTTTAAGAAAATAGGGGATGAAAATTTTGCTTGATGCATGCTCTTAGATAATGAATATAGAGATCATTGTGAGTCCATAGAAATTGGTTTCAAGTCAAATGGATTTTTCTACTAATTTCTAGAGATTTTTGAAGTTTATAGATCTAAGAATCATAAATGGATGACATGGCATAAACTCACAAAATGAATGAGGAAGAAGACTTAGATTAGCAAGAGAAAGAAGTATTACTCTTGAAGCTTGAAGAAAATGGATGTAGATGATGAATTTCTTGAAGAAAACCAAATGGAACTTATGAGTATTTGCTCAGTTTTGAATGTGTAAAGTTAAGAATGAAGAAGATGAGTGTATATATACAGGGGGAGAGAGTGAGTGAGTCGTGTAGAGGGAGAGAGAAGAAGAGCTTGGGCTAAGTCTTGCTTAACGCTTGTTTGGTAGGTTAGATGAGAGATTAATGAGTTTTAGGATTAAAATATAATAGATTCAAAATGTGTAATGATGATTTATTTTTTATGTGACTTTAGACATCAATCATCAAGTCACTCCATCTCCAACAAGTCACCTCAGTCTTCTCAGCTCTCCATCCTGCTCCGTCATGCATCCAGTTAAAGTTTTCAATCGTAATTTTCGAAGATTCTGCCTGGATAAAATATTATGTTTTATTCCCGAACGTAAATTTTCAAAAATAACCAAGGTTGAAGGAAACACGATAAAAACACTGATCGTCTCGTTCACGGGTCAAAGTTAGGTTTTTTGCTCAGTAAACTTTTACTGTCAGTGAAAGCGCAGACCGGCCTTAGTCTGAATTTTCAACCGAAAATTTAATCGTGACTTTCTACGGTAAGGTAGAGTAAGACAATGATTTTAGTTTATCCAAAATCATTATCTGGATTTTAACAAAAATAAACACACATAAACATGTACTTACTGTTATAGAAAGATAGAGAAATCGGGGCGTTACACCCACTCCCACCCTTTCAGCCTCCCCTCCCACTTCCACCACACCCCTTCCACTCCCTTATCTAACTAGGCTCTAGACCAATCCTGCTACTGTGCATTCGTTCCGCAGCTCCCGAACGCTCAGAACCATCGTGCAGCCCCCTCTATCAAGAACCGCCACAGCGTCCCCACCGCGAGAGTAGTGTCGTCCCAGACCTCGCCGCCGCCAATCGCAGTTCACTGTCCACCTCGTTTGTCATCAGTCATTCCCTTCCATTTCTGCCCTTGAATCGTTCCATTGATAGAGAAAAGAAACATATTTTATGATGCTCTTTTTTGTCTATGATTTCATGTTTTTTTAGTTAAAAAAAAAAACTTGCTTTCCTATTTCTGTTTAAAAAAACTTAGATCTGCATTCTTCTATTTGTTTTTGTTTCAGAAAACGCAGATCTTCATGTTTCTGTTTCTCTTTCAAACTAGATCTGCCATGGAAGAAGGAGTTATGGTGGTGGTGAGGGAGAAGGGTGGGGGTGGGGGGGCAGCTTCGATGGTGGCGGTTAATAGTTCTAAAAAATTGATGGCAACGCTGTCATGGAAAAGTGTCGCCCGGTGTAGTGTATGGTGACAAGTGACAACAATGGTGGTTGAGAGAGTAAGGAGAGTGAGAGGGAATGAGAAAGGAATAAAATTTTAAATTTGAAAAATTTAGGGATTGTAATTTTTTTTTTTAAAAAATTAAGAGTAGCTGAGGTGTACCTATTATGGAAGTGGAATAAAGAAATATTCCTTTTAACTTAACAACAGACTAACAGAACCCTAGAGCAAGGACCCAATTACAAATGAAATAATAGTTCGGGGACCTAAGTATAAATTTTAAAATTATAGAGACCTATTTAAAAATTCCCAAAAAATTTAGGAACCTACAGAGTAATTAAACCCAATATCATTTACCTATAATAATACATAAACAATGTGGTTCAAATACTGGGAAAGGCAAGCATTATACTGTTGAGTATAACTCAAAGTTCACTAAAGTATGCTTATGTGTCACATGAAATGATACCATTGGTCACTTAAAGTGAGAGTAGGGTTGCACCAGCATTTTTGCTTATGCAACTTAGACCAAATCTATAATAAAATCCTAAATTTTAACCTTTTTGACAAAAGTTGTATCCACACGAGTCTCTGGCCCAGCAACAACACTTTGTTCAAGTATTTTACTATTTTCTAAGACCGTTACTGTTTAGGTAGAGTTTGTTACGGGCTTTAAAAAAAATATTCTCGAGAACTTTGGTAAGGAAACAAAAGTTTGACATATTTATCATAAGTTTTAAAAAATTATGCCCGAACATAAAATATTCTTGAAAATAAAATTAATAAATAATAATTATAAATTTGGGAAGAGTTTATTCCCATATACGAAGTTGGGAATGAAACATTTATGAGAATGTGATTCTTAGATATATAATTTTTGCTCGAGAATAAAACATTTCAGGAACCAAAAGTCATCTTAATCGGCAACAATTCCGTCTCACACCGGAAGTTTGTGCATGTTCTCAACAGTCAAGATCTCTCATAACTGATTTAATATGTACACTGGTTAGTAAATGCCTAAAAAGAAACACATCCTATCAGCTACGGGGGAGACAAGAACATAACATGTCTTTCTTATGCATCATTCTTAAGACCATCCTATCAGACTAAGAATTATGCGAACAATATTGCCACCGATAAGGGCCTTCAACAATTTCTCCTTCTCCGGTGTATATGGGGGGTACCTTAAGGATGAATCTGCTTCAAAACTTCTATAGAGGACCGACTTCTTATGGCTGAAGCTATCAAAAGAGAACTTCCCATGGTAACAACCCATTCCACTCTCTTCAACTCCTCCGAAAGGCAAACCACGAGTTGCAACCTGCATCAACATTGTTATACGTGGGATAAGTAACTTAGTCAAGACTTGATTATTCCTTTTCGTTCTACTGATGGAGCACTATTAGAGAACAACGGATTTAGAAAAAAAGATAGGATCATAACAAAAAAAATTATGCTCGTATATTATTAATTTTTCATGTATAAATTTCAGGAAGAGAATAACTACATGTAGGATAGTGTCATTGATGAGCATCCCTCCAGAAGATATTTTCTCCACATAATCCTTCTTCAGCTGCTCATTGTTTGTGAAGAGATATGCAGCAAGAGGTTTTGGCTTTGATTTGATTATGCTGAAGCTATCTTTTATATTGTCCACCTGCAGGAAAATAAAACTCTTTTAAGTGCTAATTTGGTTGGAAATATATGGGGGATGCAAAAAGGGAGTAAAGAAGATAAGTACTACATGGTAACACAGTGATTTTATACTTAAAGATTAAAATCTTTATGGAGAAAACAATTAAATCCTTGCAGGAAAAATTGGTCATCTTAACATGATCCCAATCCCACATACTACAAGAAAGAGACCAGGTTCCACAACTAGTGTTTTGGGATCTGTATCCGTTCAGAAGTAACCTAGTTAAAGGGAATATGAAACTGATGAAGAGGAAGCAGTAATATGGTTTTTGCAAATGAGTTGGAACAAAGGAATGCTCACTACCAGCTGGAAAAGAAAACAAATGCCATAAATGTGACAGAACATGTTTTCCCCTGCATCAAGAACAGAGTTATTCCCCTGACAAGGAACATGTCTTTACGCTGTGATGTAGTACTCACAGTGATAATTGGCAGTATTGGCCCAAATATCTCCTCTTGCATTACCATAGCCTCTTCTGGAACATCCAATACAACAGTAGGAGCAATCTTTCTGCAATGGAGAGGGGGAATTGATGTTATGGCATTGTTATAAATGGTTATTCCAATCTCAATAACAGGATGGGAATGCAACTTACAATTTCTTCTCATCCCTCTGACCTCCTAAAACAATTTTGTCAGATACGTTATCCTCATCCAAGAGCTTCACGAGCCGTGCAAACTGGGTTGGAGACACAATACGTGACATGTCTTTTGATTCCATTGGATCCTTCCCAAAAAATTGCTCCAATTCTTCTTTTAAAGCATTTATCTGTTGAGGGAGAATTTATCAAGAATAATATATTTTAATAGAACACAGAATTTTGTATTATTAAGGCAATCTTACCAGCGCTGGAGCAAATTGTTTTTTTGTGATGATATAATCAACAGAGATGCATGCTTGTCCACTATTGCATGCCCACTTGCCAGCTATTATCCTCCTAGCAGTAACCTGAAATTTCAATGGTTATTATACTTGAGAAATATGTGATTCAGATTGTGTAAAAGTGAGCTCAAGAGAATGTGTTACTTGTAAGTTGACATCTGAATCAACTACAGCTGGGCACTTCCCTCCAAGTTCTAGAACCACTGGTGTAAGGTGCTTTGCAGCAGCAGCCATCACAATACGACCTACTCTAGCACTACCTGCATAAAATTGGTCCATTATGCATGTAATTCTAACATTATAGTGAAAGTTCGCATGCTAATTGGGCTAAACACTTAGTCACTTTTTATTACAAATTGAAAGCCTCAAGTGATGTGAAGGTCCACTCATGTCAACTCAAATTTGAAATTTCTTGATGCAAGTTAAAAATGATTATTAGTCTAACATTTGTGTGAAAAGCCAAATTTCTAACTACAGATCATGTAAGTAATGCTTCATAATAGCTGGAGCTAAACCTGGAGGTTCAGAATGAAAAATGGCCACTTATTTGTTAATGATATAGTTTATAGACTGCCAGAATCAATACAAAAGTAAGACACAATTAAACACCATGATATTAAAAGCAAAATTAAATTCAAATGGATATACAACAATTGTACCTTAACAGGCAGGCATCTTTTACTATTTAAATTTATCCAGACTGACTGATGAATCTGTTTGATGTGCTATGATGTTGTAGGATATTGATGGAATATCTTGAAGACAAATTACCTGTGTAAAGTATCTTATCCCACTTTTGCTCCAAGAGTGCAGTTGTTTCAGGAATAGCCCCTTCAACAACTCTTATGGCACTGTTGTCTAGATAATTTTTGAGCAAATTTGCAAGCAGTGATGATGTTGCTGGAGCAATTTCTGATGGTTTGAGGACCACTGCGTTACCCGCTGAAATAGCTCCAATGACTGGATCCATCGATAACACTGAAGACAGGAAATAAGAAACTTTTCAATAGAAAGGAAATGGTATGAAGAAGATGCTAAGTCATTAGATAGTGTGAGCATCCAAAAATAATTATATGAATACTTGGAACTCGTTCGATACTTTGTAGTGAGAAAAAAAAATAGACTTGGCTGAAATTTATTGAAAGTTTAAGCAGGTGACCAGATTTGTGCTATTTGAGGATTATATGATTAACTAAAGGATATTTGAGGCTTAACTCGTGAAATTTGAATTTCGAACCAAGAGAGTGCAGAAGGGTCTGTATTTTAAGAGTTAGTACATCCCAATACATGAGACTTATCTATATGTGCATGTTACAAGAGATCCACATTAATGATAACAACTGCCATGAAGAAAGGCTGTTCTTCATCATAACCAAATGCAGTTTAGATATGTGAATTGTGTGAAGAAAGAAACATCTTTTACATACAGAAAGGGAAGTTCCATGTTGAGATGACCAACACAACTCCCAGTGGTTCTGGCACAATCTCTGCTGATGATGGATATGTTGTGATTGAAGTGTTCACCTAAAAGGGTAAAAAAAACGTGTCTCTCAATAATGTCTGTTGAAAATATGGTGAGAAATTATGCATACACCTTGTGCACATAAGTTGTGTCTACTAGAACAATCAACATCAAAAAATTATTTAAATATCTGTGCCACATAAATCTTCTATATTTTAAAGTGATAATGTATCACTTGTTAATTGGTTTAGTGCATAGATGTGCACACCAAGTGTACACAATAAAATCTTATTCTTGGTAATTACCTTTTCAGGCTCCATCCAGTTTTTCAGTTCTTGAAGTGCTTCACTACATGAAGATTTTGCTTGGGAAACCTGCATCAAGAAGTACATGCATAAAATTTGATGTGTAGACATTGAATGCCATCATCACAAAAGGGAGTTGGAGAAAAAGAATATAGTAAATGCAAAGAATTTCCTATGAAGCAATGGTTAAAACTTAAAGAAACATATGAAACATAGAAACAAAATAGTAAATTGGAGACCTCGGTTATAAATGCTTCTAGACCAGGTTTAGAAAGGTCCTTATCAAGTGCTCCAATAATTTCCTTCTCCTTCTCTTCTAGCATCTTAGCTATGCCCTCCAACTGGGAAACCCTCCATTCATAGCTCTTTGTCTTGCCTGAATCAAAGCTCTTTCTGAGCTCTTTAACAAGCAAAGCAGCCTTCTCTCCATCAAATACTTGCTTCTCTTCTAACTCTGGCACTACTGATAGAGTTGCAGAATATCTTCTTCACAATATATACAATATGAAGCAAACAAAACAACATAAGAAAACATTAGAATTGAGCAAACACAGTTAAAGCAGCATGAAAATGTGGAGGGAGAAACAGGGTTTACGAGTATGAAGAGAAAACAACACTGCGGGAGTGGAAGTGAAGTTGCTTGCCAAAGCACTTTGTGGTTAAATGGTCAGCAAAGACTTTGCTACCAACTGGGGCACTGTTACACAATATGAAGAACTGAAGTAAGAGACTAACCAATTGTGATGAAATTCTAGTTTTTTCAATCTTTTATGCAACACATTTTGGCAATTCTATTATTCTTTTGTGTGGTTTATGTGAGAATCACTGAATCACAGATATATGAACAATCATTTGTTTTATTATGAATAGAAAAGTAGAGTACCTGGCAACAAGGAGCGGGCCAAGACACAGGCTTTTCATGGTAGAAGTTAACACCTAGAAGGAAAAACAGCTTTTCATTAATTGTTGTATATAGAAGAAGAAGTATAAAGTTAGTTGCATAACTTGAACTTCACTTGTCAGCCATGAAAAGTAGAAAGATAATGTTTTAATCAATTCATGAATTTGCAAAATTCACCATGTGTTGCACATGGCACATTGTCACACCCAAAAGTAAGACAAACTTTTTAGCAACGGAAAATAAATATCTGTACAATCAATCAGAGCTACAACGTACAACGGGTGTAAGCGGATCCAAATCCGATTCGCGAATCCGATGGATCCAAATGGATCCGAACCGATTTTGGGGGATTGGTTCGGATTATCGGATCAGATTTAAAAAACACTAATCCGAAAAAGGTCGGTTCGGGTCTCGAATCCTACAAATCTAATTTGATCCGATCCAAACCCTATAAATATTTATTTTTAAATTTATTTTATATACATATAAATAATGTTGATATATTATTATATATATTTAATATTATTAATAATTAAATATGTATATATTTTTTCCCTTTTTTTCCCCTAATTTTTTATTAATTTCTGAAGTTTAAATAAAAAAAAAAATAACGGATAATCCGATGATCCGAACCGAACAATTCCAATTGTGGTCGGATCGATTAAGATCGAATCCGTAATTAAAAAGTGATTAAATGCGAACCAATCCGAACCGATGTTTGGATGATGGAACCCTCAAACCCAATCCGAATTGACCCGATTACATAACAATGGCTGGGATCTATAACATATAAAGGCTGAACCTCAATGTTACTGTAGTGCAAGAATAACATTGAGGTGTCAAACCTATGAATTTTATCATTATTTTATCTATTGGTTATTATCTTTTATCCATTTATTAACTAATAATATATATTATACAATTATTTTTTAGTGCTACAGTGGCGGACACGTGTCGGAGCCTCCTTTTTCCTTTTTTATTTTTAAAATATTTTTTAATAATTAAATTTCGATTTATTTTTTTCAGATTTTTTAAAATTTTTATTTTTATAATTAATTTTTTTTTATAATTTTTTAAAGTATATTTTATCTAATTATTTTTTTCTATTTTTTTTAATTTTTTAAAATGTAGATTTTTTCTAATTATTTTTAATATTTTTTTATAATTACGTTTATTTTTCTAATTTTTTTCGTAATTTTTTTTCCATGAGTTTATTTTAAATATTTTTTCCCTGAATTTTTTTTTCTAATTTTTTTACAATTTCCTTTTCGAATTATTTTTTTCAATTTTATTTTTTTTAAAATATTTTTTATAATTAATTTTCTTTTTCTTTTTTTATAATTATTTTTTTCCTAATCTTCTTTTTTTTATTTTTTGTTAATAATTATATTTTTTTCTATTTTTTTGTAAAATATTTTTGTTCGAATTATTTTTTTCCTATTTTTTTAAAATATTTATTTTATAATTCACTTTATTTTTCTAATCTTTTTTTAAAATGTTATTTTTTTTCCCTAATTTTTTTAAAAATATATTTTTTCTTATCATTTTAAATAATTTTTATAATTACTTTTATTCTTCTAATTTTGTTTTTTAAGGGGAAATGCTAATTTTAGTGTAGCACAATAGTGCAATCCACATGTCAAGTTATGGAATTTTTTTAAATTTTTTTTATTTTCTAAACTTTATATATTTCTTTGTTTTAAAATATTTACAAACCGGTAAAGGTACAATGTTTTGGGAGTCAAACACGACAATCTCTGAATTGACATAAATAGAGGCAAACTTATTCATAATTTTTTTTTGGCTACATCCTTGCTTTTGTTTTTTATATTTTAAATAATAAATCTATATTTAAACTAATTAATAAGGAAAAATGCTGATTTTAGTGTAGCACAATGGTGCAAGTCACATGTCAAGTTATAAATTTTTTTTATTATATTTTTATTTATTTTCCAAAATTTATATATATTTTTTGTTTAAAGATATTTACAAACCGGTAAAGGTACAATATTTTAGAAGTCAAATAAGACAATCTCTGAATGATTAGAAAAAAAAAATTTAAAAAATTAGAAAAAAAAAAATTATTTATAAAAAAATGTAAAAAGCAAAAAAAAATTAGAAAAAATTTTTAAAAAAAGGAAAAATATATATTAAAAAACAAAATTATTTAAAATAATTAGAAAAAATATATATTTAAAAAGATTAAAATTAATATTTTAATATTTATATATATTTTAAAATTAATATATATACTTTAATGTTTATTATTTATAATATTTTAATAATTATATATAATTTATAGTTTAATATTTTTTATCTTTTTTTACATGTTTTATATATATATATATATATATATATTTTCGGTTATTAACTAAATCAAACCAAACCAAACCAAACCAGTTTTGATTGGTTCGGATTTTTATATTATTTTATTATTGATTTTTTAATGTTTATATATGCATATATACTAATATTTATTATATTTCAATATTTATATAGAATTTAATGTTTTATTATTTTAATATTTATATTTTTTTGTTTTTAAATGTTTTAGCCATAAAAGGTAGCAAAACTACCGTGTTCTTCGGGATATTAAATAATATATATATATATATATATATATCACTTAGCAATGGTGATCTCTTTCTTGGTGAGGTGTCATCATATAGTTTTTTTGGGATTTTTATTTTGTTTTTAAAAAACTTATTTGCTTAAATTGTTTACATAGATTATTATTATCATCATCATCATCATCATCATCATCATCATCATCATCAATATCAATACTACAATATGATTGTGAATTCCACTTTTACTATTTTTGTAAAGGTAAAAACTAAAAGTAGATTGTGTTATAAAAAAAAATAATAGAATGTGTCAGATTGTGGACTCTTTTAATATTTATACATAGATGTATGTATATATTAATATTTTAATATACATAGATTGGTTCAGATTTTTATATAATTTTATTATTTACTTTTTAAAGTTTTTTTTTTTGTTGTTTTGAAATTTTTAACCATGAAAGGTAACAAAATTACCGTGTTCTTCGGGAAAGTTTAGGGACGTGAGACCTGAATCAATAATTTGATGAACCCCAAATTCTGACCAGAACCAATTAAATTGATTTTATTGTTTTGTATTAGGGTCCGAACCGAACCAAACCAAACCCGATAATCATTGGTTCACTTATCAGGTTCATAGATTTTGGAACCGAACCAATTACTATATTTTAATATTTATATATATATATATATATACTAATATTTAATATTTAGTATATTTCTATATTTATATAAAATTTAATGTTTTATTATGTTAATATTTTTATATTTTTTATTCATATATATTTATATTTATATATATTAATTAATATTTTCGGGTCCGAACCAGACCAATTTTGATAGGTTCGGATTTTTATATTATTTTATTATTGATTTTCTAAAGTTTATATATTTTTGTTTTTAAATGTTTTTAACCATGAAAGGTAATAAAGCTACTGTGTTCTTCTGGAAAGCTTATGGGTTTAAGACCCGAACCAATAATTTGATGAACCCGAAAATCTGAATCGAACCAATTAAATTGGTTCATATTTTTTTGTGTTTGGATCTGAACCGAACCAAATCAAACCCGATGATCATTGGTTCATTTATGAGGTTCAAGGATTTTAGAAACTAACCAATTACTAATATTAGTATAATATAATTATAGTGTGAATAATTTAAGTATTTTGTTTCAATCAATAAAATAAAATGTAATTATATTTCAAAATAAAAATAGCAATTACAATGGTTTGAATTAAATATTATAATAATTTATTTTGCAAGAATATTCAGCCGTGCATTGCACGGGTAGACTACACTAGTTCCTATCATGCGGGAACGGCTCCGGCAGTCCGGCTTTAATCCTCACTCTCAAGAGTGGAGGATGGAAACACACTTACTATCTACCATTGATATAATAATAAAAAATTTGAATGGTTTAGATTTGAGAAGGGTAAGATGGGTAAGTTAAGATTTCTCTCTCCTCTCTATCTTCATCTATCGATCTCTCTCTCAATCCTACCCAGACTTCTTTGGCAATTCCGGCGACGTCACTCCCAGCAGATCTACCATCATCTTCTGCTCGCCGTTCATGCAAGGCTCCGGCTCAGATTCCTGTTCCGATTTTTCGCCGACGGCATTGTTCTTGACCAGAGATACTGCCATACCAGAGATCGGATATATCAAGAGGAAAAATGTTAAAGAAAATCTCATTAAGAGTATAAAAAGAAAAAGAAAACTAGGATTCAGAATGTTCCCAACAGAAACGAGTTAAACATTGGATTGTGAAACGTAGCAACCAGTATTTCCCGTGCTCTTTCCACAAGGTAACATGACACAAAGTTTGATCCTCATATCCTAATTTCTCATTCTTCCTTAAGTTCTAATAGGGCCTCCCTTTAACCAAAAAAAAAACATTGGATTTTCATTTCGCTGAACACGCTTATGCTCGTTTTAAATTTCAAGAATTCTAGAATTATTGTTCCAAAAGTTGCAGATTAATTTAAATGGAATGGACTCAATTTTGCTTAATCCACTTTTGAAACACTTCACAATAAATGCCAACCATGGGTAAAGTAATTTCTGCGCTTAATGATGTTCTGCTTATGCTATCACATGGGGGAGGAGTATCGCCATATCAGAGATTGGAGATGAAGATCGGTGGCCGAAGTAGAAGAAGCTTTGATGGAGGGGGGAGAGAGAGAGGGGTCTCAGATATTATTTATTTATTTTTTTCAATTTTTTTTTTACTACAATACCCATTATAGCCCTGGAGTATCAAAACTCAACTTGAACGAGGGAGGATTAAAGATTTACCCGGACGATTCACTAGTCACTTGCATAAGTAAGCATAACAAAAATCCTCACCGTTAGCGTTAAGCCACTACAACGCCCACAAAGATCACAAAGTAAAACAAAAAAAAACAACATTAATTTCCAAAATACACACTTTACCCACTTACCCTGTTGTTTCTTAGGTAACGTTTGGTATCTGGAATGTTCTATTCTCAGGCAAACTACATTCCGGGGAATATGATTCTCGGGAATAAAGTTTTCCCACCTTCATACATGGGAATAGAGTTTTCCCAAGTTTATAACTATCATTCACTATTTTATTCCCGGGAATCTTTTATGCCTGGGAATAAATTTTTAAAACTTGTAACAAACATGGAGAAACTTTATTCCCACGCCAACATTCCCGGGAATACTTTTTTAAAACTTATACCAAACGCTACCTAAGTTACATGTTTTTTTTCAACTCAATGCTTACGACTTCTCCTATCCCTATGTGCATTTTTATAAAATATTAAAAATTATATATTAAATGTTGAAATATATATTAAAAAAATGTAAGAAAGAAAGTCGACACCAACATGTTTTTTTTAAAAAAAAGCAAGCGGCGATTAGAATGTCAACTTCTCAACAATAAAATAAATAAAAAGATTATCGGGGTTCGACTTCTGCCATGTGTATGAAAAATGTTTTGTTGGGAGAGGTAAAACCTGCTTCGATAATCTATCCACCTCAAAAGGGATTAGTCTCTAGTTATCGACTAGAGGATACCCTTGGTACCAAAAAAAAATGTTGTAAAAGGGATGTCAGCTCCCCAAATGACCGAGTTGCTCGAAAAACAATGTGAGAAAATGTGTTCATGATTCAAGAAAACTACTATAAATTACAAAAGATCTTAGAATCTATGATTCTTATATGTTCTTGAATTGAGGGAAGAACTTACCTTATACATGTGTAAATTATGTTTAAGTAGTTTAAATTAGTTTTTTTGGGTCAAACCTCAAAAAAAAATGTTGAATTAAAAAAATTAAAATCAAGTTGGTCTTTATAAGTTTTATAAGGTTCACAATTCAAAAAAGCTGCTACAAATCACAAAAGATCTTAGAATTTATGATTCTCACTTGTTCTTGAATCGAATGAAGAACTTACCTGATCCACCGGTAAATTAGAATAGTAAAGCTTTCTCTCCAATTCTCAATCTACCTCTTTCCTTCTCACACCCCTTTCTTCATGACAATGATAGTGAACATTTTTTTTGAAAGAGACCAAACCCAAATGCTTAGGTTACCAACATCTATCAAGTTGGTTATAGAACTTATATTAGTTTTTTGGTGTTTTAAAACTTCTCACAATAACCAACGGGTCTCTTACTTTTATGAAATTTCATACAGACCCACAACTTTATTTCACATGACATGTTTATATATTTTTTCAACATTCTCCCACTTGATTTGTATGATATTGTGTTACTTAATGATTTAATAATTACATCAATCATGATGTGTATCAAGACACCTTACATACATTGGTTCCATCATTAATATGTTAAACATATAATTGCATTTCAAAAATCTAATTTGGGAGTTTGGATATAAAATTAAGTGTTTTAAATTCTTTTCTTATTGTCATTCAATTCCTTTAACCATTTCCTTAACATTCTTTTATGTCCTCTGATTTTTTTAATTATACATTTAATTTGAATACAAATATTCCAAAATGGTTAATATTTCCTTATTAAAATTTATAATTTAATTTGATTTGAATCAAATAAATTTTGAAGTTGCAATACGATATGCTTATATTGCATTTTTTTGCCTGAGATACTTGATATCCAAAAATCACATTAGACTCCGACTAATCTAAGTCAATCCACCTATCTAAAAGGGCAAAGCTCTCTCTCTTCCAACACCTATTTTTTTATTCACAAGATTCGAATTCAGGACCTTACTTAAAGGAAATCAAACTTAAATGTGAAGATTTTAAGTTTTAAAAATTAAATTCTATATTTTTAGAATGGTTTAAAGATTATCTTCCAGATCATTTTAACAGGATCTAATATCACATACAATTTTTCCCGCATATCTAATCAGTGGTGATGAGATCGAATTCTAATATCACATATTATTTAAATTTTTTTTTATAATTAGTTGTAAATAATAAGAATTTTAAAATATGTAACAAAAAAAAAGCATTTTAAAATAAATTAATAATTTTATATAAATATAATAATATATTTATATTGATATTATTTTTTAAAATATATTTTAATTGTTATTTCTATAAATTTATCACTTAATTATATAACATTTCAATTTACAATTTTCCCCGCATATCTAACTAGAGGTGATGAGATCGAATTCAAATTCAATAAAATAAATTAAAAAATTAGTTGAATTTTAAATTTAATAAATTACTTTAGTTCGAAATAGATGTGATAAATAAAAAAAATAGCTGACATGTCGTAATGTCATTGGATGTCTGTGTACATTGCAGAGGGCCTCGACCCATCCCATTCCATGTACATTGACACGTCATACACAACACAATTATTTATGTACTGATTCAGGACAACGTCTGTCGTCTGTGTCAAAACTCAAATGTCAATCATCACTACATATAGAAACTTAGAAAGTAGCTTTATTTTGTTGTGACTTGTCATCCTACAGTAGTCACGTTATACAGCCCGTCGAGGCAAGACTCATTAGCAAATTGGGTCCGGTACCGCTAGAACCCACAATGAAATCCAGACCAAAATCGGGTATTTTACTTTCCTTTTTCCCATGCTTATTAAATCTAATACATCCACTCTCGCTCTTCAATATTTTAGGAAAATATGATTAGTTTTATTTTTATTTTTATTTTTTTGGTTTGTAAAAATGGTAGGTATAAAGGGTAAGTCCGAAGACCTGAATATAAGGATAACATTATTTATCTTAGTTATATTTAATAATTTATAAATGTTTTTAAGAAATCGATGGTTAGCACAGCTACTTCCTACTTTTTCTTTTTTTGCAAATCAGGGCCCAAGCCCAAGAAAAGAAAAACTAGACTGAAACAGAACTGCACGGAGCATAGAAATCCATGGTTCATTAGCAATGATCGAGGGGGTTAGATCCGAATGAAGATGGCGAAGTCATAGAGCAAGCACTTATTTTGCATCCAATTGTTATTACAGAACAATAGCTCGTTCCTTTTCCAGCTGGTTACAAACTTTCCTGATCAACTTGTTAGGGTAGTGCTTGGCCCGATTCTCATCACTAAGGCGGGATATGATAGCATGAGAATCACATTCCAGGATTAAACTGACAATCTGACATGATTTTATTTATTTAACACATGGTTTCTATTTCACAAGTTCAGAATTCGGATATATTTCATGGAGCATAGGTTTACACATTCAATCTTTACAAAAAAAAAATGAAAAAATTGCAAACCGAAAAATAAAATAGGAACTGTTTGTCTGGTTTCCAACATTCTATTTCCATTTCCTGTTTTCAAAAATAATTACAAAGCTGATACATTATTTTCATTCTGTTTTATGTTTTCAAAGATTTGTACAGAAAACATTGAAAACAACTTTTGACTGTTTTCATTGTTTCATGTACAAATCTTTGAAAACATGAAACAAAATGAAAATAAAATTACAATTTTGTAATTATTTTTTAAAACAGAAAATGAAAATAAGAATTCGGAAACAAAGCAAAGATGCCCCTAACATTCAAGAATCTAGCTTACAAACAACATAATCGTTATTTTACATTTAACATTTCGGGGATATACCAAATAGACTCACGAGACGTATCATAATGAATTTCTATTAAAAATCTCAAAATTCGAGATGGCTAGGAGATGAAATAAGAGTAAAGAGATGAGAAGAAAGTGGGAGGGAGGGAGAAAAGACTTGGATGCTAGAGCTCTGTACTGAGGGATCACGTTGTATGGGCACCATGTGTCCGTGAAGCCCATATTCCAAAGACAAGAAACCAGAACACAAACAAGATTGCCCAATAACGTGCAGGTCCATACTTGATTCTAGTAAGCACAAACTGCAATAACTCAAAGTATACAAAAAGAAAAAGAAAAGAAAAAAGATTCTGATTAGCACCAGGATTGAAACGTGTGTGTAACGATTATGAAGAAATTGAATACAATGGCAAACATTCTGATTAGAACCAGGTCCATACAGACATATCATAAAACATACAGTTTATGTATACATTGCACTATTCATAAAAGATCCCCCCCCCCTAATGCCTTAAAAGTTTCAATGACAGTCAAGAATACTGGACATTATGTGCAAAATATGAACCTAGGTCGGTACATATCATGTTTCTACAGAATAAAAAGCCACAATTATCCACTATGATCAGGCATCTTCTGTGTTTTTTTTCATTGTTCCAGCCATCATAATTTAGGAAATAATTCATTCATTTATTCAAAGTCCATGCCGATTGAGCTTAAACCAAAACATAAAGTCAGGGCCTTCTTTTATCTTCCATTATTTTTGAAAGCATAGGTAAGTTTTAATCCAGCCAAACAATGATATAAATCGAATCAAATTTCTTTAACAAACTATAATCAAGGGGACCAAAAAGGAGGTACTCCCTCCGTTTCATAATATCCATCGTTTAAAAATTAAAATTAAGATTAAGAAATGTATTAAATATCCTCAATTATGGGGTAATAACATTTGACTAAATTATCCTCTCACTCCATTAATGCTCTCTCTTTTTATTTAGTGGACATACCAAGAGAAAGGATAAAATTGAGAAAAATAATATTCTAAAGTAATAGATAAAATGAAACAAAATTTTCTCTCTAAAGCAACAAATATTATGAAATAGAGGAAGCACGTGAGGTTCTTACAAAGCGGAAGAAAACCACCACTGTTAAAGCACAAACACCTCCAAGTAGGATATGAAGACCACTTCTTGCAGTTTTCTGCATAACATATATAAGTTGTATATTACATATATGCTACTAACCAAAATCAGCAAGGAAGAAGCAACCAAGACATACAACAAAACAAGTCTTTTCCCATTAGGCAGGGTCAGGTAAATGGGTCAAACGCAGCCACTCTGTTCTATTGTAAACCATATATTCCAAAATATCATTTCCGTCTAAGTTCTTTATAATGATTTAACCTAGTTTTTAAAAGTCTCCTTCTACCTTTAACTGTTGGGCTATCCTCCATGGCTCCATCCAATTCACTCCTAATAAAGGAGCTTCTAATTGTCTTTTCCTCACATGACCGAACCACCTAAGGGAAGATTCAATCATCTTTTCCTGAATAGATACTACCCCAACTTTCTAAGAAGCAACCAAGATATGAACCACAATTCCCAAACACACAACAGCACAGTACCTACCTGTCTTTCAAGAATCAACAAAAAAAAAACTACATACAAGGAAGTTTAAGAAAAAGCTGCCTAATCCCTTTGCCCATCCAAAATAGTAACTCTAATGAAGTAGCCATGACTCATGAGTAGAATACCAAAATCAAGTTTGCGGGCCTCTGGCCCCCTTACACATACAAGCATTACACTCCAAATACACAAACTGAATGATAGGAAAAAATGCATACTGCCAAAAGATTTTAGCCTCTATGTTTTTACCAAAGCCTTTATAGAATTATAGTTAAGCAACAAAAATTGTTTTAGGGTAGAGGGACACACCCAATGGTCCGCGAAGCTCAAAGGAAATTAGCCACCTTACAATGCAAAAATAAGTGACAGCTTTTTCTTAGATAGATTTGCATATAGTACACATACCAAAAGAATGTGAGATGTGAGGCCTTTGAAATTGCAAAAAATGATTTGTATTAATCTTGTAAAGCATCTTCATCCTAACAAAAGATTGGACCTTGGATGAAGCTTTGGACTTCCAAATGCCAAATGGGTTTGTCAACAAGGAAGCTTTGAAGGTTAGAACTAGAAGTGTGTCTTAGAAACTGAAAGAAAGATAATAAGATATGCAAGGGAACTCTCAACTGAAGTACAATATCAATTCTGCTATCATAATTGCCTGAGAGACAAATAGAATCTCAATCAAGTAGGACCAAAGGGGATTGCAGCTCACGAGTTTCACTGTCCTTCAAATATCCATGAAAACAGAAGTCCCGATTCAAAAAAAGACCCTGAATAGAATAGAAGTAGCTAATGCGTAAGTTGTGGAAAGTTGACAGATGAAAAATGAGAGAAAAGGCCTCTTAAAAAAAATGCTCGCCACCCAAATGTTCCCCCAAGAGTTAATCCCGTATTTATCACCCAAACCGAAATATACAAGTTGTCCATATATATATATATATATATCCCTGGACTATAGTGAGTTGAGATGATGGCTAGGTTGGCATTCCACCCATCTTTTCCAGAGCGTGGGTGGCTCTTTATATTTGCCCTATCCTGATAAATCCAAACCATATTTGTTACTTGCTAGTTACATTACAAAACAGATATCAAGGCCCAATTTACTAGATATTATAGGGACTGTATGTAAATGGATGCCTTATAGCAGCAAGCATAAAAATTAACATACTTCAGAATACATGCCACAAACATAATCTGACCATTCATATTTACTATAATAGACAATTTCTTCTTTCTATTCCCCCAAATCTTAATTTTATCTTTTATCACTGTTTGCATACATAAATGAGATTCTCAAACAAAAATCTTAAGGGCTTGTTTGTGAGTTTTGGAGGGGAAGGGAAGGGAATGCTTTGAAAGAAAGCAAAGGGGAAAGGGAGGATACTCCCCCACACCTTGCATAGGCTTATTTTTTAACCAAAATCAAAAACCTCCAATTTGGGGGAACTAAACAATTGAACTAGAGGAGAATTTTGGAGGGTTATCTTCCCTTCCCCCATCCCTTTCCCCCTTCTTTTGTCCAAAGCTTCCCCTTCCCCTCCCCTCCCCTCCCCTCCCAAACTCGCAAACAGACCCTAAGGGTATATTTAGATGGTGAAGGAAAAGGTTTTGACTTTTGAGTAAATCTCACCCTTGTTTGGAAGTCTTTTGAAATGAGGAGAGGGGAAATGAAGGGTTATCATATAACCCCCCCAAAACCCTCCTTATTAATTTTTATGAACATTTCAAACTTTAAAGTTCACCAAATTTGGAGGACATTGGAGGGTTAAGGGTTTTAAACATCTAAACAGGGGAAAAGAACGTCATTATTTAACCTCTCATACTCTTTCCCTCCCTTCCCCTATATTTTTTAATTCCCTGATTTCCTTCCCCTCCTGATTCCCAAACATACCCTAAAAATCTTCAAACTTGCCATGAGAATACATCAAGAAGGGTTGTCTAAACTATTATGGACTACTAAGCTTGCCATATCATTTAGGTGATCAGTATAATAATTCCAGTCTATAAATTTCAACTCTATGATAAAAGCCAGTCATTAACTCCAGTCCTCTACAATACCCATAATATTTCCCAGCTATAGTCCACTTATTGACCTCCTACTATGTAATTTTTACTAAAAATATTGGTACAATACTTAATAAGGATGAAAGCAACTTCTTTAAATAAAATGGCTAGCAATAATTGTCCAATTAGTATGGGTCTAACAGAGAAAAAGGCACATGCGTCAAAGGCAGTCTCTACAAATTATACTAAGCAATAAAATAATAAGAAGCCAAACTAGTGTCTTTGCTCCATGTGTGAGTAGCATATTATGCATGACTCGGTGCATGCACCACTATCCTAACCTTATGAAAATTTAAGCCTACAATTATTTAGAAATGCATAAGGTCAGGGTAAAGTAAAGATAGTCATCCAGAAACATGGTATGGGTCCAGCATGCATATGCACTCACGTTCAGGCAAAGAAAGAAATCTAGAAAAGAGCTTCATATATAAAACTAGGGCGGTGCTATTAACACTCCTAAGTTTCTATCCACACTCCTCATTAACAAATTACAATTTTACACACACACAAAAAAAAAAAAATCAAATTGTGATTGGTTAGTAAGGAGCGTAGATAGACAAATTGGAGCACCAATAGCCTCACTCATAAAAATATTAGTATATTTAGGTATCTATCATAATGAAGATTCAATTATAAGTACCTTTCCCACACGAGGAGCTATAAGCCATGCAAGGGTGATGGTAAGCAGCCCAGTAGCAAGCAGGATCCCTGTACCTTCCACAGCCCATTTAGTTGCAGGATTCTGTGCAGGGCCAGCATCTTCAGTAACAACATTCGAAGGCTGCTCAGAAACAACCTGTGAAACTGTATCCATGTTGCTATTGTTGTTAATGTTACTGCTATTATGAGGGCAAAACCATAGTGCGATCTCACTTAGCCGCTGCCTCCGGATAGCTGCTACAGCATCAGGATCCACACCAGCATTATTTGCATGAACTTGTGCAGGACCAGGATCCCCATTGGCAGTTCTTTCCCTCAATGCTTCATACTCTTTCAAAGAACCAACAACCTTATTGAAGTCAGAAATTCTAATATTTTTTGCTATATGTCCACATATTTCACAAATGGTAGAACCATGGTTGACAAACCACTTAAGTGCACAAGCATAGTGTACTAAGGCAAGGTCACTTTTGCAACAACAACCAAGTTCAATTAATGTATCTTGATGAGATAAACCAATTTCTAAATCGCTTTTACAAACGAAAACCTCTCCATCAGGGCTGACAAATTCCACTATCCCAGATTTGTTTTCAACATTTCTGTTAAGAGAGAGATGCTTTGGAATTTCCTTGCCATCAGACCCTACTTCCTCATTGCTTTTACACACTTCTATACCTGGAACGATGCCCAAAAATTCTAGTGCAGCATCTCCCCTTTTATCAGATTCAGCACATTGGCACACACGACAACTTGCCAAGCCTGTCTCGTTCTCCAGACTAAGTTGAGAGTGACATTCTAAATCCCCAGTCTCAACACTTGAGGAACCATCATCGCTGACTTCTTCCTTTGTCGTTGCTGACACATTTTCTCTGCCTGTCTGATCCGTTGTCTTCATATTCAAACTTACAATTTGTGCTTTCAGATTAAGGATCCATGCTGCTTCAAAAGGACTCACTTAATTGAGTAAATAAGGGTAGCTTCTGCTTTAAGGGTTACCATCAAGGAGAGAACAGACACAGGAATCCCAACAAAAAACAAGCACGCCCTCAAAAGATAATCATGCTTGAAGCGTAAAAGGAACTAGATGCTTTTAGAATAAAGCCATGCCAAGGAGCAAGGTGGACGTATACATTATCTGGGAGAATACAGAATTCTCAATGCTGCAGACTCAATTCTTCTATCACCTGAAGCACATTTTAAGTTAATTGCAAGTAATTGTAATCCCTAGTTGAATAACAAAAAACAAAAAAACAAAAAGATAAAAGAAACATGGAGGCATCTAAAAGTTAAAACTCTAAACAAAAGAGTCACAATACACAAAAATTCTTATGTATTCTGAGAGTAATACACCGAACAATCTGTATTTTATTATAAAGTTAATCTAAGGGAACAACAGATTCAATAAAATCTGAACATGACTTGTTTGAAACTAAAACAGATGTCAGATTATTTTTATTTTAAAGTTCATTACAATTTACAACTGGCATCAGATTTGAATTATTGAAAATGTCATATAGTGATAGTGCAACAAGCTGGAGAACCACAATTACTCTAACGGCCACCATTCTCATCTATATGGGTGGAAACATGCACGATTTAACGGAGTGACACTCATACCAGTGAGAATTTTTTTTTTCATTTTTTTTTTAAAAAAGGGTAAATTATTGGGAAAGAAAATGCAATACAAAATTGTTGAATTGTTCAATGGTTTGAGGAAAACCCATTCCCCCCATTAAAATCACGCACCGAAAACCGAATAAAAAGGAATTGAAATGAAACTATGGATCGCCATAAGCATTAAGAGAATAATAATGAAGAAAAGGGAAATGAAGAGTGCAAAACAAAGTTTGGGGCTTACCGGGAATTTGAGAGAAGGCAAAACAGAAGCAGAATTCAGATTTGATAATTAAGAATCCCTTTTCTTATTTTTGTGTGTTACACGTTTTCGGGTGACTCTGTGTGTGTGTGTCAGTTATATAAAATACTCACCAAACAAGTCATTGCTGCTACTGTTTACTCGACTCTTCCATTCTTTACCACAAAAACGATAGTACGCGTGAAAGTGAAACTGTCACACTCACCTCTACTACTGCCACTGCTTCTTATCTTATACATATTATTATATTAAATTATTTACATATATCCTAACAAATAATACCTACTCTTTCCTTTCTATCCCTTTCCTTACAACATCATCTATATTTGTCTTTTTTTTTTTAATATTTTTTTTTTATATTTCGTCATTACCCTTTTTTAATGGGCTCAGATTCTCCATGTCTTTGATTTTTTCAACATAATAATAATTAAACTATTGCTGACTAAAGCAATACAGCCAAACTAAAAAGGGAGATATCCTTTCATTGTCAACAATATTTGATTAAGTGATTGATAACTGA
The DNA here is from genome assembly GCA_035048595.1 of Echinosophora koreensis. Taxonomy (NCBI): domain Eukaryota; kingdom Viridiplantae; phylum Streptophyta; class Magnoliopsida; order Fabales; family Fabaceae; genus Echinosophora; species Echinosophora koreensis. The sequence continues at coordinate 1,167,348 of JAPCYP010000008.1, forward strand.
GAATTTGAGTCATAATTTTTTTTATTTTTGATAAGAAGTCGTAAAAAAAAAAAATTTGTTAGCTTTTTTAAATAAACAATAGTATTCCCAAGCCAGATTTTTAGTATTTCTTTTAGAAAAATGGTTTTTGAACACACTTTTCAGATATCAAAGTAGAGAACACCGTATGTTTCATATGTATGTAGATATCGGACCTGGTAACTTTTTGCAGATTAGTAAAAAAAAAAAAAAACGGTGTCCAACGCTGCTTCTTTTATGCCTAGGCCGTGTGTCTTAAGTTAAGAGCAAACTTATTACTAAATAAAACAGAAGATTTGATTCCAAATCCTTTCATATGTGATCTCAAGCCTCACAATATTCACCGACTTCTTCAATTAATAATCTTTTAAACATGTTTATATTTTCAAAACATTAAATATGATATTTTTTATTTAATACTTTCTTTATTTAGTGTTAAAAGAATTAAAAGAAAGATTTTGTAGAATGATATAAAAAAATTGGGATCATGTTGGCATAGTACATTTAGGGAAATTTAAGTGTGCTAACTGAAAGTAAATGGAGGGGATTTTTTTTTTCCAATTTCAATAAAAAAAATCGATATTGATTAGTTATGTATCAATCGAGATTTTTGTATTCCACTAAGAAAAAATCATTTTAGAGTAAAATTCAAGAATAATTCAGGAATCAATAGGTTAACTTAATAGTTTTAAAATATAATAATAGAATATCTGATATAGAATTGTCTATACAATAGAATATTTTTTTTTTGGTAATAAGAAGAAAAGAAACAACAAAAGGAAAAGAAAAATTAAACTCTTAGAAAAGCCATTCCCTGCATATGAGCAAGAATATGACTGCAAGAATATATATACTTGTCTATAATTATTTATTATTAATTTGTTTATCAATAATTATTTGTAATTTATTCTAATAAATAAAATAATTTGAGTGACTCTTACAAGTATATATATTTATGAAAAACAATCACCAAAGAACTTCTATGATAAATAGTTGAAACTACCTCAAATAACATATAGGAAAAAAAATATCATTGTCAAAAGTATGAAGAGCACTATTATCACACACACAAAAAAAAAATCCCATATCAAATAAATCATCAAAAAATAAATTGAGATATCATTGATAAAATGACCAAATTTTATGTCCAATAGTGGTGCTTAACCTATAGGCTATACATATTGAAAAACGGGGGACAATGTTCCATCTCATCTTCATTCCATATTGTTTGGCATACCACCTTTGAAATCAGGTGTTGGAATAAATCTAATAAACCTTAATATTGTGCTGAACTTGCTGATGCAATGGTTTCTCCATTGATGAGTACCGGTACAAGTGGACTTGTTGCTACTTGCTGCTGCAATGAAAGGTCAATCGCCCAGTAGCCTAGTGGCCTCGTGGCTATTTTATGAACCAGACTGATAACCTTATAAATTTGGCTAAATTAATCTTCTGGTCAATTATCTTTATTTTAGGTTTCATTTTGGTCCTTTCTGTTAGTTTTATACTAACAACACTAGGTTTCCACCGTCACTCATCAGAAACCACCGTTGAAATCTTGGTTTAGAGAGAGATAACCCCATTTTCACTTTTCTCTCTCTTGTTCCTTCTTCCTCTTTCCTCCTTCTTCCTTCTACTTCCAATCTGGGTTTAAGTGAAACATCTTTGGTGGTTTTAGTTTGGTTTTTGTTTGAAATGTCACTGGATTTGAGCTAAGAACCCAGATTGGAAGAAGGAGGGAGAAGGAGGAAAGAGGAAGAAGGAGAAAGAAGGAAGAAGAGAGATAAAAGTAAAAATGGGGTTTGCTCTCTCTAAACCAGATTCTGGCTGCAGTTTCCAATGAGCGGCGGCGGAAACCTAACGCCGTTAGTGTAAAACGGAAGGGACCAAAATAAAACCTAAAATAAATATAAAGGACCAAAACGGAACAAAAATAGATGAGGGATCAAAATGAAATATAAAATAAAGATAAGGGATCAAAAGAATAATTTAGCCTATAAATTTTTACGCAAAGAATTGCACATGGATGGGGTTCCTCGCATTGACGAAAAAATAAAATGTGATTAGAGTGTTGATGTCATAATAAAAAAATACTCAGACAGACATTTTTATGGGTTGAGATTAAACCTTTGTATAGGTTGCAATTTGAGATGACTAACCCTGAGAATTTGGTTGAGTTTGTAATAGATATATCTCATCTGGTTAGCACATGCTCTGTAGGTGCCCCAAGTTGTTTAGTTATCCCGAGTCCCAACAATCACTAGTAGCCCAACATAAGTGCTTGCACCAGCTACATTGAACCACCACACTTGATCATATACCCTCAAGTGTTGTTGTCTTCAACTTGATGAATTATGGCTCCTACTCTCATCACCACTACTTTGACACCCCTTTCTAGTAGCATCCTTCTTCATGCCCCACTCATGTAGCCTCAGGTGCAGCTCTGCAGCAGCAATTAAGAAGTGCATGGCTTGTTTTGGTGTCAGAATAGTCACAATACCTTGCAGTGTTCTCAGCCTTAGATCATCTGCTTTCAGCATGATCTCTTCCAAACCATCCTCCTTTGGTGCCAGAGTTGATTCAACTTTGTCCTCTAATTCCTTATTCTCACTCACACCACCTGATGCAATTTCCTCAGCCTGTATCATCTCAGAAACCACATGAGACAACTGTACCATTGAGGCATCAGCCACTGTCTCCTGATGCTTTGCCATCACATCTGTGATCTCCCTCTCCTCTCTTATAGTCCTCCTTTGCATCTCATCAATCTGAGCAAGTTGAGATGCTGAGAGATCCCCCAAATCAAATGTTCTTAGACCCTGCATCAGTTCACTCAGATGGGCCTCAAATTGCAAACCAGATTTTGAATATAGAAGCTGAAATGCCATACTGGGTCTCCACCCACCAATCCAAAGAAAAGCCTCCTCCAAGGTGCTCCTCCATGTTGGTGACAACATGGCTAGCACATCTCTCTTTACCCACCTTGACTTAGCCTTGTAGTAATACTCATAATGCTCAACCACCTTATCAATAAGTGCTTGGACTTGCTCATCTTTGAGGTGACTTGATTCAGCATCTAAAAGCTCCTTCAGATGTTGGTTTTGCTCGGCTAGCCAGCAATCAAAAAACTTGTGGAAGGTTGAACCATCAAAGTTGTCATTCTGATTGGTCTGGGAAAGGTACATGCTAGCACTTGGAAGCACTGACATAGGTAGAATGAAGCAGAATTAATGCACAGACTTCCTAGTATGCCTATTGCATAAACTAGAAGGAGCAACATCAATGTTTATATACATGCACGGGCAAGTGGGCTATGGCGGCTTTCATTTTCAGGTGACTGACTACATATTGTATTGTATGATAGAACTTGTATATGATTCACGTGAATATTAAAAGAGGTTTGGATGTGTGCAGGCCACTTGAGGAAGCTGGCACATGATATATATGATATAATAATAATAATTGATGAGATTAAAAAAAAAATAAAGTTATGATATTTTGACACCAAAATTTGACGTCACGAGGGAACACACTAGTTTCGAGTAGGTTGTTTATCACTTTACTCTTTCTCTTTTGTTATTTCATTGATTCACAATCTATTTAAAACTAGAGTATCCTCATAATATCAAATTTTGGTGTCAAAATATCATAACTCAAAAAAATAAGTCGAACAAGCAGATTGTCTAGTGCAAGGGAAAACGAGCAAGTGGTTTGTCGCTTTGCACGGCCGGCATACCATGTGACCCATGTTTCAAAACTATAATAATATTATAATAAGGATTTTTCTAACCTATGTAATTTTGCACATATTAAGAATCTTAAAAGAGCAAATTTATATAGGAACTTGTGTATTTTATACTTTCAAAATTGAAATGCTTAGTTTTCCAATAAGTAGTTGCTACTTTTGGGTTTCTTAACATGTATAAAGTTGTACACGATAAAAAAACCCTTATAATGATAACAAGCTACTTTTCTTTTCATACCGGCAAAGATAAGCAATTAAAATTTCTTTAAGAATGGACCAACCACGTCCATTATATTATAGTTTGATTTTTATTATGTATATGAAAAAAAAAATTATTGAAACTTTGAAAGAGACAAAATTTATTTTGATAATTTCTGCACCTTAAAAATATTAGTTTTGAGCTATTGACCGAATGATGTCCTTGATATATCCAAAACACTGAGATTATGAATGTTTATTTAGACTGATATTGCATAGTTAATCCATTGCACGGAATAGTTTCTTGTGAGCTAAGTTTCTTTAGAATAATATATGTAAGTATTTTTTTGATATTTATAGACTATAGATAGATAGGATTCGGAAAAAGGTGAAAATACCATAGGCGTCGAAACACCACTGCTTTTGCCGCAGACGTAAATATAATTGGGCATGGCAACCGCAGGGCGGTGGGTCGTTACGTACTCCAATGCGACTTGACAATAAATGCACTTTTTTCCACATATTTTATTTAATAAAGTAAAATATTAGACTTATGATGAATCGGAAAAAGAATATTCAAACTTATCTCTCGTTTCATAATATCTTTAGGTTTTTTATATATAATAAGATTAAAAAATCCTTCTTCTCTCAAAAAGAAAAAATATATTTTAAAATAGTATCTTTTAAATAAAAATAATAATCTACTTCTCTCCCCAAAAAAAAAAATCTATCAAATACTCCCTCTGAACTCAATTATAAGTAAAAAAATACCTATATTTTATGGACTCAAATATAAGTAAAAATCAATCAATTTAACTCTATTTAATGTCAGTGTTACAAAAGTCAAGACAATCAACCAATCCAATCATTTCCAAGAGCATTACATACTCCCGAGACAATTAAAGGGTAGGTTAGTAATTGTAACTCAAATTTTTACATAAATAAGACAATTAAACTAAATTAACTAACTTCCTTAATAAATGTGAAATTAATTAATTTTGCTAATAATTGAACCCCGAGGGAGTACTATACTACCATTTAAATAAAATATGGATTTTTCTAACCTGTGCAACATTGCACATGTTAAGGAATTGAAAAATAGAAATATTGTATTGGAAATAGTAGCTTTTAATCTTTTAAGGAATTGAATACACAACTTCTAATACAATATTTCTATTTTTAATTCTTTAACATGTATTACAAATTTGCACATGTTAAAAAAATCCATAAAATATAAATAATATGTAACTAAATTTTCTATTCACTTTGATAGCGTCATTTATCTGTTTATTAGAAATATTGGGAAAAGTAAGTTTTAAAAAATAGTATTTTGTTGATTTAATAAAAAAATTATCTCTAACACAATATATGTTATGAAATGGATTTTTTTTTTTTTTTTGCTGTTGAGTGCCAGTCTCGAGCTGAGTGTCTGTAGGCTAAAAAATAAATTTCAAACCAACAGACTACTCAGGAAACTGGCATTATGAAATGAATATGTAAATACTAAATATATGGACTTAATGATATGTAAATTATAACATAATTCATGAAAAAAGTAAAATGAAAGAGACACATAGAACAGTGGAAGCCATCAAGCGCTAATATCTTTTCAGTTTTAATATGTGGGGTTATAACTTAGCATCTACTTAAAAATCTCCAGCCATATGTGCCCATGTTCGTCAATCGTCACCCTTTGACTATTTATTACTCATTAATCATTATCTTTCTTTGTTATTGACTTATTGTTGAATCTTGAATACTACTGGCTGGAATTCCATTTCCATGATGCTAATGGCGACTATATTTTTTTGAGTTATAATATTTTGATACCAAAATTTGATATTATAGATGATATCTTATTTCTAGTTTTAAGTAGGTTGTGAATCAATGAAAGAAAAAGAAAGAGTAAAATGATAAACAATCTACTCAAAATTAGGGTGTCCCCCATAATATAAAATTTTGGTATCAAAATTTCATAACTCAATTTCAATATCTGCCACTTAAGACATCGAAGACAATTTTCTTTTCTTTTTCTTTTATGGAGAATGCTAACGAGTATTTTTAGAATTTCGTTTAATGAATCAAGAAAAAAAAGATTTTATTAAAAAATAATATATTTAATATTTTGAGAAGATTCACTTAATTTTTTAATTAAATTTTACTATTTTTGAGTTCTTTTACCAGCATTCTAGAAACATCCATAAGCAATTGCAAAACCATTCTTTTATATGATTATTATTATTATTACTACTCTGGTGCCCGGCCGTAAAGTGAGAACTTGCAAAAGGCATTAATGACCGCCAGGAAAAATGCTTACAACATTATATTATAACTTCAATCAATAATCATCATCAATAAGCATGAACAATTATGAACTTCTTTTGCTACTCTTCCTATAATAATAATAACAGTAGATTAACGTGTCAAATTGTATGATTTTTTATATGATTTTATTATTTACATCTATTTTTTATTTTTTTTTGTTTAAATATTTTTGACTTTTGTGGCATGGTTTCTTTACTGTACAGGCAGTAGGAATGACTACTTCTAACTAGTGGTGACCGGACAATTGCAAGGAAGCTCTTCAACACTTCTCGTACCCATTTTTCTTTACAAAAACACTTCCATTATTACTATATTTATACTATATTAATAATTTTAGTTACTATATTAATATTAATTTAATCTTAATATGTAAAGGCTGATCCTCAACGTTATTGTAGCACAACAGTAACATTGAAGTGTCACCTTCTCCTTCAACATTATATATATAACATATTTTAATATTTATATGTTTTATAATTGATATATATACTTTCCTGATAAAAAATTGATATATATGTCTTCATTTTGATGCTAGGTCCAAGATTTAAAACCACTCGTTTATATTTTCGTTAGCATAATATAATTATAATATGAAATTTTAAGTATTTTATTTCAATCAATAAAATATAATGTAATTATATTTCAAAATAAAAATAACAATTACAACGGGGTTTGAATTAAATATTATAGTAATAATTTATTTTACAAGAAAATTTACTCGTGCGTTGTACGGGTACACTAGTTATTACTATTGCTTATCCTGATTTTCACTGTGGATACACATGTCAATCTACTAAATTTTTGTCATTATTTTATTATTCAAATTTATACATTTTATTGTTTTTTTTTTGGGTTAAATTTATTGTTTTAAAATGTAACTGCACTGTTGGGGAAGTCAAATACGGAAACATCATCACGAGTGGTCACTCAAAGTGACCAATTTCCCACTGTACATGAATATGGACCGCTTATGTGTGCTATTGTTGTTGATTTTTGGATTAATTAAAGGGTTGGCCTTTGTCTGTTTTACGGATTTGAAAGGCCCATCAGGAAGGGGGCAAAAAACAGCAACTTCTATAATCTACTTAGTTTTGCCATCTGATTTTTTTGTTCCACACAAGTTGTGTGAATTTTTTACTTTTGTTTGGATTTATTTATATACAATATTTTTTTATACACTGTTTAAATTTTAATATTTAAAATATTTTTTACAATATTTATTAATTGTGTAATTCTATAAATCATTAGTCTTGAATTTTAGGGGATCATTTATTTAAGTCTGATTATTTATTTCCTACTTCAATACTTAATTATATTTTTTAAGGGGTAATGTGAATTACTAACTTAATTTGTCTTTGAACTATTGGGTTTATATTTAACTTTTTTTTATTTAATTTTAAAAAATAGATTTAGATTTTCTACGTTGAGCGACATCCCAACAACATGACCTACCAACTCAAGTGAGTTTTGGGGATATACTATGTATAAGAAAGAATATTAATTTCAGAATCCATCCAGTAATTGAAATTGTTATTTTGTTTGTATTATTGTTTAATTTTTTCTCATTTGCATGCCAGATTTTTATTTAATTGGTTCATTGTTATTGATATTATAGAAATAGATTTTCGAGTTCATTATGAAGAGAATTTGTTGAAACTGAACGTTAAGGTATTTATTTAGTAATCTATATATATCTAAAAAATGTACAGGGTAAAATTTACATTTAGTAAATAAATAATTGTAAATGATACGACTAAAAAGTATGCATTTCAATACAGGATTTAGTAAGCTTTAGTATGCTTACATATAATCTTTTGTTTTCTAAAAAAGAGGGGGGGGGGGGGGGGGGGGGGGGATAGAATCTTTTGTTAGATAGATCTGAAAGTGTTGAAATAAGTAACTAATAGGATTGTATTTGATTTAAAATACTATTTTTTTTTAATTAAAGGGTTAGCCTTTATTTGTTTTACGGGTTTGAAAGGCTCATCGGGAGGGGGGGGGGGGGGGTGGGGGGGGGGGGGGGGTGGGGGGGGGGGGGGGGGGGGGGGGGGGGGGTGGGGGGGGGGGGGGGAACCAACTTCTATAATATACTTAGTTTTGCCATCTGGTTTTTTTGTTCCACACAAGTTGTGTGAATTTTTTACTTTTGTTTGGAATTTATTTATATACAATAATTTTTTTTGTATACAATGTTTAAATTTTAATATGTAAAATATTTATTTAATATTTACAATGTTTATTAATTGTATAATTCTATAAATCATTGGTCTTGATTTTTAGGGGATCATTTATTTAAGTCTGATTTTTGTTTCCTACTTCAATACTTAATTATATTTTTTAAGGGGTAATGTAAATGTACTAACTTAATTTGTCTTAGAACTATTGGGTTTATATTTAACTTTTTTATTTAATTTAAAAAAAATAGATTTAGATTTTTTAAGTCGAGCGAAATCCCAACAACATGACCTACCAACTCAAGTGAGTTTTGGGGATATACTACGTATAAGAAAGAATATTAATTTCAGAATCCATCCAGTAATTGAAATTGTTATTTTGTTTGTATTATTGTATAATTTTTTCTCATTTGCATTCCAGATTTTTATTTAATTGGTTCATTGTTATTGATGTTATAGAAATAGATTTTCGAGTTCATTATGAAGAGAATCTTTTATTGGTTGAAACTGAAAGTTAAGGTATTTATTTAATAATCTATATATATCTAACAAATGTACGGGGTAAAATTTACATTTAGTAAATAAACAATTATAAATGATACGATTAAAGAGTATGCATCTCAATACAGGAGTTAGTAAGCTTTAGTATGCTTACATATAATCTTTTGTTTTTGTAAAAAAAAAAAATGATATAATCTTTTGTTAGATCTGGAAGTATTGAAATAAGTAACTAAGAGGACTGTAATTGATTTATATCATGCATTATCTCTGCTTTGTATGCAATATAGCTTGTGTGCAATAACTGAATCTCATTTTGCCATTTTTTTGTGTGTATTATTTGGGAAATGGATTATGTTTTTGTTGTGGATCTTATCATCATATTATAGCGTTTATTATGTGTTATCATATTTCCATCCTCTAGCTTTTTTGGTTATTGAGTTTCATTTTAGATTTGATCATTGATGTCCTAGCTTATTTCTGACATTCTTTATAGTCATTATTTTCTTTCTCACAGCATCAATTGATAATGAAGAAATGATCCAATTATGCACGTTGCCAAGATAACCCAAGCTTTGTCTGTATGCGTTATTGGTTTCTTGATAAGCATATATATCAATAGTTAAATCTATTTGTTTGTATGTTTTAAAGTAGTATATGTTATTAGTGTAAAAGATTTTAAACTATTATTCATTAATACTTTGATCTGTGCTTTTTATTTTAATTTTTAATAATATAAAAAAATAGAGATAATATAAATTTGTCAAAATAATATTGGATGTCAGTGTACAAATTCTTTATATTTTAACAATACATACAAATTAAATTTATAAAATATAATTTAAATATATCCAAAAATATAAATAGCAATTACAATTGATAATTTAATTATATGTTATAATAATTTATTTATAACAAAATATGACCCGTGCGTTTCGCACGGGTAAACAGTACTGGTTTTAGTCAATGTTGATCAAATAAATGGGAGCCCGCATGCAAACTTAAGTTTTACAACTCCAGTTTTTGATTAAAATTGAGTTTACACTTTACCGTAAATGATTTATATTTAAGCACTTTATTATTTAAAGTGAACTTTTTTTAATCAATAAAACAAAAGTGATCTTAGTATCATGAACATCATTTGAAAAAATATCAATCAAACTAACTTTAAGATATATATATATATATATAAAATTATCAAATTGATGAAGTTATGAATACTAAAAAAATGTGTGACATTGAGTCAAAAAAAAAAAGTGTGACATGGATCAATCTTTTAAGGGTGTCATACTCAGAGTTATAATTGAAATCCCTAACTGAATTTTTTTTTTTGATTTCTCGGGATATGTTGGTGAAAAAAAGAAAAAGGAAACCTAACTAAGCTTTGATAATTGAAAAAGTAAAAAAAATTAAAAAATCCTTCTTCAACTTATAATGTTTAAGCTTCAAACACGATTATAGCTAAATTACGAATGTAAGTGGAAGTAAATTTTTAGGTTGATTATAGTGGTCCCCCTTTTTTTGGTTTTGGGTTGCTGTCAGCCTGTTACTAATCTTTGCTTATGGTGGTTAGCCTTCTTTTCAATGGCATTGCTGGAGAACTTGATTCTAAGGATGGGTTGTTGTTTAGTTACCTTTTCAACCGGTTTTTATGCTGCAACTCTTTTGGTGGTAGTGTAGATCTTGGTTGAATAGTTAGCTAGCTCTCAACTTCTAGGTTTTTTTTCTTTTTTTTCTTACATTTTTTTTAATCGGATTGAGTAACTCTTATACTCTCTTATTATATATTTTTGCTTATAAAAAAAAATTTAAAAACTGAACCAGATCAATTAAATTGGTTTGGTTTGATTCAATTGATTCATCGAGTCTATTCGAATAAATGTCGTAGTATTTCCAAAATCGATGATCCAAAATCAATCACCTGATTTATAGTTACTTATCGTGCTATATGTTAACTCTAATATTTTTTATCAATTTGTAGTTACTTATTTTTCTATCTAGTTAGAACTTGCTTTTAGCAATGATAAGGGTTGATTTGATTTGGCTTTGACACCTTACATTTGCTTGACCAATACCAAACCATTTTGTCTGGTTTTGATGTTTTTCCTCTCTCAATCTAGTTAACTGAATACGATTACACCTCTAGCTAACTAATTTTTGAAAATACTAAATACATCAAACAAATTCAAAATTAAGTTTAGACTCTTCAACTCAATTTTAAAGACATCGAACTGTGTGATGTGATAAAATTTTAGGATTTATAAATAATTTTTAAAGATGATTTTGTAAACTAAAAAATAAATAAAGATTTAAATGAATTAAATATTTTAACACATCTAATAACAAAGATTTATTTTTATAAAAAAAAATTAATTTTAATACGTAGTATATGCTTAACATATGTTATTCTAAGAGTCTCTCTCTCTCTCACACACACACACACACACATATAGCGAGAGAGCCTTTTTTATGTGAGAGTAAAAGGATTATGTCATAGTCATTGGATCAAACTTTAAATGATCAAGATTAAACCACAAAGTCATGTAACATTTTTAAGTGGTCATGTGACATTTTAAAATCATGAAATAACTTTTAATCTTAACCATCCATGTATGGTTGCATTACCCAGATTTACCCCTCTCACTCTCATATAAAAAAGGCTTTCTCACTAGATACGTCATATATATATATATATATATAATTGATTAAAATTAAGAGTAAATACCCATTTTGGTCCCTGACAATTTTTACGGTACCCATTTTAGTCCGTAAAAAAAATTCATCTGTTAGTCCTTGACAATTAGAAACCAGGGACACGTTGGTCCCTCCGTCGATATCTATTATGAAAGCTCCGTTAGTTTGCTGATGTGGCCCATTAACTCGTCCACTTGTCCGTTAAGTAGCACATGTGGTTTTTTATTTTTTAGTAGAGACCCATTTTGATCCCTGACAATTTTAGAGGTAACCATTTTTGTCCCTACGAAAAAAAAAATTGGCCCTTTTTTTTAATCTTCTTCATCCTTTCTCCTTGCACCCCAGTAGTGAGTGTCTGATTTTATGCTTAATGAGAGAGGTACCTCACATTTTTTCTCCAACTTGCACCCCAATTACTTCTTGAATGTTCAAGCTCTACCCTTCCCCTTACCCCTCTCTTCTTGTTTCTTAAGTTCATCTTTCTTTTGCCATTCCTTTTATTCATTAAAATAATAATACATCATTCCATTTCCCTTTCTAATTTCTGACTCTAAGGCTTCTTTTTGAGATCCACCTCTCAAATTCACCGTAGACCCCTTTTTATTTCACTCATCAATACTTTTCACATTAATCTCTTCTATCCTCATTCATTTCCACAACACAATTTATCAAAATATAACCAAACAAACCTTTAATCTTATACCATATTACAAGTTTCATTTTTTTTTTTTAAGATTTTTTTACCAACCCTATATGAAAAGTTTGGATTTTCTACCAACCCATTCATTTTATCATATATATTTGTAAATGGGCTTTTTTTTTTTCAATTGAGTTTTTGTTCTTGACATTTACATAGGCTTCTCTTTGCCACGTGAAGAAGATGGGGTTGTGATCCTAGGGTTATATGATTGGAGAAATTGGGGACAAAAAAGGTTGAAAGGAAATCATACACAATGTTGTTGAGCTCAATCTCAGATAGGGTTTGGGATGGTGTATCTCAATGTAAGGAAAATGAAGCTGATTTTGATTGGGATTTTCATATATATATATATACAGGAGATGGATGAAGAAGATGGAAAAAAAAAATGGGCGAGTTTTTTTTTTTCCTCGTAGGGACTAAAATGGGTACGTCAAAAATTGTCAGGGATCAAAATGAGCTTTTACTAAAAAATAAATGAGTAAACACCCAATTTGGTCTATGGAATTATGAAGTAGTATTAATCTGGTCCCTGAAATTATCGAAATTCCAAATTAGTCCCTGAAATTGTAAAACGGTAATCAACTTAGTCCGTCCGTTGAAAATCGTATGGACTAAGTTGATCTTAAGTTAGCAGTATCAGAGACTTAATTGATATGAAATGAGTATAATGAGGGACCCAATTGATACTAACTTATCATTCAGGGACGCTTTTGGAATTTCGATAATTTCAGGGACCAAATTAAGACTACTTCACAATTTCAGGGACCAAATTGGCTATTTACTCAAAAATAAATCGATGTGGGCTACTTAACAGACTGGTGGACGAGTTAACGTGCCACATCAGCAAACTAACTGAGCCTTCCCAACGGAGATAAACAGACGGACTAACGTGTCCCTAGTTTGTAATTGTTAAAGACTAACGGATGTTTTTTTTTTTTTTTGTCAGAGACTAAAATAAATACTACAAAAATTGTCAGGCACCAAAACGGCAAAACGACTCTTTGCTCTAAAATTAATCTCAAATAATAATAATATTACTTAAATTTATCGCGTTCTGAATTCTGATAAGACGATGCAAGATGGGTAGATGGCACGGTCTCCGTCCAACTTCAGGGCAAGTGGGCAACCATTAAACCACATCATGCAAATCGTAAATGGTTGGGGGGCCTGGGGGCGCATTTTCCATCTCTAGCAATAGCGAGTCAGCGTGGAAGCAGAACAGACCACTCATCTGTAAAAAATAAAAATAAAAAATAAAATAACAGACCGCTCACATTTCTTCTGTCTCCTTCTCATGTGATTCTGTACCTCTCTTTTTCTTCTTCTTCTTCTTCTTATAAACCCTAACTAATTCAGTTACACTTACAGCTACAGTGACTCTCTCAGAATGTCACCGATTGCTTTAACTGCATCAGCCACAACAACACTCATCGCCTTTCACCGTATCCTCTCTTCTTATTTCATCTCACACTCGTGTTTGGAAGCTTAGAAAATCATTAGCGCTTTTCTTTTCCACTTAATCATAATTAATATCAATTCGATACAATCAGCATTTCTTTTTTCGCGGTTTCAGGCGGGGCGAAGCAATGGAGCAAGCTAACTCCGAGTTGTTGGAGAAGAAGCAGGGGAATCAATTCATCCTTATTCGCAAATTCTCACAGGAAACCCTTGCAACTGCGGTTTTCTGCTTCGGCCACAAATGGCGGCAATGGAGGTGTAGCGGAAGAGATATCTGAAAGTGAAAAAGCGCCAATCAATTTCGTGTGGTCAGACAATAAGGTTTCAAACCTTTTTCCTTTCTAATAATATCGCATTCATACTGTTTGATTGCATGTTTGATTGGCGAAACCTGCATTCTCATTTGTTAAACTCTTTGGTTGCAGAGGCCTAGGGTGTGCATATTAGGCGGCGGATTTGGTGGTTTATATACTGCTTTAAGGTTGGAATCACTCGAGTGGCCTGATGACAAAAAACCACAGGTAAGTAGTGATTCAAGTTGATGTTCTCTTGTAAAGTCATTTGTTGAGGAAGTTGCTTGATCCTTCGTGAGAGAATAACCTAGTCAATGTTCTAACGAATTGCATTTCCTACAATTCAATATTAATCCTTTCATAGAATTAATTGAAGCTGTCTACTTAGATTCATGTCTCCATGCAGTCTTATATGTGATAGCACTCTCTAGTCATCCATGTATGCCTTTAACAATTTCTCCTCAGTTTTTTTTTTTTTTTTTGGGTGGTATAAATACCTGTAAAGTATATAATGGCAAGAGATATGTCCACTTTACCTCACGGTTATTTTGACTCATTTATTAACATTTCTTCTCCTACACTTGCTAAAGTTACCTTCCTTTTGTTTAATTATAGTCTTCCTAAGCCTAAAGCTGCTAAGTTCTAGTGCTTGCCTTTACATTCATTAGCTGAGCGTAACCACCATTTTAGTCCTTTCAATTGTATGGCAGTTGCTGCAAAAGGCACGATAGAAGGAATTTAGGTGCCTCTTCTTGGATGAAAGGCTGTCTCGGTACATTCGCCAGTAGAGCAAAAGGGAAAAAAATCACTGCAGTACCATTAAGGCTTTAACATCAACAAATGCCTGTTTTGACGAGAAACTCTTTTATTGTTCTCATGCTGGTTGCTTGTACAATTAACATTATGATGTCCTGCATCCATGCCCCGTGACTTAATTTTATTAAGTTCTTCTGCACATTTTATTTACATGCAGATATTCTGATTAAAAAATTTCTTTACTTGATATGAAACAGATTGCTCTTGTCGACCAGTCTGAACGTTTTGTTTTTAAGCCAATGTTGTATGAGCTTCTCTCTGGCGGTATGCAGTATTCTGGCTAAGCAACAACTACAGTTTTCTTCTTTATTTCAAAAATGATTAAACAGGATTACATTATGACATACAGAAGTGGACGAATGGGAAATAGCTCCTCGTTTCTCGGATTTGCTGGCAAGCACTAGTGTGCAATTTTTGAAAGACAGAGTAAAATTTTTGCATCCCTCTGATCATCGCGGAATGAATGGATCCAAAGCATCTAGTTGTGGAGGAACTGTTCATCTTGAAAGTGGCCTTCTTATTGAATATGACTGGTACAATATTCACTATTTAAGCAACTCAGTGAATCCCTGCAGCAACTCTTTTTTTATACAATGTTTGAGATGATATGTTTTTCTCTGGCTCTTTGCCATGCATATTGACATAGTTTCTTAAGTTTGTAAATGACTGGCAGCCTGGTGCCGCCTATTATATCTGTATTTTCCTAGTAACCATGCTTAAGTTCATGCAATGCTGATTAGGATGCATGTGAAGGATCCTATGATGTAGTATGCTGAAAATTGAAATATTCCTTTCTGAACCTAAATCATCCGTAAAATGAAAACAAATCCATTTACTGTTAAAGTACATTGGCAGTGGTATCTTACATAGTATTGCATCACTTATGTTGATTTGAACTTCTTTTTCATTTCTTCACTCTGGACAGCCAGGCTTGTTCTTGCATTGGGAGCTGAAGCTAAACTGGATGTTGTACCAGGAGCAGCAGAATTTGCATTTCCATTCTCAACACTAGAAGATGCACGCGTGAGTGCATGACAGAGTTGATCATTATTTAATATGTCAGGACTAGTGGATTCAGTCTATATAATGTGATCTTTATACATCATTGATTTTACATGCTGGTGTTCTTGTGGCAGAAAATTAACAATAAATTAACAACATTAGAGAGAATCACTTTTGGTAAGGACTTCCAAATTAGTGTGGCCGTTGTTGGTTGTGGTTACTCTGGAGTTGAATTAGCTGCAACAATAGCAGAGCGATTACAGAATAGAGGAATTGTTAGAGCAATTAATGTTGACCCAATGATTTGCCCAAATGCCCCACCTGGCAATAGGGAAGCTGCACTGAAAGTAAGTTGTTTAGAGTTTGAAGTTTATGCTTATTGGAACTTCAATATCTGTTTTGTAAAACTCGGGAAGCCATATGCAGTTAGTTTATGGTCCGCTAATATTGCAACTATTGCTTATGATTTCTGAAAGGAAACATTATGCTTTGGATGCTAGGTTCTTTCATCCAGGAAGGTTGAACTTTTATTGGGTTATTTTGTTCGCTGTATTCGGAGGTTGGGTGAATTGGATTCTTCAGATACCGTGACAGGGGTAGATGAAAATCGCATTGTACATGATTTGGAGAAATATATATTAGAGCTGCAACCTGCTGAAAGGGGAGTGCAAAGTAAAATCATTGAAGCAGATCTGGTATTGTGGACTGTTGGATCTAAACCTCCTCTTCCTCAGCTGGGACCTTCAGATGTTCCATTTGTACTTCCACTTAATGCTCGGGGACAAGCTGAAACAGATGAAACCCTTCGTGTTAAGGGTCACCCACGGATATTTGCTCTTGGTGACTCTTCTGCATTAAGGGACTCGAATGGAAGGATCCTTCCAGCCACTGCACAGGTGTGACTGTTGCTTGATATCCTCTTTGATGGCAATATGACATATAGATTTGACGGTGTATCATCTTGTTTGCTTACTTGTTTTCCTCCTACCTTGCAGGTTGCTTTTCAGCAAGCTGATTTTACGGGCTGGAATCTGTGGGCTGCAATCAATGGGCGACCTCTTTTGCCATTTAGGTATTATTGCATTCAAAAGTTTGTCATGTTATTTGCAAATAAAATAAAATTGTTTAATTATTCTGTAGTTTATACTTTATAGTCAACAACTCAACATATTCCTAATACTATATTTCTTCCTAATCTGGATTCCAGGTTTCAGAATTTAGGTGAGATGATGACCCTGGGAAGAAATGATGCTGCCATTTCTCCTAGTTTTGTTGAGGGGCTAACCTTGGAAGGTCCTATTGGTCATACTGGTAAGTTTGCCTCGAGCCATTCTTCATTATGCTCGTTGCCTTAAAAAATGGGGGAAAACAAGAAAATCAGCTTTGCGCTTTTCTATTTTTGCAGCGAGGAAGATAGCATATCTGATCAGGTTACCAACAGACGAACATAAGCTTAAAGTGGGGATCAGCTGGCTTGCAAAATCTGCTATTGATTCAGTGTCATTGCTACAAAGTACCTTAACCAAGGTCCTTTTGGGCTCATAGCTCATTCAGATTGATGTTTGTAGCATGGCTGGGCTTTGTATGTGGAGTACAGAATTTAGCAGCCATAGCTTTATTCCTTACTGTATGTAAGAAGGGTATCAAAGATTTAATTGTATTTAAGCATAACAAGATACACTGTTTGGATTATCAATGAAGACTTGGAAGGATTTGTGTTTTTTAGGTATCATTATTTTTTTTTTGTATGGATTTTGCGAACATTTTATCATCGGCCTTCTTGAATGAAATATCCGACAATATGGAGTCCCATTAAATTGGTTCTCAAATTATAAATACCTCAAATTAGTCTTTTGAAAATATATCAACGTCATATTAGTCATTTAACGTCGCATATTTGTAATTAAAATTATTTTTTAGAATAACGTCAAACTGGTTGGAGAATGAAGGAGTTTAATGAATCAGAGTATTCTCAATAATTTTGAGATTCTTCTAGCAATTACATTTTGTACGAGTTTGAATTTTTGTTCTCTAGGAGGACAGCTTATTTACCACTGCGCTTAATCCTTATTTTGAGGATTAATATTATATTATTTATATCTTAGAAAACTATAAGTTATTTACTATTATTTTAACTAATGTTATTAATATAGTATCTGTTACAATTAATAAAAGTGATGGTGATTATATTGAGAATACTTGGCATGTGTTATTCTCGTCCAAAAAGCGAAGCTGTTTGGCGGAAGGTGGAGCTCAGGGAAACTATATCCTCTAATATGGAGATTGCTAATAGCTTTGGTGAGTTGTTTTTTTTTGGGTAGTTGCTGGTTTGTCTAAGGAGAGTAGATGTTTGCTATGTCTCTTTGGAGTTTATGGAATAGTCGCAATATGGGATGAGGTTGATGATAGTGTTGAAACAACTGTTCTTCGTGGCTTTAGTTTACTGGATGATTGGTCTAGAGCTCAACATCTCCACGGTTCTTCTCATGGTCCAGGAGTTGAAGGTGATGCTATTCCTAGATGGTCAAAGCCTCCAAGTGATTACTTAAAATGTAATGTTGATGCTGTTTTCTTTAAGGATAGTAACAAAATGAGTAATGGTATGTGTCTCATAGATGAATTTGGTAATTATTTGGGTGCAAAAACTCATTTGTTCCAACCTCTCTTGGATGTCCATATGGGCAGTGACGGATCCACTCGTGTTGGGGTGGGGCTAATTGCCCCCACAAGGCCAATTTTTTTTTTACATGTACACACTTAGTAATTTTTTCTTATGCCCTCGTAAAAAAATTGATGTTGCCCCCATAAAATATATTTTTTTAAATGAATATAAAAGAATCACAAAAGATAAAAGAGAAAATAAATTGATACTCATTCTTTAAGGGAGGATTTTCAGATATTTTAATTCTTATGTATAATAGTTAGCTACTTATCTCTTCGCCCTTACATGTTACTCCTTGTCTTACTAAACACACTCACAGTCATTGACTCACTTGACACAATCACAAATAGGCAAAAAAAAAAAAAAGGCAATCGCATGAGAGATGAATGCTTAAACAATTGTTTGGTTACACATATCGTGAGTTATTTTTAATAGTATTGAAAATGAAAAAAATCATAAAACATTTTTAAAATATGAAAATGCGTAGAAGACAATTATAATTTGTAAAAACTTAAGTATTTTAGGTTTTTTTGTCATGAGATTATTTACTTTTAAAAAACTTATAACATTTTCCTTTTGTAAAAATATTTATACTAATTTTTTGCCCCCACTAAAGAAAATTTTCGGATCTGCCACTACATATGGGTGAAGCCGCTGGTCTCTATTTTGCTATTAATCGGATGATTGAGCTTGGTCATGACAAGAATATTTTCGAGCTTGACTCCAAGTTAGTAGTGGATAATATGCATTCTGGTGATAGTGATATTACCGAGTTTGATGTCATTAATTTTTTTTTTTGTAAGACTTTACTCTTGTCTCATTTGCAAAACTCTCATGTTGAGTTCTTTAGAAGATTAGCTAATATGATTGTCCACAGCCTAGCAAAGGTGGCTATTGAGTATGCTAGTCCTCATTATTTCTTTGATATTCCTATATGTATTACTCCTTTGATTATGAATGAAATGTAGTAGTTGTTTTTTGTAAAAAAAAAAAAAATGTGACGGTGAGAATGAGTGTCTTACTTCATTATTTAAAAAATACCATTGATTTCATTTAACCACAAATGTAGGTAAAGGAGTAACTTTATAACTCAAGTTTTTTATTTTCACTTGATTTCATTTAACCCCAAATGCACCTATTTATAATTTGATTTGTTATCCAAAATTAAGAGGAAAACTCGACCATTTGGTTTGGTCAGTTAGTATTATTGGCTTAATGGAAAGGTCCTTCTGTCTTGTCACTTGTCAGTCCTGGAAACCCACTTAAAATCGAAGTCATCCTGACTCTTCCATAATGGCAAATGATAGCAAGACCCTTTCCTAATCACATGTGTTTTTTTTCAACTGAATTTGGACACCCATATATAAATATCGTCGATTGATATGAGTGTGAATAGGATAAAGATATATTATATTTTAAAAAAGAATATATATATAATATATAATTGTGAGTGTGAATATCACTTAGATATCCATAGAAGTTGAACAAATAACATGGCTCTTTCCTAATTTGCCTTTCAAACTTCAAAGTCGCTAATGGCAGTTGGCAGTTGGCAGTTGGCAGTTGGCGCAGTTCACATGCTTACCAATCTCGAAAGAACTATAATAATGCAATTCATTCCCTTCTTATTGATTAAAGATAGGTATCAATACATTTTTTATTATTTGATAAATTTGATGTCAAACTTTCTAATAAAGAGTAGACTTGTATGATTTAGTGGGTTCTAAATTAAATTCCCCTAATAATTATAAAGAGTATATTGAAAAAATAAAAAAGAACGAAACTTTATTTAAAATGCCAAGTTAAAGAATTTATATTTTATTTTTAAAAAAATACATGTAAAAAAATTAACATGTAAAAATTCTGAAATAATGAAAGCTACCTTATAGAAACCCAAAAAAAAAAAAAAAATATTGGAAGGATAGATTATAGTCGCTTCTGAACCAAGGCAAGGTCACTCTTGAATCTTGATATTCCAACATCTTCTACTTCTCTATATGGTGAAAGATAAAGGGACTATCTATATTGAGAAAGCAATTTCTGTTTTTATTTTTCATTTTCATTTATAAAACTAAAAATCTCATTATTATTATTATTATTATTTTTTTGAAACTTTGTTTTAAAAATGAAAATTTCGCTGTTTTTTATACAAATATTTTCAAAATAAAAAACCATTTTATAATTATTAATAAAAAAGAAATAAATTTTTTTTTTAAAACCAAAACACGTACACTGAAATTTATCCACTTTTTGTTTTCATTTGATAAAATGACCTAGTTTCGTGTCCTATACTTTAAGACTAAGGTCGCGTTTGGGTAAATAAGTTAATTAAGAGCTTATCACATAAGACCTTATCGCATGAGAGCTTATGCCATAAGAGCTTATGAAGAAAGGGGCAGGAGAGGATTCCAAGGAGAAAAACACGGAGGGGTCATAAGCACTTGTTAAAATTCCATAAGCTTGTTCCAGTGACTTATGAAAATAAGTCAAAAACTCCTTATGGGATGGCATAAGTTACTTTTATAAGCTTTGCCAAACACGCTGCATAAGAGCTTATGTCATTAGATAAGTCAAAAGGAGCTTAAATAGGCTCTTCCAAACGCCACCTAAAATACTCAAATGTCAAGTTAGAGGGCATGTCGCTCCTCATTTGATTAATTTCGGTTTGCAAAGTACAAGTTATCTTTTCTTTGGCTTCGCTATATATTCTCCAGATAATTCCCTTCCCTCTACGCTTTTCATTTTTCTTATTTAATTCAGCATTTTCTTTTGTCAACTCCAGCTTAATTTGCAGGGTTAGTTATACACTACATCATGATGTGATGAGGACACCTCTAACTTGAGGCCGAGGGAACACGCATCACTTGCCTGCATGACAAGCCAATCAAATATAATACAATAATAAAAAAAAATCATGTCATAGCTCAATTCGATCTTTTTATGTCCAAAAAATCGGTGATTAATAGTGGAAAGTTTTAGCACGCAACAAGTGCCAATTTATTTACAAAAAGGACAAAGATCTGCCGCAGATTTGCAGTAATTAAATTGTTTTTTAATCTGTAAATTGGGTTTTATAACTCTCATTGACTTGTATATGCATTGAGCAGAACCTTTTTTTTGGTCCTTGAGCAGAACCACTAGTGAATGCGGATTCTCATGTGCTTGACGTGAAATAATTCTCTTTGAAGGTTGAACCTAATATAGTGAGTTAATTCCAAGTCAATAAAAATAATAATAATAACAATAATATATACAGTGGGTTAATTAGATTCAATTTGACTGGTTTGGTGAACCTACTGCAGAAAAAGGGGCAGTTTTGTAATCAAATACATGTTCACCTGGTAAAATTTCTCTCCTGACCAGGAGGCTTGCATGACTAAACCACTAGCTAGCAGATGAGTTTAGTACTTTTAACTAGCCTTCAAATATAAGAAGGTTCATTTCCATAATATTTTTTTTGTTTTTCCGAAACTCACCCTAAATAGCCTTTTTGGCTGAGTGGATCCACTAGAGTATTCCAATGATTTAGGCCCTTTGGGCATGTTATGAGGCAAATCTTTGGTTCGACTGATTGAGCAGGATTTTACTCATTGGTTCTCAGCCTCCCAATGGGGGGTGACTGACTCCACAAGAATTTGAACTCGGGTTCCCAAAGTTTTCCTCCTTATGGGGCCAGCTGCTTACACTTGTCAACACCTCATTGGTCATTTCCATACCATTTAAGAGAACGGTTTATAAGGCATATTGTACATGACCATCAAATCCAATCACAGGACAAACAAAAGTCATTTGAGATATTATTAAGAGTATCAATTTTGCTATATTATCCATGGCCCCAAGTTAAACATTTTCAATTGCTTCATTTGAACATCTAAAGAGATGATCTCACTCCTCAATCTTAGGTGAGAATGGTACTTCCAATGAGTCTTTTGAAGGGAATGGTACAATGGTAGTTCCAATAAGAGTTTTCGAGGGGGACGGGGCCAGGATTAAATGATAGAGGGGCCAAAAATGAAAAATTAAGTTCTTCCGATAAATATATACCAATGCATAATTATACATTTCAAAATGTTAAATACATTAATTAATAATATCTCAGGATATAATCTCTTCTGCATGTCATAAAAATCATTTATAAGACTGACTGCTTGCTAATATATATTGAAAAAAATTTTGTTTAAAAGCTTGTTGAGTAGCCTTCACTATATTCATAGTTAAAAAAGAACGTTCTGTAGTTGTAGAAAAAGGAAGTGTGAGAATAAAAATTATCACTCAATACACAATAGGATATACATATGTTTTTCTAGTTTTTACCAGCCAATGACATAAATTTAAAATAGTTTCAAGCCTACTAATGATTTTAGAATTAAAAGATAGCAGAGTATATATATATATATATATAGGGGATGACTCAAGTGAGAGTGATGTTTTATTGTGAGAGTGAGAGGAGCAAATCTGGGCCATTAAACCATACATGGATGGTTAGGATTAGAAGTTAGTAGGTGATCATGTGATCACTTAAAAAAGTCACATTACTTAAAAAAGAAAATGAAAATTTGTGCCCCTGTACATAGCCAAACTTATGTTGGACCATATGAATATACATCTAGCTACTTTATTATAGTTATCCCGCGAAAGAGCTGGAGCCCGTAGGGAGGAGGGTCATTGTCCTCTTGAATGGCACTAGCTACTTTGTCCTTTGCAATATAATATGAACAACTACGAAATACTCCAAGTAACCACTCACAGCCAAGGAACTAGAGTTCTCATTAATCATTCGTGGAAGTTAGGGTCCTTTTTCTCTCTCACGCATTTCTAACCGAACCAAGATTCGTTTCCAGTTTCTGCTGGAACAAGAAAGGTAAAATTAGTGACAAACACCATGTTCGGACAACTTCTCTGCACTGGTGGACCACTACATGGTATACATAAACAATTGATACAGCAACGCAAAGGATTTGGATTCTTCATATTTACGCATTCACGAAGTTATAAGATACACTATTAGATCAATTTTGCTTTTCATTTTTTAATTTTTTTAATATACACTCAAATGCATCTAATGATCTATATCAATGAATGCGTGAAAATAATAAATACAGGGAATTCAAATCCCAAAGCAAACTACATTAACTTTTAAATTAAGATTTCAACTTAGGTTCTGTTTGGTAAAAAAGTAATGGATAATGGATAAGTTAACTAATAACAAATGAGCTTATAGCAGATGAGCTAGTTGATAGCGGATTAGATTTGAAGTGTTTGATAAAATTAGCGATTGAACTACCTGATAAATGTAAGATGGCATGAAAAGACATGTTTATATACTTTTTATATTAATTATATATATTGTTTATTTTAAAATAATTATCATTTTTAATATTTTAATTTATATTTAACATTTGAAAATGTAAAATATTAATTTTTAATGAGGGATTAGAAAATACTAGATTAGTATTTTCTATTTTATTAAGCTGAGGATAAATGAGGAATTTAATTAAAATAGTAGGGATAAAAATGAGAGAAAAATGGTAAGCTGTAAGTTATAAGTTCAAACACTACTTCAATTAGTGTCTGAAATAAACACTATAAACTAGTGAAAAACGCTATAAGCTAGTTAGAAAAATAATTACCAAACAAGACGACTTTTTCGTCCATTATAAATTATCTGCTATAAGCTAACCAATTGACCTTGCCAAACAAACCTTTTGATTAGGGAAAAATAGAAGGGAGGAGACCAAAATCTCTACTTGCCCAATTTTGGTTCTCCTCCCATATTAAAGGGATTTATGAGGAGAGAAAAGATGTGTTAAAAACATTTCAAGGTCTTGATAACGAGTATCCTTTGCCTTTTCCATATATTGATCACTCCATATTCCTATATAAACCCACCTTCTTAATTCCTTAACAATGCTCAAAGCATTTTTGAACATTTTAAATATATCAACTAAAATATCCCTGTGAACTTAAAGGTTACAATGATATAAAATTAAAATAGTTTTAAAACCTTCATCTCTACTCATGAATCAAAGAAGAAGAGGGTTATTTCCCCTCCAATTAAGTCTTAACCAAATAAAATATTTAATTAAAATATCTTTCATGTTGTCCTCACCTCCATTAAAATTTTGACTAAATGCCCAATTTCGTCCTTAAAAAAATCATGGGTACACTTTTCGTCCTTCAAATAAAATATTAATCACTTAGTCTCTCAAATTTATAAATGCATGACACTTTATTCCCTTCATCCAGTTTCGATGTTCATGTACTTGTCTACGTATCCCGATGACTATCCTATTTGGCATGGTCCTGGATGGCCTATGACGAATTTCTACCGTGGAAAACGAAGAAAAGTGAACAAACATGCACAATTATAAAACCCAAATATACCTGAAAATTGAGTATGTTTTTTTTTCACTTTTCATTCGTTTTCGACGACGAAAATTCATCACAGGTCACGCAAGACCACGGACAGGTCAGAAACGATGCTTAAGGGTACACATAGGCAAGTAAACGGGCGTTGGAAATAGTCTGAGGAACTACCATGTCCCGCGTTTATAAATTTGAGGGACCAAACGGTTAATTTATCCCTCAATTATTATTATTTTTTTTTGTAGGAACCAAGTTGGTATTTACTCTAAGATTTTTCTCTTGATCCCCACCTTTGAACCAAACAGGCCCCGAGGTATTGGCTTGCGCGGTCGGTATAAAGTCTTTGATAAATTAAGGCAAAGACATGAGATCAACTGATCAAGTCCTTGTTTCACCCTCCCCCGTGTATGTTTAGTCACTTACTGATTGAAATCACTGTGGTTTCCAAGAACAACTATCTATGGTTTAAAAAAAAAAATTTACTGCATGGACTTAGTCAGTTAGTCATCGTGTAACTCCAAGAACAGTGAGTCAATGAAATACAATAATAGAAACAGAAGGTCAGAAGCAACCCCGTGATTGGCCAGAGACTAGAAAGCCATAAGTAATATCAGACATTTCCAGCATGCAGCCAAAACTGTGCTTGACCGAAAGAACTTAAAAAACATTTTGGAATCTGGCTATGTAAGAGGGATAAAGAATACTGGGAAGAATATAATGTTAAGATCATTGTTTTTATCGTACAAATTTCACTCTAATGATGAAAATGACTTGTTTTCTAGTTGTCATAACTTATACCAGACACCATCTATTGACATGACAATTAAGTATATATATCATATATGGTTATAAGCAGATTCAATTCAATTACTGTCCTGTTCCTCTTGCAATCACCGCCTAATCTTCCTGTAATATGTAATCTGCTTTGTTGATAACACCTGTGCTTCTTCCATTTTCCTATCCACGTTTCAAACAGCAATATCCTTTAGATTAATGGGTTTGTTCAAAAGTAAGGTTGTAGTTTACAGACCCGTGAAGGATATCAACTTAGGCCCTGATAGCAGTGAAGTCTATCTTCAAGCCAATGTCAAAGGTTCATAATCCGTTATTTTTCTTAACTATTTTTTGTTGCTTGTTCTTTTTTATCTTGATTTTTTTTTTTTTTTGGTATGACATGAAACTGATCCTATTTAATTGGAATTATTTTCTTCTTTCATGGAAAGCTATTTACTTTCTTTATGGTAATATTTTAAACTCTGATTGGGTGCAGAAGAGTATCAGGATCACAGCAGATTCTGAATATACTGTGTTTTAGTTCACAGTTCACACTGAAATATTCTCCAGTTTTGAGAAAATTCGTTGCTTTTAGAATCTTATTAGAAACTTAGATAGTAAGTATTTGTAGATGATAATCATGCACACGAACAAAATGCTAATGAGATTCTCAATTGCAGCTCCACGCATGACTGGACTTTTGGTCAAGGTTTTCGTTTGGTTCTTGGAGTCTCGAATATTTGGAACCTTGTTATTGTACATATTGAAGGGAAACAACCAAATTCATAAGGTATGGTCTTGGTCTATGGTCTCTTGCGAATATTCTATTTGATTCTAATTAAAGCTGAATTGATGATATGGAAGTTAAGAGTCTGAACTCCTTTTATATATTTCTAAATCATCTTTACCCATGTGGATACAATTTAAATATCATGTTTCTTTTTCTAATTCATATCAAATAATTTTTTTCTGCAGCTTATTACTAATGCAGAATTAGAAGAGTCACCTCTCTATGTTCCCTTACATCATTTTGAAGGTTTGTTATTTTCCATAAGGAACAGATGATATAAAAAAAAAATTGCAGAGTAGTTGCAGTTATCATAAATCAGAGTCCATTTAGTTTTGGATGTGTGTTTATCTTTGATAAACTAAAAAAGCTAATAGCCTATGATAGAAAGTGGTGATGCTGATTTGAGTTCAATTTTGCAGACCACAATGAACAAGAAATCAAATGCTTAGATGCTGATTTAACTCCACCAGAGAAAGTTCAACTTGCAATAGATTGCTTACCTACACATTCAGAAAAAGCACTAAATGGAACAAAGCTCTCATTCTGTCGCTGGACAATAATGGATTATTACAGAGCCTACAGCTCAGGGGACATAACACCAATCATGGTATTTCATCTATTTGATATTCCATTAAGATGTTCTTATCCTATCAGTATTGTGTTAACTCATTGATACCAACTTACATGAAGTTTTATTGTTCAGATATCTAGCTGCTTTCAGTTCTAATGTCTTTTCCATTCATTAGCTTTCTTCCTCATTTGCACAGGTTGCTGAACGATTTATAGGTGCTGTTGGTGAGTCTTCAAAACCTCCACTCCAAATGGGATTCTTTATCGATTACAATGCTGACGATATACTAAGACAAGCAAATGAATCAACTCTACGGTATCAAAAAGGTAATTTATAGCAATTCAGTGTCAATCCAAATCATAAGACTTCTCTTTCAAACCCATGGAACTTTGATTGATGCCTTCTAGTAGTGTTATTTGATATGTGTCATGGAACCAACCCTCCCAAAAGTTTAAGCAATTACATGAATGAGTCCCCTCACATAAGAGCCCTTTGGACTTTAAGCATTGACAATGCACAAATTCAACTTTTATTTAGAAGAATGGGGCAACGAGAATCAAGCTTTTGATCACTTGGTCACAAAACCAAGTATCCCAAAGAATATGTTCTCGTTGCTCAGTAACTTTCAGGAATACTATTTTCTAATCTTGGAGACTTAGAAAGGAATACTTCAATAAATCACAATATCATTTTTTGCAGTCAATTGGTAATAATTTTGTGGCATCGGCTGCTTGTGCTTCTTCAAGCTTTCTGATAACTTGTCAGATACTCATTTGATGCATATTATTTTTGCAGGGGAACCTATCTCAGTGCTAGACGGAGTTCCTGTTGCTATCAAGGATGAAATAGATTGTTTGCCATATCCGACCACAGGTAGTGTAGTATGTTATTCTTTTCAGTTTTCACTAACGTGTCATGTATTGAAATTATTAAGCTGATGATTTCATTAATCACTTAAGCATCTAAAAATGCTGTCCTCTAGGAGGTACAAAGTGGCTGCACAAAGAAAGGCCTTGTACGGATGATGCTTGCTGTGTTAAGCGTCTGAGATTATGTGGCGCTGTACTTGTTGGGAAGACTAATATGCATGAACTTGGGGCCGGAACTAGTGGTATAAATCCACATTATGGGTAAGAAACCATGTGTTATGTTACATCTTTGGTGTCTTTTGAACTATACATTAATGAATTGGCACTGAATTAGTTGGTGACAAGAGCATGTCTGTTGTTTTACTTCTGAAGGGCTGCTAGAAACCCGTATAACCGCAATAGGATTGCAGGAGGTTCTTCTAGTGGATCTGCTGCTGTGGTGTCTGCAGGACTGTGTCCTGTTGCACTTGGTGTTGACGGGGGAGGTATTTTATTTATATACACATGAAAGATCAGTGAATTCGGCATTCATTATTGCTTATAAGCATTCAACATATATATGTTTCAGCTAAAGTGATATGAATTTACAAGATATGTCTATTTTAGCAAGTGCGTTAAATTTTAGTCTACATATTAGACAAAGGTTGGTGAATTACTATGTTATAACTTATGTGCATACCTTTATAGGATCTGTGAGGATGCCTGCAGCTCTTTGTGGTGTCATCGGTCTGAAACCAACTTTTAGTCGTGTACCTCACTCTGGGTAGGTATTCATTAAAATTTTATCATGTTTAAATACTGAGGTGATTATAATGTTTTAAAAGTATAATCTTCTGCTGCATTTAGAGTTCTTCCTCTGAACTGGACAGTTGGGATGGTTGGAATACTAGCAGGCACTGTTGAGGATGCATTGATGGCGTTAGTAGCCCTTTCTATGATATTCTTTCTTCAAGGAAGTTTTAAGATTGGTTTTATAGATTAAAATGTTTCACTATCCACAGTTATGCAGCTATCAGTGGTGAAATGCCATCCAACCCGCCCTCCAGTATATTTGTAAGAACTATTTTTCTTTTTTCAATGATTCTGATCACTGGCTAGTTTTATGAATGACTTGTTTCTGTGTTTCAAATATCACATTGCTAATGATTCTGATTAAATTCACAGCTTGAAGTTCAACAAGCTGGTCTGAATTTAACCTCTTTCTAATCTTTAAACTTGTGAAAATATTTTTGCAATACTTAGACCAAGATAAACCTTCCACTGCTGCCCTCCACAAAGTCCATATCTAACATCAAGTTGGCCAAATATGGGAAGGTCAGAAACCTGTTTCCAAGCTTTGAATACATTAATTTTTCATCCCCATATACTGAAAAAGTAGGTTGTTCTAACATCATTTATGTTCTTTGACCACTAATTCCATCAATTAGTGGTTTGATGATTGCAGTGATGATGTCAGAATATGCTGCTCTCATGCTTTAAACAAGCTTCAAGATCATTATGGTTGGCAGGTACTGCAAAATTAAAAAACAGAAAATTGTTGCCTTTATTATCATGCTTAACAAATCTTAGGTGGTTTGCAAGCTTTTAAAGATAGAAAATCCCCCAAAGAGCTTCTAATACAATTACTGAACCAGTTATTTGAGAAACAGCACAGTGATTAGTTACTAACCTACCAACTTTGTTTTAAACATACAAGACTGTGGATGTCACTTTACCAGAAATAGAAGTGATGCGCCTGGCACATTATTTAACAATTGCATCAGAGTGTTATACTTCGCTTGATTCTTTTCTTCCAGAAAAGTATGTCATCATAAATCCTTGACTTTACTCCTTATTGCCCTCCACATTGAGGGTGTATGATTGCTGACATTACAAAATTATTAGCAGAAGAAATTTTTCAGAATTAGGATGGGATGCAAGGGTAGCACTTAACATCTATGGTGCTTTCAGCAGCATGGAGTATATAAAAGCTCAGAAAATTAGGTAAGTTATGACCTGGTTTTCTTATCAAGTGTCAAGTGATACGAAAAGTTAAGCTGAAAAATTCAGGTAATAGAAGTTAACATAATAAAATGAAGCCACAATATTAAAAAATAAACTTGACCTGTAATTCGAGATTTTGTAGAATTTTAAACTGATACGAGGTTGTTAAATTATGAACAGGAATCGCCAGTTGCAGTTTCACAAGGAAATATTTGCTGAGGCAGATGTCATTGTGTCACCAACAACAGGGTTTGTCATGTTTCCTCCGACATAATAACATGATGCCTTTCTTTTAATCAGTAGCAATTTTCTCATAGGTAACACATGCCTAATGTTTTTAACAGTGTGACTGCATACCCAATTCAAGATGATGCTCTTAAGACTGGTGAACTTGACTACATCAATGGAGGTATAGATGAAACTCATATGTTCGTATATGTGATGACATTGAGCTCTACATGATAATTTTTAAAAAAAGTTAGGAATTAGGAACAATGCTACATACATACATCACTTCACATCTAAATAATTTTCACCCTCTGAATATATGGGCAGCATGAATATTTATTTACCCAAATGCCTATCAGAATCTGATCTGTTTGCCACTATTTTCAGCTGCACTTGTCAGGTATTCCATATCAGGAAACTTTCTGGGACTTCCTGCTGTGACAGTTGCGGTATGGTTGTTATACTCTTCTTTAGCATAGTCTCTCCATATGTAACTCCCCACTAGCAATATTTTTATAAGGACCCATATTCTATGATAGCTTTAATTTATCATCATTATAACATACTTCACAGGTTGGATACGATAAATTGGGTTTGCCTATTGGACTTCAGTTTATAGGAAGGCCTTGGGCTGAGGCAACGTTGATCCACTTAGCATTTGCAATGCAGGTGATTTTAAATTCCTTACTTTATGAGTGTAGCAACAACTACATATATAACATAATATATGTAGCTACATCATTTTTCTCTTGTGAGTGGTGGTCCAAACTCAAGAAAGTGCTGTTTTTGACAGCTATGTTTCGAGCTCAAGTACTAAAATTATATATGATGCTACTGTGATTCTCAGGCAATCTGCGTGTCAGAATATAGAAAGCCAGATATTTTTTATGATCTGCTAAGAAAAGATTAAATGGACTCGGGCATGTGGGAAGGATGTATACACAAACAGTTGGTTGCATGTCTTCTCAGCACAGCAATGTCATGTTGTCTTGTCCTTTTCTTTCTTTGTCAGCTTCTATTATTGTTAAGACAAACTTATGTACCTCATGCCAAGTTTCGGTTATTTGCCATAACATTCAAAAACTAGCTAGCTGAATAACATGCAATTTTGGAAAGATAAGCGAGACAATTTGTTTTACATGTATGACTAGTCAATATCCGTTTTTCGCAAAAGTGGGAAAAAAAAAAGGTCCTACCGGGAGTCGAACCCAGGTCGCTGGATTCAAAGTCCAGAGTGCTAACCACTACACCATAGAACCGTATTTGATAAAGATGCACGAGATTTATTAAATATATAATATATTCTAACTACAACACCACTTATATCGATGTACAGCTACAACACATCCATTGCATTATTGCGGACAATATCCATCATATATGTTATCCCGTAGGAAGTCAAATTAGAATATACAAAATAAAATTACATTATTAAAATAATAATGACTTCCGTTTTTGAGCTAGAAAGCAAATTGAAACCTTTGTTTTTTCTTGTGTGTTCTTTGTACTATTTGACTATTTCCATCCTTTTGCCCAAGTTCTTAGTATCAATAGCATCAATCACGGTTGATTTGCTTGATGCACTTATACATTAACAACCACAATAACTTGACAACTATAATACATATTAATTAAAACTGAAATGCTTGACAAAATGTTCTCAAAATAATTGTTGTTAAGTAGGATTTTTTTCCCCACCATTTACGTAGTATACATAGCTGCCAATAACAGGAAAAACTTATTTGCCTAAGAGCCCAAAATTTTATTACATTAAATTTATAAATCTTTTCATTTATATATATATATATATATGGTCTTTACTTAGTCAATTTATTTTCAAATTGGGATTTCACTAACTCTAAATTCTAATCAATACCATCCCAACTGTCCAGTTCATAGAATGGGCTCCCTCTCACTCGTGGATGTTATTTTATACATGCAGCTAGTTTTTGTGATCATATATACTATCACGCAGCTCATCATAAGCCATCGCCGACGTATGTAGAAGCTAGACCAGCTAGTCATGGTTTGCCTTGTGTTTGTGATTTAATACTCTTCATTTCTTCGTTCGTTTTTTATGTTAGATAACGTAAAACTATGTTTTTTCTTTCCACACTTCACTAACAATTGACTACAAATAGTTCCCTCGTGATAATAACGACAGTTTACGTTAACTATTGGTAAGTTTAATTTGTTTTAGGTTATCGTCAACGTGGGGTGGTGGCGCAGTTGGCTAGCGCGTAGGTCTCATAGCTTAGAGTGATCCTGAGGTCGAGAGTTCGAGCCTCTCTCACCCCAATCCTTTTTATTGTTTGGATTTTTACTGTTATATATAACAACTTTTCTGCCTTAAACAATCGATTGCCACGACTTGTCTTAGCGCTAATTAGTAAACAATATGCAAATAATTTCCCTTTGAATATAGGATAGTAGTTGTCTTATTGTTGAATTGAGTGATGCAAGTAAAAGGGGTCAAGTCCACCATATATAGCTAAAACAACGTAACAAAAATTGAACTTTATGTATAACTATTTTGCTTTGAATAGTTTTACTTCTCCAAGCAATGCTGTTCATGTAAAATACGTCACTTTGGATTCATACACGTTGAATCCAAGAGATAAGAATGAATAGACCAAATTTACAACTCAATCTTATCTTCTCTCCACCGAATTTCACATAATTTTCAGTGCCTTCCTGCCCTGCTTACACTCTTGCTTCTAGGGACCAACTTACCAAAACTATTATTACGGCTTTTCTGTTGGGTATTAGACGAGTTTAGTGAAATTGGTGACTCAAAATCTCTTTTGGGCAAACTCAAATCACTATGATGTAATTTCAACAGTTCACCACCGTTTTGGGGACCTTGTGTAGCTTCACAAGATAACTCCATAGGGTGCTCTGAATCAAGTAGGAAGTCTTCCAAGGTTGCAAGGGACTTTAACCGCTCTCCAAGAGATGCAATGGTTTTCTGGCACTCAGCAAATTTACTAGCAGCCAATGCAAGTTCCTTCTCCTGCAATAGAAGATGCCAATCTCTTTTATATGAAAAGACAAGTATATAATGGTTTATGTGAGACATTTAATCAACAACTATCACCGGTATCTAGCTATCTGACAGCTATATGACATTTATATATGATAGATAGACAAACTGCAACATGAAGGAACTAAGAACACTGCAACTATAGTCTTGCAAAGCCTTGGTTTTAAAAAAAATGGACAGATATATGAGAACCATGCTAGAGATTAGTACATCTATTCAAATAGGCAAAGGTCATTGTATCGTATACTAGCTTGGACTCTTGAAGCAGATAAGTTGTTTGACTGGCAAGTCAACTACAAGACTTGATGATAGACCATGATTAAAAACTTTCTCTAAACACACACATAGAAATTGTTCCAGAGAATAGAGGGGGAGAGTTGAACGGTGGTGTTTATGCATGATGCACTTAAGAATTTTCATCATAAAAAGCAGTGTGAGATTGTTAGTTAGTATGCTTCTACAAAGCAGAATACATTAAAGAAAGAATAGAGTTCCTAATAAGTGTTAGTGAACTGACCTGCTTTAACTTCAACTCACTGTTGACACCTTCTCTATGCAATATCTCAGCATCTTGCTGAACTTGAGCTTCACGCTTCATAGTCAAAAGTTCATCCTCCAACTTCCCACACTTGATCAAATTCTCAGCAGACAAAGCTCGTTCCTTCTGAATCTCTTCATCCAGTGAACTGATTTTCGAAATCAATTCTTCTACCTCAGTTTGAGCAAGTTTGTGTTTTGACTCAGCAAGCTCCTTCTTTGTTTTTGTAGCTTTTAGTTCTTCATATGCTTCTTGATTTGATTTATTTGCAAGAGCTAACTGAGTTTGAAGCTCTGCAACCTTCAACTCTGCTTCCCTTATTCGACCCTGTGATGCCTCAAGCAGAGTCCGACACTCGGATAAACTCATCTCTGCCTCAAGTTTATCTGCTTCCATTTTCTCCAGCTTCTTTTCCAAATCAGCATTCTTTTGAATCGTAGCTTCCATTTCAGCTTTCATTGTACCCTGGCCAACATTAAGTTCATCTGATGCTACTCCTACCCCAACAAAATTGCTTCCACTTCCTGTATCTGGCAATGCAGCAAGCTTTTCCATCTCAAGGAAATCATCCATGAGATTGATCTCCGTTGAAGGGACCATATGATTTTTTTCAGTAGACTTGTCATTCTTAAATTGATCAAGTTCCGTAACTAAAGCAGATGTCCATGAGTCAGAACGGCTTGGCTCACATTCATTCATCTCCCACCCACCCAATTTACGCATATCACTTTCAACTGCCAATAGCCTCTCTCCACTATCTGACATGCTATCTGTGAAGGACTCAACATAAACTGAAGAGGCAGTCAAAGACCTCTGATCATTAACAGCGAATGGTTTACGACTCGAGGCTTTCAGTCTACGGCACTCAGCTTCAAGTTTAGCAACCTTCTTGATGCTCTCCAAATGTTGCTTGCTGGCTGTTTCAGCAGCTTGGGTACTCAAATCCCTCTCAGCAATCCTAAATTCTAGTTCCTCAAGTCGACATTGTAGCTCAAGTTTAAGACCTGAATTCTCTTTCTCCACTTCCTCAAGTCTTTGGCGAAGACCAGAAGGAATTGATGCAGCAGAATCTGCTTTAGCTGTTTGAAGTTGGGCTTCAAGCCCAGCAATTTTTACCTCAAGCTCAGACTTTTTGGATTGCCAGTTGAGGGAATTATTTGCAACTGCTTCATGGATCTTTTGCTCTTGCTCTTCTCTAGCTTGTCGAAGCTGCCTCATACACTCTTTGAGTGCCCCATCAAGATGACTAACTCGGTCTTCAAGAATTGAGCTCTTCTTCTTTGCAGCATCAAGTTGTTGTTTTAAAGACAACACTTCACTCTCAGCCTTCTCCCAGCCTAAATAAAAGCCAATCTTCTAGTCAATTAATCAACATAGGCTTTCTAGCAAGAAAAGAAAAACAGGTATTTTTTAAAAGAAAAACAGGTATCACCATGGGGGCATGGACAAGCAGATAATGCACATTTTACTAGACTGTCCTGATATGAGCATAAATCATGGATCATGTATAAACAACATGAGCTTCCATTTTAGATATTCCTCTTTCAAATTGCAACAAAGTCAGCCCTTGAAGAAATGTAAAATAACAAAGTGAACCCCAGCTGCAAAGGATCAACTAGATTTCTCATTTGATAAACTTATCTACCAAACCAGAGAAATTTTATTGATACTACAAGATGGACGTTGATGAATATAATCTTTAAGAAGGAAACATAATAAGTGTACAACATGAAATATTAATGGCTTTAATATATGATCCAAAAAGAGTGCCAAAATCATAATCCAAAAAAGTTAAGAATCTCTCTTCCCCATAATTTTTTACGATTTTCAAGTTACGACTTGAATGCATCTCACATTTCTTTGTGATGATAAACATTTGAGGTAGCACCAATACTTCCAGCGACATGAATGGAAAGGGTGAAACAGTAAAATACCTGAGACAGCTTCTTCAGCAACTTTAGCATGCTGCTTTACCAAGTCTTCTTTGGCACTAATATTTAAGAGAGCAGCGGCTAATTTGTCTGTTAGAATGGTAACATCAGTAACTTGGTCTTTATTCTTTTTTGGTGTACTAACTTGTTCTTCATTTGGTGCAGCAATAGATGTGACTTCTGGTGATAGTGTAGCTTGGGTTGAATATGCCTATGCAACAAATCAGATTCATCGTATTATTTTTTCCAACTTTACAATAATTTGAACAATCATAGATATCAAACTCAAATAGAATCCAATCCTTTATAGTTAAACATTGTTGAGTGCTCACCTGTTCATCAGAGAATCTTTCTGAAAGGGATGATATTGATCCAGAACTCTCAGTTTCACCTTGACTTGTCTCAGATGATTTCCTGCGCCATAGCCAACTCCTCCGATCCATCTACAATATAGTTATAGGCATCAAAAGCGATTATCATTCATCATACAACACACAAGCTCACAACTTGATCTGGGAATCTACACTTCAATGAAGACTCAATTGGTATGATACTAATCAGAGAGATGCCAAAATCTGCAAGCAAGCAAAACCCATACAAAAAAAAAATCAAATTTTGAAGGTAGTTTAGTTAGCTTTGAGGTTTGCTTAGAATTCACTTCCCTATCTACCTCCATTTTTGAACTTAATGGTGAAGCCATCCAAAAAGGGTAATGCTTTGAATTGAAAAGAAAAGACCCTTTTGCAATGAAAATTATAACAACTCTCTGACAATTGTACGCCATTCAATTCAATACTGGGAATGAGAATTGAAGAAAATATGAATTGGTAGACCCAGTTGTTCAATTATCACAGTGACAAGATTGAGGAAAAACAAGTGTGATGAGTAGGCTAGCCTATTCAAAAACAGAGAAAACCCAACAGAGACAAGAATCGAGGTTGACAGACATGATGGGAAGAGTAGAGTACTACTACCTTATTATTGGAGTGTGTCGAAAATGAATGAGGGAGAGAAGAGACAAGTTCCGGAGATCGGAAGAGGAATGTCAGCAGAATTTCAGAACATCGTGGGAACGGAACGAAGATTCAGAATTATTATCCAACACGTTTCTTTCTTATTGAAATAATTAAATAAAATAAAATAAATGGGAATAATATAGAGAGAGAGGAGCATGTGACGTGAGTGAGCGAGCGAGAGAACAAAAAGTCCAATTATAGTTTTTATCTTTTGTTGGTTGCGGAGAATGAATGAAAGTATGAAAGAGATTTGGTGGTAATTATATTGAGTGCGAGTGTGGGTGTGTTTTTCAAATGAAGATTGCGTTATTCCCGCCCATTGGTCCCGGGATTTCACTACAATAATAAAATGAAAATCAATCAACCCTTTCGTTTTCTGCTTCGTGTTGCTTTGTCTTCTCCTCTGATTCCAAGCTACCCACTGTGGAATATGACATTACCACTACTCCTTCCTCTCTCCCTACTCTATTCCTCTCCCTCCCTCCCTAATTGGCAGCCTATACTGTTTATGACAAAACTATTTTAAACCTTGTATGTTTTTACTGTGATCTTGTATTATGATGATTCGACCAATTTTGGCATGGTAACTCCTTAGTTATTAGGAATTTATAAGTGTTTTAAGCTTAAATGGTTGAGTTGATAGGTAGATTCGTCCTTTACAAGAGTTTATACAGGACTACGATGTTCTAGCCAAGGGCAAGTAAAGTGAGTTTGTATAACCTAGGAAATTTATATATGGTATAATAATTTAGTGTCTTGACTAACAACATGAATTTGCTGATATTTTTCAACGGAGGTTGCTTAAATACATAATAAGGGATATAGATATTTAGGTCTTTAATTATTTTCTCAAACTTTCACTTAGTGTTTGTTTTTTATTTGTTATTTGTCTTGTTCTTTTTGATAGTTTGGGTGTACAAATTGTTGTTTGGATAAAGACCAAGGAACAATTAATTAGTGTTTAGTATAAAGTTAGAACAATATTTGTAGAATAATACTTTGAACTATGACTACTTACGTTTAATTTGGTACGCTTATTAATTGATTAACATATTAAAAGTTTTCTATAATTGGGAGTTATAAGGTGGCTTGGTGGTTTGGGGAAGGGAGTTAAGATTTGGAGTGATAAAGTGGAGGTCATGGGTTCAACTCCCTCCACTAACATAACAAAAATACTAACAATCTAACATTTGCTTATAAAAATAATAATAATAATCTATCATCGTTTTCTGTCTTATCTATAACTTTTTTTTTTTTTTTTGATCCAAGGAAACTTGTGCTATTAAAGAAGCACCATGTGCAGTGTTACAATCAGGATAACAATGGAAAATAAAATTCCTAGGGTAATGTAACGAATTCCTAGCTAAAAAGTGTGCATGAGAATTCACACTTCTACAAGCAAATTGAACCCTACACTGAGGTCTATCCAACAGCAGCTCCTTACAATGAAGAATGAGAGAACCAAACTCATCCACTTGCTCAACACCAGTGGGGAAACTATCAGCTACTGATTTACAATCAGTCTCAAAAATTACTGCATGCAAACCCAAATCACGAGTCCACTGGATGGCCAACAACAATGCCAAAGCTTCGCCTTCTTTAACTGAAAGGAGGGAGTCTCTCCAGTGAGATTTCGCTAAATAGAAACATCCATCTTCATCTCTAATACATATACCCACGCCCATTTTGTTCTCTCTATCAAAGAAACCCGCATCAACATTACACTTGACAAAACCTTGGGCCGGTCGTTGCCATTGCTGAGGCTGCCTCACCGGAACATCTGAGTTGTGATGGCAAAATTGTGGAGTCCTTGATCTGGTCCAGTCATCTAAAACAGTCAGAGCCCTATAAGAAACAGCAGCTGCAGTTTCATCCAGTTGATTCCAAAGCTTGTTGTTCCTTCTTTTCCAAATGCTCCACAGGATCATGGCAAGGTGGGTAAGTTGTTGTGCACAAAGCTGATTGCATAAAGAGAAGAACAACTCAGAAAAAGACTGTGCAATAGCCAAAAGAGGGTTAATAAACCCCCACAAACCACTCTCCTGCCAGCAAGGGTAATTAAGTTCACAAGTAAAAAAGAGATGCCATGCATGCTCTAGCTCTCTAGAACATAATACACATTGAGAAGGACATTGAACACCCTTATCCCTTAACCTTATTCGGGTTGGTAAGCAAGCATTACATACTTTCCATAAGAACACTTTAACCTTCTGAGGTATAGAGAGTTGCCATATAGCCTGCCAAGCACCTTCAACACGATATATATCAAGAAGACTCTGTTGGGACATATATCTGTGGTAGGATGACCGAACTGTATATTCCCCATTGTTACTAAAGTGCCAAATGCATCGGTCAACCCTAACAGACTCCACTAGAGGGGTTATTAAAATCTGACTAGCTTGCTCCTTAGAAAACAATGCATGAACCAAGTAAGCATCCCATTGTTTCGATCCAGTAACCATAAGATCTTGCACCATGATGTGAGTAGCAAACTCTGTAATAGGACTGCCCTCAAGCTTCAACCTATCACCTCTCAACCAAGCACTGTCCCACACCTTGATAGTAGACCCATCCCCTATGCTCCAACGATAACCATCCTCTAACAATTGCTTAGAACTCCAGATACTATGCCACACATAGCTTGGATTAGATCCTCTAACTGCATCCAAGAACTCTCCCCTAGGAAAATATTTGGCTTTGAAAATCCTTGTAACCATAGCATCTGGTTGGGACATAAACTTCCATCCCTGCTTTCCAAGCATTGCTAGATTAAAACCATAAAGATCACGGAAACCCATTCCTCCTTCCTCCTTCCGAACTGAAAGTCGTTTCCAAGACTTCCACCTTGTACCTTTCCTTTTAGCTCCCCACCAGTATGAATTCATCATGCGCTCTATCTCTTCACAAAGAGACTTTGGAAGGAGATAGGCACTCATACAGTATGAAGGTATAGCCTGTAAAACTGATTTGATCATAACCTCACGACCAGCAGATGAAAGAAATTTCCCACTCAAAGAGTTTAATTTTTTCCAAACTCTATCCTTTATGTATTTGAATGTCGCATTCTTGCTTCTACCAATAATAGAGGGCATCCCAAGATATTTTCCACCCCCTAACCGAGCTTGAACTCCCAAAATAGCCGACAACTCCTCACGAAGCCTATCATGAACATTAGCACTAAAAAATACTTCTGATTTATTGAGATTAATTGCCTGACCAGAAGCATTTTCATACACCTGAAGAACAAGCTTAATATGATCCACCTCTTCTCTATTAGCCCGAAAAAACATAAAACAATCATCAGCAAAGAGTAAATGGTGAATAGTAGGAGCTCCTCTACAAATATTAATACCATGGATATCACCATTCTCTTGGGCTCTACGAAGCAAAGCGCTCAAACCTTCAGAGCATAAAAGAAACAAATATGGAGATAAAGGATCACCTTGTCGAAGCCCTCTCCCCGGAACTATAGGCCCCACCTGATCATGATTAACCAATACTGAGTACTTAACTGATTCAACACACATCATAATCCACTCAATCTATTGATCATTGAACCCCAATTTACTCATCATGGCTCGGAGATACCCCCACT
Organism: Echinosophora koreensis; assembly: GCA_035048595.1. NCBI lineage: Eukaryota > Viridiplantae > Streptophyta > Magnoliopsida > Fabales > Fabaceae > Echinosophora > Echinosophora koreensis. The sequence goes on from JAPCYP010000008.1 coordinate 1,207,635, forward strand.
CCACTCTATCATAGGCCTTGCTAATGTCAACCTTCAGTGCTATTTCTCCTCTGCCACCCTTCCTCTTGTTCTTCATATGATGGACAATTTCAGAAGCAATCAGAATATTATCCATAATAGACCTTCCTGCAATAAAAGCTGATTGCTCTTCTGCTATGTAATTATGAAGAACACCTTTAAGTCTATTGGCAAGCACCTTAGATACCAATTTATAAATTACATTACAAAGAGAAATAGGCCGGTAATCCTTCATGGAAGTAGGATTATCAATCTTAGGAATCAACACTATGTTGGTATCATTAATATTAAGAGGAAAATTACCATCATAAAGCCAAGCAATACAAGCTTCATAGATCTCACCTCCACATAAATTCCAGAACCGTTGATAAAAGGCGGCATTTAAACCATCCGGTCCCGGAGATTTATCTGGATGCATTTGGAACAACGCCAACCTGAATTCCTCCATAGAAAAGTCCCTTGTTAACTTGATATTGTCCTCCTCGGTCACCTTGGTTTGCACCACCTCCATCACTGGCTCATAATGATAAGAGCCACTAGAAAATAAAGTATCAAAATACCCCTTTGCAATATCACAAATCCCTGCTTGATCTACCACCACGCTCCCATCATCATTTTTTATGCTAAGAATGGCATTCCTGCGTTGTCTCTAAGAAGCCATAGCATGGAAGAATTTCGTGTTACGGTCACCCTCTTTAAGCCAGTGAACCTTTGCACGTTGTCTCCAAAAACTTTCCTCTTGCATTAGAAGAACTCCTAGGCGTGATCTCGCTGCAGCCAGACGAGCCACGGAGTTCTCATCAGTACTGAATAGAAGCCTTTCAATCTCCCGTCTCCAATGAGATATATCACGCATGAAACGATTCTTCAAGTCCCTGCCCCACCTATCCAAATCCATTGTACAGCCACGTAATTTATCTAAGACATCCCCATGCATCTCCTTTGACCAGCTCGCCATAACAGTTGCTTCAAGCCCATCCTCCATCAACCATGAGTTCTCAAACCTGAACCTGCGTCTTGGATTCACTCTCATCCTGCTGCACAGCGCCAAGCTGATGGGAGAATGATCTGACACAGATGCCACCAAGTTATCCAGAGAGGCATTAGGAAAAATATTCAACCAACTTGTTGTTGCCATAGCCCTGTCCAATCGTTCCTCCACCCCATCAACCCTTCCTTTGCGCCTAGCCCATGTATATGGATATCCTTCCAGTTTTAAATCTATTAGTTGACAATCAGAGACAACTGCACGAAATCCATCAATGAGCCAAGGAGGATTCTCAATTCTACCACATTTATCATCCATTGCAAGAAGATCGTTAAAGTCTCCAATGATGCACCACGGCATTGATGAAAGTCCAGTTAAGCGACGAAGTAATTGCCAAGAATCCTTCCTCCTTGCCCTTTCTGGATAACCATAAAAGTCAGTCAATCTCCACAACCCCTTACTAGAATCAGAAACCTCTAGATCAATATAATTATTTGAATAAGAAGTGATACGACAATTAAATTTTTCTTTCCACAATACAGCCACTCCCCCTCCTCTACCTTCCCTATCCCCGGTAAAGCAACCATGAAAATTCAGTTTCCTCTTCAATTCCTCAATTTTATTGGCATTCGTCAAGGTTTCAAAGAGAAAACCCACCTCCGCTTGGGAAGACCTTACCAGGTCTTTTATATCTGGAACTGTCTTCGGGTTTCCCAGGCCACGACAGTTCCAGCTTAAAATACTCATTGGTCCCGACGGGCCTGGGAACCAGGACCCACCGATAAAAAATGATTGCTCTAAACTCCTAGTACCTCACCCTGAGTACTACCCATCTCCAAGTCAGTTGCACCAGATAGCATCTCCAAGCGCCTCTTCTTTTCAGCATGCAAAACAGTCTCGTGCCAAGTCATGTGGGGTTGAACAGTGATATTTTTTGAATTTTCACTCATAACCAACCCATGCAGTTCACGTCCCTTGTTTTCCGCTTCCGTAACCACTTTTTCCCTATTAATAGCATCAGGTGCATCGGTTTTATCGTGAGACACTCCACTACTGCAACCGTCGACCCCACTGGAAACATTAGTGGATTTGTAACCGTCCCTGTAACTACCCATCTTGGCAGGATTCTCTCTCAGAAACTTTGAGCCACCAGCACCACCACCCTTCCTCAATTCTGCCCTGAGCTCCACCCCCCATTTCCGGCTACCATCATCATGTTCCAGTTGAAAAATCTTGTCACAAAACTGATCCGTATGACCCAAGATCCCACACAGAAAGCAGAAAGTGCCTAGCTTTTCATATTTGAATTTGACAACTCTCCACTCTCCTCCTGGTCTTCTAACCTTCTTCTCCCTCTTAAGTGGCAAACTGACATCTATACTGACCTTGATGCGCATAAAGGAACGCCAAACTCCATCATTGTTGTGCATATCATACTCCAAAAAAGACCCAATGAAGTTCCCTAGGTGTTGGCCAACCACCTCCGTCATGAATCCTACTGGCAACTCGTGGACCTGCACCCAGAATATAGCATGATTCAAAGGGATCTGTGCAAGAATATCATCGACCTGGATTGCCTTTAATATCAACATATGATTATCAAAGGTCCATGGACCCCCATTCAGGACTCTGAGCATATCCAGCTTATGAAAAAATTGGAACAGATATCTACCACCACCCAAATCCTTTACGAAGAGCCCCTTCCCTGGTCTCCATACCGTTGCCATCCTCTCTTGCATGGCAGTAAAACGGATTGCCCTGTCTGTTAGGAATCTACCTACCAGACTTAGTTCATGGTTGATAGCCTTCTCCCTTCCTTGCTCCACATCAATCTCAAACCCCACCTCCTCCTCATCGTCCAAAGATAAGCCCGCAATATTGGTTTCCATTTGGGATCACCCTTAAACACTCATACACAGACTCTCACAAGAAGAGAAAAAACAAAACTCTCATGGAGAGAGAAAATCAATCTTAATAGCAAAAAAAAAATAACTTAGTCTTATCTATAACTTATGCATCGATATTTAAGAACATTTGACTTAGTCAGGGTTGCCATTGAAACTATTAAACTAACTCGGCTTCATGTTTAATATTTAATCTGATAGCTCATCATTTGGTATAACTGCAGTCTGCATACCCGTAACCAATCCACTCTCTCTGGACTCCATTATAAGTAAAATTAACTAATTTCTCATTTATTAAAAAAATTAATTAGTTTAGTTTAATTGTCTTGATTTATATAAAAAAAAATGAGTTATAATTACTAAGTTATCCTTTAATTATCTCGGGAGTGTGCAATGCTTTTGAAAAAGTGTTCCGATCCAAAAATAACAAGGCCCAAGGTCCTACACCCATTTGGCCCAAGAAGGGGTCGACCCGACCAAAACCAGCCCCAAAAACATCATTGGCCAGGCAAACTGCTCCCGCCGACCCAAGTTGTCGGGCTTATCCCCACTTGTTTCAGTACAGAGTGGACTTTCCGACCTCGGCAATGAAACCAATCATGTCAATTCCCCACGCATGTCAGAAACGAAGGGTGAACCACCCCTCCCCTCCTGGCACACGAGATTACCCAACTATGTTGCTGGCATTCCACTCGAATTAAAAAATCGAAATCTATTTTTTTAAAAAAAGAAAATAAATAAATATAAACAAAGTATTCGCAGACAAAGTTAGTACATTCACAATACTCTTTCAAAAACATAATTAAATATTAAAGTAGAAAATAAATAATAAAACTTAAATAAATGATCCCCTAAAAACCAAGGCCAATAATTTTTAGAACTACACAATTAATAAAGGTTGTAAAAGATAAATAATAAATATTTTACATATTAAAAATTAAATATTGTATACAAATAAAGTTCAAACAAAATATATTAAATAATTATATTCATATCTATTTATAAAAACAAAACAATTCTACTCTGAAACCATTTTTATTTTTTCTTGACCGCTTCTCAAATCAAACAATTACGTCACGATGTTCACAACACCGGTTCATTCATCCAAAGTCTAGACAATCTAGAAAAAAAAGTTTAACAACTCAATTGACATGTAAAAAATAAAAAAATGTCAAAAATAAATTAAATTAATGCAAATAAAAATGATTACTATATAAATACATTCACGTTCATCTTCAACAAATAAAGGATTCTATCAATAATAAACTTGAAAATCTATTTCTATAATATCAATAACAATGAACCAATTAAATAAAATCTGAAATGCAAGTGGGAATAAGTTATACAATAATGCAAACAAAATAACAATTTTTATTACCTTTAGGGATTATGAAATTAACATTTTTTCTTCTACATAGTATATCCTCATAACTCACTTGGATTGGTAGACTATGTTGTTAGCATTACATTCGACTTAAAAAATCTAAATCTATTTGTTTTTAAAAAAAAAATAAAGGAAATAAATAAATAAATATAAACAAAGTATTTGAAGACAAAGTTAGTACATTCATATTATCCTTTCAAAGACATAATTAAATATTGAAGTAGAAAATAAATAATAAAACTTAAATAAATGATCCCCTTTGTTATCGAAAAAATAAAAATAAATGACCCACTAAAAACCAAGACCAATAATTTTTAGAACTACATAATTAATAAAGGTTGTAAAAAATACTTAATAAATATTTTGCAAATTAAAGTTTGACATTGTATACAAATAAAATGCAAACAAAATATATTTAATAATTATATTTATACATATTTATTAAAACAATAAAAAAAATACTATAGAATTATGTCCACCACTCATTTTTACTGTTCATCTACAGTAAAATGGTGGATGAGGCTTAGTAAATTAATAGATGTTTTAGGGTTCATCAAGATCAATCCAAAGTACATGTATATAAGCAAGTACCCACTATTGAAGAAGGTATGCAATTTACTCTTAAACACTATAGACTATCTGCTAGACCATTGCTGACTTAAGCATCGGAGTATCTTCGCAGGTACCCCCATTCGGTTTAACACGAAGGAGCTAAAGGAGGAAGGAGGAGGAGGAGCCAAAATATTGAAAATATTGGGCCAAATCAACAGAGGCCCGATACCAAAGAGTGACACTATTGAGTTTTGGTTTTTGACCAGAACAAAAAGTTGAAGGATAATTGGTTGGATTAGTTAATTCTATTGATTTTATTAATTTTATTTGAATTATGTTTTTCAAATTGTTTGTGATACGTGGCTAGACTCTTGCCATCACTTGTACCACGAAAAATAAAAAACGGACTCCTGCTATCACTAAATTCTATTTTTTATTTATTTTAAAAGTCAAATAAAAATGGTTATTTTATGAATATCTTAATTAATATGTTGTTGTTTTTCTTTACACTAATGACATTTTTTTATTACACTAATGACATTTTTTTAATGTGTCAATCTTACCATGTTACGTGAGAAACAATACTTAGCATGCCCCACTTGTTTGACTTTAGGTTTGTATATGTCTATAAAATTAAATTATCAATACATAATCTTCCTAGTTCCAAGGGTTTTGATGGATATTTATTACTCTTTTGCATTGTTTTTTTATACTTAAGATTGAAAATTAAATAATAATTAAGAACTTGTTTTAACTGCAGAATCTTTATCCCAAAAAGAAAAATAAAATAAAATTATTATAACTTTTTTGTTGAGATTTAGCAATCTTATACCGACAGGATTGCTCGAATTTTGTTCGAGCCTGTAAAGTAAATTGTGTAAAGTAAGTTGTAGATCTAATTACTCTGTAAGAAGGAATTTAATGTATAAACTTATTTTACAATATGAGATCCAATACCAACATTATGTTATTTCGAGTGAAACTGGATTCGAATATCTTGAACAGGGTCTCGATTTCAAGTTTTGTGGATGGAAAAAAGTGATTAAGAGGGGAGACCCCACTAAAGGTGACCAGCCAAGTTCTCTGACGGAGATTAGTCATCGGTGAAGCCGAGAGATACTTCGTACTCTTGTTATGATTAAAAAAAAAAAATACTATATGAGATCCAATAGCTTTAATCGCCTTACTGATCTCCAAGGGAGTATATAGCCTTGCTAGCTCCTAATGACATATACAGTGTCACGTAAGGATGTCAATGGGGCGGGGCGGGGGCGGGGATTACCCTCCCGCTCCCCTTCCCCATCCTCTATTTTCCTCCCCATCCTCATCCCTGATCCTCACCACAAGGAGTATTTCTCCCCCATCCTATTCCCCGCCTCCCCATAGGGACCTCAAAAGTGTAAGTGGTCCAAATCCAGGCCAACAGTTCCTCGTTTTCAACATCAATCTTTCCTATATCTTCCTTTAGACTGGATTAAATCCACTCAACCCTACCTTATTGTTGCCAGCATCGTGGATGATATTTGATTCCTCTTTCTACACTTGCTTTTGGATTCTAGAACTCTCAGCCCACTTTTTGTTTTCAAGAATTTACAGAAAAATATGTAAAGGGATTTAACTTAATAAAGTGATAGGTTTGATCTTTAAATGTGATATACTTTAAGTTCCTTTTATTAATTTAATAAAATTATATATATATATATATATATATAATGGTACTTTTGTATGATTCTCAGGGATGGGAACCCCATGGGGCGGGTGTATGATCCCAGTCCCCATCCCCACAGGAAAAAAATCCCCGTTCGTGGGGCCCCAAATAGAGCAGTTCCCACGGGGATCCCCATGTACAGGTGAAAATTGTCATCCCCAGTGCCACAAGCTTTTTCATTTTTTTTTATACGGAAAAGTGTCATTGTCTCTCTGTTTTATTTTTTTACTTGTTTTCTGCCATATCCAAAAAAGTGATTCCAGTTGCAAAATAATAAATATTTATGTTTTTTATATTTATTTATTAAATAAATATATTATTTTATAAAAAATCAAGACAAAAACGTTTTGTCCATGTAATAATAGATATAGATAGAAAAGGACAAAAAACTAAATAAAACTAACGCACCAATATGCGATTTGATTTAAAAAAAAAAAGAAGGCAATACTGCCTAGAAATAAGAAATGGCACAGATTTTTTATGAGCAAGTTTTACGTTAGCTGTATTATCTAAGTAAATTGTTCCAGAAAAACAAAAAAGGTATGGATGTTGCAAGTTTTATGACCCAAATTATAAATGAAGAAAACCACTACTAGAAATTCATTATTTTTTTGAGGATTTTCCTGCGGATTTTTTCCGTAAGAGTTTCCTACGAATTTGGCTGCATTTTTTTTCTCTCCAGAAATAAGGGTTTTTCTTGTAGATTTAAATTCGTAGGAAATTTTATTGGAAATTTTGACATTTCCTAGGAATTTTCCTACGGATTTAAATTTTTCGCAAGAAAATTTACACGACATTTCCAATGGATTTTAAATTTTGAAGGAAAAAATTACCCATAAAGATATTACCTATAGACAGAAACCCATAGGAAGATCCGCAAGAAACGTGTTTGCTACAAATTTTTGAACTAAATCTATAGAAAATTTCACAGGTAATCAGAGAGTTTCTAGCTATGTTTTATAATCCGGTTGGACCGGATCGGGCCAATCACGGATCGAAGACATCATCGGTTCAGGTTGGACCATCAAACCGGTATAGCGGTCAGACCATGAAAAACAACCAAAACCGATCGAATCGGTTGAAAACCAGAACCGGTGAATTGGTCGGTCCTATCACTTCTGGTAAAAAAGCACCCTCCTGAGCACAAACTTCTCTTCTTTTCACTACAAGAATTTTCGCTCTTTCCCAGGGCCTATGGCCCTGGGAAATCCAGAAAATCCGTGGGAAAATGCACATTTCCCACGGATGACCCACGGATTCAGATCCATCGGTTTTCGGGGGGTCGGAAACGTTTCCCACGGTTAAGCCCTGGGAAATACCCCGCGGTCAGGCCCTTGGGAAATTTCCCACAAAAATCCCTGGGAAACTTTTCCCAGGGCATTAACCCTGGGAAACCTATGTTTTTTTTATAAAAAAAAAAATTATAGCTTAATAAGTCAAGGCAACCACATTCTGCTACATACCCAAAAATGTACCACCATTCTAAAATCCCATCATCTAATATATAACAAAGCTCAAATTAATATTTTAGGCTTCTAAAGTTTTTTAATTAAAATATGATTAAATGTTAGCTTTACAGTTAGTTATGTGAACAATCTATTATTTACTACATACTAACAGTTGTGAACCCCACCCCCAAACCAAAAAAAGATAAGAAAATTAATACAAAGTATGTCAAAGTAGATGAAGAACATGTTCTCTCTAAAGGCTACTCAAAGAATTCGTTGAGTTGAGAATGGGAAAGGGAACTGTGATATTAATTAGGAGAAGAAGAAGAGAGAAATAGGGAAAGAAGCTTACCTCACGGTGGCCGGAGAAGGATGAGGGAGGCGCGAAGGAGGTGGGACTGCGTGAAGGAGCTGGGCGGCGCAAAGGAGCAGGGGGTTGCACTACAAGGTCTGTGATCGACGCTCAAGTGAAGGAAGGAAGAAGGTGATTTGTATTTGCATTTTTCCCAGGGCTTAGCCCGTGGGAAACGGCGTGTATTTTCCCAGGGTTCTATCCGTGGGAAACGGCGTGCGTGTAGTTTCCCAGGGCTCTATCCGTGGGAAACGGCGAGTATTTTTTCCCAGGGCGCTTTCCGTGGGAAACGGCAGTATTTTCCCAGGGCATAATCCGTGGGAAATGCCGTGTTATTTTCTTACGGCCTAGTCCGTGGGAAACGGGACATCTTTTCCCTGGGCTAACCCGTGGGAAACAGCGAAATCCTATTCCTGCGGCCCTGTCCGTGGGAAAATGAGCGGGAGCAGTTGGTGCCTCTGTTACCCAAGGCTCAACCCGTGGGAACCACAGCGAGAAGTTTCCCAGGGCTTTAACCATTGGGAAATGCCAAAATTTCCTAGGGATTTTTTGCCCTGGGTAATATGCCCTGGGAAATAGCTTAAATTCTTGTAGTGTTTGAACCACGTCGGAGTGAGACCACGACGATGACCTTCCCTCACGAACTACGATGACGACAACTTTCTAGTCAGACCACGGTTGCCACCTTACCTCATAGCGCACGACGGTTGCATATCCTCTTCGGCGCAAGACAATTGGTTCCCGACGATGACTTACACAGTGACATCGTGTGAACGGGGAGATTGTTCCTCTTTCGTGTTATCTCCTTCTCTTCTCTGCATTTGAATTGAAACGGGTCTGAGACTCTGTTATTGCTTTCACTAGGGTATTGTTTAGCAACTTTATATGATTAATTCTAAGATTTGTTGCTTTGCTTTGCTGAAATGGGTTCAAGACTTTGCATAACCGTCAATGATGATTGCTTTGCCGAAATGGGTCTGAGACTCACACAGTTTTTATGCCCTTCATTAGGGGGGGGGGGGGGGGGGGCATTGAAGCCTTATAGTTATATTATATATAGCTCAAGTTCATGTCTGTTGTTTTTTTAATGATGATTGCATTGTAGATAATACAAGTTTAACTTTGTAATTTGGATTTGTGTTGGGTGCTTGTTTGGTTGTTGAACAATTTGGACTTGGTATGGTAAATTAGATTAAAATTTTACTTATTAATTTTTTTTTATGTAATTATATATATATATATGTGTGTGTGTGTGTGTGTGTGTACGAGTATACCGATTAAAGCTTTAATAGGTATATTTGCATAAAAAACAAGCTTTAATAGGTCTATCGGTTCGACCACCGATCCAATCGATTGATTCGATTGAACCTTGAACCGTTCTTCTTTTCGGTTAAACCAGTTTTTAAAACATTGGTTTCTAGTAGTGTACCTTGGTAGACTCTACTAATATGAATCAATAAAAGTTGAATGTGATGACAGACCTACCTTTGTCTGTATATATATATATATATATATATATATATATATATATATATATATACTGGAATTCTCCGATCAAAAAATGATTACGAAACCTGCAATCATGATTCTATAATCATGGAGGGACATAATATTTTTGTATATATTCTGTAAGACTATGATTTCTTGCCACCACTTTATTAATCGTATAGAATTCAAATCCCTATACATACTTAAATAACTTTCACACGAGTGCAAGTTTTAGGTTTTTTAATTTTAGGTTTTTTAATCGGAATGAGTTAAAAAAAAATTACGTGACATATACTCTATATTGTTTATTCAGATTAAAGTTTTTTTTTTTTACAAAAACATCATAGGACTCAGGTTAACTCGAGAGTAAAGTAATATTTTTTTTATTCAATCTAACACAAAAAATTCTAGCAGGTCTTATTATTTCACTTGAGACCTAATAAATTTATCCTTTGGTTGTGGAATAAAAACAGGTGCAGTAAATAACTCTATCCTATCATTTATGTGTCATGTTAAATAGGACCTTAATGTTATGTTTGTTTTCTGAAAAAATAGAAGGAGAGAAAAAAAGATAGGGAGGAAAAGAGGAGAATAAAGACATAAATGTTTATGTCTGCAGCCTTATATTATATGCGATCAATCACATCCGATCCCAAAAATTTCATCTGTCTGATCGAGGCTGCGTGAGAACATGTGCCTTTTGGTGTTAAAAAGGGGTGAAAACACATGGTATGACGTGGAGAGATATGATTACCTTCTCTGTCCCTTCCTGGCTTCTTTACAAAGCTAGGTTGCGGTCTCAAATGCCTACACTGAATCTCAAAGAGCAATTATTTTGATTGATGATTGATGGTAAATTGGTAATGTGGCTAGATATTTGATTTTGATAAGGTGTTAAAAACTTATGAATTGATGATAAGAGCATCTCCATCGGGAGTGCACTAATGGGTTCCTTAACTTTAAGGAACCGTTCCTTATTGTTTTTGTCATTGGAGGAGGCTGACCTGGCAAGTTGGGTTCCATAATTTTAAGGACCGTTCCTTATATAAGGAACGGTTCCATAGGATTAAAAAAGTCAAAAATAATGACAATCAAAGCACAAACAGAGAACAACCAACACACAAAAACGAGGGAAATAAACTGAATCGGAGAAGAAGAATGATATGGGCAACAAATAATGAAAATTTCAATTATTTTCATAAAACAATCAGAAATTTACAAAACCCCAGCCAAAACAGAAAGATTGAATGGAAGATAACTGTAAACCCTAAACCCATTTACCAAAACAGATGACAAACAGATTGCAAAATGCATAAAATTCAAAACTTCAAATCTAAAAAATGAAAAAATACATAGATCTGATACTGAATGTCACCGGAACTGCCGCGTCGATCCCTGGTCACCGTTTGTCCACCCGCCGTCAAGGCCTTCATCGCGCCGCCGTCTTCATGCTTCTCCCTTTCCCAGATCGCGAATAGCTTGAGAGTTTGTTGTGGGTTGGAGGAAAGGGACGAAGATGAAGGTTTGTTGAGGGAGAAGAGGAAAGGGGCGAAGATCTGTTTGTTATGGGTGTTGAGAAGAGGAAAGGGGCGAAGTGTTGAGAAGAGGAAAGGGGAGAAGGGAGGCGAAGATGAAAGGGTATGTTGAGAAGAAGACGAGGATGGAACGTTGGCAGCAGAAGCATCGAGAGAATCAAATGGAAGAGTGTGGGTTTGGTTGGGAAAATCGAATGGCAGAGTGTGGGTTTGGTTTTTCATGGGCCAGAATTTTTTTTTAATAAAAAAGGACAGATTTTTTTTTATTAAAACACGGGTTCCTTAAGGGTTCCTTAAAAACTTTACCATTGGAGCAAAAAATGAGTAGGTTGCTTAAATATGAGGTGGAGCTGTGGGGACCACTTTTTATTGTTTAATAATCACTAAGGAACCCAAAGTAGGTTCCTTAAAAAAAATGCAATGGAGATGCTCTATTGCATACGTTCAACATTTTAAATGAATTTTATGAACATTAAAATTAAAATAACTGAGGTGGTATTATACATTGCATATCTCACATTCAATCTCATTGTCTCAGTTCAATATATAGAGAGGTTTGGTAGATGCATGCATGAGTTGATGCTATCTTTCGTTGACCTTTTTCTCTCTCGATATATTCATATATCATACCAATTTTTTTAGTCATCTGATTTAAGTACTTGACCAATTTTGGATAGGAGTATATCTAAGTCTTTTCATTAGCCCAAAGGTTTGTGCAATCATGTATCGTTTTGTTATTAATAATAGTTTCCTTTCATATGATAATTCTCATGACTTGCCATACTTGTGTTAATTGACCCATTCTTAATTAACATGTAATTTGCAGGAATAGCAACACCTAACTCAACTCAGATTAATTAGAGTCTAATGTAATTTCAATATATCGAGATTCTCATACCAAAATATGTTTTTTTGTAGAAATAAATAGTCATTTGTTTGGTATATTGATTTTTAAATATTGAGTTTTTTTTTTTTAGTGGATAAATAGGCTTAGCCACCAAACAAAACAAAAAACAAAAAACTAAGAGTCCATCTTAAAGAGGATATCAAACATGACTGCAAGAAAAGCAAGAGAAATAAACTGGGGCACTCGACTAAACAACTGAAGACCCCAAGGCAACAAATGATCCTGATTAGCCAAATGATCCACACAAATATTACCCTCCCTAAATGTATGCTGTCAAAACACTCTCCTAAAGCCGGTCGCTATGATAGAAATGTCTAGAGCAAGGATGGCACAGGGATGAGTGTTGTCACAACCAAACTTCATAAAGTGAACATCACTTTGAGAGTCTGATTCTACAACCAGAATTTGGATTCCCTTATCCCTAGCCAACCACAAACCATGCCATACCTGTAAAGCTCACGATGCATGATTGAATAGAACCCCAACTTGCATGCAAAACCCGTAATGAACTTCTCTGAGCCATCTCGAATCAAGCCACCACAAGAGACTTTCTCAAGCTCAAAAGTTGAAAAATTAATATGGAGTATTAATAATTTACATTATACTAAAATTCTCAAATTTTGTCAAAGATCCCAAATCTCCTGGCCAAACTTAACCAAATAAATTTTCATAGACTCCAACTTCAACTCAGTCAAATTCTAGCGTGCTTAACTCATTACCAACATAATAAGTAATAACAATCCATACGTCAATTAAGATCTACCATTGCATTCTTCATGGCATTTGTAACGGGAGTCCACTTCCCAATTTATTTCCATGTAGCAATCTTTTCCTTCAGCAGTTCAGCTTGGCCCCATAAATTTAACAGATTAAACTTATAAAATAACTCTTATTTGGGGACAAACCATAGCTCTGTTTCTGCATTTTACCCGTATTGCAATAATGCTATACCCCTATTGTTCACACTGTTGTGTCTTAAAGCATTTGAAAATATAAGAACCTGTAATGTCTATATTCACAACCTATTGCTCCATTATTCGATCACAAATCTGAACTGTCCATTTGTTTCCTGTTTTTCTTTTTTCTTTTTTTCTCTCCCGATTTTAATGATATATAAGATTTGTAACACATTGATGCGTCATTGAGAAACCTGCACATAAAGGGAACCTTGATTCAAGTGCGGTCTCGATTTCCCATTCCTCCCCCCCCCTGGTGTGGTGAAAAGCCAATATTCAAATTAAAGAGATTCTTGCACCAAAAAAAAAAAAAAAAGAAGATTCATTCAATTTAGGTTCGAAAGCAAGAATTATTAACTAGCAAGTCATCCTTTAAAAAAAAAAGAAAAACTAGTAAGTCGTATTAATGATTCTTAAACATTGAAAAAGGAACATTATACAGTATTTTCTTTAATTTTTATGTATTTTTAAAATGTGTGTATAATTTTTTTTTGAGAGAATGTTTATTAAAAAAATTGAAATAAATATATATATGATATCAAATACTATATCCAAATTTTAGTTTAATGTTCAAATAAAGGATATTACAAACCCTAAAAAAAAAAAAATAACTCTGTCAAAAAAATTTAAAATTTAACAGATATTACAATTTTCTAAAAAGATACTCTTACAGAAAAAATACAATTTTTCTCCATATAAAAAATTAATTAGTTCCCTAAAAAATCACAATACCCCCAAACTCCCGGAGTTCAGTGTCCCTTACAGGTGGACACATACAAACCACAACTCCAAAGTTTGTTCTATTTTTGTAATAAAACAAAATTGAAATAAAGTCCACCTGTCTATCTCTGCTAAAAAAAAAAAATATATGAAAATTGTTGTAAACTTCGAACCACTGAAGCGTGGGGTTAAAAATCTATATACGCAAAGAAAAAAAATATTTTGACCTGACGGAAGAAGAGAGAGAGAGGAAGAAAGATAGGTTGGAGAGGCAGAAAAAGCTGTGGTGGCGGAGGAGGAGAGGCAGAAGAACCTGAACCCTAACCTCTCTCTCTCTGTCTCTGTCTCAGAATATAATATAATAAATATATAAAATCGGTTGATAAAACGAAAATGAGTGGTGAAATGGTTCCTCCTCCTGGTCCTCTTCCGAGGAGGAACAGTGGCTCTCATAAACGGCCTCCGTCGATGTCCAAGAAATCCGAAAACGGAACCGCCACCGATACTTCCCTTCCCAGCGGGCCTTCCTCTCCTCCCGCCCAACAACAGTACCTTCTCCATTCCTTTCTTCTTCTTCTTCTTCTTCTGTGGAACCTTCTAACTTTTTCGGCTATGTTTTAATGATCTTATCTTCGGATTCGTTTCGCTTTGCTGTATTTTTCCAAGGATATATATCGATCCGTATAAATCGAATCAATCAAGCCGTTTCTAGATTACATATAAAATTTACTCTGATATTATATTTTAAATTTATTTTGGTGCGTGGACAATGTAGTATATGAGATTGAGACTCTCTAATCTAATGTTGTCAATATACTTCATTATTTTGTTTCCCGAATACTTAACTAGGTCGTTTTAATTCATTTTTTACTGTTTGTTTTGAAAACATGCAGTCACTTTTGCCAGGAGTATTGGTTTTATTTTATTTTATTTTGTTTGTTAATTGAATCAAAGCCTTTCGTGATTAGGCATCTTGTTGTATTGTTTTTTTTTTCTTTGCAAATTGTGCTTATTAATGAAATTATTTAGGTCTGATGTGGGAGAAAGGACAGTGAAGAAGCTTAGGTTGTCGAAAGCCCTGACTATAAGTGAGGGGACAACAGTTTCTGAAGCATGTCGACGAATGGCATCTCGGCGTGTTGATTCTGTCTTGCTGACCGATTCAAATGCTTTGCTCTCAGGAATCATGACTGACAAGGTTTGTGTATCATGTGTGCATGTATCCATTCCATTTATGCATTAGGATAAATGACTTAATTAAATGCTTATTCGATAAGTTTTTTTTAAATAAGCTAAAAAAAAATTATTTTCATAACTTTCTCTGATAATCTTGTTGCAATAAGCTAAAATGGGCTTATATAAAGATCATAAACTATTTGTATTAGTTTATTTTCACAAGTTATTCTCTTGAGCTCAAATAAGCTCTGAGTGTGTGCATCTGAAATGTTATAAGCTTGTGTATCTTGTGCTCAGGATGTTGCTACTAGAGTTATAGCTGAGGGTTTAAGACCAGAGCAGACAATGGTGTCAAAAGTAATGACTCGGAATCCTCTATTTGTGACATCAGATACACTAGCCATCGACGCTCTTCAAAAGATGGTCCAAGGTTAGCTTCATTCCTACTGTTAATGTCATTGTTATTATTTGATTTTTAGCAGGTAATTAAAACTAGGATATCATATGTTATCATTATGGAATTTTGGGTATTGCTGTACATGGATGAGACGATGAGTGAGTTCATTTCTATATGCAATTGAAAAGTACCATGATAATTATTTTCTGCTGATTATCCCAATTAGTTTAATACATTTTGTGCTACATTTTTACTACGTCTGTCTCGTCCGCAAGAAGAGATTGGTTGAAATGCTGCAAGATGCACTAGATGCATATGTTTTTGGACATTGATGTCAATATCATGCTTCATCATGATCATGAGATTTCTAACATGGAAGGGCACTGAGGTCTGAACCTTAGGATATGTGGACTGTATAAGAGATCTGTACTTCTATAGGATATGTGGACCATTAAATATAATGTGGTTACTGTACTATTGAAGTATTGAACAAGAATCATGCATGATCAAGGTGTTGTGACAATAATCATGGACAATTATACGACAATAACAACCAAAGCCTTTTCCCATAAGGCGGGGTTTGCACATGGACCAGATGACGCCATTGTGTTCTATCATAAATCATGTCCTTATAAAATCCATCTAGTTTAAAATCCCTTTTAATGGTGTCCTTTATAGTTTTCTTCGTCTCCCTCTACCTCTAACTAGTGGGCTATCCTCTATCTAATCTATTCTTCTTATCGAGGCTTCTATTGGTCTTTTGCTCACATGGCCAAATCACCTAAGGAGAGATTCTACCATCTTGTAGTTAATAGGTGCTACCCATACTTTTTCTCTAATGCATTTGTTCATGCTCCTATTTTGTCCTATATATCCACTCATCTAGTGCAACTCCTTAATCTAATATGCTCTCGTTGGCTCTATACCGCCCAACATTTAGAACCTTAAAGCATCGCGGGTTAATCACAGACAATTTAATGAGATATTATGATTTCCTTATTAGCTTATGTCAGGGCCAATCACAGCCCATGTTTTAGCAGTAAAATTATTTGCACTGTTGTATCAACGAGAAGTAGTTGTTTGGTAATTTAGATGGTTAACAAGTTATGCACTTCTTTAGCATGTTTATCTTCCTTCATACTAAATGGATCCTGGGAAAGAGACTGTTTGCACTGAGGGCATATTTGTTTTCTGATAAATCTATCAAAGAGGTCTGCATATTTTTATGTTATTGAATCATTGATGACTTGAGCTCAATCCAATGATCTTAGGAATACTCCTTTTTCCTTGACAAAGGCATATATCAGGGCCTTAGATTGGGTGATAAGTGATAATGTTAAAACCTTTAACTATTAACTGTTTAAACTTTTCAGTTACATACTTCCATGGATTAAAAGGCAATTAGGTTCATTCTCTGTTTGTCTATTCTTCCCATTCCTCAATTTTCTTGGAACTAAATCCAAGGCTTCAACTTTGTTAGTGATTTTCTTGGTGCATGTCCAGCTTTTGGATGTCTTCATTTACATCAGACTTTACTGGATGTGATGTGCTGTATTGAAAAAAGAAAAAGAAAAAAGAAATTTTCTACTCTTTCAATTGTTTTTCCACTGTTTTATAATATCTGCTATGTTTCCACAAACCACCAAAATGGTGTCTGATTTGCATCTAAAGCTTTACCCAATCTAGTATTTATAGTTAAATTTTGTTTCTTTTGCAGTAGGGCCTTAAAATTTTACTTTTTCTGTTTGTTTAACTAGTTGGTGTCTGATGGAGTAAGAATTGGGTAAATGTTTTTATTAGATTATCTTTCCACTAATCAAGTTATAGGGTCTGTTTGGGTAAACAATTAATTAAGCGCTTATTCGATAAGGTTTTTTCAAATAAGCTAAATATAACTTATTTTCATAAGCTTTTCTGACAAGCTTATTGCAATAAGCTAAAATGAGCTTATATGAAGATCATAATTCATAAACTATTTGCATAAATTTATTTTTATAAGCTATTATCATATGCTCAAATAAGCTCTTCCAAATGCAATTATAGTCTATAAAGTAATCCATTAAGTGGGATATAATTGAAATTTTGTTAAATGATAGGTAAATTCAGGCACCTCCCTGTTGTGGAAAATGGTGAAGTCATTGCCATACTGGATATCACCAAATGTCTTTATGATGCCATATCTGGGATGGAGAAGGCTGCTGAGCAAGGGAGTGCCATTGCTGCTGCAGTTGAAGGGTCAGAACGCCACCGGGGTGTAGTAATGTATCTGGTTGGTTAACAATTATATTTATATACACTTCTCAATGTACTGATCGTATATGAATCTGTGAATTGCATCCACTTGCATGCATATGTCTCTTTACTGTTTATACTATTGCTGCCACTGTTGAATTCAGAGGTTGTATTTTTTTTTTTAAATGAAATCTATCATTTGCCTTGCTTATATGGTGACCAGACTCTACAAACAAAATTTTAAGCTTTATTTGTCTGTGGCTGAAAATTAGAAACAAAGAAATTGGTAGTTGATTAAAAAAGATGGGAGAGGGTTACAAAACGAGTGCTTTGATGTTTGCACTATGGTGCCACTGTTGGATTCAGAAGTTGTAATTTTTCAATGAAATCTATCATTTTTTAATGGTGACCAGACTGTCTCTACAAAAAAATTTTAAGCTTTAATTCGTCTGTTGTGCTTCTCATAGTCCTTGCTTTATCAATATTTAGTAGTGTTGTGTTGGAAATGGCCATATTTCTCTTTCATATTGTAATGTTGCTATTTTCTGTTTCAACTTTATCAGCTCCAAGTGCTTTGATAGAGACATTGAGGGAGCGCATGTTCAAGCCTTCGCTGTCAACTATAATTAGTGAAAATACAAAGTAATTTCCACATCATAGTTTCTTGTGTTTATATGTATTGCCACATGATGCTTATATAATCAGATTTAGTTGTTTTACAAAGTTCTATAGCTTTTTGTTTCTAGGGTCGCTATTGCATCAGCAGCAGATCCTGTCTATGTAGCTGCAAAAAAGATGCGGGAGTTGCGTGTTAATTCAGCTGTTGTTGTGTCACTTTCGGGAACCAAGATCCAGGGGATATTCACGTAAGATTTTTTCCGGAGGCTTTATTCTCTTCTCTTAGAAATCCAGGATATGGAATAACATACATGATTGCATGCTTCTTAGATAAGAACTCTCCTTGAATGATATTGGAATTGGGTTTTGGATTTTTGTTGTTGTTGTATAATATATTGTTCTCTAAATCTTTCATGCAGTTCAAAGGACATCCTTATGCGTGTTGTGGCTCAAAATCTTTCTCCTGAGTTGACTCTAGTGGAAAAGGTTATTTTATTTTATTTGTTTGAAGTAACTTGAGTAAAATGCAGATCACTATGAGATGCCATTTCTTCTGGCTAGTTCTTATTTTTGCTAGGTATTAAAACTGATTTGGTTTTCTTCTTGATTCTTCCTTTCCTCACTTATTTTTTGTTAGGTAATGACTCCAAACCCAGAATGTGCATCGCTGGAGACGACGATTCTTGAAGCACTGCATATGATGCATGATGGGAAGTTCTTACATCTTCCTGTGGTAGACAAGGGTGAGCTTTGCATTCTCAATTTCTTAGGCAGTTTCTTAATCTTGTTGTGCTGACTATTAGTTTCTGCAGATGGATGTGTTGCTGCTTGTGTGGATGTTTTGCAGATAACGCATGCTGCCATTTCCTTGGTAAATTTCGTGTTTGATATACATATAAAATATATAGTAGAGCAAGCAATTTTATTATATATTCTAGAAGATGGAAATGTGGAGGGATCAACTGATCTGCTGTGAGGTGTGTGTAACTTTGTGTATATGGGTTTGTATGTCTGTTTTTGGTCATAGCTGTGTATTATGAAAGGATCAAACATCAGTTTCAGTTCCCTGGAATTTACTTATCAAAACATTTCTCTGAAGTCTGAACTCTCTTTCAATTCGATGGCATTTGCTTAATCATTCATTACCTACAGGGGATATAATTGAATTACTGAAATATCTCAGATGCTGGTTGTGTTTTTATTTGTTTTGTCTTTTTGCGAAATGGTAAATGTACTGTCTACCTCCAACTGTGCTGTCTTGGAGGTGCACGTTCAGGTCAAAGGATTGTATTGTATTGTATTGTATTGTATTGTATTGTATTGTTGCCTTTTAGATTTTGCGATTGTATAATTGGTAGTTTCCATCTTTATTTGGAGAATTTCCATAAATATTCAATCAAAATCTGATTTTTTTTTTATCTCCCTAAATTATCAGAACATTGTATTTTGGTAGTTGTGTAGATTTAATGTTACAGTTCAGTGTCCACCTTACATACCCCCTTCTCACCTCGTAATCATCATGCCTTTATAACTGTTGTGGTGTCCATCTTAAATAATGTTGAAGTCTATTTATCTTTTGTGGTGAGAATCATGCTCATCTTTGTATTAACATTTGATATTGTCATACAGATGCCAATTTCTGATAGATGTACTTTGTAGGTTGATAGTAGTTCTGGAGCTGTTAATGATGTAGCAAATACAATTATGCAAAGATTTTGGGACTCGGCTCTTGCTCTAGAGCCACCAGAAGATTCAGATACTCATAGGTACTCTGACATTTAAACATAAGATTTGTTTTGTTTTTGTTATGTGACTCAGCCTATACGATGTTCGGTTGCAGTGAAGTTTCTGGACTAATGACATCAGATGGGGCAGATACAGCAAAGTCGACATATCAGTCTGTAGGTTATGGAAATTCATTTGCCTTTAAATTTGAGGATCTCAATGGTCGCGTGCATCGACTCAACTGTGGTGAGTAACTATCTTGGGAAAAGCATTACAAGGGCTTAGAGTCTAATATTTTCCCTTTCTTGGATGTTAGTCATAAACATCATGTACATCGATATCTCATCTGCTGTATCCCCTTTGATTCTTATAGGAACTTACAAGTATTTACCTTGCCCTTTTTATAGGTACTGAACATCTAGATGAGCTTGTATCTGCAGTCATGCAGAGAGTTGATGTCAATGATGGAGAACGCCCTGTTATTTTGGTGTGTTTTATGCTAGTTCAAATTTTTCTGCATTTTGGTAGTACTGTATGTATTTATTATCATACTGACTTTTTCCTCTCTTATAGTATGAGGATGATGAACGTGATAAAATTGTTCTTGCAACTGATAATGATCTTGCTGCTGCTGTCAGCTATGCTAGATCTGCAGGAGGGAAGGTGAATATATCTAATTCTACTAGCTTTTTCATTTAATGATGTTGGCTTCTGTGGCATTATTCATTTTGATTTGGCCCATGCATTCTAATATAAAGCATCTATTTGTTTCAGGCTTTAAAGTTGCATCTGGAGTTTGGCGATTCAGCCAAACCAACAAGTCCCCAATCTGGTACAGCGACTAGACAACAGACTAGTGCTTTGTCTTTCCGTTCTGGTATTTTTGCAGGTGCTATTGTTATAACTAGCATTGGAGTGTTGGTTTACTTAAAGCGCTCCAAACAGTGATGTGTTGCCACTTTAATCAGCTTTATTTGCATTTAAATGTGCGTTGCAACAAAGGAAATGTTGGATACTGAAATAGGCATATAATGTGAATGTTCTATAATCTTGAGTCCTTGTCGGGGGATAATTTTCACCGCCATGATCAAGCCTGGAGGGATCAGATAAGATGGCTACTTATATATTCTGCCTTTTTTTTTTTTTTTTTTTTTTATCTCTGATGTAATTGCAATCAGTGATCCCATCTCCTTACAAGCGAGAATATGTATAGATAATCTCGTGTCATACAGTATTCAGATATGTTACGACGGTCTGCATTTTTTGCTTGGGCTCAAGAGTGCCTGCAATGGTGTCCCGAAATGTATGGGCTTCAATTATCGTGGAAGCTATGCAATTTTTGCTGCCACCTTTCCCAGTTCTACTGTGATGTTTACACGGTCTCGTCACGCAGAGGGCTCGTTTGCTGGTTTAAATTCATTTTTACCCTATTAGTGTAACACTAATGAGCTATCATTTTGTTGCTGAATTTCTTGTTATTGTTGTAGTATTATGATCAGCGGGAGATTTATTAAACGCTAAAAACTATTTTTAGATTTTTATAGTTTGTATGGGGACTATTTTAAAATTTAAATATTTATAGTTTGGCGGTCAAATTGATAATATTTATATTTGTAAGGTAAAAGAAAAAATTGGAATTTGGAACTAAATAATTATGGGACCAAATTGAAACTTGACCAAATATAATAAAAAATTTGAAATAATAAAAAAGACCTTAGCCGAAAGAAAAATTAGACAATACAATACTGTAATAATATTAGTATTAATTTGGGCTAAAGAAGGGGCCACCTGTTAAGATAGTACATATATGGAAGCTTGAATATCATACCGAAAGGGAAAAGGGAGCAACAGCAAAAGATGGGGCACATGAATACATATGCATATTAAATGATTATATTTTGTTGCCTTGTATTGTTACCGTTACTTGCTGATAATGGGGCCATATCTGATCCACGAAGCTCATTTTCCCTTATAAACTGCCTGTCTCTCTCTGGCCGTAGTCCTAACACAGAAACGATGGTCGCCTGTGATGACATGCTCAAGGGATCATGTCAGCAACTTCAATTGTCCTCCTTTATCAGAGATGTAAACTACAGGTCCTCTCTCTCTCTCTCTCTCTCTCT
This sequence comes from Echinosophora koreensis, assembly GCA_035048595.1. NCBI lineage: Eukaryota > Viridiplantae > Streptophyta > Magnoliopsida > Fabales > Fabaceae > Echinosophora > Echinosophora koreensis. The sequence continues at coordinate 1,229,866 of JAPCYP010000008.1, forward strand.
CTCTCTCTCCAATGTACTTGCATGTCTGTTCAATGCGAGCTTTCATTTCAAGTGCTCTAAACAAACTATAACCAGCAGATTGTGGATGTTGTCTGTTTGTTTGCGTTCCAATGCAGCTGTGGATCGTGTGGTTATGAGCTGAACTTGAACTCCAGCAACCGCAACACCTTCTTCATTGATTCCAAATATGGCAAGTCCTTAAAGAGAGGTGTCATCTCCTTCTTCTCCGTGGATGAGACAAGGTTCACTCAGCTCCAACAACTTCCTTGGTCATTGTCATGGATACCCTTTTTCAACTCCAACCGCTTATGGGGTTTGTCTTTGTTCCAACGAACAACAAGAAGAACCAAGCTTCTCTGCCGCAAGTGTGGCACCCACCTTGGTTATGCTTACACTTTGCCCTCTCACTCTCAGTCTCACTCCTGGGATGGCATATCTGATTCCAGAATTTATGATATTAAACTCACCACTCTGCAACCTTCCTTCTATGACCATCCAAGTCAGAGGTCACAGGATATGGATATGGGTATGTACGAGAGTGCACCTTCTGATTCTATAATGAAGCCGAGGATTGGTGTCGTATGAATATGAGGTAGTACTGTCTTCTATTTTTTTATCATGTATTCTAATCTTTTTGATACGAGGATGTTTTCTCAATACTTTCTTAGTCTGTTCTTTTGGTGTACTCTATTTAACTTTATTGTCGTATATATCCTATTTATGTGCATTTTTGAACTTGGAAATGGAAACCCCTCATGTTTATTCAAATGTTGCTTTTATGTTTAACTCATTCCCCGTGTTCCGTTATTTGTACCATGAAAACAGAAAATTTCACTCACATGTAGATACGGTGTATTCATTTTCTACTTTACATACATATGTATCAAAAGAATATCGCAATCACAGAAATATTCTCCACGGACAGACTCCTCACACTACATTAGCAATAGTCTTTCATCGTCAATTTGTCTTAAGGTACAAGATTAAAAGAGAAATAATTCTTGAACATCAAAATAAAAACATCATACGGTATCCCTTTGTTTTTTGTTTTTTTTTATGTATTTTTGAAATGTATGTATACAAAAAGATGAGTGGTGTGCAACGTTATAGACAACAACAAATTTAATTTACCCTTATTTCCAAATCATGATTTAAAAAAAAAATTTGTAAACAAGCTTGCGCAAGAATGAACATGGTAGGACTCTAGCTTCAAAGCTATCTGACCTTGCCAGACCAATCCAACTATGAACACAGACACGGTTATGCTTAAAACCAATATAAATACGTATCCATACTCTTACTCAACCCAATTTATGTCCAACTGTTTTAGTTCTGTAAGCCACTTTTGTGTATCTTGAGAAATATAGGATCTGCATGGTGTCTTGATCTCACTATCTACATCAGGTGACACTGTATGATCAATTTTCTTATCCTTGGAAAGGTTGCCCTGTCTGCTTCGTTGTCTCCTCACCTTGAGGGACAGAAGGCGAGAAACCTCATGAAGTCCACCCCACTTTTCCAGTGCACGTGCAATATCAAAGCGTCCTGTGGGAAAATCCATATGCTCTAAGTTCAACATGAAAGTGGGGACAAGTTACAGATTTAGTGGTATTAGTATCTGTTGTGAATCGAACTATGAACTTGTTGAAATAACAAAGACAATTCTTTATGTGCAAGAACAATGAAGACTGAGAATTGCTCAGTCTGGAACAGAAAAGAAAAGATAATAGAAAGAAGAGGGAAGAAGATGAACACAGTGGGTTTATCGTGGTTCAGAGCTGAAACCAGACTCCTACATCCACACTGCAGCCGATAGAGATCCAATCCACTATGCAAAGAATTTCTGTACAAGACTTCCTGATCAGCTATGTGCTATCACACTTGCACTTACACTTTACAATCACGATTTTCTCTAGTGCTCCTATCAGTGGTATTAAGCCACTTATATACAAGACAAAGCTATGACTTCTAAGCTAACTGATTTCCCTATCAAAGTAGTTACAATTAGTTATGACCAACTAACTATCTCAACTGACTGAATACAAGGCAAAACAGAATCATCACATAGCTTTCTAATTCCAGCATATACTATCTAAAGCCAATTGATGATTCATCTAGGTTCAACAAATCTCCACCTTGAATCTTCAAAGCTAATCCATAGATAGATATGCTCCAAGTCTCTTGCTGAGACTTTCACTTCAGGAAGGTTCCAATGTTTACCAAATTTAGACAATGCTCAAATTTGGAAACAGGAACCACTTTGGTCATCATATCTGCAGGGTTGTGTTCAGTTGCAACTTTCTTCACCTCAATCATTCCTTGTGCAATGATGTCTCGAATGAAGTGTAGCCTTATGTCAATGTGCTTTGTCCTCTCATGGAATACTTGATTCTTAGAGAGACAAATAACACTTTGACTATCACACCAAACAGTTGTTGAAACTGTTTTATCCTCCAGTTCTGAAACAAATCCCTTTAACCAGATTGCTTCTTTAATTGCTTCTGTGAGAGCAATATATTCTGATTCTGTAGTTGATAAGGCAACAATCGATTGCAAGTTTGCTTTCCAACTAACTACATTTCCATATAGAGTGAAAATATAGCCTGAGAGTGATCTTCTCTTATCCACATCTCCTGCAAAATCAGCATCAACAAACCCTGCTATGTCACTGTTTCTTGCATCTGTTTTTCCAAAAATAAGACCAAGAGTTTTTGAGCCCTTTAGATATCTGAATATCCATTTTACTGCTAACCAATGCTCCTTCCCTGGATTTCCCATGAACCTGCTGACTATGCTGGCAGCATATGCTAGATCAGGCCTTGAACATACCATAGCATACATTAGGCTTCCAGTTGCATTGGAATAAGGAACAATGCTCATGAACTTCTGATCTTCTTCAGTTTTAGGAGACTGATTTACTGACATCTTGAAGTGTCCAGCTAATGGTGTGGAGACAGCCTTTGCTTCTTGCATATTGAACTTCTTCAACACTTTTTCAACATAGCTTGATTGATGGAGGAAGAGCAGCCTATCAGATCTTCTTCTAACAATTTCCATGCCTAAGATCTTCTTGGCAGCTCCTAGGTTCTTCATCTCAAATTCTGAGTTTAGAAGAGCCTTGAGCTTGTTGATAGCATTCATGTCTGAACTGGTAATTAGCATATCATCTACATATAGTAGAAGATATATGAAGCTTCCTGTTTCTGTTCTTTTAAGATAAACACAGCTATCGAATGAACTTCTTCTGAAGCTGTTTGAGATCATAAAAGAATCAAATCGTTTATACCATTGCCTTGGGGATTGCTTAAGACCATATAGTGATTTCTTAAGCAAGCAGACCATGTGCTCCTTCCCTTTTACCTCATAGCCTTCAGGTTGATGCATATAGATCATTTCATCTAGATTGCCATGCAAGAAAGCAGTCTTCACATCCATTTGTTCAAGTTCCATATCATGAGTTGCTACAAGAGCCAAAATGACTCTTATGCTTGTATGCTTCACTACAGGAGAGAAGATTTCATTGAAGTCTATCCCCTCTCTTTGAGTGAAGCCTTTTGCCATAAGCCTAGCCTTGTATCTGCTCAATTCAACTCCAGGAACTTCTGATTTTCTTTTAAAAATCCACTTGCAGCCTACAATTTTCTGGTTTGCAGGCTTCTCCACTAAGCTCCAAGTGCTGTTTTTCATTAAGGACATGATCTCCTCTTCCATGGCAGCTTTCCACTTTTCCTTGTCAGCACTTGCCATTGCTGCTCTATAGTTGACTGGATCTGTATCTTCAAAATCAGTTTCCACACTCAGAGCATATGCTATAAGGTCTGCATAGCCATATTTCTGAGGTGGTCTGACCTGTCTCCTTTCCCTGTCTCTGACCAGATTATAGGATGAGATTCCTGTGTCAGTTTGTGGACTTGCTTGATCAGTTTCTGCATGACAGTCTTGCTCTACCTCAACAGGTTTCTCCACCTCAATTTGAACTGTATCACTTGTGTTCTGTGTATGATTAGTTGATTCAGGTGTGTCTTTCAGTTTTCCAAGTATGGCTTCTTCTTGAAAAACCACATCTCTACTAATCACAACTTTTCCTCCATTTGGACCTGTCAGCCATACTCTATAGGCTTTGACACCCTCTGGATATAGATTCCCTTCTTAGATCTAGGCTCAAGCTTTCCTTCATTCACATGAATGTATGCATTACATCCAAAAATTCTGAGATGATCATAGCTTGCAGCTCTCCCTTTCCACAATTCCTCTGGTGTTTTGAATCCAATGGCAGCTGAAGGTGACCTGTTTATTAGGTAGCATGCTGTTTGCACTGCCTCTCCCCAGAAACTTTTATTGAGATTTGCAAAGGATAGCATGCATCTAACCCTCTCCAAAATCGTCCTATTCATTCTTTCTGCTAGGCCATTTTGTTGAGGAGTTAGTCTGACTGTTTTGTGTCTAGCTATCCCATTATCTTTGCAGAATTCAGAGAATTCCTCACTCAAATACTCAAGTCCAATGTCTGTCCTTAGTACTTTGATCTGTCTCCCTGTTTGATTCTCAATAAGTGCTTTCCATTGCTTGAAGCATTTGAAAGCTTGATTTTTGTGCTTTAACAAGTAGATCCATACCTTCCTAGACCAATCATCAATGAAGGTGATGAAGTATCTTGCTCCACCTAATGAAGGAACCCTTGCTGGTCCCCAAATATCTGAATGCACATAGTCAACAATAGCCTTGGTGGTGTGTGTGGCTGTGGAGAACTTAACTCTTTTCTGTTTGCCATAGAGACAATGCTCACAGAAATCAAGTTTATCAAAGTCTCCCTCTCCTATTAGGCCCTGCTTGTGTAGTTCCTCTAGTCCTCTTTTACTAACATGTGCAAGTCTACAATGCCATAGTTTTGTGGAGTTTACTTTGGCATCAAAAATTAAACTAGCAGGGCTAATGATTGTTTTACCTTGTAGTCTGTAAAGACCATTTTTCCTGGTTCCTTTCATCATTTGTAGTGAACCTTTGCTGATCTTTAGAGTCCCATTCTCTCCCTTGTAAGTGCATCCAGCTTCATCTAGCATGCCAAGAGAAATCAAGTTCCTCTTGAGTTCAGGAACATGTCTAACTTCTGTAAAGACTTTTATAGAACCATCAATCAGCTTCACTTTAACTGTGCCAATACCAGCCACCTTGCAAGCCATATTGTTACCCATCAAGACCTTTCTAGCATCAATTTTCCTGTAAGAATCAAACCAGTCTAGATTAGGAGTCATATGAAATGAACATCCTGAGTCTAGTATCCACTCATCACAACACAATTCCTCTGTGACAGCCAGCACCTCTGAACTTTCATAGCCATCAGCTACTACAGCAATGTCATCCGAGTCTTTCCACTTTCCATTGTTCTTTCTCTTTCTTTCAGGACACTCTTTTCTGAAATGACCTTCCTTTTGACAGTAATAGCACTTCTTGTTCTTAGACTTGGATCTATGCTTGTTCTTGCCCTTCCTTTCTCTCTTTTCTGGCCTCCCCCTCACATACAGTCCTTCTGCATCAGCACTGTCATCTTTTCCACCATACTCAGTGATCCTTCTTTTCATCTCCCTTGAGATCAAGGTTGCTTTCACTTCTTCTAAAGAAAGTGTGTCTCTCCCAAACATCATAGTGCCAACAAGATTATCAAATGATGATGGAAGAGAGCACAGCAACATAACTGCTTGATCCTCATCATCAATGTTAACATCAACACTTCTGAGATCAAGAACCACTTTGGTGAATGAAGACACATGTTCTTTGATCGAAGCTCCTTCCTCCATTTTTAACTGATAGAGCTTCTTCTTCAGGTACAGCTTGTTGGTGAGTGACTTTGTCATATACAAGCTCTCGAGCTTAAGCCAAACCCCTGCTGCTGTGTTTTCAGTAGCTACCTCGCGAAGAACATCATCTCCAAGGGAAAGGATGATTGTGCTGTGTGCCTTGCTGACCAAGTCTTTCCTTTCCTTCTCTGTGAGTGTCAGAGGGAGTTTGGCCGATCCACCCCCACCCAAAGCATCTTCAAGTCCTTGATGGACAAGAAGAGCTTTCATTTTGATTCTCCAGAGGCTGAAATCATTTTCCCCATTGAATTTCTCAATATCAAACTTGGTTGATCCCATTCTTGATTGGCCCCAAATCGATCTTGCTAGCTCTTGATACCAATTGTTGTGAATCGAACTATGAACTTGTTGAAATAACAAAGACAATTCTTTATGTGCAAGAACAATGAAGACTGAGAATTGCTCAGTCTGGAACAGAAAAGAAAAGATAACAGAAAGAAGAGGGAAGAAGAAGATGAACACAGTGGGTTTATCGTGGTTCAGAGCTGAAACCAGACTCCTACATCCACACTGCAGTCGATAGAGATCCAATCCACTATGCAAAGAATTTCTGTACAAGACTTCCTGATCAGCTATGTGCTATCGCACTTGCACTTACACTTTACAATCACGATTTTCTCTAGTGCTCCTATCAGTGGTATTAAGCCACTTATATACAAGACAAAGCTATGACTTCTAAGCTAACTGATTTCCCTATCAAAGTAGTTACAATTAGTTATGACCAACTAACTATCTCAACTGACTGAATACAAGGCAAAACAGAATCATCACATAGCTTTCTAATTCCAGCATATACTATCTAAAGCCAATTGATGATTCATCTAGGTTCAACAGTATCATAACTATGGTGTTACATTTTTCTTCATTATATTCAAAAGTGAGCAAAGCTATGGTTTGTTGGAAGCAATAAAACCAAAGCTGGGAAGGGAAATATCTCAACCTACCTGCACGCTCGAATGACTTTCTACTGGGCATAAACAAAGGGTCCATCCCCCAGCTCCTTTGAAAGCGGCTTATCTGCATGAAGAAATGAATTATATTCTGATTGAAGATGTAAACAATGTTATGTATATGTTATGGATATTCTTTATCATGAAATAATCTTGCATAGATGCAAAACATTATCCTTCATCCTGTTATTGTCATTTAACTTTAGCAGCTTAGCCTGTCATGCTGGTAATTAGATTGGAACTTTTGCAGCACACCTCATCCTGCAAATTTTCAAGATTGTCCCAGTAACCCTTTGGTTTGCGGTGTTTGTAAGCTAAAGAGAGGTTCATTATTGTTGCAATCTTTCTAAATCCACCCATACGAGTTATAGCCTTCTCAATATCCACTCTTCCACGCAAACGAAGTTGCTTCCTCATTGGCATAAATCCTTCCTGTCCACATTCAGCGATGAATTTCAGGAGTTCAGATTTTAGGACTTCAATATCCCTCTGTAATCCTGGAACTCTTGGCCTTTGTCGAGATGAGCTTTGATCATTGCAACTAGAGAAGTCATCAGATGATCTATAGCCATCATGATCTCCAAAGCCAGATGAAACAATTTGTTGCCCTGAATTCGTATTCTGCTGACAAACTTCCAAAGAATGTGATGCATTCCTGTTCTCAACATAGTCTCTTATAGCACACAGGTTTGATGGGAGATCTTCATAAATGACCTGAAGTATAATTATTCAATGAACTTATATTTATAACATTTCAGGAATTCAGATAATGAGCATACATATATATATATATATATATATGGTAAGAAGTATAGAGTTTTTTTAGTTGTTCTGTGTGTGCAACAAACAAGTGGATCGATTTAGGTTCAAAAGATTGTATCCAAGAAAAAAAGGGACATGCATAAAACAATCTATCTTGCTTCCACTTATATTGGCCGAACATGCAAAGTAATTGTTTATTTTAGATAACTAAGCTTCTTTCTAGTTTCTATCAGATTGTTGTTAGGTGGACAACAATGAGCAGAAGGGTGTTAAACTCTTAGAAATAATAAAGGTCAACATTAAAATTTAAAAGCAATATGAAGTTGATATATATAAACCAAATCAATTAATCGACAAACCTCTTCCATGATAGCTTCAGAAAGGAAAGTATCTTTGCGCATTTTTGACTCCACGGAGTACTTTAGCAGTGTGTGATGATTTCCTAGTTGCTCAAAAATCCATTTTCCCTGGAACGAGTCAAAGTCCCCTTCAACCTGTTCAAAACTGATCTCCTGTTCAAGATATTCACACAAGTCTAACACAACACGAGCGTGAAGCACCATATAAAGTAGCCCCTTACACCCTTCCTGCATATTGATTTAGCCAGGAAATTACATCAATCACATTATTTATAGATAAAACTGTATCACAAGTCCATATTGTTTGTGCTAAGCGGAGATACATTTTTATTTTTATTTTGCTTTTTTTATTTCCCACGACATCCCTCCACTAATAGGTGAGGAACTAATCTCACATGATACGGTCATACACTTATGCAAGGACCCCTTCTAACTGTTTTTTTATCATATACATGAATCCCAAAATCGAACCCAGGATGACTCCATGCTTAAGAGACCCAAGCCCTTTTCACTTAAACCAACACATGGTGACACTACTGTCTACTTCTGTATGTTACTGACAGTGGATGGGGATGGTAAAACAATGGCTGGTAAGTGTAATACAGTGACCAGCAAAAAATTAGGCTATAAACAGCTATGATTATCTCATTTTAGGCTCCACTTCATTACCATTGTAACATACCTGAAGAATGCGGACTTTATTGTTATCTCGTAATAAAATCTTGCTGATTGCTAAATTTGGAACTATCCTGCAATAAATGATTTCTAGTGAAGTCAAGTCAGGAAAATGAAACATCAGATCTAGGAATCTTTCACAGCATGCTTTTCAACCTATCTAGTATAAAGAAGAAACACACATTCCTTACTCGGGAAGAGTCTCATAGGAAGACAAAACATTCCATACTTCACGAACAGGAGCTTTAACTGTTATGCTTGCAACAACACAGCGATGAACGCCTCCATTTTCCTTCACATGAAAATCATTTTATTAGTAAATTTAACTACAAAGATAGCTCACTCTTAGAATTAAGGCTACCTCATAACAATTTAGCACAAATAAGTTACCAAAAGTCCATCAAATCTGCGGAGATGAACTTCATCCACCACACAAGGCCTGTCAAGTCTACAAACTTTTCCAAATACACCCCAATTGCTGTTCACCTCACTGGAAGGTGTGGGCAAGGGACCAGAAATTGAGCTGGCCAGAACTTCTTTGTTCTCACCAGGTGGCAATTTATCACTTTCACACAAAGCACCATCTATCTTTTTGACAGATGAATCATTAATAGCCACGGAAGTTTCGTGCAAGTGATTTTCTGGCAGTGAAAGTTTCTTATTTCCCAAAATATTCCTTTCAACTCTATGTGCCAAGGCTCGGAGGTTCACAGGAAGATCTGACCTAATAATCCTTTCCAAGAAAATAGCTGGGAAATTGAATCTCGGTATCACATTTACTTCATAAGATAAGTTTGTAGTTGATGACCTGCAAGAACAGAATTGAAGGATAAACTACAGAAATAAAACAAAAATGTCAAACGAACCTGTAAAAACCCCACTCGAACTAAGATACTAAACAAATAAGGATAGCAAAGCTTCATTGTCTTACCAGGAGCATTAAGACATCTGGGGGTATTATTACATATCTTAAGTTAGAGTTCTTTTTTAATCCCTCTCAGTCTCATATAATTGCATTCTGGCCTGTACAAAGGTAGAACTTACTCAAAAGTTCAAAACATGGATGCCCTCAAAGGAAGTCTCACAAATTCTAACTTATTATGGTATTGAACATAAAGATATCCATCCAGATAAAGGCTAAAAAATGAAAAACCTCTACAGTCACCAGAATACATCCATAATTCCAGATTTTGAGTGTGCTGGAGTTTACATTTGCGTGAAATACTACACACATAAACAACACATGCCTGTTTGGATTGAGACAACCTTAGAGTGTCCAATGAATTCAGAATATAGCTTCCTTATGTTATGCAAGGCTGTTTAATAAGTATTGGCTTTCAGAGGTATAGATTCTACCTTGTTCCAGATTTTACAGACCATTTGCCCTCAAACTTCTTAAAGTCACCATCAACCATGGAAAAGTGAAGTTCTCGATCCCATACCTGAAGCATTAACAACGATTTGTAGTATTAGAAAATAGAATGTTCTGTCTCCCTCTGTCAATCTCTCTCTCTTGTAGAATATTCTATTGTCTGACTACCCTATCAAATATGCAATGCATGGCCATTGTGAATTGGAAACTATTATTGAGAATGTTTTTTCCAGTGATAAAGTTTCAAATATCCTTCCAATCAAGCAAGGCCAGTCAGTGGCTTGGGTGACCATTTTTCTCAGTTATAAATAGAATACACTACTAATATGCTGTAACTGAATCATAGAAGCAAAATGATAAAAAGTGTTTAGGGATGCTTACAGAATGGATGAGTTCTTGAAGATCCAAGACAACACGAGCTTCTATGTGCCAATACATCGACCTTTGAAATCCCCTTTGCTCTAACCATACCCGCCCGGGATATGGGCAAGGAATTCTCCCACTAACAACAAAACAATGATCATATATAATCCGGGTCACTCTAATTGTCCATATATAAAAATTGTACCATATATAAAATCATTCACCCTTCACCTAACAAATGAAACATTATTGTTATTTGTTACAAGTTACAACACTGGGAGTTTTAAAGGAGTGAGTTTTGAAGGAGATGAGATTAAGTGACATGATTAGTAATGAAGTGATTTAGATAAAATGTAGTCAAAAAGTAAAAGTATAATGTGGGAAATCAGACTCTATCATAATAGTAATTAAGTGGATTGAATTATAAAGAGTATGAAGTGGTTTACACTTCACTCAATCCCAGCCCCAGATTTGAGGTTATGAAAATTTGATTATTTGAGTGGTATGGAGTGTGATTTGCCTTCTCGTTCTTAACTATTTCACTGCATTACTTGAGTAACAGGTTAAGGTCTTTTTTAACACTCGTCTACCCTAAAGAAAGTTAAAGTGCAGCATTGATTGCATTACCTCCAGACAAGATTAGGAATAAAATCAGCGAGATGCTCATAGTCAGTGAGAGCTTTCCAAACGGATTCAATGTCAGCATTGATAGCAATGGCGGCCTTAACTCTTCGTTCTCTCCAGGAAACCACTTGGACCTCACACTGCACCTCGTCTTCTTCTACATTGTCAATATTGCCAGAGTGGCTTCTGGGTCTGCAGTGTGCTGTTGAGGAAAGCGCGGTAATTCCCTTGTAGTGAGGAGAGTGGGTTCTTCCAAAGAAGAGGGTCAGAGATAGAAATGGTGGTGGTTTGGAATATAGGAAGTGAAGAGAAAAAGGGTGAGGTCCAAGGTTGGTGGTTGAAGTGATCATGAGTGAGTGTTATGGAGAAGAAGGAAGAGGTTGTTGTTTACTTGTTTCTCTCGTATCGTATGGTAGCCACCAGTTATTGTTCTTGTCGTTTTCTGCATTCTGTCCTCTGTTTGCTTATGAACTCGTGGTTCCAACTGCATACACGTTGGTAGGGAAGTTCTAGCGTGAGCAACTGCTACATGTCTCTCACCGTGCATGACTTTTAATCACCATTAGATCAAGTAGTCTCACCAGATGCTATCATGTACTAGCTACACTAGATTTTTTTTTCCTTTTTGCATTTCTCTGTTCGTGGTCACCATCTGGTCGACTCTGCTCGTGGTTACCCTCTCGTCAGCACTGCTCTCGGCACCCCATCAGAATCAAAATCTGATTTTTCCTTCAAATTCCAAAGATCCTCATCATCTACAATGACAAACCCTAAGGAAGGAAATGAAATGAACAGAGACTTGCATAGCAACGATGTCCTATTGGTGTGGACCAATTTGCGAGAAACACCCTTGGTCCCTTCAAAAACAGCATGCTTGTGAGCGCAGAGCACTCACGTTGGTAATGGTATGGCTAGTTTGGCCATTTCATTTTATCCACAAATGAATGTTGTGACACTGGAAAATGCAAACCTGCTTCTCTTTCTACAAAATATTTTAGCCATTAAATGTTTGAAAATTGAGTGCAACATGGTTGTCTGTGGATTTGGATGCATTCCTTCTGTTCTCTCATTTTTTTTCTCTCGTGTTAAGGGCTGTCGCTAAGGATCAAGAAAAGTTTACACGGAGAATTAGTGTATTTAACATTTGAAAGAGTGGTTTTTCAATAAAAATTTGTTTTTCTTAATCCCTTAAAGAGTGTCATAAAGAGACTCGTTAGCATGACCCCAAAGACATAAAATCAAATGACAAACTTGCTTTTGTTTGTGTGGTCCATTCAAATATGGTTACATGTCTTTCTCTCTCATAACATAAGAGTCAAACATGAGAGAATAAAAGAAGATGATCCAAATTCGTTGTATGTACAACATTTCTTCTTTCATTTTGTAGCTAATTATTAAGTAATATTAGGCATATTTTAATATTTTTAGAGAATAAAATATTCTTATATTTGATACAAGAAATAAAAAAATTATTTACATACGTAAGAGATATTCGATGATAAAATTAATGAATGGAAGTTAAAAAATTCCATTCTCATGTATGAGATTAAAAAAAAATATATCGGAAATGAGATTTTCAATAATATAAATTGATCTGATAATGAAATATTCCATGAACATTCCCAGCGTGTTTTGGGTTTGGCCCTACATTATATATATATATATATATATATATATATATATATATATTATTTATTTTGAGTTTCTAATTTGATATTTCCATATTTATTCAATACAAAATTTGTCATACCTTTTTTTGATAATATTTTAACACTTTAATTTGTTTAAGTGGTCAGAACATGAGACATTATGTAAAATATTGGAGTTTGATTAACGAAATTGTTCTTGCACCCTTAAAGATGAAATAAAATATTTCTAACACTTTTATGTAATGAGTTTTTTTTCGGTAAACCTGAGTATCCTCCGACCAGGAGCCAGACTAATCTCTCGAGGTACTGAGATCCATTTAAGGGATTGACCTCTTCCAACATATGTTTTTCCGTACACATCAGTCAGGAATCGAACCCTTGACCACATGCTTAAGGGACCCGATTATCTACTAACCGTGTCAAACCATGTTGGTGAGTTTAATTTGTATGCAAGGACAGTAATCAACTTTTTCTTTTATCATTATAGTTAATTTTGCTAAGAGTAAATTCAATTTTGATCAAGTAAAATTAATAGTGTCCTTTTGATAAATTTATATGTATATTGTTTCCTATTTTATATCATTGAAAAAAATTATTCTTTTAAACTCACATTTAAAAAATTAATTTTTTTCAACTAATTATTTCAAAATCAACCTTTTCATCAGCGCGTACATTTTTAAAAGTCAATTTAACTAAAATCTGAATCAAACGGGCCTTAGTATTTATAGAAGCTAATAGTAATAAGTAGTCTCAATGTACAGCATGTTGGGATACGGCAATGAAATTTATTTGGAAAAGTGTAACTAATAACAAGTTGCGTGCAGATTACAAGTGATTTCCCTCCCTCTATGAATTAGGAAGACCCCACCACACAGATACGAGGAACAAGAATATACAACCTCCCAATGTACCCCAAGTTGTACTCCAAAATTGACGAGGTTGTACATCAAAGAGTTCGATGTGAATATTCATGCCAAACAATCCTACCACCACAATACCCGCATTAAGCATCATGCTTAGTGTGTCGAATATTACTGCTACCTGTAGAAGCTGATTTCGCTTATCATCCAACATTATGTTTATGTAGTCTTCTGTGTCATCCACGTACTCACTCATCTAATTAATTAACCATCAACCATGTGCCATATACATATATATATTCATATCAGGAAACACTTCATGAAGAGTTCATAATTAAGGATATAATAACTTGTAAGAGTTGAAAAGAAACTTACACTGGACAATTTTTGCAAGATTCCATTTATCTGTGCAAAATAAGCTTCTAGAAGCATCTCCAATTCTTCAACGTCAAGCTTAAAACCAGAGGTACTGAATGACTTTTCCGAATTTGATTCATATCTACAGGCAAATTAACCAAGAATTCTGAGCGTCACACATGTAATTGCTAAGCAGAGTCACGTTGCATATATTTGATTAAATTATATTTGGTATAAAATATGTATATATATATATATATATACATATATATATATATACATATATTGTGAATTGTGAATAATTTACACCGTTGGTCATCTTCAAATTCTGCATTGTACCCTTCTTTTAATGATGCCGGATCCTTTAAGCGAGCATCAAGCTTTTGTGTCAAGTACATTTCAGCCATGTCATTATCATCGTCCAACAAATGTTCCACTTGGTTTCTTACCTGTAAAATCCAAAGCCAGGATTAGTATTATTCCAATATCTTATTATTGTTGTTATTTTTAGGGGAATCAAGAAGAAAACAGGGCCAAGAAACCAAGAGCACTTGCTCACAAGAGGGTATAAACTCTAAAATCCACAACCATCAACATTTGCAGAAAGTGGCCAGATTCTGTAAGGTTGAACTTCAACACATGGTTATATCTACAGTATGTTGGTATCTGTTGGGAAAAAGCCAGAGATAACAATATCTAGTCAAGCAAATATGTTGTAAAGCCGCCTTAATTGCGGTTCGTCCCTAGCCACCTTAATTGCGGCGAGTTCGGGTTGCTTCATTGCAACCTCCAACACCTTCATTGTGGTGAGTTTGAGGGGTGTGTCCCACATCGCCTAGAGATATTACCAAAGTAGTACTTATAAATCTTGGGCAGTCCTCACCTTACAAGCTAGTTTTTGGGGTTGAGTTAGGTCCAAACCAAAATTCTAAGAAAATATTTTTCCCTTTCACCTATACAAATAAATAGGCATAACAAAAATCAAGGGCCAAATATGATTAAGTTGAACTCTACAAATTATACACTTTGAAAAGCCCTCATGGATGATATGTTATACAGCAAAGACTTGTATGATCCTATTGAGGGGGACACTGCTCGACCCAAGGATAAAAATGAAAGTAAATGGAAGAAGAATATTTTTGTTGTGCCTATTTATTTGCACAGGTGAAAGGGAAAAAATATTTGCTTGATTAGAAATTGTTATCTCTGGCTTTTTCCCAGCAAAGTGGTATCAAGAGGTTAGGTTGTTCTGATCTGTGTATTTAAATGGAAGAAAATCAAGAGCCAAATATGATTAAGTTAATCTCTACAAATTATACACTTTGGAAGACCCTCATGGAAGATATGTTATACAGCAAAGACTTGTGTGATCCTATTGAGTAGGACACTGCTCGACCCAAGGATAAAAATGAAAGTGAATGAAAGAAGAATATTTTTGTTGTGCCTATTTATTTGCATAGGTGAAAGGGAAAAATATTTGCTTGATTAGAGATTGTTATCTCTGGCAGTATCCATGTAAGAGGAATTAACCACCGTACCCCAGGGGAGAATGAAACACAATTAGGGTCCAGAACTGGTGTTTTTGACAACATTAATCTCACTATTAAGCAATCATTTTTTTATTGTAATGTTTGGTGGCCTGTAAAAGACCATTCCTTGTATGTTTTGGAATCAAGAAGTAAAAACAGAATTTAATTCTTAGAATATTCACTAAAGTTGTATGTGTGTTTCTTTGGTTCTTTTTATTTTGTCCTACAAACCACACAGAAACTAGACTGTGACTAGATAACCAATTGAGTAAAAACTGATGAATTCTAAAGGTTGAAAGGTCAGTACAGTGAAATGATCCAGGGTATTCACATGGCTGGCATAGCAACAGCCTTACCAGTCTACATACATTGTACATATTAAATAATACTATTTCTCTTGCTCTAGGAGCACCTAAGAATCTCTCAAAAGGAATAGCCAGGTTTGGCAGCTTAGTGTTTGGGCCTTTCATCACCACCATACCACTCCAAATCTCATTAATTAGTTCACAACTTTCACAACTTCTTGAAAATGGTATAGAAAGTTGGTAATCCCAAATCTAATATATATGCAAGTGTGCTAGATTAATACACACAAAACGGAACATTTGAATAACATGGCAAAGTCTCATGCATAATTAAATTATATGATGGAAATCACAGTATCACTTTCAACTTTATATATCTGCTTTCAATCATCCAATTCTGCATTGGCAAGGGATATAATAGACTGTTTTTTCATGAACACTAAAAGTAAGCTATATTTTCTTTTGGCAATATTACTGATCAGACTTTCAAATAAGTGCTGACTATATATCGCTTATAAAAAAAAAGTGCTGACTATATATCAAAGATGATGACAGAGTAGTTATTTTCCTGAAATTTTACATGTAAGATTCATAATTTTTCATATATATATATATATATATATATATATATGGGGACAGGAGTTTGACAGTGAATATTTATTTACCTTCTGCACACGACCAGAAAGTGCAACCAAACGACTCTTGATCTGTCATACGTGTTCAAGATTGAGTGTGCTAATATGAGAGGTCAATTCATCCAAAGCTGGGTAAGCCTCATCCTCCAATGTTTGAGTCTGACATAGAGCTTATAAGCATATAGAATTCACTAGGATGAGATCGATCTGGGTTTATTAAATAAGTAGAAGAGAAAGCATAACTGAGGCTTTTTTACATAACTGGTATAATTTGCCACTGTAATTACGTGAATGGTGTAGATTTTAAAATAATTATAGACCTGGGGTAAGTCGCAAGAGTGAGTTAGGAAATCAATATAAAAGTCGTAAACACTATCCACGAATTACTTTTATATTCGGAAAATTAAAAAAAAGTAAGGGAGTCGTATACAAAACTTACGACTTAAATTTTTTATTATAATTTTTTTGCTAATCGTGACTAACATTCCCGACTTTCAATTTTATTTTATTTTTAAAATTTCCATGTTAGTCGTATGTAAAACATACGACTTATTTATTATTATTATTTTTTTAAAAAAATGGCCAAGTCGTATGCCATATATACGACTCAAGTGAATAAAAATAAAGAAGTCATGATCCATGATACGACTTGGCCATTTTTTATTAAATTTTTTTTTACTAAAGTCGTGATCCATGGATACGACTTATTTTAAATTAAAATAAAATAACGAAGTCGTGATTCATGGATACGACTTGCTAGACAATTTTTTTAAAAAAATATTAAAATAATAAAGTCGTATTTACTAGAAACGATTTGTAATAAAAAATAATAAATATCATAAGTCGTATGTGATGTATACGACTCCTTATATTTTACAAATATAAAAATGAGTCGTAAGTGGAGGATGCGACTTTATATTTAGTTTCGTATTTGTGAGTTACGACTTACCCTAGTAATATAAATATTTTAAAAACCACATTATATACGTAATTGTCGAGTCAAACTACACTACTCGCGTAAAAAAGCCCATAACTAATAAGATGAGAAGTTGAGAACTTCAAAAAAAATCCCTGGAACAAAAACTTTAAGTTTAATTTAAAAAAAGTACATATATAATGGAAATTTTGCAAGATTAATTGCCCCCACTACCAGATATACAATTAAAATTCAAATTAAATAATGTAATTATTACGCTAAGCAAGAGATTTACCACATATTAATCATACCTCCGGTCCTTAATATAAGAAACAAATTGGTACTTTTTCTTGGTCCAAAATATAATAAACATGCATCAATTTTCACACATATTAAATGTTAATTTCTAATATTACCCTCATTTATAATAGGATTTATATTTACGAGATATATCAACTTTCCATACAAGTGAGTTTGTTCATTAGTTAGAAGGGGTATTTTTGGAAATTTATATGAATATTAATTACAATTAGCTCATTTCAATATATTGTCTTGATCTGTGTATTTTAGGGTTTTGTTTCTTATATTAAGGACCGGAGGGTAGTACTAACCTAAATCACCCGGATACTTTATCATGGATAGTATTACTCAAAATCTATTTGACTCAGATTACACAATTGATTCCCGAGAGTTTCAAGACTGTGGTAGCAATTTTCCCAACTGCAGACATTTTGTTGCTTTTTCCGACAGAAAATCAAATCTAGCAACTGGACCTTATAATTTTGTAGAGACACCCTTAACATCAATTTTACTAAGTGGTCATCAAAATTTTACCACATTTATTTTAATAATTTAGTATTTATAAACAATTTATTTGAAATATTACAATTAATTATTTAAATGATAATAATTCTTTTCAATTTTTTTTTATAATTAGTTCTTTTACACCCTAACACATGGGCACTAATAAAACCACAAGTCTTATGTGTTAAAGCTACCACTTCCAGTTGGTTCTAACTGATAATTAGTTCTTCCTGAATGTGTTATCATCGATATCACATGCATTTTACATACATGACAATGTTAAAGTCTTTATTCATTGAAGATAGAGTAAATGCGCGCAGTTCGGTAAATAAACAAAATAATTACGTACATACCTCAGATTCAAGGCACCTGCAAGCAGATTCAAGACATGCCTCAAGTGCTCTGAACTCAAATGGTATCTTCTTAGGACGGGGTACATCCTCTGCATTCCTAGGGTTACCCCATTTGATTTCAATGTTTGATGTGTCTGGAAAGCCATCAGAGTCCTTAGATACTCTCACGCCCGAATTATTGCGACTGTGCATTGAAGATGGTCCCTCCATCGTAGGGCTTACTTCATAATATGTATCCATGTCATCGCTCATCTGCGGAATGAAGCTTAGAGTAATTAAAATGAATACTTAATGGTAACCTAGCTAGTGCACTAAGAAAATAGTCAGCTGCGTGATTTGTAAAAGCATGCGAGAGAATGTGGCGTTCGGATCCTCTCTAGAAGTGCCGTAATTTTTTTATACTACTAATATGTACCGCATGCAATAAAGGTCACTATACGTTGTAGCTATGAACCAAAAAATTGGATTCTTATACCAAAGAGAATCCAAATTTGAGGTGTACTCAATTCAAAGAGAATAATCAGCACATCATTTACATGCAAATATATATCTTGTATCGCCATTCAATCAATTTCAGGTGCATTTGATTTCGATCCACGATTTCATGCATATTTTTTGATCAGGAAGAAAGCAAGAAAAACAACAAACAGAAAAGACTATCCTCTAAGTCTAACTACACCAGCTGCACCAGCAAACAGAACACAGGACAGCTGAGCAGGACAATGCTGCCAAACCAGAAAATCATGCTATAGAGGCACCTTGCTTGGCTAACCAATCAGCACATTCATTCCCTTCCCTTAGAGTGTGTTGCAGGGTCACATTCCGATCTCTATTAGTAAGGCATCTAATATGATTTACCAAAGGGGCATGAGGATGAAAAGAGGAGACTCCATCCTTTATCATCTGTAAAGCAGAAATTGAATCTGATTCCAAAATAACAGCAACATACCCTCTTTGCCAGGCTGTTTCATGCATGATATATATAATTTAAAATGCATATAAAAAAAATTTAAAAAAGAAAAAACGTGAAAGACGGAGAAGTGTCTTTAAATTTGATGTCGTCACAACGTTTTATTAATTCCCATTTCCCATAAGTGCTATTTATGAAGCATCAAAGACATTAATTACGTACCCGGTGGGGCGTTTCATTTGAGTAAGAAGGAAGACGGGACTGAAGATCTTGAAGAAACTGAAGGAACAAAGGGTCAGAGGAATTGATCATGAGGACTTCGGTGGCAGTGATGATGGCTTTGATATGTTCCAAGTTGATAACAATGGCTCTGTCTCGTCCTAGGATGGAAGATGGTTGAGACAACATTGGATCGAGGACCCTAAGGTCACGCGCTGGCAAACCCGTTCGTCTCATGATGTAATGCTTCCCAACTTCCTCAAGCCGTGACTGCCCCGTCTCTGAAACCAACATCCATTCTTTCATTCTGGTACCCTTCCGTCGTGCCTGCGCTTGACCGCTTGCCTGCGCCATCGCCACCTTCTTCTATCATGCATGCGCCTCAACCTAACCTATACCATGATCATATATTCAAACCCAATATCTCTATATCTTATATATCTTCCTTAAAACTCCTAGGACTCGTTTGGTGGTCAGGATATGATAGGGACAGATATGATAAGAGAGCAGGACATGAGTATGATAGGATATGAGCATGATAAGCTGTTATCCTATTCGACGTTTAGTGTCCACCAGATAACCAATTGGATGACATTGCAATTTTAGTAAGAATTTTAAAATTTTCGTTTTTGTTATGAATGTTTTCATATTTTATTAGATTTAAGTTTTTTTATAATTTTTATTTTTTAAGTTTATATAAAAAGACAAAATTGTCCTTGTGATAAAATTACATATAATATTTTAAAATTTAGAAAATTGTTTAACTTAAATTAATTTTTTTTATAATTTTAAATATTCATTTTTTACTTTACATATAGTTGAATAATTAGAATATTGTTATTATTTTTAGTTTTTTACAATAATATACATTAATAAAATTAGCCTTGTGACAAAAAAAAAATTTTAATTATTAATATTTTAAATATTTTATGTTTTATTACAACTTACCATACAACAACTTTTATCTATTAGTTAATTAATTTTATCTTTTTTCCTTTTTTTTTTTTTTTTTTTTTGGGTCTTGCCCTATTTATTTCTGTTTTGATGATAAGCTTCCCCTGCTACATGGGGTGGACCGTGGCCCAGAAGCCCATTTTTAATCTCCCAATGCAACTACAAGCCCTAAACCAGGTCCAGGAGAAATTATTATTGCATAATTTGAAAGAAGTTTAAATTTTTTTTTTGGGTAACTGAAAGAAAAAACTAAAAGGAAGGATAAATTACATGCGGATATGGAGGGTGGATTCTAGGGTGAGATACTTAAATAGGTGTGCCTCACCGATGAATTAGTATTTTGTGTCGTTAGATATAATGATTAATTAATCAACAGTAGATCTTGTAGTCCAAAAAAAGAACATGACCGGTTAATGATAAGCCTTGTTTATCAACTACTGACGTATTTCTTCTCTCACAACATCCGCTCCATCATGTACGAAATTATATTATAAATTTTTATATAGAGTGGTCTTGTCCTACGAGTTTTATTTTTTCCTTTTGCTTGCTACTCTAGAATCGTATTTGTATGAAAAACACTCGTGCGATGATTGCTTCTCCTTCCTGTCCACTTTGCTTATTATGCTCTCACTAAGTTTTTATGACTAACCTCGTTTCCTTTCCTTTTTCCCAGATTCACAGGAAGCAGGGCAGATTGTTTGGGGTTGCAGATCTACCCAGGAGTTCTCTTGTTTTTAGCAGGCCTTTATTTTGAGTGGTGACATATGTCGTCAACTTCTGTATGATGCAGCCATAGGGATAAGAATTCCTTGTTTGTTGGGTTATATATGGTTTGATAGAATTGATATGTTAAATTATATGATTGCTCTTCTTTTGAGTTTCATGAAAACTTTGTACTTGTGAATGATAAAAACTCTGGTTGATGAACTCTGATGATATGCATATATAATGTTGACAGGTGTTTATCATTTGATATATTGAAATTATAGAGGAGACTCTACCGGATTTTTTGGTAGTAATTTTAGTAAGGTGTATGAGATTCTAGTGTGATTCTGTCTAAAGGCTTGCCAGGCTAAAGGGCAGATGAGTTAGTGCTATCTTGTGCACTGGTCGTCATGACCTAAAAGTGGGTCATGACATTATGTTTAGATGTGTTTGCTCAAAATTGATTTTTTTTTATAAGCAAAAATTGTATTAATTAATGAGAGCACTAGTAGTGCTCAAACCCATATACAAAGGAAATTTATTTACAAGCTCAAAATCGATTTTACGATAATCTATTTCATTTGAGTTATGTAAAAAAAAATCAATTTTACATAGTAAATCACAAAAAAAAGGTATGAAAATATTTGTATAATTTAATAATATTTGTTTGATAGTTAGTCAGATATGAGATATGAAGAATGTTATTGGTTTCAAGATATTCTATCAACTTTTTAAACAAGCTTCGAGCTTCTATAATTTCTCTTAAAACAATTTGTTTCTCATAACAACAATTATTTTTCAATTTAATCAATTTACCTAAACATGCAACTTATACTGAGAGACATGTTTTATCATAAAAAATAAATGTTTGGGTAGGATTTAATCTTACCCAAATACCCTCGATTAGTGTGCGACTTATCACATCTGATGTATTGAAATTGACATTTCCTACAAATATCGTGGATTTAAATCCATGACATCATGTAGGTCTCTCAAATGAAAAGGATGAGTTTTTAGCCACCACGTTCTAAGTAATGATTTTAGGGCATTGCTACGGAACCCATGAAATTCAAAGGGTTTTGGAACCCTACATTTGTGGACCAATGGTTATACGATTACTATTATTATAGTTGCATGTCTTTTGGTTCATTTTATAGATGATAAATTTCTTTTATTACAGAAAAGTATACTAATTAAAATTTTTTATTAGTAAACCCTTTATCCAAGACTTATAAGCACAGACTTAATGATGGCTCGTCACAGGCTTGGATTAGACCTTGTCAGGGCAAACTGTGATGTATTAAGCAAAATTATGCCTAAAATGTATTACGTAATCATAATAAGTCAATTATTGAGAAGATAGCAAGTGCTTATTATAAGAATTCCATCCTTAACAATAAATTTGATTTTAACCCAATTAATTAGTATTGGACACTCCCACTATGTATTGGTGTTGGGCTCGTGGCCCACACCAAGATGATTTTCATCTTGATATGAGAAGTCACAATCTTTAGAAGGTCATTGGATGCGTCTAAATAAACAACTTAATTAAATAATTATTTAATAAGTTTTTTGTTTTCAAATAAATAAAAAATAACTTATTTTCACAAACTTTTTTAACAAGCTCATTGCAGTATAAATTAAAATGAGCTTATTAAAGGTATTTCTCAGCTCCTACACTCTCTGTTATAACCACACTATATTTTAAACAATGTCACACCAAACATTGTAGGCGAATGCTAGGATGGACCATTTGGACATGTGGTTCATTCGTGAGGGAGTAACCTGACCCATGATAGGCGGTTTTGCCGGGTTTTGCAGGTAGTTTTTCTTTTTTATTTATTTATTTATAAAAAGTATCTTAAATCTTAAATTAATTAAAAACTGCATAGGGGCTTCTATGCAAAGACGAAAAAACTTCGGCTTTACCTCTTTTGCCTTATGGTGCCCTCGTCTTGGATCCAAATGAGTGATGTGTGTGTGACTTGAGATCTGTGTGTTCTTGGCCGGAGTCTAGTGTTGTTTTCGAAGGGCTACATCTCGGCAGTTCCCGTCTTCGAGGGAGCTTGTCCGTGGTGCCTTTGATGTTGTCGGTGAGACAAGGTTACCATGAACCCAATATGAACTAGAGATTTGTGAGGTTTAATCGACGATTCAGACAGTAGAAGTTTGCTGTGTATGCATTCTGGCAGTGGTATCGGCGGAGCTGGAAGCAACGTTTGTAGTTGGTGAGTATAATAAATATGTAATTTATGTTTGTTTGTCGGCGGATCTTGAACACATTTGCGTTCACCTAACTGATTTGCTCATTTATGTATGCATGCTACCTATGAAAAATTGTCGCCTTTGCTTTGCTAACCGACTTTCCCTTCTGTACTCTAATTGGTTATTAACATTATGATTGTTTTTCTCCATTAAAAAAAAATTACGCTTGTTTTGAACATTGTATCTCCCTGCGCGACGACACTGTTTTGGCTGGTCTCTGTTTTTTAGTTGTCATGTGGTATATGTTAAAGAAAAGTCGGTGCATCCGTGATATATTGTGCTTGGCCGCAGATTCAACTAACTTCACGGTGTACACATGGATGACCAATCAGGGGAAGGTAGCTCGAGGGATGTAACTGATCAAATGACGGAGGTAGTGATCGACTTGGTCATTGTTATAATATTCATATTTATAAATCATATGTTTGTGCATGGTCAGATTTAATTTAGAAGTCAGTTTGTGGGTTTGTTGTTGATATTTTCAGGAACTTGATGAAATGTCCCTTGATTCAGAAGGTGAGGCCGACAATAATGATGGTAGGTCAACTAATGATGAGTACGATGAGGAAGACGAATGTAGAAATTTCTCCCAAGGAATGCAAGGTATTGCCATAAACTGCAAGCAAGACATACTTAATCTAGACCTGAGAAGTTTGGGTCCCGAGCAATTGAGCAATTGTCATTTTGCAAGTTTGGGTGTTGCGTACTTGTTTTATAATTGGTATGGGAGAATGAATGGATTCTCTGCTCGTAAAGGGAAGCTCCTTAGAAACAACAAAGGAGAGATTCTACAACAAACATTCTTGTGTCATAAACAGGGTTTTCGTGAGGACAAGGGGCTAACCATGGAGGCTCGTAAACGAGAACCTATCCCCGAAACTAGATGTGGTTGTATGGCTAGATTTCGGGTTCACATTGATGTGGATTCACAGCGTTGGTATGTGACTTGTTTTGATGATTACCACAATCACGAACCGGTGGCTGAGATTTATCGTGGGATGTTAGCTGCGCACAGGAAAATGACTGATGGAGATATTTTGCAAATGAATAATTTAAGGAAAGTTGGCATTGGTGCACCAGATATCTATAACTCATTTGCTAGTCAGGCGGGAGGGTATGGAAAAATAGGATTTCGAAAAAAGGACATATATAACCAGATTGGAAGACAGAGGCGACTACGTGGTTCGGATGCCGCAAATGCAGTAGAATACTTACGTTGGTTGGCATTGAATGACCCACTAATGTTTGTGCGCCACACAGAGGATTCAGAGGGAAGACTGGAGCATCTTTTTTGGTGTGATGGTACTAGCCAGATGGATTATTTAGTGTTTGGAGATGTTCTTGCATTTGATGCAACCTATGGCAAAAACAAGTATCATTGCCCTATAGTTGTTTTTTCGGGTGTGAACAATCATAACCACACAATTGTGTTTGGTAGTGCTGTTATTGCCAATGAAACTGAAGAGACATATGTGTGGCTACTAGAACAGTTTGCCGAGGCAATGAAGGGCAAGTTACCAACCTCGGTTATAACTGATGGAGACATGTCGATGAGGAATGCCATAGCGACATTTCCAAATGCTCACCATCGACTATGTGCATGGCACTTGATTCGTAATGCGACTAGTAACGTCAAAATTCCAGCGTTTGTATCTCAATTTAGGAAATGTATGTTGGGAGACTATGACATAGGACAATTCAAAAGACGTTGGAATTCAATGGTCTCTGAGTTTGGCCTGGAAGATAATAATTGGGTGAAAGAGCTATATGAGAAACGGGACATGTGGGCTACAGCCTATATCCGTGGCAACTTTTTTGCAGGTTTTAGAACAACTTCTCGATGTGAGGGCTTTCATTCACTCATTGGGAAGTTTGTTCGCTCAAGGTACAACTTAACTGACTTCTTACAACACTTTCAACGTTGTATTAACTACATGCGGTTTAAGGAAATAGAGGCTGATTTTGCGTCTGTGTATGGTGAGCCTGTGTTGCAAAGTAGCTTTCATAATTTAGAGAGGTCTACTGCAAAAGTACTCACAAGGGAGATTTTCCTGCTTTTTCGTGACGTTCTTGGCATGGCTACTGTGATGAATGTTACTGATTGTAGGCAAATGACTGGGCAATTGATTTTTAAGGTGACCAAATATAGAGTTTTGGCAAAGGAGTGGCACGTGACACATTATCCATCAAATAATGAATTCAGGTGTTCGTGTCAAAGAATGGAATCGTTTGGGTTACCGTGTGGCCATGTGGTTGCTGTATTGGTTTATCTTAATATAACAGAGTTGCCTGATACTCTTGTGCTAGAGAGATGGAGCAAGGCCGCTAAAGATAAGTTTAACAGTCAAGGAAAGGATGGCACCAATTTCTGGGATTCTCATGTAATTTCTAGATATGTATCGTTGGTGGAATCATGTAGGGAGATGTGTAGCTTGGCGTGTCCTAGTGCTGATGATTTTAACTATGTCAGAGATACTGTTAGTGACGCTGTGGTTCATTTGAAAAATAAGAATGGGAATCGAGATGACAGTGTTCCCTTGGAAGTTCGTCATAGCAGCTTGAGAGATCCGGCTCATGTAGGCAGGAGAACAAGTGGTACTCAGAATGCAAGCACTTCGGGCATCAAAACTAAACGTTCAAACAAGTGTGGTGCATGTAAGGTAGCTGGACACAACCGGTTAACGTGCCCATTGATGAGAGATTTTGATGATGTTGTGGAGAATGCTTGCGGTACAACTTTGATATCAGAAGATGATGTTTCCTTTGACAACAACCAGTATAATGTTGACGACAGTGACGAGGGTAAGTATGTTTATTCTCGTGTAGCTTGATTATTGTTATGCATGTTTATTCTCGTGTAGCTTGATTATTGTTATGCACTACCTTTATTTGTGATGTGGTTATGTCTCTTAATATGTTGGTGTTGGGGATTTTTATTTTTTATTAGACCTCTGCCTCGATGCTTTTGATTCTGTCTCCCCAGTAGTCGTGGGAGTTTATACATGCATTATTCTGCCATTTCGTTTGCATTGTGTTGGTCTAACACCATGGACCCTTGCTTTTTTAAGTTGTGTTGGATTTGCTGATATTTGCAGTATATATGTAACTCCCGTGCAGATTGGATGATGGCAGAGTTGACCAATCAAACGAGGTACTTATTAGTGCACTCACCACTCCAATTTTTGAATGTAACCCGCACAATAATTGCAAAGACCTACATTTGTTAATTTGACCATTTACATTCTGATTCATATGCAGATGAATGGTAAAATAGTATCCGTTGCTGGGGACGATTTGCAGTTGTTTGTAATATTTTGTAGTTTAATTTACCAGCTGTTTGTAATATTGGTGAAATATGAGACATCTTAGTATTTTCACAAAACGTTTGATTCATGCGAACACGGTTTGTTCGATAGCCTCTTTTTTTATAAACAATAGTAGAGAATGATTAACTAATTAACTAATAATTAAAAGATAAAAAAAAAAAATAGAAAATATTATAGCCAAATTATTCCTCTATGTTGAGATGCCCCTCTATTATAGCAAAAGGATAGAAATATAATCATGCTTATCTTTCTTCTGCTTTGCTGAATTTACTAATGAAGGATTGTGTATATAATCATGCTTATGTATTTAGTGTGCCTTTGGGCAGTTGAAGTTGTGACAAGCCATATATAAAAGGCACGTTTATGCTTATGAATTATGAGACAACCCATATTTTCACAAACGTTTGATGCAATCGAACTATGTACGTTAACCTTTTTTTTTTTTTATAAAAACGCAACGGGTGTTTTGGTGTTCAAATAGGATTGTGGAGGAAATGGACACTCAATTCCTTGAATTGGATTGAGAAGCGAGTATTTAATTTGGCCTAACATGAGTTAGTCATCATTTTGAATAATCTAGAATGTGTTAAACCTCATTATTTTTTCCCCTTTTCATGACTAGCAAATCAGCATATAAATGATCTCAAAATAAACTAAATCCTATCAACTGTATTGTATCGTGGATAATCTCAGATAAACATAAAATATATTAAAAATATAGATTAAGTCTGCTTATAGTGAATTGCATAAGTAATAGATAGAATCATAGCCCAGAAAATTCCGTGGCACGAGACGTACTGTATTGGTTACAGTAATCCAGAATGTGTGCCGAATAATCGGATGCAATCGTGGGTAACTTCCATGTCATGGTCTACCATTACACCAGTATGTTCAAGTAATGGTTTACCCTCACACGTCAAAAAAAATAGTAATGTTTCAGACAAAAAACATTATAACCGCCCCCTAAGCATAAATTCTAATTCCAATCAAACAAAAAACATAAACTCCTATTTCCGATATTCGCAACACAAACCGAGTCTCACTAGCGAACAGATCGCCAATGGGCTGTCGCATTCTGCTGCAAGCCTGAATAGCACCTGTTATGTGAGCCATTCAACAATGACATTGCAATGTTCATCCTAACAACTCTTTCAGCCACCTGTATCCATGTGTTATATGATCAATGGCAACGCTGAAGCAATATAAAAATTAACTTATTCGGGAAAAAAAACACTCACCACTCCAATGTGGTTCGAAGTGAAGGTGTACTCCATATCTTGCCACTTCATAACCCAAAGAGCTGAATTCTTGCTACACACCATACAAAGTGAACATTTAAAATTGGTATGCCACTAGAAACCACCTATAGACTACATAGGTGGCTACATATAATAATTTAAATAACAAATCCCACCTATGGCCGACGATTGGTATTCCTCTGGGCTCACACAACTCCCAAGTATCATCCTCGAATGTCTTGTTCAAGTAGTTCATAGGATACATATCCGTAGCCACCATCTGCGATATCACCCCACACTGAGGGAAGACCATGAATTCATCACACCCTCGATTAATATTTGCATGCAATACAGAATGAACAAAGAAAATGTTTAATTACTCACCACATTCTTCAAGACCTGCCTCCTTGATTCTATCTGTTCAACATCAATGTTGGAATCAAAGTAGTAGATAATTTGCTCGTCAATTGAAATGACCCCTAAATACCAGTGACCCGAGGCTTTTTCTTCCACTGGGATGTATATCTGTGGCATGAAGAATGTGTTAGATGAATGTTAATGGGAATTGTTACCGTGAAATGCAAAATTCGAGGTTAAGTTGACTCACATATTGAAGACCAGCGTATGGTTCCATCCATTCCTTAGCGTATACATCCACGCATTCCTCTAGTGTGGCTCCTTGTATAACGTCTCTCTACATTTTCATATTGGATATTTGCTTGTCAATTGTATTGTCTGATAAATACATTGATAAATTATAGTTAACGAAACTAACTGCAAACTCTGGCGGGAGGCTCCAGATTGATTGTTGAGTTACGAGCTTTTGCACCCATGTTGCCTTGATCGCCATCCAGTTAATCATCTGAAAATCAACATGTATACGTTTAAAAAAGATCATGCAGTCTAATTCAATGTTGCATCATATATGAAATGCAATGCGCCCATACAAGAGGTTACCTGTGTGTTGACTTGTTTACCCGGGCACAAAGAGTCAAAATCCTTTCTAGTCCCACAAGTATTACCGATTTTGAAAATGAGTTCACTGTGGAAAGAACGCAATTTGAGGATGTAAATAACATAAATAATGCAATGTACCAGGAATATCATGTATACGTAACTCACTTTGGATCACAAATTGGACTCCAAACGTACGAGACAATAGCAACCTGTTTGGGGTCAAGCTCCATTTCAGCAGCGACTCGAAACTTGCAGTCAACGTTCTGTTGGGTGGAAATTAATAGTTAGCTATAAAACCAAACTTGCATAGTATTGAAATTATAAAGACAACGTCAATACCGCCGGGATAGTATAACCGAAGGTCCTTGTTTGTTTGTCATATTCAAAGTCATTGTCAACTTTTTCCTTGCGTTTACGTTTCCTGCTGACTTCAGTTGCATCCGCTGTAGCTATACCCTTTCCTTTGTCCTTCTCTTGTATACTAGTATCATCGGCCATATTGGCGGTATTCTTGGGTTTGAATTTAATCCCACGCTCCGTCTTCGGTATATTCGATTGGCGGATAGATGTAGCTGGTACGAATGAAAGCCTTCTCTTCCCTTTAGTTGAACCAGAGGCACCTACACAACCACCAATGACCTATACATCGAACCAATGATTAGTTGTTTACAACACAAAATGAGTTATACAATGTTTTAAAAAGACCTCAAACCTTGTCGTCACCCCCCCTACGAAAGTTAGATTGTTGTTGCTTCGGTTCATTACGTGTGTTCATTGTCTTTAGTGTTGAATGAGTGACACGTTCGGTTGTTGCGGTGAGGTGGTTGACTTCAACTTTGACACAGTGTTGGCGTGGGTTGTCATCATTTAGGTCAACCACATGATCAGTCTCGTTTTCATCATCGGACACGTTCAAAATAACCTTCGATATATCAGGGTTTGTCTCCAGCCCCTTGGAAGTATTCGGTGTCTCGGGTTTAGTTTGTGGCATCTTGTGGCGATCACTAATTCGACCAGCACCCTTATGAACCTCCATGCCTGGCATCGCATCAGTGTTTTCACCTACAATCAAACGAGGTGTAGTTTTCATGCACCCGGCCAAGAGCACTGTGTTGGATGACAAAATGTTGTCAACTTTGACCAATCTATCTCTGACTTCTTCACAAGTATTTTCTACACCAGCGATCCGCATCACCATACCCTGGGACAGAAATATAAATTTTTATTTTATTTAACAACAAATATGGGCAAACAACACACGCAACAATATATCTCGTCTTTACCTTGACCATGTCAGTTAGGGCATCAACTGAACGTTGGAGCCCTTTACTGCTTAGTTGCATGCCCTCCTTTTCGGTCGGAACCTCTTCCACGCCATCATTTTGGGCAACAGCTTCGGTATGAAAGTTAACATCACAAGAACTGCAACCACGTAACATGGAAAATATGACATAAATCTCGAAATAATATCACCATCAAATAATGTGAAGTAGCACATTATGACACACTTACGTCCATTCTTGCGCCTCATTTTGATCCGTGATGACAGGTTGAGCTTTTTTTTTGTTCCATTCGATCCACCTTTCAGGTCGCGCGGTGTGTGACCAGCAAGAGCAAGTCGAGTCTAGGATGAAACAGCTTCAGCAGGATGGAGTTTTTGTTGAAATGGGGTGGAGGTGGTTAATAGCGTGATCCCATTCCATGGTGCTACGAAGCCAACACTTAGTAAAATTTAACCCAAAAAATAATAATAAATTATAAATTATAAATTATAAATATTACGTGAATGACGTCTACGCAAAAATCAAGTTTGACTATCCCGCCAAATTAGTATTTCGATTCACGGTGTTATACATCCAAATATTGATCCAAGATAAATGATAAATCAACATATTTTCTGATAAAAAAAAATCAACATATTTTTGATATATTAAATATAGATATCATATAGTGGTGGATTGTTTTTAAATATTAAATATATATGATAAGAGAAAAAAATAATAAATAAATATAAATAAATATATATATATATATATATATATATAATGGTGGACACTAAAAATGTGTCCAACTATCATTACTCATAACCTAACATTTCCAAAAAGTACTACAAAATAGTGAAAAATCTGGTTTCATCGTACATTAATTCACGAGGCTCGAGGCTATAGTCTGCTAGAATTGTCTACAGGTACAGTAGATCAATGGTGGTGATTATTACTTGGCCCAAATGGTTCGGTGGAGTTCTCTATGCCACCAACTGACACATCAAGAAGATGTCAATAACCACTGCTCCCTTCAGTCCACAATGTAAGTTAGAATTTCCAAATTTTTTTTATCCAAAATATAAGTAAATTTCAACTACTTTCTTCTCATTTAATGAAGTTATTCTCAAAATACCCTTTATTTAATACAAATTTTGTTTTTCAATGACCCATTTTATTCTCAATAACACAAGCTTAATAAATAAGAGGAAGGGTAATTTCGGCAACAAACTTAATTTTTTATTCCCAAATTGATAACTTTTTACATATAGGGACCAACCATGGGCCATTAAGTCATTATTGGGCTTCTCTATCATACCTAGCCCAGTTAGTCATACTTGGCCCAGTTAGTCATACTTGGTCCAATAGGAGTAAACTGGCTTGGTTAGTCTTAGTTAGCCCTGACAGTCATACCTAGCCCAGATAGTCCAACCATGGGCCATTAAGTCATTATTGGGCTTCTCTATCATACCTGGCCCAATTAGTCATACTTGGCCCAGTTAGTCATACTTGGTCCAATAGGAGTAAACTGGCTTGGTTAGTCTTAGTTAGCCCTGACAGTCATACCTAGCCCAGATAGTCTAACCATGGGCCATTAAGTCATTATTGGGCTTCTCTATCATACCTGCCCAGTAAGTCATACATGGCCCAGATAGTCATACCTAGCCCAGATAGTCCAACCTTGGGCTAGTAAGTCATTATCGGGCAACTTTATCATACATGCCCAGTAAGTCATACATGGCCCGGTTAGTCATACTTGGTCCAATAGGAGTAAACTGGCTTGGTTAGTCTTAGTTAGCCCAGATAGTCATACCTAGCCCAGATAGTCCAACCATGGGCCATTAAGTCATTATTGGGCTTCTCTATCATACCTAGCCCAGTTAGTCATACTTGGTCCAATAGGAGTAAACTGGCTTGGTTAGTCTTAGTTAGCCCTGACAGTCATACCTAGCCCAGATAGTCCAACCATGGGCCATTAAGTCATTATTGGGCTTCTCTATCATACCTGGCCCAATTAGTCATACTTGGCCCAGTTAGTCATACTTGGTCCAATAGGAGTAAACTGGCTTGGTTAGTCTTAGTTAGCCCTGACAGTCATACCTAGCCCAGATAGTCTAACCATGGGCCATTAAGTCATTATTGGGCTTCTCTATCATACCTGCCCAGTAAGTCATACATGGCCCAGATAGTCATACCTAGCCCAGATAGTCCAACCTTGGGCTAGTAAGTCATTATCGGGCTACTTTATCATACATGCCCAGTAAGTCATACATGGCCCGGTTAGTCATACTTGGTCCAATAGGAGTAAACTGGCTTGGTTAGTCTTAGTTAGCCCAGATAGTCATACCTAGCCCAGATAGTCCAACCATGGGCCATTAAGTCATTATTGGGCTTCTCTATCATACCTAGCCCAGTTAGTCATACTTGGTCCAATAGGAGTAAACTGGCTTGGTTAGTCTTAGTTAGCCCTGACAGTCATACCTAGCCCAGATAGTCCAACCATGGGCCATTAAGTCATTATTGGGCTTCTCTATCATACCTGCCCAGTAAGTCAT
This sequence comes from Echinosophora koreensis, assembly GCA_035048595.1. Lineage (NCBI taxonomy): Eukaryota > Viridiplantae > Streptophyta > Magnoliopsida > Fabales > Fabaceae > Echinosophora > Echinosophora koreensis. Next base: position 1,262,625 of record JAPCYP010000008.1, read on the forward strand.
ACATGGCCCAGATAGTCATACCTAGCCCAGATAGTCCAACCTTGGGCCAGTAAGTCATTATCGGGCTACTTTATCATACATGCCCAGTAAGTCATACATGGCCCGGTTAGTCATACTTGGTCCAATAGGAGTAAACTGGCTTGGTTAGTCTTAGTTAGCCCAGATAGTCATACCTAGCCCAGATAGTCCAACCATGGGCCATTAAGTCATTATTGGGCTTCTCTATCATACCTAGCCCAGTTAGTCATACTTGGCCCAGTTAGTCATACTTGGTCCAATAGGAGTAAACTGGCTTGGTTAGTCTTAGTTAGCCCTGACAGTCATACCTAGCCCAGATAGTCCAACCATGGGCCATTAAGTCATTATTGGGCTTCTCTATCATACCTGGCCCAATTAGTCATACTTGGCCCAGTTAGTCATACTTGGTCCAATAGGAGTAAACTGGCTTGGTTAGTCTTAGTTAGCCCTGACAGTCATACCTAGCCCAGATAGTCCAACCATGGGCCATTAAGTCATTATTGGGCTTCTCTATCATACCTGCCCAGTAAGTCATACATGGCCCAGATAGTCATACCTAGCCCAGATAGTCCAACCTTGGGCTAGTAAGTCATTATCGGGCTACTTTATCATACATGCCCAGTAAGTCATACATGGCCCGGTTAGTCATACTTGGTCCAATAGGAGTAAACTGGCTTGGTTAGTCTTAGTTAGCCCAGATAGTCATACCTAGCCCAGATAGTCCAACCATGGGCCATTAAGTCATTATTGGGCTTCTCTATCATACCTAGCCCAGTTAGTCATACTTGGCCCAGTTAGTCATACTTGGTCCAATAGGAGTAAACTGGCTTGGTTAGTCTTAGTTAGCCCTGACAGTCATACCTAGCCCAGATAGTCCAACCATGGGCCATTAAGTCATTATTTGGCTTCTTTATTATACCTAACCCAGTAACTCATACATGGCCCAATTAGTCATACTTGGTCCAGTTGGACTAAACTGGCCCAGTCAGTCTTAGTTAGCCCAGATAGTCAAACCTGGCCCAGATAGTCGAACCTTGGGCCAGTAATTCATTATCGGGCTACTTTATCATACCTGCCCAGTAAGTCATACATGGCCCAGTTAGTCATATTTGGTTCAACGGTCGGAACAATCAGACTCACTTTTGCAATGGTCAAACGTGGGTTTGACCATTTTTAAGATGTAGAAGCAATTTTGGATTTCAGAATCATTTCTACCAGAAGCAGCTTGGAGTAGCTTATACTTCTGGATTGAAAAATTATACTAAGTTTTATATCAAACTTGCGTTTAAAATAAAATCATCCAAACATAAATCACTTCACTTCAAACTCAGTTATATCGAAATCAATTCTACAAAATCAATTTCATTCAAAATCGCGTTTGTCAAACGCTTATCCAAACACACACTAAATTTTTAAGATTATTAGGCGGACCCTATATAACGAATAGCAATTAGATTAATTTGTTTTTTCCTTTAATCATTCTTGTCCTGATCCGGTTCATATATATAAAAATACAAAATAACTATATATATATTTTTAAAATTTATAAAAGAATATATTATCAAATAAAATATATATCAATATTATGCTTAAATAACTATATAAATATTACAAAATTAAAAAAACAATTTACATTATCATGATGACAAAATAATTGTGATTGTCATACAAAATTGTCATCATATTTCATTTTGGAAAATGATAACGAGTGCCATACGGATACTGATTAAGGGACTACAAAAAAAGTCTAAATAAGAACTTGATATATTTATTATTTAAAAAAGTGAAATACTTAATTTTTCTCCTGAAACTAAATTTTGTTGGTTCATTAATGAATACCTTAAGGACAATCGTTAGCATCACACCTAAATTACATGCCTAACCAAAAGCATAAACATTCACCGTATCCCGAACAGTAACCAGCTAACATGTAACTATCCAGTTATAAAATTTATTCGGGTAACTCGTGGACGTAGTGCCCATTTACGGACACCGCTACCAATTGGTGTTAAGTTAGTCAGTCATACGAGGCGGGAACCTGCCCACCCATCGCATCAAAGTAGTAATCGCAGTTCTTTCACTGTGCATACAAGTACATTAACATGGCATATATGTTGCATAGTGCGTTGAACCACATCACCTTTTGTACTGGATACTGAAAAAGTAATAATACTATTATATTTTATCTGATTCGACAACATCTAAAGTGGCTGAAACTTGGCGGGCTGGTTTATAATCCGAAGCCAGTGTTTAAACTTTTGGTAATTCAAAATTTGAAGACCTTGCAAGTCCTTTTTTTTAATGCATCGGAAATTCCACGTATAAGCAAAATTATATTTTTAACCACAGATATCTCATATTCCTATATATAGTATGTCCCAATGTCAACATTTAACAGACACTCGTCAAATACTACTAGTGACGGACAATAAACTAACAGCAAATTATTATTAATATACTAATTAATATTAGTGATGGATAATACAATAACAAGGAATTATTTATTATTAAAAATATGATACTTAATAGGAAATAAATTAACCATGTGTGACTCACAAATCCACTCTGTTGTTCCACTAACACACGCAAACAAACATGGGAAGCAGGTTTTGCTAATTCCAAGACACGAACTTCGATGTATTGGCACTAACAAAACCTTTAGACTGACACAGCACCCCTACTATAATGGAAAGAGACCATAAATCTGATTGTTTTGGAGGCACAATTAAGATATATTATATTATTGATTATTGATATATATATATATATATATATATATTAATACTAATTAATTACATTTAAAAAATAAACTACTTTATACCATTAAATATACCATTTGCAGCTTGATAAATGTGAACAACCAAAATAGAATTGTTTATATAACTTTATTGATATTTTATTATTTTATAATGCAATTAAATTATTTAATAATTATATTTATATTTTATGTATTTAAATTTAATAAATTACACATATAGACGACAATTGTTTATATTAATTTGTTAATATATTAGTATTTTATTATATTATTATTATTACATTTTTCAGTTATTATATATTATATATCGATTGTATATATTTAAAATTAAAAATTACACATATAAAAGGTGAGCTAACTACTAGTTCCACACATAAACGCATCTAAAGGGAGCTCATTCATTCCTTCCCAGTAAACCATGTATGCATGGGTGATTTTGTAACTCCTACTATGGATTAGTAAATTCAGGTTTAACCACTTGCAGCAACAATTTCGTGTGTATTATGTTAATCCTTACTAGTTCGTATTATTACTACAGGATGAAACTACATGATTTATCATTTCATTAAGCCTTTTCAAATTAACCACGTACACGATACGCCTGAGTTCAATTTAATCATTTATAAATCAACGTCAATTACATACTCATAAACTCCTATTTTGTAGCAAAAACACAGACATTTGAAAAACTCACATTCTTCTTGAATAATAGGCCCAATGTGGCATTGCCCTGTACATACATTAATGACATTAACTTTAAATTTCAAGTAGTGCCGGATTACCAATCACGATATGCGCTATGCATTGTTACAAACCCAATATGAAACAGTTGATGGGCTTTACATACATACGTCAACACAACAAAACAAAACAACCAAACTAAATGTGTTTGCAACAACAATTATTGCACTTTGCGTTACACTTGGTTGTGCAGCCCATTATGTAAAATTATGTTGGGCTTCCGCCTACAAGGGAATTGATTTTCCCACCACGGCACCACTAAATCAAACTTTCGACCATCAAACACCAATCAGCAAATGACTAACAAATGATCACAAGACAGGGTTTAACCACGCAGGGGCTCAACTATGCCACAATGTTGAAAACACTGTAACTATAGCAATTGGATTCATGCCCCTTCAGGGTTACGATGGCATCGAATTTTCCAACTTTACCTAAAGGCACTGATCTCTCTTCTACCACTTCTATGGGGTGACCTGAACCAAAGGCCTTGTCCTGCCATAACCAAACTTGCTTGCCATCAAACACCGCAGCTTCTCAACACTGCTGTACTGACTTGATTACCACAAAACACTGCTCAACACATATCTTAAATGTGAAAAATTATTCAGGTATCACCATACACCTGGAATCTAACCAGGGACCATCGGAAAACAATCTTAAAAGTGGAAAATTATTCATCATACACCAATCGCATTCCCCAGCTCTCTATTTACTTTTTAAAAAACATAATACATAACCAACTCATTCCCCAGCTGAATCAAACGACATCAAACTATTCCGAAATACAAATTTACTAGAAAAAACAAATATGGCCACCAAACTGCTTAACCATGGTACAAACGAAATTAGATCTTGCTGAAACCCCATGATTCCGATCAACACACTGTGCCGCACAATACATTCGTTTCTTTGACTCGACAGTGAATACGAAAGTGATAGATTTCAAACTTACAGATAACCGACTTCCGGTGTGCGGGATGTATGGCCGACCATAAATGCTGCGTCGTGGGTCTTGCTTGCAAATCGTTTCCGTAAGACGGATGGCGGCTAGCCCCGACAGCCAAACGACGTAATGGGGAAGGGGGAGGGAGAGGCAGCGAAAAGGGTTTTTCTGAAACTATCCAAGGGACTATTTTGCAAAATAGCGACAAAATCATTCCAGGCGGTTTGAGGTTACTTCTTTTTTTCCTACAAGATCAATCTTAACCGTTCACTGTTTTAATATTAAATCCAACGGCATTAACTAATGGTTCATCAACGAGGCACCTAACCAAATGGTCCATCCTAGACTTCGCCAAACATTGTATAGTATTAAAATTTTACGGGATCTTATTCTATCAAACTTTATCCTACTGTGTATCTTAAATAGACTCTAATTTTTTCCCATGTGCCCATCCCTTTGCATTTATATTGGCAAAACTTTAGTGCGATTGAGCTCCTTCGAAATAACCCCAATCCTCATGTGATGGTTACATATATGCATGTATCGCATGGTTGATGGTTGATTGTCGGTAGTTTGTTTGAGAGTGATGAAGAATTTCATTGTGACAATATTCGACAAATACTAGAGCTAGGAATATTAGAGAACTTCCCCAATGCGGTACTAGTACCTTATGGACGCCATATTTGGAATAAGTTATATCAGATATTTGTTAGGTATATATAATTGATGGCGATCATCACATGTGCTTTGGGCGTGATTACATATCACTTCTTTACACTTAAATTTTGGAACACAATGAAGTACTCTGTATGGACATGGAGCATGGGACACAATTAAAACATCACTATGTCATCCGTTAACTCCGGTCTTAAATGATACTCATCCATATTGGTGTTGACATTTTTTGTCTTAAAAAGTGTCATCTTGCATCTATCGCACGAGTTATGATCCCCTCCAGTACGGGACTCTCCATTATGAGAGAGATACAAAAAATTTAAATAATTTTAACACTTTTTAATTGATGACCAAAACAATCACATCAGGATTTTTCTTGTCTCTCTCTCTCTCATAATAGAGAGTCCAGTAACTGGAGACAATTTGAACTCCTATCGCACTCAGCTACTAACCCTGTTTAGATACGGAGAAAACAAGGAGGAAAAATAAAATGGGAAAAAAATCTCTCTTGTTTTGTTTGCATGAAGACATTGAAGAGAATAAGAAGAGAAAGAAAATGATAACGATCTTGTTAGACTTAAACCAATATTTTTTAAAAAGTGATCTTTAGAAAAGGATTTTTCCTCTCTAAACTACAAATTGTCATTTAACATTCCTTCCCCTCCTCTGGTTCTCTTTGCATATGACACAAGAAAATTTTTAGGTGGATCCTGTCACTTTCCTCTTCTCTTTATTTTTTCTGCAACTAAATAAAATAAAATTACATAGTCATTTCAGTTCTGACATAGGTTTTGGAGGTCGACATTATTTTTCGAGTTGAGATCGACCGGTGACTTTTATGATAGAGAAAAACATAGTACATATAGAGTGATGATGGTTAAGTTATTATGAGTGGTTATGAGCATTGACGAGGAAGATTACAAAGTCATTATGGATCATCAGAGTAATTGTGGTGACCTTTAATGTTGCAAGATAATCGGCCTTGGTCTCATATTGTTGGCCAGCCTGGAGCGGACCTAGTCCATCAAGGCCTTGAGTTAGACTAGGGTCGAGGGTCCAATCCATGCTGTAACAAGAGTCTCTCCCAAGTTTTGAACTATTTTACAATGATGTAGGTTTGGGTTGAGGTCTGATCCGTATAATAACAATTTCATTTTCTCTTCTTATATTTACTTTTGTCCTATTCTTACATCAATAAGACATTGGACAAAAATTCAATTCAAATAATTATTTACAGATTCTTTTTTTTTTTTTGACAAATTATTTACAGATTCTTAAAATTTACAATCTCATTCAATAGTTCACATCCACATTTTTTTTTTAATAAAAAAGTTGGCATATCTTTTCACGATCATTTCATTTAAGTTATTTACAAAAATTGATTATACTGCCAAATTGTCACTGCATTTTGTCAAACCTTCAATTGATTTTAGTACCAAATTTAGTTTAGTATCAACTGATTAACCGACAGAGTCATGATGATACCAAATTTAATTTTTCTCCTTTACTTTTCAACTCCCTTTTTTCGTATATTATCTTCATGATGATTCCATTAAAAATCTATTTAGAGATTTTGCTTCACCAGAATATGACATAAGTACTAAAAAACAGGAACTACTTTAGTGATATTTGCATAGAGATACAAAATAGATATAAAAGGATTTTGTTCCATTTGAGAAAAGTTTCTAAAGTGAGAAATTAAGGGTGTATTCACCCTTAATTTGATAAATGGATAAAGACCTTAACCCACTAAAAATGATCCAAGGGTTACACCCTTATTTTCTCACTTTAGATAATTTATTACTTTAGAGGAGCCAAATTTAATATAAAAATAGCACACTAAATTTATTTTTCATTGATTATACTACCAAATTGTCACTGCATTTTGTCAAACCTTCAATTGATTTTAGTACCAAATTTAGTTTAGTATCAACTGATTAACCGACAGAGACATGAAATGATTCCATCATACTTAATTTAGTTTAGTATAAAATGGAGAGGATTTAATTTTTCTCCTTTACTTCTCAACTCCCTTTTTTCTTATATTCTCTTCATGATGATTCCATTAAAAATCTATTTAGAGATTTTGCTTCACCAGAATATGACATAAGTACTAAAAAAAAAAAAAAGGAACTACTTTAGTGATATTTGCATAGAGATACAACATATAAAAGGATTTTGCTCCGGTTGAGAAAAGTTTCTAAAGTGAGAAATTATGGGTATATTCACCCTTAATTTGATAAATGGATAAGGATCTTAACCCACTAAAAATGATCTAATGATAGATACATCCTCATTTTCTTACTTTAGATGATTTATTACTTTAGATGAGCCAAATTCAATATAAAAATAGCACACTAAATTCAATTTTCATCTGAGATTTGAATCATTAAATAACATTTATGATATAATCATATTTATATATTAAATACAAAATAAATTTCGCAATAAAAATTTGATCTAAACAAAAAATCAAATGCTAACGAATGTCATAATATATTAAGAACATTGTTTAATAAGTATAAAAATGAAGTTTTTGTGAGAAGTTATGTATTGAATATATTAAAAAGAGATATACCTAAATTTTTAATAAATAATTACCTTATTTAAAATTCTTAAACGATGTGCTCTGGCCACTTGTTAGTGAGATCGAAACAAAAATATCCAAATAAGCACCTTCTCATAGGAAAAAGAAAAACACCAAAACACCAATAGATAAAGAAAAAGAATGAAAAGAAAAAGGATAAAAGGAAGAAAGAATATGCCAGTAAATAGATAAAGGGTAAACGCGTGGGAGAGCATTTCTAATTCCTACGGTGATTCCAATAGGGAGTCCGTGTTTATTGCGTAAGGGAAATCCCGCCCTTTTTCCCGACACACTCTCTCTTGCTTTTTTCTTTTTGATTGATAATAATATATTTATGATACTCTGACTTTTAAAATAAGCAAGGCGAAGAAGGGAATGGAACGTTGAAATGAAAATAAAAATGATATATAAGAACTGAAATTCCAATGGATGTGAATCAGTGAATGTGTATGGCGCATGCATCTGAATAGAAGAAGGGAAGAGAGGGAGGAATCCGTTTCGTGTTTGTAACAGAAGACATGATGAGAATCATGAGATGAGAACAGGATTCGATTCAATTCAATTCTCCTGATAAATAAGCGTTTCCGTCTCTTCTCTCTCTTTTCTATTGTCTCTTCTCCGCAATCTTCACTCAGGTCTTCTCCTCCTCCTCCTTTTAATTTTATTAATTAATTTCACGCCAATTTTCCTCTATTTTGATCCTGTTGCGTAGATCGGTTTCTAACCATTTCTCCACTTTTCCGTATCTCTAGATTCCATCATATTGTGATGATCAGCATGAAATTGGTGTTTTATTTATCTCAATTTTTCAAATTAGGTCATAAAGTTTGAACTCAGTTTTAGAATCTTAACGTCATATTCAACACACCATAACCTGAATTTCCTTTTATTTATTTATTTATTTATTTATTTATTTATTCATTTTTCTCATTCTTAATTAAGCAGTTAATAAATAGAAGTTATTTTGGAATTATTCGTTTCTGTCTTTTGCTCATATATGTTATTTAGAAGTGGGGATTAGGGAACGATGTAAGTAAATGTACCTTGATTTTCATTTAGTTAGCCGGTGAATCATGTTCACATCTCTTTCTTCCTCTCTCTATTATTTTTTTGATTCGGTAAATTTTATGAATACAATTTTTTTGTGGTGTTTTTTGGCACTGCATCAAGCTACTGAACTATATATGTCAATTTGACCACTGATTTTCTAGAAGAAGTAACTGTCGTTTTGTGTTTCGTATTTTTCTGCCCGACAATTTGCCCATCATGCTTTGCTGCCCATACCATATTCCCTTTTTTTTAGAATATATTTTCTATCTAGTAAGTGCTGTCAGTTAGATGACATTATGACACATGAGTCTCTAACAATGACTGAAGTTCTTTTGTTTTATATGATCAGGTTTTATGTACATGAAATCCTTTGACAGCTGAGTTCAATTGAATAGCCAGTAATAGTGAATGATTTCACCATGATAGATTTGGGAATTCCATTTTTGAGGTTGCTCACAAGCCCAGACGCTTCCGGTGCATCTATTTTAGGATGGCTGATCACTGGATCGTTTGGACTTATGGCTATCGTATATGCTCTTCTCAAGTGGCAGAGAAGATCATCTCTGAATTGGATTAAAGATGCAGCCAGAGCAAAGAAGAAAATTTGGAAAAAATTTAAAGTACCTCTATCACATCATTTGTGGGTTGAAGATTATACTTATAGGGAACAGCCATCCACTTGCTGTTTTTGCTTGACTTCCCTTTGGCCCTCTCAAAACTTAGGTACAACAGCCTCACCGCGTACTCCCTTTCATCGTTGCTCTGTTTGTGGTGTCGCGGCTCATTTCTATTGTTCTCAGTTTGCAGCAAAGGATTGCAAATGTGTGGCTCAGGCTGGTTTTGGCCACGTTCGACACCACTGGTCCGAAAGATGGGTTAATGTGGATGAAAATCATGATATGTCTGCCTTCTGTTTTTACTGCGATGAACCATGTGGAGTTCCATTTGTCAAAGCTTCCCCTACATGGCATTGCCAGTGGTGTCAGCGCCTCATTCATGTGAAATGTCATAACAAATTGACTAGAGATTCTGGTGATGTTTGTGATTTGGGTCCTTTGAGGCGAGTTATCCTCTCTCCTCTCTGTGTCAAAGAAGTTGATGAAGATCAAAAGGGAGGGAGACTAAGTTCTATTATAACATCTTCTGTTCGTGGTCAGATTAGAAAGCGGCGCAACCGCAATAAGCAGGGAGGTAGTTGCCGTAGCAATGGTAAGTCGCATGATCCCTCGGTTAATGATGCAGCATTATTGGAATATGTGTTGAATGGCTTGTCATATTGGAAGAAGTCCAATGATGAGCTCTTTGACCACGTGAACAGTGGCAGATTACGGGGAAATGGTGAAACTGCTACCCCTAGACAAGTCAAGAAACACACATTGGTTGATTTACCACAAGATGCAAGACCACTTTTGGTCTTCATCAATGCCAGGAGTGGTGGGCAGCATGGGCCTTCTCTTCATAGGAGATTGAATAGGCTACTAAATCCTGTTCAGGTGATTACTTTAAGTCTTTGACAAACAACATTCTTTTGCCTTTTAAGTATTGCCATCTATCATTAAGCACTTTGCAGATATACCTTTTAGATCTTTTCCAGAGTCAGATTGGATCATATGATTTATTTTAGAAGTTTGATTTGTTAAATTTTAATTGTGATCTTAGATCAAGAATCACTTGATTCTACTGTTGCTTTATCCTTCAAACCGCGTTGTACAGTGCAGACAGGAAAAAAATTGAAAGATCTGTATTTTATGTTGTAGCCTATTTCACATAGGACTGCAGAGTGACGACTTTGGTGGAGGACCCAATTGCAATCTCTGATAGAAACCCCAATAATCTGAACCTTTTCTTATTGAATATGTTATATATAACAAAGGTTACCTGATATGAAGATTACATCAGTATCAGCTGAGATTTGTACAGAAACTTAAAGAAAAAACACATATAAAACAGAAAATGAAAATTTAAAGATAGAGCAGCACTTCAAGAGGCTGCAACCTCCCTTCCCATACCTCACCAAATTATTGCCTGCCTTTACTCTCTGTCTCTCCCTGCTCCCTTATATTATTCTGTTTCCTTCCCTCGCCTTCCTATCCAGATGCCATGTGATATGTCCAGGTGGTTACAGTCCAGATCCCCAAAATGATTGTCGTGCATGTTCCTTAGTTGCTCACCTGAGACATAAATCCACTGTTTCTCTCCTTTTCTTCCTTCACACCTTATTAACAGGCGGCTGCCTAACACAATATAACTTTTTTTTACTAATATCCTGTAGAGGAGAGTAGTTATCGAACACATACTAATGTTTGTTTACCTACTTCAAAATTTTAAAAAGGAATCATATTTTCACGCATTTTCTTTTATAATAAATATTTTAATTCCACCATACTGCATGAGCTGTGACCTTTTGTCATAACTTCCAAATAATAAAGATTTTAATTCTAACAATATGTGATTTGGATTCATGTTCATCAAAATGTGAAGGATTTTTTTGCAAGTGTAGCTCAATATTGTTGGAACTTCCTTTTATTATTTATTGTGGGAGAAGTAAGAAAATTAAAAAAAGCACCAATGTCGTAGTTTCATTATTAAGCATTGATGTCCAAATGCAAATAGCCCAAGAATGAAAATTTTCTCCTGTTTAATTACCTCGTGGCTCTGTGTTGCATCCATATAATTCCTGATTGCATAGCCATAGAGTTGTTGGGTACGCTATGTTAACAGCCTGTTCATTTTTCAGGAAGGTTAAAGTATATTATATTTTTTTTCATGTTGTATTAAGGGTTTAACCTTCTTTAAAACTGCTGACAAGTTAATAACAGGAAGAGTTACGTTGTTCTTTTGTAGTTGAAAAAATTTAAATGTAGCTTTGCATTATTCTCAATACCATGCAACCTGATAAACTCAACGTATGATTTTTTCTGTTAATTATTATATCACAGTTTTCTCATTAAATAAGTGGCTTTTCTGTGAAGTTATTCTTTTCTTCTTTTTTTTTTGTAAAAGAATCTCGTGTTGTTATAGTGAATCTCTGTATGAAATTACATATTAGGGTAAATTATACTTCCATCTCCTGAGAGATAAAAATGTGCTACATTTTAGTCATTTTTTTTTTTTTTTAATTAAAGTTGCCTCAAGGTTGAAGACTCGAAGTTGTAGCAGCCACTACTTAGCAGAGTCAAAGTCGCAAGTGTTGCCTGTTAGTGTTGGGCATGACTACGATGCTGTCAGTGCAATTTAGTCTAGTTAACGAAACAGTGTAGAACTATTCCTTAAAAGATTCTTAAATACCTTCTTAATCACCCCTGACCAGCAGGACAGTGCTACCGCTGTGTCCAATGACCAACACCTGTGACTTTGTCCTTCCGGCTGGTGGTTACTGCGACTTCAGGCCTTTGACTGTGCAGGAGTTTTAACGGAAAATATAAAAATGGAATAAAGCGTAGCACATTTACATGTCTTAGGTTAGGAGAGTGTAATTTGTCAAAATAGGGGAGAGGGCAGTGTAATTCAAGCCCTTCAAGGAAGGGGAGTGTAATTTACTCTAAGATTAATATTTCATTATATCCTACTGAATAACTCTGAGCAACTTATTGATGAAAACTATTTTCCTCCTTTCTTTTGTAAACTGGAAATGCTTGGACATTGTCTCAATGAACATTTTCTGGTTTGGCTATTTTTCTGTAGATCTTTGAATTGAGTGCTTCTCAAGGTCCTGAAGTGGGGCTGGAATTGTTCAAAAGTGTACAATATTTTAGAGTATTGGTATGTGGTGGGGATGGCACTGTTGCATGGGTCCTTGACGCTATAGAAAGACACAATTTTGAGTCACCTCCACCCGTTGCAGTTCTTCCCCTAGGCACCGGAAATGATTTATCCAGAGTACTGAATTGGGGGAGGGGCTTCTCTGCACTTGATGGACAAGGCGGATTGACTATGCTTTTACATGACATTAGCAACGCACCAGTTACTATGCTGGACCGCTGGGATGTTAAAATTGCAGAAGAAAACTCCGATGGAAAACCAAATAAAGTGAAAACCAAATCCATGATGAACTATCTAGGTACTCTCTGAAATAACAACTATCTGGATTGTTTCTTAATAATTACTGACATCTGCAAATCGCTTTTGTAGGCATTGGATGTGATGCAAAGGTCGCATATGAATTTCATGTTTCCCGAGAGATTTATCCTGAAAAATTTTCTAGTCAGGTAGATATTCTCCCTTATTTTTATCATTGTAAAACATTCATCTTAGACCGTGTCAATTGTCTAGTCTAGTTTGCTTTCAATGCATACTCTTTAAACTACCATCAATATTTGATAAAATTTAGACTGCCGTACATACTAAAAGGCTTACCTTATTCTAAATAACCTTATTCCAAATTACTGAAAAGGGACTTGTTGAGATTTGAGACCGATTCTCTTAGTGTTGTTTATCATATCTCTTAACATCAACCAGTAGAGACCATGGTGGAGATGAGTGGATGGCCAGCAACATGGTTTTGGACATTTTAAATTTTTTCTACATGTTTACTTCCTCATTTTGGTCCTTCTTTATTAAAGACCTTAGTTATTTGTCTGGATCTCTTATCTTGGAGAAATTATCAGGAAAATAGTAGATTCCCAGATGTTTTTTAGCCCCGTTGGCATGGATGAATGTATTGCTGTGGGCCCCCTTTGGTAGACCCCACCACACAGTGGGACCCACATATATATATATATATATATATATATATATTCGCTCTCTCCTGGTTTCACTTGATCCGGGTTATGTAGCAAGTTTTGAATACTTATGTACTATGAGAGTATTACACTTAGTCCACTGAAAAGTAACATGTGGACAACATAACCATAATGGCACTAGATTTGAGAGTATTACCTTAGATTTTCTCCTTGTGTGGGTATTTAACTTATGCAATCCAGGCAAAGTCCTCTTGCTCCTTGATACTTTGTGGGTTTATTTATTTCTGATAATAATGATGATTCTATTAACAGTTTTTCAATAAGTTGCGATATGCCAAAGAAGGAGCAAAAGATATAATGGACAGGACTTGTGCTGACTTGCCATGGCAAGTATGGCTTGAAGTTGACGGGATAGACATTGAGATTCCTAAGGTAAATTACTGATAGTGATAATTATTTTCACATTCAAGTTAGCAATTTATGTTGCGAATGTTGGCTTCTAAACTAATATATAAATCATCATTTATTAATTCTTCTTTTATGCAGGATTCAGAGGGCTTAATTGTGCTCAATATTGGGAGCTATATGGGTGGAGTAGATCTTTGGCAAAATGGTTATGAGCATGATGATGATTTTAGTCTTCAATCCATGCATGATAAAATGCTTGAGGTGGTATGTGTTTGTGGAGCATGGCACTTAGGAAAACTTCAGGTCTGAGATTCTTTAATCTTATGCACTTCTGAAATATTAAATTAAGTCTTTATAATGATGCTGTTTATTTAAATTATTCTACTTGTTAAAAATCAATTCACATAAATATATTTTCATATATTTATAATGGCATGAATACATTTAAGTGAGCGCTGGAGGTTTTATATATTGCTCAACTATATAATTATGTATATAGATCAGTCATTAAAAAAAGTAATTCAAATACTGGAAGTACCAAACTGATTAACCAATGATATGTATATTTATATGCTCACTCTACATTTGATAAACCAATGAAGTAATTAAATTTTGGACTCATGTTGATTATAGTCGTGCTCTTGCTTCATTTGAAAGTCTCATATGAGATGTTAAATCCATTGTCAATATAAAATCATTTTCACTGCCACACACCACTTTATGCATTATTGTTAAATCCGAAGGTGTAGCTTGCTAACGTACACCTTCTAAAATCACGGTAAATTAGTATGTAGTAATGCATAATTTACTGTATAGGTTGGCCTTTCACAAGCAAGAAGGCTAGCTCAAGGTAAAGTCATCAAGATACACTCCTCCAGTCCTTTCCCAGTTCAAATTGATGGCGAGCCATTTATCTTACAACCAGGCTACTTAGAGATAACTAATCGCGGGCAGGTAATCTTATGCTTTCATGTTTGTGTAGTAAATTTATTCTCACATTTTTCAACTTAAATCTCTTAAGCATGTGGTTCAAGTTAATCATATTCTTGTGCTTCTGGGTCTGAAATGACTTACATCGATAAACCTATAATTGCCCCATTTTGCTCATAAACCGTGTGAAGGCACCTTCAAGGGTTAAAACAGTGGTATCTCATCCAGCCTTTTATAAAATAAATCAAAGTTAGAATCATGTTTTGTTATATTCACTCGTGAAATATTCAAAGGAGGGGGGAGACGGGGGTGTTGCTGATTGTTCCTACTTCAATAGTTAAAAACGGTTTGTATCTCCAGTCGATGCCAAAATGAGGAAAACATGCAGATTGTAACGGGAATATGCATGGTGGGTTTAAGTGTGTGATGTGCTAAAGAATAAAGAGATTTTACTGTCTGCATCATGCATCCTCCAATTCACCTTTGCCGTCCAACTGGTCTAACCTGCTCCCAATTCCACCTCATTGAACGAAATATTATTGTAGACTTCAGCATACGGTAGACTTGATTGGGTGTCGCCTATTGAACTGAATAATGGGGGAAATAGAAAATAGTTTATTAAGTTGGTTTAGTTCTTAACTTAAGAACTGTGAACACAACAGATTTCACTTCTGTATGGTGGTCGATATCATGAGATTTTGTTTTGCTATATTCAGGCCTTCATGTTGAGGAGGACTTCAGAAGATGAACCTAAAGGGCATGCAGCTGCAATTATGACAGAGGTATTACTAGATGCTGAGTGCAAGGGCATTATTAATGCATCTCAGAAGAAAGTTCTTCTCCAGGAGATGGCCATCCATCTTTCTTAAGATCCATCTCTCGGTCAGCCCATTATACATAGTTGTAAGTTGTTGCCCACACATGGGTTTTTACCCTCTATTCTTTTTTTGATAGGAGTATTTTTGGTAATTCTCGGAGATAGGGAGGACAAAGTTCCACGAAGCAACTAAGAGAGTGTGAAAAATGTCCGGCGGCAAGGTCCAGTTTTTCATTTATTGTTGTGTTGTCTAACACTCCTACGCTGTGTATATGGCAAATGTATCAAATTGCAAAAGTAATATAAATAGAGAGGGAATATCGTTTTCACAGGAGTTATATGTGTCATTGACATTGTGTCAATTACTATTCATCAATCCAACACTAGCTAGAAAATCAATGAATTTAGGTAAAAAGGAATAAAGCAAGTAAACATAGAGAAATAAAAAAATAATTATATTTTAAAGAGTTTTTAAAATGAAGTCGACTGAGACAAGAAATAGAGCACACCTTTTTTAATGTGATTATTTTTTCACAATTTTTTGCTTCCAAGATCAGTTATGTGACACCCTCTTCAATATTTAGATTTTTTATTTTATTTTTTAGTGTATTTTAAAATCTACTAATTGATTGTTATTACTATCTAATTCTAATTTGCATATAGATCATTTTAATGATTTCGAGTTATTTTGTTTTCAATCGGCATGTGTCATCACCCTAATCATTTTCCCTTCATAAAAACAAGCTTATATTATATGATAAGTTACTTCTCTCATATATTTTCATCATTTAATTTAAATAGACATTCAATTGAATGTATTCAAATGACCTTAATAGTATACAGATTCACATGATAAAATTTAAAAAAAATCATTTATGATAACACATTGATTGCAACCAGGGGTGGATCCAACGGTGGCTCTTGATGAAACCCACACACACAACAATCCCCCAATGTAGGACTAGAACCACAAACGAGAAATCATGGTGCAAAATAAATTCCAATTTCCAAAGCAGTGCAAAAACGCGTGTAGGTTGAGTCAGAACAATTCAATTCAATTATCTAACCTTTTGGCAATTCAATTTTTAATGCGTACAATAATGTTCTTAAAAAAATTATTTTTTAGATTCAATGGTTGTATTAGAGTGGTCTTTAAGAAGAAAATAATTAATTGACTCATTTTTTCAAGAAAAGAGAGAATAAATTATGGAACACAATGCAATACACCAATTTTAAATTTAGAGCAACATTGAAACAATTGTTAAGCAACCTATCGAATACTAAGATAGTGGTGGTCTTCAGACTTCTCACGTGGTCGGTGATCATAGGGGGGAAAACAAGTAAGAAAGAGCAGTGCTAGAATTACACTCTTAAACACAATCCTCTTGACACATCCTCCATTATTGAGTGGATTTCATGTGGAATCATATGTTGTAATGATTTTCACGTAAAATTCACCTAATAATAAAGTGTGTTGAAGATGAATGTGATAAAAAGTGTGATACTAGTATTTTTCAAAAGGGATTGGAGAGGGTTATGTTGAGGGATTATGGATTGGGACTTCCAGCTCCCAGACAAATTGGGCCAAAAATCACTTCATTTTTTCAAAAAACAATTTCAACATTGAATAGGATAGTTTTCGAAAACCGTTTTTAACCCGATTTAATTTCTTTTAGGTTAAAGTAATCTTTTGGTCTCTATATGTGACATTGATTTTCAATTTAATCCCTATACATAAAAAGTTATCAATTTGGTCCCTATACGTGACACTGGTTTTCAATTTGGTCCTCACAACTAATTGGTCCCTATATAAGAGGGACCAAATTATAAATTATTATCACATGTAGGGACCAAATTGAAAATAATTGTCACATGTAGGGACCGACTTCAAATTTTTTTTGTTGAATTGGTCCTTGCATGTGACAATAATTTGCAATTTGGTCCTCTTATATAGGGATCAATTAGCGGTGAGGACCAAATTGAAAACCAGTGTCACATATAGAAACCAAATTAATAATTTTTTATGTATATGGATCAAATTAAAAATCAGTGTCACGTATAGGGACCAAAAGATTATTTTAACCTTTGTTTTAATTGATTTTTCTAATCCTTCTAGGACTGGAAAGGTACTCGATCGACGATATAGTCCGGTTCATTGATTTTTAAAACATTGTCAATGACATCTAAAATCCTTCCTGTAGTTTTGGTACTACTCTACAATTAGTCAATTAGTACAATCACATTCATTAAGTAGCATTAATTATACATAATTGTCTGTCACGATTAAGTGTCGATCTGGTAAAGGGGCAAATGCATGTTGAACTTGGAGGTTTTCTTCTGCGTTGGAGAAACTCAAATTAATAGTCACGAATCGTGATCTTGAATTATTTATTGGATGCTTCTTCAATAGGCCACACCGTTGATAAACCGCAAATATCGGTGCCCTTTCATTTATTTTTATCCCCTAAGATTTTCTTAGTATGAGGCAATTATGGTATATGACATCTAAGTCATCTGTACCATACAACTACAAGCGCCCTACTCTTTTTTTCTTTTTCCAAAATACAATTGCTTCTTCTGCCATTCTCTCGACCTAACGCGTTTATTAATATTGGAGTTATTCACCCTTGCTTTTCGTTGTTATCAGAAATAATCTGTTTGCTTGTTCCCTTGTCACCACCTTTGTCTTTTGTGTGTGAACGAGAGTTGTATAGGAAATTATTTCTGAAATACAATTTTTCCGCCATATATATGAACAGTTCATGCCATGTAGTACTAAGTTGTTGTGTTGTCTTATTTTGATAACATATTTCTCCTTCATTGACACAGTGTTTTTAACCGATACCCTAAGGGTATCTTCTGTAGTATATATATTTAGAAATAACCTCATTGAATTTTATGTTATATGTCATCCTCTTAGAAAAACATCATTTAACGCAAATCCAATAATAAAACTTAAGGGCACAAATCAATTAATAATATTTTTTAAAATAATATTATAGATAAATATATTTTCTAAAAATTGTTAACTTACATCGGAAAGATAAGAAATAAATCAAATAAATTTTCAATAGAAAATAAAATTAATAATATGATATATAAATATATTTTATAAAATGGTTAACATGCACGGGAAAATATGAAAAATAAATCAAATAGATTTTCGATAAATAATACATATAATAATATGATAGATAAATATATTTTTACAAAAACGATTAATTTGCACAGAGAAAGAGGAGAAATAAATCAAATATATTTTCAAGAGAAAATAAAAAGTACGATAGATAAATATATTTTCTAAAAACTGCTAAGTTGCACGGGAAAATAGAATAAATAAATCAAATATATTTACAAGAGAGAATAAAAATAATATAAAAAATATATATTTTATAAAAAATGGTTAGCTTGCACAAGGCAAAGGGAGAAATAAATCAAATATATATTTAAGAGAGTAGAAAAAATAATATGATAGAAAAATATATTTTCTAAAAATGGTTTAATTTATCGGAAAAAGAGTGGAATAAATCAAAAATATTTTCAAGAGAGAATAAAAAAATGATACAATAGATAAATATATTTTTTAAAAATGGTTAATTTGCACCTGGCAAAGGGGAGAAATAAATCAAATAGATTTTCCAGTGAGATGAAGAAATATATTATGATAGATAAAAATATTTTCTAAAATTGGTTAACTTCCATGGGAAAAGAGAATAAATAAATCAAATAGATTTTAAAAAGAGAATAAAAAATGATAAATATATAAATGTTCCATAAATGGTTAACTTGCATGGGAAAAAAAGATAAATAAATTAAATAGATTTCAAAAGAAAATAAATTAATAATATGATATATAAGTATATTTTCTAGAAATAGTTCACCTGCATGGGGATAAGAGGATAAATAAATTAAATATATTTTGAAGAGAAAATATAAAATATGATAGATAAATATAATTTCTAATAATGGTTAACTTGCAGGGAAAAGAATAAAAAAAATAATTTTTTAAGAGAGAATATTTATAAATCAAATAGATTTAAAAATATCTTATTATTAAACTTATACGAGGATTTATCTTTTATATTTTACATAACAAATTTTTTTTCAAATATTTTTGCTTAATTAACCTCATAAATCAATAATTTGAGGTGTATAATTCCCCAACAAAATTTTAAACTAAAAATGTAAAATCAACAATCACATATTTTTCGATGAAATCCTAAAAAAATAGCATATTCCCTGTGCATGACACGGGTCATTTACTATAGTTGATTAAGAAATCAAAAAACAAAAACTTTTGCATTGAGAATTATGACTTTTAAACTTTGAAAAAGTTGAATACACTATTTCATGGTGGAAAAAGCTCTTTAGTATGGAACCTTTTTTCTGAAATGGGGTACGAATTGTCTAGCACTACTCTTATTAGTTGGATTGATGCTGCGTTTATATGGTTAATGTTTTTTCTTTATTGATTTCGAACTGTCTCTAGCACTGCTCTTTCCCAATACATAGTTTCTATTTTTGTTTCCTTTAAGAAATGTCTTTGAGATACTGGTTAGCATTTGTCTTTATATAATAGTTTAACTTCTAAATATGCACTAACAAACTAAGCATAACTATAATTTTAGGATTGGGAAGTGTAAAGTGAAAACATCTTCTCTCATGAAAAGTGATATTCTTTTATGGGTGAGACTATATCTCAATCTAAAACCTTAAGACATTAAGTTTATGGGTCCATCCACTTATATGACCTTCAACTTGTTCAATGTGGGGCTTCTTCATCCAAATCTTCCCACACTTGAAAATCAATTCCCGACAATCTCCCCCTCAAATGTGAATCCCTAACATAGGGTCACTTCCCTTTGAATGAAAGTCTTTCAAGTAATTTACTATGTCACCAAGAGCTTAATCTTCAAATAGAGTCACATACAATTTATACATGTACCATCATCTATAACAGAACATGGCATCTAACCTCTACATTAATAGGAAGATTTTTGACATAAAGGACCCCACACATGAATCCACTAAAATTCATGAGATCCCTAAAAATTAAAAATGTCAACACACAATCCATGGAACAAATAAAACATAAAATTTCTGTCAAAAAAATAAAAATAGAACATAAATCATTATGTTCAATATACAGACCATGTTAACATGAATCAAAGTTACAACAAATGAGTTTAATTTCTATGCATTGTCAGTGTAAAAATCTTTATACTGACAACCAATCAGAAATCAGGGAATTGATAACTTTTATGGTTAGTTAGATAGAGAGTCAAACACTTTTAATGATATGTCGATTTCTTATTGGTTGACAATATAAAAAAACTTTACACTATCAGTGTATACCAATTAAATCCATAATAAATTAACCACAAATAAATAACAGGTAACTAACCAACAATAACGTTTTTATATATATATATATAAAGGTAACTAACCAATAACAGAACATTCTATCTCCTAGAATAGTTCCATTAATATCTACGGAGGATTTTGGCTTATCAAAAAAAAGAAGAAGGAGGATTTTGAAAATTCCATTCAGTAACTAGAGATAGCAAAACTGATCTAACTTGACAGATTGACCTATTTAACTTGCACAACCCAGAAAAGAACCCTGGTTCCCTCTTTTCAATCTATTAATCAGTCAGTGTATGCATAACTTCATTAGCCACTTATCATCTAACTTGTCTAATTAATATTTTGAGTTAGCCAAGGAAATTTTCTAAATATGCTTTCTGAATCCATATCCTTCTATATAATTACTAGATACCCATAATCCATGAAAATGTAAGCTAAAATATAAATAACACACGTACTAATTCTTTAATTTTATTTTATTTTACTTTAAAAAAAAGTTCTTAAGTTTAATTTCAAAGCATGGATTAAAGAGTCAAGCATTATTCCAAAACGTGAATTCATAAGTAATTAATTGCCAAGTTTCAATTCGATCTCTGATCACATAGAAGTCTTGCAGGCTGTAGGTGGTCAAATAATCCTAAAGAGGAAAAGGACGAAGTTCTTCCATGTTTTCTGGACCTTTGTACCAACCAATTCACCCATGTAACAACCTATGAAGTTAATGTATGTAACTATCACTATGTATGGATGTGGCACCATGTGAGGCCATTATAGATTATGGCACATAGCTAGTGCTGTCAAATAATGCCAAGCCCTATATACGACACCATAGGATCACGATATTATTGTGAGAGAGAGAGCACGGTGAGATGTATGTCGTATGAGGCACGGTGTTGAAGGTTAGACAAGAAGTGGAACTAACAGTATGTAGAAAAATACAGATGGGATTGATGCATACAAAGGGGACCCATCGTTTCCTCAACACTCTATAATGCATGCGCATGAGGCTTGGTGTTAAACGTTAGACAACAAGTGTGTAACTAACAGTATATAGGAAAATGCAGAGATGGGGTTGATAGGATATATATACAGACAAACGCGACCCATCAACACTATAATGCATACACATGAACAGAGCTGAGAAGATCGATAGATACAGTACAATACATGTGCATGCATCTCCAGTAACCTCCTAGCTAGCCCTTTTCCCATAAATCTTTCACTCTCATGATATTTATATGTATCCATATATATGAGAGAGGGAGAGGGCACACACACACACATATATATGCTAATTAATATGCATCCCTTAGACACGTACAACCAAATTGCACAGACATTTCATACAGCGGCAAAACATTTGAATATATTAATATGAATACTATAAATTTGTAACATTTCTTTAATTGCCCATGATTATAATGACCAACAAGAAATAGTTGCATGCGCTCTCTGATTGTTTGTTTTTGTATTTTTCATTAAAAAAAAAAAAAAAATTGGCTTATCAGTTGAGGCGCATTATATTTTGATTCTTTTCAGTATATTTTTATAATATAAGTTGTATCAATAAAGAAATTAAACAATGCTATTTGGATGCTTCATTAATATACGAAAACATGATATAGCCTAGTCAATGATTGTGGATTCAATAATTTAAGGGAAATAATGAAATTTGTTTATCAATAATAAGGCATTCGCAGCGGCACTGTATCTTCATATGAGTGGTTGGGTATCTCATATTATGTGTCAAATTAAAATAAATGTAACAAATGCACATGTGTAAGTAAAATATGTAACATGCATGCTTATTATTATGTTATTATATTATATAAGAATTTAATTGATATGTATTATCCTTTTTATTCTGTTAATTAATTATAAATTATTATGTCATTAAAAATATTTATTTCTTATTATAATTATAACTATTTTAAAAGTTATGTATACGACCTCTGTAAGTGTTCTTTGAACCGTGTGGCATGTCTTGGCCCTGGTGAGCTCCCGAAATCCGACTCACCTGAACTTTTAAGCACAAAAAAATAGTTATGTATAGGATGATTTGTGATTAGTTGACAATATAAAAATTTACACTGAAATATATAAAAATAAAAAAATGATAATTAAATATCAAATATATTTTATCTTAAAAATACACTATATATTGCAAAATGGCTTTAGATGATACTGAAATTTTAATTTTATTGTTTTAAAAACTTCTTCTGAGGTGGCTGGCAGTACAAATACATTTCAAATGATAATAAATTAACGATGAAGAGCTGTCAACACTCAACAATAAAGGAGTGCAATTGTTTCCCTCGTGAGTTTTGTTATCCTTTGCTTCAAAATCTTTCTACTAGTTTTTGTATTACTAAATAAAAAATAATATATTCAATCTCTTAAAAATATTTTAACGATCCCCGAGTAGCTGTCTTTGCCTCAGTTTCATTTCCCAAGAAATGTCAGATATAGTCTTCATTTACTCTCTTCACCATCTCTTTCCAATTTAGTTGTTTGCTTTTCAATTTCAAATGCTAAAAGATCTCTACTATTACCATGACTCCACCAAAAGCTGATAGTATTGCTGATCCGAGCTTTTCCTAAGACGGTTTCTGAATTTTCAACAACTTTAAAAGCTCCATAAATACATTACACTAAAACACACATGCATCAGACACAAAGAAGAGAAGAGAAGCACCGTTTTCTCTTTCTCTCTTTTCCATGGTTTAGTTTGCATCAGCTTATGCATGCAAGATATCTATCTGGGTCGTCATGCTAATGGAAGCTGCTCATAGATATATCTATCTATCTGCTAGCTCTCTAGGAAGAAGAGTGACAGATTCATAGCCTCTCTTGTTTCTTACTAGTAACTTCTTCTCGTTAACTGTTCCAGCACATCTCTTATCTCTATTTCTATGCCATTTTTATCCCTTCTTTCATTCACTGTTTCACATAATATACCTCAGCAACTAGTGCATTGCCTTCAATACTCATGACTGTCATTTCACTACATAACAAAAACTATAATAAATTCAATAGTACAAACAATATTAATTAAGTTTCAAATGCTCACATCATACATATATACATCCACACACACGCAAAGAAATTTATCTATTAAGTTTATTGCTTTCTTTACTGGGTAACTGTTAATTTACCTGAAGTACATTCATTCATATTCATGAAAATGATGCCTTTTCCCCCAGTAAATTGTGATCAGGTTCCCTTCCCTATAGTTTTCACTAGTCTGAAAATGGGTTAATTCAAAAAAAGCTGAAAGTGTTTCAGAAGAGAGATGTTATACTTTGAAGTTTGAAACGCTAGTAAGACCTAGAGGTGGAACAGCTAGTTGCAGATAAAGAAAGAATTTCACTTCTGATAGGTCTTCACTGTTCATGGCTCATGCTTTCAGCTTTCTTGTCCACGTGAAATAAACATATTCAGGGGGATTGATTAGACTGTTTATTTGCTAATAATATATGATATATCCATATTATCTACTTTGTAAAATGTTAATCAATCTTAACACACAAAAAAAAAAAAACTCACGAAGTTTAGGTGTTCATAATAAAATTTTAAAATCATCATGAAGTTTTTGTTTTCTCCCTTGGATTTTTCCAAGTGACATCTGTGCTCATTTCTTCTATGTCACTATAATTATCCTTAAATTAATATAGAAGAAAAACTAGGGAGATTTGAAGTTGCGGATGCATGCATCTCTCTCTCTCTCTCTCTGACTGTGAAAGAGATAGAGAAACAGAAAAGGGTACAGCCAGTTAGGGCGGAGAAGGAGAGGTTAATTCTTCATACAAGTGCTTCAGATGAGAAAAAATTACAGCTATATCTGGGATACAATTCACAGTTACAAGCAGATACAACTAAAACATCTTATTTTCTGCCATATTTAAGCAAACTGGTTCAGCCATCACAAAAGTACATAAACTCGTGATCATTCATTTTAAGTGGCACTCTTCAAGCCTGCTTGGAACTTGGAAGAAGCTAGGTAACTGCAAAAGGTTAGTCACAAGTGTAATGAAAATATAGACAGGAAAGGGTAACAAAAAACACAATCTTTATAAGAACTTACAACAAGCATATATACCAGTGATATCACATTAGAGATGAAAATTCTGGCCTTGCGGATATTATAACTGTAAAAGAGCCTTCTTTTGTGGTATATATCTAATATGTAATATATAGAAATTAAGATGAAGGAACATAACAAAGGTTGGCTGAGCGGAATGAAGCCTGGTCCGAGAATCATTTTGGACCCTCGAGCCACACAACATTCCTCTCAACTTAAAACCTTTGAGGGTAGCTACATACGTGAGAGCATCTACAGTTTGAAGTTTGAGGGGAATGAAGCCTGGTCCGAAGCCTTATAGTTCTTCCTACTGTGAACTTTCTATGTGAAAAGCCTCGAGCCAGCCAACATTCCCCTCAACACCAAACCCATCTGATGAAACGTTTTGCTGTTTCCCCCTCACACTGGAAACCCTAACCCACATAAGCTTCTTATATATAGAGAGGCCGCGTGTGTGAGAGAGAGGGATCACTGACTCACACTCCACTAATGGTGCTTTTTAGTTACCTATTCATATGTTCCAAAATGAGCTTATGCAAAACGGTATATTTAAACTAATTACTACCGAGGTGTAAGATAAAATAAACAAAAAACCAAAGCATTGTAGTTACGCAACACCATAAAAGTTGTACGTACGGAGACGTTCTTTCCCCGATGAACACCTAAAAGTGATTTATTTTATCGAAGGAAAATGTTTTTTAACATATCTGAGTCAAGGTTGGTGGTATTAAAGTATAATATATTCTAATATGAAGTAGATATATTATATATATATATCAATTAGGTGTAAAATCCAGTTATTATTCGAATTAGTATAATGGAGTTATTTATCTGGAATGAATGAGAATCAATAATTTCCCATAGGAATAACCTGGTGCTGCCGGTCAACCAACCGGCCTGTTACCTGCTACCAGCAGTTGCCTCCCAGTCAAGCACACAGAAGAAGATACAAGAGGTGTATTTAAAATAGACTTTAATGTGATCCTTTCATCATTACCTTATTATTTTTAGCCTTTTGTTACCCTACTTTCAAATTCCCCTGTACGATACTTTGCCCGCACGATCAACACAATCACTTCCTTCCACCATGTTTGATATGTCTCATCACCGGTTCGGGTTATATTTTGATGCAGGTTTCCAGCCCAAGACCATCTTAATTATGGATAGTCAAGTCATGACCCGACTCACTTGACATTTAATTTAAATAAATTATATAAATCTTGACAACATACTAGTATATAACTAAATTATAAATTTAAAAGTAAAAAACTAGCATAAAGAAGGAATATGCTAGTGTAAGTCAAGACATTCTCACACCCAAGACCTACTAAGCGTTAAAGAGGTTCAACCTCCTTCATCCCCATCTTGCATACCCCCTTCAGTCCAATAAGACCTCCGTAGAGTAGTGGTGGTCATCACCTTAATACTAATAATCTTAACCATGAGAAGATCGGTTTCTTTTTCGGATCAAGAACTGCCCTCTCTGGCCAAATGTTAATGTTTATGCTATTGTTTCTATTACCGAATGAATATACCATACACATTTATGTTCTCATAGCGTTGCATATGGTTTTGTTGGACTCAAGCTACTTTCATGTCTAAATTGATTATTGGAGTCAATCACCTTTTTTTTCCTTTTTAATAATTCACAAAGTATTCAAGTCTAAAGTTACTGATAGGGCACTGACAATACATTGCACTTGCAGATTCAAGGTCTAATTCATGTTTAAATTTACTGTTGCCTAGTGTTCTAGCTCCTTTGGACCTATTAACTTTTTAACTTTCAGTACACTGAATAATGAAAAATGTTTATCCACTTTTTATTCACATAAGTGCTTGTATCACACTACTCCTGCAATAGAATATTTCATCATTTGATGTCCTTCTTCGGTGTTAATTTATATTTTTACTGGTATTACTATTTACCGTGTTTATACTTGTCAATAAGCTTCCAAGAGTTTGTGCTATGATAAGTGGAACTGTATACCTTAAAAGCGTTATGGATATCTTTCTGTCAGGCTTGATATGTACTCCCCAATATATGACACATGCTCTTATGCATGTTTAAACTATATTGAGGGCAAGGGATGAACTAAGTCGGACCTATGTGTGCTCCATATTGGGTATCGGAAGTGATATTGTTCTTAGTATTAGTATAATATTTGCCTTTACTTTAGATATATATTCTAACAAGCATTGATATAATTCTATGCATGTTAGCCTCAAATTCTCATTCATGCTATTTTATGGACGAGACATATGTGCAACCTGTGCTGCTGGGGGGTATTTGACTGTTACTAACACAGTTCTAAATTCTTTTTTTTTTTAATACAAAAATAGTGCTGAATCAGTTACCACTCCGAAGCCGGCAATGACATGGGTACGACCCTTCTTAAGGAATTTATTTTTCGTTAGGATTCGAGTCAGGAACTACCTACATTCTAAGAGTATTTCTGTATAAACTCTCCTACCTAACGGACCTAACACACTTCCACTAGACCAACTCGGGTTTAGCACAATTCTAAATTCTGCGTAAGATCGTTGCATTGATATTATGATTTTGATAATTATCGCAACCACATCACGGCCGTATCGCAACCACACAAACTTTTAGAGTGTGTATGCAAAAACTGGAAAAAAAAGATTATGCTGATAATCTGTTTTTTATAATCGATTATTGTAATCAAAATCTGTTTTGGTTTGGGTATGTTTACTGAAAAGCGATTTTAAGATTATATATTTTGTTTGGGTGATGTAAAAATAAGCACTTTTACATAGTGAATAATCAAAAGCTGTGAATGAAAAAAAAAATCAGCAAACAATTCGGCCTCCTAGCTGGAAGCAAAAAAGCTTAAATGAGTTTAAAAAAGTTTTTTTAGAAAATAATCTATGTACCCAAACATAATAAATTTTTCACAAAACATCTTAATCCTCCAAAAACAACTTAATGGGAAAGAGACGTGATTCACTCACTTATATTACATCTCTATAGTTTTTATTATTTGATTAATTATATATGACCAGATATATTTGTTTTTTACACACACATGTATATACACACACTGCGATTTTATTAAATAGGCAAATGTGAATCAAATGTGAGTGTAACAATGAGGGCTTTTTTACCGTGTTGGTGTAATTTGAACAACAAATTCCCGAAATGGTGTCATTTGAAAAATATTTACGTATGTAGTGTAAGTCGTATGCAAGAGATGCGCTTTTTTGATGCAAGTCGTATGTGACATTAACGACTTACAAGTTTATATTTTTTTTAATTAAATAATATAAGTCGTATATGGTGTTAACGACTTGCAATACAAGTCGTATATATGGTTAACGACTTGCATGATTATAATTTTTTTAATTAAAAAATAGTGCTAGTTATGTTCTTGTTAATGACTTGCATCCTTTTTTTTTTTTATTAATTAGAAAACGCAAGTCGTATCTTCTAGTTGCGATTTGCATGGTTAATTTTTTTTATATATAATTAAAAGTTGCATGTGGCACATAAACTAATTGACAATTGCTTGTTAATTTTTTTTATAAACTAAAAAATGCAACTTTTTATAATGTTAGACCTGCATGGAATTTTTTTATATTTTAATTTTAAATAATATTTTAAATAAAAATAATAGACTTGTTTTTAAGAGTGTAAACGAGTCGAGCCGAGTACTTGAAGCTTAGTTTGGCCCGTAAAAGATTGGTAGCTCAAACTTGACTCATTTATTTAAATGGGCTTACTAAAAGCTTGACTTGTTAAAAAAAATATAAAGACTTAGTTTGACTTATTTAGCTCATTTATTTATTTTGTAAAGAAAAACTATTTAGGAAAAATTTCATATATAAATGAGCTTTTTTTTTTTTTTTACAAAATAAATAAATGAGTTAAATAAGCCAAGTTCAGTCTTTATATTTTTTTTAACAAGTGAAGCTCAAGATTTTAGTTAGGCTCGTTTAAATAAATGAGTCAAACTTGAGCTACCAATTTTTTTACGAACCAAGCTCGAGTTTCCCGTGCTCGGTTCGACTCGTTTACTCCCCTAAAAACAAGTCTATTACTTTTATTTAAAATATTATTTAAAATTAAAATATAAAAAATTTCATGCAGGTCTAACGTTATAAAAAGTTGCATTATTTAGTTTATAAAAAAAATTAACATGCAATTGTCAATTAGTTTATGCGCCACATGCAACTAATTATTAAAAAAAATTAACCATGCAAGTCGCAACCAAAAGATACGACTTGAGTTTTCTAATTAAAAAAAAAGGATGCAAGTCATTAACAAGAACGTAACTAGCACTATTTTTTAATTAAAAAAATTATAATCATACAAGTCGTTAACAATATATATGACTTGTATTATTTAAGTGACAAATCATACAGGTCGTTAGCATCATATACGACTTACATTATTTAATTAAAAAATATATAAACATGCAAGTCGTTAATGTCATATACGACTTGCATTAAAAAATCGTATCCCTTACAAATGACTTGTACTATATATGTAAATATTTTTCAAATTACACCTTTTTAGGAATTTGTTGTTCAAATTGCACCAATGAGGTGAAAAAGCCAACAATGAGTGAGTAACTTTTTTTCCTTAGGTAAGTCAATTCTTAGATTAGAGTGGTATGTGCACTGGTTTTATTTACTTAATTAATTAATGATTACCATTAGAGAATTCATGAAGTTTGGAACGTGTTACATGAACTCCGTCCATGTATATAACGACTTCAGTTATAGAAGAGATAATAATAAATCATATTCATCATAATGGTTGCAGCAGAGGGGTCAGCTTTTTACTTGTTGGGAACTTAAGAACAGAAAAGATAGTTCAATCTGTACAAACCGTATAGTTGTAGAACATTTTTACAATCTAAAATCAAGATGACTAGCTTGATCACGCTACTGGATATCAATAATTAGAAGAATGGAATGGAAATGATAGTGCTTATGATTGATTATGCATGCAGTTGGGGATCCTGATCCTCTCTATAAATAGCTACACTACATGCTGTTTATAAAAGGGGTATGGCTGTGAGCGTCAACTGTATCTTCCGTGAAACACGTCATCAGAAAGACGGCGAATAGGGAATGCGTGAATCACGGCCGTTCACTCCCACAATCCTAGGGCCAGGAAAAAAGAAACCGTGGACCGGACATGTCGGTGTCAGCGGGAGCGTAGGAACGGGAGAACCGAGCAAAGAAAGAACCCGACTAACGAGGGACACATCAAATTACTAACATCACCCAACGCCCTATCATCATCTGTGTATCATATCATATGATACAGACACAGACACAGCAGCACAAGCATTTAATCCTCTTGACGTGGACCACTCGAAACAACACAACACGAGAAACTCGTCTTTCCTCAGAGTCTGTCCATTGAAGCATGATAGAGTCTCGTATATGATAGGTTGTAGGTTTCACTAATTTCGTTGAGGAGATAAACTTGTAAGTGCTCTTTTGATTTCGAAAGTTTTTTCTACCTTAAATTGGGATACCATCCACAATCCTAAATCTTTTGTACTCCCTCCGGTCCTTATTATAAGAGGTAAATGACTATTTTTTTTATCTAAAATATAAGAGACATGCATGTATTTTGACAAATATTAAATGCTCATTTCCAATTTTACCCTTATTTATGATAGGGTTTATATTTACCAGACAGTGCAACTTTCAATACAAGTAGGTTTGTTCATTAATTATTGAAGGGTTAAATTTGTAAATTTATATGAATATTAATTACAAATAGCTTTTTTCAATGCATTTCCTTGGTCTGTATATTTTAGGATTTTGCCTCTTATATATAGGATCAGATGGAGTATTAAAAAAAAACAGAGAGAGAAAAATGCATCTTCTCTCTCCTTCTCTAATCCTATGTTCCTTGGAGTTTGTCCATTGGCATATGATAGAGTCTCATATATGATATGTTACAGCTTTGAGTTCTCATTAATCTCATGGAGGAGGTAACTTTGTAAGTGCTTTGAGTGTTCGAAATTTTTTCCACCTTAATCTAAAATATCATCTCCTAACCCTAATTTTTTTATGAAAAAAGGAAAAAAAAAAAAAAAAAAAACTCATCTTCTCTCTCTTCTCTAGTTGACACTATCATCTGTTCCTTTCTTCCCCATCTTCCAAGTTCCAACCTTTTTCACTTTTTTGATGTAACTGAAAATAAAACTAGAGCCAAAAAAAGAGTTAAAAAAAGAAGAGTAGTACTATAGTTTTAACTGGATGAAGAGTCAAACCCCTGTGGGTGGAATCGACGGCTGGGATTCTCCGAGCACGGTACGCTGCAGGCATCTCCACGTGATTACATTAAATGCTCGTTGGTACGGCGGAGAGTGGGTCCCGTCCCGAGGGGACAAGAGCACGTGGTGTGGATTGAAGAGGTGGGTCACGTGGGGGACCACAAATTGTGACCAGATATGTTTGGTTCCTGTTCAGGTAGGGACCACCACCATTGCAATTATCGGATCATCATAATGCTCATCAGTTAGTATGTTCAACGCCCTATACTGCGCATTTTTCGGGCCCTCCTCTAACACATATATCGCCTGCATGTGCCCTGCACATATTCATATCGCTTCTAATTTTTGTAGAAACATTTGTTTTATTATTATTTTATTATATATTACTAACCACTTTATTAAGAAAAAAAATCACCAATAGCAACGTGATTACAATAAGGTGTTACCTATGTAAAACCACTTATCATTACATGATTAATTAATAATATATATGCACAAATAAAATCAAACTCTTATATTAAGGTGTTACCTACATGGATAAAATCAAACAACGTCTATGCTCGATTCTTGAGTAGACATGTTGAAGAAAAACATGCCGTTTTACTCATGAATTCAAAGAAATTAGAGCTTGAGGTTAGTCAATAGTCATGCATCCGTCCCAATTTCTTTTGTAAAATAAGTTTATAAAAAATATATAAGATCATTTTAAATAAAACTTTAACTAAATTAACTGATAAAGATCTTTATCGTTAATTTAGAGGTCTTAGAAATCTCAATTTCACCTTCCATCCTCCTCGAAATGTGTAAAAAAATGATTTACTAGTACCAAATCAAATTACTCATGACCAAACTGAAATAATGATATATGATAAATAAAATAAAATTTGAACGCATGCTTAGAATAAAAAAATTTAAATTAAATATTAAATAAAAATACAGCTACTTAACATTCTAAAAATCCTCAGTTCAAATTTTTTTTTCTAAAAATCCAAAAATATATTATTAGTATTAGTATTTAAAATAAATGAATATTAATCAGTATCCTAACAGCATTGATTAATGAATTAATGTATAATTTTTTTTTATTGAAAATCACAAGTTTTCATATTTAAATGTATTGAATACATCATCTCCACTAAAAAGTTTGTATCTTTGATTGAATAACCACTTAGAATACCTAATATTATCATGTACACTACACATGTTAACAAAACCCAATAAAATAAAGGGGATTTGTCGTGCTGGTTTTAAAACGGAGGAGGGAGGGAGTGAATGTGGTGGTCTGGTCTCAACTCTCAATTCTCGAGCCATAAGTTCAACAGGAAAGCCATGTCCCAATGTTTTGACTTATCATCGCAGGCATTTATTACCCTCGACTTTATATATGAAGATGTGTGCGTGTCAAACAACGGAATCCAAAGATGTTTTGCGTTTCGACAACTTCAAAATCAGCTGAGCTTGCATTTCCCACATAAAATCGTATCAGAAGCTTTATCTTTTAAAAGGACAATTAATTGGTGATTGGATACGAATGAAGTTAATGGGGGCAAAAGAAAGCTGAATTTTAGGACCACTACAATGCCTTTTTCATGTTGAAGAAATCAGATCATTAAAATAAAGATTAAGACGTTAGAGTAGGTCTTGGTAGAAATACCACGGGCCAAGAATGAAAATTTCTGACCACTGTCATGCCATATTAATTGTTATTTCCATCTTGTTGTTAGTCAATCCATAAAGATGAACTACAATTTCGTATTGAAATAGCCCACCGCCGTACGATGTTTCTGGTATTCCTATATGCTTTTTCCTTGATGGATGCCTTTTTGTTGCAACTTGCAAAACCAGAAATCAATGAGAATAGCCATACACAAGTAAAGACAAATAAATAAAAGAGAATAGCATCGGAACGTAGGGTGACAATTAACTAGATATAGGCTCATATAATTGCACCATGATTTAAAAGAACCACCTGGTAAACTTTTCTTGAGGAACAACTCAAATGAGATTCATTAATTTATTTAGGGTATAATCTATAACTCAGGAAAAAAAAAATTACCCTTAACTCTGCCTTTGTATAGTCCCATGCATTTATCTGGGTCACAAACAGTATTGAAGGCAATTATATCAAATGGATGGTGGATATAGACGACGAAAAGCAGAGCAAATTTTCATGGCAAGTGCACTAAGCTACGCTACATAATAATTCAAATAAAACATCCCAAGCTTTACTCAGATAAAAAGTTTCACTGAATCTAGTACACAATCATGACTAACAGATTCTATAAGCCAGTTTTGTAAGGCTGTTAGCTTAATAGTTGGTTCATCAGTCTGGCTAACTTGCTTCAACTTAAGCTACAAAAAATGAAAAGTCAAGTACTAATATAAAGCCTAGTGGCCAGCATTTGTTCAACTCAAATATGCAAAACCCTATCTTCATAGCTTTATTTCTTTTCTTTTCTTTTTCTCTTTTTATGTTGATAGAAGAATTTTAGCTTTCTATGTTCAGCACATGCAAGGCTGCACACTGGCAGCAAGTTTTACGTCAGTGCATGTCCAGACATAATTTGATAAACATGGAAAGCATTTTTCTGCAAACTCATTTCCTTAATGGTCATATCTCCAACAATTCAACTGTAAGGATAAACGGCACTGCAAACCAGCGAAACAGAAGGCTTCAAGAATGGACCGTATAAATGACTTCTGAAGAACTGAAATAAATAATTTTAAGAGCCAAAACACCAGCATGCAGATACAAAACAATGGAAATGTAGAAAAGTAACAAGTTCTAAGGATAGGTCCAATAGGATACCCAATTCCAGCAGCCACTTTTTGAAGCCAAAGTATAAAACCAATTTACTAAATATAAAAAACAGAACCATTTTCTGCAATATTTGTAAGAAATGAAGACAAACCAAGAATGGATACCCACTGGAGGGTACAACCGAGGGATGAGCAGAGAGAATAAAAAAATATAAAAGAAGAGATACAGAGAGAATAAAAGAATATAAAAGAAGAGATAAATGAATTCGCGTACCATCAGTCCAAGCTGAATTTAGCAACTAAGCAGCGAAATATTTAACCAAATAATACACTGTATGAAGCCAAATAACCAGAGATGAGAGCTAAGAGATTGAAGCCAATAGATTTATTTCAAATTGGAAACAAAAAGGCGATCATTGAATTTCAACAACACACATTCCCTCAAGATCCTTTATAACCCTTGGGGTCTACTCACTCACTTCAATATTTTTTTTTATCAGTACTCACTTCATGATTGAAAGAAGTATATCAATATATACACACAAAAATTGAATATTGTGGGTAGGTAGCAAGGAATCATAGTCAAAGCATCACTGATTGGATACTGGGATTTTGTCCAGTATATCAAATATAGGCAACATGATTGCAAAGTTAATTTTCTTATAGACAAATTCTGATTAAGGAATTCAGCAGGCACATTCGGAGAGCTGAATATACACTCAATCTTATAAGTGTCATGTCTATGCACAGGATTCATCACTAAAAGTCAGAAACATTTTTGTCCTCTTTTATCGACCTTTCAGTGTGTGCCTTCTGCCATACTTGAAGTACAAGAAAATACAAGAATTGGTTGTGAAATTAACAAATACATTACATTGTGATGGAAAATGGTCAATGATGGCGGAGAATGAGACTGAAAGTCATCTGAGTCCTTTTGGCAAGAAATTGCCCACCATCCTGACAAAACA
Source organism: Echinosophora koreensis (assembly GCA_035048595.1). Taxonomy (NCBI): domain Eukaryota; kingdom Viridiplantae; phylum Streptophyta; class Magnoliopsida; order Fabales; family Fabaceae; genus Echinosophora; species Echinosophora koreensis. Next base: position 1,297,673 of record JAPCYP010000008.1, read on the forward strand.
ATTGACAGTAGTCAACCAGTAAGCATATTTAACTACAGAAATTATCACCTTCTTCATGGATAATATACTTCATCACAATTTCATCATCCAAATTCTAATCATGTTTGCAATGCTCTAAAATAACTACCTTCTCCTGGAATTCATTACGATTGATTTTACAATCTATTTTATTGAACATATACAGTAAACAACTCCATCATCTTATTTTAAATTTTAGGTTATAAAGACAAGCTAAGGAGTGTTTGGTTTGTTTTATATTTTCATTTTCCAACTGTCAGTTGATATGTTTTCACTCATAATTACAAATATGTCTTTGTTTTTACTTTGTTTCCTGTTTTCAAACTTTTTTGAAGGAAATTTTGAAAAGAACCCTAATTCTCTGAATCAATTAATTATATCACTGGCATTAGGGGTGTTCGTTGTTCGGTTTGATCGACTTTGGGGCAAAAAGTCATCCGATCCAAAGATAAAAAGAGCATGCGGTTCGGTTCGGTTTGGATGACTTCCTTAGAAAAATCCAATCCGATCCGATCTGATTAAATGCGGTTTGGATCGGTTCGGTTGATTTGGTTTTTACCGACATATCATTACATATTTATATTACGTCAAAGAATCAAGATTACAAGTTAGATTGAACAAAACCTTAAACTTGTATATACTTGTTTATATATTCATATAATAACATTTCATAAAATATGTACAAAATAAATAAATATCATCATCAACTAGTTCCGTAACATCTATTTTTATGTTTGGAACTTAAAAATAGTAAAAATTATGTCAAATCAAACTAGTAGGTATTATTAGGGGAAAAAACTAACAAATAAAAAAAAAATCAATAATGAAAATATTAGAATAAATATATATAAATTTTTATATATGCGGTTTGGTTTGGATTGGTTCGGTTTAAGAAAAGGAATCCAAAATCCGATCCGATCGGTTTTCACAAAACAAGATCCAAAAAATCCAATAGACATCGGTTTAAGGAAACTTAGTGCATAAACAGAGTCATGCTTGTTTTGAGGAATTGAATGAGAAGAACCAAAATACAGATAGGGTTAACTCAAGATGTAATAAACTACGTTTCAGTTGAAATAACAGAGTAAATACCGTGAAGAGAATACAAATTGTCAAGCAATGACTAATCCTAAAAGTTTGAGATATTAGGTCCGGGTCTAGGAATGGTTTTTACTTTAAATATCTAACCTTAAGGGAAAGACCTTTGGGGCTTGGGCTTGAAGTGTGGACAAAGCACATGACTACTTTGGTTTTAGCTGAAATTTAATTGAGATTAAGTACTGAAATCTAGGTTACTTAGGAAACGCAGAAGAAGAAGATTTGTATAGTATTTATATGGGTGTATTTTGTCTTGCCTATATAATTCTTCCACTCTCACTCGTTCCATCCTTCTATCACTCTATCAAACTACTAATCATCCGACATGAATATGAACAATCTTATTTGAAATCAGACATACAATGGACTTGTATCTTAAAAAAGCGATCCCTACTGAGTTTAATATTCTAGCTCTCAGCTTCTCTCCAGTCTCCATCAATCTATCTATCCATGTTTCAAACATGCTACCTAATAACCTGACTACCAATACTAATCATCTATCAGACAGGAGTTTTTACAATTCTAAAGTGCAATGAATTATGCATTGGGCTTGTATCTTAAAAAATGAGTCTAACTGTGCATTGTATAAGGGGCATCTGTCTTGGTTTGTCTCTCTGTCACTCACCATCCATCTACCCATCCATCTTTCTATCATTCTATCTAATTACGAAATCAGCTGCTAAACATATATCTAACATGAATATGGTTAATTCTAAGTGGCAATCAGATAGAGCCTGTTTGTATTAAATTATTCTCAACGCAAACTTCCGTTGAGAGCTGCATTCCTTGAAAGCTCTAATGTTGAGCTGCGGAAATAATTGCCTCGAGATGCTGAATTATGCCGTTTGCGTCATTTAGAATCTCAAACAATCAGGCCGATAATCATTAGACATATATCTTACAGTGTCTAAGCCATGTGACATAGGATGCCATAGCATCAAGTGTAAATTTAAAGATAAGATTATCTTAGTATTCAGGTTTGCTTTTATAGTTATGGGGCTCACTAATATCTCAGCATGCTGTTACCTTTATTGATATTATATCATCAGTCAGTGCTAGGGAGTATTTTAGTAAATTGCTTTTTATTCACTGGGTTTTATTTGGGTTTAGGTCAATGTTATTTAGGTACAGCTGGATTTTGTGTCCAAATTTTCCATTATGGGTGGTCTAACAACAAATAAACTCTCAATCTTTAAGGAAGTACTCCCTCAGGCCTCTATTATAAGCAAAAATTAAACAAAACACACATATTAATGTGGTTAGTTAATCTCATTGAATCTTGTAAAAAATTAGGTTTGTTACCTAAATTACCCTTCATCTAAAACTTCAATCTTCATTAAATAAGTCATTGGAATTTGCATTAAATGAGGGTATTTTGAGAATAATATCATTAAATGAGTCATTGGAAAACAAAATTTGCTCATATATTGGACCAAAAACGTTGGGACTTTTTTGCTTATAATAGAGATCGGAGGAAGTAGGACTTATTCCTAATTCCTGTAAGATAAGTTATATCTCATTTTACAAATGCAAAGCAACTAGGTAAGACTGCCTACTATAGATGTACATAGTGGTCATTGTGGTTAGCAAGGAATGATATCATCTTTAACAATGGCAAGTTTGATTTGGGGAATATTCTGGAATTGATTAAGTGTAGATCTTGGTTATGGTTGGCTGCAAATAAAGAGTGGAAGAACCAATTTGTTGCGTGGTGTATAAACCCGTTGGAGTGGTTGAGATACAATTGAAATATTCTTATTATATATACCTGTGCTTACTATGTGGTTTTTTGGAGTTAATTCTATGCAGGTTGGAGAATGGTTCTTTATGGTCCCATTGGAGCTTGGAGCTGAATTTGTGTGGAGAGAATTTCTTGTGAGAATGAGAAGCTTGAGGGAAATATGTGAGGAAAAGTCTACTGACTAGAGAGAAATCCTTGTGAGAATACTTGTGAGGAAACTTATAAGATCTTTTCTCTAACATTGTTATGTATATACTTTTCCTTATTTGTTTACAGGTTGAAGCAATTTTTTGATCTTTGGAGGAAGTCATCTTACTTGGGATTTGAGAGAGAGTGAAATTTACTGGTGAGGGGTTCTTAAATACTTTGGTGAGGGCCTGAATTTTTGGGATGGAATGCTGGTTGAAGAATGGGAGATAGAAAGTCGTTGTGTGAAACATGAGTGGATGTGAGGGTCTTATATTTTGAGTGATGCAAGAGTGGATGTGAGGAGCTGAAAATATGAGTGTCCGTGAGTGGAAAAGAGTGTGTCAGTTTAGGTTACTAGGTAATTTGGTGGCTCTCTTGTTTTCTCTGAATTGAACTGTTCTGCTCGATGGTCTGATGTTTGGTCATGGCTACAATGGTTTTGGTGCTCTTGGCTTTGTCTGTTAGGTGAAATTATACTCTTATAGTTGGATGTTATCATCATTTTTTTTTTCTTCAGCTGGTACACCTGTTGTTTTCGGTGATAATTGGTTTTATCTGCATGGTTGATGCTGTCTGGACTTGCGTGTTGGTAATTACTGTTGGTTATTTGGTGAAGGTGTACAGAATTGAAGTGTATAATGGTGACTGTGCTTCTGGTTTCTGGGTTATTTGTTTCTTAATATGGACGTGTGACTAATGGTGCCCATGATTTAGGCTTTTGGGTGCTATCATTCTCTGCCTTGGCTGTGTTTTTATGGTCAGAAGTGGATCAAGTTGGCATGTTTTTCTAAGGTGGTGGTCATTTTGAAGGCGCTATTCGGTCTCTTTTTTTTTGGTGGTGGAACTCAACTATTGTGAGTTCTCTTGGTGGTTTTAACTCTACTTCTAATTGGTTAGCTGGGTGATGTCTATTCTGGATGCTTTTGTGGAGATTTTTTTTCTTTGCTTTTTTGGTGGGCCTTTTTAGGATATTATCTTTATGTTATGCTGTCAAGCAAAGTGGGTTATAAATTGTAGGGGTTTTCAATGTATAAGTGTTTTTGTTTTGGGATGAAATTGGGGGCTGAGTTGTGCAAAGATAATACTGCTAGGAAAATTGTAGCAGTATTTTATTTACATTTCCGAGGTCCCTCTTTGGCTTCCTATGTATATGGGTTAGATTACCCCAAGTACTCTCATATCAATATATTGTTAGCTTATTAAAAAAAAAAAAAAAAAAAAAAGATGTACATAGTGGGAGCTTTATAGTATCCCCTTCTTGTAAGATAAGTTATAAGAGGTCTATTTAAACCCTTGTACTATTCTCCTTTTTAAGCTTGCTGTGGTGCCTAATTATACACTAATAAATAGTAGGCATCAAATGCATATCTTATTTTAAACTCAGAGTGTGTTTGGGAAAGCTGGAAAAAAAAAGATTATGCTGATAATCAATTTTTGTATAATCGATTATTGTGATAATCGATTATAATCAGAATCTGTTTTTGTTTGGGTCTGTTTGTTGAAAAGCAATTTTAAGATAATCTATTTCGTTTGGGTGGTGCAAAAAAATCACTTTTATATGATAAATTACGAAAAAGGGTATGAAGTTATTTGTATAATTTAATAATATTTGTTTAGAAGTTAGTTTTGTAGGGGTAAACATGGAAGAGAGTCTTGAGAATGAAAAATAATCAAATCACAACAATCTTAAGCTAGAAAAAAACTAGATGGCATAAAACAGCTTTTTTCTCCTGAAAAAAGCTTTTTTATAAATTTAAGCAAAATGCCAAACATGATAGATTATCTATGAAACAGCTTTTAAGCTAAAAAACAGCTGAAATGGGGAAAATCAATCTTTCCCAAACACACTCTCAATAGGTACCACAAAATTGAGAATAAAATTCTTTCCTATATTCCATCTGCAAAGCAAATTTGAAGAGACTCTATTACAAACTACATGACTCACTAGTCACTTGACACACTTCATGACATAAACCATTCATCTATGACTATGAGTCTATGACCCAAATTACTGGTAACTGAACACAAAACCTCCAGATACATACAGTAGGAACCAGTATGTTTTAAATAAAAATTGATAAAGGGTCTTGAATAAATATTTTCTTAGTTACCCTTCTATTACAAGCTTATTTGCATTGATTGCATTGTTCTCAACCAAGTAATCAATCTATAAAACAAAAGGAAATGCACTTATCTGCAACTGGACAACAGAACAATGAATTAAGAAAACAAATTGAAGCGATCATACCAGTGAGTAGCGTTTATTTTCCGAAGTGAACGATCTTCTAAAAAGCCCTAAACCTGAAAACGATTCAGCTCAAAGTTCAGATTCCGAGAAATGGAGGGAATTTCAATGCCGCATTTCGTTTTCCTTTTTGATATAGAAGAGGTTGATTGAGAAACATGAAGAGATGAAGCGTTGATGCAAGAATATCGATGGAGAGAATCGTGTTCCCGCCACAAAAGCGGGTCCAAAACTATCAATAATTTATTTCAACAACAATTTCAATTTGAACAGAATCAGAAATTGATCACATCAAGTTCAATATGCCCCGCGTATCCAAGAGAGAGGAACCCAAACATCTCAAGGGTTGAAATAGCCCACACGGCCCAACAGGAGCCTTTGGTCTGGCCCATTTTTTTAAGTAAAGTTAGGTTAATTTTTTTTTTTTTTAAAGTAAGTTAGGTTAAGATTTTTTATATATATAAAAAAAGCTCTTTTTACTTTAAAAAACCTGGCCTCGATTTATTTAAATTGCCTTTTAAATCCGATGGACCGACATGTATAAGATGTATTAAGTGAAAAAAAATATTTTTATATAAGTGGCATGAACAAATATGAACTTTGAATCACACGTGAATGGTCAGAATTAGAATATAAAGTCATGTGTTTCTTTTCAAATGAACATGTGACTCCTAACAAACTTCTAATCTTAACAGCCTCGATATGGTTTGATGACGTATATTTGCTCCCCCGACTCTTATAAAAAAAATTTCCTCTCGCTTGATATATATATATATATAATTATAATTGATAATTATTAATATATTTTATTATACATCAGATAATTTGAGGTTTAAGACCTTTTGCGTTTGTATCAAGGTATCATTTTAACGGTTTTGGATTGTCTCCGACCTTTCTCTAGCCTCTCTATCTCTCTTTTTCTTTTTCCTTTTTTCTTCCTCATTTGCACTCCTTCTTTATTTTCTCTTCCCTCCTCTCTTTGCTTTTGGTGTTGCAGAGGCAGCACAACAGGAGACCAAATTTCATTTTGACTTATAATATTAGTAATTCGATGTTTGGGGGCTTTTAGACTTGACCAATTGTATTGCTATATTCACTATATTGGATAAATTGAGGCAAGAGACCATTTCCATTTGTTGCACGATCGTTATGTTAAATTTTTTTTTTTTTAATAAACAAAAATTGAATATATCCGGGTACCCTAACCCATCACTAACATCATAATTCAAATATTTATGATGTTAGTGATTTGACGTCGCGTCACTTTTGAATTTGTATAGTTTAGTTGTTGGTCTTTTTACGGCTACCAAGTGTTGTGTAATTCACAAGTGTATGATTTTACCGAATAATAAAAAGATTGTTCAAGTGTGACTATGTTGATGAGTACTAGCGACATACAATATACAATTATGATTATCTAGACGTAATCAATTTATGTGAAATTATGGTAATAAGAGAAAATAAACTTGGAGAAATAAATAAATTTGAAAGAACAACTTCACAATTTTAACAAGAAGAACAACTTAGAGAAGTTCTAGGAGTCAGGTTCACCTCAAATAATATCGACAAGCCTGTAACAATATCTCTCTTTATTTAAGTTAAATTACTTATATGAAGGAGAATTATACTAATAAATTACCGTTTCCTTTTAATACAATAAATGACATGCACAATCTGACCCAATTCATATTTTCATGGTAATATTGTATTAGAAATAACCTTTTAAGAACAATGATAATTTAAGAAATACCTCAAGAGAATTAATCTACTTTGGTGAATTAACTGATCAAGTCCAGTTTTTAAAGTTATGAGAATGAAGTTCACTTTTTAGTACTTCCCCGAAATCCATATTCATGCAAAGATGAGGTCAAGTGTTTTCACAAGCATCATGTATGTTAAAAATTGAATCAAAGATAATTCAATATTTATAGGAGGAAGGAAAAAGTCAAGACATTGTTAATACAAAATTGAATTAATCTCTCGTCCTAGAACTGAGAACTACTCAAACATCTCTTCAAAATACAAAAGGGAAAGGAAAAAGAACACTGATCGATAGAGTGATAGTCTCAAGAGAGAATTTCATTCTCTCTCCTCTTCTCACATGTAAGTCCTTTAAATTTTGGTTTTCTTGTGTTTTCCAATATCCAGAATTCCAGATGCCCCTTGTTCAGCTTCTTCATGCGCCTTTTATTGATGAGTTATGTTACAACTGTTATGAACACTTAAGTGATATCCACAATCACAATTTTATACAATACATCTATTTTATTTCAGAATACGATACACCTTCATCCCACTCACGCTCATATCAATGTGCGGTGTCCATACAGGTGTCCGAAAAACATAAGTGTTTGTTGATTCAGCCTTTTTGTAAAAGTCCCTTCATTGGGAAAGGAGAATAAAAGAAATAAAAACGTGAACTTACCCGTGAAAACAAAGAGAGAAAAATTAAAGAGTGTTTCTCCCATGTTGCGATAAAAGCACATAATCACACTTGACATAGCAGAAGTTTTCCCTTCCAGGTGCACAGAGCGGCGTCAAACTCTTTTTCTTGTTTCTTGAAGGAAAAAAAAGGTGTAAAGTGGGAATAAACAAGAGGAAATTACAAAGGCATGCAGCGCCGGTGAGTGTAAAGTGAGGAAGGATTAACAAGAGTGGAAATAGAAAGCATGAGGTAGTTGATGGTGGTGAGGATTGGACTCTTTTTCAATTTTCCAACAGAGATGAAGAAAGTCATCCACGGAACTTGGCAACTTAAGCGGACCATCTGTGTGGTACCCATAAACCTCGTAAGCTTTGTCGAGAAGGCGCTTGAAAAGAGGATGATAAAGATACCATATAGGGATCACAAATCTTTGTTGAGAGCTACTACTACTACTACACTCACCCTCTTCTTCTAAACCCACTTGAACCGCTAGCCATCCCTTCTTCACCTTCATCTTCTTCTTATGCTAATGTTACCAATCTCTTCTTTAACTCACACTCAAGTAGAGGGTATTATAATGAGCCAAGACACGTGGATTCAAAGGTCGGTAATGCCTTATCATAATGATATAGAAAAAATTAAAACATAAGAAAATAATGTTGTATCCGTGAGCGTGTTGTTGGTACCTAATACGGAATCAAATGGAGGTGGGTGGGTGGACCAGTGAGGAATAGTGGACATGCAGGACACTTTAAAATGGTTCCCTCTGCCGTCCCTATTCGGAGTTGTAGGGACTGGACTCTCTTGGAGTGGAGGAATCTGCATGGGGTGGGGACTTCATAAAATCTTATATAAATCAAAAATAAATATAACTTTAACTGCTTACTTTATAACTTTATAAACATGCTCATATTAAAGAGTATTTTCCCCAAAAATTAAGGTAGTGATTCTACTCTTTATTTTCAACTTTCACTTTTTATTTTCTCCTTTTTAATTAGAACAAAAGAAAAACGTTGTATACACATCAACATTAATTATCTTTTATTTTCTTTTGTATGTTTCCTTTTAATTATGGTTGTTGGACTCTGACGGTTCAACGTGATTAAACAAATCAAAATCAATGACTCATAATAACACGACAATGATACTGACGATGGCGCACACCTACGGATATTTATGCTTTAAACTTATAATTTTCTTTATATTTTTTAAGGATCGACATCAGTACAAAGCTTGCCGCTAATACCACTCACACTTGCCAAACATTAGTCAAAGTTTGTCTTCTTAGTCATAATCTATATGTACGGATGTCCGGCCATTTCTCTGTCATTGACTTAGTTAAGATGATTATTTTTTTGGGCAAACATCAATTTAATAATTTTTATAAGTTAATTATTACAGTTAGTTAAACTGTTAGATAGTGTTAGAAAGTGGTTAACTGATTAGTTAGACAGTTACACCACACGTGTAGTATATATACACTCAACTCGATGCAACTTAAAGTAACTTGTATTCATTTATCATATTATCAATTGAATGAGAATTCCCTTTTCTCTCTTCTCTGAGTTCATCTCTTTCTTTCTCTACCGATACTAGATTGATATTAATATAATTATTTTTTTAAAAAAATGCTTTGTTATGTTATAGCCAGGAGTTTTCGAAATAATATGCGGGGTTGTTAAGGATGTCACAATTAATCATATTGAAATGGTGTTTGAATAGCACAAACGGGATGGATTAGCTTTGGAGAAATTATTATACACTCTTAAAGTATAATAAATGTATGTTTGAAAATATATTTTATTATTAAATTTAAATTAATAACTTAAATATATTTAGTTAAAATTAATATTGCACTAACGGCATGTGGAATTGAATCATATTAGGGGCCTAGGGGTAAGATAGAAGAAGCCACCCTCTTTCTCTGTTTTCTCAGACATATGTAAGCCAAGGAAAAGTTTCTTACAGTGCTTTTTTTTATTCTTCAGGGTATCCTCCACATGCAACTATATGGAGACTAATTTCTCGAGCCAGGTAAAATCATAAAGTGACAAAGCTCTCCTTCAAAAGTTTTAACATTGCTACATTCCCAAAGATATGATTTGAACACGAAACCGCTGATTAATTTAGAAGAGACATGTGTCATTTCATTCTTTCTTACGATATGAATTGGATGACGAAAGTATTTGTTTGATAATGTCTTATTTGGCTGTTGGTTAAAGACTTAAGGTCAACTTTTGAGAGATATGTAATGTTAATATTGGTGGTCTCCTCAAATGCTAAGGGTCACTTTGTGAGTTAGATTTTGGAGGGGAATGAAATAGAAGATTTAAATTTAAAAAAAAAAAAAATCTATATGTGGATCTATATTTGAGATTTTTAAAAAATGAAGAAATAAAATAATAGATGATCATATAACATTTCAATCACTATTCATTCATTTTTATAAAATATTCTATAGGTTCCTTAGTTTAGAAATGAACGTTCATTCCTTTTTCCTCTAAAACCCTTCATCCGAACATACCTTAAAAGTGCATGTTAGCATGTGCAAAGCAAAATGTTGCTTTCGAGTGGGATGTAAATTGTTTTACATTTCTTTGTTTTTTTGGTGAACAATTGCATTACATTTCTACTATTGCTAACTTACGCTTGCAATAACAACCGTTATAAGGATACAATTCATTTAAAATTCAGTATAATTATGTGGTGGCTTCTAAGGCGAGAGAGCAACTAAGTCCCTCACTCGTGAGGGAGCAAATCTGACTGTTTGATATACTATTTAAATAAGTGGATGGTTGTGATTATTTACATGTGACCTGATGTCCCAGTTCATGGTACATTTATGAAATTGCCCCAATAAATTTTAATTTTTTTCAGATATAATGAATGATTTTACCCTGGACTTTACTATCCAAAAGCCCCAGTGTTTGTTCCGCAGCTTCAACTCGCCATGTGCATCCTATGCCCTATACATGAACGAATTCATTTCTTCCAAAATTGATGTTTGCGGATCTCATTGTGTAGTCTTCGGCAAGCTTGACTGTGGTTGATGTTTGAGATGAAACAATATAATATTTTATTCTAAAATGAAATTATATAATATATTTAACAAAATTACAATTCTATCCACCTAAAAACTACAATTTCTTTGTCTTTGACTTACAAGTGAAGGTGCTAGTGCCATCGTCATGGGTGTAGCTGTAAGCGTCACTGCAGCAATACTGCAGATCTGCAAATGCTTCACACGCTCTTTTGCAAGCCACGCCACAGCCACCGCTGCTGTTTACCACCCTCAGTTCCAACGAACACAATGCGTTCGAGTCCACCATGTACCTTGCCGCCGTGCGATTCCCGGATTCGGTTCCGCATTGAGGCTCAACCGTCATCAGGAGGTTGTAACCGTCGACTAGGCTAGCGTTGAAGAAATCCAGCCCGCCGATGCCTTCCAGGTGAATTCCGCGACAGTGGCTGGTGGGGCGGCGCTTCCTCTGGCCCATTCTACGGTGGAGGAATTGCAGTCACCAGCGATGCGTGAGAACTTTCCGGTGGTGGAGTCCTGGAAGCAGAGGGTGTGACCTTCAAGTCGTTTCTTGATGCAGACAACAACGCTAGGCCAAGGCTTTAGTTACAAAAATTGTGTTTACAAAAGTCTCCAATAGCACTTTAAATTAATAGAAACACCACTAATTAAGTTTACCTGCTACATCAAGTCAGATTTGCTCTCTCACCGGTGAAAGACTTAGCTGCTTCCTCACATTAGAAGCTACCGACGACAAAATGAAATGAATATTGAATATGATAGCTACTTTGATATTAGGAGCCAGGAGATGTGACCAACCAACGGCCCACCCCGTCTCCATCACTTGTACAAATTAATGGATACATATCATTTAAAAATTGACAAATTCCTTCCTTTGATATGATTTCTAGTACTTAAGGGTATTAAGGTAGTTTCTTATTCCAGTTTGATTGCTCTGAGAATAGTTTTTGTTAAAATAAGATTTTAGTCTCTCCAAAGTTCACAAATTTTGGTTTTAGTCCCTGTATTTTCAATTTTTTTGGAAATAGTTCTTGCTGACGTGGCAAACTTAACGCCACGTGGATGACGTGGCATTGCTGACGTAACATTCCGTTAGCCACGTCAGGAGAAAACAGAACCGGTTGAAGGCGGGGACTAATTCCTAAACTTTGGAAAAAATGGGGATGAAAACCTATGGAAAAAAAAGTAAGAGGACTAAAACAAAAAAAACGGAAACTTTTCAGGGACCAAAAGTTTATTTAAGCCTATCATTTATTTCATTTTGATGTATCACACTCTGCCTCAACCAATATATGTTGCCACATATTTTATCTTTTTAATATTATATAACATTTTAACTTATGTGACAAAATATCATTAACTAAGATGGGATATGATACACAAAAATGAGATAGATGATCTATATCCCAAATTATTATGCTTTCACTTTTTATTTTTAATTATTTTAAAATAATCAGTTTTCATAAAAATTTCCATTCTTTTTCTCTTTTGTATAATTTTATTTGGATTTAGACCTTTTCATTTTTTTTCTCTTCTTAGGAGAGATAAAGACACAAAAACAAGTTTTAATGGACCCTACACATAAAAACAAACTTGCTTTTGAGTCTTTGTCTCTCTAAAATAAGAAAATAAAAGGAGAGAAAAAAAAATGAGAGGATCCTAATCTAATTTGTTACTTATTTTCTGATATTTAAAAAATTAGAAAATACCCGTAGAGATAAAGAAATTTTTTTGTCTTAACAAAAAGAGCATATGGGTCAAATTTTTGTCTCTTCCAGCGACGCTGGAGAGATGTATCACAAGAGCTGGATACAATATGGCCATGGGCTATTTAAAGTTCGATCCATGGGCCAGGCCCTATGAATGCTTGGGAGTTATGACAATATAAAAGATTGGGAAAGACCAAGTTAGGAAGCCCAGTTAATTTGTTGGTTCAGAGGAAATGGATGAAACAATCGGTTCAAACTTCAATGGTACCTTACAAGCTGCAAATTCCGATGGAGTTGAATGTAGAACTATAGAGAAATATAATATACTCAGTTTTTCAATAAAAATTTACTATTATTGATTTTCTAATTAGCGCTTAACAATAACTTAAATGGCACTATTAAAAAACACTCATGAGTACGACATCATATATAATGTTTGATTCTATTTAAAACTACCTTATCAGCCATAAACTGGTTTATCAACTGGTTTAAACAGAGCCATAAACATGGCATATAGAGAGACAGATAAATACTATTTAGTCACCACTTGAGCCTCTTGCGTGGCAGTAATATTTTTGACATGGTCTTTCACGACCAGTGCACAAGTTCAAAACAAGTACTCTAAGGAAATACTATTTAGGCAAGAAAGTCAAAATGATTTTGTTTAGTGGGAAGGAATATTAATCATTTTAAATTTATTATTTCATATTCTTATTCCATAAACTTTTATTCTTGCACTAAAAGATGTTTGGAATTTTGATCCAGGCATCCAGCCTGAGCGATGTGAATCTACCTAAGATTTAAAACAACACAAGGAGTTCATCAAATTAATAGTGGAAAGAACAAAAACAAAAAAGGATGTTACATACGTTACAACTAGGCTGAAGAAGCTACATTGGATCTCGAGTTCATGTGTCACTTTCTGTCTTATCCAATTAGATTGCGCTATATCATTTAAAAAGAATATAATTCTAATAAATAATATAATTAATTTTTCAAGTGACACAATTTAAGTAATAAGTGACACCACTTTAGACATGTGATCTCCATCCCAGAAAAATTTGCAATTGTTTTTAAAATTGTGTGAGATCCGGATATGTGTTGTCCCTTAAATATGTTTTATTATCAATAAATATTTTTGGAAACTGTAGTTTAATAAATTAAATGGTTGAATCATGAACCGCACACCTTCAGTAAACTGCAGTTGATCAATCCATCCTCATAGCAGTATTTAGATATTATTAATGTTAAGGTTTGAAAAAAAAAACCAGCACATTAGATATCTTGATTAGGCTTTCTCTTTGTTTGCTTAAGATCTTAAAAGAAATGGATTGGTAAAGATTTTAAAATTTTACATTATTTGAATACTATGAATAAATTTACTTTTAGACTGAATTTTATTTTATTTTCCAAACAAGCACAGAGGTTTTAAACTTATAACCTCTGATAACATCTAGCAGAGTGAAGTAACATCTTTGATTGTTGGTGAGTGGTGACGGGCTTTGACTCCTTTACAATTTGCCCTGAGAACCAAAAATAAAGAAAGAAACTAGGAAAGAAAACAAAGTTGCAGCAACTAGTCTATTACAAGCACAACACTTATCCAAGGTTACAAAAGGCATAGACAGTTGTTTACTTATACACATATTGCAACCAGAAACCTCTCCTCTATATTCAAGTACACCAAATACTCTGTGCCACCCCCAATTCCTTCGTTCTTTTCCTTTGTATATCCAACACTATACCTATAAAATAGTACTTAGGATACGTATGCCCTTTTTCTTTAGATACACTGAAGTAAGTACAAAATATTATACATGCTATCATAACAAGCAAAGCAACTATATATATTTCAAAATTGACTCCAGCTCCTATCTTGCTCTGGAGAGCTGTATAGCCTCTTGATCAACAGTAGATTCATCACTCCAAGCAAATTGGTGAGTCAGTGAGAATTCTTGACTCCTAGTCTCTTCAAGTTGCTGCCAGTCAGCCCATCTATCTGCCAAACCCACTCCCTGCAGCATTTTTACTACCTCTGACATGCTTGGACGATCCTCAGGAAATCCTTGAGTGCAAAGCAATGCAACCTGAAGAATGGTCTCAACTTCTTTGGGATCATAACTCTCCAAATTGTTATCCACAATATCCTCCAGCCTATTTTCCCTCAGTAGCTTTTTTACCTGTTTATAGAACATTCATCATCAATTCAAACATCACATCTTACAAAATATATTATTACAAAAGCTGAAAGAACAAAACCAATTATAGAGTACAAGGTCAAAACCATTAAGGTTATATGATCAATTAATGGTTAAGAAGATAGAAAATGTTACATGATCAATCAGAAGAACATCCTCCTCCTCTTCAAGCCGAGATAGGTCTATTGCACGCTGACCAGTGACTAGTTCAAGAAGTGTTATACCATATCCAAAAACATCTGTCTTCTCCGATGATTTTCCAGTGGACAAATATTCTGGGGCAATGTGACCCATTGTGCCCCTCACTTGAGTGGTAACATGAGTCATCCTTGCATCAACCAGCTTGGCCAGCCCGAAATCACCTAGAACGGCTTCAAAGTCATCATCTAATAGGATATTTGCAGCCTTTAGATCACGATGTATTATCTTAGGATTGCATTGCTCATGTAGATACTCCAAACCATGTGCTGTACCAAAAGCAGCGCGTTTCCTTGTTGGCCAGTCCAAACCTTTCTCATCAGATTTTAAATCTAAAGCAGCATTGCGAAATAATGTTAAGCAATTAGCGCAAAGCTTAGAAAGGGATGGACCATTGACATCACTAAATATTTGTATGTACCTTCAAATAGTACTAAAAAAATAGCATATACATATTATGCTCTCAAAGATTTTGACTTATTTAACACTTAAAGCTGAAGTTAAAAACTGCAATCAATCTAAGCATTAAATGGAGAACAAAAGATGGAAGAAGTTATCATTTTTACCTCTCAACCGATATGCTACACTTAGATTTTCCATGAAAGGATATACAAGGATTCTTTCAGTTGAAGTAGAGCAGAACCCTATTAGTCTTAGGAGGTTTCTATGAACTGCAACGCTTATAAGTTGAACTTCTCTTTCAAATGCAGCCTCTCCACCAGGATTATGATAATCAGAGAGGCGTTTCACAGCAACCTTTGTGTTATCTGAGAGCATTCCTTTGTAAACTTTTCCAAAGCCTCCTTGGCCAATTACATTGCTTTCACTGAAATTTTTAGTAGCAAGTTGGAGTTCACGCCAAGAAAATCTTCTCAATTGGCCAAATGAGATTTTGCTCTCGTCTTCACCTGTAAAATGTATCAGGTATTATTTTTCAAAGGAATTTTAATGAAGTATTGAGTATGTGTTACTCTGAAGCTCTTAAAGTCATCCATTCTCCAAATTCCATGCCTATATATTTACTAAACCTATAGGCTATAGGGAAATGGTTTCATTGTTTTCATAAAACTGAGGAGAATCATTTCCTACTCGGCATAATTAGATTATGCTTAGACAAGATGATCTTTGATAGAAAGGAAAAATTACCTGCAACATCAACAAAGACATCACCTTTGTGTCTGTGCATTTGGTAGTACCTATATGTAAAGATAGCCCCAAGACATAAAAGTGCAAATGCACCACAACTTGCAAAACGTGCAACCTTTGCAAGTTTTGATTTGTTGGTTGAAGCTGCATGAAGAGGTAAACTTTAGGAAGCAACTAGGTCCTTTTTTTTTTTGGTTCATATTCTTCAAGCCAAATTACATTTTCTTTCATATTTACCCCAAAAAAAAAAAAAAGTCAAATTACTTTGGTTATATAAACAAACCTGGATGTTCAGATTTAGAAACACAAGGCTGCTCAAAGCCAGAGCCACAATGAAGGTCCGTATCTGAAAAGCTGAAAGTAATAATGCAAAAAATAATCCATAAATTTAGAGTATAAAGAAATATTTGTTAATAAAGGAAAATACTCAAGAGAATATGAAGTTATAGAAAAATTTACTTAAACATTGGAGCTGAAAATAGTTGCATCGGGATACTTCCAGTAAGATCATTTGATGAAAGATCCCTGTCAGAAGAAAACACTTCAAATTTCAAAACGTAGTAGTACCATATAGCATTTAAGATCGGGGTAAAAGCATAGGGTAAGCACTAAGAGTATAGTTACAACTATACAAGGAGGGAAGGATCAGGTAAAAAATGGAAAGTGCTGCCTTACAGATGCTTTAGACTGGAAAGTTGACCCCATGTAGCAGGTATAGAACCCTTAAAATTATTGTCAGCAAGATTTAGATATTGTAGGTTTGTCAAGTTGGCAATGTAATCAGGTAAGGAACCTGAAAGATTGTTGTTCTGTAAGTCCCTGCATGAAGAGTATAGTTAAGAGAAGCAGGCAGGTATCAAGGAAGGGAACAAAAAGAAACAAATCATTAGTAAATCTGTTCACTAAACTAAAGACCTGGGATATGTTCTCCAATGATTTCATATAATTTGCAAAAATAAGAGTTGGTCTACCTTACAATTTGAGGATGAATTTTTTAAGACATAAATTATTCTTTGTAAAATGACTATTTAAACCCGTAATAAACATTTTCAAGTTTAAATGAGGATCCCAACATGCAATTATGCATTTGCCCAATTCATTGAAGATTCACAAAAGTAAAATCCAAATTACACTACATTAATTTTTTTGGCATGATACTACTTTCTAGGAAGATTCACTTAGGATAAGTTATGCTAACTGATTAGCTGGATTAGTACAGTAACAAAAGTTGCAAATCCTACAACTTATCAAGATGACAACTTACAAGCTAACCAAATATTTCAATTTGGCAATTGAAGGAGACAGTGTTCCAGAAAATCCATGCGAAGCCAGGGTCCTGCAGATTGATTAGTAAATACTAAATTGTCAAGCTAAATTACTGCAAACCTTAAAATTTTCCAGGGAGAAATAAAAATAATAGAGAAAAAGGATGGAAAAACTAGATTAAGAAATTAGAAGTCAGAAGCATTTGTGTACTTTCTATGTGTACATAAACTTACAGAGATATGACATGTCCATTTCTACAAGTGACATGAGACCAACTAAAGCACGGGCTCACAAAATGACTATCCCAGTCTGTTATTTGATTATTGGAATCATTGAGGTACATCAAAAAATCAAGCAGAGCTTCTCCTGGAAGTTAGCCAAAAAAGGTTCAGAATGATTCAATTAAGTTTGTCAACAGCAAACAGAAAATTGTCTCATAGGGATTGAAGTTATGCACGAACCAGAGAATAACATGGTCAAAGAAAGGTTTATGGAAACAAATGTAGTACTAATCTAACTTACAACATGTGAAAAAACCAAGATTACTAATGAGATTAGAGCAACATGAGTGATCCTGAACATCAAAATATATCAAGGTTAGGTACTAGCACTCATTCAAGTGTAAAATAAAATAGTATTTTAAATTTGTTCCTCTCTCACTATTGAACTTTATATACTGACAAATAATTAAGATAGTGTCAAATCATTATAACAGCTAAAGTTTGTCAGTAGTAGTGAAGTTAAGCCTTTAAACAGTTCCTTCAAACAATATGTATGATCATATGATTCATTGATATCTTAAAATTCATTACACATAACACAGGGAATCAAATTAAATTCAAACAACATATGCTTCTGTGAGAAAGGAAAAGCAGCTAAACCACACCTTCTACATCAGGATCTTTAATTGCATAACTGAGTTTCAAGAAGCTAAGGAATATCAGCCACCTTGTCAGTATTTTGAGAGGATCACAGCTAAAATTTGGGGGAGACATATAAGCCTCTTTGATCTCCAAAGGAAAATTCACCTGGTCCCTTTTCAGAATTTTCAAGTGAACGAAGAATTCACCAACAGAAACAGTTTAATAACATTATAACAATAAAATTAAAAGTTATGCACAAATGTTTTGCCCGGAAATATATTTTCACTGCCAAACATGGCTACACACACACATATTTATATATATATATATATATATATATATATATATATGTTGACATGGATGTTCATGTTTGTCTTTTATCTACACAAGAAGATAGCTAGTATCTGAGTGAGAAGCACTGTTAATTAACAAAGGGACAAAAAACATACTAGTTTAGCGCGGTGCAGACCAACTTGAACACATGGGAGAGAAGCAGTTGAAGAATGAGAACTTTAATGTTGCCATAATGATAAGTGTCAAGATCAAGTGAATGAAGTTGAGTGATGGTGTTCTAGTGCAAGGGACCCACATGGCAATGAGCAAGAGGGCTTAATAGGGAAACGACGAGGACTATTTTTTTTCTTTTAATATATGAAGCAAAATAAAACAAAAAAAAAGAATATACTGAGAGGCCAATGGCAAAGAATATATGAGAGCTAATTGGTATTATCGGTAGTGTCAGTGGTGGGAAGAGAACGAGAATCCCACTAAACAAAGATTTCACTTTGTTGATATTAATCGTCTTGTTCATGTTCATCACCCCTTTATCTTTTTTTTTCTTTTTATCTTTTAATAACAATTTGATGAAAGAATGCTCCTAGGCATATATCTTATTCTCATCTTTGTGCTTAGCTGTGGCACAAGTGAACCTTCCACTATAAAATGTTTTGATTATATATTCTTCTCCTGTTTCATGACAATGCCTATTCAATTTTTTCCCAAAGGCCAATAAAGAAAGATATAAAGAACCACTTTAGATTTTAATAATGTAAGGCGAATTGTTGGACCATGGTGGCGGAAAGGGCAGACTCAACTAATTAAAGTGTCAAGGATAAGGAATTATGGAGTCACATCTGAGGTACACGTAAGAAGCTATATATTATGGTGGAGTGGGATTGTGACACCTGTAATGTCTGTGAAGCATGTTTCACGTGGCAACCAATGTTTGGTTAGGCGTACAGGGACTTGTGTAACTGTTGGCAGTGCCAGAAATTAACCAAGCTTGAGCGTGTGCTCTTGGTGTGTTGCTGTTGGATATTTAGGCGACAAACAACAAGCGAACTGAGAAGGAAGGAGCCAAGGAGGAGACTGTATTATTTATTGTTGTACTTTGTTTGCATTACAAAATCCCAAGTAACTAAATGCTCACATCTTAGTTTATTTCTGTATTTCTTTTTAATAATAGGTATTATTATTTTCATTATTAGAGGGGCCTTTCGTTCAAACATTGGCCGGCAGTGAAGTTCTCCACATCACATTTCATATTGCATATTTCATGAATTTTGTAAGGTTTAATATGGATGGAGATGGAGATCTCCGGTACCAAATTATGTCTCAAACAATATTATCTTCCCTTGTATTCTACTTTTCTAATAAGAAAATGCTGAATGGTTAGAAAATCACATTGACGAAAAACATACGAACAATATCCACCATCGATCACTTGATTTAATCTCAATTCTTGTAAGTTGTAACTTATCATATTGCATTTAACATGCTGCTTGATTTTAGAAAAAATGATCTACATACTTTTCGCACTAAATAACGTTGACCTTTCTAATATTAAATGAAATTTTAGGATTTGGATTCCTGCATTCACACATTCACGAAATCATAAGATACATCATTGGATCAATCTTGTTTTATTTTCTAAACTTTTTTTTAATACACACTCAAATTCATCTAATGGTCTATATCAATAAATGTGTGAATGTGGTAGACATGATAAATACAGGGAATCCAAATCCGAAATTTTAATTAACGTGATAAGATTGAGTATTTGAATGAGAGGCACTTCGGCCAAGCAAGAGACAAGCAAAAATAATTGGGCTAGCCTGTTAGAGTGAGTGCGGCCCGTTTACTTGGGGAGTTAACAAAATCTCAACCTAACCCAACTTATTATGAGCAATGAGCTAACGAGGCCAGTGAGAAGAACGCCCTATATGTATGGAAGTCTTCCGATATAAAGAGAATGACATACATAAATGGAGAACTTTATACATTTATAGCTAGGGATACCCATGAGTTTTCATGACGAAATCGTCAAATGGAGACAAAACGACAACAACAAATAAAAATATAAAATCATCAATATCTCAGGTATAAACACTAGCAGAAAACAAATCAGATATTTTCCCTAAGGAATTGCGTGTCCCCACATGATATCACATCCATAAAATAAAGAATCAATTAAGATCTTTTACCCTTATTTTGTAGCATCTATATCTAGCTAGACAACTTGAGTGGCCCCACTTGACGCCACTCCATGGTGGGTGGTGTCATCTTTGTAGATGCTAAGTTTCTCTCCATCACCCCACAAAGCATAAGCCTCTTCCCCATGAACTGCATCATCCCCAATCAGCAGCTCTTCCTCTGTCATTCTAAGTGGCACGATGAAACTTATAACAAAACAAATAATTGAGGTAGCTACGAGGTTCCATCCAACGATGAATAAACCCCCCACGATTTGTTTAAGGATTTGGACACCACCAGAGCCTCCATATACTCCTCCTTTGGAGTTGGTGACGGGAAGAAAGAGTGCACTTAGACGGGGCTCGGCGAAGAGGCCGGTGAGTATGCCACCTAGAAGGCCAGCCACAGCATGAGTGTGGAACACGGCTAGGGTGTCATCAACCATTTGAAATATTGTCAGCTTCTTCCCTAATACCATCATGCTGAACCATGGCACACTGCCTGATAGGACTCCCATCACTATGGCTGCCCATCCTTGAACCAGACCTATTCAGAAACAACACCAACATGATTATGATTTATGATTTACAGTTGGTACCAAGACTGATTGAATCATGTGATCTGTGTTAAATGTTATGCAATCACTAATTAATTTTTAATGTAATGTTTACTCCATTTCAATTCTGTGATGTACAAAAAAATAAAAATAAATAAACAAACAAGAAACATGTGTAAAATATTCATATATTAAATTAAATTTTAGTTTTGATGTGCTCGATCTTTTGCTATATTAAGTTTAATTTTAATGGACTGTTGTTGATAAGAATTTTTTTTTATATTAATATCTCATATGCATTTACTTCTGATTAGCATCAATTTAAACATTTTTATTATGATAATAACTATCCAAAAATTAAATTATTTAAAAATATAACACATGATGAACGATAAAAATTTATAATAAAAATTAAATATATTACTTTAGCACTGAGTAGCACATGGATACGTAACTTCAAAATTTAGTATGAAAATAAATCACAGATATACTCTCATTTTTTTTTCCCGCAAAATGGGGGTCAATTAAAGAGTCACATTACCCTTATTTACTTAAAAAAGAGAAGAAATTAAAAAAAATATACCCTTAAATCTTGATGCATTAATTGTATAAAATTTGGGTATAATTTGAATGCATTATTATTACCTTTGGACTAAAGTGATCAAGTGGTTGGAATCTGATTACAAATTTTATGTTGAACGTATAAATATGTAATAACATATAAAATACAATATATTCGAATTCAACTTCTCATCAAACACATCAATTAGTGATAATAAATTAAAGGTTTTATGGAAAATCATAACTTTTCCTCTTTTTTTTTGTGTTGAATGTATTATATTTTTTTGAAAAAAAACTTTTATCTTTGATTCTTTAACCAATATCCATGAACTTAGTTAATCTCATTTAATTTGGTTAAAAACTAGGTTTTTACCTAAATTATCCTTTATGGTAATGAGAAGTTGCTTGTGTTGTTGGGAATAAAAAGAGTCATTGGAAAATAAAATTTGTATTGAATGAAGGATATTTTAGGAATAATGCCATTAAATGAGTTATTGAAAAACAAAATTTGCTTATATATTGAATCAAAAGATTTGAGATTTTTTTGCTTATAATATGGATCGAATGGAGTAATTAAGTAGTCAATTGGTCCTTAAAATCTTGAATGAGTAAAACCCGGACTACACCATAAGCAAGGGAATACCAATCAAGATAAACTACAAGCATTTAAGAAAATTAATCTATAGATCTTGGATTTGGATCCTCTCCTTTATTTTTATTTTTTTTTAACCAAAGGATCATCTCTTTTTATTCTCTCATTTTCTCTCTCATGTTAGATGGGGAGAGACACAATCAAATTTGCTTTTATATATAGGGTCCATTGAAATCTGCTTCTGTATATTTCTACCTCATAACATGAGAAGGAAAATGAAAGAATAAAAGGAGAGGATCCTAATCCGTAATATTTAGATGGAGTATACTATGAGCATGTTTGAGAACGCTTAATTTTTTAGGTTGTAGCTATTTTATCCTCAAAAAGCTATTTTCAAAATAATCTAATATGTTTGGCACTTTGCTTAAAAAAGCTGATTTATGCGATCTAGTTTGTTCTAGCTTAAGATTGTTGTGATTTGATTATTTTTCATTCTCAAAACTCTCTTTCCTGTTTACCCCTGCAAAACTAACTTTTAAACAAATATTATTAAATTATACAAATAGTTTCACGTCCTTTTTTGTAATTTACTATATAAAAGTGATTTTTTTTGGACCACTCAAACGAAATAGATTATCTTAAAATCATTTTTCAGCAAATAGACCCAAACAAAAATAGATTCTGATTATAATCGATTATCAAAATAATCGATTATACAAAAATCGATTATCAACATTTTTTTTTTTTTTTACAGCTTTCTCAAATACACTCTATATATTAAGACCCTCTAGGGAACCCCAAAAGTCAAGAACGGAACCTCTGTGTTCATACCTAAAAATAAATTAAAAGGGTGACTAATTACTATTAGTATTAGATTCATTGGTATCTATAAAGGAACTATATATGGGGCCGTGAAAGAGGGGTCAATGTGAGAGAAATTAATGGTATACATGCAAGTTGCAAGACTATATTATATACGTACCTGCAGCTGGAGTGATGCAAACAAGGCCAGTGATCATGCCTTGAACGGCTCCAATAACTGAGGGTTTCTTGAAGAAGATGACATCAAGCCAAGTCCACACAAGGAGGCTGGTGGCAGCACAGATGTTGGTGTTGAGCACCGCCATGGAGGAGTCTGTGTTGGCGGCGTAGGGATCTCCTCCGTTGAAACCTGCCCATCCCATCCATAGAAGCCCTGCCCCTGCCAACGTTAGTAACACATTGTTTGGTGGGAATCTTTCCCCGTCTTTCTTCGATCTCGGCCCAACCTATTGCAAATTGTAAATCAAAATCATTAACATATATAGTTGATTCTATTATAATTGAATTAATGAAAAATAATTTATTTTCACATCTAATCTAAACATAGTCCACCTCGACATCACCATCTCAATTTAATTGTGTCTTTTTTCTATTACATCATGACTTCACCTTTATATATATTTGGTCGCTCTCAAGATAATAGTTTAATTACCATTCAAATAACATATAAACATCTAGTTAATTATTTTAATTGACCATAATATAGAATCCCCGCACCCCTAATGCGCCATTTGTTTGAATTAACAACCAAAATTATTAGGTAGTGACAGATTAAGGATGTAAACAAAGTAACAAACACTATCAAACGATTCTCTTCTAATATTGAAAAGCTAAGTCAAATATTACGAGCAATAATATTTTGGATCTCAAGCAATCAACTCGGGTGCAAGGGAATTTCGCCCAAAGGTTCTCTGCATGCCAGTACAAATAATATTAATTCTCTCTCTATTTATTTTTTTTTTGTTTGACGTGTTAATTTTAAATTTTCTGCAATTTGTGCCTACTTAATTTGCGCTTACATACCTTAATTTTGACTTTTCTAAATTTATGGAATTAGTCAAAGTTTGAAAAGCATATATTTAATATTTAATCAATTAATAAAACAGGATGTGCAGTAACGCAGCAATTGCCACAAGGATATTCACATGCAGATTCATCTCCTAAGTCCTAACTCTATTGTATAATATTTTCTGAACACAATCACATTGGTAGAGACATTTAAGGAGAATAACAAAATTTTATTATCGCACAAATATTTTTAATAAAAAAACTACCTGAGAATTTCATCAGGAGCGAGATCCCTAAAGTGGGCCCTGAGCCTTAAAAGAAAAAGTGGAGATACCTTAAACTTTGTTTGGTTATAGTCATACAAGGCAATGCATATAAAAAACAAGCTAACAATATTGATAAAAATAAAATTTTACTGTTCACTAAGTTTGTTAATCTTCTGATTATTTTATCATTACCGTAGGCAAAGAGCAGCTACAATTCTCTAGCTGAAATACCAGGGGCATAACATTGGAAATCTCGAGAACATGATTGGTTCGTTCCTTGTTTCCTATTTTCATTTCCTATTGTTAGATGTAATTACAGCAAAAATAATTATAAAATTATCACATTGTTTTCGGCGTAAAATCAATAAAGGAGGAAGAAAAACTACTAACCCAATAAGCAGCAGTGAAGCCAGCAATCCCAGAAGAAACATGAATGACATAACCACCAGAGTAATCCATAACACCCCAATGGAACAAGAAGCCACCACCCCACAAGCTAAAAGCACCAATGGTGTAAGAAAAAGTGAGCCAAAGCGGCACAAACATCATCCAAGCCTTGAAGTTCATCCTAGCCAACACAGATCCAGCCAAGATAACAACTGCAATTGCAGCAAACACACACTGAAACCACACCATAGTGGCCATGGGATAGAATGGCTCAACCTCAGCTGTCTCCAACGCACCGTTTGCATAGTAATGTGGTGTGGCTGGCAACGCCGCTTGTTTGATGAGAAACTTCTGGCCCAACGCGGGCCCAGCTTTTCCCCAGAAGGGTAAGAGCTTCTCTCCAAAGCTCATCTTATAAGCCCAGGTGACCCAACATATGATAACTGCTGCAAATGCATATAGAGCCATGAAAGCAGAGTTCACAGCCCATTTCTTCTTCACTATGCTGCCGTAGAGGATCACGAGCCCTGGCATGCTTTGAATCCCAACTAGGGTTGCTGCTACCATTTGCCATGCGTTGTCTCCTTTGTTCAACCAATCAGGTACAGCTAGACTCGTCCATGCCTGGTATGCTACCGGCAAAGGGTTCACAGGAGGAGCAGCCATCCCTGCAGCTACTTAATCAAATTAAATTATCTACCTATAGCTATATACAATCACTACTGTGACTATGGCTATGATTATAATTATATATAACCTCTTGTTGTTCTCTCTATATATGTGCGGGTCTGCATAGATCCAAATGGAAACTAATATGATATGATGATGGATGAATTACTTTGATTAAGGCCAGGTTGGACTTGGGTGTTTTATAATAATAGCAGATTGAGGGAATGAAGTTCATTTTGGTTTCCTAAAATATTATCCTCATAAATGAGAGACTATTAATCTCCTATATATCTTCAAAACTAGACAGTCAAGCATCTAAAATGGGGACCGCTTTCCTTGTGTGATTCTATGTATAATGTGTACTCCCTCTGGTCCTATATATAAGAGGCAAAACCCTAAAACATACCGACCAAGAAAATGCATTGAAATAAGTTATTTGTAATTAATATTCGTATAAATTTACAAATTTAACCTTTTAATAATTAATGAACAAACCTACTTGTATTGAAAGTTGCACTGTCTCGTAAATATAAACCCTATTATAAATAAGGGTAAAATTGGAAATGGACATTTAATATTTGTCAAAATACATGCATGTCTCTTATATTTTGGACCAAAAATAAGTAGTCATTTATCTCTTA
Organism: Echinosophora koreensis; assembly: GCA_035048595.1. Classification (NCBI taxonomy): domain Eukaryota; kingdom Viridiplantae; phylum Streptophyta; class Magnoliopsida; order Fabales; family Fabaceae; genus Echinosophora; species Echinosophora koreensis. The sequence goes on from JAPCYP010000008.1 coordinate 1,323,783, forward strand.
TAATAAGGACCGGAGGGAGTATTTCTTAAAGAATTTTTTGTATAAAAACTTTTATAACTTAAATTATATAATTAATTATAGTACTATCTCCGGACCTAATTATAAGCAAAAAAAAACTAAATTCACACATATTAAGAAAGTTAGTTTAATTATCTTGATTTGTGTAAAAAAGAGAGTTAATTGTCTAGGGAATATGCAATGCTCCTGGAAAAGTAAATGGAGAATTGGTTTGATTGATTAATTTTCTTGATTTTTACAATACTAACATTTAATAGTGTTGACTTAATTGATTTTTGCTTATATTTAAGTCCAAACAATATAGCTATTTTTTTGTTTATATTTAGGTCCGGAGGGAGTATGTTACTGTCGACATATGTAACTGATCTAGTTGTAACTATTAAGATCTGTCCTCTCAATAAAATGGGCAATATAAAGCATAATGATTTTATAACCGCACCCTCGTAATAAATGTTGCTCATAATTACTCATAATGGTTCATTACTCCTATAAATAACCACCGCCTTAGGCTAGACACATTCTCCATACACTAAACACATTAAGTATCCCATTGACTTGGGCTCCAGAGGCCTTTGACATACATATACCCACGTGGAGGACCTTTAACACAGATATACCTACCTTCTAGAGACTAGAGCCACCGCATAAGAGGATGTTGATCTCAACTCTAACACCAATCACTTAAAAAAATAAAAACTCTAACGCCGACCTCGTCAGAAGTTCCGGTCAGAAACATAATATATTATAGTAATTAATAAATAATTAACTATAAAGAACACTATTAACTAATAATATGATTAGTCAGGAATGTATAGATTTTTTTTTTTCCGAATTGTAGGAATTTATAGAATTTTCTAGTTTTTCTTAAGTAGTGTAAAAAGGAAGTAAGGGCGAGGCTAAACATGCATTGACGACGAAAAAATCTTATATAATTAGAATTAAAGATAGAGTTTAATTAATTTTCTATAGAATGTCAAGAATTAATGAAAAAAATTAAATATAGGTACCCTATTAGCTCCAAAAGAAGAAAAAGGTAAGCGAATAAGTATGACAATTGGAGGGATGCAAGAGTTGAGGATTCATTAGAAGGAATCAGGCAACAAAGGGACGGCTTGTTGTCGTATTAGCCAGGTTGGCATGATGCAACGTACGAGTGATACGGACCCAGAAATTCTGACTAGTGGGGACAAGATCATATATTTTGACTCGTTGAGTAAGATTGTAAAGCAATGAGGGCAATATAATTTTTTAATGGGGATAATAAAAAAATTTATCCAAGGTTTAATGTTAAAAAAAAAAAAAAAAACTTGGTGGGGGCAGCTGCCCCCAATGTGTTGTGAATAGGTCCGTCCCTTATTACCTTAACTGATTACTAGGTTTTTAGGAAGGTAGCTGAGAATATGGAAGAGGACAAACTGCTTATGATTTGTGAGAATGAACATGTGCAAATGATCAATCTGTCTTTTTCTTAAAACTAAAAGTAGAATCTCTCACGCAGGTTCGATCGTGTTATTGTCATATCAAACATGAATATTCTGAAAGATTCCTAATTAACCAAGACTATTTATTAGATTTTGGGCCTAACTCAATCCCAAAAACTAGCTTAACTATTGGTTGAGTGTGCTTATAGGGATTTCAATTTTCAAACTAATATTAATTGCAATTGAAGACGTGTTTTGATCCGTCATTGCTCGATTAGCATGTACTAATATAATTAGTTGCGTATTATATAAGCTATGTATGTAGTTTGGTATTTAAATTAATATAACTTTCCAAATTGTACTGTTGAGCTGTGCCAGCTAATCTGGATCATCATTAATTATTATTTCGGATTTATTTCTCAACCAGGCGACTAAGTTATTAAGGAGAGGATCTGCTATTATTTTGGGTGAACCCGGGTATCTTCCTGTCAGAAAGAGAGACTATTTACTCGAGGCATTGAGATCCATTTAAGGGGTTGACCTCTTCCAACAGATGTTCTTCCGTACACATGAGCTAGGAATCGAACCTCTGACCACATATTTAAGGGACCCGATTATCTACCAACTATTCCATGTCATGTTGGTCGCAAATCCACTATTTTTTAGTTTCTTTGTTTTCAACCTAAATCACCATAATAATAAACTATTAAATTTAATCACGACTCCGTTGAATTCTTTCCTAAGAAAATAACTAATGCAGGGTAACAAATTTCAGAATTCAATAATAAACTAGTGAATTTAATCATGACGTTGTTCATGCAATTAGATTGAATTCTTTCAAAGCCTACATAACTAAGAACTAATGAATTATGAATGAGAAGAAGAGAGGCAAAAGTTTGAAGGATTAAATTACGAAAAATGTGGCTGCTGGGATTCGAGCCCAGGTCTCCACGGCCACAACGTGGAATTCTTACCACTAAACTACAGCCACAAGTTTGTTTATGTTTTCTAATTTATACTACTTTTGTCATTGATATTTAACCATAAACAATTTTGATGCATCGTTTTTCACTTGTGTCTGAAGTTGTTCCTTGTTCTTTCGAGTTCACTTGAATTCTAAGACGTATAAGGCTTAACCCGATTAAATTTATTTACAGTTTAGTTAGAACTCAGTTCAGAATTAGAAATGTCCTATCAGCTTAATGCAAATAAAATTTGGCATGATGAAACTGAAAAGCTTTGTTGCTTAGTCTAAATAAGAACGCTTGAGTTATAAGAAGTATAACTCCATTAAATTTGTAAAATTTTATTGGGTTTGCCGATTATCAGGAACATAATCAAATCAAACTTCAAAACATACCGTCATTTGCTAGTTCAACAGCATAGTATCTCTTTCAGTTCTGACTGACTGAACTGCCATCAAACAAATTAAGCCTGAATAACTTTTAGTGCGGTTCATAACCTTAATGACATATCCTACCAATAATTTCCAAGTTCTAATCAAACAATAAAAATTACATTGATCAATATACATGGATTCCCATCCGCCAAACAACGGAACCAGGAAGCATTCTTCATCATACAAATAAAAATAAATACATAAAAAGGTAGGGTGGTGTGGGAAGAAACCAATTATCCTATTTCCCGTTTTTCAATCGTTCAACACATAATGATATAGCTATGTAACAGCTAACTCCTCATTACTCGACAACTACATTTTGTTGCTCTCTGCTTGATCCACACAAGATTTCCTTCTCTGTATCTTGGTAGTTGTTGCTCAAATGGAATAGGATATTACCACATATATACAGGGAAATTTCCCATTTACAGAATATGATTATATATTTTGGCTTCTCTTTGGTGCTCAACTCATGGCAATTTCAAGGAATTTCCATAACTTAATTAAATGCAATGAGACTCTATTGTTTAATTGTATTTTTTGAGCCACTTAAGGTCACTGTTCTTTGTTTCTTATTTAGACGGATTTCCCATCCTCTCCCTAGTTATACTTCTTCTTTCTTTCTACTAATATATTCTTCATTTCTTCTTTAACCAGAAACAGAATTACATTGACTTCCACTGAGATTTGCAATAAAACCTATAAAAACACCCCTCTAGTTTCAGATATTAAACCGACCTTCATTTTTTTAAATTTCATCTTACAGATACCTCCCATCATTTAAACTTCTTCCAAACAGACAGATCCACTCCCCCTCTCCATCCAAATTTCCATACATGTCATTGAGGGAGGGTCTGGGCATTTTCATTTTTATATTTTAATAAAAGGACTGTGTAATATTTAAAAATTAAAACTAGAGGGGATGTATTGGATTAATATACATGTGTTAAATGTGTAAACAAAATTGGTTAGGAAGTTAGTTTCATTAGTTAGAGAATTAGTTTAGAGCTATCTAAGTGTTTCTATATAAACACTCTCTTTTGTATCTTATCATTCAATCAATTCAATCATAAAACTATTATCAAGTTTCTTCTCATAATAGGATGTTTGTATAAGTTCCTGAAAACAGATGGTTGGTCTCCGTAGCTTACTAAAAAAGTGCAAACATCCTTATAATTTTAAGAGTGCTAAGGTTTTAAAGAAGCAATAATTGCTATCTGTAGAATGTAGATGTTGATGTTTTAGGATGAGGGTAGGAAACGTGAAACACCGAAAGGACATGCTTTGCAGGAGATGGTATTGAACGGACGGAGCATTGTGAGTAATGAAACAGGACAGTTGCAGCGCAAGAGCATGACTGCTGACCTCACTGGGAATTCTGGGCTTATATCATTGTGGAGTTAGAAATCATTTATGTGTATTTTTACAACATATGTGACAAAGGAAACTAATATATTTTCATAATTACATTTGCATTCCTTCTCTCATACTTATCATGAAAAAATAAATCACCAATTATTTAGTGGCATGAGCAGGAGTACAGTCTGCAACAACAAAATCTCAGCAATTCTTTTATGTTATCTAAAATTTGTATTAAGTTTTAGCCTTTGGAGTAAACAAACTATATTACAGGTCAAGCAACCCAATAGGTCAACTGGACTGGACAATGGATGCCCTCTATTGGCATATACAATTATGAGGACCAAATATACCATAAAAGTCCTCCACACTAAAGTGCATGAGGCATTACATGTACTGAATGGAGGATCTGGCTTTTTTTTTACTGTTCAATACAGTTGTTCCAGATAAAACAGTGATGAAACCACACAGCTCTGATACAATACTACTTATACTTTGACCAGAATAGTCATAAATAAGCAGAGGAGGCAGGATTATGAAAAATAGTTGAACCATAAAATGTCACCTTCAACGCACAAGTTTTCTCACTATGCTTCTGAAAAATACCTACCTTTAACATAATTGCGCTGGCTAATATTGTAAAAGCTGTGAACAAGGCATAATAGATTGGAGAAATAACTGCTGTGTTAAAATTATCCAATGCCTGTAACTATGCATGAGTTGGTCACTATAGAAGTGCAGATTGAAGATCAAATAGCAAAAAAAAAAAAAAAGGACAATTAGGAAGTACAGATCGGAAACAACACTCTTGTTTTTTTTTTTGATAAAACAAAAATGTACTCCCTCCGGTCCTTATTATAAGAGGCAAATGACTACTTTTTTTTAGTCCAAAATATAAGAGACATGCATGTATTTTGACAAATATTAAATGCTCATTTCCAATTTTACCCTTATTTATAATAGGGTTTATATTTACAAGACAGTGTAACTTTCAATACAAGTAGGTTTGTTCATTAATTATTGAAGGGTTAAATTTGTAAATTTATATGAATATTAATTACAAATAGCTTATTTCAATGCATTTTCTTGGTCTGTGTGTTTTAGGGTTTTGCCTCTTATATATAGGACCAGAGGGAGTATTAAATAAGAGAACTTTGGGTGTTCAATACCCATTTACAGTAAATATGTTGTTTACAATTGTAACCAGTAAAGGCCGTATTGCACCAGCACTACACAAATAGCAATCCTGCCCAACCAAAAATCAACCCAGAAAACTAAGTTTTTAGAAGATATGCTATCATCCAAAACCAGATCTAGTAAAAACTAAGTTCCATAAAAGATTAATTGTTGTAGTAGCAGGTTAATCAATATCATAATTCAGCACTGCTTTCGGGTTAATGGACCAGTCCAAAAAGGAGAATCTTCCTTCTTTTAGCCTTGCCTGACTAGTGACTCCAGCTCCACACCCTGATCTTGATCAAGTCCAACACCTTGTCCAAGTCTTTAGAACCCTGTGAGAAACTGATGTCATTTCTAAGGAGCCAAATTGACCATATGATAGCAAACCAAATCATTCTCCAAACTCTCCTCATTTTCCTCCCCACAAATAATCCATCATGCTGTTTTAAGAGCTCCGAGAGGTTTCCGTTAATCACAGTTTGGATCCCAAGCCACCAATAAATGTGCATCCATATTGAGTAAGAAAAACAGCATGTAATGAACAAATGTGGAGTTGTTTCAACAGCAGAGTTGCAGAGACAGCAAATCTGTGAATCATTAGAGCCAATAATTCCTCTTCTTGAAAGGTTTAAGAGTGTTGGGATCCTATCCAAGATGGATCTCCAACAAAAGGCACCTACTTTAAGAGGAATTGCCTTGTCCCAAAGTATTTTATAAGCATAATCTTGCTGCTGCCCCACACCCTCTGTTATGACTGTGTAAGCAGATTTGACAGTGTATTTTTCTTCCGAGAGTCCCCTCCATTTCCAAGAATCTGCAGCCGCTGTCCTAGGTGATTTATCAGCAAGGAAAACCAACAGATTTTGCACTAATTGTTCCTCCCAAACAAACAACCGCCTCCTCCATTTGAAATTCCAAAACCATTCACCATTCCTCCATTCTCCCATTTGAGAGACTTTAGCTTCCTTTGAAATTGAAATTAGGTACAGTCTATTGAACATAGATGACATCTGTGTCGGTCCCGCCCAAGATTCATTCCAAAAAGAAATTGACTCTCCATTTCCTAAATTCCTAGCAATGTTATTTGATAACCATCCCTCCCTAGGAGAATTCTCCCCATCTAGTCTTCCAAGATCGCGCCACCAAGAGGAAGCAGGATCTCCATCGATTGATTTTAGTGGCCAATTGCTTGTCCAAGAAGATGGGGTCCCATATCTCACCCTTAGAATTTTTGCCCACAGAGATTCGGTTTCTGAGAGAAACCTCCAACGCCATTTACCTAAAAGCGCTAGGTTAAACACATCTAAATTCTTTATCCCTAAACCCCCATCCTCTCTTTTTTTGCACACCAAATCTCACTTCACCCAACAAATTTTCCGACACTCCTCACTTCCCCCCCAAAGGAACCTTCTTTGTAGCTGAATAATTCTATTTATTACCTTTTTTGGAGCTCTGTAGAAAGAGAAATAGTATACTGGGATGCTTGCCAACACCGCATTGACCAAGATGACTCGCCCCCCAAATGAAAGGAATCTGTTCTTCCATCCTTGAAGCCGACTCTGGATTGTAGCTACTACCGGTGACCATGGTGAAGAGCTTTTCGGATTCATCCCCACTAAGATACCAAGAAATTTGAAAGGCAAAACCGTGATCTTGCAATTTAGGATTGTAGCTGCATGATCCAAAAAATCGTTGTTTGTTTTTATTCCTATCAACCCACTTTTGTGAAAATTCACTCTCAAAAGCTCAATCGAGCATTACACTCTTGAAGAACCCAAACGAATTTTCCTACTTCAAGTTTCGTTTCTTTATGGAGAAAAGAAACTTCAACGAGATTATTGATTCTGTTGGAGAGGGTTCTAAGACAAGAATTAGGAATATACAAAGAAGATGAAAGTCTCCGCGACCCTTAATGAAAATGATCCATCTACATACAGTTTCGGTGGAAAAGCCCATGAAACCCAACTCTCTTACTTTGAGTGCTAAATCCACCAGCAAAATATTGTGTACATGATCAACTTTCACACAAATATCTCTATGTAAATGATAATGTTTTACTAGCTCATCGCTGCACACAGACACACCCTTTTACTGGCACCTTTATGTAAATGTTATAACTCATGCATTACGATCTTTTCAAATAAACAATGTAACTACAACAAACAAGAATTGCCAATATGGCAATATCCTCCACACACACACACACCCTCTTATTTGTCAGATTTGAAGATAGCCAAACATGCACCGCATGCCGAGAAACGAGCTCCAATTTTGGTGCTTGATTATACACAACTTTGACAACTTCGTGTTTGTACATAACTTTTAACATAATATTTTTATTTTTGATTTCTTAATATGTATAAGGTTGTATTCTACGATAGAATTCATTTTAGACTTTAAAAACTTATTAAAAGGTTTTACCACCATCATTTCATTATTACTATTTATTAACACACTTTATTAACTTTCGTCGTTTCATTCAATTTTCACCTTCTATTTTGATAAACAACTTGGCTTACTTGCTCCTCCGAGTATCGGTCATTGATTGACTGGCCTTACATGACGGCCTTCTAGATTTTCCATTATTTGTCTCAAATCTCAATTCAAAATATCCCTTTCTGACTAAAATTTCAAAATCATCAATAAATAAAAAGAGTGTAATTTCTATATACTGCCAGTGTAAAAATTTTTTACACTGTCAACCAATAGAAAATCATGGTATAAATGATTTTTAAGGTAATTAGGATAAAAGTCAAACATTTTAACTTATATGATAATTTTTGATTGATTGACTGTGTAAAAATTCTTTACACTGATAGTATATACCAATTAAATCCAAATAAAAATAGAAAAATATCAGTAGCTGTAAAATAGAGGCTGATTTGTTCGTGGAATATTATACTTGTAAGTTGCAAGTAAGTAACGCTATCATAAATAATAAAAAAACACTGTCAATTAATTATAAAATATTAGATTATTAAAAAATAGTTGACTGTTATTTTTTTTTATAAGAGAGGAAAATATTATTAATTAAGAAACAAAATAGAGACCCAATTACAATCATTATAAACGAAAATACTTAGCAAATGATTAACCAAGTTAACCAATTGTAACTAGGGACATCAAATCCGCTTCTGCCTTCTAGTTAGGAAACCGTACACTAATAATAATTTGTAATTGTTTGATTATATAAGAAAGTTTACGTGGATAATGTATCAAAATTAAATTAATAAAACTAATATGAAATCTGGAATAACTTTTCTCGTATAAACAATTTTTTTTCAAAATTGTTATGATAGCTAATAATGTATACAGATAAGCATTGCGTCAATTAAGATTTTCAAAGGAGGGAAAAAATAAAAATAAAAATAAAAATAGAAAGTAGAATCAAAGCATAAAGTTCCTTCCACACGGGAATGCGTCAACAGTTCCCACCGGCAGCTCCATGCGTTGAACGTGCAGCGGACGGGTTTCCTATCCAATCCATTATCCAGTGCACTATGGTATGGATCGCCATTGCCCATTTGCCACATTCAAAACGCTAATACATTTTTTTGGCTTTAAAATGAAAGGGGGATGAATGAGCATGTTTTTTTTTTTTTGGAACCATCTTAATTAATCCTTTTTTATATTAAGAATGTATATTATTCTAATTCAAAAAGTTAACTTATTCTTTGAATATTGTTAATAGGCCTAGTCAATTACTTCAGATTCTTGTACTGAATAATAAGAGGAGCTATTTCTTCTATTGGTAATTGGATTTTATAAATTTCCGTTTCTTATATAAAAAAAAAAAGTTAATATTTTCTTTTTTTAATCTTTGATCATGGTATATCTACAGTACTGACGAGTGACTAACCTCTATATCAGAAATCGAGAATAGACTAATTAAGAAGATTATTAAAAAAGATTTTGAAGAAAATTAAAAGAATTATAAAAATAATTAATAACAAAAAAACACACGTGATGATAGGAGAACTTTTAATAAGAGAGGTGGAGCTTCATACTCTAATCTTGCAACAACCACGTGTCTTGTCGCCTGAGCCCCCAAGTTTATGAAAGTATAGATATATATTGATTATGATTATTGATTGACACCCACTGTAATTGTGTGTAGAAAAATATAACTTGCCCCTTCATATCAATTGATAAGAGTTTATCAATAATTATAAAAATATATCATTTTTATTTTAAAAATAAGGACAAGATTGTTTTAAAGTAAAGTTCTCTCTAAATATAAAAAAAAAAGGGATTAAAATAAGGGTGTATATATATTCTTAATATGATAAAAAAAATCCCATAATTTAACCCAATAAATAATTTAAAGACGCAAACATTTTTCTTTCTTAGTTCAGATAAGTTCATTTTAGAGAATTTTTTTTATAAATAAAAAAATAAAATCTTTATCAGTGTGATGTTTTTTCAAGACCTTTCGGTTTTTTACCACTAGCTCATACAATTTGATGCTATAAATGGTAGTTCCATAAAACATTTTTCAAAATAATGAGTACATAATTAAACTTTTGACATTGCACATGGAATTCACACGGCCGACCTCAACTAGCGACGATAAAGTGGGCCACTGCGATAGAGTCAGTTTGAATATTCTCGATAAAATGTAAAGTGCAGGTTACAAGTTTTGAGCTCGAATTAAATTAGGTTTTTTTGGTTTGATTTGATGAAGCCCACATCATAATCGGGTTTGATCTGAGCTAGCTTGATTGGGTTCGAGTACTCTGCTTCATTTTTATTGAAATTTCTTTTCCTGAAAATTGAAGCGGTAGTATTATGAAAATGTAGTTTTCCTTTATCATCATCATACCATGAGTTAATTATTATTATGAACCGAAACTTTTGTCTTTTTCTAAGTTGCGCTACATAAATTGAAAATGCTAGAAGACATTTGAAAAATAGGAATACATCTATACAAGTACAAATTTTATTTTCATTTAATTTTCCAGTAAACAAAAGTGTTGTTTTAGCTATAATTGTAAAAGGGTGGTGTATGTTGTAACCATCGTGCCTGTTTGTTTTTTTGGTATTGTTCCGTTTGAACCCTCGTTCCCATGAACGCTCGAATTTTCTCCTTTTGAAAAACGCTTGAAATGGCGCATCGGAACACGTGCTACGTTTGCCAAAAGCCGAAACAAACAGACCCATATAATCAGCCTGTGCAATTGTGCTTAAATATTGGTGTACAAAAAGTTTTTTTTTTTTTTTTAGGAAATATGTTGGGCTTACTCGAACAAGCTCGCAACTTGCATAGGATTGAGTTTGCACACCATTTTGGCGGATCAAATTGAAATCCGAGCTTTTTTTTACTCAACCCAATATAGTCATGGCTCATATCATACCGGCCTAAATCAGCTCCGAATAATCTGTTTTGTCACCTCTAACTTCAACTTAAGTGCAAAATAACATCTTATTTTTACTATTTCGTTAATAAAATAAAATCCTAAAAATAAGAAACAATTTTAGAATGATTAATAAATTAATAAAAGGGTTCTACTAGCAATGCCGTAACAATATTGATTAAGAAATCAACATTTAGAAAATCAATATTGAAAATTACAACTTTTCACTTTTTAATAAATAAATAAAACCACTTTTGTTTCTTTAATCGTTGTCTAAAAACACCGGTTAGCAATTGAGCATTACCTTAATAAAAATATGTCAACACTAAGATTAAAAGTAGAAAATAAATAAATGTAGCAACATGAAGAAAGTGAAAAGGACAAGTTGGTTGGTCAGCGGTGGAGAAGGTTGAACATGACCATTTCTCAATGTTGGCCGTCCAAGGCGCTGATCTCAGAGACACAGACAGACGTTTGCTTCTTTCTCACTGCTTAACTCTTAACCTACCACAACCGCCGCCTCATGTCTCTTTGATTGTCATAACATTAACATAACTCATAACCCCATTCTTCTTCTTTTCTCATAATAAAACTATGATTTTTCCATCATCCATTCCATTTTAATTATTATTATTCATTCCTATTATATATTATTATTATTATTATTATTATTATTATTATATCTCCTTGGCAGCCAATGAGAAAGTTGAGTGTGGACTTTTCCTTCCCAAATTTTCAATCTTTGTCCAAATCCCATAACCCTCCACACCCTTCCTCTGTTTCTCCATTTGGAACTCCTTCTCCCCAAACTCTCATGCTCTTTTCTGTCTCATAGTTCCAACTTTTCTCTCTCCTCACCACCTTCTTATTATTTTTCTGCCTCCTGATTTGGATGAGTTGAGCTGAGATTGCCACTGGAGTTGCTTTGGTGATTATTTTTGAGTGTATTTGTGCATGCCCTTTTGATCAAAATTTGAAATTTTGATATGGGGGGTCTTTGTTCCAAGTCTGCAAAAGGTGACAAGGTGTTTGCCAAGACGGATGGACATTCTGATAACCATAATAAATCTGCTAGGAAGAACTACAAGGCCACCATGCCGAGTGATTTGGCAGCTACACCTCAGGTAAAGGAGAGAATAGAGAAGAAAAAGCAAGAACCTGCTGCAACGAATGAAGAGACCAGCCCTGATGATTTCTATGATGGAATCCCACGCTTTAATGATTCTTTTCCACACAAGTCTAGGTCAGTGAGGTCAAGGCAGGGTGCGGTGGCAAAGGTTTGGCTGATGATCCCTCTCTGTTCAGTTTCAATTTTAGGCTTCATGATTTTGTTTATTTATTTATTTTTTGTTTTATAACATTATGTTTCTGTGCTCAATCAATCAGTAATGTCAGGCAAACTTTGTATAGCCATGAAATATGTTGCAACCAGTGATGTATCGATTAGATAGATCAAAGGTGAAAGTAGAGGAGGGTAAGGACTGTCCTAAAAATACATCTTTAGATAATCTTGTTTTAATTCCCAGCTGTAAGTATTTGACAAAGATGTTGTTGGTGATGAAAATTTGGCTAGTTTATGTTACATATATATTTAATTCAAATTGGGAGGATGCCTTTTAGGGGATGGAATTTATGGAAGGATCGTTTTTTTTAGGTTTTGGAACGGAGGCGTTGTATTTTTTTCGTGATGAAGAATTTTAACTATTATAGGACTTGATGTGCTGATGAAGAAAGGAAAACTTTCAAATGGTTTACAGAATGATATGGAAATTAAGTTATTGCAAGGTGGAGTGAAGAGATTAAGTAGGTGGTTAGAGAATGGGAGAACCTGCTATCTTTATAAAGGTCTTGCTAACATTCTTACTTGGGAATACCTGTCGAAACTATCAAGCAACTAAATTGAAGTATATGCTTCTTCCAAACAAAATCTTAAGTTCTTCAACAATGTTAATGTAACTAACAAAGATGCTGGTCTTGGTGTTATTAGGGTTAGTTCCATTGCTTGTATAAGGCATATCGTCGATCTTAGGATTCCATGTTTATTATCGAATTTTAAACGTTGGGAATTTAATGATCGTTTGAAAATCTTCCTTGGTTGCAGTTCTTGGTCTGCATTGCTATACATCATGCATTCATGCTTAAATTTATTTTGTTCTATTTTTACAAATTATAGAGGAAAAGCTAATTGGAGATTATGAAATGCACAGTTTATACAGAAATCACACAAGGGGAGCCCATGGAATAAGAACAGAGGAAATAATAGTTTGAGTAACTAATGCCCTAAAGATAATGATCCATCGACAAGACAAGAGCATTGAATTGGTTGAAGGACTTCCTTCTACTGTCTGTACATTAAATTATTCATCTTCATCCTTGCATTATACTGGTCATCTTCGCTTTGATGTTTTGCTGTATTTAGTTTTCTCTCCCTCATATTCAAATTCATGACTGTCAAATTTGCTCACTATTTATTATTGTGTCACTTTAGTTTAAGTAGAACAGGCTAAGCTCTCATGAAAGAGAATGGGGATAAATAGACTAAGATATGAGAAATATGAAGATATCTACTAAGATCTTTCCATTTCAGGTCTCAGAGGTGAGTTCACGTCTGGGCAGAGCTGGTCTCGATGTTTTGGACACTCTTGGGAGCAGCATGACAAATTTAAATGCTGGCAGTGGGTTTGTTTCTGGAGCTGCAACAAAAGGGAATGAAATTGCTATCTTATCATTTGAGGTTGCAAACACAATTGTCAAGGGTTTTGGTCTTATGGAATCTCTTTCAACAAAAAGTATTAAGCATTTAAAAGAAGAGGTGCTTCAGTTAGAGGCTGTGCAAGATTTAGTATCAAAGGATATTGATGAACTTCTGAGTATTGTTTCTGCAGACAAAAGGTAAGTAATGGATTAAGTCAAATTCCTAAAGAGGGGTTTCTGTTCCATCATCAAGCTAATGACTCTATGAAATGCCAATTGTATGTAATTTTTGGTTTATGTTTTATGTTTTCAGGGAGGAGTTGAAAGTTTTTTCTGATGAGGTGATTCGTTTTGGAAATCTTTCAAAGGATCCTCAATGGCACAACTTGGACCGTTACTTTGAGAAGTAATAAAAATTTTACTCACCCAATTTGTCTAAGCTGTAGCCTTTCAGAAAACAATTCTTTTCAGCCTTTCCTATTTTCATTCTGAATGGTCTTTTTGTTGTAAATTTTAGAATGAGCAGAGAACTTAATTCTCAAAGACAATCAAAGGATGAGGCAGAATTAACGATGCAGCAATTGATGATGCTGGTTCAATTTACAGCTGTGAGTGTATTCATTTACTAAAGAAATATTTACTGTTGCTCCTGAACTGATAGTTACTTTTGAAGCTAAAAAAAATGTGTTGAAAATTAAAAAAAGAAACAGAACTTTTCATAAAAGTATTTCCAATTTACGAACAACACTCAAGTGGTTAATTCAGTCAATAACTGGTTACTCATGAACCACTCTTCGAATATTGCTAATTAATTGAGTAATTAATTGTTCCCAAAGTGGAGATTTTTTTCACAAAATTTTTTGTACTTTTTTCCAAAAATGTTCTGTCGAGGAAATTGATTGAATTTTTTTTTAAAATTTTTCCCTTATACTTGTATTACATATCAATTACATAGAGGGTTTTCTATCCCTCCCCCTCTTTCTCTATGGCCTACTTGATATCTCTTATAGGCATGATGATTTATGCTCAAAGTTAAATGAGATTGCCGTATTCAACTACTTTTAGCTCTGTAGTAATATGGAGGAATTGTAATTTATATCATCACTTAAATGTAAAGTATTGGTAAAAACCCAAGTCCCACATTGACTAGAGATAGTATCTAATGAGAGCTTATAAGTAATGGGCAATCCTCATCCTATGAGCTAGCTTTTGGGATTGAGTTAGGCCCAAAATCTAAGATGGTATCAGAGCCTATCCTTGATCCGTTGGGCCACCCGCAGATGTCCAGTCCTGCAAACTTCACGCTCCAGATGTCCAGTCCTGGGCGTGAGGGGGGTGTGTTGGAGTCCCACATTGGATAGTGATATGGCCTGAATAGTGCTTATAAGTAAGAGGCAACCCTCACCTTACAAGCTAGCTTTTGGGGTTGAGTTAGGCCCAAACCCAAATTTAAGATGGTATCAGAGCTATCCTAGATCCATTGTTGGGCCACCCACCATGTTATCCACGCACCAAGCCTAATAGTGCTGGGCGTGAGGGGGTGTATTGGTAAAAACCCAAGTCCCACATTGACTAGAGATAATATCTAATGAGAGCTTATAAGTAATGGGCAATCCTCATCCTATGAGCTAGCTTTTGGGATTGAGTTAGGCCCAAAATCTAAGATGGTATCAGAGCCTATCCTTGATCCGTTGGGCCACCCGCAGATGTCCAGTCCTGCAAACTTCACGCTCCAGATGTCCAGTCCTGGGCGTGAGGGGGGTGTGTTGGAGTCCCACATTGGATAGTGATATGGCCTGAATAGTGCTTATAAGTAAGAAGCAACCCTCACCTTACAAGCTAGCTTTTGGGGTTGAGTTAGGCCCAAACCCAAATTTAAGATGGTATCAGAGCTATCCTAGATCCATTGTTGGGCCACCCACCATGTTATCCACGCACCAAGCCTAATAGTGCTGGGCGTGAGGGGGTGTATTGGTAAAAACCCAAGTCCCACATTGACTAGAGATAGTATCTAATGAGAGCTTATAAGTAATGGGCAATCCTCATCCTACAAGCTAGTTTTTGGGGTTGAGTTAGGCCCAAGCCCAATTTCAAGATAAAGCTTTTAATTGTATAAACCTGACATTGAATATGTATCAGTACTTCTAATGACATGAATGTTTTGGATTGAAACAGATGTGATGGTTGGCTGTACTTTCTTCTTGGGTTAGATTTAATGATTATTCATTTGTATGTTCAAATTCATTCTTATTGAAGGAATACACTGGCCTAGATAATTGCAAAAGAATTGTATGTACTTATTTATAAGTTGATAACTTCATTAAATAATCTTAGGTGGGAGGAATAGTATTTATTGCTCCTTGTGTGGTATCTGCTCATATGCACTTGCTCATATTTTGTGGCAAAGGAAACAAATGACTCAATTTCTACATGCTACTGTCTGCTAGCAACACAAGAATTTATGAAAAATTGATCTTCAAGGTTTTTTATTATGTTTTCCTGGGTTCAATCAATCAAGGGCTTTATAAGTCTCCGTACACAGTGATTTCATTACTAATGCATTTGCATTTTATTCAACTGTGTTGTTTTTTGTCTGTGGGATTTAAGTCTAAAAGAAATTGGAAAATCAATTTTTTATGGCCTCAGGAATTATACCACGAGTTACATGCTTTGGATAGATTTGATCAAGATTATCAGCGTAAGCTTGAAGAGGAGGATAATTCAGGTGCAACTCATACCGGTAATTGAGGAGTACTACCTAAGACATTATATGCAGCTATTGTTTGTGACAAGCAACTTTCGACCTAAAATCCAAAGCTCTCTAAAGAGCTTTAATTCAAAAGTAAAGATTAATTTTGATAGAATGATGAATGATCATTTAGAGGGTGGAGAATATGTATGAAACTTGGACAAAACTCATATTTTACAAAATTGATTCTGAAAAGGTGGAGAAAGATGTATGGTAGCATTAACTACTACTGCATTGTGATTATAATGAAAAGGTTTAATTGATGCTGTGGTTTAAGATGGAGGTAAATTATACTAGTTGCTTTGCATGTTTGATTGTTCAGACTTCTAGTGAAAATGATTATATTAGTTATGATCATGCACAACAATGTTACTGGTTGATGGCACTTCTAGGATAATTTATGTAGTTCTTGTTATTCTCATGTAAACTACTATGGTTGTTATCAAATTAACATAACTTGTAAGGAGTATAGTTGATTCACTGTGGAGTACAAAATGAATATAAAAAATTAAACACTAGGTATGATCTGCTTAAGCCGTATTCTATTTTGTTATTCTGTTTAGAATGGCTTCTTGATCTGCCTTTGACCAATGACCTATGGGTACTTGCATGGCAAGTCATCTGTATTAAATAATAACTGTGTACGGTCAGATCAGAGTTGCCAAAGCACATACTTTTGGTTTTCACTATATTTTCTTTGAATTTTGTGAAGCCCGAACTGCATATTCTTGTTGAGCATGTGTATAGAGCCCTAAAGGTTTGGTTCTTATGTAACATGCTTTTGAAGAAAAAGTCACTCTGACCTAGAAGTTATGTATATACAATCTTCAATATCTCTCCTTATCATATAGGTGACAGCCTTTCAATCTTGAGGGCGGAACTTAAAGGTCAAAAGAAGCAAGTTAAACATTTGAAGAAAAAGTCGCTCTGGTCCAGAAGTTTGGAGGAGGTAACTTCAAATTACTTCTATGCATGAATGTGATCATCTCATCTCTTAGTCTCCTCCACTTGATTTGTTTTAGCTTGTCATTGTATTTTATCCATGTATGATACCAGAGCTAGTACAGAGACTTTAAGATACTTTTTATAGGTAGAGAAAGGTTCATTTTATGTGTTGGAAGTCCCACATCGCCTGCCTCAAATCCTGATAGAATCTAACATTATGCATAACCTAAATGGAGAAATTAGAAAAGTAGAGTATAATTCAAAATATAATGGATTGCAGGTTATGGAGAAGCTTGTAGACATTGTCCATTTTTTGCATTTGGAGATAAACAATGCCTTTGGCAGTGCAGGTATGTACCCCCTATACGCATTGAAATCATACTTTGCTTGTTATATCATTTTCTTCCTGTGTAATCAACTAATTATCAATGTAATGAGTTAGTTGACGTTATTGATAGCCACTATGCAAAATTCGGCCATGTTGACCTTAATTTGTAGTTCTTTGAAATTTTTTAAATTTGAGGTGCCGGACGGTGGGTGGGTGAGTGTGGGGAGGAGAGATAGTTACCTGGTTTTATTCTTATCAAATTACTCTTGAAATCAGTTCATACTGAAAGCTCTATTTTGCTTCATAATTGCAATGGTGTTTATCCATGGGTACCTGCAGATGTCCGTAAACCATTAATTGGAACCATGAGCAATCGCCAAAGATTGGGCCCTGCAGGCCTTGCTTTGCATTATGCAAATATAGTGCTCCAAATTGATACTCTTGTAAGTGAATTTTCTTTATAGTATATATTTCGTTACATGTCTTCCTCTTCTCTTTTCTATGCCTTCCCTTTAACCAGTTGAAAATATAGTTAATTGAGTTTCTAGATTTGCTTCTCATAATGCTTTTAAGTATCGATTTTGTCTGACTTCTCTGCTACTTGCTTTCTATTACTTTCTGATGTCATGTAATTGGATTAGACATCTAAAATTTAATTATATAATAATTTTTTTCTAAGAGGAAAGCTCAGCCATCAACTAATTCTGTGTAAATCCATATGATTATTAGTATGTGATTTGTGTACTGCTGAATCAGTTTGTTGTTTCTGGTCAGTATCAGGTTTGTTATACTAGTTCTAGTTCATAGTTGTTCAAATCATGTCTGCTAACTGCCATGTTTGATTAAGCTTATGCTCTGTAGAGCATTGTACTGAGCTGGGGTTGATACTGTCAGGTTGCCAGATCCAGTTCTATGCCTGCAAATACAAGGGATGCATTATATCAGAGCTTGCCTCCTAATATAAAATCAGCTTTGCGTTCAAAACTACCATCCCATCGTGTTGTAGAAGAGGTATGTCCTGATATGCGGTTACTTTCTTCTATTACCACTTTCAAAAAATTAGGGAGAGAAAATAATGGTATAGAAAAGTTAGAAACAATATAGAAAGCCTTTAGGCTGAAGCAAAGCACACTTTGCCTCTAGCTCGCACTTGACTAGAGGGGAAGAGTATGCAGTTGTATTGTTGTCAATTAATCACCCCTCAATCAGCCTCCTAATTAATTAATACTTAATAGAATCAGTCACCTATAATCGATCCTCAATTAATACCCTGGATTTAACAGTCGGTACTTTTAATCAGTAGGACTTTCCTTTAGTCTTCTTATTAACACAATGCAACATCATGTATAGTTTGAATGTCAAGGAAAAATATGAAGCACAGACACTCCTAGCTTTTGGGGTGTCCGAGTGTCGGAAACGTTTCCGACACCAACACTCGTGCGACACTGACACGACAAGTATCCGACACTTCTTGTCAGGTGTCCAATTTAAAAAATTATTTTTTTAGGCTCGGATACTTCTTGGATACTTTGCCGACGCTTCTATATGTGCATTGGACACTTCAAGAACAAATCTCAATTTTTTTTTTTAAAGTAAAGAGATAAATTAAAACTTTTGAATAATAAAATGTAAAGATTAACACTCTTTTCATTGTTTTTTTTCCTATTTCATTAAACGACTCTTTTACTTCATCCTTGTACACATTCCTTTCTTCTTCCAGCGGTCTCTTTGTTTTGCCTGCACCTTCACTTGTAAAGAAACCAAGTGTTCAAATTGTATAATGATGTCTCCTTATTTTTTTGCGAGACTAATTATTGTAGGAAAAACGAAATTCTTAACAAGTTATTTCATTTTATAAGTATATAAATCTTGATTTCAATTTATATCTTTTAAATGATGCTCATATTTAATTTAATTTGATTTAACACACAAATATATATATCCGTGTCGCGGTGTCCTATGTCTTGGACATTGCCGGTGTCCGCGTGTCCGTGTCTATAGAAAATGACCGACAAATTTTTTGAATTGTTTCTCTTCTGCTTTCCATTGTCAACCAAAGTAGAAAATCTCCTATATTAATTCTTTTCATTGTGTTTGAGCTTTTTCATTGTGGTCGCTTTCTGTTTCCTGCAGCTCACTGTAACAGATATTAAAAATGAGATGGAAAAAACATTGCATTGGCTGGTTCCAATTGCTACAAACACCGCCAAGTAAGATGTCTTTTTTTTTTTTTTTTTTTTTGTAAAATTTATAATTCAAATACCCCTTACTATCTATTTGAGAAACTTTCTTTATGCATTGGTTGATTTATTTTCTATATACACTAACTGTTTATTCTTTTTATTTTGGTTGCCCTAACATTGAATCAGAGCACATCATGGTTTTGGTTGGGTAGGGGAGTGGGCAAGCACTGGGTAAGTACTGATCTGCTGCTTCTATTTGAAAATCTTCCACTTTTTTGTTCCTACTTTGTGTTTTTCAATACTTGTTTGTTTCTGGCAGCTCTGAGCTAAATAAGAAGACTGCAAAGACTGATATAATGCGGATCGAAACACTCCACCATGCAGATAAAGACAAAGTAGAAAATTATATTCTTGAACTTCTGTTATGGCTTCACCGCTTGGCCATCAAAAGTAAGGGTAGCAGTGATGCTGGTGACATGAGGTCTACCATCAAGTCCCCTATTGGCACTGCCCTGCAACTGCAAAAGACAAATCAGCAATCTAAAAACGCTCTACCGCCATTGCTAACAACTGATGAGCAAAACATGCTGCAGGATGTAAGTAAGCCAATTCGTACCAGAGGGATCAGTAAAAGCTTGGATTTTGACACTGGGTTGAGGGATAACAGCAGACTGATCAAGAGTAACAGTTATTCATCAACAAGTAAAAGCAAGGAATTATCTTTTAATAGGATCTTATCTAAGCTTCCTGTCATTGATTTTGGTATCGACAAAAGGAGAGCATTGGACGTGATCGATAGACTAGAGGTGGCCAGATAATTTACAACGAATCTGTAGTGCCTTTGAAATGAAGATTAGTAGCAACACGCGGACACACGAGTGGAGTTTCTGTGTAAATATGGCATCATATTCATGCTTGCAGGTGTTGGATGCCAAGTTTTGGCAGCACTTTTGAAATCTTGGATTTCCTTGGCTTCATTAGGGTGTCTTGTTTTGGTGAAGTACTGTTCTGCATCATGATGTAGATATATTCTTTATATGAAGGGAATTGATGAGAGGATAGGCATTCTTGCTTGTATCAATGTGACTGCTGTTTGCCAGTGTTCACTTGGCATTGGAGCGGGGTGGATTCTGTTTTTTTGTTCGAGAGTGTATAGACAATATTTGAGGATATGGTATCTATGGTGGTTATGCATTGCATGTATTATTGTTGGTTTGGTTACCTATGAACACTGCAGAATCTAGTAAATATTTCTTTTTTAAATGTAGATCCTGCTATGATGGATCGTAGGCTATGTCAATGGGAGGATAAAATTATTTGATGGATAATGATAAGAACTGGATAGCATATGTGAATTTCAGTTGGTATTGTGCTTTGAAATTTTGCTTATGACTGATAAGTGTGGAACTTTTATAGTGGAATTTTGTAAAACATCGATGCAAATAATATTTTTTTAATATTCCTGAAAAATAATGTCGGAATAAAAGTTTTATCATATTTGATTATTTTTTAATCGTAATACCCTTATAAAATTAACTACTTTCTCATTCTTTCAATGTTCATATCGCTGTTAATTTGGTATTTACATATATAAAAGTCAGTTTGATTAGTACTGCCCAAACAACATTACTTCTATCAAAACCACCTTTTAACAATAAAATGTCCAGATATAAATCTATTACTCTAAACACACTTTTAATCAAAGCTACACTTGCAAAATTCAGTATATCAAAATTCACTTTTATAAAAGAATTTCCAAACACAGCCCGTGTTGTTGGGATGGAAGACAATTTTGAAAGAAATGCATGTTGAGTGAAGTGTATGTTTGTTTGGGCATTTAGAGGGAGGAGAATGTGCGTTTCACCAAAGCTGCTAGCAGGATGCTTTGGAAAAAAATTACTTTGGAACGCATATTTGTCCGTTTGCATGTAAAACAGTTTAAAACAACATGCTTTAAAATGTTTTTGATTTCTTTTCTAACAAGAACAGTACAAGATGGAGATATTATGCATGTACCAGCACCACTGCAACGCAGGTTTGTTTTATTTGACCTAAGATGATAGTTGAATAGAATTCTTTGACCCAAGAGGTCATTCAACAAAGCAAGCAAGAAAACTATTGTAAAAAATGCTCATTTGCTGAAGAGCTGAAGTTTCAATGTATCATATTGTAACTTTGCCCCCATATAAGTCACCAATCACCCGCAGCCCTGAATCTCTCCATTGACTCTTCTTTCTTTTGCTTCACAAGTTCAAGTATCTTAGGATTGAAGAAACGATCACGAACGTATTTCCTCTCCTCAGCTTGTATCTCCTTGATAGGACTGGGATATGGGTTTGGAGGAAGCCTCTTGCCTTGAAGACGTGCAATTTGCTTCAAACGGCCATATGCTTTCTTCTTTGCCTTCTTCTCTGCCAGATATTCCATCTAGGAAGCAAAAACTCAAGTGATATTAATGGACAAAAGGGGAAAACAAATAGCAGAGACAACATATTTAGGAACCAATTCAGGTTACATACATCAGCTACAGCCATTGCTTGTTCCTCACTAATGCCCTGCTCTTTCAACTCAAGAACCCTCAGGCCATATATACGAGATGGAGGGGGATCAAATGCACAAATCCTGTTGAAACATTAATCATACATATGAATCAGTGCCTAAAATATTTGATGCTTCACTTTCATTATTACCATGAACATGTAGACAGGGGCAGGCCTTATTTAAGAATTTTCATGACTTGAATGGAGGCAACTTCAAAATTTTACCTTACTCTTCGCAAGCAACATATCTCATTATCTCCCATGAATTAGTAACAACTATTCTTAGCAAATTGATAAAACCAATATTAATATTTTTTTTGGGTGGACAGCATATATTAATACCTTTTTATAATAAAATAAATATTAATAGAAGATAAGAGAGTAGAACAAGGGAAGAGGATAAGGCATCCTCACAAACAAAACAAAAAGAAACAACTAAAACTAATGTGACAGCCCTGCAGCAAAGCATGTCAATCTCTCTCCATGTCTAACAAAGAAACACCACTAGCCTTTGGGCAGAGCATCAAATGGGAGCCAAACGAGTAACCCTATCCCAAATGATCATAATATTCTACCACTCCTTTCCAATTAAATACACCTAAACAGAGAATTGCCACAGAATTTTTGCTTCTTTACAAGAGGCAAAATGCATGAATTTAGTAAAGAGAAATTGATCCAATATATTTATATTAATATAAAACTCAAAAGGAATTTTAAGAAACCAAGTGAATCATACCCTATATGGTGGGAAAATAACACTTCAGGACATCAACCATCAGAAAGACATATAAGAAAGAATACAGTTATCAGAAAGCAGAAACAGAAACTCAGACATATGCTTTCACACGGTCCAAGTGAGAAGTTGGGAAACAGATTATTGGCCGACACAGTTCACAATATGACTAGTTCCAACTTCCATATTGAAGAACCCAGTCCAATCCCTAAAAAGGGCAAGTCCATGAAATTGAAAAAAAGATAACGAAAGAGAATTACACTTCTTTCCATTGTTTTGATGGAAAGGAACTCAGATTATACACTTGAATTCGCTCAAAAAGTAGCCTTGGTTGATAAATAATCATTATACCTAGAGAACATAACTGAATTCCACATGTTCTTAAAAAATAATTTGATGGTCTATACATAAAATATTTGTGTAATACAGACTAACATAATCTCTCAATCAACAAAATAAACGTCAGTCATGAATATATGTTCAGTATTAAGAAAAAGGTTACAATCTGTTAAGGGCCGGCCCAATTAGGAATAAGGAGAATTGTAATAGTTAGTTAGTGGAAGGAGATAGATAGCTAGTTGAATAAATAGACAGAGAAGTGTGTCGGGGAGGAGAGTTAGTCATTTGTGTTGAGAGTGTGACCTTGAGCAATGGCTCGATCGGAGTGAACCTGGAGCAGTAGCTCGGTTGTAAGGGGAGATCCTTCTCCTAGACTGAATAATACTCTTTCTCTCTTTCTTTTTCTTTCTATACTTAAAGTTCTATTCTAGGTTCCTAACACAATCATACAGAACTCAATTTTTTGGACAATGATTTTACCAAAGTATGATTTTGTCTGTTAAAAATTAGGCATTAAACCCAACTTAGCAGGACACAATCTGAAAATTCCATCAAAGGCAATATAATTGAAAACAAGCACAGAAGTTCTTTCTTACTATTATACTAGGAATCAAATTTGAAGCTAACAATTCCCTATTCATAAATCAAAATTTAGACTATCAGCTACAATCTTCCCTTGTGATTAGACAGTTGAATATTGCAAACTACAAAACTACAGGGACATGAAAAAGGGTATACTTGATGGCGTCATGGTATTTTGAATCCGGATATTTTTTGTAAAACTTCTTTACATAAACATCCTCAGGAAGAGTGATGGTCTGAATTTTTCCCTCAGCTCGAGGAAATGTTGCAGGCGGTGCTCTGGTAAACATAGTAAAAAGAAAATATTAGACAATTTTTCACCATTCTGATGAAAAAAGGGCCATGAAAAGATTAGCAGTTTGACAATATGATTAAATGAATGTTAAAATAAAAAATTAGGGTCATGTGACATGGCATTCCAAGAATTTCTAAGTTCTAACATAAAACTTCAAAGTTTGGACCAAAACTGGAAAAGTGAGTATAACAAGCACCATAATGCTTACTGTGGTTCAGGAAACAAAAAATAAATAAATAAACAACAACAAAAACATGCTGAAGTGAAATGTGCGGTTCTCGTTGTGATTGGACTAAGTATAAAGCTGAAAGTGAAAAGAATTAGCAAACCCAGATGGGAATTAATTCCCAAATGGCACGTAAAATAAAAATGAAATAGCAGTGAATCTAAAAGAGAAAACCAAAAATAAAAAATGAAGGATTAAGATTTAAGAGACAAACTGTTCCATGGCTTTGAGCCAGACGGGTTCGGCCATGGCCATCCCCTTGACGAGCTTTCTGGTTCGAGAAAGCAAATCTCCTCTCATAAACGACATCGTTTCTATGCTCCTACTAGGGGAGTGATGTTGTCGTGACTCGGGTCTGTGAGGGAAAGGGCGAGTGACGCTTGAAGAAATCGAAAGAGAACGCACGCAGCTATGGAAGTATGAAACGCAGCCATATGGAGCAAAACGCACCTTTCCCAATTGGTTTCGGTGTTGGGTCGGGTTGTTTGGTTTGAAAAAAACACAACCCATTAGCCAACCCGAGCTCCTCGGGTCAATTGCTTTGAGGCTTAATAATCCAACTAGACCTCTCAACCCAACCAGTAATTTATGGGCTGGGGTCGGGTTGAGTGGGTTGTCGGATGGACCCAAACCTATGGTCATTCCTAACATTTTTTTTATAGACAAATATTAATATTTTTGTTGATGGGTGGGTTTGAACTCTCAACCTCCTCATCACTCCACTCCTAACATTAACTATCACATGTATTGAAGTAAGTTAACAACATTATTGACCGATATAACGGAATGTTTAAAATTGGCAAACGTTTGAGACTTAAAGATATTAAAATGAAACTTTTTACAAATAAGGGTAAAGGCCCATTTTGTCCCTGACAAAAAGTGCGTGGGCCATTTTAGTCCCTGACAAAAAAAGAAACTACTTCGTTAGTCCCTGACAATTACTAACTGGGACAAGTTAGTCCCTACGTTGACTCCGTTAGTCAGCATCCGTTACTAAATTGTCCCACGATACTAATTGTCAGGGACTAATTAGTCTCACTTTAAATATTGTTAGGGACTATAATGTCCCATAATTATTGTCAGAGACTAACTTGTCCCAGTTAGTAATTGTCAGGGACTAACGAAGTAGTTTTTTTTTGTCAGGGACTAAAATGGTCCACGCACTTTTTATCAGGGACCAAAATGAGCCTTTATCCTAAAAATAAAGGACTAAAGCAACAAAAAAAAATTAAGAGAGAGAGAGAGAGAGAAAAGTCAAAAAATATATTTTAGATAAGGGTGTAGTCAGATCGGTTTGGATGGAATTTGGGATAATCTAACTTTGGATCGATTAAAATTGGTCATATTTGATTGAATTAGATTTTGAAAAAAAAAATATGAATATGGATCGAACAAATCCGATTAAAGTCGAGTTGGTTCAGATGGATTATTAGATTATCATATTATTAGATTTGACTTAGTTTTAATTCTTAAAATAATTGCAATATATATATATACACTTACAGGAAAAACAACATCAGCTTTATATAAAAAAAAAAAAAAAAAAAAAAAAAAGGCATCAGTTTGCACCACAAAATGTAATCCATGATGATTATAAAAATTGTTTGCTGCTAAAGGAGTGGATTGATAGATGTGAATATAACCATGTAAAGTTTTTTTTTTTTTTTTTTTAAATATAACCATGTTTGACCAATCACACATGGCTTTTAAGGTATAAATTGGTAAAAGCCAAATATTTTTATTGCCGTAACAATTCATGAATGATTGACAATATAAAAAATATTGCAAATAAATAATGGTAATATTTTTTTTCATAAATTAAAAAAATTAATATATATATATATATAATTAGTAATGCTAATAATACACTTCACATCATAGCTACACAGTTTATCTAATTTAATTTCTATTTGGTGAGCACATTTTGACATTTCTAGGTACATGAGAAATGTTCTATACTTTTAAGAGATTCCTTACATGTTCTAAATTATTTAAAATAAAATATTGAATAAAAATAAAAATATTTAATATGTTAAAAAGGAAAAAGCATTTGATAATTTTTTTTCAAAATATTATAAGAATTATTTAGTCTACCTAGACAACTTCTCCAACAACAACAAAAACAAAAAAAATCAATTTGTCAACATTTGGTTTCTCGTTAGGTAGAGCGGTATAGTGGTAAATAATCAGCCGCGACCGTGGATCTCGAGAAGACTTATTTGGATTAGGTTCTCTAAAACTAAAGAGAAAAAATAAAATAAAATAAAATAGGCTTAATCCCTATTTTTGTCCCTTAGCTTTCAACCTTTAGCCTATTTTGGTACATTCCTTCAGTCCGCCGTCACCGGAAACCGTCGCCGGAATCTAGGTTTTAGAGAGAGAGAATACCTTTCTATCCAGATTCCGGCGGTGGTTCCGCCGACGGCGGCGAATACCTAATGCCGTCAGTTTTTGCACTGACGGAAGGACCAAAATGAAAACTAAAAAAAGATCAGGAACCAAAATGAAAATTAAAATAAAGATAAGAGACCAAAATAGGGGGGTTTCGCCAATAAAATAATAATATAATTAAAATATATTGAAATTTTAATATGCTTTATATGAGCTTTATCCAATTTGAAGGTGATACGTGGCACCGCAAAATGCTAAAGACAGCTAAACTAAAAAATAAAATAAAATAAATGCTTAAAAATTTTTATTTTAAGAATTTTCGCAACATCTGCCTCATTAAGTCATCGGTCGTTTGGTGCAAGTGTTCAGTTGAGTTTTGGGCGAACATTTGCAGACATATATAGTATCCCATTTCGAACAGCACGACCTTCAAATTGAATTGATATGGCAACAGAGGATTTGCGTTTACAAAAAGCTCAACTAGCAATTGATTCAATCGGTTTGGGGTTTGACATAACTCAAGATATATGTTTCGACAACTGTAAGACGGGTCCGCGGTTGATCCAAATCAATGCACAAGAGTGCCGTGATCTTAATATTCCGGGAGGGGTTTCAATTCCAAATGTCCCCAACTCTATCAGATGTTACGGAGGGGAATCACTTAGAATCCAGTCCCCTGTTTTCACCTTTGACCAGGTATGTATATATATATATATACATATCATTTACTACTATTAACTTAACATAACATATTTATTTATATAAATGAACTATATATGATGTGTGTCTATAATTCAGATGTCGGGGCAGTTCAACAGGGAAATGCGGTTGACAGGCGATATACCATCGGGTCATTTCTGTGCTTCGTTCGGGCTATCGGGTGAGTGGAAGAAAGATGTTGCTACTGCCAGGTCTCTTGCATATGATGGGTGGTTCATCAGACGCTATGCCTTTGAATTAGAAAGGTATGATACAGAACCTCAAGACCATGTCAAAGAAGCACTGCCAGTCATGTGGGACCCCGAGGCCTTGGCAAGGTGATCACATTCCAGCATCATACTTCCTAATGATCCTGTTTAAAGATTATCTCTAATGCTACAACTTATTAATGTTGTTTATGTCATATCATAACTTTTTACCTTATACAATTTTAATTAACTCTTCATTTTAATAATGCAAAAAGTTAGAGTACTTCTATACAAATTTGGACTTATGCTCCAATAGGAATTGACTAGAACCGATTCTTGTTTCAAAAGATTCCAGTAATGTTTTGCTACTCCTCAGTAGCATAGGTTCAAATAATCAATCTCTCTGATAGTCCTCTTTGGTAGTTATCCTTGTTGGAGTGTGAAGTGTGAGTAAGAAGTGCCACATTGGATGGAAATGGACATGTTGAGCAACATATAAGTAAGGGGACCCATACACTCATTGCCTTAAGGTTTTGGGTGAAAGATGTGGTGTCCAAATCACTTGTATGATTTGCTCTTAGCCCAATGTGAAGATCTCCCAGGTGTTTTAGGCCCCCTCATGACCCAACAATCCTTTCTTACAGGAGATTGAGAAGCCTCCGTGTTGGAGATAATTCAAGTGGGACGAAATCGGAGGCGCCTGACTCCGTACGGAAAAATCCTTTGAATAAGTATATCAGAGGCAATCCTCAGGGTGAATCTTTGACCGCCCTTCCAAGCATATCACTGAAATCATATTAAATAACTTAATTTACTTTTGATATGTTATTTTTAGGTTATCAATCAATCATGCATATATATGATTTTTAAGGTAATTCTTTTAAATATCATAAGAATAACAATTCAGCTACGGATAATCAAATTTGTATACAGATGCAAGCTCAAACTTTTTTTTTTTAATCAATTTCAATCTATTTATATAGACTACTATATTCTGCAAGATTAAAATTCTATTTTAATCCATGAAAGATATATTCATTATCCATACAAATTATTTTTATTTTTTGATCATCTCTGTGAATATGTGAAAATAAACTTGGTGAAAAAATTAAAATATGGATAGTTTTAACTTTGACGGATTAAACTGATAAAAAATAATATATGTAAAAAACCAAGCTTATAATAGGTATATTTTTTAGGAACTAAATAAGGTTTTATTTTATTAAGTAAAACATTTTAAAGTGTTTGTATGAATGAAAAACAACTTCATGAATCACACGCCATATTTCACTCTAAATAGATTACCAAAATTTCCTAATGTATTGCTCTCTAGAACTCATTCGATCTGTCAATCAATGCTTGTCCTGATTTATTAGGCTGTAAGAGCATGTTAGAATTTTCCCTCTTTCCCCGATGCAAATTGAATTGTGATTGAGTGAAACAATGTGTTGTGTTTATATTGAACACGATTTGTCATGAAGTTGTGGTAGCTTCTCTGTAACTTCTCGATGATTAAATTATTGCTACTGATTTATGCAAGGTTTATACGGTGTTTTGGAACTCATATTGTAGTTGGTGTGAGCATGGGAGGGAAGGATGTATTATATGTTAGACAACAGTACCATTCAATGGTCCAACCTGTTAGTCTTCTAAAACTTTTGAATGATAAAGGTAGCATGAGGTTCACGGATTCTGCAGAAAATCAGTGTCTGGCTAGTGATCACGAAGTCTTATGTAACGACAAAGAGGTATCCATTTCTAATCTCTATTGACAAAAGTTTTTTTTAAGTGTTTTTGAATTGAGAAATGTTAGCAACACACCTTTTTATACTGTTTCTTCAATCATGTTTTCAGAATATTGTCGTGATATACCGCAGGAGGGGTGGAAGCAACGAAATGATGCGTCATAGCGAATGGATAGACACTATAGACTTGAAACCTGATGTCATATCGATGTATCTTGTCCCTTTGCCAACCATCATGAAAGGAAGATCAGGAAGTGCATTTCTAAGTCATGCCATAAATCTCTATGTTCGTTGTAAGCAATTATTTGATTTGTTCTGTTGCACAAATACCTGACAGAAAAGTAAATATGCGTGCTTCTGGTTCCACCTATATTTCAAAAAATGTTTAGCAAGATGTAGTACTAAATTAGTTATGCAAAGAAAAATGGTATAGTGAAGCAATTTCTCATTAACTTTTGAATATCATACTTGATATTATATACATTTGTATCTATCTATCTATCACGTATTTTTTATCTCCTTTGTATACATATATTTTAAAAGTACATCAAAAAATCCATGTTGAGGTTCAAGAAACATTATCCTAATCAATAGGAAGAAAAATAGAAATTATTATTTGAAGAGAGAGCTTATGCATTCTTCTCACATTAAACCCAAAGGATTCTTCCTTGAGAGAACGTATTGGAAATATAAGAACACTCATGTGACTTTGACAACTTGTGCACTTCTGTTGAAAGCAACATTTAAACACGTCAGATTGGATAAGCTCTCATAAGCATGTGTTATAATCTCCCTCTGAAACTGAATATGAACTGAATCTTCTGTAAACTGATAATTGCTGAAACAGACATGCCTCCTATTGAAGACCTCCAACAGTTTCTTGAGTTTCAGCTTCCAAGACAATGGGCACCTGTAATTAGTGACATACATCTTGGTTCTCGTAGGAAGAATCAAGTCAGGAGTGGGCTACGATTGGGTATCTTGGGTCCTATGCTTTACATAAACACTATTCCAGTAAGTTTTCATCCTTGCTTTTTAACCTGCATTTTGAGTTGAAGTTTCCATGTTTCTTATGTACTAGTTAGCCTAAGAAGATGGTGAGGATCTGTACCTTCATTTCCTTTTTCTTTCTTTTTAACATTTATCATTATAAAGAATGCACCAGTAGTTTCTCTGCATACATGTTGACTCTCTCTCATGTGGTATGCTGCTTTCCCTTCACTCTTGTAGAGTTATGGTAAAGTATTGGTCTTCACACGGGGAGTTGTTACCTTACCCTTGTTTTTAATTCATTCTTTACACATGTTTACTTACCCTTGTTTTTATTATGGTCACAGAATTTTAAGTCGTCAAACAATTTTTGGATCCTAGGTTTTAGAATAAATATTTGAAAGTCTATTAAATATAATCAATTAATCATTATCCCAGACCAGCAAACACCAAATTTTCATATTGCATCCATATACTAGACCTGTAGAAGCAATAGGATTTGGATCCTCTCTAGTTCTTAATAACAGGATGATAGACATCTACTGGAGAGGCAAAAAAACACAATTTGTTTAAATATGGTACCAGTAAACCTTGTAACTGGGTTCACCCATAGTAACTTCATACCTATCACTCTTAAACAGGAGTACTGACATACTTGTAACCTTGGTGAATTGCAGCTTCTATGTTTTATAAGTAATATTATGTTGGACTGTAAGTGTGAGTAAGAAGTCCCACATTGGATGGAAATGAACATATTGAGCAACATATAAGTGAGGGGATCGATACACACAATGCCTTAGCCCTTTTGAGTCTATGGGTCTTCTCCACTTATATAACCTTCAATCAGTCAAGTTCTTTCCAGTATGGGACTTCTTCATCCACATCTCACTCACACTTGGAATTTTCATCATATTAGATTTTATAATCTTAGATCCGTTTTTATTGGTGGCAGGTAGATGTAGGCAATAGACCAGTAACTGGCCTCAGATTACAATTGGAAGGGACTAGAAGCAACCGCTTGGCCATTCACTTGCAGCATCTTGCTTCTCTACCCAAGTTCTTCCAACTTTCCGACAATACAAACGCTTATTTGTCTTGTGACCCTCATACCTGCAACTTCCATCAGAAAGTTAAATGGAACTGTTTTTCATATGTTTGCACCGCTCCTATTGAATCAGATGACAGTGCTTCAGTTGTAACTGGAGCTCAGTTAACAGTGGAAAGGAATTGTCTACTTTTACGGCTGCGTTTCTCTAAAGTTAATGGTGCTACGCTAAACAAGCCACCTGAGTGGGACCAATTTTCTTCTGGTATTCAGCTGTTGTACAATGGCTTCAGCCGCAAGTCAGGGTGCAATTGCATCTTCCCATTTATGACAAAACGAAGAGAGGGACGTAAGAATGATCCCAAGCCAGGTGATGTGACTGTTGCTTCTTCTGCATATCCTAGCGGCCTCCCTGCACCAGTGCACACACCTAAGCTTCTACCGTTTGTTGACACAAGAGAAATTGTTAGAGGACCGGGAGATAGTCCAGGGTATTGGGTGGTATCTGGAGCAGGGCTTTCTGTCCACAATGGGGAGATAAGTATCCGTGTCAAGTATTCACTCTTGAACTTTGTTAACACTAGCAGCAGTGCAGTGCCTTGATGCTCAATCGGATTTTTCACCTCGTTTTGAAGTCAAACGTGTTGGATGCATGCAAGAGTGTGTTGTATTTGGAATATATTTTTTGCAGCAGTGTTGGATTTTGGTCAAGGTTTAAAATAACAGTTGGTGAATGGTTTTGTATATTAATCACAAAAAATTAATTATTTCAATTTGTTTATATGTATCATTTATTATTGTTATAATCTATTATAATTGAGGTGCCTTCTATGGTGCACCACCCAAGTGGCAAAATCTGGACCATCCAGATTGCCACTTGGGTTCTTGACTTTTCAAATGATAAAACCATTTTCTGTATTTGCAAAAACAGATTTGGTATCTTTGTATTTGCATTGTGTTTTAACTTATCTTCAACCTTCACGTTTTCTGGGTTCCATTGTTGTAAGGTATGAACACCTTCGTGCATCAAAAGTTGCAACCGATTCAAGAGGCTGATGGTCTTTCCATTGCTGCGTTCTCCGCTGGATCTAAGAGGTTGTTGTCGCTATGGAGAATGACCAGCTCCGGCCAGCGATCGGCGCGTCGTGTTGTTGACGCGCTTTGCAGCGATTGATCAGCCACGAGATGGTTCTCCGGCGAAGAACAACGCCGTCAAGAAGGCCGCGAAGGTTCTCGAGGATCGCCGCGATAGGAACGCCGTCGCCAGTATTGTCGTCCGTTCGCCGGCAGGAGGAGGGGACTGGATGTTTGGCTCGCACGATTCTCTTAGAAGTGAGGGGGACGGTGGTGGTTGGCGGGACCGAAAAGGACGGTGCGTGGTCATGGTAGGTGGCAGTTGACTCGCACGATATTTGGCTTTTACATGGTCTTGCTCGGATATAGAACCCAGATCTAAGATCTCTAGGCTGTGGATTTGAGCTTGAAGAAGACGCGATGGCGAGCTTGCCTCTACCTTTTTGAGATCCGGGTTCTGCACCCTTCTCATGCTTCACGCCATAGCATTATTTCTCATTGTTTTTTATTTGGGTAATTAGTATGAAATTTGCTTGATTGGTGGATTTGATATACTGATTTATTGTTAGCTAATGAACAATCATATTTGGATAATTTGATTTATGAGATTAATGCTCCACATTTTTTTTGATTTATTTCACTTTTTGATGTCCTGGTTTGGATTGGACTTCGGGGGTGGTGATCATTGGCGTTGTTTGATTATGTTCCTCCGAGAAATGTTGAAGATGGGGGCACTATTTCATCTTTTCTTCCTTTGCTTGCTGGGATTACTTGTGCCCCGATCTTCTTGGTGCAATATATGTGAAAATATATAAAGGACAAAAAAAATGTACATGTAAATACAATAAAATACATACCTCAAATGCAAATACAACATATACTAAATACCTTTGACTAATAAAGGCAAGTTTGACCGGGTCAAATACATTAATCCACATGGATGATTTTAATTGGTCCACTTGGGTGGTGCATCACTGCACCACTTTGGTGGGTGGTGCACCTAAGACAACACCTATAATTGAATCAGTTTTATGTTTGGGTGTGTTTACTAAAAAGTGATTTTAAGATAATTTATTTTGTTTGAATTGTGTAAAAAGATCCCCTTTGTACATCTTCACCTTTAATAGGGGTAAGAGATACGATATGTGATTGATGTGTGGTTGAAAGGCTCATTATGTGATTCACGGATTCAGCATTATGGTATGGCCAAGAAGAAAGGGAAAAAATAAGTTTCTAGCCTAAAATGATGTAGATTTAGAATGTTTTGCACCCAAACCAAAGTCATTCAATACACTATATGGGTAGGGGTGTAATCGGGTTGGTTCGGATCGGATTTGGGAGGTTTCATCATCCGAACCGATCAAATTTGATCGGTTCGGATTTAATCACTTTTCAACCGCAGATCCGAACTGAACCGAACCGACCACAATCGGATCGTTCGGTTCGGATCATCGGATCACCCATGGATTATTATTATTATTTTTTAACTTCAAAAATTAATAAAAAATAGAAAAAAACAAAAAAATAAAATATACATATTTAATAATTAATTATATTAAATATATATATATATATAATATATTAACATTATATATATATGTATATAAATAATTTAAAAAATAAATTTTTATAGGGTTGGGATCGGTTCGGTTCGGATTCAAATTGCAGGATCCGAGACCCGAACCGACCTTGTTCGGGTTGGTGTTTTCAAATCCGATCCGATCCGATGATCCGAACCAATCCGCCAAAATCGGTTCCGATCCGCCGGATTCGCGGATCCGATCCGATCCGCTTACACCCCTAGATACGGGTATGTGACTGTTTTGGAAGTAACCATGCTACAGAGACTATTTGGTTGGAGGGGAGGGGAGAGGTTATTTTAAATTTATCATGTTTGGTTCTTTTTTTTGGAGGGGAGGGGAGTAAAAACCTTCTAGGCCAATTTTGGCTCCCCTTCAATATTGAGGGGTTTTGGAGGAGAGGGGAAGGAGCTTTAAAATATTTTAAGTAATGAGACTAAAATATCCCTGTTTTATTTAGGTTATGATTACGTGACTGCCAGCTTTTTTCAACTTCTCCTCTGCTACTGACGCCATTTTCTCCTTATCAAGGTAATTGCTACTGATGCCATTTTCTCATTTCAACTTCTCTCTATTATGTACGTGATTGTTCTCTTGTCTGTTTCCTGTTTTATTGTCATTTCAACTTTTCTTTATTATATTTCTTGTCATGCCATAGATGCACTGTAATACTGCATGAGGTGATAAAAAAAGATTAGAGAAAACATAAAATGAAGAGCTGTACAATGGAACTTTGTGGTGTGTCACCGATTAAAAAAAAAAAAAAAGTGACTGAGTCATGGTAACGTGACCTTCTATTCTCCCATGGCCTTGCTTTTCAAAAACTAAAATTATAAAACAGAGAGCGTGGTAATGTGAGTATAATAAGGGTATAAAAGTAAAATAATTTTAAAATCCCTCCCCTCCCCATGTGAACCAAACAAGAAAAAATTTATTTTCCCTCCCCTCCCCTCCTCCCAACCAAACATAATATTTAATTAAAATCCCTCTCCTCCCCTCCCTTTCACTCCGATGAACCAAACACACCCTCAAAGGAAAGACCATACAAGGATGAGCAATTTATAGAGGAATGAAAAGTAAGGGTGAGAGTTATATGATTTTGTTTGGAAACTCAGGAGATTTGGGAAGAGTAAGGATGGGAAAAGCCTTTCAAAATTGTTACCCTTCCAGATCAATCTGATACAGCTTTTAAAATAGGGTGGAAAAAACTTGAGGGTTTTTATGGGGAAAAGTTGTATGAAATTTCCATCCATCTTTTTACGTATACCAAATTCACTATCTAGAATTTGCCATTACATTTACATCCTCAAGCAGACATGCTCAAAACTATGTAGTTTATCTCCGTAGCCCGGTGTTGTCTTAGGTGCACCACCCACTAAAGTAGTGCAGTGGTGCACCACCCATGTGGCAAAATTTGATCCAATCAATTTGCCACATGGATTAGTCAAATATTCAAGATTTGTGGTTGGACTTGTAGTATGATCAAAGTGTATATATACAATATATTTTAGTATAGTACTTATATTTTTTGTATTTGCAAATTTCACCTATATTAAAATAAAGTTTTTTCTGATTAAACAAAAAAAAACAAATTTGTTCTAATTATTTAGCACAAAACTTTTACTTAAGAAATTTTTTTGTTGTGTTAATTTTTTTTGGTCGTCCCCCTATGGATTCTGATTTTGATTGTTGCAAGTCGGGGTATGCTGAGTGTGGTATTGCTTCTTAACGGCACGGTGGGGTTGCCGAAGGGAATGATTCTCACACACAAGAACCAAACAACGAATGTGCGGAGAAGACGACGAAAGTGAGGGGTCGTGGGGGACTCGGGGTGGCCAGTGGACACAGAGCTTCTCTGCCACGAACCACCACCACCTCGAACCACCGCCACGAAGCCCTCGCCGTTCATCGCAGCTCCGCCCGCCTCGAGGCGTCACACACCAGGCGCTATCTGGATCTGACCCACGCGGTTCGGATCCATCGTGAGCCGCTACCAGCCGCCGTCGTCCGCCCTTCGCCGCACCATCCGATCATTCTGTCACCGCCGTGCCAAGTGTTCACCGCCATCGTCATCAGCTGGTTTTGCAAACACGCCGAAGAATAGATGGATTTGTAGCAAGTGGCCCCCGTTTCTCTGGTTTGCTGGTTCTTTTTGAGGGTTTTTTTTTCTGGGTCGTGCAAAGGTTATGTTGGTGGTGGTGAGGGAGAATGATGAAGATGGTGGTGGTAGTGAGGGGGAGACAAGTAGCGACAGTGGTGAAAATAATTTTGTTAAAATTGAGTCTTTTAGCAAATACAAAAATATTGTATATTGTTTTGTAAATACATAACTTATTTTGAGCAATTGAAAAGTCAAAATGTTGGGTGTCAAAATGATTGGTTTATGTATTGTCATTTGGGTGGTGCACCACTGCACTATTTTTATGGGTGGTGCACCATATCCTTCACCCCGTAGCCCCGCGTGGGAAAAATAGTAACAACCGGAAGAGGTTCTTGACCATCTGAGAGATGTAACCATTAACCAGCGAGTTCCAAAGGTTGAAACTAGTACTTTTTATTTGTATCTTTTTATTGGTACATTAATACTTTTCTTTTCAGCTTATCACTATCTGTGTATCGGAGACCGAAATCCTAATCACTTTATCTTGAGCTTTTCAGCTGGATAAACCCCTCTAGTTGCACTTCTCTTTACTTTCCGAGGTGAATATTTCTGAATCTTCTCTTTGCCTTTGTGACTAGATGCCTTTCTTGGTTGTGCATCTTTTTCTCCACTATTCCTCCTATCATACCAACAAAATAAAATATTAAGAAAATAAAGTAAACTGAAGGACTAACAGAATCAGAAATATCTGATAACCTACGGAATGGATCAAACACAAACCTGAGGTGCAAAAACATGAATAACAAGCCAACAGCGGCTGCACCACCCAAGACTGACTTTAGCAGTAGATTCTTTTGTGGCTTTCCTTTTGGTATTTTTATACTTCCCTCTCCTGTTTCAACTAAATTTTCAAAGGAGTGCACACACTCGTCTTCTGGTTTTGTTTCTTCCTAAATAACAAAATTGCAAGACAAACTTATTAATTTGCATATGGAAATGAATTAACATAAGCATGCCTGAGAAAAGATCAAAACAACTTACTTGAATATGCACCTCACGAGTATGTTCTGAAAGGTAAACAAGATCCACAGGATCCATGTTGTATTGACATTCTTGATGACCCTTGCATTCATGTTTTGAGCTTTGATTTGTTAAGCAGGATCCATTGTGAGATACATCTTCATCACAGCCGGTAGGAACTACAACATCATTAGTTATCACATGTGGTAATACTCTTTGTCTTTGATCTCTGACTCTAATATCTTGAGTTGTGACTCCCCTGCCATCATTAGCACCACCACCATTGGTGGGATATTTTTCACAGTCATCTACACCTAGAGCATTTGATGCAAGAGCCGGACAATCATTTTCTAGCTCTTCACCATCAGTGCCCAACTTAACAACAGCTGCACTAACTACATCTTTGTTTGGTATGCAGGACAA
The DNA here is from genome assembly GCA_035048595.1 of Echinosophora koreensis. Taxonomy (NCBI): domain Eukaryota; kingdom Viridiplantae; phylum Streptophyta; class Magnoliopsida; order Fabales; family Fabaceae; genus Echinosophora; species Echinosophora koreensis. The sequence continues at coordinate 1,361,404 of JAPCYP010000008.1, forward strand.
CATAACCTTGGACATCAAGACTTCAGAAGCGTTTTGTTTACATGGTGTAGTTTCCTCATGGGAGCCACCCTCCAAAATACATGCGGATTTTTTGTTATCTTTAGCTCTACTTGATGTCATAGCACATTTCCCTTTCTGATCCCATTTACAAAACTCAGGCAAAGAATAAGACTGACTGGACAACAACTCCTCATCAGATTGGTCACAACTAGCATTGTCCAAACTTTTCAAATCAACTTGAGCCTTCATGTCTTCATATGCTAGAAACTTTTTCAGTTGAGTTGAGCTTGTGGCAGTGCTATGCGATACAGCTCTATCCGAGGAATTAATCTTGCTGAAGTAACAGTCAGGAGAACATTTAGAATGCTCAGTTTTCTCAAATTCCTTAACAAAATATTTGTATCTTGCATCAGAAGTGATACCATATGCCGTTTCCTTACATTTTAATATGTCTTGAGATTCATATTTTTCTTTTACCTTGTTCCACTGATCATTCCTGTCGTTGTGCAAATTAAGAGACTTATTGTCTCTTAACAAGTCATGCTCAAAGTAACCCAAGTCCATAATCCTACTTTCTTCCACTTGTTCAACTCTAGTATCTAAATCAGATGTCATATCACTAAAGTCAATGTGTAAATCCCCGCAAGAATGAGATGATGACCAAGTCAACTTATAACCAAGGTCTATATTCTCAGAGCAGTGATATTGCAATGATTCCCCTGAGCATAACAATTCAAACTCATCGTTAGAAACTTCATTTCTCTGTTGGTTTTTAATATCCAAATGATCTAAATCTTCGGATATAAAAACACTTTCAACCATTGGAGACATCATGTTGTAGTTTAAATCCGATGTATAATCACACTTCCACAAGTCATCACATTGAAGTACTGAGTGTTTGATTTCTATGTCATCAGATTGGTTTGAATATGCCTCATACTCTCTGGTGGAGCGTGCTACTGAGTAACCCTACAGAAGCATCATGCTTTAGAGATACAAGTAGCAAAATGATTTTGCAAAAAGCTGAATGACAACACATGACATTCACATGGATGACACTTTCTTTTTTTGGGTAACATTGGAGGTGAAAAAGAACATGAGTAGAACTGAAGACTTTGGGCCAGTGCCAATTGAGCTACAAGCTCGTTGGTTTTGCAATTTAATATTTTATTGTTACTGATTATTGAAATCAAGGACACACCTGTCTAGATTTTCCTCCCTCGTGCTTTTGTAAGTAATAACCAGAAGAATCTGTAACGATGCTGTGAGACAGTTCTATGTTTCTACGGATGCATCCAACCACATCCTTGGGCATGGTTACCATACAAGTCACAATATCAAAATCTGGAACCTGTCACCACGTTTTTACATTAGCAAAAGCCATTATTTAGAGAATAAAACATAAGGGCAAGTAATTTAGGAGTATAACGAATACTATGACTCTTACATTTATATTCATAGACCTTGAGTTTTTGGAGAATGACCGTATACACATACAAACTTTTCGTGTATTTTTTCTCTCAACTACATCTGATGGAGAGAAGAGGTCAATGCCAGTCAATCCCACGATTTTGCATATCTGCATATTAAGATAATAAATCACATAGGTATCCAGCTCTTATTATATGTTTACACCATTCTAAAGTTGAAAATATAAATAAATAAAATGAAGAAAAAACAATCATATCCGAAATTTCAGGCTCCTATACATCTGAATGGGAAATGAAGAACCAAAGTATTCTTACAAAGTAACAACATATTCTCTTACAACTCGTCAAATGGGAAAGGCATATATAATAAAAAATTTACCTTCAGAAATGAATCAACATTAGAATAAGGCCTATATCTCCAACCGTTCTTCTTAGAAGCAAATGGCTGACTCTTGAATGCTCTTATATGCCTTAGCTCCATATGCGTTGCCAACAGCAATTTCCACACCACTTTTGAAACTTGAAACCTAAAAGCAAATCAAATTGTATTTAGATTCCATACAAAGAAAAATGCCAATGCAAGAGCTTATTGTTCAAGATCTTGGAGTTTAATTCTAATCAAAATACCAAAGTAGTCCGCTCCGTTAATTTCCATATAAAAGACGCAATGAGTAAAAATACTCTCTTTAATTCCTATTCTGGTGAAGTCAAAGTCTTTCGTGAGGAATTGATTTGAATCTTGCTATAGATTTGTTTCGAACAAAGCATATGAACATTTAGGATTGCCAAATATCTTCAGAAATTCTCATTTTTGCCTTACAGAATAGGAGCATAGCATAACGATTTTCAGTCACTGATGGATTTTAAGTTGTTAACAGCAAACTCTCAAACCAGAACAAATTTCAAAACATATTGTTCTTTATAGCAACGAAGTGATTTCCTACCGGGAAAAGCTAAAAATAGAAATTTAATAATCATATAACAATACTATATGAATAAGAAAAAATATAAAAAACAAATACGCACAGCAATTCTCCATCAGCAAGAAGTTCGGATATAATGGGTTGCTCATCTAGTCTTATCTGCAAGACTTCTCCTAGCCAAATTCTCGTTTGAGTCTGTAAATTGGAAAACAGAATAGCAATAATGAAACAAGTGATATCAGCAAGAAATTAGTGACAAACCTACATTTTTAACATAAAGAATACAACAACAACAACAACAACAAAGCATTTTCCATTCATGTCTTCACAAAGGCAAAGTGTGAACTAGAGAAACGTGGATCATGTCTTACATTTCTGACAAATTTACTATCACGTAAGAATATTTTTCGAATTTGTCAAGCATAAAGAGTAAGAGAAACTCATTTATATATCAGTCATCTTTCCATTTTGTCAAAAAACAGAAAACAAAAAACCGCCCCTGTTTTAAGGACTTTGATATAACACGTTACACATATCTATATAATACATAAGCATCGTAGAGATCTAACCCTTAATAGAGGATAACAAAGAAATGTAAATTCATATGCTTATCCAAACAGCATCCATCCCGATTCCAATCCTTCGAGCAAAAGTACTAAACGCTCGATCTATTAGCATAATAGGACAAAATTTCTTCCACTATTCAGTTCAGAGTATCCACCAATCAAATCAAAATCAATAGGATTCTCACAGCGAAAACAATTTAGTTGGTTACAAAATCGCAACAAGATTCCACCGTCAAAGTAAAAGATAATTAACAAAGAAAGAAAGAAAGAGTGATAGAGACAGTGATAAACCTGCAAGAATGCATCATCGAGTTCACGAAAGCTAGATTCGGGAGATGAATCAGCAGAATCAAATTTGAGCAACTCCAGCGACGGAGCAGTCTCCGATGGCGATGGCGATGGCGATGGTGATTCTTGACAAACCATTGCTACTCAGTTTTCTTGTTCCCGCCAAAACAGAAAGAGTGAGAGGGAGATAGACAGACTCGACACGAATGCAAAAAGAAAGACACGACAACCTCAACCATACATCATATGTAATGAAATATATGAACTGAAACAAGTTACTACAATACGCGACTACTATTTTAGACAGTATGCGGTTAGTGTGTTGTACCACAGACAAAAAGTGCAGTGCAGGTCACAAAAAAGACACAGCGGGGATTCTGCACCTTTTTTGAGTCAGAGGCCATGATTTGATGAGGTTGGAGTTATCACTTAATATTAAGGCACTGCACAAGCACGCTAAGGTGTATACCTCTCCCTCGTCCTCCTCGTCTCTTTCTCTTCTATTCACTATTCATTTTCCATCATGGGGGATGGGTCCACATCTCCCTGTCATGTTTTCCTACCAATCCTTCGCCAATCAAAGTTTGGCACGTTGCTCTACTCCCATGTTTTGTTTCTATTTATTATTTTCCAATTTTATTAACGAGAGTTTTGAATTTAATATTTGAGAATATATTTTTTAAAGTAATAATTTGGTCCTATAAGTAATTTGGATTCATCATTTAGTTCCTATACGTAAGAATTTATTAAAAAGGTCATCGTACGTGCAATGGTTACCTATTTGGTCCCTCCCGTTACTGTCATCGCTAATGATCTATTAACTCTTATGTATAGGGACTAAATGAAGAATTTACGTACAGGGACCCAATAATTTAGGTTAAAGTATTAATTGGTCCTTACATATGACATAAATTCTTCGTTTAGTTCCTATATGTAAGGGTTAACTGATTGCACGTATGAAGACTTTTTATTATTTTTTGTTACGTATAGGGACTAAATGAAAAATGAGTGTCACCTATAAGAATCAAATTATTACTTTAATCTTGTAAAAACCATATATAAAAATATTTATTATCTTCAAGTATTGGAGATTTGCTTAAGAAATAAGAATCGACTCTTATGCGTTAACATAGTTAAAACACCGGTGATATGATGTCCATTTTAAAATATTATTACTTATTGAAATAATCTCATAAACATACTCTAACTTTTTGGAGGAGTTAAGCAACCGGTCCTCTATAATTAATGTTTCCATACGATAAGTGTGAGACATTGATTAATCTGTCATGTGTTACTTTTGGACAAGTCTTAAATCCTCCAAGTTGAGAGTGTGGATGGAGACACTCCAAATCAATACCATTGATTTATATATAAGTCTAAATTGTTATTTGTTTTTATTATAAATCAACGGTTAGAACGGATGAGGTTTGGTTCTCTCTAAAAAATGGGAGGACCTTAGAATTCCTCGTTACTTTTAAATTACAAAGTAAGGAAGGATGATCATATTCTGTAATTAAATATGCCATATTTTAAGGGAGTTACCGCGAGTCCACGACGGCTTTATATCTTTCACATTTTGATTTACTGTTTGATTAGGACAAACAGTCCCACTGTAAAATATGGCAATTATCATGTTTACATGATCATGTACCAAAATCAAATTGAAACTCTTTTGAAACCAAAATAAAACACAACAAAACAGAAATTTGACATTCACTACAAGAAATTTCTTCTTCTTAAAATCCTTAAAAAAATTTAACATTTTACACCGTCAAGCCCCTCGGAACACATTGGCTGAATTTTTTTTTGTGATAAACGAGACCTAAGCTCAAGAAAAGAAAATTACAAGCAAACTAAACGGCGAGTAGAGACTTCCAATACATCAGAGAGTAGCACCTGAGTTATAATGTCAGGTGGGAACTCATAAACAACTAAATTGTCCCCAGGCTCACACCCCAAGTTAGCTAAAGCATCTGCACATTAATTTGTCTCCCTATAAACATGTCAAGTTGGAACACGTTGGCTGGCTTTCCCACTGCTAAAACCATGGGTAAATATGGTGCTTAGGAAATGGATTCCATGCCTTTGAAGCGGGAAAGGCATGTGCCTTTCCATCCTTCTGAGCCGTCGGATCAATCCGACGGTTCATAATGTGACACGTGGTGACTTTTTTTTTGTTTTTTAAAAATAATTAAAACTCAGAAAAATAAAAGAGAGTCTAGACCCTAACCCCCATGACGACGTCCGCCTCGACGTCCACCTGCCACCAGCCATCTCCCACCCCATCTCTGTTGTCGCTTGAAGTTGCAACCGCCCTGCAACCGACATCCACCAGCCACCGTCAACGGCGACAACTTCCACGCAATCCTAATCCCAGCGTCGTTTGCACGATCCGACTACCACCTCCTCCGCTTATGGGTCTGCCTCCGCTCCCTCACCGCTGCTCCACTCCCTCGTCGGCGCTCCCTCGAATCTCCCCCATCGTAACCCATCGTAAGCCTTCAATATTCCATCTTGTATGCATCTCTTAAAAAAAGTACATTCTGTTCAGATTTTCTGTCAATATTAGATTATTGTTGGACATTCATTAGTGTTGTGCTGTTATCTTTCTATTGTTGACAAGATATAAATTTTCAGTCTGTAATGTTTTGGACAGATCATGATTCATGAACCTATTGGGGTTAGAATTACATAGTGGAATCTATGGAGGCATCAACGTCTTTCTCACTGATTGCAAAGAAAGGAATCACCTTGCTGAGTTATTATTATGTACCGAAAAACTGAGTTTTTTAGAAGTCATCACCTCTACGGTGGTCGAAGCGGCGGCGGCGGCGGTGGAGCATCGCTACGACAGGGGAGAGACCTTCGCCACGTGTCACCGACAGCCCAGAAGGAGGGAAACGCTTCAAAGGCAAGGAATCCGTTCCCGTGGTGGTTATAAAATGACGCATACTATATAACAAGCCAGAAATGTTATTTGCACACCCAAATGGGACACCTTGGTTAATCATGTATAAATATTTGGTTAATTCAGTTCATTATATGGTAAATCACGTGCAAATATTTGGTTAATTTATGATGACCCATTAATCATATAAAGAACTGAATTAACCGGATATTTGCATGTGATTAACCAAATATTTATATGGTTATGAAAAATAAGCCCACTAACCATATAATGAACTGAATTAACTAAATATTTATACGTGATTAACCAAAGTATCCCAAATGGATGTCCCATTTAGGTGTGCAAATAACATAATTGTAACAAGCAGGCGGGCCAATCAACATTCCTTTTTAACTTTTTTAAATGCTGAATTTGATGACAAGGTTTTCCTTAATTATTTTTCTCTTCCGTTTTAAAATGCCTACATTCATTATCTAACTTTAATGTTTGAATGGACGAGGTTAGGGATGTAAATGGGGCGGGGTGGGTATGGGTAGTAGCCCCCCACTACCCACCCCATTGGATGGATTTCATACCCGTCTCCGCCCCATATCCATGTGGGTATCCATCTTGCGGGTTTTTAATAAATTTATCGATATTTGCGGGTATCCATGGATATTCAAACACCTCACAAAATTATTGAATATTAGACTATATTTTTTTATTCAAACACCCCTATCTTGACATCATTCACACATAAACATTAATTCCCAAGCATTAATCCAGAAGCAATAATCCATAAGCATTAATTCATAACACAATAATTGAACAAAATCAACAATACGTAACACAGTGATCCATGTGGTTTGGGTGTTGTGACTGTCAAATTTAAGAAACAAAATAAGGATAGTAAAAAAAAAATAGGGCATTTGATTTATATATGTAAAGGTAATTTAGTAATTTCATCTTAGCGGGTACCCGCGGGTATGGATACTACAATATCCGCCCCCGCCCCATTAATAAACGGGTAGAGAAAATATCCATTTAATTTATCCATGGATACCCATCAAGGTATCCATTTTCTATCCTTTGCGGATATTATTCGCGGATATCCGCGGGTGCGGGTAAAATTTACATCCCTAGACGAGGTGGTTCAGTGTTCTGTCTTCACTCTTCACACCTTAAATAAGTCTCCTATGATTGAGGTTTTTTATATGTAGCAGTTGCGGTCGAAAAACATTATTTTGGCCTCAATGTTTATGTTACAGTTTTTTATTATGAATTCTGATGGGTCAATTTTTTTTACATTCGATAATTCCTAATGACAAATAATAAAAAAGAATATTTTTTTAACCAAACAAAATGTATGACACAAAATTATAACACACTTTATGAGCAAATATATATTTTTTTAACCATGATATATGTACAAAGTATCCACCACCGTTAGCAATAATTAATCTCTGTTGGAGAACCTGTTGGACACACAAGATAAGTTATCCCCTCTCAACCAAACTTTCTCTATACAAAAGAGTCAAGATTCGAACTCCTAACAACTTATTTAAGATGGCTAAGTCCATTGTCACTTTATTATTATCCTTTTTTTATATGCAGGAGTTGCGGTCGAAAAACATTATTTTAGGCTTCATTAAATATGAACATGCCTACTGTTCCAATTTTATTTATTTTTTTGGCGTTCATGGTAACAACGTGGTTACGTGGAAATCAGGCATCACCAGCATCCAGGTCCACATCTTATACGAGAATTGCGCTACGTGTCAATTCCAGAAACACACCACTCAACCTCAAATCTTGTATGTATGCTTGGTCCATGTGTGCTTTCTTTTTGTCTTTCACAAGTCAGAACTCAGCCTCTACAACATTTGTGTTTTTGTCTCCAAGTATATTCTCAATTCTTTTAAGAATGGACCTAAGCCCAGCAAAAAATAATATACACTAACACTTTGTTTAGATTAGAAGAGAAAGTGAAAGAAGAGAAAGAAAAAAAAAAAATTGTTTGACATGAGAAAGAATGAAAGAAAAAGAAATTAAAGTTTTACTCCACTTTTGTCTGATTGAGTAGAAAGTGTGAGAAAATAAAAAAAATGTGAAATGACAAATATTCTTAAATAACAAAATTGTATATGTGAATGGTGAGGGGACAAGGACAATTTTTTCATTTCACATATTTTTCAATCTCTCCGGCATGTTTTTTGAGTGTGTGTGGGAAGAAAGTTTTTTGTGAGATCTCCCTCCTCGTCTCTATTCTCTCGGTTAACCTTCGAAGCCAAACAGGAGAAAAGGAGCTGATCTCTCCATTTTCTTTCTTCCTGCTTTCCTTCCTCCGCCTTTCGGTGGAACCATTGAAGCGTGAGAAAATTAATGGGGTGGAATCTCCCATAGTGTGAGCTTAATAAGGCACTAGATGAATTTATATGCTAGTCGGATAGTTTCTTTGAAAAAAAAAAGATTTGTTTGGAAACAAAACTTGTTTTATTTAAAAAATTCATATTTGATAAGTTAGTAAAGGTAATTTATTAAATAAGTTAAGAGTTGCATGCATTTTTTTTTTGCCTATGTTATTTTTTTAAAAATGACAACCTTTTATTCTATCCTAATTAATACACACATATATATGAATTTTTTAATATTTGATTTTTCTAAACACAAATCCCCGAAGCAGTTATAAAATTTAAAATACTTAATGTATTATAATTGATCTAGAATTGTGCTAATGTTTTTTTTAGGAACCCACCGTAATTAAGATATTTGGCTCCCCGGTGGGTTCACAGAGTTTTCCCACAAGTTTAGATCCTTTAGACCCGCTATGGGACTAATCTTCATTTGGGAGCTTATTCACAATTAAGGTTCGTCGCCCATTCCCAAAGATGTATTCTGCAGGATTCGAACCCATGTTCTCCCACATAAACTCAGCATACTTAACCAGCTGACGTAATTACAAATTATATTGCAACATTAAATACTTAATGTAGTTGCATAAATTGTAAGAAATTGCAATATTCACAACAACTGAAATTATAAATTGTATTGCAGCATTAAATATTTTATTGTAGTGGCTTAAGAAGTCAGGAAAACAAAAAGAAGTTAACCAGCAAACAAAAAAAAATCACTAGATAGTGAAAATTATGTTTTAACAGTAAATATTGAAATCACGCATTGATTGTTCATACAAATAAGATATTAATAATTGGATAAAAAAAAAAGATATTAATATTCTTTTATTAAATTAATAAAATAAAAATTGATGAGATTCTTCAGTCCTACTCTTATTTGGTCAGGCCCAGAAACAGTTAGGTTAACTGGGCGGTTAATTGGAGTATGGAGCCGAGCATAATTGTGCTCCCAATTTCTACCTACGATAGGCCGGCCCAGTCCCCATCATGGCATAAAACCAATTCCTTTCAGGGCCCTACTATTGGCACCGTACAAATTGCTATTGGCACCGTGCAGCTTTAAATTAATTTTTTTATTTCCGAAAATACCCTTTTCACTTACTCACTTTGTGCAAGTTTTTATGCAACGTAACTTCCGGAAATTACTTTCCGGAAGCTTCCGGAAAATGAAATCCGGACACTTTACACATCCGGAATTCAAAATCCGGATACTTTTTACACCTTCGGAAAGTAATTTTCGGATGCGTTAATTTTAACACATCCGGAAAATACTTTCCGGACATACAAAAATTAACATCAGCAATAACACATCCGGAAAATAGTTTTCGGATGTACAAATTGTACCTCCGGAAAGTAAATTCCGGATGTGTTTAACACATCCGGAAAATACTTTCCGGACGTGAAATTCAGCACTCAAACTCCCAAATGAAGTACCAGAAAGTAGCTTCATCCACAGTACTCACATAAGCTCCACCCGCTATGACCAGGCCTATGGTAGCTCCTGTGAGCAACCTTCCCTGCAATTGAAAGTAACGATGGTAAGTAAATTTCCAGAGAATTTAACATAAAGTTGGATGTATAATTAACTAATGATAGAATCAATAACCAGATAAGTTACATGTACATGTAAACTAGAAACTCAATCACAACATACACAAAATGCATATTTTCTTAAATAAGTTTTCATTAATTATCTAAAGGATCTTTCAATCCATTAACCTAAAGAGTTTCAGTTCAATGTGCACCCTGCAACATAGGAAGAAGACAATGCATAATGTTAAGGGATGAAATGAAGAAGCATACTTTCTTGGAATGGTGAGCGGTGTTAGGAGCAGATTGTGGTGTAGAAGAAGAGAAACATTTGGATTGACGATAAGAATTGGAAACTATCCTTTTGTGGAAGAAATCTCTAAGAATTGGAAACATTTTAATACGTCCGGAAATTATTTTCCGGATGTGTTAAAATTAACACATCCGGAATTTACTTTCCGAAGGTACAATTTGTACATCCGGAAACTATTTTCCGGACGTATTATTGCTGATGTTAATTTTTGTATGTCCGGAAAGTATTTTCCGGATGTGTTAAAACTAACACATCCGGAAATTACTTTCCGGAGGTGTAAAAAGTATCCGGATTTTGAATTCCGGATGTGTAAAGTGTCTGGATTTCATTTTCCGGAAGTTACGTTGCGTAAAAACTTGCACAAAGTGAGTAAGTGAAAAGGATATTTTCGGAAATAAAAAAATTAATTTAAAGCTGCACGGTGTCAATAGCAATTTGCACTGTGCCAATAGTAGGGCCCTTCCTTTCATTGAACTACAAATCCAACCCATGCTCATTAAAGCCCGTATATGAGTGATACAGGGTTATGATCAACTAAACAACCCATCAAGTTAATCCAACCCATTTACAACCCTTTAATTTAGTTATTTCAAATTTATAAAATAAGATTAACTTTTTTTGTCCGAGACTCACGGTATCCGAAAATCACATTGGATTTCGACTAATTCGAGTCGAGCAGGAAAGACCCATTTAGGTGGGCAAAACTTTTCCAACCACTATATTTTTCATTCACAAGACTCAAACCCGAGAACTTGCTTTAGGAAAACCAAACTCCTGATTAACTTTATAAGAATTTTGTAACTTTAGAAATTAATCTGTATGCATAGACATACATAACTAACTAAACATTTAGTGATTGAAAATACCATGGGCAAGTCACTTAGTTGGCTATTTACTATAGAAACTTCCAAGTATATACACTCACATGTCCAATCACCTATTTAATGTAAGGATTAGATTTCTTTAACGTGAATTTCAATATAATGTGAAAAAGTGAGTATACATCCACCATTGATTAATTAAAATTCATTGAGATCACAATCCACTTTAACATCAAGATGGATGCACATTATTTTCTTACTTTACACTTAAGAGCTTTATCCTTGATATAACTATGAAATCTGTAGCATTCCTTGGAAGCTTTGGTATGTCACGAAAACACTCACCATCGCCGTTTCCTCTATGAATACAGATAAAATAGAATAGAACAAAGTAAAATAGAGAAGTATAAGATATTGATAAAGTGATTCCTTTCACTGAACTATGCAAGGGGCATTGCCACGCACAAATCACTTTAGATTTTTCTTTAATTTATTTATTTTTCCATATTTTTTTCTGAGGATTCTAGAAGCAAAATAATTTACTTACACAGTTTTTTTTTGTAACCATGACATAGGTACGAAGTATCCACCACCGTTAATAGTGACTAATCTCCATCGGGGAACCTGTTGGGCACACAAGATGGGTTCTCCCCTCCCAACCAGGTTTTCTCCATACACAAGAGTCAGGATTCGAATCCCTGACCACTTGCTTAAGGTGTCAAAGTCCCTTACCACTTGGACCAACCACATGTTGGTGCTTACACAGTTTATAAGAACCACTAATTTTTTTTTTTTTAAACAAACCAACTTATTAACATAGCAGCATAATCACTATTACAAGGAGGAAAGCAATGAAAAACAAAGTTACTAGGATAACAAATAGGGTGGGTTCTAGGGTGAAGCTGGTAGTTTATATACCCCATTTTAAATCAATCTGGACAATTTTCAACCATTGGATTTAATAATTAAATAATGAACGATCCAGATATGTTGGCCTAAAAAAAATTAAAAACAAAAATAAAATTAAAAAGACCCTTATGCCCTTTATCCTTTCATCCTCCCAAACCCATCTCACCACCGTTCTCTCACCAGTAGCCGCCGTCGTGCGCCGCCGCCGCCACCACCACCTTCATCCATTTCTCTCTCATGGTCTACAACTTGAGTGTCATCACCGACCTGCCTCTTCCTCCACCACCAACCGCCCTTTCCCTTGTCTCCCAAATCCAGTGGCGGCGGGTCGCACCACCGATTCGTGTTGGACGAAATCGTTCGCAACGCGTCGCACCACCATCAACAGATCCGTTCAGTCACCGTCATCACCATTGCGAAGCCCGCGGCGCGAGAGCTTTACAGATCCACGACGCCGCTCCATCGGAACCACCACGTCGCACAATGGCTCTGCCTCTCGAACCACCGCACTGCTCACTCCGAGGGGATAGGTAGTCCTAGACCAGAAGAAGACGCGGTCGGAGGGTCTTGTCCCGAGGGGGAAGCATAGGAGCCATTGGAATGGGGTTTTCGAGCGGTGCCAGAACCACCGCGTGTCGCGGATCTCGACGGCAGCGGAGAGGAATATTCTGGCGAAGATGGTGGCGGGGATGAGGGACATGGAGAGGCTGTGGAGGTCGGGAATGGGGCGGCGGCGGAGGAGGAAGCGGGAGAGGTGGAAGGAGGGGAGGAGGTAGGTGGTGATAGGGAAGGTAAAGGGTAAAATGGGTTTTTTACAATACAAGGAATGTCTATACCGGTATACCAAGAAAACACTAGCTTCACAGTAGAAGCCACCAACAAATAGACTGTCTAGCTAAGGAATGAGCTTGAACATTGAGGTAGCTTTTGGTACAAGTTTTACAAAAATATTTTTGGGAATGTTGGTATGGGAATAAAAGTTTTCCATGTTTGGTAAAATGTTTTAAAAAGTTATTCTCAGGTATAAAAGATTCCCAGGAATAAAATTAGCGAATGATAGTTAGAAACTTGGGAAAACTCTTGTATGAAGATGGGAAAGAAAGATTCTCAGGAATCAATGTAGTTTGCCTGAGAATAAAACATTCCAGATACCAAATGTCACCTCACATTCCTACTGGCAAATTGGACTTTACTAGTCGAGCAGGCTAACAAAAGCTCCTTGCAATGAGCTATAAGTGCTCCAAATTCTAAAGACTCAACTACAGCAGAGTGAATACTGTCAGCAACTCCCTTGCAATCTGTTTCATATATAACATGATGCATACCGAGGCTTTGAGTCCACTTAATGGCCATCATAAGGGCATAGGCTTCTCCCTCTCTGACGGATAAAACCACATCCCTCCAATGAGACTTAGCTAGCATAAAAGCTCCTAAATCATCTCTTAGCAAACACCAATCCCAATCTTATGCTCCCGGGAGAAAAAAGCTACATCTACATTGCATTTCACAAAGCCTAAAGGAGGCAACACTGCATTTCCATACCAGCTAGAATAACCATGTTGTTTGGAAGCTTGTTGGCATGCCTAGCTCGATTCCAGTCTTCTACGACAGTTAGAGCTCTATAAGAAATCTCTGATACTGAGTCTTCTTTATCATCCCACAACTTGTTATTTCTATTTTTATTACAATCATCAATTGCATTGCTCTGCAGTAAATTAGGGGTTACACCAAAAAAAAAAGTAAAAAATAAAATAAAAATAGGGGTGCTAATCCAATATTAGGGGTGACAAATGGATGGATGGGATAAAAATGGTTAATTAATCCAGTAAAATTTCTCCCGAATGAGCTTTTAAGTATAAAGTGAGTAAATAAAAATATATCTACCATTAATTAGTTAAAATGTATTCAGATCTCAAACCTTATTAACTAATAAAACAATTTAGTATACCAGAAAAAAAAAAAAAAAAAAAGAACTAACATTTATTTCTTATTTTATACCCAAGCTCATTCTAAAGAAGCCTAATCCACTTTGTCGTACAGTGCAAGCCAGCCATGTGTAACTAATGTAATGATCTATAAGCCATTAAAATCATACATCCCATACTAATACAGTTATTGTCAATTCAGCTTAAAAAAGTTAATGCTGTCAAGCATTAGAAATGGGATTCAAATTGAAGATGCAGTCAGCGTCCAGCCTAGCATATAAAATAGGAAAGTGTATTGGGAGTACACTAATACTAATTCACATTATAGGCAGAGGTCACTACAAAGTGTATGGGATAGATAGCGCCCCCATGCCCCTAACACGGTACCCCAAGTTCTTTCTCTCTGACTCATATTCATATAGCACATAAAATGAACAAATTATTTTAGCTCCCCCCAACAAATTTGAATGTGAGAAATGCGTACATAAATAGTTCAAATTATCCACTGTTAAAATTACTCTCATGACAATGAGACATAAAATGAAAAAAGAAAAAAGAAAAAAAAATGATTTTCATTGACCAAACAATCAATGTGAATGGAATAAATAAAAAACCAAAAGATACCAACTAAGCAAGTAGTGCATAACCAAAGTGTCGGACACCGAATCACGCTCAAAAGCTACACAATCACCGCAGGCAGAACAGTGCATATAGGCCAACGTAGTCAACACCCCTACTCTTTTTCCCTTTCTGATTTCACTATACAAGAATGATATATCAGTATTGCTATTTTTGTCTTTACTCTTTAGGGGTCCTCACTCTTCATTTCTCATCCCACCACGTCTTTTCTATTGAAGTATGGGGGTGACTAGATGGAAGAGGATGCTTGTGTGTCAAGTTCCATCATTTTTCTTATTATTAAAATTAAAATGCCCAGACACAACATACATAGATAGCTATTAGATGCCAAACAAGGTCCACATTGACGTGCCCATTTTTATTTCTCTGTCTTATTGTTTGCCTCTTGGTAGTGTTCAAAAGAAGCAAAAGGGACATGCCACTGAATTATCATTGTTATATTCTGCTTTTTCAAACTTCATTATAGAATGATAATAATAATAATAATAATAATAATAATAATAATAATAATAATAAGTAATAAGTAAATAACATATAATAAGCCAAGAAACACCCACCTCTTTCTTTCTCGTGCCTTTCTCTTCTTTTCATGGCTTACTCACCGAGAAAGTGGAAAATAAAAAACACTAGTTTGAATGCATATCACAGAGAGAGAGGGACCGAGGGGCAGAGTGGGGGGTCCCCATCTTAATACTTTTCTTTCTTGCTCAGCAGGTAAACCCTCTTGTTTTTGGAGTTCCTCAAGTAAAAATGTTCAATTATATCATCAATCTTTGACTGCCTGTACAGTTATTACCCCCCTTCCAGTTCAACTCGAATCCCTCCCATATGTATATGCATTTTTCTAATCCCTATATACCCCTTCTCCACAGCCCCCACAATGGTCCACATCCAGAGCAAAAGCAAGCAGAAAAAGAATACATCATCACATGCCATGTGATGTCTTGATGTACAAGCTATTGTGAGTTTGTGACAATCCCACCCCTCAACAAAATAACAAAAAAAATGGCATCTGTGTCTCAGTATTTTTCCCTCACCAGTCACCACCCACTTCAACCCATTTGAATTGTAATGGCTAATGAGAAAAATTTAGCCATCGACAAGCAAGGCCTCCTTTACCAACCTTGCGGATTTAAGTTTAATGCCAACAAATCTGTTTAAGCCACCCTTGTTTGCATTATATACTGATATATCCTGCTGCATGGGGTGTCATCTGAGCATGCCAGAGTTGGTCCCGGTTCACTTTCAAATTTCAAGTAGTCTCTCTTTCCAACCATCTCATTTGTCTTCTACAAAGATTTTGTGTATGAAATCCCTAAACCTTTTGGAGTATAGTTTAGGATCAACGGCTGAGATGGAGGTGGGGTCCACCTGTAGTGACTTGTATGCATGTTCTAGCTTTTTGCTAATATCATAGTCTTGGAGAATGTCAATGATACCAAAGTAGAGGATTACATCAGAGATCTCACCACCACTACTACTCTCTGAATCTACACTTCCACTACCTGTCTGCTGAACTCTCTCAGCTCTGGCTGGCATATTCATTCCCAACCGGATTAGAGGTTCCCTGGAATATCAAGAATCATAAATATGGATCAAGTGTTTGCATAATCAGGAACAAAAACACCTATCATGAAGAGGGCTAAAAAGAAACGAGATTACTCAAGTTCATAGGTTAATTCTGTTGTTATAAGAAATTATTAATTTCCTCCCTTGACTAAATTTCCAAATGTAAAAGATGGGGTAATCAAAGCTCATGTATATGTTAACAAACAATGAAAATATATATCAATATGTTACTGGCACACAGATATATCTCCTTCAAGTCCTAGAAACCATCATTGATCCATCAATATCCCTGTCAGCTAACATTTAGCTTCAAAGCTCTGCCCTTACCTAATAGATCAAAATGACCCCACCAGCATTTGTTGTCAACAAAACTGACTCTAATTTCGCCAGGACAACTCAAGTCATTTTCCGTACATCTCAACCAACGGGATCATATATGCTTAAAAAAGGGATCACCACTCTAAATCATGTAGATGGATAGGAATGGCAAATATAATGCTCATTCACCGTCCTGTGCTTTGTTTGTTTGTGACTTTTGGCCATATCCTTTTGGCTATTTGCATGCCCATGTACCATATTGATATTTTAAGATGGAACCATTTAACCTCTTTCTTTGTTTTATACCCGGGTCCATAACGCACTAAACCTCAAGGACAGGGCACATGTATAGAAGTGGAAAGCAATTGCCACCAATGGGTGCAATTTGCAAACAAGAGATTGATGTTAAAAGACAAAATTACTATCCCCCTGCTACAATCATCTAGCTGTAAAATTTAGCAACGGATAATAGGTGCATTATTAAGGAATCCAGATTCTACTATTTGACTATATTTCTACAAGAGATGCTAGGCTGGAATTTATATTAAAAGTTTAAACCAGAAACTAAATTTCTATAAATGTTGTCTTGCATTGGATAATAATGTATGAAAAATCCAAAAAGATTTAAGAAAATCTTCAAATGGTTGGTTTTAGTAACTTCATAGCAAATTATTCCACTATAGAAACAACAAGGACAATTGAACATGTATAAAGAGAACAGAGCATACCGGCCTATGTGGATCTCATCGTTATGCTTGTTTCTCTTACCTGCTAAATCCATAACCCAACAAATATTATATCCCTCGAGAATTTAATCAATTCATATGAAAAGGAAAACAGAACTAGGAAGTAAGAAGACATATACCTGAACGCAAATCATATGGGGAACTTTTCATTTCATCAACTGAAGCACCATCACGAAAATGAAGGCCAATCAGAAGACTATAATCCATGATTCCCTCTGCTTCAAGGAATTCACAGTCTCTATCAAGTTGCCTGAGCATGAGCCGTTACATAAGACCAAATCTAAGAACAGCACTAAAAATGTGGAAAGTAAAAACAACATGCAACTTGGCAAGTTCAGTACCATTTAAGCTCTTGAAACCAAGACTGTTCCAGGCGAAAGACAAAATTGAGATCAAGGTCTTTGAGAGTAGTAGTCTCATCAATCTCCTCCTGGGGTTTATCCGTTGTACGACCATGAGAAGAACCTTTGAGGTCAAACCTCTTATGAATCCGATACTCCGAACAGAATACATTGCCCATCACAATAAACCGGGTCTGTTTATCCACAGCATTATTATAAGTTTTCATTACATTGCGACAATCATTTGGATGGTAAATTAATCAAATTACCAGTGCAAAACTCAAGTTTGAAATCATACCTTTTGACCTCCAACAGGTTTGACACAATGAACACCCAGGAATGCTGTTACCAGGGAGTTCCTGTACTGACAAACATGTTGGTAGTAACTTGGAAGCATCCTGATGAGAACCTGACAAGGCCACCAACTAATTATTATTGAATACCCTGATAGTGATACCAAAGCTGAAAGCCAAATTTTACCTTAATATGTACAGTTTTCTCTTCAAAATGAATGCATTCCAACTTCCAAGTCTAGAAGTTAGCAACAACTAACCTTGACTTCAGACTTCTTGACAGTCTTGATAATAAACCGATCGTCTTGAGTGAGGTAAAACAAGCTTCCACTTTTGCCAGGAGAAGACATCTCTCTAAGTGTGCCACTTGTACAAATAGCAAGTATGTAATCCGCAGGGTCTATGGCAAATAATTCCCTTAGATGTCTAAACACCCAACCCAACCAACAAACAAGTAACAACAAAGATATAGGCACAATTAGTATAGCATAAAGAACTAAATCTTTCTTTATTTGGATAGAAATATTGAAAAGAAAAACATCAACCAATGCAAAATGAAAAAATATTGATATAGAATGGTTAACACCTGAACACCATGGGACAATAGTCCTTCCACCTGAAGTCCACTGACCGATGAGGAGGTGTAAACTTGGACCCTTCCAGTGGGAATCTTGTCCAGAACTTCTCCTTGGGATCAAAATCTCCGGCCTAAGCTCCCGCATAATCCAAGCATGCTTCCCAACAGTGTATCTAAAAAGTAAAACACCCCCATCAAACAATTCCTCAAAATCAGAGAAGCTGAAACCGACAGTGAAGCTAGAAAAATAGCAATTACCTGATACCCAATTGAAAATTAAGCATCAAATCATAGTTCTTATGACCCTTAGACACAAATTGACCAGGCTTCTTGACCTCAGCATCATCAACACACCAAAAAGGGCTCTTGTGCAACACAACCTCACAGCCTTCTCCACCATTCTCGGAGTCACACTCACTACCATCCTTGTAAAACATAGAAGCCTCAACATTGTCCACAATGTCACAAGTAATATCCCCAGCTTCACCATCCAGTTCCCAAATGCAAACCCTGGGAAAACTCACACTTCTACACCCATCCACAGAAGATCTCTTCCTTGCCAACGCCATCATCATCATCAACTCCATTTCCATACCCCAATTCCCAGCACAGGTGGTTCCATCACTCAAAGTGAAAACTCCTTTCCCCTTAGGCACCCCATTCTCCCAAAGCCCTTCATAGCGGTTCCCATTAGCCCAAACCAAAACCCCTTTTCCCCAAATAGTACCCTTCTTCCATTCTCCAACGTACTCGTTCCCGTTCTTCCACACGTACCTTCCTTCACCCTCTTGCAAGTTGCAACTCCACCACCCTTCATACACGTCCCCGTTCGCATACCTCTTCTCCCCAAACCCGTCTTTCCGGTCCGCCACCCACCAACCCCTGTAACTGTCGCCGTCCACTCCGGCGAAGGACCCGTACCCGTCGACCCGGCCCGACTTGAATTCTCCTTCGTATGTGGCTCCGGAGGGCCACAGGAACGTGCCCTTACCGCATGGTTTGCCTTCCTTCCACTCACCTTCGTACACGCACCCGTCCGGCCATACGTGTTTTCCGGTGTAGATGTCGCCGGAGGAGGAGGAGGAGGGAGAGACGGTGGGAGTCACGCGCCGCGACCCGGGTTGAGGTGGTTTGTGCTGTTGGGATTTTTTCTTCTTAGGTGCGTTCGGGTGAATGTGAATGTGTTCGTGGGAGAGAGTGAGGAACGTCTCTTGCATCTTCTTCTTTTACTATTATGAGCTATTGCCGCATTTTGCAGTGGTTGGTTTGAGAGAGTAGAGTCGTAGAATGAGAGTGCTGGTGTCACTTTTGCTACCTTGACTTTAATTTCTGGACCAACATTACAACAACACTACTTTGTTAATTGCCACCTTTGTGGCTTTTGTCTTTAGAGATGATAGCATGACACAAAAATTTTGACACAAATACGGTTTTACACCGTATTTGTGTGCGAGGCGGGAGGCATCACGCTACTGTAGCGTACTGTAGCGCTACAGTAGCATCCTTTTTTTTTTTTTTTTTTTTAAATTTTGGCATTTTTAAAAAAATAAAAATTTATTTCTAAAAAAACCCATTCACCAGATAATGAACTGAATTCACCAAATATTTGTACATGATTCACCACTTAACGAAAAATTTTATTTATAAAAAAACCCATTTACCATATAATGAATTGAGAGTTCACTAGATATTTATACATGATTCACCAGATATTTGCACATACTTAACCAAAAAATTTATCTCAAAAAAATCCATCACCAGATAATGAACTAAATTCACCAGATATTTGTACATGATTCACCACTTAACGAAAAAATTTTATTTCTCAAAAAAATCCATCCACCAGATAATGAATTGAATTCACCAGATATTTGTACATGATTCACCAGATATTTGCACATACTTCACACAAAAAATTTATTTCAAAAAAATCCATTCACCAGATAATGAACTGAAATTCACCAGATATTTTGTACATGATTCACCACTTAACGAAAAAATTTCATTTCTCAAAAAAACCCATTCACCAGATAATGAATTGAATTCACCAGATATGTCTACATGATTCACCAGATATTTGCACATACTTAACCAAAAAATTTATTCTCAAAAAAAATCCATTCACCATATAATGAACTGAATTCACCAGATATTTGTACATGATTCACCACTTAACGAAAAATTTTTATTTCTCAACAAAATCCATTCACCAGATAATGAATTGAATTCACCAGATATTTGTACATGATTCACCAGATAATTACACATACTTAACCAAAAAAATTTTATTTATAAAAAAATAACAATAAAAAAAAAACCAAAAACTTAAAAAAAAAAAAGCGCGCCACAGTGCCGCACTGTGCGGCACTATACGGTGTAGGTGTAAAACTTGTGTCATGATAGCATTCTGTTGTCTTTATGGTTTTGGTTTGGTTTGTTTTGCGCGGCATGCTTCCAATTCCATGTGAATTTGGTACTAGTGTAGTGAGTGAATTTCTTCTCGCATATAGCCCTACAACCACATTATGCTACTAATACGATATTACCTGGTAGTATTCCCTTCAGGGCTATGTTATAAACAAAATTGAATAAAACATATATTAAAATGATTAGTTGATTTTATTTAAAAAGGTTATTGAAAATTAAAAATTAAGTTTATTACCTAAATTATCCTTCTTCTTAGTTATTAAGCTTGTATTGTTGAGAATAAAAAGGAGTCATTGAAAAACAAAATTGTATTAAATGAAGGGTATTTTGATAATAACTTCATTAAATCGGATGGAAGTAATTGAATTTACTTATATTTTGGACTACAAAATGTGGAAATTTTGGGGGGGGGGGGGGCTAAAAAATATTTGTGGACCGGAGAGAGTAATTAGTAATTACTCTCCTCCCTCACGCTACATGAAAATTTGGATTTAGATCCTCTGCAATCATATGCAGCAGTCGGAAGAGTTTTCACCGTTAGATTAATCCAAGCCCCCACAATAAACCATGTCATCTATTAAAAGAAGAGAAATGATTGTGAACATAAAATGGGACAACAATTTGGATGATTAACGCGGTGCACAAATACGTGGTTAACTACGTTCAGTGGATGATTAATAGATATAACAAGGCTATCGCAACTCACTAACATCCACTGAACGTAATTACCACGATTTTGAACGTCATTAACCCACGATTTTCAGGTGCAAAATCATGGTTAATTTCGTTCAGTGGATGGTTAATGAGTTGCGATACATTGTTATATCTCTATTAATCATCACACTGAACGTAGTTAACCACGTATTTGCACTGCGTTAATCATCTAAAATTGTAGTCGAAAATTGTTGTCCAATTTGTGTTCAAATAACATAGTTTGTAAAAAAAAAAGGAATTCGTATTGACTCCTTGTTTGAATGGACATCGCCTTCGAATGGAATCACAATGGTCGTTGCTCTCGGGAATGGTGGGGATGAAATGTGGCTCTACTGGTGGTTTTCTCTGATGATGGGGGCCGCTGGGGTTGGTTCTCCTTGATAACTTCCCTTTTCGTCATTTTTTAAGACTTTAATGTTGAAATATTGGTGAGTATGTCTATTCATTTACTATATATGTTTTGCTTGAAACTAGGGATGTCTAAACTTCCATGTTCTCATTGAATTTCTATGCTGCTTGGCTTTAGTTTGAAAATAGCCACAAACTCATACATGGTTTGGCAAGTTTCAAGTTGTGACAAGGTTTTGATAACTTAATTGGGTGTTCCTCTTGCACTTTTTGCAAGTCTACCAACTATGTTGTGGCCATAGTATGGTGAAACAAAAAAAAAAAAAATTGCATGAATATGAACGAACTTTAATTTTTAAGTATTTTTTGTTTAGAACTTTGGAATTACACCAATCATCCTTCAGCTACAACGGATGTGGCACTTTTTTGACTTATAATAGCAAGTTTCAGGTTTCTTATTTTTTATTTTAAATTTTTTTTTTTATTTATTGTGGAAATGCCATTTTTACCCAACCCTTCACCACCACCACTCAATCGTCGTCGTCCATCACCTCTTCCGGTGTCGTTTTCGGCTGGTGACTACACTGTTCACCTCGTATTCACAGAGTATCGAATGCCGCTGGTTTCATCTTCATCCAACCATCGGACGTGCACGAATGCGTCAGATCTCCTTCGTGCCAAATCTCTTTCGCATCAGAATGCTGCTTGTTCTCTGATCGAATGCGGCCAGATCTCTCACCCAGCCATCCACGAGCCATTTCTGCCCGCCTCTCTACCTCCTCTATCCTCCCATAACCCCTTTCAGCTGAAGTTTTTTTTTATAATTCCTAGGTACCCTTTCACTTCCATCCAACTTTTACTCTTCAGATCTGATGATTCTGTTGTAGTATTTTTCGAATGAGATTGAGTCTGGTTTTGATATCCATTGTTATGCATTTATAGGGTGTTAATTAGGATTGGAGATGTGTTTATGTTGTGCTTGAATAGAACCTTAATTCTTGCCATTTGTGAATGATTTTTAACTTCGATGCCCTTCAATTTCATGGCACCTTTGTTTGCTAGATGAATGGGCGCTTGTTTGATTTCTCTGGGTTTATTGTACTTTCGCGTTCTTGTTTGAGGTAATTGCAGAGGAGGAGGAGCATTTCTTTCAGATTGGGAGGGTTGTCCCTTTTGTTGTTGTCTTTGTTCATAGATGTTTGTCTCAGAATGACAATATAAGATAGAGATTATGAAGATGATGTTTCAGAATGAGCATGAGAGTCAATGAAGGAAGTTTCATAATGAACATGCTTCAGAAGCTATGAGTGATAGAGCCATTTCGATCTTTGTACAAAATCAGGAAAATGAGGGGAAGCAATTAAGCTGTGAATTCTGTCAGCGTGGTCATTTGTGGAGTGTGGGGGGGACCGTGGAGCTAGGAGGGGGATATGAAGGTAGGAGGTTGTCAATGTGTTACCTTTTTTTGGTTACCTGTATTATCAGGTGTTTTTTGTTGTAAAAATGTTGAGTTTTTTTTACACTAAAAATCTCAACCCTTGAATATTTTATGATTAAATCTAACGGCCATAACAAGTGAAATATCGGTGTGGCACTTTGTCAAGCGTTTCAACCGTAGACGACACCCATAAACATAGCAGATAAAGGAATGTTTTTTTGAACACATAATTGGGGACACCATGCCCTTTGTTGTTGGATATATTTTCGAGTTGCGTGTATATAAAGATGATAAAGTAAGTGAGAGATAAAAAGAAACATATATGATATCACATATGGTGTCTAAAATTTGAATTCAAATAACACAACTCTAGCATATATATTGGTCAATAACCTTAACCTGTGGCCTCTGGCCAATGGGCATCTCATCAACATTATAATGTGCATGGAGCTGCATCAAATTGGACGCAAATGCAGAAGCTATGAGATGGTTTTTTACGTCTCCAGTCAACAAAAATTGGTTCTGGCCATCCCACAAAGTGTGCAGAGCAGTACTGGCCGCAAAAACATTGCAAAATTATCATGAGTTCAATTTACTCATGGGAAGGACTTACTAAAGTTTTTTACCACAAATTTTAATTTATTTTAAGATGCAGTTCCAACATTGAATATGGATTGTGTTCACAAGCATGTATTATTGTATTAAAAACAGATTTTACATTAGGATGTCAGCCTGTTTGTTTAAGATAAAAAAAATAATTTGACTTTGTCAAAAAAAAATTACATTTTAGAGATTTCAAAGAAAAACTAGAAGTATATTTGTATTTGTTTACAATCACAAAAATCTTTTTTTTTTTAAAAGTAGTTAGTCATAAAAAAATGATTTTTCCAAAAGCAAATGAAAGTTGCTTTTTCATTTTAACCTTAAAAATGATTATTTTTTCATGCTTTTCATTATTTTCAAAAGCAAAAACAAAACACACTAAAAGTAAAAAAAATGATTTTTTTTTTTTTACCAAAATAAGCAATAACAATCTCACTCTAAAGAATCTATCTATCTATCTATCTATGAACATAATAATAATAAATAAACTAAATAAACAATACAATTCTATCCCCAATGCAAAAGTAGTTTTGCCATGTGTCATCTTCCTAAGCATGAAATGTTGCCATGTGTTATATGCCAAGTGTTAACACTACAATTTTTCCGTTTATCTATTATTGTATTTATAAATTTAACAAAAAATAACACACTAAAAAATAAAATTGAATGGAAATTTAAAGTTTAAATGTAACTAATCTTGCCAAATTATTTAATTTATTTCAATTTTAATTTCAAATTTAAGGTCTACAATATGTATTTATGGAAAATCTTATCAAAGTTGAAATTAAATTTATATTACGTGAATTAAAATTAAAATTAAAATAAATGTATCAAAACAAATCATGAGAGAAAGACACTGGAAGATATCATAGACTGTACCAATGCATGTGATTTTAATAACTTTGTCTCCATTTATTTCTCAATTTATTTTGATCTTATGAATTTTTGAAATTTATTTTCATAGAAAAATGAGTCAATAAACAAAAAAAAAGTGCAGGTGTACCTAATGCCCAACGATATGACTTACATTTGACATATAATGACACTATTAATTGGTAACAATGTTTTTTGCATCTTTCACCAGTATTTTTTTTTTTTCTTGCGATTATTAAAACAAAATTTATTCATTAAGAAAGGATATATGTAAACATTATATTGTAACATCAAGAATATATGTCACCATGCTATTAATTATTTTGAAAATTAAAGCAAATTTTAAATTACTAACATGTATTTCATAATTAGCACTAAGTTATAGTTATTTAATAACTTTTATCTCCATAATGCACTAAATAATTTTTTTGTTCTTACTAATTTTTTTTTATCTATAATGTT
This sequence comes from Echinosophora koreensis, assembly GCA_035048595.1. Lineage (NCBI taxonomy): Eukaryota > Viridiplantae > Streptophyta > Magnoliopsida > Fabales > Fabaceae > Echinosophora > Echinosophora koreensis. Next base: position 1,386,758 of record JAPCYP010000008.1, read on the forward strand.
TGCAGAATGTTTGTGTGTTGCATATATAGATATATATATATATATATATATATATATATATATATAATATATATATATATATATCTATCTATCTTTTATTAATAATACAAAGCAATCACATGTACAAGAAAAATTTGTCATGTATTAATTTTTATGTGTTGTTATCATATCTTTTTTATTTTTTATTATATCCATACCAAATATGAAAAAAAAACAAAAGAAAAACATTTATGATTTGACACCGTACGGGCATGGGATCATAGTCTAATTAAAAAAAAACATTTTTTTGTGGAAAAATTAAATATAGATTTTTCAAAATAGTTAGCGCACCGCTTTCTTAAAAAATATAAAAAAATTTACTTTTCTTGATGTTTGAGAAGACACTCCGTTAGCGGTTAGTATTCTCTGTTGAAACTTTAGTCACTTTATTAATCTCTCTAGGGAAAAATAAATTAGAAAAATACATGTCAGCAATTTTCATACTTATAGTCCATATTTCGAGTTAATGATTTTCGGACCAGACGGTCCCTCAAAGGACAAGAAGCAAAAAATTATCAAAGAACCAAATACTTCATGTATAATTTTAATTTAACATAAAGACAATAGCAATGGGTTTTTCTTTACTGGGAGTATAGTTGATAACTAGTTAGTAGTCGCAATGCTCGAGTTAAAGTTTGTGTTTTTTTTTCCCATCCTAAAGTAACCTGCAACATGTGCTGAAATGTTATACATGAATAAAAATTAAGAACTTGAAATAAAAATATAATTTATTTATTCAAATTATTTTTTACATTAACCAACAGTCAATGTTTTGGATGATGACATGGATCTTCTTTCTTTCAGCTTAACCAGTCGTCTCGAGTTCGGATCCTGACTATGGGAATGCAATAGCATTTAAACTCTAAAACTCTTGAGCGGAGAGTTTGCCATTCTTGTAGTACTACCCGACTTGAGGATTAGTGTTAGCAGGTTATCTTTGGGGAACCAAATTTTTTTTACTTTTTAACATAACAAAACAAATCTTACCCACACACCAAGCGCTTTTCACCGATTTGGAATAGTGGAAGACGGCTCTACTACAAACAAGGGTTTTTCACATTTCAAAATTATGATCAATATATCTCTACAAAAATCCAAAATGGATCATCAGAATAAACATTAAAAATATGCATATACAATGAGTTCCTTTTTCTCCCAAAAACTAAATGTATGATTAGCTCCATCTTGCTAAAACATACCATGACATTAATAATGGTAATGTATATCTTCAATGTTCAACTCCATCCAAAGCCAATTCTGATTTTGGCTTCTGAGTTCGAGAAAATTTGCAGTTGGAATTGAGAAAGATACGTTACGAAGAACATCCACGGTATTTCTATGTTTGCTTTTGTCACTTAATGCGCTCTCCTAAATTACCTACACTACACACTCAAGACTCAAGTAATGATTAAGACATAGGCTATGATCAAAGGGGTTGGCAGGATCCGAGGAAAATGAGTTGAGAATTTATACTTTTATTTTGATTGTAGGAGAGAAAGTGAGTGGAAAATGAGAGGATTGTTTAGTTGTTTGGTTGAAGAGAAATGAGAGGAAAGAAAATCAAAAACCAATACACCCTTAAGTATATGAGATGTAATAAATAAAATACAAATATAAATATAAAATATCCTCTTACTAACCTGGGCAAGACATCCACTTACCCTTTTCCCTAGCTTCCTAGTCCTACTATCCGCCAACATATCAGTAAGTATGGCTTTCTTTGTCTGGTCTTGTTAGCCTGGAATAGGTCTGGGTGCCAACAAGCTCCTGTTTGTCAGCACAAAATGCAGTAACTAACCGTTGAGAGTTTGTTCATACGAGTAAATATCCAATTTGGTCCCTAAAATTGTGAAGTTGTATCAAAACTGATCCCTGAAATTATCTAAATTTCAAATTAGTCCCCAAAATTGTAAAACGGTAATCAACTTAGTCCCTTCCGTTGAAAAATCGTATGGACTAAGTTGATTTTAAGTTAGTAGTATCAGGGACTTAATTGATATTAAGTGAGTAAAATGATGGACCAAATTGATACTAACTTATCATTCAGGGACGCTTTTGGTAATTTCGATAATTGTAAGGACCAAGTTGATACTACTTCATAATTTCAGGACCAAATTAGGTATTTACTCTTGATCATACTGTATAGGATTTTGCAAAAGCAGAAAGATTCATACTGTTACAACCTTGAGTTCAGGTGTGATTTCATCAAAATGTAACAGCAAAACTATGTAAGGTTATATCCTGGTCTGGTACTCTGATGGCTGCTTCGAGAGCTGATGTAATGACACATTGGACCCTTTTCCTTTCCCCACAATTCTCAACAATTGCATAAATGCAAGCTCTCATCCCATTTCCCTTGCAGAGTTGCACTCTTCTACCTTTCTTATCTTCCACTACCCCTTGTATCTGCGGCAGAACTTAAAATTGCACACCATGAGTGATATATATGTCTATGACTATGAAAACAGCAAAAAATAATAATGGAACTCAATCCGTCAGATAATAAATACTATGGTGGGCATGTGGAAGAGCTTATTTAATGCTCCTTTTGACTTATCTGATGACATAAGCTCTTATGCAGTGTGTTTGGCACAGCGCTTATAAAAGTAACTTATGACATCCCCTAAGGAGTTTTTGACTTGTATTTCATAAGTCACTGGAACAAGCTTATGGAAATTTTAAAAGTGCTATGACCTCCTCTGTGTTTTCCCCCATCGAAAAATCATCTCCTGCCCTTCTCTTCATAAGCTCTTATGGCATAAGCTCTTATGCGATTAAAGGTCTTATGTTGATAAGTTCTTAATTAAGTTGTTTACCCAAACGCAGGCCTATATCTCTATAATAAACACTAAAATCTGCATATATCAATCTCAAACCGAGAATGTGAATTCATTCGATTACATGATAGGGGAAATGTTGTTAAGGCAATAAGTAAATGGAGATTTACGAGGCAGGCTATGTGGAAGGGGATCAAAACAATGAGTGGCATTCATATAAGTCAATTGAATTTCAAATCACTTGGCATCCTTGACTATCTGATGCCATTGTATCATTGACACTAGTTACCAAACAATGGAAGAATGACTTTTCTCCTTCGGAAAAACTTGTTGGCTTATTGCAAATCACCTGTAACTCACATCTCTCACGTTAATTAAGACCATCGCCATAAGCAAAACTGGAATATAGTTACACAAGATGAGAATGATTGTATGGTGAAACCATGAAAATGTAAAATAACATGCTTGTAGATAATGTAAAATAGCTAAGTAGGATAGTCATTTCCATCTAATTCTATAGATTCTTTGAAGTCAAACAACCACTAGGGGAAAAGAGAAAAGCAGGATTGCTACAATAAAGAGGAGGGGGGACAGAGAGCATTATAAGCAACAAGTGGGCACACCTCAACTGTATGCACAAATCGATCACTTCCATTATGCTCTAACAGGAACAAAAAAGATACAGAAGAATATGAGATATATATATATATATATATGAAAGGGCACCTGGTGAGTGTTTCTATCAATCATTGACTGTTCCTTGAATTTAATATTACAATAATACTCAGGATTCCACTCAATCCTCATTGTACCATGATGGTCGCAATAAAGTTTTCCTAAAATGAGGTTATATATTGCTGTTGTTACCTGATGATAGAATAGAATATTAAATAGCTAATAAGCAGGTGATATCTTGAAAGAGGTAGATAAGTAGCATAGCACTGGTATCAAACAAAACCATATACCTTAATCCACTGAAAGACTTCTCCATCACCAAACTTCAAAGTTAATCAACCAACAGGATCAACTTGAATTGAATGACACCAAAATTTACTTTTTAAATTGCTGTGACCCCAAATTTTCCAGCCTCTGCCCTCACAATGGCATGCTACAATCGCTGGGTCATGGCTGACCAATCTCAAGATGAGCAGAGTAAGAATTTTACTTACAAAACACTGAATTTTACACAAAAGGAAAACAAATATGCGTATAGGCTTATTGGTCATCCAAATGATCGGAGACACATACCTACAAATTGAGGATCTGTTTAGTTTGTTTCTTGTTTCATGTTTTCATTTAGCATTAATTACAACAAAAAAATTATTATAAAATTATTACATTGTTTTTATTCTATTTCATGTTTTCAAATATTTATACAGGAAAACTGAAAATAATTTTTTGTTTCACTGTTTATGAAACATGAAATGGTATGAAAACAAAATAACAGTTTGGTAATTACTTTAGTGGAAATAATCAAAAAATAGAAACAGAAAACTGGAAATAAACCAAACATGCCCTAAGTTCCCCCACACAAAATTTTTCCTAAGTAGATGCCATCTTTATAAATAAATTTATGTGGCATTTGTCATTAACAGCATCATACTTGTGTAATACAGTGCTAAAGTGAAGTTGTAGGGGGTTTGGGGTGGCGACGCGGCAGAAGGAGTGTTGGCGGGTGCTTATAGGGGCAGTGGATCACAGGACGCCATGCTGGAGGGGCAAGCGTGAAGAGATCTTAACGATGTCGTAGAAGTGGCCATGTGAATGTGGTGTGCAGGTGTGGTTACCGAAAAAAAGCCTATACTACCAAAAGCCCACAAGTCCGAAAGCACCAAGCCCTGTGGGTGAGGGTCAAGCTGTAAAATGAGCGAATTTTGATTTTGGTCCCTGTAAAACTTTTCCTTTGGTTTTGGCCCTATGAAATCTAAAATAATTATTTTTGGTCCATATTGTCATATGACACTTATTAAGTATTTACATGTCTAACAAAAGGTCATATGATCATCTCAAGTGACACACAATAACATCTGTAGTGTCATGTTAACATATAATTCCCCTAAAATTTTTCTTAAATACTAAAATGAATTATATTTATCTTTTTTAAAATGAATGTTATGGATTAAAAACGGTGATATCAAATTTTAGAAGGATTAAAACCAAAGAAAAATATTTTATAGGGATCAAAACTAAAAGTTGCTCATTTTATAGGGACCGAAATTAGTAATTTCATATTTTAGAGGGATAAAAATCAAAGAAATTTTTTTACAGAGACCAAAACCAAAAATCTCTAACTTTTTAGGGACTAAAAACATATTTAACAAAAAAAAAAAACTTATTTTTGTTGTGATATAAATAGAGAATAAAGTGCTAAAGTTCTTGAACTTTTATCTAAGCTTTCACCGCCATTTGTTGTTTATTATACTAAAATGTTTTGAGTTAGGGTTGGTGTTAGGGTTGAGGTTTAGGGTGAGGTTGGGGTTGGTATGAGGGTTAACTATGGGGTTGAGACGTGTTTGAAGATATAAGGAGAAAGAGGGAGAGGATAAAAGTCGTATAAACCACACCATTATACATGTTTTAGAGCATTACTAATGGGAGTGCTTAATGGTTGCATAGGGTTAAGCAACCATTCTTTATACAGTTGCACTATTGGAATAAGCTTAGGTGGACACGAGTTGCTTGTAAGAGTTGCTTAGCATCTCCAGTGGCAACTCTTAAAGCAACCTACTCCATGTTGCTTATCTCTTGTTAAGAAGGTCCTACTATGCCACATACCATTTAAGTAACTCACTCATATTTTGCTCCAATGGGCAACACTAGCAACTACTTTGGGTTGCTTATCTTTTATTAAGAGAGTCTCATTATGTCATATAATATTTAAACAACTCGGCCATATTTCGAGGAAAAAAAGTTTTTTTATTCATAAGCAACTCAACCTTGTGGTTTCTTATATAAGCAACGAAACCCTATTTTAAGCAACTCACATTGCCAACTGGATCAACTCTAATGGAGAGAAAAATTAAGCAATGGTTCCTTATTTACACATAGATTTAAGAACTCAACAAGCAACTTCCATTGCTCTATAAAGAAAAAAAAAAAAAAAAACCTCCATTGGAGTTGCTCTAAGCAGCTGGTTCTTATATATAAGAACCTCAAATGAGGAAGAAAAAAAAAGAGAGGGAAAAAAATTAGAGAATTGCATTGACTTCCTTCCTTCAAAAATTGAAATAGTAAATAAACATGTAGGTAATTTATGAGACCCATTTAGTAAAATTTTTATGATTACATCATTGGATCGACAAGTTGCTTAAAGTAATATAAAGTAAAAATTGAAAAGCTAACATGGTAGAACCATAAAAAGAAAAAACCCCAATAAATTTCAACATTGAAGGTGTTCTTAGAAAATATTAAGGTTAAAGGCCCAATTTGGTCAATGAGAAAAACACTCGGGGTCAGAAATAGTCCCTATCTAAAAAAAACTCTCCATTTAATCATTCAGAATGTAATTATCAGTACAAGTTAGTTCATCCGTTAGTTGACCACCTTTGACAAGTCAGTTACCCTTGGTTACTTCTAGTCCATCATGGAAAGCGGTTAACAGGAGGTCAAAGGTGGTCAACTAACGGATGAACTAACTTGTCTTGATAATTACATTTTGAAGGATTGAATGGAGAGTTTATTTATTTATTTTTATAAGAACTATTTCTGACCCTGAGTGTTTTTTTTTTAGGGATCAAATTGGACATTTAGTCAAAATATTTTCCCACGTTGAAAAATTATGATCACATGAGCTAATTAACGTGCCATTTAGACACTTTTATTAAGTTTAATAAATGTCACATAAAAAGCATAAAAAAAAATGAGTTATGCTAACGAGTGCTCTTAGGGCTTTGTTTGTAAGTTTGTAGGGGAAGGAAAGGGAGGAGATCAAAGGGGAAGGAAAGGAGAGAGATGAGAGAGGAAGGAGAGTATTATCCCTCACCTTATTTGTGAGTACATATTGTATGATGATCAGAAGTAATTGGAGGGTTTATAATATACGTTTACAATTTTACCTTTATTTTAGAAAATTATCATAAGTAATATTTTTTAAATAATATTAATGCACCTTTCAAAAAAAAAAAAACTACTAATGCAAAAAAAATATATTTATTCCTTTTCCTCTAAAAATTGGGGTAAACCCCCCCAAAAAACCTCAATTTGGGGTAAACCAAAAATTTGAGGTGAGGAGGGGTTTGGGGGGTTTTCTAAAATCCTCAAAAACTTCCCCTCCAATTTTTTACACTCACAAACAAGGGAGAAGTTCTCATAAACCTTCCATTTCCTTTACTTCCCCTCCTAAACAAGATTTACAAACAAAACCTAGGACACTCTTTAAGAAATCAAGAAAAAAATTTTCATTGGAAAGTCAAATATTTCATTTTTTTAAATATTAAATACATCAATTTTTTATATAATCTTTCTTATCTTGGTTCCTTAACGAGAAATGTACGATAACATACGGATTTGAACTTGTCTCACATTTGTCATTTTGTAGGACTAAAATGAAATTCTTTTGTTGAGGACTATTTTGAATAGTGCGTTTTTTTGAAGGACCGGGTCTTTATTAAAAAATAAAAAAATATTTTTTTTAAGAATCACAATGGTGCTATCGGTTTATTTTTAAAAAAAGTTGTTTGAATTGCAACGTGTGGCAAAACGTGAATAAACACATGTTGGGGGTGAAGACCACAATATTAAAGTCGTATTTTGAAAAAATGTTAAATAAATGAAAATGCAAAATATTCCTATTCCGATTCTCAAATAAAATGTGTTTCCTACAACGAGGGAAAGAGAAAAAGAAAACGTGAGAGACTTCTTCGCTTTGCAAAACTCAGAATACAAAAAACGGAGGCACCTCTTCGCTTCTCTTCTCACATTCTCGCTTCTTCGAACATTCACCAACTTCTCCCACTGTAAGATCCCCTCTCTCTCTTCGTAACTTCTCACTCTCTCTCTTTCACTCTGCAACTTTTAACTTCCCTTTTATTTTTTAATAATAATATTTTCTTAAACTGTTACCGATTTTGTTCTGGCGGGAACCGAGGTTTTTTTATGCCGAGTTCGCCGATTCCTGATTTTCTCGTTTTCCCTTTCGTTTTTCTCGTTAATGGGGTTGGGGTTCCTTCGTTCCCTTCATTCGTTTATTTTATCCAACATTCGGTGCTGCTTTTAATGCTTCGGCGTTTGCGTATTTTGGTACCCCCAACAGTTTTTGTTCTGAGATCTCGATAAAGGCACATTCTAGGGTTTCCCTTTGTTCTGTCCCAATAAGGGGTTTCTTCTCGGGACCCTGCACTGTTTGGTGTTTTGATCTTCAATGAAGGGGTTTGCCTCTACGTGGTGTGCGTTTCATGGGGGAAAATGGAATCTTTTTTGTTGTTGTTTATTGAGGTGCTGGGACCGAACGTTTTAGGGTTTCGTGTGAACCTTTGTGATGCATTTTTAGATGGGGGCATTGCTTATACGCTGTTGGTGTTTTCCAATTTTGTTCTGAAAATCTTTATGGGTTGTTTTGTAACTAAGTTACTTGACATTTTTTGTTAATGGGAATGGCTTAGGGTTTCTGCTTCAGATACACATTGCTTTGATTCATGAATTTGAATGACATGAGATTGTGATGCAGTCCAAAACGTGTTTCAACTTGTGGAAGTGTGTCTGCTTACGTTGGGTTAAACTGGACTTACATTTTCATTTTGTTAGTTTCTTAACATTCCAGTGATTGATGGATTAGACCAAATAGAAAACAGTGAAGACGTTTTCCTTTTCTTTTTTAAACTAACTTTAGTACTGAGGTGGATTCTGATTCTCATTTGAGTGGCTTCTGTGTTGTGGTTGCTTATAGCTTGTTCAGGAACTATAAGGACATAGTGCTGAGAGGTTTCTGTTCTGTCAAATTCTGAATGCAGGGTGCTTGCCTCTATTTGACAAGAGCTAAGGTTATTTCTCAATGCCTCTTTTAAAGAGAAAGGCTTTTTCTTTGGCTGAGTTGCCTAAGGATTTGAAGCCAGATGAGCTTGTATACCTAATTCGATTCACAAAAGAAATTTTTCGAGATTATCAGTATCCTTTGTGGTTATGTTTATTGGAATTTTCATTATTATTTTTAACTTGAAAGTGGCTAATAAGTTCTATTAGCTTGTGTAATTTAGCATTTTGGACTAGTTGAAAAGCTCATTGACAATGTATGTCTTTTGGATTCTATACTTGGACCCAGCAACTAGAGGATACTGTTTGGTTTGCCTTAACATGAAGTAGTGAATACTTGAACCGTTTGAATCTATATCGCCAGAGGGTTTGGATGTGTAAAGTCACTGGAAAAACTAACTTGACTTATGAAGAGGCTTTGGTGTCAGAACAACGTGCCACTGAGAAAGTTCAACAGTTTCCTAAAGAATTAATGGCACCTGCTCTAAGGATTATTCAGTACAGTAAGATCTACTCTGTTCCGAGATGAAGAAATATTTGTTAATGCAAACATGCCTTTGTTTTATCTTTTTCTTTATGGCTTATTATATAGACAATTTCCTTTTGTACTGCATGACTAATTCTAATGTTGTAGTGATGTCTGCATTTGTTGAATTTTAAATTATTTCAGTATATAAATGCTTGTTTCACAAAGTAAGATGCTTGAGAAGTGCATTTATGGAATATAATGTTTACTTTTAAGTTTTAATCCCACTGCTGGATTAGTGACTTGAAGGTGTGATGTTGCTTACTTGAATAGTTGAACCAAAATATGATTCTATTTTGATCCAATAATGGCATTTGAAAGATAAATGAAGGTAGTTTTGGACTTCTACGCTGCACTGAAGTTTGGGGTTCTTTTGTTGTCTGGTTTTGTGGTTGTCTAGTGTCTACTAAAGGTTTCAAATTAAGTGTTATGTTTTCATTCAGCACAATATTATATCAGTTTGCAACTTATGGTTCACTACATGTATTACATTCAATTGATTGCATATAAATTATGATATCCCAGGCCTGTGTTTCCTGACCTCTGTGCACCAGGTCGAAGATAAGTCGGCTCCGAATACCTAGCTGATATTTGATTGCATCAGTAGATTACTGAACGGATGGCTAAACAAGCCATAGAACTTTGTTTAAGACTTTAAGCCTGCTTGTTTATTGATTCAATCAGGATCATCCCCATAGCATTTATATGTCTGCATCTATTGACTGCAGGACATTTAGATTTTTTGCTTTTATACATTTTTCCGACATATATATTAGTTAAATTACAACAACAACAAATGGAAGTGTTTACTAAATTCATATTATGGATCAATTATAAAGGCTTTTAGTTTTCTTTGACAATTGATTTGTTTACTGAATATTGGGTAATAAAGAGCCAACTAGAGCATAATCATAGTGCTGCTTGAAGGATGTTGCGTTGGATGATGAGTGGCCATATAAGGCAAGGTAGGATTAAGAATGAATGCATTAGAGAGAAATTAGGGGTTGCACATGTGGTGGAAAAGATGATGGAATGTCACCTTGGGTGGTTTGGCAATGTGAGGAAAAGACCTTTAGAAGTCCTAGTAAGAAGAGTAGGTCAAATTGAGAACAACCCAAATGCCCAATATTTAGAGTAGGGGGAGACCAAAAAGAACTATAGGAGAAACCTTTAAAAAAGACTTAAGGTCAAAATGACCTTTTTGAAGACATGGTTATAACAGAGCATAATAGCGTCATTTGGTCTATGTAGCCTATCCTATGTACCGTGAAAAGGTGTTGATTGTTGTTGGTTGGTTTTCTTCAAGAAACCCTTGGAATTGAGCACTGACATTTTGATTATATTCCATATATCTATGGTATATCTATATCACATATGGATATCATTATATTAGAGTAATAATAATGCCGACAACACTTATAGAGATCAAATTGGAGTTGTAAGTGATGCTATAAGTTACGAGTTTTATTTTGATACATTGTTGGTGTAAAGTTTTTTCACCGTAAACCAATCACAAATCATAGTATATGTGACTTTTAAGGTAGTTAGGATAGGTGTCAAACATTTTTAGTGATGTATCAATTTATGCTTGAGTGACAGTATAAAAAATCTTTGCACTTATAATACATACCAATTAAATCCATAACTTATTTGGAGTTAGAATTCTTAAATGCGTTTTGTAAACAGTTGATGAAATGATTAATCAAAAGAACTTGAGAATATTCATGAGAAACTCGAAACTACAGAATATATTCCTACTTAAGAATTGCTACTGATAAATATTCTTGGGACATATGTCACATGTTGATTCAAGCTGGATTATAAAATTACATTGTTTTTCATCAAAAGGCTTGTATTATATTTCATTTTATACTGTACCTCTTAATGATCCTTTTTTTTTTGTAGGTATGCTCCCTTTGAAGGATCTCGCCGATTCTATTGCTGAAAAATTGCAGGAACGTTTGTTTGTGGGTGCTGAACTGTTTGGAAAAAAAGATGATGGGGTATATCGATGCAAAATATTGAAAGTCATCCAGGAGGGAGTTGACAAATTCTGTTATGAGGTAGCTTGGCTCGACGAGGACATGAGTATAAGTGGAAAAGCAGATGTCCGTGCGGAGGATTTGGTGCAGAAGAAGCCTCTTTTTAGTAGAAATATGTTAAAGTCTTTTATCCGGGAATCTACATATCGGAATGCCCCATGGGTTTTACATGAAAAACTGGCACAAAAGCATGGAATCTCAACTGACATTCCTGAGGAGCTAAGAGGAAGGGTCTTCTTCAAAAATGGAGTTTTAACCTGCTCCAAGAAAAGAAAAAATGAGGTAGAGGAAGGGAGATATGTTAGTTTCAGTTTCTCTTTTCGTTTCCTATAAAAGTCAAATAGTATTATTGATAATGCAATAGTAACAGTACAAGGACACAGGACATATGGTATTTATGGCTTTTATGATTGGTTTGTTAACGAATTTTGTGATACTAATTTTTCTGTATCAAATTTATCATGTTCAGGAATCAATGGAAGAAACTGAAAACTGCAAAAGGAAGGTGGATGGTTCTACCCAAGAGAAAGGTAGAGTTCAGACTTCAGAGATCGAAGCAATTTTTGGCTGCATGTTGATTTGGTTTTATAGCTTTATTATGCAGTTGTTTAATTTTGTTTCTTGGTAGAATATGTAAAGATTCATATAGAGAGAGAAAGGAGAGAGAGTGGGAAACTGAATTTCATATTTCCATTCACTGAATATTCTGATTACAGGGATCTTGTATATATACAAGTCCATTAGCTTACAACTCAAGGTAACTGAATGGCTAAGTCAGTTACAACTAACTAGCTGGGTAGGGATACAGTGTGCTACACTGTATCTCCTTACTATGTACTCTATCACACCCCCAGCAAGCTCAAGGTGGCTGATCTATAGAGGAGGGATCAAGCACCTTGAGCTTGTCCCTTAAGTACTGAAATCTGGTAGGAGACAGTGCCTTGGTTAGCAGATCTGCACATTGCTCTTCGGATGGAATGTGCAGTACTTGCAGCTGTTTGCTGATGACTCTTTCTCGAACAAAAAATAAATCAAGCTCCATATGTTTTGTACGCGCATGCAGGACAGGATTATGAGAAAGTGCAACGGTGCTCATGTTGTCACAGTAGAGAACTGGTGAGGGCAGCTGCAGATGCAGCTCATGAAGGAGACTTTGGAGCCATATCATTTCTGCTGTTGTGGCTGCAAGACTCCTATACTCTGCCTCGGTGCTTGAACGGGCTACTACAGTTTGCTTTTTGGCCCACCAAGAGACCAAATTGGGCCCCAAGAAGATGCAGGATCCTGATGTGGAGCGCCTGTCATCAGGATCAGATGCCCAATCAGCATCACAGAACGCAGTGAGTACAAGGGGATAAGATGTGGTTGCTGGCTGAAGGTGAAGACCATGGTTCAGGGTGCCCTTAAGGTACCTCAATATGCGCTTGACTGCTGTCCAGTGGGATTCCAGTGGTTGTGCCATAAACTGACACACTTGTTAACTGAGAAAGAGATTTCAGGCCTTGTGATGGTGGCATACTGCAGTGCACCCACAATGGACCTGTAAAGTGAGGGATCCGAAAAGTAATCTGCACCAGTTTTGGAGAGTTTGCTGCCATCAACCATGGGAGAAGAGATGGCTTTAGCTTCAGCCATTTTAGCACGAGATAGGAGATCATTGAGGTACTTGGTTTGAGTCAGGAGAAGAGAACCCTTTGTAGTTTTCCTAACTTGAATACCCAGGAAGTAGTCCAGTTCACCTAATTGTTTAAGAGCAAAGTTGGAGTGGAGCTTGTTGATAAGTTGCTGAATGAGGGAGGACGAAGTACCCGTGATGATGATATCATCAACGTAGACCAGCATGTAAATCACCTGAGAGTGATGATTGTAGGTGAACAAAGATGGGTCACACTTGCTGCCAATGAACCCAAGTGTCAAGAGGGCACCTTTGAGCTTGTCAAACCAAGCTCTTGGGGCTTGTTTCAGGCCATATAAGGCCTTATTCAACCTGCAGACCAGATTTGAACCATTTGAGGAGAACCCCGGAGGTTGCTCCATGTAGACCTCTTCTTCTAGATCGCCATTCAAGAAGGCGTTGTTCACATCCAGTTGTTGAAGGGGCCAGCCATGGGATAGTGCAAGAGTTAGGATAACCCGAATTGTGGTGGGTTTAACCACTGGACTGAATGTCTCTGTGTAGTCAAAGCCCGGCTGTTGATGAAAGCCCTTTGCTACAAGACGAGCTTTAAACTTGTTGATGGATCCATCGGGGTTCTCCTTGACCCGGAAAACCCATTTACAACCAATAGCTTGCCTTTGAGGTGGGAGAGGAACCAAAGTCCAAGTGGAGTTCTTGATGAGTGCATCATATTCAGCCTTCATGGCTGAGTACCAATTCGGATCAGCAATAGCTTGTTTTACAGTTTTGGGTTCTGTATGGGCTAGGAGGATGGTGGGGTTTAGGCGTGGCTTGACAATGCCATTCTTGGATCTAGTGGTCATGGGATGTGTGTTAACAGGTCCAGCAATGGAAGATGAGGTAGGGAAGGGAAATATGGTGCTAGGGATGGTTGGAGAGGAGTCAAGATAGGGGCTGGAACCTGATAATGCAGCAGGAGAGGGATTTGTTTGAAAGGTAGAGGTGGACAGGTTGAGAGGAGATGGAGGCCCAGATTGTGGAACCTCGGGCAGGGCATTAGGTGGTGGGTTGTTGGGTGATGGAGAGTTAACAGGAGGGATAATTGGTGGTGGGTTGTTGGGTGATGGTGGATTAATGATTTGTGGAATTAAGGGAATGGGTGAAAGAGAGTGAGAGGACTGAGTTGGAGTAGAGTCTTTAGTGCCAAACAGTTCATGATATGGAAATCTAAGCTCATTAAAGATCACATCCTTGGAGATAAAGGTCCTTCCAGTAGGTGAGAGACACACATAACCTTTGTGAGAGGTAGAGTAGCCTAGGAAGACACACTCATGGGATCTAAACTCAAGCTTGTGATGATTGTAAGGCCTAATGAGGGGAAAGCAAGCACATCCAAAGGTTTTTAGAAAGCTGTACTCAGGAACTTGACCCAAAAGTTTAGTGTGTGGCACTTCCTTGTGTAGGGAGGCCGTAGGCAACCTGTTTATTAGATAAACAGCAGTGAGGAAGGCATGATCCCAATATTTGAGAGGGAGGGATGCATGGGCTAGGAGAGTGAGTCCTAACTCCACAATATGCCTATGCTTGCGTTCCACAACACCATTTTGGTGGTGTGTATGAGGACAAATGACACGGTGAATGATCCCATATTCTTGAAGAATCTTGGGAAATGAACGAAATTCGCCACCCCAATCTGTTTGGAGGGCTTTAATCTTTGTGTTAAATTGTAGCTCAACCATTGCTTTGAAGTTAAGAAAAGTTGGTAGAGCGTCTGATTTCTTTTTAAGAAGAAAGAGCCAAGTAAATCTTGTGTTGGCATCAATAAAGGAGATATAATACTGAAAACCAGTATATGAAACAAATGGGGCAGGTCCCCACAAGTCACTGTAAACAAGTTCAAATGGATTATTGTAAACTGTATTGGATTGAGTAGAAGGTAGGCGGTGAGCCTTTCCAAGACAACATGATGAACAAAAATCAAAAGTTTTATTGCTGATAGGAAGATTACATTGTTGTAATACATGCCTTAGTGTGTCTTTATTTGGATGGCCTAATCTTAGATGCCATGTGTTCAGTGATACATGTGCTGTATTGACTGAAGGAATGAAAGAAACATTACAAGAAGAAGTATCATGACTAGAATTCAAGGGGAGACTTTGCTGGGGGAGAAGATGAAGATCGGTGAACTGATAGAGTCCATCAGCTCCAACCTCTCCGCTAAGCAATACTTCATTGGTAACCTGAGATTTTACAAGACATTTGTCAGAGTGGAATTCAAAGAAAACAGAGTTATCCCTAGCAAACTTACTTACACTAACAAGGTTCTTGGTAATTTGAGGAACATGTAAAAGATTACTGAAAACTAATTTGACATTGGAATTTAAAGGAGAGTTAAAGGAAGTAGAACCAGAGGAAGAGATTTGTAAACCTTGACCGTTACCCACTAGGATTTGATCTGAGCCCTCATAAGGCATGGGTTGCTGGATGTTTTGGGGATTAGGGGTGACATGGTGGGAGGCACCCGAATCAGGGTACCATTGATTTGAGAAGTTATGGTTGTGAGAGGTGGCTAGCATGGCTTGGGGTACGGCCGAGGGTTGGGGAATGAAGGGTTGTTGCTGCCATGGAGGTGGGCTGGGTTGGTGTTGCTGGTAGAAGTGATTAGGGTTTGGATTGGGGTTTTGTTGGGGAGTGAATTGCTGATCGTATCGATGCCAGCACGCAAAGGCGTCGTGCCCAAATTTTCGGCACAACTGACACTGGATGGAGCTTCGACCACCGCGGCCCCTACCACCGCGGCCACCGCGGCCTCGACCACGTCCACCGCGCCCGCCTCGATAGTTCTGGTTGGAGGACGCTGAGTAGTGTTGCTGATTCTGAGCCACAAGTGCTTGCGGTGTCGCATTCGAATCAGTGGTTGAGGTGGCTATATTCGCAACATTTACTGTAGCAGTTGCTCTTGTATTGTTCTGTCGATACAGATCGAGGCGCACTTCTTGCTCCAACAACAAAGATTCCAGTTCGTCCAGATTAGAGGAGTCGTATCGAGTGCTTACCAGGTTGATGAGGGAATCATATTCCTCGGGTAGCCCTTCCAAGATCACGTCGAACTGTTCTTGATCGGAGACAGGGTCACCAATTGAATAGAGTGCATCGACTAGGGCTTTCACACGCAAGATGAACTCCGAAATTGAACGATCCTCTTTCTTTGTATTTCGAAGCTCGGTGCGAAGCATTCTTGCTCTCGCACGAGTCTTGGACTGAAAGTGATTATGAAGTTTCTCCCAAATTTGCCATGAGTGGACACATCCGATCAACCGAGTGATTATTTCAATTGTTTTGAATTTTGAAATTCAAGTTTCTCCTATGTCTTTCTCATGTTTTCTATCTTTGTTAGAATGGGGTGGAGTGGTGGTGCACAGGACTGGAGGTGCATCTCCTGTGTATCTATTTAGAAAGCATTTTCTCTCATGGTTTCGAAATTAAAACTGTTTGATAAATTTGTATTACATCACTAGCTTTCATTACACATGATATCCTGCCATTTTTAAAAAAAAAGATCTAAACCCCCTTGTGATTTTACTTTATCTGAAAGGTTGTTGCTATCTCAATGCAGAAAATGGCCACAAGGATGAACCAATCAAATATCCAATTGATGATCTATTGGTGAAGCCTGGTCCAGATGATCCTGTTTTCACTGATCGTCCTTCTCCTTTGAGAGACTTCAATGTTCCAATGTGTTGTGTTGGAGATCTCTTAATGGTTTGGGATTTTTGTACTTCTTTTGGCAAACTGTTGCATTTGTCGCCCTACTCTCTAGAAGATTTTGAAAACGCAATATGCCATAGGGATAGCAATGTGGTTCTCCTTGTGGAATGTCATGCAGCACTCTTTCAGGTCCTCATTAAGGATGATGGGGAATTCTCTTCAGCTGTAAAGAAACGAAAATTGAAGCATAAGGTTACCATCTCAGAAAAGTTTTTTGTTAGCATGATTTATAGATAATTGTTTATATTTCATGAGATGGCTTGTCCAGTCGAATCTTTCTCCTTCCTATTTGGTATCCTTGCTAACTTGCTTATCACATTATTGCTTTTGATATGATAATATTTCATTCATTTTTATTTTCAGATTACAATGATTAATTGGACAGAATATTTCTGCGATTTTCTAGAAATGATCAATATTCCCAGACTACGGCAATATGAAGCAACCATTAAACGGGGACATTATGGCCTTGTAGATGTCAATGCTAAATTAGAAATATTATGTGAACTGGTCAATCGAGCCCTTGAAACTGCAATTGTCAGGGAGAAATTGGATGAGCTTATTGAACAGCGGCAGGCACTTGGGGCCTCTAGAAGGGGAGAAGCACTGGAAAATGCTAGGAAGAGAAGAAAAGAAAAGGAGCAGTTGAAAGCTGAGTCAGAAAGCAATGGAATTGTGGATGGGCATCATCTGAACAGTGGAAGTGTCTCAACAAACAATAGTCACAGTATGCAGAATGGAGACGTGGGAGAGAAAAGAAATGGAGAGATTGAGTCATCTTGGAACGATGAATTGGGTAGAAGGTTAGATTTTGCGTGCTTTTCCTGCTTACCCATATGTATATTTAGAAACCATTTTTTCCTCCTTTGGTGGTTATTGCATTCACTTTTTTCTTTTAAAAATTATTTTGCAGTGGGATCAAACATTCAAGTCCTGCTTCAAAAAAGACACAGAAGCTGAATTCAGAGCTGAAAGAACCAGCAGAAAATGGAAAAGAATTATCCAGAAAGAAATTACGGAAACAGTTGAAGGGTGATAAGGATCCATCAGACAAGAATAGTAAAGAACAGAGGGTGCTATATCTCCCTGCTTAGATTGTTTTCTGTTCTTTAGTTTAATTTTTATTGACGCTGTTTATTATACAGAGAGAATATTTTGAACGGGAGATGGAGAAACGATTTGTTCGTAGAAGCCCATTAGGTAAGGACAGAGATTACAATAGGTATTGGTGGTTTCGCCGTGATGGGAGGATATTTGTTGACAGTTCCGATTCCAAGGAGTGGGGATACTACAGCACCAAGGAAGAGGTACTTGATGAAGATACACTGCTATTTTTGCATTTTCTACATATAGTTTTTCTAATTTTCTGTTGGCTTGCTTAAATAGCTTGATGCATTGATGGGTTCACTGAATTGCAAGGGTGAGCGGGAAAGGGCACTGCAAAAACAACTGAAAAAATATTATAGTAGTATATGGTGAGTTATTTGCTTTTCAATATATGACTTGCGTGGAATACTTTTATAGCTTTTTTACCTTCCATGATTTCAATTCACATAGTGCTTAAGTTACATCTTGATGCAGACTTCAGCTAAAGCCTTAGTTTTAGACTTGTAATCCAACATGCACTATGCTTCATAGTTCATCTATTCTGTAAGCAGATAAAATAAATGAAGGAATATAAAACAGAAAAATGCAAGTATGTTAGTTAAAATGAATTTGGTTAACATTCTACTAATGTAAAAGGATCTTTAAGTTGTACAAAAAAAAAGGATCTTTGGGCTAGTTAATATTTTTGTCGTTGTTAGTTATGGCGAAAGTGAAATATGATGTACTATAGTTTAATTTGACTGCGGTTATATTCATTACCATGTTAGAATAAATAACTTAATTGCAGTCAATGTTGCTTCCCATTCAGGTTCTGTTTTTATAAAATAGACACAAACTTGCTATCTTTAAATATCTTTTGAAGATTGAAAGCTGCATCCATCTTCGCTTTATTAAGTAGTTGAAAATTTATTTAGGTTTTGTTTTTCTTTTTCATCGTCTGTTTACAGCTCGGAACTCCAGAAAAGGTCGAAGGATTTGATGCAGAAGATTGCATTGGATGATGAGTCTGTGCTTCGAAGGTCTACTCGTGTTCGAGCTCCACCTCGGCAAAACCCTGCCAATGCTTTCCTCAGATATGTTAACAAGTGGAAGAGTGGGTCATGCATTGTGGTCTCAAATTCACCTTCAAACTGATGAAACCTGGAACTTTTCCAGGGAGCGAGTTGGTTCATAGCCTGGAGAGTAATAGACATCAAGTAGTTTTTGAATCCATTTTTGGATGATGAACAAGCATTCATATATAATGCTTGTTTCTGAAATTTTGTACATGACACATGACTCATACCATTCTTTAATAATAGCAGGCAGAAACTGGTAAAAAGTGTCTTTTAACTGTGACAGAGATGGGAGTAAACATATTTTTCTATCATCATCATCATTATTATTATTAATCAGGGTGTTAATGACATGCCTGGAATGTCGATGGATATGCAGAATTGCAGAGGACTACCCCGAGGATTGCCTCTTGGATAGTCAAACCATTTTCTCACAAAGGATACAAAAAGTTGTTTTCAAATGTTTTCTGTACAATTTTTTTTTTTAAATAGCAAAACAGAATGAAAATAAAATGATATCTTGCAATTATTTCTTAAAATAGAAAACTGAAAATAAAGTAATTTAAAATTTTAAAATAACCACTTATCTCATTAGAGCATTACCTAGTGCCCCTGGCTGTAATAATTCTGTTACATGGTCTACTTCTAACTTTGTTATTATTACCAAACAGTTTTTGGGAATTTGGAATGATATCCAATTCTTGCGGATCTTTAACAACTTGTGAGGGCAGTTTCCAAAGAATATAATTTTATTTATAAATTTGTTACATCATACATACTTTGAAACATAATTTTATAACCTTAATGTGTGTATTGCAATTTGCAACTAGCATAAAGTTATCAGATAAAATTAACTAGTAAAACTTCCCAGCTTCGTTTTCTTATTTGCTAAGTTGCTACTCGTACATATTCATTTTCCATTTAGCAAAAGCTTTTCTTCAAATGGGTTTTGAATTATTTTAGATGAGTTTGGTTTAATGGTTATTAATGGGTAGTTCACATTTAATCCATGAAAGATGAGAACTAGTATCTGAGAAACCAGTGGCAACACGGTACATAAGATATCTATAAAACTGAGTGATTAAGAAACCGTAATATAGTGCATACGATATCTTATATACATTAACTTTTTTCCCAAAAGGTTCCGGAGGCCATGGTCCCCCTAGTTCCCATGACAGTCCTCCAATGATCCAACTTTAATAGACAGTGCTCGTGTATGTGGTATGGGAAAATTATTGCATAAACTTAACCAACTACTAATTTGCACAATTTGTGTTTACTCTTCAAATTTTTTTTAAAGTGATATCTAAAAGTCAACTGAGGCACCATAGAAAAATCAACAAGACCTCAACTTCTCACTCAAGTGAATTCTATGAAATCAATTTATCATGGACGCATCAAAATTTTTTTTTTTTGGGGGAGGGGGGGTGTACTGGTGTATTTCTAACTTCATATTTTTTTTTGCTTGCTTTTTCATCTGTTCTGTGATATGCTAATGATGAGCCTTCGTATGCCTTAATATACCTACATGAGCCAGAGGCAAAGTGACACAAATAGAAACAAATTTTATTTGAACAAATCAGTGCAATTAGTTCTTATTATCAGGACAGAAGATATCTCTGTGTGTTCTCAGGGCACCAACACCTTGCAACTCCAAAAACACCATACACGGTGCAAGAAGCAGAATTGTAGCCACAAAAAAAGCATTGCTTGGAATATAGACCTACATTATCTCGATCACAGCTCGACCAACAATGTTTCCTTGGTTGAGATCTTGGAACGCTTTGCCTGCCTCCTCAAAGGTGTATTTTCTAGAAACAGCATGGCCAAGATTGAAAATACCTGATTCTGCCAATCTAATTATCTTTGGAAGATCTTGCCTTGCCCTGCCTCCATATGACCCAATAATTTGTATCTGCTCAAATACAGTTTAAATATGCTTAGATAATTATTTTAATGTGAGGAGAAAAGCCAATAGCTACCTTCATAGGGCTCAAACCATGTTGAAAGTATGGAAGCATTATGCCTCAAAATATTGGCCCTTCCATTGATAAGCTAAATATCTTTTCATTGATTATCTAATTTTTCAATATTCAGAAACTTGTACCATATCAACTACATCTACATGGTTGCACAAAGACAAACACCGTTTCTCCATGTAGTATATATGCCCCTTCTTAAAAATTGTGTATTCATTGACAGCTTCATGTAGTCTAAGAACATCATTCCAAGTCATCCAATACTAAACTAATATGGCAGATTCCTGATTATTACGCACAGTTGTAATATATGACAAACAAACAAGCTTTAATATACTATACAATCATAATAAACAATTCAAAACTCAACCTGGATGGAGCTAGTGGTTATATGTGAGAGCGCAGGGAGCAAGTTAATAATTACAAGAATCCCACACACACACACACACACATACAGAGTACACACCTTTCTACGAACAAGCCGGTTTATATCCATCTCTCCTACAGCACCAGCTTGTGCCAGTCCAATCATCACGGCTTTTCCTCCATCCTTTACACTTTGTGTGCACTGGGAAAATGTCTGTGGTTTCCCCAAGGCTTCCACAGCAACATCAACACCCTTTCCACCAGTAATTTCCTGTACGAAATGGTGCAGACAATTAGTAAATTGCATTAACTAATTAAAACTGCAGTTAGCAGTAACCCCTGGTCCTGCACAACTATATCTTAAACAATGGGGCAAAAGGGCAACGCATATACAATTATCTTTGCAATGGGATCTTCCTTTGCTGCATTTATAGTGTGAGTAGCACCAAATGTCTTTGCTTTCTGTAGCTTTTCATCCTGAACATCCACGGCAATTATATCTGAGGCACCAAATGCTCTAGCAATCTGCAAACAACTGGAATGGGATATAAAGTTAGAAGGGAAAATAAGTGCATTTGATTAGAGTCAATTGTCCTGATGAATAGAATGGTATACTTAGGAAACCTACATATTCCCAATTTTAATGTAAATGATAATATCAAATAATCTATAGTTCTCCAAATTCGTGTTTTTTGTAAAAGGATTCTCCAAATTCTTTTGTCGCCCAAGTAATTTCCACAATTTATACAGATCTTATCAAATTCTCAATCACATAGTATATAAAAAGTTTCTTTTTTCTTTTTTGGGTTTCCAAGAGTATCCTCTCAACCGATTGGTGAGAGACTAATCTCCCATGATATGATTAGGCGTCTAAGTGGGGATTCCTTCCAATAGTGTCTTTTCCATCAAACCTAGGATCACATGCTTAAGAAACCAAACCCCTTCCATTTGGACCAACACACATTGGTATGTAAAAGTTTTTACGCAAATATTAGGCAATTAAATGTCTATTTCCACGCAAATTTTCAACAAGTCAATCCATATACAATGCATGAAATAAAACATACACAAGCAATCTTGGTCGTATGGTAATAAGCAGATGTAAATGACATGGTTACTGTAAATAACCAATTTTGCCAAAAGCTTACGCTGTTTAGGTGAAGGCTCATGAATGGGTTTATATCTAACATGGCCCCTCAAGAAAGAGCCTATTGGGCTTGAAGCATGGACAATGCATAGGCCCACCCTATCTTGTGCTAAAATTCAACTTTTTATTAAGACTATGGTGGCAAGGATTGAACTCTAGACTACTTGGTCATAGAGATACCATGCAAAACACCAACTGTCCCAAATTTAGGTCAAGGCTCATTAATGGTTTTATATCTAATAGTTATAAAAAAATTCCAAAAACTTGGGAATGGCCATAAACTGATGTTCAATGTATCACAAGCAAGAACTATCAGAGATAACTACAATATGTTAACCTATTTTGGCTCAAGAAAGCATTCTCAAGACAACAAAAACATCAAAAGGCACAGATAGGCGAAGATTTAACAGTGTAACACACATTTGAAATTGGTTTATTTACCTAGAACCAACACCTCCAGTTCCAATAACAGCAACAGAATCACCAGGACGAACCTTGGCCGCATGAACCATAGCACCATAAGCAGTAAAAACAGCACATCCAAGAATTGCAGACTCATTATATGGCAATGAGTTTGGTAATACAGACACTGCATTTGCTGGCACAACACAGTACTCGGCAAGCCCTCCCATACTATACATATATACTGGTTTTCCTATAAATTACCGATTTTTTTTCAGAATTCCAATAACGGAGGATTCTAATATTATGGATAAATACCATTGAAGAACAATGAAATGAGTATCGGCTGAAAAATAAAACATCATTGTGGAGAAAAATATGGTAATGATAGGTTCATGCCCTTAGTATGAAGTTATAAAGCATTACAATAATCTTTTGCAGATGGATACATTGAGAACATGCACTTTATTTCAGAAAAAAGGAGGTTGATGTATTGGGGTTTGTAATTAGTGAGATCAGTAATATGTGTATCACGTAATAGGTAATCCATGCTTATTGGCAGAGTTGCTTGTAGTTGGATGATAAAAAATTACATAAAGAAACAAAGAAATAAGTTGCATTATAAGCCTTTAGAATAATGTGTAAATCATACCACTGCTGCAGCAGCTGGTAGCAGTAATAGCAATCACCATTATTAGCCTATAGAATAATAGGTAAACCATACTAACCACTGCTTCGAAGAAATAATCGAGTTTCACCATCATAGAGGGTTCCTTTTGCCCGGTTATAAGCAAAGAAAGCTTCACATAGATCATCATGGCCCTGTATACCATTTGGAGCACTAATGACAACATCCAGAGAGGGTGACATATAGAGTGGAGAGGAAAATCTAATACAACATTACCTTAGAACAGTAAGAGCAGTTGCCACAAGGCATGATGAAGGCCCCAACAACTCGAGACCCAAGTGGAAGCCTGTTCCATTGAGAAGCATAGCATAACTGTCATTCTGAGTAATTTGTCATCAATAATAATTAGGAGAATGTTATCGCACTCGTCAAGAAACCAAGAAAATAAAGTTTTAACAGGGAATTGATGCATTTAATATTTGAAAAAGTAAAAATAATTATTCTTGGTTCCTGATGAATGAGTGCGGGTACTCGTTAGCATGACCGTAAATAATTATACTTGCATGCATTAAATGCAATTGACTATAACAACATGAAGACACAAAAATGAAAAATGTTAGATTTCTAACCTTTCTACGATTTTGGAGTCTGATAAGGGTGCATGTTCAACAATTTCACCAGTTATCTCATGCCCCACAACGCAAGGACTAGTAAAGGGAATTTCACCTTTCATAACATGGAGATCAGAGTGGCAAACTCCACAGGCTAAATCAGACAAATAAAAAGTCAACAATTGTGCCTAAACCACGTCAGCATATCATTTCTTGCATGGATTTCATCCAGGAAAGAAAAGAAAGGAAATTACCCACCTTTGGTTTTGATGAGGACTTCGCCAGGTTTGGGGCGAGGCATGTGGAATTCCTCAATGGTGAGAGGCTTATTGGGTTCCCAATATACAGCTCCACGCATATAAGATGGCAATCCACCACCACCACCAATGGGTTGGGTGTGAAACGAAAGAGCATGTTTGTGGGATTGGGAATTGCGAGAGAGAAAGTGATTAGTGTGATGCTTCAAGTGTGTGATGCTCCTACGAACTATAGCAGACGCCATTTCACAATGTCAAACTTAGGATCAAAACTGAAAACGAAAACAAAAAACAAAATGGTGGTGGCTGGATCAGGATTGCGACAACCTACGAATCTAAATCTAAATCTAAATGTAACATAACAAAAGAGTTGTGATGTTTGAACATTAGTTCCAGATACCGAATGTCAATCTTATTTTTTTTTTATCTTTTTTATATATATATATATATCCAAAAATAAAAATAAAATAAAAAAAACCAAAAGACACTATAGTGTTCCAAATATGTTAAAATATAATTTCTCAGACAAAACGATAGATATCCAATACTACCCATTCCATCTTACATCACTACACTACACCAATCTAATTCAACAAAACTCTTTTTTTAATTGATTAAAATAAAGTAATAAATTTGATTTATAATTTTTGTTTTAAATACTTGTAAAAATTTAAATAAAAATTTAATTGGTATATATTAACCATATAAATATCTTTTACATTTTTAACAATATAACTAATATTTCATGCTTATCATAAATTCTTATAAATCACATATATAGTGATTTATTAATGGAAACATGATAAATGTTAGGAGAATTTGGTAAAGGAAATATCATTAGTCTTGTGTCATACGTGTCAACAGGTAAAGGATAAAGCATGGGCAACAAGACAAAAGGGGGGTGAGATTAACAAATTGCAGCTTCTCCCTGGAAAAGAAGCTTTAGCTTTGAGTAGGGACAGGGACATCCCTCATGGCGGTGCTGCACTTTATTCAATTACCTTAACAAATAAACTGCTAACAGCCAACTCTTCCAACCTTAGATTCTTGTCTAACCCATTTTCTATCTTCCTCTTTTTTCATATATGTCTTTCATATCACAAATATATTCAAACAAACACTCATATGTTTGGAGGTAATTGCTAATTAGCTTCGCTAGCTAACAATTTGTCACTAACTTTAAAGCACTTTGTTGCCCAATTAACAATTTCATTCTCATATGCTGAAAAGCTTTAAACTTTGAAGTTAACGAAAAGAAAAGAGGGATTAAAAAAAGAAATAAAAAACACTGCTAAAGAAAAAGCAGCATGATATAGCTAGAAGACTGATCTTGGGTTTGATGAGGCAATTGAAAGCTGAAGCTCTTAAGGGGTTATCAGTGCATACTCGGTTTCTTCTTCCTCTCATCTCTGTCTTTGCAGGTACACATCTTTTTCTTTTTTGTTAATTATATTATTTGTAATTTTCACTTTATTGATTGAGAGTGTTTTTTTAAGTTTCTGTTTTTCTGAATTCCATTTACATCTTTGATGTGTATTAATTTAGATCTGATCATTTGGCTTCTGGTCATAAATATTATAATTTTTTGCCTATTTTCCCTCAATTCTATTCCTTTGGACTGACACTGGAGTTGAGTGAAGTGCTGAAGTTGCAGGTTAGCAGTTCAGAGTTTGATTGCTACTGTAAGAGTTAAGACGGTGCCATTTTATTTGACACTGCCCTTCTGCTACAAAATGTAAGTTTCATCACTATCTGAGTTCAATTTACTTGTCCTACTATGATCCAAAGGTGACACTATATAAAACAAATTAAAAGGCTTGTGATAGCAACTTTTTTGTTTGTTGTGGATTAATTACCTTCCACTTTCCTAGAGAAATTATATATAATGGTTAACAGTCTAATGCGATATGAAACCCAAGTTTTGCTTTATGCTTCTATATGTTAACTCAGAAACTATGCGCTTCACTCCCTTCTGAAGAAAAAAAGTCTATATTCTATGGTGGCCTTCATTAAAGGGCAAAAATGTTTACTTCCAGTTTCGTGTCCAATTTTGGTTAATTCCTATTTAAGGTTGTATTTTAGTTTTATATGAGTAGTTATATCTTCCAAACCTTTATTTTCCTGTTGCCTTTTGCTTAAAAACTTCAGAAGGCTTCGACTCGTTTGATTCTAGTTGGCGAAAATGTTTATAAACTGCCTAATTTTATTTCAATTGATACTTAATTCTTCTTCAACCTTTGTTTCCTTGTCTGAAATATCTTTTAATTTTTTAGATTATATTTAATTCTTTGTTCTTTATCTAGAAAAAGATGGCAGCTGAGCTAGTCAATGCTGCAACAAGTGAGAAACTGGCTGAAATTGATTGGATGAAAAATATTGCAATCTGTGAATTCGTTGCTCATGATCAAAGGTACCCCACAAAACTTTTTTCTTAGACAGTGCTGTTTCTTTCTGATTGATCGATGCCTTAAAACCAACCTCGTTTAATTTTTAATATATAATTCTTATCTTTTTTTCATTTTTCTTCTGACACTCAGTAATTTTGTATTTCTATTTTGGTTTGCATGGGAATCAAATTTATGATCTCCAGATTCTCCACCCAAACCCCACCGCCCCCCTTATCACTTGAACTATGCCCAAGTGGCTAGTTGTGCATTTCTTTAGTATTGAAAGATTATCCTCATGAATGATCACATTTTTATGCTATGCCAAATTTGATTGCTGGTTTCTTTCTGTATTTGTCACCACTATGCCTAGCTTAATCCTGGCTGGCCTTTCACTTGATTATGAAGTCAATGGTGTGCCAGAATAATCCAAGTGATGTTACTGTTATTAACCATCATATTTTTTGATTTTTCAGGCAAGCTAGAGATGTTGTTAAAGCTATTAAAAAGAGACTGGGTAACAAAAACCCCAATACTCAACTTTATGCAGTCATGGTGAGATAATGACTTTATTATGGATTTGTTTATGTATAATTTTTCATGTGAGTTTTCTAAAGAGTTTTACCTACACCCACAATGTATATGAAGACAGTTTGGTACCACATAGTTTTCACTGTACCCGTACCTGAATCAGATAAGCTTGTTTATGTAACTTTATTTTATTGAATAATTTACAACTTACATTGCTTGCTTTCTGCACTTTGGTGTTCTACTAAGTCATCTTTCGTCTATTGATTTTCTAGTTGTTGGAAATGCTGATGAACAATATTGGAGATCATATTCATGAGCAGGTGATTAATACAGGAATTATTCCTATTCTTGTGAAAATTGTGAAGAAAAAGGTGAGCTTTTCTCGAAACAAACTATTTTCCTGTAATGGTGTTAATTTTCCTTAATCCATATTTTTTTGGGGTCTTTATCTGTGGTTGCAGTCGGATTTGCCTGTAAGGGAGCGGATATTTCTCCTACTGGATGCCACACAAACATCACTTGGTGGTGCATCTGGAAAGTTTCCACAGTATTATAATGCATATTATGATTTGGTGGTAGGTACAAATATGTGAAGAACTACCCTGGGATTTTCTTATTGGTATGATCTAGATTATTTGATTAATAGGTGGCAGTTGGACTATTGTCTTGGCACAATAAGAAAGAAGTGAGGTTCTTTAAGCTATATGATTTTTAGAATCTAAGTGATTTCAATTACATTTTTGGTTTTTACTAGATGAAA
Source organism: Echinosophora koreensis (assembly GCA_035048595.1). Taxonomy (NCBI): domain Eukaryota; kingdom Viridiplantae; phylum Streptophyta; class Magnoliopsida; order Fabales; family Fabaceae; genus Echinosophora; species Echinosophora koreensis. The sequence continues at coordinate 1,414,722 of JAPCYP010000008.1, forward strand.
TCATAAGTAGAAGAAGCTGATATAGTGCACACTTTTCAATTTAGTTGGAAATTAAATCTTTTTTTTGGGTACAAAAATTTTGGGAGGGAGGTTATCTTGTTCCAAGGTCAGGGCATGCTACAAGCCTCAACGAGGGCTTACAGTGGTATTTACAGATGACCAATGAAAGACAACTGGTAGGAATGGAACCCAAGACCTTTTTGTTGTTGTTGTTGTTCGATCCTACCAGTTGAGCCAACCCTCATTTGCTGGAAATTGGATCTTTAATTGCTTGCTGGAAGGAGTATTCTTGGGTTTATATTTGAAGGTTAGTGGGTACTCAATGCATATGCTACATCAGGCTAATGGTGGTCAGGTCGTATGATAGTTGCTGTTATAGGTTTATGAAGAGCAATTGTAATGATTATATGGGAAAGTTGTGCTGCCAAGTGATAAGAAACCGAGAATGATCCTTGGTAGTTACGTTGGCAAAAGACGGTGTTTTTTTTTTTCTTCTTTTTTTTTTTAAAAAGTTATCTTAGAGCCCATGGGTGTTCAGCAAATTTGATGGGTATCAGTCATTGAGAGTCTCTCTTTTGGCTAATTAACTTCTCTTTCTAAAATATTTCTTACCTGAACAATAGACAGTCATGACTTTCCTATTCCATTTGTATATGGTACAAGTGATCGTTTGGGAACACATTTTTGTCATTACTGGTTTATTATTTCTCTGCTGAATGACAATGCTAAATTTTGTTTATACTTTTTAGAGTGCTGGGGTGCAGTTTCCTCAAAGGGCTCAAGTGGTGCAATCAAATCGTCCTACTTCACCACCTAATAGGGCTAATATTGTACCGAACAGGGTGCAGGCCTTGCCTACACATGGAGGGGTTGCTCAGCACCCAGAGTCCCAAACTGTTCCTGAATCTAGGTGACTTCTGCATTTCAGTTTTAGAATACTTGTGGTAGGCAGGATCTTTAGAAACCCTTTTGAATGGAAATCACATTCTCCTTCCACTTTGTGGTATTTCCACTTTCACTTTTGATTATTGACAGCATCTTTGGAGACCCTTCTTTAACTGAATTCATGGAAAAGGATTTCTTATGATAAGATTTTTTTTATAAAAAAACATTTTAGGGATAGAAACCGGTATAATAAGATTTATCAAAATACATTAGTCTTTTTGATCAAATAAAACGAATGAAAAGATATACATTTCAAGATGTAATTTTAGTTAGATATTTCTTCTTTATTCCCTGTTGTGTGTGTGTGTTTTTTTTTTTATAAAATCAAAAGCATGGACGATTCTTGATCTGGAAACCTCTCCACTGATCTGGTGGTGGTGGATAAGTATCATTCTGAAAACGTTTGTTCTTGTTATCATTTTCCTCTAGCTAAGAACGTGTCCTATTCTGCAATTGCATTTTGCAGCATTATTCAGAAGGCTAGTAGTGCATTAGAAGTTCTAAAAGAAGTTCTTGATGCTGTTGATGCCCAACATCCTCAGGTAAGCCAAGGATCTATCGTACTGATTACTGAAACCAGAATTTTGAATTCCAAGAATATAACTTAACTTTATCTTCATCCATACTGGATCTACCCTTGCATTGATATGTTTCTAGATGCTTATCAAATTTGTTTTGCTTCTTCTGGGTTTGAGGTTGACAACAACTGAGGTTGAGAGGCTCGAGATAGTGCTTGATAATGATAGAAAGTCCCTAGTTACTAATTTTTTTAAAATAAAAATCAACATGGAAACTTCATGAATTTCTTCAAGATTGTACCACAAATTAAAAATGGTGAGGCATATGCTGTCTATAGGAATGTGACAAATGACTATGATATCTTTTGAACATTTTTTATGCTGTGATTCTGTGAACCTAATATCCCGAAACGTATTTTTGAAACATGTAAATAAAAACATTCCACATTTTACTGAAACTATGTTATTTCTTTTCTAGGGAGCAAGGGATGAATTCACCCTTGACCTTGTCGAACAATGTTCATTTCAGAAGCAAAGGGTAATGCATCTTGCAATGACTTCTAGGTAAGGCTGCTTTATATTTCTCTTTTCTGCTTTTTGCATATAAAATTTTCTGCCTTTTCATTTCCAAAGTTGAAATGCTTCAGAGGATGTATGGTTATGCCTTTGTTTCTGCTCTGCTGGAATATCAAAGAATTTGCGTTTTTTTGCTTTGATTATTTGTAGAGATGAGAGGATAGTTTCTCGAGCAATTGAATTGAATGAGCAGCTACAGAAAGTTCTTGTCAGACATGATGACCTGCTTTCTATCAGAGCTACAACAACTGCTAATCACTTTGACCATCAAAAAGAGGAGGAAGAAGAACCTGAACAGTTATTCCGAAGGTGCATTGCCTGTGCTAAATTTATACCCTCTTTATGAAGCATAGCATAAAACTATATTGAATATTGATTCATCTTTGTATGACTAATGTCTGGCAGATTACGCAAAGGAAAGGCTTGTGCAAGGCCTGAAGATGAAGAGACTGAACCTGAGTTCCCTCACTTGGGTTTGCTTGAAGAGAGACTTAACCGTCCACTGATAAGACCACTCTCTTTGGATCCATCTCGACGAGCTGATACTCGTCCTGCATCTGCTGTAATTCCACCTCCAAGTGCAAGACACAATGGGGAGCTTCCTCATGTAGCAATTCCGCCACCGCCTGCAAAGCATATTGAGAGGGAGAGATTTTTTCAGGAAAATAAGAAGGATGGTGCTACTTTGGCTGGCCACCTCAGAGGCCTTTCCTTGCATAGTCACAATGGCAGCAGTTCTCACAGTGGTAGCTTTGATTTTAGTGACTGATCTCTTAACAGAAGGACCTTTTTTAACACTTCTTTTTTGTCTTTTAAATCTTGAGTTGGGAATTTAAGTTGAGATGTTGGTGATTTCTGATTTAGTCTTTGGTGGGCTTTGGAGTTGGTTTTCTTTCTTTCTTTTTTGGTTTTCGGAAGGGTTGTAAGTATACATCTGCTTCAGTTCGTAACATGCATGCAGTTAAGGAGTATGATAAAGCTTTTGCTTTTCTAATTTCTAGGGAACTATATATTTTCTTGTCTCCACTGAAAAGCTTTTAAAAATTTATGGAGCTCCATTTTATTGTCTCTACCTCAGTACATAGTCTGATGTAGTGTCTTTGGATTAGACTGTAATTTGATTTTGTTCTGTTGAGTTTTCAGCGGAGTAATTTATAATGGTATTGACGAAATTTACTTTTACATATCCAAGTATCAAAGCGATGTCACTTTATGTATATTTTGGTTTGTGCTGTAAAACAAAAACTTATATTAAAACAAAGAATACCTAATACTATATTAAAACAAAAACTTTTTAAGTTATCTGGTGACTCATGGATGCATGATTCAGATTCATGAATACCTAAATAAGTAACAAAGAATTTTTTTATTAAAGATAAATTACTTAATGTAATTTATCATTTTCTTCTTAATTGACATCATTCTATACTAGCAGCAGCCAATGTTGACTGCTGACTGCTGGTTCTATTATTGTATGGAGGCTATAGACGAATGGGCCTCTCTTTGGTCTGGTCTAGCAACTCCAAGAACATGGAAGAAAGTATGGTGTTGTATCCAGCTCCTTCCTTTCACCACCTAGTTCCTATGGTAGAACTAGGGAAGCTAATCCTGAAGCATGAACCACAACTATCCATAACCATCCTAGTCCCACCTTTGCCTTTTGATCCAACCACCACTTCATACATTAGTGATCTCTCTCAAGCCAGGGTTCCCATTTCCTTCATCTCCCTCCCCTCACTTCCTCACTCCAATCAAACCTTGGAGTCCATAGGCACAAACGCTCTCCATGTCCTTGATGCCCTCCAAACCTTATCTTGCCCCTTCAACCATTTTGTCTCTGGTAACCTCAGCCCCACATGAGAACTTGAATGGATCCTTAATTCTGTCACTACTATTTCCTGACATTACTCTTGACAGATGGTGTTTGTGTCCCAGTTGATCATCCAACTCCACCAATTTTTTGCATGAGGCCATTGGTTACTAGCACCAAATATCACGTGAGGTCCACGTGTGATGAAGCATCCCACTGCATGGCGTGGTTGGATGCACAGCCAAGTGAGAGTGTTGTGTTCTTGTGCTTTGGAAGCAAAGGTGTGTTCCATGAAGATCAACTAGGCAAGATAGCGTTTGGGTTGGAGAGGAGCAACCATAGGTTCTTGTGGGTGGTGAAGAATCCACAAGGTTTGGACACAGAACCCAACTTGGAGTTGTTATTGCCACGAGGGTTCTTAGAGAGAACCAAAGAAAAGGTTTGGTTATGAAGTCTTGGGCGCCACAAAACGCTGTTCTTGGCCATGAATCAGTGGGAGGGTTCGTGACACACTGCGGTTGGAACTCTGTGTTGGAAGCAGTTAGCTATAGGGTGCCAATGGTGGCTTGGCCACTGTACGCTGAGCAGCACATGAACAGTGTAGTGTTGGTGGAGGAGATGAAACTTGCAATACCAATACGTGAAATATATTCAAAGGGTTGGTGGGTTCAGAGGAGGTGGAGAGAAGTGTGAGGCAATTGATGGAAATGGAGGATGGGAAAGTTGTGAGACAGCGGAGGTTGGTAATGAAAGCGATGGCCAAAATTGCTTGCTCTTCCGGTGGATCATCCTACAACCAAATTTTCCAAGCTTCTTGGAAGCACGTATGAGTTTTACTTGAACCATTTGATTGGTTTTACAGGATATGATAGTATTAGTTATGTATCTGTCTACAACCAATTATGGATATTGTGTTATTACACCTTGTTAAAACGCTCCGCGTGCACTACATGCTAAAAAACCAAGGACATTGTGTTACAAATCAAGGCTTCTTCCAGAACTAGCCACAGTTGCTTGCTTCCCCAAACCACAACAAAAATTGCTTACATGCATGCCTCCGAGTGCCATCAGTCTTGGTCCTACTTAATTTTTTTTTTTGGTCAAACGTGCATATACTTAAGACAATTGTGGCAATATTAGCTGTTAGAAATAGGATTATTCTGTAACTGGAAGACAATTAAAATCAGTCTAAACCAAGGTTTAGTCTAAGTTGCATCAGCACTTTTGCTGGTGCAACCCTGCTCCATTTTGACTGGCCAATGGGGTGTTTTCATTTGACACATAAACATGGTCAACTATGTATAATGCTTGTATTTCCCTGTATATGAATCATTTTTTTGTGTATTTTAGCCAAATGAGATTAAATATTTGGGGCACCTGTATTTGTACCATATTTGTTTATTTTATATTTTATTTATTTTTTGACCATACAGATGGGCACACGTTTTGTCTCACTCACACCTGCCTCTCCCTCTCCGGTTGCTGCTTCTTGTGTTACAGATGTTGCTCCCCTTCTTTCTTGTCCTTTCCAAGTGAATTTGAAGCCCCGCTTGAGCACTTCTTGAGTCCTTGTTCAAATAACCCCAACCTTACACATGAGGAGGAAGTGGAGGCATCAAAAACAGCAGCAATTGCTGCAACTAAGGCTGCAGAAGCTGCAACAGCTGTAGCCCAAGAAAAAGGTACAATAGCAGCAAAGGCGGTTGCTGCAGCCAAGCGTGCTTTAGATTTAGCTGGTTCTTTTTCTGGAGAGGCAGTCAGCAAGGAAAGAAATCTGAAAAGGAGCAAGTCAACCGGGTTGGGAAGATGATACCCGGGTCGGTGAACAGGTCGCACCAATATGGTCCAAAAATGGGCTTGTTTTTACACAGGGGAGATGGGGCTCAGAGTGAGATGGAGTCGAGAGTGGGTTAAGCAATTTGGGGGGTTAGCCGTTAGAGATCTGGGGGGAAGAGATGTATTTTTTTTTTTTTTTTTACTGTACAAGTGATGTAGATACAAAAAAGAAATTACAGTCATCTACAAATACAATCTATTTTTTGCAAATGCTCAAACAAATACACATCTTGACCAAGAAATTAAGTATGAGTAAAGCAAAATCCTACATGATAGAATGATTAGTCCAAAATGCAAGGTCAACTAGGTGCAAGGTTGCACCTAGATTAAGTGTTGGTGCACCATACCCCAAACCAATACTCTTACTACTGACAAGCCGGTAAGCAGACATGAACAAGAATTTCTGCACCCTTTTCAAAATCTCCCATCTTTATTTTTTTGTCAACAAAATAGGACAATTGACAAAGTCTCTAGTAAGTTCACAGGGAATTTGTTATGTCAACATATAACTACTTTTCAGCTACAACAGCCGAGTAGGTTTCCCGAGTCATGAAACCAAAGTAACATACAAGAGGCATTCTGCTTAGTATACAAACCAAATCACTATACATGTTCTTTCTCTCGTTTTCATCCACAAATGCTGTGCTTAAACTAGATTTGGTAACTCTTGAGTGTATGCCTTGGATTTCAAGTAGCATATGTGGTGCTAATGGTATGCGTATACAAGCAAAACTAGATTCTATTGCCATTGAGAGCACGGGGAGAACCAATCACCTAACCAATGGCAATATTCCCCACTGGTGCAGAAATCCCTCACCAGTAGTGACTTCTAAAAACAACAGAAGAAGCACAGCCAACATAGCTGCTCTTCCATTCCAAGTTTCAGCACTTTTTGTCCAACCCCATTCCCACACCAGTACTGGTGGTGGCAACTCCCTACGCTGTGAGTCATATGCTGCCAATAACTCTTCTACACTGCCGAGGGGAACCAAAGACTGCAAAAGAGCCCAAACTTTTTTAGATCACATGATGCAAGCATGCACTACAAAAGACTATGACATAAATCTATGACTCAATTTATAAGAAAAACATTTGCATTTCTATGACAACTCAAAATATTTCTCGCCAAAATACCTGTCGAGCTTCAAGGTTTGAAACTGCCATGGCACCAACATAAGGGAGACTCTCAATTACAGCATCTGCCAAATCTGAAATGAAGGTCGGTTCACATCCTAGAGCAGGAACACGACCCCATTTTTCTATTCCAGATTTTAGAGCCAATTCTTTGTACTCGACGTCAATTTCTTCTAGAGTTTCAATATGCTCACTGACAAAGCTGTGAATCAAGCAGAAGTTAAACAAAATACTAGCATCACTTATTCTCTGGGTAGGCCTGACAAAGAGGGGAGACAGATAAAGAAAGAAGGCAGCAACTATACAGATAGTAGTAAAATGAAAAATCACATAAACAAGGAAGGCTGACATTACCTAATTGGAACGGCCAGTAGACTTTTTACTCCCCTTTTTCCCAAGTTCAACTATTGTGTCATCCGTATAGGGTTTTAACCATTCCACGGGTCCAACTCTACTCTGTAACAAGAATTACAGTCAATTGTGAGAATTCAGAAAAAGGATGTATCTAAAAGCAGTAGCCAGGTTTGGGGGTAGGAAGAGTTTGGTAGGTCTAAAGACTGACAGACTAATTGTGCAGAGATAAGTTATCTGCATCACCTATAGACTTATAGATGAGTGATATTAGTCTTGAGAAAGAATGCTGTTGAGTAGTCTTTGCAGGGTTCCCTAAGATTTTATCAAAGAGGTATATTTTTTTGCAAAGAACTTTCTTTATATAATGACAGGTGAATCACATGAACTGTTCAGAATGTTACCGCCTAGTTGATCACCTTTTAAAGAGAAATTCCAATTATGACTTTGGTGAGTATAGAAGGTTTATACTTTATACATAGTCTAAAAAGAAATCTCTCTCTAGATTCTAGATATTTGACTTTCTTTCTTGTGCTGGAAAACTCCCATCCTTGACAAGAATGTGCACTTTTGGAAAGAAATATAAATTAATATCATGTACTAATACAGATCAAAAACAAGGATAATGAATGAAAAAGGAAAAAGGAAGTTACCTGATAAGCAAGGGTGTATGCATTAGTTATCTTTCTTTTCTCAAGTTCTTCCATGATCAAATCCACACATTCCTCCATCTCTGCTTTGTATGGATCACCAGCCTCTTCCACATAAGCAAGAGGCACCCCATGTGCACTGAAGAATATCATGACCTGCAGTGTGCATCAGTTACTTAGGCTAACAACAAATATGTACAATGAAGTGATTCCCAAGCTCAAGCTCAAGCTTAAGTGGAACTCAAGTTCAAAACAGCTTCTTCAGCAAATGCTAAAAGAAGATAAAAAGAATAACAAGAGGTGTTGAATAGAAAAATCACGATAATAAAAAGAAAGAAGCATAATGCCATTTCATAATATACCATATACCTTCAAGTTTAATAAAATCAAGTAGGTTAAGTTACTCTTACTGTCATCCTAACCAGAAATAACTGATATGTTGACTACATAAATTATGCTGTCAATTTGAAATAGAAGAATGACAATGCGAAGATAAAAATGTTTACGAACCACACTTTTTTCTTTTCTAAGTCATTAAAACATACAATGATGCAGTACCTTCTCAGGGGAGTCAAAACCTTTTAGCTCTTTTTCAATTAAATTTGCCATGGCCTTTATGTATCCTTCACGTTGGTACCATGAAGGTATTACTGTGTGCTGCATGTTGACTAGATACTCATCCTCTCTGAAGAACCAATAAATAATTCATAACATAACAGAATGTTAGATAATATATTGGAGTATCATATTGACATAACAGTACATTTTACAGTAATCACCGGAATATACTCTCCAAGAGACGCAGACTTGAGCCACTGGTTGATATTGAAAATTGTGGATAAAGTGGAAGCACAACAAGCTTTGTAATTCCATCCTTTTTAATCTACATGATATATTTCAAAGAAAAAATTAATTATAACCAGATTCAGAGCCTAATCACAAACAGATAAATGACAAATAAAGTCATATAATATCAATTACTTTGACAAACATTAGTTCACTGTTCACCTGTGCCATATCTCAAGTTTTCTCCACTCTCTTCCCTATATCCTCTACCCAATATGAGTAAATCAAGTTTTCAGCTCCTTTTACTATCAAATTTCTTTTGGAGGCATTCCTGATATCTCTTCTAACAAAATTTCTTCTCTTATCAAGAAAGCTTTTAAAGAAATTACAATTAACATGACTTATTTTCATGTTTGCATTACTACTTTAAGCCAAATAGTAGATTGTCTCCAAAAAGTAAAAGCTCATTCAAGAGGACAACCTGTTATACTGCGTGTGATTATATAACATAGCAACCTTCGACTGTCACAAAGAATACAAAATTTATACATTAAGGATGGCAATAATTTCTAACAATCAGAATTCTAAAAACTAGTATTAATAATGAGAACCAAAAGTGCTTTAAGAAAAAAACTCTATATTTCATTTGAATGTTGTTTAGATAATATATATTAAAAATAAGTAAATAAATTGAATTTTTTGGCTCCCATTCAGCAACTTCCTCATTTTTCATAACTCCTCACTATCTTCTCATTTTACCCTCTCCATCCCACTTTCTGTATATATTTACATGAGTTTTTTAGTATTTTTCCCATGAACACATGTTAGTGTTTGCCTCACTAAGTGTATAGTACGAAGAAACAAAATTATTTCAAAATAACTTGAATCAGTGATCAAAATCTAAGTTCAGAACTCAGATATAAGGTATCAGCTAACGAATATCTTCATAAGGATAAAAATTCAGTGCCTGCATGCAAGTCACCCATTAATGCAGATTATATAATTCCAAAACAGTGAGAAATGCATATTTTCATATATAAACAGACTACATCAGAAAACATCCTGTGGAAACTTAGAAAGATAAGTCACTACCGGCTGCATAATCTTAATCAAATGCTATCCAATTTCAATTGTAACCTAAGAACAAGATGATCAACTACCTGTTCAATAGCTTCTTCGGTGAATGGATGCCAGTAACGCATGCCAACATACACTTTGGCTGGGACATTCTTTTCCCAAAGAGATTTCTTCAATTCTTCAGCCTGTGTAGGGAATCATTAAAAAGAGCTAGAACAATTAGAGTTTTAAAAAGAAGTATTTTAATGGAGTGGATACACACCCATAGCATTAGATAGCGTTTTAAAAACTTCAGAAAAAATATATAACATATATCAATTGTAAAATACCAATGGACTATTGAAAACTTCTATTTTAAGCTCCCCATGGAAACAATATTTCTACCCACTTAAAACAGTTTTAACTTCTGTTGTTCAGAAGAATTGTAATTCAAACAATAATGACTTCTTGAAAGAGATCCATACTTTTTTCCTCCATCAACCATTGTGCTTTTGTTTCACATTCTAAAACTTAACAATTGCCACTAGAGATCAATTGCATACATTAGGTACATCCGTACATATACATAGCTCAGAACCACTCTCACTCAAACATAATTAGTTCAATATCTATAAATTGAAATTTCAAGGCGTCACTGCACCATCTAACAAGTTGAGAGTGAAATATATGTAATAATGTAAAGGAAAAAGTTTATCAGCAAGTGTCATGCCTGTGCATCAGTCATACGTCTAAGAGGAGATCCACCACCAATCGAAGCATAGCCTTCTTTGCTCTTTGGTGCTCTTAAAACAGATACAAATTGGGCCAATGGCTTTTGAAGAAAAGTAAATAACCTTGGCAATCGTATAATATCCTACAAAATTATACAGGAAATATAACTAACCATAAAAGAATAAGAAACTAAGTTTTTCTTATAGTATCCTGCACATTTGTACATAAAATATGAACCATCAAAAATAAGAAATCGAAAATTTTAGGTCATCTCGCCCTAAAGGAATAGTGTTAAAACAATAGGCTCAGAAGAATAGTGTGCTATAGCTAGAGTATTACTGGGTCAGCAAAAAGGTTAAACAAAAAAGGCTGCACATCTTCTAGAGTCTCAGGACCTCCAAGGTTTAACAATAACACTCCAATCTTGTCATCACCAATAAGAGGTGTATCAGAAACATCTTGAGCTGTTGGAGTTACTAAGGCTTCCACCGGCAAAAAGTGCCTGCTGAGTGATTGCTTGGAAACCAAGGGTTGTGATTCAGACCATCCTGGAGAACATCTACCCACTATATAAGTTTTCAAAGGATTAGTGTTAGTAGAAGCCTCCACCTGGCCTCCAGAGCAGCGATACATCTTTTGAGAGCTACAGATGGCCTGTGGCAACAACCTATGAAAGTAAAGAATATTAAAAGCTTTGGAAAATTCTACCCATAATAACATTTAGTAATAAAATAATTGACATACAAAAAAGACTCAATTTTATTTGAGGAAAGTTAAAGTGTATTTTTTGCATTAAGGTTAAATTGTAATTATCAAATGCTTTTAACAGGCAAATGAAAGAGTCATGTCTTAGCATATGACACATGCAAATTTAGAAAGTCAAGACAAATTGGGCTTGGATGCACAATGGCAAAGAAATTATAAACAATTAATCATCAAGGCATTTGGATGAAACAGTAGCACTCCACAGCTTCAAGAGGACAAGGAACAATAGTGGAACACAATTTTAAATCACGACCAGTGGTCCACTTAAAAGGCAAAATTTATGGTCATGGATAGGTAAACTTGAGAGGGAACAAAGGGTACTTGAAATGTTATCAATCTTTATATTAAAATAATGTTGGAACTGGATTCAACAAAACCCTTACATGTTCTTAAGTAACGGAAATTTAAGTTACTTTGAAATAGCCATCTTACAATACCAAGAATCTAGAAGTACTTAAATATTTCATTCTAAGGGTGCATTTGGTGTCGGGTTCATTGTGGGTAAATTTCAGGTAAGTTTTTACAGGGGCAAAATTTTCTCCCATTTTGAGGGTAAATGTTACCCTACTCTTAACTAGCATAAACTTTACTCCTTCACCCAACTTCTCTCTCCGAAGCACGAGACGAAACATCCGCCCTCCCTCTCTTTCTCTCTCTGCAAAGGTCTTTGCCACCCTCACCACCATAAGCTGGAGGAACCAGGTGGACTCATCGATGAAACTGTGCGTGACAGCGAGAGTTTCGATGATGGTGCTAGAGGGAGTAGAATCCCCCACTGCAAGTAGCAGAGGCTGGTGTTGCAGGTGCTGGAGATAGTGATTGCAGGAGCTAGAGACGAGACAATGGCTGAATGGCTTGTGCAAATTCAGTTCGACATTTGTTCAAATACCTTGCATACATTTCAGTTTGGTTGTAACTGCCCAAATTGGCTTCAGGCCATAGTGCAGTGCACCAGAGCTTTCATGAATCATGTTAACAGCTTATAGAATTTGGTTGAACAAAACAGTCTCAGATAAAATTTCCACACCTCTGAACAATGACAACCAAACAAGATGAAAAACAATTTTTATCCTCTGAAAGTTTGCACCCATAAAAAATTCTCCTTTTATTTTTTCCCCCCTCTTTTAAGTTTTTTGAGGCATTACCAAACATAGCCTAAAGTTAAAAGTTTGGTGATAAATATTACCAATAGTCCAATAATCATAAATCATGCAACATAACCTTATAATGCAACTTTCAACCCCCCATTAATTAATTATCAACACCTGAAAAGCCATCTTATAATAGGCATAGCCAGGGCCACTGGTTCAGATTTAAGAACATGGTGTTTCTAGTTAAATGACACCATCTTCAAGTTCTAGCAACTAAACTACAAACAAGAACTATGAAAAGTACTGTTGAATTTCGAGAGAAAAAAAAAATCTAAGAAATTAAAAAACAGAATAATCAGGGTTAAAGGAACACTTACAGAGGAAACTTGGAATTACGAGAAGCATAGTTGAGGCATGGAGGAGGACGAACACAGGAGCAAGAAGAAGTAGAAGAAGGCGATGCAGGGGCATGAATTGGAGAATTCATCACTCGATAATGAGGAAAAAAAATCAACACTTTCACAACTTGCTCGTTCTTCGGTTACTGCATAAATGTATGTTTCAGCCGTAAGCAACAAAACTCAAAGCTCAAAAAACAAAACCCAGAAATCAATTTAGAGAAATGGAACAAACTTTACCAAATTCCCACAATTTTGGAAGAGGAGATAGCACTAAGCAGAAGCTAAACTGTGAATGAAGACCATGTTAATTTTTCTTTTTCTTTTTTCTTTTTTAGTTTTATGACTTTATCTGGGACTGATTTTGATATTAGAAATTTTAAGAGACCCTTTGCATCTGAAATATGAATTCAGAGAGGGACCCTTGAGGTTGAGAGTGACTAGTGAGATTGGAAAAAATTGAGGCCACCTTTTTGTTTATCATCTCATCCCATCTACAACAATTTTTACTGCCAACCATTTTCCATTATTATCTTTCTCCCGTTATCAATATCTGTGGCAAAGTACATTAAATGCGCTCTCCCTTGATGGCTATACCTTTCTTGACTTTATTTGTTGGGTACTGATAACAACTACTATCATCAAGTGATTAAAGATTTAAAAAAAGTTTATTAAAATTTGATATATCTAATATAGAGTGAAAGTCCACTTTGACCCCCGAAAAAATTCGGGGACCTCATTTTTAGTTCCTGGAGGAAAAAAAAATTAGTCCTTCAAATTTTGAACCCAAGATACATTAGTCCCTTGATATAGCTCCGACGTTCATTTACTTACCTATGTATTCAATTAACCATCATACTTGACTCGTTAGCTATTCTGTATGACTTATGAGGGAGGTCAGAATCGATTTTAATTATTTAGTCCCTCAAATAAAAGGGAAATTAATTATTTTGTCCCTCATTATGGGACACAAGTTCTTGCTTGCTTGGTTACACTTGAAATCACGATAGGGGAGTTCAGAATCGATTTTGATTTGTTTGATCCAAACTTTTTGGGGAGAGCTTTGGTCAAAATCGAAAATCTTATACAAATAGGCTTTTCATTCTTTTGTTGTGAGTTGAGATTTGACTCGACTCAACCACCTCTGGTTGGTAGGGTTTTTTGGATTCAGTTGAGTTTTGCACACTCCTAATGTTGCTATTTAAAAATATAGTTAATTAATAATTAAATACGAGTCTTAATGCAAGGATAAAATTATTTTCTCGTAAGATGGATGTCACAAGTTCAAATCTCTATTTACTCTCTAGACCCCCAACATCAGTGAGAGCCTAATGTCAACCCTTTTATAGTTTATCAATTATTACTCATTTTGTTATATTGTCAGCAATAAATATGTGGAATAAGAGTTGGGCAAGAAATTCTACATGGAAATTGTCACGTAGTATACAGGGGAGACCCACTTGGGTCCCCACACGAGGCTCAAATCCTAAAGGGCCCATGTGTATTTATCGTTTTTGATAAACATCCAGGTACCCTGTAATTTGACAAGCAATGAATATTATAGCACTATCAAAATTCCATTTTTTGGGCTCTCGCTCATACGGCCCTTGCCCACATTTTGATCCCAGATTGGAATTACACAAGTCTCAAAAAAAAAAAAAAACGCGTTGAAGATTGTCCCTGGCCTTCTGTTATGATAATTCTGCATCTCCCCAGTTGGAATTGGTTTAATTGATTCCACTATCCTAGAATCAGATTTCATAAATTTTGTTAGAGAATGACTGATAGGTTAAGCCTTCTGCACACACTAGTTGTGACTTGGGTTCGATTTCTAAATCTCCTATGTTGATAGGTAATATGTAAATTCCATTATAAATCATCACTGAGGTTGGTAGTATTCTCTGGCCTTGCAAGGAGGCGTAGCGTGCCTTCCCCCAATCTAAACTTTATGATCACCAAAAAAAAAAAAGTAGCAACGGTTTAGGTTAGTATGGTGTTAAGTTATAAATGAGGCGAGAGAAAAAAAAAAATACTGATTTGGATCATTTGCATTGGTGAAAGGATTTGGATATTCTTCAATCACATCATTATCCTCTTGGAATCATTTGTGTTTTTATCTTTTTATCAACGCCACCTCCACTTATTTATCTCTATATATTAATAAATTATTTTGAGAATAATTTATTCACTTACTGTATTCTCTAGTGTACAATATAACCCTTCAATGTCTACCTCGAGGGATTAGTCTCTGCAGTTGTGCGCGGAGGATTCCCTGAGAAACCAAAAAATCACATGTCTTTCTTAGCTAGTCACCTTTAAATTTTAAATTAAAATTCTCTTTCGAAAAGATCATGCATATTTGCTTTTATAATTTTAAATAATTTTTATTTTAATGAATTTTATTTTTGAAATTATTGAATCCTCACATTTTTCTCTTTATTTATCTCTATCTGCACCTGACATACATGAAGGACTCAATCCTCTAAAGGACAAGCCTTTATTCATTCCCATGAAGTTAGGGGAAATCACAGGGCTGGTAGGAGGGTATACACCTACTTGTAGAGCAATGAGAAAAAACATAAAAAACTAAGGGTAGGTCTATGACAATGATGAATTTCCTCAGCGAGATTCTTATTACACAACACTCAGCCAAGTTTGCATGTGCCATGCAGTATGCCCCAGAGTAGTGGAAGTGATAATTGCAAAACGTGCGCCTGTGGCTGTGCTGATAACTGATAGCTATGTTTCCACCCCTTTGCGATGAAATGAATTGCATATCATTTCAATTCAAGTAGAGGTATAGGAATTAGTCAGTACTTGAGAATGCAGGGCAGAATATCCAAATTCAATATCAACAATAATATCAAGCATTGCCAGCATCTAGAAATTGTTTCTTATAGTGTTTTCGTGTAACAGATTCATTATCTATGTGATTCATTGCTTGACCTGAAACAAGAGCCTCACCAACACGTTATATATCATTGTATGTGATATGTGAGGATGCACCACATAAGACACTAGTATATTTTTATGTGTAAAGAGAATCAAGAGATGGTTGTAAATACCCTTTCTCATTATGATTCTAATTCTAAATTCAAGCGACACCATGCCGCCGTATACAGATTTCATTCACAAAGTAAGCCAGGCAGCTAAGAAAGAGAACCTTAGGCACAACTACTGTTCTCAACTTCTCATACATGGTGTCCATGGTGATACACGTTGTACATTACATAAATAGTTCCATAAGTTAGACTGCCTCAAAGATTTATAGTAGTTGTTATGAATTATAGTACACATAAATAGGTGAGTTCTAGCATAAAACAATAGTAGTTTAACAAGTACACAAGAATTAGACTGCTTAACTGATTTGAAATTCTCCACTTGCTTGAACCTCTTTTACCCTTTTGTCATACTCATCTTCATCCTCCTCTTCCTCCACCTCTGCATCCACATCTTCTTCTCCATCTTCTTCACCTTCCCAGCCAAAACCTTTGATAGGCCTAGATACTGGAGGAGGTTCTCTAGCTTCCCCCACAATTTTCATTATCTCCTCCACACTTTGAACAGAAAAACTTGGGTTGCCTCCTCTCTGGTAGTAGACAGCTTGAGCTGATTCAGTTAGCTCCCTTGGAAGATTCTTTAAAAACCATGGGTGGTTCTTAATTTCCTTAAGAGTAACTCTCTGTAAACAATAAAGAGAACATGGTCTGGCAGTTAGCTTGATATAAACAAGATCTTGATTCCTAATCACAAAAATGCAATTAAGGTATTCTCAAAAGCATCTTTTTTAACATAAACCACAGAGAAAATATTGTCTTTTGCTTTGAGTATGCATCAAAGAAACAGGAGAATGAACTGAAGACATGGTATTAGCTGCATCCGAATGGGGAGCCATATATAGATGTAAAATCTATATGAGTAATTTGATTAATAATGACTGAATTGAATATAAGTAAAAACATAAAGATTCTGACAATTTTTTTTATTAAAATATACAACCAGTAGCCACTGAAGTTATTCTTCATAGTCTACACATCGCACCTAAATTTCAGAAGAAAACCACCATAAGGTCTCACTCAATATTCAAAGATTACAATATGATAAGACTTTCTCTTCAAATTTTATATTCCTCGATTTCATAATGTCCTGACACCCCAACATAAACCATAAGCAAGGTAAGAAGGAAAGCAGTGCAAGGGAGAGAAATAGAACAAATTAATGTTCTGGATTAAATAAAACAAAAGAGGAGAAATGGAAACACTCAAGTCTTACCTGTCAACTAAACAGAAGGGTATTGAAGGGTGAAGATAGAATAAGGGTTGAGTGAGAATTTCTCCTAGGATTAGGTTTTGGTCAACAATGAGGTTTATTTTACCAGCAAAATATATTTTGATTATTTTCTGTCCATTGACATATAATGGTGGTCTACAAGTGTATTGACAAGTAAACGCAACAACAAATGTATACTTCTAGAACATAATAGAGATAAGCTATACATGATCTAAAATGACATGACAATCTATCCAAATTGCAATAATAGCTAAAAAAATTAGACACTTAAACATCATAGCATACCCTCAATGGATTTGCAACGAATATACGAGAAAGGAGGTGCCTGCAATCTTGAGATATGTGAACATAATCAGGGATTTTGTATTGAACAGCCATTATACGCTGCAGAAGTGGATGGGAAATGGGGATGAGATTAAAAACATAAGAAACAACATGAGAATTAGTATCAAAAGGGAGGATAACATACCTGAATTGTCTTCCTAAAATTCCTAGGGTCCTCGTGATCCTCAAAGGGATATGCTCCAACCAGCATCACATAAAGAGTCACTCCACATGACCATACATCAGCCAACTAAAACAAATTTTAGCAGAGAAAAATATTAATATATAGAACCATTCATATACTGGAATATGTATGTGTGTGTCTATGCAACGCATGATGATAAATATCCTAAACAGAAATGAATTATGCAAAATGTAAAGCACATATATTACCTTGCCATCATACTCCCTCCTAGAAAGAACCTCCGGTGCTATGTAAGCAGGGGTTCCAACAGTTGATTTGGGTCGTGAATGAAGCAAAGATGACTACACCACAAATAAGAAACACTCAGAGTTATAACGCTAAACTAAATAGTATTAGAAACCTTTAAGCTCAATGGTCTTAATTATAGTACCTTGGAATATCCAAAGTCACATATTTTCAGGCGGGGTGCAGGGCTTCCATCTAAAAGAGTATTTTCTAGCTTCAAATCTCTGTGGCATATTTGCTGCGAAAGAAGAGTAAAAGCATATCACTTGGAGTATTTCTGAATACAGGAAGCCCTGTAATTTTTCAAGAACTTGAGCATGATTATACCATGGCATGACAGTAATGGACACCAGATATCAGCTGCTGAAAGAAATATCTAGCCTGAACAATCAAAGGGGGAATGAGATATGGCTACAGTAATGGCACTGAAAGCATAAGTGTGAAATATGCAGAAAATCCTATGAGAGTATGTTAAGTTATTAACCTCATCTTCACTGAACCTGCCAGCACTGCAAATCCTCTCAAAGAGTTCTCCTCCAGCTGCATACTCCATCACTATTGCCAAATGAGTGGGGGTCAAAACCACCTGAAAAATAAAAAATGTAATAGCACATAGTTAATTAAGTTTAAATAGAGTTCTCAATACAAAGTGATCCAACAGGTAAGCAAACAAAGTCCTTGCCTCCTTGAAGCGAATTATATTGGGGTGCCGAAGGGACCTGTGGTTGATAATCTCTCTTGCCACATTCTCATCAATCTAGAATTGAGAATGAAATAAAATAAAAAGCACATAAAATCACAGATGTCAAAATAATAGCTTTTATATTTATCAAAAATAGAAACAAGAAACACCAGGGGAAGAAAACAGGAGGATAGGAAAAGGGGCCTTTTCTTGTATCCTGCTTGGCTTTCTAGAAAATAAGGAGGATATTGTTGGATTTGCTAAAGATTAAGTGATAAACTGCTTCATAACTAAAAGCTAAAGAGTCTAAAATTGAATTTTCTATTCCTTTCTACATTCTTTTTGGGGGGTTTTAAATGACATGCAAGGAAATTGTGTGAAATGGATATGTAACATCTTTCTTTCCTGGTTTTTCACTTTTCACAAATCAGAAGCTCACTGGATCCTGAGCTCGTCATCAGTCACATTACAAGTCCTTCATTCATTAATCATTATCCCAAATGGAAAACGTGATTCTGATAAATCTGAAGATTGAAGCAAGGAAATAACAAAAACAAAGACAAAAGGAAACTTTAATAGAATAAACCTTCTGGCCACGCTCGATGTATTTCATGGCGACGAGCTCCTTGGTGTCCTTGTTCCTCATGAGCCTAGCCACCCCAAAATTCCCAGCTCCCAAATCTTTGACAGCCTCGTACTTTTCCATAATCAAATCTTCAACTCGAACAACGATACCAGTTATGTCCTGATTTTATGTATGGATTCAAACTTGAAACTCAAATGGGCATGCAAATCACAGCACCATTCTGCACTCTGATTAAAGGGTAATGTAAAGGACGTCGCTTTCACTGAAAAATTGGTTCTTTCTTTACAAAAATATATATTATTATATGATGATACAATAATGTAGAGAGAGAAGGTGAATGAAGATGAATTGAATTGAGAGTGGGGATGAGTGAGGAAGAGGGAGAGTGCACGTGGGACTGTGGGAGAGAATGCATTAGAAAAATATGGATTGTGTTTGGTATTGGTATTGGTATTGGTATTGAATCCAGTTACTCCCTGACATCGGTTACCTTAATTTCTTCTTGTTTTGTTCTGTTGGCCGTTATTTAATTGTTTTATTGCATTAGCTTTTTTGAGTTCTGCATACTCAGAATTGGAATTGCCATTGGTTTGCCTTTGCCATTGGTATTCGATCTCTAACAACGCCGTTGCTCTAGGGGGACGCCTTTCTCTTCATTCCTCAATTTCATGTTCCTTTTCCCAAGCTACCTTTTCTTAAATAAAAAATAAAAAATAAGGCTAAATTGCACTTTTTATACCTACTATTGGTCATGTACGATTTTGGTCCTTAAATTTTTTCTATGCATATTTAGTCCCTCTATTTTTTCAATGTTGCAAAGTCGGTCCTTTCATCCATTGTCCGTCAATTTTTCAATGATTTAATAGAAGAACTCCTCCTCTAAGCACATAAAATCTTTAGTTGAGGTTCTCTCTCTCCTCTGTATCTCCAATTCAACATTATTCAGTGGTTCCTCTCTGCTATTTACTGGTTTTGTCGCTGATTTTCGAGATTTTTTTTTTATTCCACCACATGATCATTTATCTGAGAAGCTCACAAGAAGTTCTAAGCACTAAGAGCAATGGTTTCCAATGTTAATGATTGAAAAATTGACGGATATTGGACGAAATGACCAAATTTACAACATTGAAAAAATAAGGGGACCAAATGTGTGTGAAAAAACTTTACAGACCAAAATCGTACATAACCAATAATAAGGGACCAAAAGTGCAATTGAGTGAAAAAATTAATTTTAATCGATGAATAATTACTTGATTTACTTCTACCAGGAATTTAGTATACATGGAGCAATAATAATTAGGAAAATGCTAACAAACCCTTGGGATACTTGTTAAGGAACTTAGAAAAGAAAGTTAATACAGAGAATTAGTATATTTAATATTTGAAAAAGTGAAATGTTTAATTTTCTAATAAAAACTTATTTTTCTTGATTCCTTAACGAATATCCTTAGAGTACTCGTTAGCATGACCCTAAGAATTAATCTTGATAATAAATATTGCAGAAATATTATCATTTCATCAATAAATTATCGGATCCTGAATTAATGCATTTGGGAATCCTTGAATTCCCTTACATTTAGGCAAAATTCTATTAAGAGAGACTTTAAAACCAGATTTGTTGGATGCAGTAAAGACAAAAATACCCTTAAAATTTGTCTAAATACAAGAATTTTAGAAAAATCCAAATTCTTAATTATCAATTTACAAAATAATCAACGACACCAGCATTATTTTCTATACCAATCTTATTTCATTGAGGGTCATGCCACGAGGACTTAGCCATGAAATGAGTCTAGCTAACCAGTGTCCTATGTATATTGATTAACAAATCAAAATATAAAAACTTTGTACTGGGAATTGTAATTTTTGAGCTTTGAAAAATGGGAATACATAACTTTTCAATACATAATTTTTTATCTTTGTATCATTAACTAATATCGAGCACTGGTTAGTATTTCTCTTTATTATTTAATTAAAAAGTAAATATATTCTTTATTTTTTATTTAAATTCATTTTAAAAGAGCTTTGTTCATGTAAAGGGGACTAATAATAACATTTGATTTACCCAAAATATGTGATGCGACATTATTAACGATCTTTTTTCTTTTGGTGGATCCTTATTAACGATCTTGATGGGATAACTTTCAATATTCAATATCTAGTTTATAACAGAAAAAAAAACTTTCAATATTATAAGAATAATTTTTGGCACTAGGCAGTGCACAAGTTTCGCGTCCTATTGAGTTGAACAAAAAGTAACATTGCTTAACCATTAGTACATCGTTGTCAAAGAGAAAAGGAAAAGAAAAGCATGATTAGTGTAATCGCACCAAGAAAAAGATTGAAATTGAACAACACCGTTACACATATGGCATACCCCACATTACTCTATATAAATCATGGGAAATGCTAACCAAGGATACTGGTTAAGAAACCAAACACAGAAAATTTATATAGGAAAGTGGTGTATTCAAATTATTAAATTCTTAAAAGTTGCACTTTTCAATAAGAAATTTCCATCTTTGAATTCTTTAACCAATGTCTTTAGAGTACTGATTAGCAAGATCTATAAATCATTCTCACATCATCATTACATTCACTACGCTGAAAAATAGATGCCGACCTACCATTGGCCATCCATCACCTTAAATGCACCTTATCTATTTAACTTTCAATTTTATACTAGTACCTTCCTTCTAAGTTCCAATTAGAGCTATGTTATTTGTAGAATTACTATAAACATATAAGTAATACTCACACTCATAATTGTATATCGTGTATCTACACTATCTCGAAATATGATACATTTTCATCTCACTCACATTTACATTAGTCTACGATGTTTATATAGGTGGCCAAATTCAACTGTCCAAAAAGAAATATAATTGTTCCAACTATCATCCATTGCTAATTAATCCCCCCTTCTACTATACCCTATTAATGCCTTTACACTATATTGCTGAAGCCTCCTCCTTCCTTTACTGAATGAGTAATGATATTGGGACACCAAAAGTTGACACCAATTTTTGACACCATGGTTAATTCAGTATATTGGTTGGTTAATTCACTTTTGACACTTTTGGTTGATTAACCAACCAATATACTGAATTAACCATGGTGTTAACTTTTGATGTCATAATATCATTTCTCTTACTGAATATTCCTGTACGTTGCTGTTTTGTTCCTATGCGTTTTCTATACAGTCATTGTTATCAATCATGTTCATCTATTGATATTACTTTTTAAAAATAAATATATTTTAATTTAAAGTATAATTTATCAGAAAAACTAAAGTGAGAGATTGCCCATATTCTAAAATCATGGGATGCCATTAATTTCAGCAATAACATATATTGATATTGATGAATGATTTTTGTCCATCAAAATGGTGTTCTTTTTGTTTTTTGGATATATTTTTGAGAAGCGTGTATACAGAAAAAACAAAAAATAAGTAAGAGATAGAGATAAAAATATATAGTGTCACATATAGTGTCCAAAATTTATGTTTAAATATCATAACTCATTGATATTTATGAATGACCGACTAACAAAGCATCATCAGCTGAACCAAACTCAATCTTTGATTTGATGCAATTTAACATTTTAGATTTACAAGTTGAGCTACCTTCATTAACTTTTACGTAGTTTTTGGTTAACATTTTAGATTTTCCGGAATATGAGCACGAGAATAACAGTTTTTATATTTAATGTAAGTTTTAAAAAATTATGTTCAAATATAAAAATTGTCCGGGAATAAAATTAATGAATAAAAATTAAAATTTCTATTCCCACATGTGAAAATGAAAAAGAAATATTTCTAAAAATGAGATGAGTTTTTTTTTATAATGTAATTTATTTAAGAATAAAACATTACAAGAATGACCCAAATATTACCTTACTTCCAAGGTCGCTTATAGTTAAATATTTAGGGCTTTCATACCCCGTTTTGTCCCATTTTAGTTTGTTTTTGTTTTGGGCTTTGTAGCCCCTTTATGTTAAAAAAATAAAATAAAAAAATCTCCAAATTCTTTTATAAAACCCTAACGTATTCACCCAGATCCAGCCAAAAAATAACTATAGGATCAAATATAAACAATGAAAGTTTACTTTTATATGCATTGCGAATTTTACTTTTCATTTAAAATTTCCCAGTCTAATAAGGTAATATGCACCTAAGAACATATTTTACTTTTTGATCAATTGTAAGTTTAAATAAGTTTTTGGTCCCTGTAAATATGGCGAGATTTGGTTTTAGTCCCTCCAAAAAAATTTCTTAGGAAATGGGCCCCTAACATTTTAAAAGTTTGAAAATGATCCCTGCCTTTAAGTCAACTCTGCTAAATGATGATGTGGCAACCGGACTGCCACGTCATCAATTGCACATGCACCAGAAAATATTATTGAATTCCATGTTGGATTTTTAATTATGTCAATAATTTTAAATAATTAATATTTTTAAATTTTTAAATATTTTTTTAAAAAATTAAAAATAAATTTAAATTAGTTACTTTTTAATAATTATAATTTTTAATTAGCTAAATAAATTTTTTAATGTTCTGAAATAATTCTAATTATTAAAAATTAACTAACTAAAAAATAATTATTAATTTATTTTTTTAATTAGTTACTTTTTAATAATTATAATTTTTAAATGACTGAATCATCATAATTTGTTAAATAATAATTTTAATTTTAAAATATTAAATAATTATAATTTTACATAATTAAATAATATTCAAAACTTTTTTAAAAATAAATTTTAAAAATGTAATATTAAATTTTTAATTTGTTAATTTTTTAATAATTATAACTTTTTTTATTATTTTAATAATTTTAATATCATGAAATAATTATAATTATCAAAATTAAATATTATTCAATTATTTAAAATTATTTAAATAATTAAAAATCCAATATGGAATTAAATAATATTATTTTGATACATGTGGCATTTATGGCATGGCAGTCTGTTTGTCACATCATCACTTAAAAGAGTTGACTTAAAGGTAGGGACTATTTTCAAACTTTTAAAACGTTAAGGGACTATTTCCTAAAAAAAAAATTTTGGAGGGACTAAAACCAAATCTCACCATATCTACAGAGATCAAAAACTTATTTAAACCTCAATTGTATCTTTTTGCATTTTATTTTGGTTGCATGTGGAAGTTTCGTGTTCCGATAAGTAACCTGGCAAGAGTTTTCTTCTAGAGAGAGGTCTCATACAAGGTGATCCCATCTCACCTTATCTCTTCATTTTATTATGTGTAGATGATCTATCTGGTTTGTTGCATAGGGAAGTTAGAAATAATGCTCTACATGGTATCAAGGTGGCTGGGGGGGGGGGGGGGGGGTGCTCCCCCCAAATAACCCACCTCCAATTTGCCGATGACAGTTTGTTCTTCGTTCGGGAAAATCAAATGGAGGCAGTTGCTGTCCTAAATGTTCTCTCCATCTATCAGAAGGCTTCTGCCCAAGTGGTCAACATGGACAAATCGAAGGCTTCCTTTAGTCGAAATGTGCTTGATGATGCAAAAGATATGATCTGCCAAATGATGGGGGTTAAGACAGTGGGGGCTCATTCCAGATACTTGGTCTCCCAGTTGTTTTTGGGAGATCGAAGAAGGCTATCTTTTCTTTTGTCATTAACCGCGTATGGAATAAGTTGAAATGATGGAAGGAGAAGAGCCTATCTCGTGTGGGGAAGGAGATTTTGATCAAGTCTGTTGCCTAAGCCATTCCAAATTATATTATGAGCTGTTACAGGTTGCTAGAGGGGTGTTGTAAATAAATAAAATCCATGTTTGCAAAATTCTGGTGGGATTCAAAGGAGGGGAACCGGAAAGTACATTAGGTAAGCTGGGAGAGAATGTCCAGATCGAAGAACAAGGGAGCTTTGGGATTTCGAGGCTTTAGTGTATTCAACAAAGCACTGATTGGGAAGCTGTGTTGGAGGCTTCTCACGGATGAGGATTCATTGATGGGGAAAGTGTTTAAAGCTAGATATTATCCTAGATATTCCTTTATGGAGGCAGGGGAATGATTCCATCTAAGCTATGCTCGGAGGAGTTTGGTAAATGCCCGTGATGTTATTGAGAAAGGTTCTAGATAGGTGATTGGTAATGGGCAAAAAGTATATATATGGAAGGATAGATGGATCCCAACTCATTCTGACTTTAAGGTGTGGAGCCCAATTAACTTGCTGGAGGAACAAGCGAAGGTGCGTGAGCTGATTGGTACCGACACTATGCAATGGAGGAGGGACATCATATACTCTTGATTTAATCATTTTGAAACCCAGCAAATAATCAGTATACCTATTTCCCATAGACTCCCTGAAGACAAATTAATATGGCATTGGGAAAAAGATGGGCATTATTCAGTTAGATCGGCCTATCATATTCTTTTTTAGGACAAGTACAAGGATCTCCCAGGTCCCTCTCATGACACTCACAATGCTTTATGGAAGAAAATATGGCATACCCCTCTGCCTAATAGAATCAGGAACTTTTTATGGAGGGTGGCAAAAAAATATATTACCGACCCGAGTAAATCTCAGCAAGAAAGGGATTCAAGTTAATCTGTTGTGCCCATTGTGTCATCAAGCTGTGGAGAAAGCTGACCATTTATTTATGCAATGCTCATTGTCCTCTCTGGTATGGTTCTCTTCCCCTTTAGGAATTCATGTGCCTCCCTATTTGGAGTTAAATGAATGGATTTTGAGATGGTTGAAGTGTAAGGATAATTTGGCAATCCAATTGTTCTGTACAACTCTATGGAAGCTGTGGCAAGCTAGAAATCAAGTGGTGTTTAAGAATCAGACTTTTAATCCAATTGTGGTTGCAGAAATGGCAAGGAGTTTTGTTGAAGAATTTAACCAGGCAAATCCCAAGTCTGCCAATCACGCAGTTCAGCACACACAGCAAACCTGGACTCCTCATGCTGAAAACTGGGTCAAGATTAACGTGGATTCAAGCTGCTTTAATGAAGGAAAAACGGGATGGGGCATGGTCATTAGGAATCATAGCGAGGAGATAATTCTCACAGTAAGCAAGATGGATAATATAATAGTAAGTCCCATTGTTGCAGAGGTCCTTGGGGTCAGGTGGAGCCTTCAAACAGCAAAAAAGTAGCATTTACAAAGAATTGTGATTGAATCAGATGCATTAGAAGTGGTAAAGTGTGTCAATAAGAATCTCTCCTTGGCTGTCATTGAGCCAATCGTTCAGGACTGCTGGGATATGATGAGTCAGGTAGGGGAGGTTTCAATTGTCCATGTTAAAAGATCTTCTAATGCTGCAGCTCATGGAAAGGTGGGGGTAGCTAAAATCCTAGGTTCCAGAACGTGGATCGAGAATGCCCCACCACACATCCTTTCAATTATATGTAATGACTTTGCTCTTTGTTAATGAAATGTCTTTCATGTAAAAAAAAAAGTAACCTGCCTATTACATGAAGTATTCCCCTATTTATAAGCTAGCTACACCATGCGCTTATAGGTGCACTACCTCGCAGTGTTATTAAAACCGGACCGGACCGGTGGGACCGGTTCGGCCGGAAACCGGACCTATGTCCGGTCCGGTCACGGTATCAGACCGAATAAGCCTTTAAACCAGCTCTGACGTAATTAAACCGGTACGAACAGGTAAGAACCGACTGGTTCGATCGCTGAACCGGAACCGGAACCGGTCGGACCCCTCCTGCTGTGACGCGTGTTTCTATTCCAGGAGCATCAACTAATTACAAATTATATTGTCATGGAGGAGAATCGAACTTGGTCCAGCACACTGTCCTAAAGTAGCTGTACCGCAGGGCCACCGAATTAGTTGTTATCTTGTACATAAATATTTTATATATACATAACTTAACAATAAAATTTATACATTTAATATATACTAGTGACCCACTGGTTCGACCAGTGACCCATTGACCCGGTACCCTGACCGAGTAGATGACCGGTTCCGTTTTAATTAGGGCTAAGCATCAACCCGTGACACGTCCGAACCCGAACAAACCGATTGATGATTTTGTGAAGTGGGTAGATTCGGTCGGGTCCCCAGGTTGTCGGGTGAAAAAAATAGGTTTGATGTGGGTTCAATCGGGCGGGTTCGGTTTCATAAAATTCAACCCATTGGTAACCGAACCCAACCGAGCACACTAAAAAAATTGTTGCTTTCCTTCTCCCTCGATGACGCCGTGATGGTGAGTGCCTTCCAGTCCCAGCCAGTCCCACCAAGTCACCATGGTCCCAAATCACAAGCTCCCTCCCCCACCCTCACGTCCACCACGGCACCACCCGGAACCTCAGAGGTCAGACTCAGATCTGCTTCTCCTTCCCCCGGAATCTCACCTCACCTCCGAGCCGGAGCAAGATCTGATTCTCCTTCCATAAGAACCGGTGCCGACAAACTGAAAGAAGAGGAAGAAGAAGAACCGTGGGTGTGGGGGCGAAGAGAGAGGAAGAGAGAGAAAAAGTTCTAGGTCGCGTGGGGGCTGGGGCAGTACTCGCAGTCGCAGATCTGGCGTGATCCGGCGATTGCGGCGGCAGTTCGTTATGGCGATTTGCGGCGGCTGCTGGGTCTTCCTCCTCAGATCCATGCGTTCCTCTGGTCTCTGGTATTGCCTCTTGAGGTCTGCCTCAGTTCCTATCCGAAAATGAACGTTTATTGTTCTCCTCATATTTTTTTTTTTCTTTTCCTAAAATAATAAATAATAAATAAAATAATAAAAAATCATGGACCCGTATGAACCCACCCACCCGCCCACCACCCGATCAACCCACAGTATAAAACGGGCTGAAGTTGATTTCATTTTTCTCCCGTCGGTTTGCTGCGGGTTGGACTGTTTGAACCTGAACCTGACCGAACCCGACCGATGCTCACCCCTAGTTTTAATAACATTGCTACTTCGGATTCCTCTCCTATTGTAACAGTCCTTCAGCGTCTCCATGCTCGTACATTTTACACTCGTCCCTTAATAATCTTTATTATTTGTTCCGTTACCGCCGACCATTACTTAATGCTCCTTGAATAACATGTAACGAGGGAGAATCTTCTTCAACCGAGATGCACTCGGTTTGACCTATCCTTGCTCTTGGGATACAGTGGGTTGCCTCAGTGGGCTAGTTCTTCTTGAGCTGGGTATTTCTCGGTCCATACCAGAATAATTACAATTTTGGTTCATTATCTTTGTTTTAGGTTCCGATTTAATTCTTTTTTTAATTTTTGTCCCGATTTGATCTTTAATATTGTCAAGGTTATTTTTATTTTGGTCGTTTTTGTCATATTAACCCTAACGGTATTAGATCAGTCAAATATGTATTCTCCCCCCAAATTTCGGGTTTTAGAGAGGGAAGCACATGTTTAGTGAGAGATTTCACAAATCCATATTTTCAAAAGGAAACATGAAACAATCCATAGGTAAACAATCAAAAAGAGGTTGTTCTTGGCCGAATATCATTACCAAAGAAGAAGATAGCTACTACTCCGGTCCATAATATAAGCAAAAAATCTCAAATTTTTTGGTCCAAAATATAAGCAAATTTCAACTACTTCCATCCTATTTAATGAAGTTATTCTCAAAATACCCTTCATTTAATACAAATTTAGTTTTCCAATTACTCCTTTTATTCTCAACAACACAAGTTTAATAAATAAGAGGAAGGGTAATTTAGGTAACAAAATTAATTTTTTATTTCTAATGACTCTTTTAAATGAGATTAACTAACTATCTTAATATGTGTGTTCCATTTAATTTTTACTTATAATAGAGACCGGAGGGAGTACCTAACATGGTTCCTGCACTTTGGATAAGTCGTTTTGGGTTGGGCCTCATTAGGCTTTGGGCAGCATATTACACACCAGATGTAAGAGCGCCGCGTGATAGTCTTTTGTTTAGCCCATTGGATAAGCTTGAGAAGGATCCTGATTCCTAAGCGAAACACTTTAACGGTCTCGATGTAATTGAAGGTACAGCTAGATAATAGTGAAGTGACAGAAAATGAAAAAACAGAAACATGCAACCCACGCATCCTTTTGCATAGGTAATAGACTAATAGTAATAACAAAACCGTATCTATAAGTAAGACAGCACAACTGTTGAAAATGTCATCAACTATTTGCGTTATTATTCTTTCCTTTTCCCTCTTTTCTGCTTATGTATCTTAATTTTAATTATTATAGGACCCTTTTTTCCAGCTAAAATAAAATGATCTGTTGGGAGTTGTTGTTTTCTTCAATTTTTTCCCAACTTGTGAAATATGAAGAAGACAGTTGGGTTGGACATGTTATGAGTTGGGGCTGTATTAAAATACCCTTCAGTATTTAATTATTATTATTTTCACTCTCATCGTATATTTTATCACTTTCAAAACATCCCATCATCTAAACGGTGTCCATATATGGTGTCAAAAATTATCTCTAAATATCATTATTGAGGATTGAGTGTGAGTGGTGGGGTGTTAGGTAGTGCCCGCCCATCCCTCCTTGGATGATTCATAACTGGTTAGCCGGCGAAACCGCCGCTGATTTGTATAATCACAACCGTTACATTACAATTTGTGAAGAAAGAGAAGGCCCCACTTTCTGCCTTTGGGGCCCACCTTCCAAGCTGGCACAAAAAAACACAATCTCATGACTCCTCCTCACTACTACCTAGTACCTCCCCACTCTCACCACTACTCTTTATAACTGCCCTCCCTCACTAACCATTATTCCCATCCTCACATTTTATTCATTACCATTGGCCATACCATAATCATCATTCACAACATCAACTATGGCTGAAGAGGCTCCAAACACAACAACATCAACTATGGCTGAAGAGGCTCCAAACACAACAACAACAGCTAAAGAGGCAGTGGTGCAAGTTGATGAAGGAGTGGTAACTGATGTTCCACTTGCTGACAAAACAACAAGTGTTGCTGCTGATGAGAAAGTTTCACTTTCAAACCCTGAGTCTGAGAAAG
Organism: Echinosophora koreensis; assembly: GCA_035048595.1. Lineage (NCBI taxonomy): Eukaryota > Viridiplantae > Streptophyta > Magnoliopsida > Fabales > Fabaceae > Echinosophora > Echinosophora koreensis. Next base: position 1,444,645 of record JAPCYP010000008.1, read on the forward strand.
AGAAGGAGAAGCCCTTGAAGCCTCTCCTAGTTGAGGACACTGTCACTCTAGGGACTCATCTCTCCAAACCCAACAACGATGACAAAATCCCTGAATCCGGTTCCTTCAAGGAAGAAAGTACCAAAGTTTCTGATCTTCCAGATAATGAAAACAAGGCACTCCAAGAGCTCAAGCACCTCATTCAAGAAGCACTTAACAACCATCACTTCTCTGCACCACCACCCACCAAGGAAGATGACAAGAAACAACAACCCCTTCAGGAACCTGAACCTACAAAAACAGCTGATGAAGTTGAAACAAAGAAAGATGAAGAAGGAGAAGGAGAAAAGAAGGAACAAGTGGTTGAAGACAAAGTGGCTGTAGCTGTTGCTGTATCTGTGGCTGATCCTTCATCTATAGATGAGGATGGAGCAAAAACTGTGGAGGCTATTGAAGAAACCATTGTTGCTGTCTCTTCTTCCTCTGTTCAAACAGAGCAGCCACCACCACTACCATCTTCGGAGAAAGTTTCCGAGGCTGAAACCAAGGAAGCCAACAAGGATGAAGCTTCACCACCATTGCCACCCGAACAAGTATCCATCTGGGGTGTACCACTCCTTGCAGATGAAAGGAGCGACGTGATTCTCTTGAAGTTCCTGCGTGCAAGAGACTTCAAGGTGAAGGAAGCTTTCACCATGATCAACAACACAATTCGATGGAGAAAGGAGTTTGGGATCGACGAGTTGGTGGAAGAGAATTTCGGTGATGAATTGGAAAAGGTGGTGTACATGCATGGATTCGATAAGGAAGGTCACCCTGTGTGTTACAACATATATGGAGAGTTCCAGAACAAGGAGCTGTACAAGAAGATGTTTTCTGATGAGGAGAAGAGAAACAAGTTCCTAAGATGGAGAATTCAGTTCTTAGAGAAGAGTATCAGGAAATTGGATTTCAACCCTGGTGGCATATGCACCATTGTTCAGGTCAATGATCTCAAAAATTCTCCTGGACCTGCCAAATGGGAACTTAGACAAGCTACCAAACAGGCCCTTCAATTGCTTCAGGACAATTATCCTGAATTTGTAGCCAAACAGGTATTCTTCTAGTTAAATTTGCTCATATATTGTTTACATATAATTTTAAATGTGTAATGGGTGTTCAAATTTATCATCAAAATCATTTTTTTCCTTCTGTTTTAATGGTCTAGGTGTTCATCAATGTACCATGGTGGTACCTGGCAGTGAATAGGATGATAAGCCCTTTTCTTACTCAGAGAACCAAAAGCAAGTTTGTATTTGCAGGTCCTTCCAAATCAGCAGAGACCCTTTTGAGGTGAGGACATAAAAATTCAAAATTTGGTTTTTAATTTGTCTTTTATTCAGCTTGACTTGTATTGGATTTTAATAATTTTAATTTGGTGTTTGATGCACAATCAGGTATATAGCTCCAGAGCAGCTTCCAGTCAAGTATGGTGGACTGAGCAAGGATGGGGAATTTGGAAATACCGATGCTGTTACAGAAATCACAGTAAGTCCGGCAGCAAAACAAACCGTGGAATTTCCTGTTACTGAGGTGGGTTTTCTTTCATTTTTGTCGGAATTGATTGGTTTTTGTAGAATCCAAAGAATGCAACATTGGAACGGGGAATCTTTCATAGGATTCCTCTGTTCTCAATATTATCTAAATCTAATTTGATTATTTTCTTAGTTCTCATATTTTTATGCAACAAATGTTAGGCCAAGAAAACCCGGGAGCAAAAGCACCATAAATTAGTAAATTAGCAATGAATAAAATATACATAGAAAAAACATGTCCCAATTGGGAAAAAGGGAAAATAAACGAAGAAAGCAGTAACCAGTAACCTTCTTTCGTTACCTAAGTGTTGCTAGGAAGCCAGAATGGTTGAATTGTATTTCATATAATTATTAATTTTGCTTAGAGCCAAAATTCTTGTGCTAGCTAAGTTGTAGCTTTCCTCTATTTAGCTAACCAATAAAACATGTGTGGACCACTTTGATGTTTGATCAACTAGGTTGTATAAAACAATAAAGTAACCTTGTAAAATTTGTCTGATATTTCAACTTCACCTTATAATGATTGATGAGCGAGATTTATGCTGAATTAGGAGCATCCAACATCTAACATGGATTTTTGAAACATGAAAAATTTAGAGAAAAAGAAAGAGGCAGCATGTCATGGAGTAGTAAAAAAAAGTCTAAGTAGAAGTAGAAAATCAACCCAACTTTAACAAATTGGATAATTACCTAATGATGTTGATTTTGATACATTAATAGGATTGCATATTTAACCTCCACTTTTTTCTCAGGGAAGCCACTTAAGAAAAGTGGACTTTAACTCTACAAATGAAAACCACGTGTAGTAATTAAATCCAACATTGTAGCTTGTTATTACAACGAATAGTAGAGACTTTATAAAGGATATAATAGTTTCTAGTTTATTTTCTTGGGAACCTGCAGAAATGCTTACTCTCTTGGGAGGTCAGAGTAATAGGGTGGGGAGTAAACTATAGTGCAGAATTTGTGCCAAGCTCAGAAGGAAGCTATACAGTAATTATTCAGAAGGCTAGAAAGGTTGCTTCATCAGAAGAGCCAGTGCTTCTCAACAGTTTCAAAATTGGTGAACCTGGGAAAGTTGTTCTTACCATTGACAATCCAAGCTCTAAGAAGAAGAAGATCTTGTACCGTTTGAAGACCAAGCCTTCCCCCACTGACTGAGAAGAGCGGCACCAACATACCAAAGCTTCAAAGATGAACTTTGCTGCTCCTCATAAGTCATATGAATATAAAAAGTGTTCTTATTTAATTAAACCTGTTAATTTTAATCATTATTATGTGTTCGATCATGTCATATAAAATTATGCATACTCTTTCCGTGTTTCTTTGCTATTTTTTATTGTTGCTGTTACTATTGAAGATAAATATCAAGGTTCATTTTTCGTATTGGAGGGGGTATCTTTTGATTTGTTTTTATTCATATATTTGGGAGGACATCTTGCTCTATTTCTATGTTATAAATATCATGCAAATTTTGGTGGTGGGGCCTCTATCTCTGTCTCTGACGCTCTGTCTGTACTCAAGCATGAAATGTGTTTGAGAGCTGTCATGAATCATGATCCTTGTTCCCACCAGGGAAAAAAAAGGTGATGTGAATCATCTATCATGCCTCTGGAATTCTATAATATGTCACATTGTAGTTAGACGTTACAAGATCAGCTTCATTATTTACCTATACCATAAACAAAAGAAGCTTTGTTATTTATTTGCCATTTTAGCTGGCAGGCTTTCTTTTGCATTGATTCTATCACATTTTAAGCTTAGAATATGCTGGGAGTTTTACAGTTTGTCTGCTAAAAAAGAATTAATGACAGCAGGAATCGAACATCAATTTTACAAACAAATGATGCTTGATTATTACTAACTGTTCTGACCTAGAGATCAATACACCGTATTACTGATGTTCTGACATAGAGATCAGTACTCCATATTATTAGTGTATATATGTGTAAGTATACTCAAATTGTCCTGGCTCCACTCCTTCTCTTTTATAGTCATCCTTTTCTACCACACACTAATTAAGTCCGAGGATAATTTCCACCAACTGAAGAGTAAACCACCATCCGAGCATTAAGGCCGCCGACCTCCACTGATTGTATGTCGTATGTGTTACACTCAGCTTATTCATCACATGGTAAATTCGTGTCGGGCTTCTAATTCCCCTAGCTTAGTATGTATAATTGGACTCGACTCATCTGTCAAATCCATCCAACAACATGTTAGTTCTCTGGACTCCTAAATTTTGTTTAGGATCTTTTTAGACAAAAAAATAATAATAATGATAAATTTTGTATATTAGTTAAACAAAATTTGTACTTAGTGATAGCTAGGATCCCTTGAGACTTTAAGCAGGGGATCAACAACACTGTAAAGTAGTGGAGTATTATTCTGAAGATCCCCGTTTTCTTATTCACTTTGAGAGCTTTCAGAGTATTTTATTATTAAAGTTGTGCAAAAAGTCACTGGCCTAAATATCCGCAATTAACTTTATAGTTTATACATACCCATCTGGCAAGGGATGCCCAGGGGAACAATGTTACTTAAAAGACTAAAAAGGAAATTTCTTTTAATTAAGAAGGATTAACTATACTCTGTAGCTTGTAAAAAAAAAACTATACTGTGTACAAAATATACAGTATGGTTAATTATAAATATGATTAATCTAATTATCATATTTATAGTCGATTGTACCATCAGCGTGATCAACCATATATTGTGAGATAATTGGTTACATTATAATTCTACACATGCTGTGGTTTTTTTTTTTTCCTGCTATCATATTCTTTAAGTAGTAAAACTATACTCCTTAATCCTAGCTTTGATAACCCCGGAACCTTTTAGTTCCATATATCGTATATGCCTGGCCTGGCAGAGCTAGTCCATGTGTAAATTGACAAGCATGAAGAGGTTCAGGGGCCCCATAATATATTCGATGTCCAGCAGTACAGTGCCTACTTTAACTTTTTGCACCAAATTCCATCATAAAGCCCACTGATTACTCTAACCTATCTAGCTTTTTATCCGTTTAAATATGCTTTTATGTACCTGTTTGCCTTCAATTTTCAAACAATCTTTTGATCCTTTCAAGGCATGAAGTGCTGGACGAGGAGGACGACCATCATTTAGACCAGTGAGGCAGCAAAGTTATACAAATGTTTTTGTTTCTTTAGTTAGGTAAAGGCATAAAACATTTTGGTGCTTTCTCATCATTGATCAAGACAGTCCTATCAAGACTAAAGTTTTTTTTTTATATATAAAAATAGAGATTGCATATAATTTTTTTCATGAGTTTATGACATTTGAACTTCTGATTTTAAAGTTAACAATAATATATCCAATGGATTATCATACTTTCATATAAATAAAGTTGAATATTATATATATATATCAAGAGTATCTCCGACTGATAGTTAAAGACTAGTACATTTTGAAATGTAGAATTCATTATAGTGAAATTTATCTCTCCCAACAAAGCTCTTTTCATATACACAATAGGAATCAAGTCTAGACAGCATGCTTTAAGAATTCAGCTATCTACCAACTATGTTAAACTTTATTGGTAGTTCATTATTATACTTTTATATACATCTAAATGAGATATCACACACCATATATCATATCTGTTGATAAAAATAATAGAATTCTTAAGTTAAATCTTTTAGAATTCTTGCCACAAATTTCTCTCTAATCATCTACTTACATTATTTTATATTTATTAAAGTTGACAGATTTAAAATTATTTTTGCATCTCTGGATCAGGTAACAATACAGAAATTTTCCAAGAAAATCAGATTCTAAAAAACAAAGAAGAAAGGAAGAAAACCATGATCGTATTGAGGGGAATCCAATTCCGATCTAAAATATTTATAAATGGGAATATTTGAAGTTGAAAATGATACGTCAAATAGTCCAATCTATAACTCTAGGACTTTATAAATTTGCTGTTCACTAGTGTTAATAGAAATGACAAAAATTGATTCTGTGATCAGGGAAAGCGAAAAGGCAAAGGACTAAAGCCAAAGGCATGCCTTCCAAAGATGTTATGAGCTATGACTAATGACTAAGGAAAAGAGTTGCAGGGTCAGAATTCAGAAGCATAAACGTCGAGTAATGAGGAGGTGCCACTTTCACTTGACTAATTGGCTTTACCAGTGCTGACCGGTGACTGTTGAGACTCATCATGAGAGTACTTCGTCTAGTCTATTTTGATTTATAATTTTATAAGTATCATTTTGTCACCTAATACCTTAAACTTTTTAATATAAAAAAGATATAAATATCATTTTAGTAAAAAAAAAAAGAAATCACCAATTTTGTAATTTATTAAAAAATACTTTCATTTCCAAAATAGCTTATATATTGGAGAACGGCTTAATAATGGGCAGGAATAGCCTTCAATTAATCTAAGTAAGAGTTGGAATGGAAGAAAGTTTTCATACAAAAGTTTTGGCTCTTGAATCACTTTAAAAAATAGAGAAATTTATTACAAATTTTGTCCGTGTCTGGATTGGACCTGAGATCAATATTGGTTGAATGATCCTATAGAAGCCCAATGACCATGGAGAAACCCACAAGGACCCTAGCCTAACTTAGAGACGAAAGTCTGGCCCAATCGGAGAATGGCGAGACACCAACCCGAGACGTGACGGCCTACACAGGCTCCTGAATTGTACCCACAAAGGGAAGTCGAGTAGAAATGACACAACTCGACCACTCGCATCACGTCACGCGAAGCATCTTCTAAAAGAGGTATGCAATGTGAGAAGGAGAGAGAAGACGAGTAGGAATCACTTTCATTTCTTATGAGAAAATGAGATATCCATTTCTAAAACTTGAGATAATAAATGCATGAAGGAACAACACACATGTGTATAATATACATTTATTTTTCTAAAACTTTGAAAATGGATAGAAATAGAGAGAATCTTTTTTCAGAAAACCTACCAACAGAATATAACATCGCGTTCGCATATCCCACTAACCACCAAGGAGCCCCATCGAGAGTCACAAAATCTCGTCCCCCATGCATGTAAGGCTATAAAAGGAAGATCTCCATCCTCAGAAAGGACGACTCTTTTTTTATACTCATACGTACTAAGACTACCACCCTGAACACCTGGACACACACTCACCTGAGAAACGCCCAGTTCTGACAGACTAGAATAACTTTGTTGCCTGCATATATTTCCTTTTCCCTCCCTTTCTTTTTTCTTGTTCTATTTTTACCTTCATTGAAACAATTTCATTGAACTCAAATGCATGTGATTAGATACATTGGAAAGAGACTCTAATCCCATATATGAACCTTATTTGTAATATTAGAATTTCACATTTTGGAGTCTACAAAAAGGTTTTACATATAATTAGCATCTTCGCTCACAATTGCGTTGGCAATTTTAAAGAAAAAAAAAAATTTCCATTGAAAAAGAAAAGAAAGACATGTCACAACAAAAAAGAGAAGAAAGAACGTCGTCACACAGCTTGGGCTCCTAGCCATTCCTACGTTGGAAATCTCAAATCTGGCCCATATAAATAACTCCAGATTCGGCAAGAGAGAAAAGGACACGAGCTAGCACAGCACGTACATGGGCTTCTTAGGTGAAGCCCAAATCCAATTGATCATGGGCTATCCTGGACGCATGCTATACCCTGATATGACTATCCAATTAATTATGCATTATGATATGATTTATGCAAATCTTAAAATACCAATCCCATTCTCTCTCTCTCTCTCATTCATTGTTTTTTTTTTTTTACAAAAGAAAAGTTAAGCAATTTCATTAATAATGGAAAATGCAATACATTCGGTAACATTATCACGAATTTGGAGAATAGTAATATATGTAGCCACCCCTAACAAAGAGTGGGCAACTATATGGACTTTCCTCCTATCAAACTCTACCAATGAGTTGTTAACATAAGATGATAAAGACTCATACAATTTGAAATAACAGCCCTATAATTAGCTTGGTTCTCTTGAAGGAGACCTAGGACTTCCTCTTTTTGTACCTGGAGTCTGAGAGAGTAACTATAAAATTTAGCTTTGAAGAAATATCCTCTCTCATCACGTAAATTGTGATTGAAGTCGATGCTTCGAGCTACCTGCAAGAATGCACTGCCAATTGTCTTCGATTTTATTTGTATGAACTAAAAAAACCAAAATTAAAAAGACAAAACGCGTCTGGACAATAACACCAAACAAGGTATTTGTGGATAGAAACTGCACATAGGCCGGTTACCCATGCCTTGACAATTCCAACTAAGGATACTTATGGCTTCTGGCAGGCCTGGGAACCAGAACCTGCCAATAAAAAATAAATAGAAATGGAGAGAAACAATTCCTTCATCTTTTTCATCCAGCAACGATAAACTCTCACAAATAGAGAGAAAAGCATAGCTCTCACAAGCGGAGAGAAAAACATAATACTTCTGAAAAACATAGCTCTCACAAAAGGAGAGAAAAACATAGCTCGCGTTGAATGTACTCTTGACGTAGCAAAACTTAAACTAACGGCGCAAATCCCCTCTTGAAAAGGTGGTGGCGTGGTGCATTCATTGTTGTTTATTACATTGTTTTTATGCTGTATATTTTTAAAATAATAATATAAGAGCTGATATTTTACATAGAAATGTAGCATAAACGTGGCATACTGGCATGTCTGGAAGCTTACCGTGGCAGCTTACAAGAGCTGGCGGTGCACACGTTGCAGGTAATTTGCATGCAAAACTGACATTTTCCCTCTCAACCTCAAGGGAATAACCCCACAAATAGACCCTCCCTTTCAGCCCCACAACCCATATCTTTCACGAAAGTACACAACTCGATTTTGAAATGTGGGAACATGTATATGTTAATGTCACGGGAAAAGATGCCCCATTTTTCACAGCTCAGTGATTTCCACCTTTGCACATTCACCTCCTTCTTTGACACGTCGTGCTAGTGCACCCTTCCAACTACAATAATCCAATCCAATATATAAGACAACCCCAAGAGCCACATTTGGTACTTCACTTTTAGCTACACACTAAACTAGGGTTCTACAATTGATCAATTTGAGGGCAAATGGAGAGGAAATCACTTGGGATTTTCTTCTTGCTCCTCCTTGTCTTAGCTGCTGGTAAGATTACATGTCTCATTCATGTTTTATGTTACTTGCTTTTAATCATTTTGAAATATATATAACAAAATAACTATTAACGAACATTAGTTCCCATATATTGTGTGATGTGATTAATTCAATTTGTTGTTACATATATAAATGATGATGAGAGCAGATAATGTGGCGGTGAAGAGAGCAGAAGGGAGAGTGTGCGAGTCACAGAGCCACAGGTTCAAGGGTGCATGCTTGAGTAACGGAAACTGTGGGCAGGTCTGCAGGAATGAAGGTTTCAGTGGTGGCAAATGCCGAGGATTCCGTCATCGCTGCTTTTGCACCAGGAATTGTTGAACTCCAAATTAAAAAGCCATCGCACACAGTTTTTATGATTAACAAATAAATAGCACTAATTGATTCATCATCATATCATATCGTGGTGCTTGCCAAAGTAGTCATCCGGCTATATATGAATGGCCCTTGTATTTGGTTATCTGTATTCTGTGGTGGAGCAATATAAGTTTGTTCATCGTTACTAGTTATTATGATTTAATGGCCATAAAATTTAGTATATTAATTATGCCATTAATTTCTCCCTTGGTGAATTTAGTATATGAAATGATATGAAATGATTCATTTCTATAATTATTTGTAATGAAATGATCCATTTCTATAATTATTTGTAATGAAATGATCCATTTCTATATGTAATTAAATTAAAGTGTATTGTGATATTATAATTAACGCACTAAGTAATATAAATGTAGTTGGATATATTTATATTTACTTTAAAGCTCATTTTAGAAGAATATCTTCTTTATAGCTCGGGTTAAACTAAAACCAAAAGCACTAAAGCAAGCATGAAAACTTAGGGCGTCCATGATGAAACCTCGATAATAGATAGAATATTTGTCCAAATCTAGATATGATGAATTTTGTTTCACACCCCAATCCCAAATCTAGATATGTGCAACCAGTTGAGGAGTGACTCTGAGGAGCCTTGACTCGTAGATAGAATTTCCGTTTTAGTAGTTGTTTAGTTTGTTTCCAGTTGTACCTGTTTTATCGGATTGGTTATATCAGCTCTATAGTGTGACATCAGGGTTGAGTTCGTTTATGTTTCAGTTATGTTATGTTTTCTTTATAAACATGTTTTAGTTATTTCTGCGTTACGTTACAATGCGGTAATCTCTGCTTGGTTTTTAATATTATATATTTTTGCATGTGTTCTCTCCTTTACATTTGTGTTATTGCTTTTGAATGCATGTGGGGTAGAGGGTGTCATATTTCTTATTTCCAAAGATTTGTAGAGGGAACAATGAAAACAACTAAAAACAACATTTTATTTGTTTTCATTGTTCCCTCTACAAATATTTGAAAACAAGAAATAATGAAAATAAGATGACACTTTTATAATTATTTTAGTTGTAATTATCTTTAAAATTATGAAATGAAAACAAGAAATTATAATCAAACCAAACATGCCCTTATTGATTTGATTATAAGACTCTTACATTATATCAAGAATCCAGGGTGTGTATAAGGTGAAGTAGGGTGGCAAGTACCTCATAGCTGAGGCATTATTTTGACATGTAATAGCAAGTAATCCCCATTTTTTCTTTATTTTTTATTTTATAATTTCCAACCATGTCCCTTCTCCTACTCTTTTGTCACCCACCGTCCCTTTCTAGTCCATCTTCTTCCTCTTTTACCAAATGGGTCATCTGGATCTAGTTCCTTTACTACAATAATCTAGTCCATTTTTGTTGTTGGGTTGTTTGGGTGAAATTTTTTGCCACTGCAACTTTGCAAGCAAGCACCATAGACGCAGAAAGAGATGCAGGGTGGTTCAAATCAGTCACCTTGGAGTCGCCGACGCCTCCAGGTGGCGTCGCTGCCGTCACGGTCTGTGCCCTCCGTTCAATAGTCGCGCCTCCCCACTGTCTAGAGCTGTCAATAAGGGTTGTAACCCGTGAGCCAGCCCGGCTCAACCCGGCTCACTGGTGGGTTGGGTTGTAAAAAAACAGGCTCGTTTAGATCCCGGGTCATTTTGGCCCGGCTCACTTAACCCGTGGGTTAGCTGGGTTGAACCCGCGGTGAGCCGGGCTAACCCGGGAGCCGCACGTTTTTTTTTTTTTATAAATATTTTTACCATACAACCAAAGTCCAAAATAATACAGAAGTTGAAGCCCAAGTAAGTTGCAGCCCGACCTACTTTCTCAACCTTTCTTTCCCCAACCCTTTCTCAACTCACCCAACCCTAAGTCCCTAACTTAGTCACTGATAGCAAAATAAGTTGTCGTTCGCGTCCTCTGCCTCATCGCTATCTATGCTGCTCGCCTCCATCGCACCGCCACTGCTTCCACTATTCTCCTTGGTCCCCTTATTGCTCCTATTAAATTGCTCCCGTTGAATTCTGTTTTTTTTTTTTTTTTTTTAAATTTTAATTTTCTTAATTCTAAGTGAGCCAACCCGTGTAACCCACCATCCCGTGGTGGGTCGAGCCGGGTTGGCTATTTCTTGGCTCACTGAAAAAGTGAGCCAACCCGGCTCGGCTCACTTTTCGCTCAACCCGTGGTGAGGCTCACTTTGACAGCTCTACCACTGTCCAGCTGCCTCACTGTGTGGCCAACCGCCGACCAATGCCTCCCCCTCCTTTTCTCCTTGTTCAGACGCTTCAACCACTGTCGCCGTGTCGCACCCTCATCTGAGCAAATCCACCGACACAATGAAGCAGATCTGGAGGTTCCGAAGCAGATCTGAAGCACTTGAAGACATATTTGAAGCAGATCCACAACGCCCTCATTTGGGTCGCATCAATACCATTTGTGTTTTCTTTTTCCTTTAAAAAAATTGTTCATTTATTTAGTTTGATTTTTGTTCTGACTTCTGAGATCGATTTTGTTTGATCATGTTATTCTTCATTGTTTTGGAGTAGCCATGTTCTGTTGATTGTTCTGGGTTTTTTTTTTTTTTTTTTGTTCTGGTGTTCATATTTGTGTTCTTGCTCTGCTGCTGTTCATTTCTTTGAGTAGCCATAAGAGGAATATGCACTTTTGTTTTGATTTGATTCAGCTACGAGAACATCCTCCACCTCTCCATTTTCGTTATCCCTCACTCAACCTGTTCCCCAACATCATCGCTCAATTCAAGAGACTTTTCGATAGTCAAAACTGAAATTTTCCCAGAAAATGTTTAACTTTCTGGGTGTCCAAATGGCACAGCATGAACCCAGAGGAGTATGAAAATATAATTGTTTGTTGTTATTAGGTGGAATAGTTTGAATCTTGAAAGGGTTTTTTTATGAAGAAGAAAGAGCAACACGAAATTATATAATTGAGAAAAGTTTCGATCTTTGATGGTGAAAATGTATTCATGATTCTCATTTTCTAGTTTCCTGGGGTGGGGTATAAAATTGTAATTCGATTTTCCTTTTTGTTACTTGAATAATAAGTAGTGGGTGATAATTTTATTTTTTGAAACATGAAATCTGAACCATTCATTATAATAATAATATATCAAATGGCTTAAATCAATGCCTCATCGATAAGGCACTTGGTTTAGTACTTCATTGTAGTCGCGTCCAAGAATCCAAGTCTTCTAAAGTCTTATGCTACTAAAGTAAAAGTTTATGATGATAATTTTATATTTAGCAGTTTGTTTGATAAGATATTCAACACTAAGTTAATAAAGTACTTATTCATGAATACTCATGAACAAATATTTAATAAGAAGTAAGGATGTGTCGATACTAAGCTATGTTGGGCTTATAGAAAGATTTCTCATAAAACTTGGCATATGCCACATATCTATGCACCGTGCTTTTACTTGGCTCCGAAACTCCACACTCGGTTGGTTTCCTTTAGGTAGTGTTTGTTATAAGTTTTAAAATAACATTCCCGAGAATGTTGGCATGAGAATAAAAGTTTATCATGCTTGGTATAAGTTTTAAAGATCTATTCCTAGGCATAAAAGATTCCCGGGAATAAAATCAGTAAATGATAGTTAGAAACTTGGGAAAACTCTATTCTCATGTGCGAAGGTGGGAAAACTCTATACCCGGGAATGTGATTACCAGGAATGTAATTTACTTAGGAATAAAACATTCTAGTTACCAAACGCCACCTTAAAATATTTGAGACAAGTTATCGTCACCATCGCGGGTAATCATAACTACTTTCCACGATTTCCATTCTGAGATGGCTATGTGTTATGGCCCAAAAATAGACTTGGCAATGGATCCAAATTCTTCAAGCACAAGGCCCAAGTATTATGACTACTCTTAGATGTGACAATGCACTTAAATTAGAAGGGTCTAGAATATTGATGAGGAGTCCATGGACGGAGCCAGACTTCCATGATTGGGAGGGCCAAGTATAAAAATTTATGTTCATCCAATAAATATTTATACATCAAATTTCATACAAATATTCATAATTATATGTTTTAAAATGTTAATTATATTAGCAATATATCAGAACACAGAACACATCTTCTACATGTCACGAAAATTATTGAATTTATTTTGTCAAAAAAAATCTATAATTGGATTTATACTAAACTTTTATTATAATAAAAAACCTAGGGAGGGCCGGTGGCCTCCCCACCCATAACATACATCCGTCCCTGGATGAGTCACTACTTTTGATAAGTCATTATTAAGTTTGTTAAACTTGTTACTCAAGTATGGCTATAAATGTAACTATTTATGGAATGAATGAGAACAAGAAAAATATTGAAGGAAGCATTTGCTTAAGGAGATTAGTCCTCTCACATAGGAGTGTTCTTATTTTCTTTCACTGTTTTAGATAGTTTCTATTAGGTATATTTTTTATACCTTACATTGGTGCTTTCATTGACTTGCTCATGCCTTCATTTTTTCCCAACTTCACCACCATTACCACACCTTCACCCACCCCTTATTTCACCTATGGCTTCCAACCACCAGTGTTCAACCCCACTGACCAATATGTCCAACCACCGGTTCTCAACCCCACTGAACAATATGCTCCGAGGCTCTTGAGACCTCTCTACCATCATTTTCTTCAGCCGGAGGAATCCATCAATAGATTCAAAGCTTCTTTTGGACATTACAATGAATCTATCTTTCAGGCTGTCCAACTTTTACAATCCCAACTCTAAACCCATGATTCTATGCCACTGCTCTTCGAGCCAACAGAGACTGATGCCGCCGTACATTTCCAGGAGTTCACTCCACCAACAATGGGTGAATCAAAAATCAAAACATTCTCTACCATGACCGACCACGAGGTTGTTACACATTGTAATGAGTTTATCGCCGAGGCCCCCCTGGATCTGCAACCACCCATTCAGGCCACGGTTCTTTCAGATATTGTTCATCCCGCCTTCACCACTCATGACGGCACCGTTTGTACACCACCACTGCCTTTAAAAGCCATCTCCGTCGTGCATTCCTCTGGTTCGAGGCTCTGCCACGCCTTCGTCTTCCTCGCAGCAGAATCGATCCATTCCTCATACCGCAAGCTCGAGGCGCTTGCGATGGCACTCACCTTGCCATCGCCAGTGAAGGTGGTTGTAAACGCCATATCTGCCACGCTGCCACCGCACTCTGCTTTCATTTTCAATCCCGATGGCATCAACTCCGCCATGCGTCGCTGTCTCCGCCAACAGCGTTTTTGTCCTCTTCGATTCAGTCAGCTACGGGCCGTCCTCCTTGAGTCAATCACCCTCGTCCCCGCTGGTGGCTTCGCTTCTCGAGATGGCGCTGCACTCAGATTCGTGTCTGGTTGGCCGTGGGTGCCATGGCAACGCTGCAAAGGACACTTAGGGTTTGGGGTATCATTTTCACTGCTGCTGGGCTTTTCAACATTTCTACTTTGGGCATGCTTCTAATCTTTGTTGTTGGACATTTACAATGGGATGTGTGGCTGCTTGGGCAAGAATTTTGGGCCCCTTCTTTCTTTTTTTCTTTTCCCATGGACCTTTTTTTTTTTCTCTCCTTTTTTGGGCTACTTTTTATTGGACATCAATTCCCTCTAATTACTGGTTTAGTTGTTGGGCTCAACTACTTATTCAAGAGTTGTGGATTTCAATATGCCTTGAGGACAATGTGTTTTTGCAAGAATGGAGGGATGTCATAGCCCAAAAATAGACTTGGCGATGAATCCAAAATCTCCGAGCACTAAGCCCAAATATTATTACCACTTTTAGGTGTGACAATGCACTTAGATTAGAAAGGTCTAGAATATTAATGAGTCGCTACTTATGATGAATCGTTACTAAGTTTGTTAAATTTGTTACTCTAAGTATTGCTATAAATGTAACCATCTATGAAATGAATGAGAACAAGAAGAATATTAATGAAGGAAATATTTGCTTAAGGAAGTAGTACATAGGAGCGTAGTTATTTTCTTTCACTGTTTTAGATAGTTTCTCTTAGGTATGTTTTTTTTATACCTTACACTATGTGGAGAAAGAGAGAAATTAAGGATATACTCTTCCCAATGAATTTCATGTCCTCTAACCAGGATATGTCCGCACCGCACCGTTTTAAAAGGCAGCAACAATTTTTGCTGCATGTGGAAATTATGTCGGTCGCCTCTTGCACCGCAACGAAAATTCATTTCAAAAGTTATCCTCTTATATCACTTTTTATATTTTTTAAATTAAATAATAATTATATATAAATTAAATTTGAAGTTAATTATACCATTAGTTACGAATGTATTCATTAAACAATCTAATGTATATTAAAGTGCAAACATCTTGCTTGCTTTATCAATGAACCTGGTTAATGTAACATTATAAAAAGTAACATTTACCGACAAAAAATTATAAATATTCAAGTCGATGGAGAGAAAAAAAAACACAATGTGTGATAAACTTATATAAGTGTTAAATATGTGTAACTAGATCTAATATACGGATATACCCTTCCTTCGCTATAGATAAAAACTTAAAAAGTAAAATTTACCGACAAAAAATTATAAATATTAAAGTTGGTGGGGGAAAAAACACAATGTGTGATAAACTGACAGGTGTTAAATATATGTAACTTGATCTAATATACAGATATACCCTTCCTTCGCCATAAAAATAAAAAGTAACATTTACCGACAAAAAATGATAAAGTCGATGGGGAAAAAAACACAATGTGTGATAAACTGACAAGTGTTAAATATGTGTAATGTGTAACTAGATCTAATATAGTGGATATACCCTTCCTTAATCCTTCGCTATAAATAGAGGACTCCCAACCTGTTTCTTTCGTACACTTGCGAAATTAAACTAGCTTTTTGAAGATTAACTGTGGGTAGTAGCGATGGACCGGGCACGATTTGGACTTATCTTCATGTTGCTTGTTCTCCTTGCTTCTCGTAAGCCTCTTGTGCATCATCATGTCACTATATCTCAATAACTTGCATTTATAATTTTTATATGTATATCTATAATAAACTCATTTTGAAACAGGAATAGTACGTAATTGATATATGAAATGGATTAAAGCTTTAAAGTTTTATATAACTGTGTGTTAAATAATGCAGAGGAAATGGTGGTACAAACGGAGGGATTGTTTAGGCGGAAATGCGATTCAGTACTGAGCAACCGGTTTAAAGGGAAGTGCTTTAGCGACCACAACTGCGCCTCGGTTTGCCAACTTGAAGGTTACACTGGTGGCGATTGCCGCGGCCTCCGTCAACGCTGCTTTTGCACCAAGAGATGTAATTAATTGCTCCATATATATATATATATGGCTATATGCAAATGAAATAAGACCTGTGTCTCTGGCTGGCTACTTTGTTGTAGTTTCACTACTTGCTTCCTTTTAGTTTCTACTGTCTCAGATCAATAAGGAAATAAATTCCCTTGACTACTGCTGTTATATATGAGTCTTGGTTGCCTTTGCTTTATCTTAGCTTTGTGTTTACTCGCTTAATCCGGTTTCAACTTTCTACTATAGGGGTTTGAGGCTTTGAGCGTGTGCCAGTCGTAGCCTTGTAATATATTCTGCTTTCGTTAATTGCCATCAGAATCTAGTGAAACTGCTTCTTTTTTAGATCTTAATTATTTCTAATTGATTATTATCACCATTTTAAATTTGGGTCCGATATCATAATAAAAAAATTGTGATGTTATGGTTTTCTAGTCACCTGTATTCGTAATAATGAAAAATTCAACCATTACCGTGATTATTATTTTCTTTTTGCTTTTACAAACGATATGCTAATATTAAATAAGAAAAATGTTAAAGAGCACCAATAATTTCTTACGTTTTGTCTTTGAGCCGTAACATTCTCACAGTTAAAAATCTTCTTTATTACCTGCGGGTTTTATTCAAAAATTAGCAAGAAACAAGTTTTATATAGTTTTTCTCATGAATTTCTATCTATGTAACAAAGTTCATAAGAAATTCTTGCAAAAAAGTATCTGGAGGAAAATCTGTAAGTATCCCATAAATTTCTAGTATGTATGTCAATGAGACCCAAACTCGTGAGTACCTATCCAAACCCGGATCGACTTTGATTGAGAAAACCCATTTTGAAGATGGGGATATAAATACCCGTCCCGACCTCAAACCCACCCTGTTATTTATGGGGATGAGGACGGGGTTGGGGAAAGCAAAACCCGCCCCGTCCAATCCCTTACCAGTGGGTTCGGGCCATATTTCAAGGTGACATTCTACCATGTACTCAAGGAATATATAGAACCACCTACACAAAATTGGTTGCTACCACTTAAAGTCCATTATTCACTTATAACTATACAATCTGAAATAATTGACGAATAATTAAATGAAATAATGCATCCCATATCTGTATGACTTTTTCTACACACCTTTGTAATAAGAAATGTAGGTGGGGTCATGGGGTGCAACAAGCTCTATCCCCAAAAATAAGAAAAGAGAGACATGATATGGTTTTCCGTTTATATTTTTGAAATATTTATATAAAAAATAAAAATAAATATGTATAATAATTAATATCAAATATGATTCAGAATTTGATTGATATTGGGACAACAGTAAACCAGAAGTATTAGATCCGTTCCTCTATCTATAGGTTGTTTAATAAACTACTTGAATCAAAAGCATAATTAATAATCTTCGATTTTAATGTTAGTGATATCAGATATCCACTGACAAGATTATTATTATTATTATTATTATTATTATTATTATTATTATTATTATTATTATCATCATCATCATCATCAAATTAGTTAGTGGTTATCAAAATTTGAGGAGCCAATTTGTCATTTATAATTTTCATTATTTCATAAGTTTTTCTGTTTCTTTGTTTTCTTATAAGCTGAAAATTTATTAAGATGGCTAACAGTAGCATAAGACCATCTTTAAGGGTGGTTCTTCATAGGGGTGGACAACGGGCGGGTTCGGTCGGTTTCGGGTCAAAAAACACCAATCCGAGGAAAACCGAAACCCCAAATGTCTAGCCGGCCATTCCCGACCGTTTGAAGCCTCGGATTAGTCGGGTCGGTTGGGCGGCGGGTTGACGGGTTGACGGGCGAGTTTACACGGTTTAAATTAAAAAAAAAGTGTAGAAGAAGAGTAGAAGACAGAACATTCAAACAACAACAAATCCAGAAGAGAAAATAATAAATATGAAGATCTGAGTGCTGAAAAAGGCTACAACAAATTGTTTATACAGATCAGAGACAAAATCAAATAACTCAGAAGAATAAAACATAAAAATATTCAAGAAAATACAGATCTGAGACCCAGCTTCGACGGCGACGCGAGGGAGCTTCGACGGCGACGGCGACGGGAGGGAGCTTCAACGGCGACGGAAGGGAAACGAGGGAGAGATGCGGTGGCGAGGAGGAAGCTGGGATGGCGGATCTGTGTTCTCGCAACTCGCAAGGTGGAGCCGGATGGAGGGAAAGGAGAGAGGCGGAGAGGACGAGTCCCGAGCGGCGATCGTGATGCTGAACAGTGAAGCGCCGGTCGCGGATGGTGGCGGCGTGGAGTCTGCTTGCAGCCGCCGGAGAAGGAGATGTGAGGATGAGAGTGAAGAGAACCAGAGAAGAAGAAAGGTTTTTTCTTTGAAGTCTGAGCGTGAGAATTGAATTTTCTAGGCCTAGTGTGTGGGTAGAGTGCCGTAGTGGGTAGAATAAAGGGTATGGGGTATGGGATCAATATCTTGTGTAGTGTGCATATATTAAATGGATTGACTTGACTGACCAGCTACGCCTTGGGCAACGAAATGGATAAAAAAAAACATGTATATCAGATGTATATTCGGTCGGTTCGGATTCCGACGGATACAAAAATCCAGAACCGCACCCGACCGTTTGAACTCATATGAAACCGAATTTTCTACCCGTTTGACCCGTTGACCCAACCCAACCCACCCATTCACATATTTTTTTTTTGGTTTTATCGGGTTCGAGTCGGGTCTCGGTTTTCTGTCCAGCCCTAGTTCTTCATGAGGTTCTTATGGCTAAGAACTGGTTTTTAAATTTTCTACCATTGGAGTGGGCTGATTTGACAGCTAGGGTGGAGAACGGTTCTTGTAGAAGAACTGGTTCTTAGCCATTAAAAAATAATTAAAAAAGGGAAAAAGGAAAGAGAGAGAAATAAAATAGGAGAAAATGGACCCACTAAAAGTATGTTGAGAACCCAAGTTGAGTTATACCATTGGAGTGAAAACTAATAAGTGTTCTTAAATCCTTTATGTCATTGTAGGACCCACTAAAAAAAAATTAAGAACCCAAATTGGATTCTATCATCGGAGATGTTCTAAGAATTGTAGCCACAATTAGCCGAAGGTCCACGAAATTGACATCAGGTAAGTAAGTAGGGGAGTCCTGCCAACTTTATGCTTATGACCAGAATATTGGTTGTAAGTGGGAGCTAGCAACCTTCGAACCCGGCCCAAACATGTTGCTGGAGTTGGGATCCACGACGATAGAGGATATTTGAAGTCTCTCAAACAGGCTGCTGGAGTTGTGAGCCACGATGATAGAGGGTATTTGAAGTCTGCACTTTTAGGTGAGATCCAACTCCAAGAATGTACCTTAACTGCGTCCATAATATGTGATCTATTTGGAAGGATATCGTGGTAATGTTTTATGATGGTATTAATGAGACTCATATATAATTAATAATGGGTTCATATGAATATACATAAATTTATTTGCTTCTTATTTCCTAACTTTACGTGTGGATTTATATAGGGTAGTTGAGTATTTAACACATTATATGATTAAGGGTTATGTTAACCAATGTCGACCTTAGGGTTTTCATTAAAAAAATAAGTTTAAGCTTTCCTCAAAATATCTAATACATAAAAAAAAAATAAAAAAAATCTAATACATCAATTTTCAATGAGAAATTTTATTTTTTATTTCATACTTAATATTTTTTGGATATTGGTTAACATTCTCCCATAATTAATTCGTCATTAAAAAGTAATTGGATATTGGTTAACATTCTCCCATAACCAATGTCGACCTTAGGGTTTTCATTAAAAAAATTATTGGATGCTATATGATATCTATTTTCAACTGAAAAAAAAACTAATTTTAGAAAGTGGAAACATAGAACATCTTTTGAATTCTTAACCACTTAAACATAAAGCTCTCGTTTTATGTTAAGAATTAGCCCTTATATAGGGCCGTATAGAACAATTTTAGGGCCTAAGACAAAATTTTAAAGAGACTTAATATAATAGAAATTATAAATTTTTATATTAATCTTCTAACCTTTTGAACTGAAAAATTATTAATTTATTAATACAATACTATAAATCTTGGATCTATCTACGACTTGGTCTGGACACTAAGTCACTAGATCATTAGTCAAACTAGTGAATAGTACTGGTTGAACTACTTAAATCAATATATATTAAAAAAATTAAACTTATAAATTTTACACTTGCAAAATCATAAAATAATTCATATTAAACTTTAAAAAGGTCAAAAAGTTACAATACAAATTAGTATAATTTAACAATATCATTTTTGTTAATTTTAAATGAAATAATCCTTTTTTAATGAGAAAATTATCAAAAAATTCAACTTGATTATTTTTTTAATAAAATAATGTAAAGTATATTTGAAGGGCTAAATAATAAGTATGGGCCAAGTAAGGGCCAAAGGCAATAGCCTTATTCACCTTGTGGCCTTATAGAAACTAATAAGCCGTTAAGCATAAATTCATGAATATTTATAACTTATAAAATGTAGAGAATGCTAACCAGTGTCAGGAACCAAGAATAGCAAGAATTTATGGGGAAGTGGAGTATTTATTGATCTTAAAAGTTGTATTTTTAGTTTTTTTTTTTTTTACAAACTTTTACTTCTTTTGGATTCCTTAATCGTAGGGCACTGGTTAGCAAGACCCATAAGATATTCATACTTCTATTAATTAACATGTACTCCCTCCGGTCCTTATTATAAGAGGCAAATGACTACTTTTTTTGGTCCAAAATATAAGAGACATGCATGTATTTTAACAAATATTAAATGCTCATTTCCAATTTTACCCTTATTTATAATTGGGTTTTATATTTACGAGACAGTGCAACTTTCAATACAAGTAGGTTTGTTTATTAATTATTAAAGGGTTAAATTTATAAATTTATATGAATATTAATTACAAATAGCTTATTTCAATATATTTCCTTGGTCTGTATATTTTAAGATTTTGTTGGGAGTATCCGATAAGAATTAATAATATCTATCTATATTTTACAAAACTTTGTCTCAATTGACATATGTCGTACATATCTCTGCACCGTTTGTGGCCAATGTGCTTTTCTTTACCTTTGAAACTACCCAGATAGTTCCGGATTTGGCTAATAAACCCATTTTTACCATTGAACATTTTTAATGGTTGAGATTTTTTTTTATAATTATTTTGAAAAAAAAAAAACTAAAAACTAGAATTCAAGTTACCCACTACTCACGAATTTGCACAACCCACTACTCACGAAAAACCAGCAAATCCAGTTGTCTCCTTTGTTCCTTCATCCTTGAAATGTAAAATTTCTTCGATCTTTGCCCGGTACCCACTTCAGAAACATCAACCTGCACTTTGTCACGTGGTCGCTGTCGGCACCCACGACGCCACATCTGGACCCTTCTGCTTCCGACTCACTAAAGTCGTGGCACCGTTAGTTCAAATTTCTTCTCCTTCTTGTCGCCGCCGTCGGGTTTCCAGTCTCCCGTGAGACCTTGGCGGTTTAAACCACCGGGATTTCTCTTACCCATGGGTTTCCAAGAAAATGAATTAAACAATGATCAAATATCTAGTAGCAATTTTTTACCCAACACCAATAATCCTTCACCTCCATCTCAGAACAAAAATTGGTTTATTTGGCATATTTTTTTACGAGATTCAGATTATCATTGTTATTTTTCGTACGGAATTAGCGAATGGTTATTGTCTTACTTGTTTCTTATTTTGCCGATAGCCCTGATGATAAGCATGGCATTTAGCATTTAGCTGCTAAAACAATCTAGTATTTGACATTTGACAAACTAGTATTTCGGCGGTTGACAAATTTGCAGAAGCCATGGAAGCAATGGGAAAGAAGGAAAGGAAGAGATAATGTGAATATGTGATGAGTGCTTTTAATTCTTGTTTTTTGTATTTTTTTTTAAGGTTTAAGTAATATTTTGGTCCCTATACTTGATACGAATTATTGATTTGGTCCCTATACTTAAAAAATTATTAAAATGGTCCCTATACATACAAAAATACTTGTTTAGTCCCTATATATTACCCTTTGGTTCCTATACAAAGCAAAAAAATTATTAAGTCAGTCCTTAACATGTTGTACGACAAAGATCAAACGGATACTTTTTATAGGTATGAGGACCATTTTAATAATTTTTTATGTATATGCACCAAATTGAGAATTCGTATCAAGTATAGGGAACAAAATATTACTTTAACCTTTTTTTAATAAGATAAAATTATATGATACAATTTCATCTGTTAAAAATATTTAATGGTTAAGATAGGTTTACTTTACCTCTAAAGTGAATAGGCTCACTTTAGAGGAGCCAGATCCAACGGTCCCTATCTTACAGATCATCATCCCACACCCTCCTAAACTCGTTCCACGATGAGTAATATTATTTTGACACCCAAATTGGACACCATGGGGGATATCCTAGTATTTTAGTAGGCTATGAACCAATGAAATTAAGAAAGAGAGATAATAAAATAATTCATAACCTACTAAAACACTAGAGCATCGCTATGATATCCAATTTAGATGTCAAAATAATATTACTCTTCCGCAATTTCCATTGTTGTGTTTTGAGATGGCTATGTGGATAAATAAAGAATTATATATTTTCAAGTCCGTTAGCTAGGATATGTCCGCACCTCACCGTCTTAAAATCAGCAACCATTTTTGCTACATATGGACAATCAAGTCGGTGGCTCATTGCACCACACAACAACATAGGAGTATTCATTTTGTCGCCACCACCACCAAAGATGTAATTATCCACCTCATTATTTGAAGTGATGACAAGTGTGTAAGGAGGTGTACTCTGTCTCATGTAAGTCCTCCTTCGCTATAAATAGATGATGAGTACCAACCTATTATTTTCATGTGCTTGCCAAATTAAAGCAGAAGCTATTTGAAGATTAATTGTGATGGACAGGGCACGATTTGGTCTTATCTTCCTGTTGCTTGTTCTCTTTGCTTCTCGTAAGCTTCTTGTGCATGCATGTCATTAATATTATAATAACTCAATAACTTGCATTTATTTGTTATATTATATATCTGATCACTTTGAAACAGGAATAGCAATTAACTGATGTGGTCTGTGTGTTAATTAATGGCCTAATAATGCAGAAGAAATGGTGGTACAAACGGAGGGACGCCTAAGGGAGTGTGCTACACTGAGCAACCGGTTTAAAGGGAAGTGCTTTAGCGACCACAACTGCGCTTCAGTTTGCCAAGGTGAAGGTTTCACTGGTGGCGACTGCCGCGGTTTCCGTCAACGCTGCTTTTGCACCAAGCTTTGTTAATTGACGAGATCTGTGCGTCTTCTGCTGGCCACATACTTCCCTTTTGTTTCTTCTAATCTCTATGATCAATAAGAACTATAAGAAAATAAATTCCTTTAACCGTTTTATGTGTTTTATTCTTAGCTTCGTGTTTGCTTTGCTTCGTTTTAGGGGTTGGAGGCTTTGAGCGCGTGCCATAGTAGCAGGCTTAATTGTTCTGCTTTCGTTAATGTATTTGCCATAATTTTTCAGTAAATTCGCATGAAGGAATTCATTTTAGACCAAAGCGGCTGAATTTGGGCTTGTATTTTGGATAAACACTTAATTTGGTCCCTGAAAATTGTGAAGCAATATCAACATGGTCCCTGAAATTATTGAAATTCTAAATTAGTCCCTGAAATTGTAAAACGGTAATCAACTTAGTCCTTCCATTAAAAATCATATAGACTAAGTTGATTTTAAGTTAGTAGTATCAGGGAACTTAATTGATATTAAGTAAGTAAAATGAGGGACCAAATTGATACTAACTTGTCATTCAGGGATGCTTTTGGAATTTCGATAATTTTAAGGACCAAGTTGATACTAACTTCACATTTCAGGGACCAAATTGAGTATTTACTCTGTATTTTGCTTTGCCTAACGGGTGAAATAACTAAGACAAGGGACACAATTGATATATTGGGCAGTATTAATCTCAATCATGAATGGCATACATATTTGTTTAAGATTTTGATAGAATTGATTTTTAAAAATTTGATCGTTTAAATAAGTTTTTGGTCCCTGTAAAATACATCAATTTTGGTTTTAGTCCCTGCAAAATTTTTCCATAGGATTTCGTCCCTGAACTTTCAAATATTTTGGAAATGGTCCCTCCGTCATCTCTTGCCGTTAACTGCTGACGTGGCAAACGGAATGCCACGTCAGCAGGGACCATTTTCCAAAAAAAATTGAAAGTACAGGGATGAAATCCCTAAGGAAAAATTTACAGGGACTAAAACCACAATTTTAAAAATTTACAGGGGACTAAAACCAAAATTTTGTGAACTTTACAGGGACCAAAAACTTATTTTAAACAAAAAAAATTATATTTTTCTGGCCAAACTTCAGAGCAAGTCAGACATGGATAAGATTACAATAAACTACCTCATACCCACGAGTACTATAAATTATATCCGAAGAATAAATTTGATAATTTTATCCTTTTATCCCTAATGTATGATTTTTTTTTCTATTTATTGGCCAAATCTCAGAGCAATTGGATAGGAATAAGAAATTATTTCGATACCTCCGAGTACTAGAAATCATATCAAATGAAGAGATTTGTCAATTTGAAACACATGACACTAATGTATGATTTCTTTCTATATTCTAGCCAATTTTACAATGGTTAAAATTGCTAAATTCCTTAATCTGGTATGACTTTTAGTACTCAAAGGTATTGAGGTAATTTTATTTTCCTGTCCGACTTGCTATGAAGTTTGGCAAGAAAATAGAAACAAAAATCATACATTATGGACCACATGATTAAAAATTGCTAAATTCCTTCATTTTGTATGATATCCAATACTCAGGGATATCGATGTAAGTTTCTTGTTCATGTCCGACTTACTCCAGAATTTGGCTTCAAAATTGAAGAAAGCATACATTAGGGCCACAAATAAATTTTTGGTCCTCAGCAAAGTTTTTGGTCCCTGTAAATTTTTAAAATTTTGGTTTTTATTATTCCCTGTAAATTTTTCCTTAGGATTTCGTCCCTGTACTTTCAATTTTTTTTGGAAATGGTCCCTGTACTTTCAATTTTTTTTGGAAATGGTCCCTGCTGACATGGCATTCCGTTTGCCACGTCAGCAGTTAACGGCAAAGAGATGACGGAGAGACCATTTCCAAAATTTTTGAAAGTATAGGGACAAAATCCTAAGGAAAAATTTTGCAGGGACTAAAACCAAAATTGGTGTATTTTACAGGGACCAAAAAACTTATTTAAAAACCAAATTTGATTTAAAAAAAAAAAAAATCAAAGTTAAAAAAAATTGATTTGTGTTTGATAGAATATTTTAAAAAGTGAGTTATAATTCATCCTGTTTAGATGATAAAGTAAAATCAACTTTTAAAATATAAATATAAAGAATTTTGTGGATACACCTAAATCAATTCTACTCAATGAAGGAAAGGCTAAATTTTTGTAGCTATATTAAAATCAATTATATCAAACCACAAATTACTTTTATTGGATGTCAATTCTAAAACAAAACACCTCCAAATATTGTAGGAATTGATTTTTAAAGCAAATCACGTTCAAAAAAAGCATGTTTAGGCACTATCCAGATAAGCACTTATATCAAACTTGAATTCCCTGGAGCAAATAGGGTATTCGATTACTTATATGGGGGGAAAAAAAAAATCAGAGAAGCTGAAAATTTCAAAACTTATTTAATTATTTTAAAAATAATCACCTTTTCATTTCATGTTTACAGAACTAACTAGCAAATAAATATTATTTTTTAATACAAACAAATAACTTTGTAGTACTATTTTTATGCTTTCCAATGTGACAGTAAATCTTTTATACAACTTAAAGGAATATATTATTTTAAAATTATTTAAATAAGTATAAAATTAATTCTATCAATCAATCATAACAATATTCTATATTATACATAAAGTTTATTATAATAATTTATCTTTTCCAACTAATATTCCAATCAAAGCATATTTCGATGGGATTGATTTGTCGGGAACTATTTTTTTGTAAATAAAAAAAATTATTGAGTTTGTTATTATGTTTGAAGAATTGATTAGAATATTTATTTTTATGAAAATATGATTTTTTGAAGAACTGAAAAGTTTTGAATATTATTTGAAAAAACTGTTAAATTATATTTTTTTAAAATTAATAAATTTTTTTTTCATTTCACCCTTGCAAATTAACTATTAAATAAATATTATAATTTTTTTAAAATAATTTTATTTTCTTTCATATAATTTAGTACATATAAAGTGATTTTTTTAGATAATCCAAATGGAATAGTTTTATTGTAATATTGATTTTATTATAATATATTATAAGAAAATAAATTCTACAAATAATCTATTTTTTTTATAGTTGTTTATATACATTAGAGACATTAATTTTAAAATATAAAATGAATATCTTTTTTTTAAAAAATATTAATGTTATTCGGCTATATAATAAAAAGATTTAATTTGTTATGATAGTCTCTATCAAAAAATTTCCGTTTTGTCAATCAATCATAATTACACGATAATATATCGAAAGTCACAAATAAAATTATTTGTGATTGATTGACAGTGCAAAAATATTTAAACTGATAATATATCAAGATTAAATTCTATATATAAAGTCGGTTTGTTATAGATTATTTTATGAAAATAATCAATTATTTTTAAAAAAGTAATCACAATGAGTTTCCATTTACTACTTTTTATGGTTAAGACATTTCATTTTTTCTATTAAAATATTAGAAATATTATTTGAAATAAATTGTAGGGGAATTAAAAAATTCATAAATATAAAAATCTTGTGCTGGCAAGCGTCTAGGAAACTGATTAAGAAAATAAAATTAAAAAAATATTATCAGATAAACGTAAAATATTTAATACTCGTTTCTTTAATTAACTAGGCTCATTTAATAAAATATTAAATAATTACTTCTTTAGAAAGAAAAAAAGTATATTAAACGATCCTTATCTAAACTGGTACTCATATAAAACCCAATGCACTCATTTAATTTTTTTAAAAATTAAAAGTACTAATACTTTGGGCTATATCTCTTCAAAAAAAAAAAAAAAAACTTGGGCTATATGTTCAAATAATATATTAATAAATTAATTAAAAATAATAAATTTGGATAAATTAATTATATATATATATATATATTAATAAATTAATTAAGTATATATATATATATATATATGGGTTGGGCTAACGTGCACCACCCACATTTTGCACCACCCACTTATACCACCCATATGTGGCAAATTTTGGGCCAATCAAATTGCCACATGGGTTAGTCAAAATTTCAAAACTTTCTAGTTGTATTTTCTACTATAGTCAAACTATATGAATACAGTATATTTTAGTACAGTATATGTACTCTTTGTATTTGCAAATTAACTCATTAAAATAATTTTTTTTATTAAAAAAAAAATCTGATTATCTTGCAAAAAAAATTATTGACAACGGACATTATTTTAACCCATATTAAAAACATTATTGCCACATATGGGTGATGTAGTCGGTGGTGCAAAATGTGGGTGGTGCACCTTAGCCCAACCCATCTATATATATATATATATATATATAATATATATATAGATATAATTATATATATAATATATATCACACTACACTAATTGGAAAACAATTTTGGGTTTAAAAAGGAGTTCAATTTGATACATTATTGGTATGAAGTTTTTTATATTTTTCGACCAATCATTCATCACCTCACATGTAACTTTTAAATTAGTTTTTATAAGAGTCCAATACATTATTATAATTGATAAATATAAAAAAAAAACATTTACAATGACTGTAAATTACAACTAAATCCTAAAAAAATCTATCTGTACAATGGTTTTCTCACTTTAATAAATAAATCAATGCTAAAAAAATTATAGCAAGTCAATTAATGTACGCGTATTTTAGTTACTATATTACTATATATCTATAATTCATTGTATATGGGAACCAAATTGGCCAATGTTTTAAATTGTCATGACAACACAATATAGAGCAGTAATATGCAAGAGGGCAACATGGTAAACGTGTATCTCTATTTAGAAAAAATGTAAACTTGTAAACAGTCCTTAAAAGCCATGTAATTTACAAATTTTGTTTCCATTTTAAATAAATAGACACAACTGTTGAAAATTATCCTGTCTTAGTAAAAAGTTATATGTATTTTAAATTTGAAATAAAGAGACACAGCTGTCGCGAACCAATGGGGAATGTTTTTATTTTTATTATTATAGAAAAACATTTAACCTTTAAAAATACCTAACACATGCAAATGATACAATTGTTTTTAAATTAACTTCTCTAGAAGGATCTATAGTGAAAGAAATTGCGAACAAGGACAGTCTTTGCAATCCATTAGAAGAGAGGGGCATTTAAAGGGAGAGTGAGTTGGTGAGTTACATGGGTAAAGAGGGGAAATGATGAATAAAAGAAGAAATGGGAAATGGGATAAAAGTGCAAATAAAAGAAGTTGAGAGACACGAAAAGTAGAGCTACCTACCCAATGGAAGTAATAACGTATTGTAACTGTAACCCCACTTCTTTTCTCACCAACTCAGCAAATACTTACGTTACTAATCACTTCTCCCACGAGACAATTGCACCCTATATATATACCCCTTTTGTCCCCAATCACTCTCACTCTCTCTCACTCTCTGTGTGTCACTGATCAGCTAGCTAGTAGCAAGCATGGGTAGACGTCCTTGTTGCGAGAAAGGGCACATAAGAAGAGGACCTTGGAGTAAAGAGGAAGACGACCGTCTCATCAGATACATCAACGCTAATGGGCTAGGTTGCTGGAGGTCTCTTCCCAGAGCTGCTGGTAATTAACAACTTTTCTATCCTTTAATTTATTATTTCATATCTATAGCTAGCTACAACAAATTAAAATTCAAAGTTACCTACCCATATAGAGATATATTAGTTGTGATGGATATGTATGTAGCTTTAACCTTGTTATATCACATGTATTTTTTTTATTTAATATTATCTTTATACGTGAGTTTGAGTACCTCTTTACTAATTTCAATTTCCTTTGCTTATAAAAAAAATGGTACAGGGTTGAAGAGATGCGGCAAGAGTTGCAGGCTGAGATGGATTAATTACCTGAGACCTGACGTCAAGAGAGGAAACTTCACTGAACAAGAGGATGAAGTCATCGCCACCCTCCATGCCTCCCATGGAAACAAGTACCAAATTCATGATCACTTCCTTCTCTCCAAGTTCTATATTTTAGTGTCACATCATAAAATGAATTCGAGAAAAATAAAAAGACACAAGCTTTATCATGTTGAATTTTAGACGTGGTCGTAGAAAGTACGTATATTAAATTAAAACTAAGTTGTACTCTCTCAACATTAAATAACTTTAAATAGTTTATGATTCTTCTTCTTCTACGTACTTCTCCTTTCCCCCCTTTAATTTTGTGAAAGAAAAATTATACGTGAAATGGGTTTATAAATGATTTTTAATTGGCATCATGGTTTCTCAGGTGGTCTCTAATAGCTGGAAGGTTACCGGGAAGAACTGACAATGAGGTCAAGAACTACTGGAACACTTACCTCAAGCGCAGGCTCTATAGCACTGGAACTGACCCCCAAACTCACGAACCAATCAAGGGCTTTCACACTTGGTCCGCAGCCGCCGCCGCTGCCACAGCTCCACCCACTAATACTGCACCACCTGCTGCAGTGCCCATGGTCACCACAAACAACAACACAACTGACAAAGACAGCACTATGAATTTCACCCCCACAGCTCCACCTCCACCAACTAATACTGCACCTGTAGTACCTATGGACATGGTAACCACAAACAACATGAAAACTGACAAAGATAACAGTATTAGTTTCAGCACCACAGCTCCACCCACTAATACTGCAGCTGCATTGCCTGTTGTCACCATAGACAACATGAAAACTGACAAAGAAAGCAGCACCACTTTCACCACCACCACCACCACCACCAATGCTCCACCCACTAATGCTGAAGCAGCAATGCTTGTGGTCACCACAGACAACACCAAAACTGACAAAGACACCAGTATCAGCTTCAGCAACAAAATTAAGCTGTTTGGTGTCTGTGTCAATCTAAAGATTGGAGCTGAGTCATCAGTTGGTGAGAACTCAAATAGCAGCAGTGGGGTTACCACTGGCACTGAGGAGGAAACCTATCCTGAACACAACTTGGAACTTTCCTTGGGCCTTCCCTCTATTGCAGTCTAGGGTTTCCTGCTAACAATAAGGCTTGCAGCTGCAAAGCCAAAGCCAAGGTTGCTGCTGCTGCACCTGCCCCGGACAAGAATGTCTATGGACTTTACTGATGATCCATGAATATGAATAAATCTTTAGAGCATTAGAAGTTAGAGTTAAATGATTCAGTCCTTGAATTTCATGTAATGTTGCGACTACTATAGTCAGCAACGACAGTAGTTTTTGAATTCATTCCTTTAATTTCATGTAATGTTCCAAACCTTTTAATATAAGCAATGAAATTTTATTAATGTTGGTTACAAGGGACACCTAGCTAGACCCATAAACAATACAAAAGTTAACAGAAATCAGCAAAAGACAACAATGACACAAAGGATTATATGACCAATCTAAACAAGTGAGAACAAATTTCCCCTCTTTATTGATTAATCACAATCCATGAGCAAGATCTAAATTTAAGTAAATCTAATAAAGTGACCACATCCGCAGACTCATACAGTTTTATATTTAGGCAATCAAATAGACCAAACAACTGAAAGCCAAAGAATATGCGATAATGACTTGGTGCATGTTTCTTTGTGCGTCAAGTTGGACACGATTTGTGGTAGCTACCTTTGATAGCTTTTACATTTTATGCTAAAACATTTATCATCCTGCCATTCAGGACGTGATGATTGTTGAAAAGTAAACTTGATTTTGGCTGATTTAGTATTTGGGCCTACTTGTCTAAATAAGAGTTCATGTTCTAGAAAGGGGTTCTAAATAATTCTACTATAGAAATATCTCATTTATTGAAAAGTCTAGATTAATCTATTCTAAAAAAATCTCCCCGAGTGAAAAATCTAGAATGCAGTAGTAGCTTGATATTTGTAAAGAAATCTCTAGAGAGTCATCTGTAACCATTAGATTAAAGATGTGTTGGCATGATCTTAGCCATTGGTTAAGGAGGTGCCACTAATATAAATAGGGGGTCATAGTCTTGAGTTTGTATCAAGCCAAAAGCAAAGAGTGAGCAATAATACAAGTAGCCTCTTCTTCCAAAATCATCTAGTTCTCCCATTTTCAAGTCTTCTCCAAATTCTAAAATTTTCCATTCCAACAAATTGGTATCAGAGCTAGGAATCTTTTAGTGAGATGGCAAGTGGTGGTATGGCTCCCTTCCAAGTCCCAATGCTCAACAAGAGTAACTACGACAATTGGAGCATCAAGATGGAGGCTCTCCTTGGATCACAAGATGTCTGGGAGATGGTAAAAAAAGGTTACAAGGTGCCAGAAAATGAGGCTAGTCTATCCCAAGCTCAAAAGGATAGCTTGAGGGATTCAAGAAAGAGAGACAAGAAAGCTCTCTATCTAATTTATCAAGGGTTAGATGATGATGCTTTTGAGAAGATTTCGAGAGCAAAGACTGCTAAGGAAGCATGGGAGAAGCTTCAAGTCTCTTACAAGGGAGCGGATCCAGTCAAGAAGGTACGTCTTCAAACATTAAGAGCCGAGTTCGAAACCTTACATATGAAAGAAGGTGAGATCATCTCTGACTACTTTTCTAGAGTCCTAATGGTTACCAATCAACTAAAGAGAAATGGTGAGAAGCTAGACGATGTAAAAATTAGGGAGAAGATTCTTCGATCCTTAGATCCAAAATTTGAACATATTGTCGCCATTATTGAGGAAACAAAAGACTTAGAAACCATGACTATTGAGCAACTTTTGGGTTCCTTACAAGCTTATGAAGAAAAGAAAAAGAAGAAGGAAGGAATCGTGGAGCAACTTTTCAAGATGAAAGTTGATTCGACTAAAGAAGACAACAACAGAATCCAACACGGACGAGGTCGTGGTCGAGAACAAGGACGAGGTCGAGGCTTTGGACATGGAAATGGATGTGGACGAGGTTGGAGTTTCAATGATGGCAACAACAATTTTCAAAGAGAAGGAAGTTCATCAAGAGGTGGTGGAAGAGGCAACTTAAGAGTGAGGTATGACAAGGCATCTGTGAAATATTATAATTGTCAAAAGTTTGGTCATTATGCCTCTGAATGTAGATCTCCTAGTAATTATAAAGTTGAAGAGAAGGCCAACTACGTTGAAGAAAGAAGTGAAGAAAAAAGAAGTATGTTCGTGGACCTCGATGAATCAATAAGTAGCCACGTGTCTTTTAGAGATGAGTCCAAGATAGCTGTGAAAGGCAAAGGTAACATTCTAATCCGACTAAAGAATGGAAGCCATCAATTTATTTCCAATGTTTATTATGTTCCGAATATGAAGAGCAATATCTTGAGCCTTGGGCAACTCCTTGAGAAAGGTTATGACATTCGCTTGAAAGACAATAACCTTTCCATAAGAGACAATATGAATAACTTAGTTGCTAAGGTGCCGATGTCGAGTGTGACACCCTTCTACCCCGCATGTTATAAGGCATTTAAAATAAAACAATTAAAAAGAAAAACATGCATTTACTGAAAAATATAAAATATTTGTTCATGGGTAGAAAAGTCCCACATGAACCAGTTCACAATTGCTGAAAAATATAACAAGGAAATAAATATATCCCAACCCCGATGTCACATACAGAGCTGGTATAACCGTTCCTAAATAAAATCCACGGAATACAAATGAAAACTAATAAACTGACTGAACATAAGGTAGCCCTAACTATGAGTGGCGGCTCCTCAGAGTCACTCCTCTCCGGGCTGCTCGTCATCCTCTGCAAGGTGCTAATCAGGCCAAACACAAACAAACAAACAGAGATAGGGAGTAAGTATCATGTAGACATATTAGCAAGGAACTAGGAAGTAAAGTAAACACAACCAGACATGGCACCAACATACACCAACAACATCAACATTCAACATGTTATGTAGTGCAATGTAATCCTACTCCGCTAAACCAACAACGCATGTGGATCCACTAAACTCGGGATGGACGACTTCGGAGGTAAATATCCACATTGAGAATCTACTCAACGCCGGAGAATCTACTCCTTGGATAGCCAACGCATCAAACCAACGAATGCGTCGTGCTCGGGGGCGCTAGGAGAATCTACTCCAACCGTGGATGGCCAGATCGCCATACTCTAGGACGACCCCCCTATGTCGAACATCCCTAAACAACATCTCCGATTCAATGCGTATGCAACACAACAATAATGGCAACACCACCTCCATAACTCCAACGGAATCGATCGAAGATAATAGCGGAATCAACCGCAACAACTTGCCTAGCGAAATCTACCTGAGGACTTGGTGGAATCAACCGCAACACCTGGGGCAAACTCTCGGCCACCAAGGTACAACCACAACACCTTAGACCCAAACAGCAGGGTCAAGGCCTCCTTGGCCAAAAGGCATCAAGGCATAACTCATCAGCTTGCGGCACCCAATGTGTATCGACTTATCAACTCAACATCTCACCATCTCATCATTTTAGTTATCTTTAATAGACATTAACCAAGTTGTCTAATCAACTTACCGTTGTCTAATTCTGTTCTGTCCAGTAGGGTTGAGCACGGTCGTGCTTAAACCCCAGCACGGTCGTGCTTAAACACGTGACACTACAAAAAATAAGCCGTTTACCGACGGCCAAATCCCGTCGGAAAACTCCGTTTCCGACGAACAGTCATCCGTCGGAATCCAGCGCGTCGGAAAGCATTTCCGACGGAAAGGAGGTCCGTCGGAAGAGTTACCGACGGATTGTACCGTCGGAAACCTACAACAGATTTTCCGACGGACTTATCCGTCGGAAACTCTTCCGACGGAAAATTCGGTGGGAAATTCTGAGCCTTAGTTTCCGACGGACTTATCCGTCGGTAACTCTTCCGACGGAAAAGTCGGTGGGAAATTCTGAGCCATGGTTTCCAACGGATAATTCCGTCGGAAATGTTTTCTGAATTATTTTTTATTTTTAATATTATTTTGTTTTTAAATATTGATTAATTTGTTAATGTTATTTTATTTATAATTATTAAATAAATGTTTTATTTTAATTATTATTTATTATTTAATTTTTATTTTAAATAGTGATTATTATTTTATTTTTATTTTAAACGTTAAGTTTAATTTAATTTTATTATAATTAATTAAATATAATAATTTAAATTCAAAACTGAAATTACAAATTAAATTTAAAAATGCAGTTATATTAAAATAAAAACAAATACATGAATATCCGTCAATGTATTAAACTCAGCTACATCTATATAACTATTCTAATAGTGATCATAATAATGGGTAACGTCGTCATCCTGTCGGGGGGATGTCGCCGGTGTTAGGTGACCATCATCCTGCGGCACAGTAGGCGCATCGCCATCATGCGGCTGCGGCGGTGGATCGGTACGAGTAGTGGAGGGCTCGCCAGTATCGAGTACCCCCTGCATAGCGCTGTGCCTCTCAGGTGGAAGCAAATCGATCAGAGTGGTCATCACCTGCGATCATGACTCATCCGCTGCCACATGCGCTCTGAATTCCGCCTATGCTCCTCCAGCTCCTGCCTCATCCGCCACATCTCCTCCGTGTCCTGTGGGCCGGAGGGTGGAGTCTCCCGGATGGTCAAGTTCGACGACGACCCCCGACGGATGGTACGAGCTAGAGACGCGGTACCGTAGATCCGCCCTTTCTTCTTCCCGCCAGTGACATCCATCCAGACCTAGGTCTGTATCCGCTCAACCTCAGCAGGGTCTAGCTGAGAAGGATTCGAGGCACCAGAGCAGGAGGCAACCTCAGATGCAACCCGACTGAACCTGGCATTGTACTCCTCCTGTGATGAATACATTACAAAAATTATGTTATTAAACTATAACACTAACATATACTTTAAATGTTGCACTTTATATATATATAGCTCACCATGGTCTGCCTCGACCTCTCATCAACATACTGGCCGGTGTCCGAGCGAATATGCGTCTGCTGAAAGACGGAAGGGACATCGACGGTAGGGACATCGACGGTCCGGGCAAGCTCTCCTGCCTGCAATCAACACAGGAATAAAATCAATTAAATATCTTTTAAATTGTTAACAAAAATGTACAATTTATATATTAAATTGTTTATATATACATACCATATTAATGGCATGCTGCATGTGGCTAATCGAGCCACCAGTGTGCATGCTCCCACCCCTCTCTGAAGCCCGATTCCTCTTCGCCTGCAGACACTTCAGCTTGTAAGCTGGAGTGTCCCAGTAGGCACATAGCTGGGCCCAGATGTTGGGCCCGATGTAATCCCGACGTATCCGGTCCTCCCTACACTCCCGGAGCATGTCCCTCAGTCGGTGCGGTGCGCGCTCGTTAAAGATAGCGCGTATCTCTGAGTCATGCTCCGGTAACCAACGCACAAGCTCCTGTGGACAAAGAAAAAAACATTAATAACATTATACAAAAAATATATATAAAATATGTGAAATAATTAAGGGACAATTATAGGAAATAATAAACAACAACTTACCCCGAATCGTCGGAAGATACGATCCCTGTCGGCATCGGGGATCACCCCCCATGATGGCCAGAAGCGACGATAATGCTTCTTGATGGCCCAGGTAACGTGCTTGGATCCCACTTTCGATGGGATCCACCTGAAAAATTTATAAATTTTTTAATACAATAATATCGCAACCAACAAATATACACTTAATGAATAGTAACTAAAATAGTCAAAGTTAAAAAATATACACTAAATTAAATGAAACTTACGTGTGAGAAACTGGCCGGATCCATGGTCGATCCTCAGGTGCGGGAGTCCTGGCCCACTCAGGAGTCTCCTCTGCTGCGACTGACTGCTGTGCAGTCGATGAGGATGGCATGGTGACATCGTGATCGTGAGTGGCCGTGGATGATGCAGATGGAATGCTAGTATCTGGCTGTGGCCACCTCCCAGGAGTCGGCATAAATGACAAGCCTGGTGACTGTGTGGCCGGTGCAGTCGATGATGGTGGTGGGACTGGGTGTGGGTGTGGTCTGGGTCCAGTAGGGGGCGGCGAGTAGCCGGCTGGTGCATGTCCTGGCGCAAAGCGACTGGACGAAGGGACATATATGGAGGGTGGTACAGTATAGGTAGGGGATGGTGTCGTATGGGTCGGTGAGGGTGTAGAATGGGTGGGGGATGGTGTAGAATGGGTGGGGGAGCCTGCTGTAGATGCGCTGGTGTGGATGAGGCGGGGAAGGGGGTAGGTACGGTGGGTGCGGAGGTGGCTGCAACAAAACGAGCAAGCACCTGGGGCCTGATGGTGTATCGTCCCCGTGCCTTAGCCTTCCCCTTCCCCTTATCACCGCTGGGCGGTGGGGGACGGGGCGGCTCTCCTCCTGATGCTGACATATCTATTTTTATAGCACAATTAGAAATCCATATATATAAATTTAGTAAATCGATCGACATTTAAGTCACTAATAAGGCACATATTTAAAATACAATAAAATCTGTGAACTCTTACATTGAAGTGCATAAGAAAATATTTAAAATACACTAAATTTAACTTAACAGAGACATTCCTATTCAGTGTCAATATCATCATCTGATTGTAAGTCTGACTCTTCTTCTTCTGTCATTGAGTCATCACTTTGGACCTCTTCCTCTGGTGACTGATTGCCAATGACCACTTCTTCCCCTTCATTTGCAGATCCCAACATGCCAGTAATACGCTCGATCTCAATGACTTCATTGACATGTGACGGTTCATCCGCCTGGAAGGGCGTCTCATCCTCTCCATCATCGATTTCTATGCGACCCCTAGGCTTAGTAGTGACAGCAACGCACCAACCTCGTTTGTCCGTTCTCATTGCTGGATAAGGGACATAGTATACTTGTTTTGCATTCTGAGCAATTATAAACGGATCAAACAGTTGATATCTTCTTTCCATGCGAATGTCCACAGTTCCATACTTGGGATCCACCTTTGTTCCTGCCCTTGATGGATCAAACCAGTTACAATAAAATAAGACTACTTTTTTAGGATAAGTAGTAGTATTGTATTGTAACTCGTATATGTGTTTTATGACCCCATAAAATGCACCAGTACCTTCACCCTGTATGACAACCCCGCTATTAACTGTCTTTTTGCCCATGTTCCATTCATCTGTGTGGAATTTGTACCCATTAACAAAGTATGTATGCCATGATCTAACACAGCTATAGGGCTCGTACGCTAAATCTCTCAAGTGTTGAATAGTCACGCTTAATGGTTGCTGATAAACCTACGAATATGTAAGTCATAGTAAATAATTACCTTATCAATTAGAACTTAAGCTTAATATATATTGACACTTACTTGTTGCTTGAACCATTCAGGAAATTCTGCATGTGTACGAGCAGAACCATCTTGTTCACTTAGTTGATTAATTTGCAGGAACACACTGACAAATAAAATGAGTACAATGTGTTTACAGAGAAATTGATATAATATGTATATGTTACGTCAAAATTAAGTCGTTGAAACTTACTCGTGGTATGGTTTCACCTCGATGCAATTTATCAACACATGAACATGGGCCGATGTATACTCCTCATCGCTTAACCAGTAAGTAAGCTCCTTGCCAGCATGACGACCAGGAAGGTTAAATACGGACAGCATATAAGGATACCCTGCACTATCGGCACTTACCTCGTTCCTAATATTTCTTGGGGCCAACATGAAGTTATTGAAATAGTGGGAACAAAAATGGGTTGTCTCACGGTGTAAGTAAGAAGCACAGATTGATCCTTCCACCCTAGCCTTGTTTTTAACTGATCGTTTAGAGTCGCCCATGAATCTAAGTAATAAAAAAATGAATGACAAGTCATTATCCAATGCATGGACGATCTAAGAGTTTAATGTGAAAATATAATAAAATTACCTTTTAAACGGATACATCCACCTATATTGTACTGGTCCACCAAGCTTCGCCTCATATGCAAGATGGACAGGGAGATGTTCCATTGAATCAAAAAATCCGGGGGGAAATACCCTCTCCATCTTACATAGAATTATTGGAATGTTTTCTTCCATCTTATTCAGACCATCCGCGCTTAAAATTGCAGAGCATAGATCTTTGAAGAAATGACTGATTTCAGTAAGTGTGTTCGAAACAACCGAGGGCAATGAGCCGAAAGCAATAGGAAGCAAACACTCCATGAACACATGACAATCATGACTTTTCATCCCATGAAGCCTTCCCGTTCTTACATCAGCACATCGTGCCAAATTAGACGAATAGCCATCAGGCATCCTAAGGTCTTTTAACCACCGACAAATTGACTTTGCTTCATCGGCAGTTAGACTGTAACAAGCTTTTGGTTTGACCATTTTTCCATTAGGCTGCGGCTTCAGCTCCAAATCCTTTCGTCTACAGTACAGAGCTAAGTCCATCCTTGCCTTCTCATTGTCCTTCATCTTGCCGGACACATTCATAACCATGTTAAAAATGTTATCAAAGAAATTCTTCTCGATATGCATCACATCAAGATTATTCCTTAACAGATTATCCTTCCAATACGGTAGTTCCCAAAAATACTTTGTTTTGTCCAGTTATGCCATTCTCCATACCCTGGTAATTTTGAGACACCTGCTTCAGTGACCTTAGGAAGATCCCTAACCCGACCCCAAATTTGTGCAGGAGTCAACAAAGGCGGTGGACCTTCCTCTTCTGTCTGATTCTTTTTGAATGCTCGGGTATTCCTCCGGAAGGGATGATCACGATCTAAGAACCGACGATGAGAATCAAACCAGGAACTTTTGCCACCATATCTCAGGGTAAAAGCCTTTCCATGTTCCATGCAATACGGGCACGCCAATTTACCATGGGTCCCCCCAACCAGATAACATGCCATATGCAGGAAAATCATTGATAGTCCACATCAGTGATGCCCTCATCATAAAGTTTCGCTTCTTTGAAACGTCATAAGTCACCACACCATCCCAACACTTTTTCAGATCATCGATAAGAGGCTGCAAATATACATCTATCCCAGCCTTCGGGTTAGATGGTCCCGGTATGAGACAAGTCAGAAACATATATGGTTTTGACATGCACATCTCGGGAGGAAGATTGTACGGCGTAACAATCACTGGCCAACATGAATATGGCGAGGCTGACGCTTGAATGTACGGTGCGAAACCATCCGAGCACAGCCCAAGTCGTACATTGCGAGGATCTGCTGCAAAATCAGGATGTACCCGATCGAAGTGCTTCCAGGCTTCACCGTCAGAAGGGTGGCGTATAACGCCTGTACTTCTTCTATTTTCATAATGCCACCTCATCTGTCCCGCAGTCTGCGATGATGAAAACAGTCTCTGCAACCTTGGAATTATAGGCAGATAGAACATTGCCTTCTCAGGAACTCGTTTGTTTTTACTACGGTCACTACTTTGAACGCGGTACCTGGATGTCTGACAAAATTTACATTGATCGAGCGTGCTGTCATTTGTTCCCGAAGCACTATCATAATACAGCATGCACCCGTTCGGACAACAATCAATCCTCTTAGCCCCCAACCCAAGTTTCGACACCAACCGCTTCGCATCATAATAACTTTTTGGCAACAACTCTTTGAAGGGGGTCACATCTTGAAGCATTTTACAAAAAAACTCCAAACACTGCTCGGGGACATTCCAATTGGACTTGCAAGCTAGAAGCCTAACACAAATTGATAATTTTGAATCTGACGCCCCTTCAAACAATGGCTTATTTGTCTCTAACAATAAGTTGTAGAATCTCTGTGCCGATTCATTAGGAGGTTCTTCCATGTCATCAGAGTCATCCGCCTCGAAATTCCCATGTTGCCCAAGACAATCATCCACCATCATATGCATTGACTGGAGTTGTTCGACATAGTCATCGTGTAAGCCACTGCCTGATGCACCCATGTCAAGATCGTCACCACCGACTTCATTCATATCAATATCCGCCAACTCCTCGCCATGATCAGTCCATATCCAATAATTAGGCTTGAACCCACGTCGGTATAGGTGTAACCTCACGTTGTCATCACTCAAAACCGTCATACAATTGCACTTTATGCACGGACATCTAATCCCCCCCTCTTCGGCATAATCACTATGTTGCTTGGCTTTCGATATAAACTCCTCGACTCCATCTACAAATGATTGTTTCAGAAGTCGTCTCCCAGACTCGTTCCTATCATACACCCAACTACGGCTCGGGGGATAATATTCCATCCTTCTGCATTTCCAGATAAATTAACGTATTTTTAAACTTGATACTGTAACCCCGAACCGCTCCCTTTCCTTAAAAGGTGTGGCCCTATCCCATTCGAGGAAAAACTTTTTCAACATTGTATTATACTAGTTACTCATCGCTTCTCATGCCTTATAGCTAACGAAATTTCGGCAGCATTTCCCATTAGTCTCCAAGTACACGACTTGACCGCGGTAAGATACCACAATCAAATATGGACCCGGAGAACAAAAGGAAATGCTTCGACCCGAAATTTCATTAACTATTTAACATATGAGAATCAGTGAGTAATTAGTATATCAGTGGAGAAAAAGTTTCTTCCCAAACTGTCCCAATTGGACAATTCAAGATTCAATAAAATGAGCGATACCATGACCACGAGTACACATGCTCAATAATATTGAATCTTGAACGGGTGACTAAGGTTTTTCTCAATGTCGTATTAAATTATACTCAAAAATAAACTAAAACATTTTTAAGTAACAGAGATAATTTGCATAAAGTTTAACCATAATATTAAACAATTAAACACATAATTAAACAAAGCCTTGTCCAAAAAAATGTGGCATTATTATTTGTCTAATGTTTTATTAAATCATTTATGTTTTAAATTAATTTTAATTAACATAACATTTTATTGAATTTGTTAATTACTTATGTTTGTTTACTTGACTTTTAATTATTTATCAACTTTTAAAATCTATTATTAGTATATCAGTTAATTGTCTGAAATAATTGTTACTAACAAATTTCTTTTTACATATTTATTTTATTCTTCCCACTTATTACGTTACTTGACTATTTAAAATCCTATGATGTTAATTACTTAAATAATAATTAGTAATTCTTCCCATAAGATTGATTTATTCAAATATGGCATTTTTAAATAATAACTAATTACTTTAGTTTAAATTAATGATTTAATTAAATAACTTCTTCACTAATATCAAGTATTACATAACCAATAACTAATTACTCATTATTATGTAATTATTTTATTGATTAATTAAACCATAACTACGTACAAACGATCCCGATCACGCTTAATCAATCACCATGAGCTACTGGCAAATCTACTCATTA
Organism: Echinosophora koreensis; assembly: GCA_035048595.1. NCBI lineage: Eukaryota > Viridiplantae > Streptophyta > Magnoliopsida > Fabales > Fabaceae > Echinosophora > Echinosophora koreensis. Next base: position 1,486,471 of record JAPCYP010000008.1, read on the forward strand.
CTGCCGAATCTGATTTAATTAATTAACTTTTTAAGTATTATTTAATCACTCCATTATTTACGTACAAATAATCCCGATCATGCTTATAATCGATCACCATCGCTACGTCGAATCAACTAGCTTCATCACTACTGTTGCAAGTATATGTGGGAGAAAAACAATTTTACCGGCAAACTAATCCTAGCTATGTCTCATCCTATCAACGATACTTGTCCTTATGATTTTATATTAGACTAAATTCATTAATTAATCTACATTAATTAATGAATTTATGCAATTAGCAAAAACAATAGCTTACTAAATTTAAAACTACTAATAAAGACAATTTTGTTAATTACAACTACACAAATATATATATAAAAAAAAATACACTCAAACAAATTAAACAGGTATATACAAATTACAACAATTTAGACAAATAAAATTTATACCATTTCTTTAGCATGCATTGAACAATTATAATTAATATCCCAAAATATAAAACCGCCAGTACCTCTAGGAGCCCAAGAAACTGTTGTACGCAAAGGAGGTGACGGTGGCTAGTCTCAACCTCTGGTAGCCTTCAAAACAAAGAACACAAAAACAACAAAATAAATCAGATTCACAAAATTTCAGACATCACAACAACAGCCAACAAAACACAAAAAATAACCTTAATCAACATTCATTATAATTAATCAATAAAATCCAAATTTTTTTTTACAAATAAATAATAACAAGATTAGGAGGATACATACACTATGGTGGTGGTGACTCTGGTGGTGGTTAATGGTGGTGGTGGTGGTGGTTTTGCAAGGGAACAGGGTCTGGTGGGAATGGAGAGGACAGGGAGAGGGGAGGAGAAGGAGAGGGGTGGTGGTGGTGGTTCGGTTCGGTGGAGAGGGGAGGAGAAAGGGGTGGTGGTGGTGGTTCGGTGGAGATGGGAGGGGGGTTAGGTTCGGTGGAGAGGGGAGGAGAAGGAGGAAATGAGGGGTGTTTGGTGGCGAACGGTGGTGTTTGGTGGCGGCACGGTGGTGGGCAGAGGTGGGCGAGGGCGTAGAGAGAGCAGAGAGCTTGAGAGGGAAAGAGCAGAGGGAGAAGTGAGGGAGGGGGGAGAAGGGTCGTAACGGTGATGATAAATAGAAGTTACCGACGGCTTCCGACGGAAAAAGCCGTCGGAAATTCAAAAATAAATGATTACCGACGGAACCTTCCGTCGGAAACTCAAAATAAGTGGTTACCGACGGAACATTCCGTCGGTACTGACATTATTTTTCCGACGGTTTAATCTGTCGGTAATTACAATTCAAAATTACCGACGGATTTTTCCGTCAGTAAATTTTCCCGCCAAGAATCAGTCATTCCTGCCATCATTTCCGACGAAATTTCCGATGGAAGCTGCCCTCGGTAACGTTACCGACGGAATTTCCGTCGGTAATGAGTCCAACTGTTGATATTCTTAATTACCGACGGCTATGTCCGTCGGAAATTAACTATCTACCGACGGAATCTCTGTCCGTCGGTAATCTTCCGTCGGTAATTTAATGTTTTCTGGTAGTGTGAGGGGCGTGTTGCCCTTTAAGTGAAACACGGTCGTGCTTCTTATTGAGCACGGTCGTGCTCTTTGTCCTGCACGGCCGTGCTAAACAGCACTACCATCTTCCCAGAATTCAACTGGAAGCACGGTCGTGCTCCTTGTTCAGTACGGTCGTGCTCATCGCGCGACAGTACTGTTCTGGGCAGGAACAGAGACTGAAACTTAACCAGATCCAAATGTTTAATCAGTTAATCCTCCTAAATCAATTATCAATGGGTTTTAAGGATTAAACTCATCAACATAATCAACATCAACTCAACAGTGGCATCAACCCAACAATAACATCATGTTCATAACCATCACAACAACATAAACACAATCATATATTATGAACATGGCATCTAAATCACATATTAACAATTACCAACATATTATCAGAATAGTTAACAATCATGTATCAAACAGATATTTACACAGCAAACCGGGTTATGGGAACCCTTTACTTTACACTAACCCCGAGCTTATGAGTACACTACCCTTCTCCCCATACCTGGATTGAAGGTAGCTCTAACGGCGGTCCTAACGGCAAACGGTTCCTCTCCTTTAAGCGGCTCACACTCCAACAATCCTTAAACAATCAGAACATAAACGATATTAGTTTCTCAACCACAAAAACCAAAGGAAACCAATAAAAAGGAAGGGAACGTTACCTATATCCGAAGTATAGACGAAACCGCGTTTCCCTAGGGTCTCCAATACTCAAAACCACACTGAGTATGAAGGAAAAGGGAAACAGTACGTTGCAACCGTACTAGGGTTTTAGCTACCAAAATATGAAGTGTACGACGCAACCCTCGAGTTTTCACAATGTATATAGGCTCGGACTTGAGCACGGTCGTGCTCACCCTCGAGCACGGTCGTGCTCAACTTAGCGTCACCGAGATACGGTCAGCACCTTGAGCACGGGCATGCTCACTGTTGAGCACGGTCGTGCTCAACTTAAAATCAGAAACACGCTCCTGACTTTAAGTACGGACGTGCTGGCTAATGAGCACGGGCGTGCTCATGTACCAGAAAGAGACTTTTAGCCAAAAATCTTACTAAGCCCTCAACCGATAAATCCAACTTAATAAAACCAGCTTAATAAAATTAATTCCAAAAAACGGGGTGTTACATCGAGAAATAGAATGTTCATGCTCAACATTCAAAATGATGTTGCCAAGTGTCTCAAGGAGTGCTATAAAGATGCATCTTGGATTTGGCATCTTCGGTTCAGGCATCTCAATTTTGGAGGCTTGGAGTTACTTTCCAAGAAGGAAATGGTGAGAGGATTACCTCACATTAATCACCCTAATCAAGTATGCGAAGGGTGTCTACTTGGGAAGCAATTCAAGAAAAGCTTTCCAAAGGAGTCCAACTCAAGAGCTCAGAAGCCGTTGGAACTCATACATACAGATGTATGTGGTCCAATCAAGCCAAGCTCCTCGGTAAGAGTAACTACTTTTTGCTCTTCATTGATGATTTTTCAAGAAAAACATGGGTATATTTCTTGAAGCAGAAATCAGAGGTCTTTAGAGTATTCAAGAATTTTATGGCTGCTGTGGAGAAAAAAAGTGGTCTAGAGATCAAAGCCATGAGATCTGATCGAGGAGGAGAATTCACCTCAAAAGAATTTCAAGAATTCTATGAAGCGAATGGAATACGTCGATCATTAACAGTTCCAAGATCTCCCCAGCAAAATGGAGTAGCAGAAAGAAAGAATAGAGCAATCCTTGACATGGCGAGGAGCATTCTAAAAAGTAAGAGGCTTCCAAAGGAGTTTTGGGTGGAAGCAGTTGCATGTGCAGTTTACTTGTCCAGCCGATCCCTAACAAGAAGCGTATGGGGAAAGACACCTCAAGAGGCATGGAGCGGAAGGAAGCCTTGAATTTCCCATCTAAGAGTCTTTGGAAGCATAGCTCATGTGCATGTACCCGACGAACAAAGAAGCAAGTTGGACAACAAAAGTGAGAAGTTCATTTTCATTGGTTACGACGCCAACTCCAAAGGATACAAGCTATATAATCCAAACAACGGGAAGACAATCATCAGTAGAGACGTCATATTTAATGAAGAAGGAGAATGGGATTGAGGACCGCATGATGCAAACTACAATTTCTTTCCAAATTTTGAAGAAGATATTGTGGAGCTACCAAGGATGGAGCAAGTAAGGGAGGAGGCTACTACCCACCGAGTTCGCCAACTGTGAGTACTCAACAGGAGTCGTTGTCGTCATCACCAATTGGAAGCTCAAGTGAAAGAGTGCCACGCTTCAGGAGTTTACAAGAACTCTCTTGTCTCTTTGCTGATTGTGAGCCTATCAACTTCCAAGAAGCTGTTAGAAGAAGGAATTGGAAAGATGCAATGGATGAATAAATAAAGGCGATTGAGAAGAATGACACATGGGAGTTATCATCACTTCCAAAAGGACGTAAGGCAATTGGCGTAAAATGGGTATACAAAACAAAGAAAAATGCGAAAGGAGAAGTTGAAAGATACAAGGCAAGATTGGTGGCAAAGGGCTATAGTCAAATAGCTGGCATCGACTATGATGAGGTATTTGCCCTCGTTGCTCGACTAGAACCTATTAGACTAATCATTTCTATGGCAGCACAAAATAAATGGAGAATACACCAAATGGATGTAAAATCAGCCTTCTTGAATGGAGTTCTTGAAGAAGAGGTCTATATTCAACAACCACAACTCTATGAAGTTAAAGGACAAGAAGACAAGGTTTTGAGATTAAAGAAGGCTCTCTACGGGTTGAAGCAAGCGCCGAGAGCGTGGAACAGTCGGATTGACAAGTACTTTCAAGAAAACTGGTTCACCAAGTGCCCACAAGAGCATGCTCTTTACGTCAAAATCAAAGAAGGAGACATTTTAATAGTGTGCTTATATGTGGATGATTTGATCTTTGTCGGCAACAGCCCAAGACTATTCGAAGAGTTCAAGAAGATGATGGCCAATGAACTTGAGATGGCGGATATCGGACTAATGGCATACTACCTTGGCATTGAAGTTAAGCAAGAGGACAATGGAATTTTCATCTCACAAGAATCATACACAAAAGAGATTATCAAGAAGTTCAACATGGACAACTCCAAGCCAATAAGTACACCAATGGATTGCAGAGTCAAGTTGTCAAAGCACGAAGATGGAGAAAAAATAGATCCAACATTTTTCAAGAGCTTGGTTGGAAGTTTGCGGTACTTGACATGCACAAGGCCAGACATTCTCTATGCGGTTGGAGTCGTGAGTTGATACATGGAGAGTCCAACAACCTCTCACTTGAAGGTTGCAAAGAGGATCCTACGCTACCTTAAAGGTAAGATAAACTTTGGCTTATGCTACTCTACTTCTAATGATTACAAGCTCGTCGGATATAGTGATAGTGATTGGGGTGGAGATATGGACGATCGAAAGAGTACAACTGGTTTTGTGTTCTACCTGGGAGACATTGCTTTCACTTGGATGTCAAGAAGCAACCGATTGTCACGCTTTCTACATGTGAAGCTGAGTATGTAGCTGCTACTTCGTGTGTTTGTCATGCAATCTGGCTTCGAAATTTGTTAAAGGAGTTGGGTTTGCCACAAGAGGAGCCAACCAAGATAGGCGTGGATAACAAGTCAGCAATAGCTTTGGCCAAGAATCCAGTCTACCATGACAGAAGCAAACATATTGATACACACTACCACTATATTAGAGAGTGCATCACGAGAAAGGATGTGCAAATGGAGTACGTAAAAACTCCGGATCAAGTTGCTGATATCTTCACCAAGCCTCTAAAGCATGAAGATATCAAGTTGAGAAACTTGATTGGGATGGCAAAATCAAGTTTAAGGGGGGGCTGTTGAAAAGTAAACTTGATTTTGGACTATTTAGTATTTGGGCCCACTTGTCTAAATAAGAGTCCATGTTCTAGAAAGGGGTTCTAGATAATTCTACTATAGAAATATCTCATTTATTGAAAAGTCTAGATTAATCTATTCTAGAAGAATCTCCTCAAGTGAAAAATCTAGAATTTAGTAGTAGCTTGATATTTGTAAAGAAATCTCTAGATAGTCATTTGTAACCATTAGATTAAAGATGTGTTGGCATGATCTTAGCCATTGGTTAAGGAGGTGCCACTAGTATAAATAGGGGGTCATAGTCTTGAGTTTGTATCAAGCCAAAAGCAAAGAGTGAGCAATAATACAAATAGCCTCTTCTTCTAAAATCATCTAGTTCTCCCATTTTCAAGTCTTCTCCAAATTCTAAAATTTGCCGTTCCAACAATGATAAGCTCCTGAAATGTGATTGTATAAAGTGAAACCAAACACATGCTTAATCCTTTTTCCTTTGAAATAACCATAATGCTGTAAAAAATGTATTTTAATCATATGAAAGCACAGTTTGAATTCCAATCCGCAAATAAAATCCATGCCACAGTTGATAAACTATTAAGCATGATAATAACAAATGTTCTGTAAATTCTGATTGAACATGTGACATAAGGCACACATCAAATAGTTCTATTCCGTCATCACATTTGTTTGAGTACCGCTGGTACTCACTTTATATACTTTCTTTTGCTTATAAAATAAAATTGAATTTTCAAGGTTGTGATCTAAAAGAGCTTGTCAAGAGAAAAGTAGCACCTTTAGAAGTGCTGTTGGGAACTTCCAAAAAAGCTTAAAAATCAAATCAGAAGTAGACAGCAAACGTTTTTTCACAGATAATTTATTCTGAAGATAAACACATGGAGAAGTAGATGAGAAATTTTCAGATGATTTTAATTAAGTTTTAGATCTTTTCAAAAAACTCATTTAAATGTCAATTATAAGTATATTCAATTGAGAAAGTGTTGTTTCTAATTAATATGTGCATACCAATGTTTCTAGGGCTTGGTTACAAAGCAATATTTTTTTAAATTGTAGGTAACAGTGTTAAGGTGCACCAAACATCATAACTAGAGAAGATACATCATAGATCCACCATTAAACAAATAGTTAATGTTAAGTGTTCTTATTTATAATGCTAACTTTTACCAAAATAAAATAAAATAATGCTAACTTAGATTTTCAAACATGAAATTAATAAGACTCATTTTTTGGATACAATGATCATTAAGCAATTCTAGCTTCTTTCACATTACTCAAACTTCACCATAACCTACTTCTACTGACTAGATTGTTTTCACCATCATTCTTCCATCTCACAGCATATCATTCGAGTGATAGATGTTGGGTTGCTAGCTTTATATGATTTAAGATAGCTAATTTTATGAACCTTTAATTTATCCCGTATAATTTGAATATTCCCGAAAACTGGAGCATAGATGCAACATTAGTATGAGACTGTATGAGGCTGCATTAACTAGTGAAAGTGGTATAATTAATTTGGTCATGTAAGTAGCGAAGTCCAATCACTACTGGAAAATATGGAATAAACGAGCATATATAACGTCTGTTAAAAAAAAAAGATGGATGTTAAAAAACACGCGGTGGCAGAACCGTAATTAAATGGTTCATTTAAATCACTTTTAACGTCTGTTGTTTAAACAACAGACGTTAAAGTTGATGAGTGTGTGTCACTTTTAATGTCTGTTGTTTAAACAACAGACGTTAAAAGTGATTTCCAATGTTTTTAGGAAGTATACGTTGCCCGAGCGCCTTTCTCTTCATCACTTTCATCACTCTGCCTGTTCACCACTGCCCTTCTCTGCCCTTACCCTTTCACTCTGCCCCTGTTCACCACCGCGAGCTCCTCCCCACACCACTGCGAGGATCTCTCTTGCCCCAGGTACTACCTCTCTCTCTCTCTCTGAACTTCACACTCTCGTTTGAATATTGCCCTAATTCTCTCTGTCCCTCTCACTTTCACTCTCAGCCACCACTTAGAACGGCGGCCACAAGTGGAGAGCCAAAACCGAGCCGTCGCACCACCGCTGAGCCACTCTCCTTCTCCTCTCTTTGAATGCAGGTAACTCTCTAAACCCTCAAAGTTTCATTTTCATTTTCGGTTTTGCTTCTCTTTTCATGTTTGGGATGAATGACATTGGCTACTGACATAGTTATCAAAGCCTCTATTTTCATGTTTGGAACTGCTTTGTTTGGAAGATAATACTCCAGTGTTTGGAATTGTTTTGTTAACTGGAATGTGTTCTTGGTTAGGCAAATGGTTTTCATGTGCTCGAGCCTAACCTTGAAGAAGTTGGCTTCTATAGAGTGTAATGGGTTTAAAATAAATGCCATTGATGAGTCTAAATTTTCTGTTTATTTGGTTGAAGGGAATGAGACATTTGAGAAGTTTGCTTCTATGAGTTTGATAGGTAACTTTGTGATGTATATGCATACCAAACCAATACAGCATGTGCACTAAAGTTTCAATAGAGCTGTAAAGGTGTTTAACATTTGGTCTGGTTTCACGAATTTTATGCCATTAGTAGATGCTTACTTAGTCGATGCTTATGTGAGAATGTTCAATATGTTTTTTCTTAGCAGCATAACTTCTTCTAATGTTTGCTATTAAAGTTGTGGGATTTATATTTAAGTTCCCAAAATGTTTTTCCATGTAAACCATTTGCTACCTTTTAGACTCTTAAAATAGTCATTATCTGACCTAAAATTTAACTAGATTGAAAATTTCCCATGTTGTGGTCTTAGTTTCTATGTCATAGGTAGCTTGTTGCCATTCTCAAGTATAGAAAGTGTAGTTGTGGATTTTTTAGAATTTGGTGGTTGTGGTTTAAGCTTCAAATTGTGTGTGGTTTTGGTTCCTTGACCTCGGAAAAGAGGGAGAGAGTGTAGTGGGGTATATATATGGTTGTTAGGTTTTCAAATAGTAGTGCTTTTCCAATCTTCTTTATTGTGCTTATATTGGATATATGTGTGTATATCTACAGAACCTATCTAGCTATGGATCGTAGTTGGATGATTTGTAAACGCACAAGTGATGAGTATCTGAAGGGAGTGGAAGAGATTTTAGAATTTGCTCAAAGAAATGTTCCTAATAGTAAATGAATGTTCTGTTGTCCTTGTGTCAAATGTTTGAATACAAGGAAATGAGCGGTCAAGGATATACGTACTCATCTTATTTGTTTTGGAATTTACTTGAATTATACAAGATGGATATGACATGGTGATGTGTTGTTAAATAACAAGCCAAGTGTCTCCCAAAGTGAGGACGTTGACGTAGATATGGAGAATGATCGAGTAGAGGACATGATCCGTGATATTGGACAAGAATCTTTTCAGCGAGCAAATGTGTATGAAAGATTGTGCAGTGATGCGAATAAGCCTTTGTATCCGGGGTGTACTACTCATACATGGTTGTCGGCGGTGTTAACATTGGTTTGTGTGAAGTAGAAATGTCAAAACGGGCCAGCCCGGCTCACTTTTTGGTGAGTCAAAAAATAGCCAACCCGGTTCGACCCACCACGGGTTGGTGGGTTATGCGGGTTGGCTCACTTTTATTTTTTATTTTTAAAAAATCATTTGAAAAAAATAAAACCTATAAAATTTTAAAAATAATAGTTAAAATACCAACACCTTAAATGAGGTTTATTTAGATTATTTAACAAAATTCAAAATTTGATCTTGTAAATAATCGTAGACTACAATCTACCGCATTATAGATTATCCAATGACTATTCTATTTGTCTACCAAGATGCCATTACGATAGTGCGTAGAAGATGATGATATGTGTGATCCTTTTTCAAATTGTCTCATGGATTTATTTGATTATCCAAGGACTATACTTATATAATATTCCATTGTCTTGGATAGTGACATGCATGATTGAGTTTTGATAAAAAAAAATGTTGCAACCAGCGAGCCAACCCGGCTCACCACGGGTTGAACCCACCCAACCCGCAGGTTAGGTGAGCTGGGTCAAAATGACCCGGGGTCAAAACGAGCCAAATTTTGTCCAACCCAACCCACCAGTGAGCCGGGTTGGCTCACGGGTTCCAACCTATTTTGACAGCTCTAGTGTGAAGGCGAGAAATGGTTGGAGCGATAAAAGTTTCACACCGAATTGCTTGAATTGTTGAAAGACTTGCTTCCAGAGGGCAACACATTACCTGACTATGAGGCGAAGAAGGTATTGTGTCCGATGGGTATGGAGTATAAGAAGATACACGCATGCCCCAATGATTGCATATTGTACACGGGTGATTATGAAAAGATGCACGATTGCCCCAAGTGTGGGTTATCACGCTACAAAGTGAAGGATGGTGATGATGGTGATGATGGTGATGATCTTGATGATTCTAGTTGTGATGTGTAAAAAAAAGGGGTCCTCCTACGAAGGTATTGTGGTATCTTCCAAGAATTTCAAGGTTCAAGTGATTGTTCGCTAATGTAAAAGACGCAAAGAACCTTAGATGGCATGATGATGAGAGGAAACGTGATGGACATGTTCACCATCCGGCTGATTCTATGCAATGGAAGAAAATTGATACTTTGTTTCCAGATTTCCCCAATGAGCCAAGAAATCTTAGGCTTGGACTTGCTACGGATGGAATGAATCCATATGGTAACTTAAGTAGTATCCATAGTTCATGTCCTGTTCTCCTGATAATTTACAACCTACGTCCTTGGTTGTGCATGAAGCGCAAATGCATGATCTTATCTATGATGATTTCGGGGCCAAAGCAACCGAGAAATGACTTAGATGTTTATCTAAGTCCCTTGGTTGAAGACTTGAAAAAGCTGAGGGTGGAAGATGATGTAGTTGATGGGTATTCTCACGAGACTTTCAACATGCGTGCCATGTTATACAAGGGTTTTACATCATTGAAATTAAATTTCATTTCTTTTGTAGTCTCGTTATCAGATAGATAGTTGGTCATGTGTCTATTATGTTATGCTTCGTATGTTGAACATCGTCTCCGCATATATTACCGGGGGATGGAAGAAGGTAATTAATTAAACAAGTTATTTAATTATATATTTTATTTCTGGTGATGACTTGATTTAATGTTTATTTTATTTGAACTTGTGCAGGCTTTCAGCGATCAATCTCCTCTTTCGAAAGAAGATTTTTAAAACTTGAGGATGCGATTTGCAGACTTCTTTTTTATAGTATGCCGCAGAAAAAGGAGTAGTGTAACACCCCGATTTTCACTGCTTTCTAATATCGATAATAAATATATAAATGATTATATTTTTATTCGAGACTTAGAAAATGATTTTGGATAAACCAATGTCATTTCCATGATATACTTGATATCATAAGGTTACGATGAAATTTTGGGTTGGAAATTCAGACGGAACCCGGTTTGTGTTTTCACTGACAGTAAAAGTTTACTGCTCAGAAAATCTAATTTTAATTTGTGAACGAGATGAAAAATGTTTTTATCGTATTTGCTACAATATTGGAAGTTTTAAAAATTTTCGCGAAAAAATAAAATATTATATTTGCTGCGGGCGAAAACGTAGAAATATCTCTAGGAAAACCTGAGTCAGATGAACCAGGGGGGTCAGCAACGGAGCTGAGATGACTGATGTGACTGATGTGATGAACATTTATGACGATCCTATCCGAATCATATATAATGGCTATTGTGACACCCTTCTATCCCGCATGTTATAAGGCATTTAATTTAAAACAAATAAAGGAAAAACATGCATTTTACTGAAATTGATAAAACATTTGTCCATGGGTAGAAAAGTCCCACATGAACCATTTACAACGCGGAAAATAAAATAAGTTTAAAACAATAAAACGTAACAACAAATAACCCAACCCCGATGTCACAACTCAGAGCTGGTATAACCGTTCCGGAACATATCCTCAGAATACAACTGATATAAACTAACATAACATAAACTAGCCCTAACTATGAGTGGCGGCTTCTATGAACCGTCTATAGTACCCGGCTAACCCCAAGAAACTCCTAATCTCGGTTACAGACTTCGGCGCTTCCCACTGGAGCACCGTCTCTACCTTAGCTGGTTCCACTGCTATGCCACCCTTAGAGATGACATGTCCTAAGAAGCTCACTTCCTCTAACCAGAATTCACACTTCGACAACTTAGCGTACAACTGCTTTTCCTTAAGGGTCTGCAAGACAACCCTCAGGTGTTCCTCATGTTCCTCCTTGCTCTTGGAGTACACTAAGATGTCATCTATGAACACCACCACAAACTTTTCCAAGTAAGGGTGAAAGGTCTTGTTCATGTAGTCCATGAAGACCGCAGGAGCATTGGTCACACCAAAGGGCATAACCAAGTACTCATAGTGACCATATCGCGTCCTAAACGCTGTCTTCGGGATGTCCTCAGACTTAACCCCAATCTGATGGTACCCTGACCTCAAATCTATCTTTGAAAAGACACAAGCGCCCATCAACTGGTCCATAAGATCATCAATCCTAGGGAGGGGATACCGATTCTTTATAGTCACCTTGTTGAGCTACCAAAAGTCGACACACAACCTCATACTACCATCCTTCTTTTTCACCAACAACACATGTGCTCCCCACGGAGACACACTCGGCCTAATGAACTGCTTCTTCATCAAGTCCTCCAACTGTTCTTTCAACTTAGTTAGCTCTAAAGGAGACATTCGATAGGGTGCTATGGAGATTGGCCCGGTGCTAGGCACTAAGTCTATGGTAAACTCGACATCTCTCTCTGGGGGTAAGTTATAAACATCCCCCGGGAATACTTCAGGAAATTCCCGCACAACAGGCACGCTGGCAACATCAGGAGGGCTGCTCTCTACTTCCAGGGAAGCTAACATCATGTATACTTGAGCTTCGTCTCTCATCGAAGCTTGAACTTGGTTGGCAGAGAGAAGGTCCGGATTCTTAGACTCCTTTGGAGTTCCAAAAATCATGGTTTTATCGAAACAGTTCAAGAGGACATGGTTGGAAGATAACTAGTCCATACCCAGAATAATGTCCAAGTCTTTCAAAGGTAAGCATACAAGATCGGCAATAAATTTTTTATCATTTATGACTATATGACAGTTCTTGCATGCATAAGAAGTGGAAACAGGTTTATTTGTAGGTGTAGAAACCAACAAATCAAACTCAAGGAAAGTAACAGGCAATTCAAGACTCTTGACCCTATCATGCGATATAAACGAGTGAGTAGCACCCGAATCATACAATACAGTTAATCGAGTTCCATCAATGAAACACGTACCTTGGATCAGGTCATCAGACTCAGAGGCTTCAGCTCCACTAAGAGTAAAGACTCTTCCAATGGTCTTCAGTCGGTTGGCCTGGGACTTATGATTCTTGCTAGCACTGGGAGGCTCGGCCTTAGCTCCATTGCACTCGCGGCTGATGTGTCCTGGTTTGCCACACTTGAAGCAGATGACTTGTGTTTCCTTGCACTGGGACGAATAATGGTCCTGTGCTCCACACTTTCCAGATCTCATAGCTCTAGGGGCATCAGAGAACACACCCCTGAAGCTATTCTGCTAAAACTGTGGCTTCCTGGCACTTTGCTTGAAATCCTTACCCGTCGGAGCATACCGGTGCTTGCCCTTGTCCCTCCGATCAGTCCTCTTGCCACTCTGACTATCCGATCCTCTGGAACTGGCAACTCTGAACTGACTAGCATACTCGTAAATCCGACACTTGTTGACCAGAATTGGAAAAACTCTAATCTCCTGATAACTGATGGCATGTTTGATCTCAGGTCGGAGTCCCGCTTCAAACTTCACACACTTGGAGCGATCATCTGTCTCATGCTGGTAAGGAGTGTAGTACCTCGCCAGCTCCTCAAACTTGGCCGCATAGTCACTGACTGACAGCGACCCCTGCCTCAGAGACAAGAACTCTATCTCTTTCTTGTCCCTGATATCCGCTGGAAAGTACTTCTCCAGAAATCTCTGCCTGAACACAGCCTACGTAACTGCTATGCTCTCAGCCTGCATCCTTTGTCTGCAGTTATCCCACCAATGCTCCGCCTCCTCAGTCAACATGAAGGTGGCAAAGATGAGCTTCTGCTGATCATTACAGTCCATCGCACGGAAGATCTTCTCTGTCTCCCTCAGCCACAACAGTGCTCCCTCTGGGTCGTACGCTCCCTTGAACGATGGAGGGTTGTTCCTCTGGAACTTATCCAGTCCCTGGAACTCAGCTGGCTCACCATTGTTGTTAGGGTTGACCTGCCCAATAGCATTGGTCAGAAGTGCCAATGCATCCGTAATAGCCTGATCATTGCGTCCTCTACCGGCCATTAGTTCCTGTACATGTCCAACACAACTCTTAATACAGAAACTTACGCGAGTAAAAGCTACAGGCAACTAACTTAAAACCTTATTATCTATAACAAGTATAGACAATCCAAACAAGAGTCACACAACAGACTCACAATAGACTCATACCACGTCCGAACAAGGTCGAACTGCTCTGATACCACTAAATGTGACACCCTTCTACCCCGCATGTTATAAGGCATTTAATTTAAAACAAATAAAGGAAAAACATGCATTTTACTGAAATTGATAAAACGTTTGTCCATGGGTAGAAAATTCCCACATAAACCAGCTACAACGCAGAAAATAAAATAAGTTTAAAACAATAAAACATAACAACAAATAACCCAACCCCGATTGCACAACTCAGAGATGGTATAACCGTTCCGGAACATATCCTTGGAATACAACTGATATAAACTAACATAACATAAACTAGCCCTAATTATGAGTGGCGGTTCCTCAGAGTCACTCCTCTCTGGGCTGCTCGTCATCCTCTGCAAGGTGCTATTCAGGCCAAACATAAACAAACAAACAAATATAGGGAGTAAGAATCATGTAAACATAATAGCAAGGAAGTAGGAAGTAAATTAAACAACAAGCATAACAACATCTCATCAACATCAACATCGTCATCATATGCTATGCAGTGCAATGCAGTCATACTCCGCTAAACCAACAATGCATGTGGATCCACTAAACTCGGGATGGACGACTTCGGAGTTAAATATCCACATTGAGAATCTACTCAACGCCGGAGAATCTACTCCTTGGATAGCCAACGCATCAAACCAACGAATGCCTCATCACGAGGGCGCTAGGAGAATCTACTCCAACCGTGGATGGCCAGATCGCCATACTCTAGGATGACCTCCCCTATGTCAAACATCCCTAAAAACATCTCCGATGCAATGCGTATGAAATACAACAACAATGACAACACCACCTCCATAACTCTAACGGAATCGACCGAAGATAACAGCGGAATCAACCGCAACAACTTGCCTCGCGGAATCTACCTGAGGACTTAAAACGGAATCAACGACAACACTTGGGACAAACTCTCAGCCACCAAGGTATAACAACAACACCTTAGACCCAAACCGCGGGGTCGAGGCTTCCTTGGCCAGAAAACACCAAGGTACAACTCATCAGCTTGTGGTACCCAATGGGTATCGACTTATCAACTTAACACCTCACCATCTCATCATCTTAATTATCTTTAGTGAACATTAGCCAAGTTGTCTAATGAACTCATCATTATTTCGGGAAAGGGGTTTGAAACCCCTTAAGTTCTTTAATTCTGTTCTGTCCAGTAGTGTTGAGCACGGTCGTGCTTAACCCCCAGCACGGTCGTGCTTAAACACGTGAGGGGCGTGCTGCCCTTTAAGTGAAGCACGGTCGTGCTTCTTATTGAGCACGGTCGTGCTCAGAAGCACGGTCGTGCTCTGTGTCCTGCATAGAGGCTGAAACTTAACCAATTTTGTTAGGGTTTTAGTCCTATAAATCCTAAAATCCATTAACACGATTTTAAAGATTAAACTCGTTAACATCATCAACACCAATTCAACAGTGGCATCAACCCAGCAACATCATCATGTTCATAGCCATCACAACACATAAACACAATCAACATTATGAACATGGGCATAAGAACAACATATTATCAATCATACCATATTGTGCACACAACATATTATTATAAAACAACAAACCATACATCCATAACATGGCCTAAAATCATACAATCACAATTCCAATAATAACGAGGTTATGGGAACCTTTTTACTTTACCCTAACCCCAAGCCTATGCAAACACTACCCTTCTCCCCATACCTGGATTTAAGGTAGCTCCCTAACAGCGTCCTAAATAGCATCCGGTTCCCCCCTTAAAGCGGCTTTCACTCAGACCAGCCTTAGACAATGGAAACACAACATTATTAGTTTCTCAATCACAAAAACGGAAAGGAAACCAATAGGGAAGAGGGAACCATTACCTATAGACTGCCACAGACCAACCAACGTCCCAACCGGCTTCCAAAACCCCTCTAAAGCACTGGGAGAAGAGGAAATAAGGAAAAGATGAGTTCTGGCCGTAACAAGGTAGCAGCAGCCGTCACAAATCAGAGATACGGTACTGACTTTAAGCACGGGCGTGCTGGATAATGAGCATGAGCGTGCTCGTGTACCAGAAAAGGGACTTTTAAGCCCAAAAATCGCACTAAGCCCTTAACCAACCAAACAACTTAATAAAACCAGCTTTAAGAAAATACTTCTGAAAAACGGGGTGTTACAACCATAATGGCACATAAATGCCATTAGATATTTTTATGGTGCAATTACCATTTTACCTTTGGTTTACTATGGAAATTACAAGGCTTGCCATTGAAATTTTGGGACCATTTTACCCTCCCCTACACGGCTCTACCCCTTTTTCCCTACACTTAGGCAATTTTCAACTCACTTATATCGTCTTCACGAATCAAGACCCATTTCTCTCAAAAACTCTAATCGGGAATCGGGTATGTTTACGCAAAGATATATTGGGAAACAGACCGACAAGTCATCTATGATGACTAAAGAGGAATGAATCACCATGGTGATAATTTACTCTAGTCATCATGAAGACAAAAAAAAAAAAATCTAGATATTTTGAACGTTAACCTAACCCACGTCTGGTTAAATCTAACCGAGGTTAATTAACCATGATTTGCAACACAAAATATCTTCTCCCTAACATGTGGTGTAGGAGGCAGCCACACCACCTAAACACCCTCATCCACACATTTTATAAGGCTCCAAGGCTGCCCACCCTTCACCATTTGCACTAGTGCAATAAGTGCTTTTTACGTCAGTCAAAATTGATTTTACACGTCAGAATAATGTCTGATGTAAATACAGCTGACGTTAATAGTTAATATTTTAACGTCAGTTGTTTAAATAACTGACGTTAAAAGTAAACTATTAACGTCAGTTGTTTAATAAAACTGACGTTAATAGTGTAAAACTAACGTCAGTTGTATTAATTAACTGACGTTAATAGTTAAATTTTTAACGTCAGTTTTATTAAACAACTGACGTTAATAGAGTATCTTTTTTTAAAAAAATACTATTAACGTCAGTTGTTTGAAACAATTGACGTTAAGAGATTTATAATTTTTTTAAAAATTTCTGTTAAAATAACACTACCCCCAGCTATCCCTGCATTCAGTAAACATTATCCCAGTAATATTCATGTCAATTAACCAATCCCTGCATTCAGTAAACAGTCCAGTCCAGTATACAGTCTAGTAACAGTCTTCACTTAAATTTCATTAATAAAAGAAAAGTATATACATACAAAAGAACAAATGGGGGGATAAAACATAACTAAAAGTTTCTATACTAATTATTACACACCTACATATAATAAGTTTCTATACTAATTACTAACTACACATCTTCTATATACTCCTGAGGTATACTTTCGGGCAATCCTTTCTCTTTAGCATACTTGAAGAAAAATTCTGCAAACCGCGTCCTCAAGTCTTTGACCTGTTTGTTGTCAAGAGGAGATTGGTCGCTGTTAAAAGCCTGCACACGTTCAAATAAATCACGGTAACATTAATTAATGCAAGGAAAAGGAAAACTAAAATATATAATTAAATAAGTTGTTTAATTAAGTATTACCTTCTTCCATCCCTCTGTAATAGATGAGGAGACTATGTTCAGCATATGATGCATCACATAATATCCACACGACCAACTGTCTGTATGATATCGAGACTACGAAAGAAATGAAATTTAATGTCAGTTAAATAAACATATATATTTGGAATTAGTAATTAGTAATTCTAATGTTATATACTATTTAACAAACTAGCAACCTTGAGGATAATCCAGTCAGGATTTCCTTTAGACTTAAAAGTCATACTCCTCCCGTTGGCACAGCTCAAACTACAAATCTTCAGCGCACTATCATAAACAGAATATTCATGTCAATTAACTAATTCATCATGTGTCGCATAAAATTAAATTAAATGTTAAAACTTAAATTAAATAGAAGATTAATTACTAACCTATTGATAGGTTCCATCACCTCCCGTGGCGGGTTCTGGTGGAGAGAGCATAGGAAGATGACAGTATGCCTGGCAGGATGAATTATGAGCAACTGCCAATGCCCTCCCATTATGTACGGTGCCAGATATAGCTCCTTGCGATCATCACCTCCCAGTAATCTTGTTAAGTATGCTGAGACTTGGTTGTGATTGGCAAAGAATTCAGGCCGAAGGGAGTAGGGCTCTAAGAAGCCGAATTGGTTGGAGCCCATATCGATTTGAAGTCGATGGAGATACCTATGATATGAATACAGTAAATCATAAAATTCAAATAAAATATATAAATTGAATTAATTATAATATTATAAAGCATACTTATGTTGACCAAAGACTCACAATAGCGGTGGATAGTTGCCGGCCGTCATTGGAAAAATCCCCAATATCGTCACCACAGAATACAAATCCAAGCTCATGCTCATGAAGTGGGCGTGCCAGCCAACCATCATGCTCCAACTCCCATTGAAAAAAGCATGTTCCCATAATCCTCGCCAATCGAGAACAACCGAGTCATGAGAGACATCTTACCCGCCTTTGCCTTCAATATTAAATAAATCAGGTATATAAGTTGTTGATAGTTAAAAAAAACATAAGTAATTAATTGAAAATTTTGGACATTAATAATGAATATATACCTTCCGTGCCAACTCGAGCTCCCTCTGCGCCAGTTCAAACTCCCGCCGTTTCTCTTCCAACTTAAGCTCACGGCATCGGATCTCCACCTCCAGCTCCCTATTTGCCAACTCATCCACCTCCACATGTGTCCTATTATAGCTCTCTTTTGTGCTCACATGTGAAGGGTTGGCAGCTCCCGCGGTGTCCTGGGAACCCACGGAGACAAGCTCCCTAACAAGCGCCTGCTTGAAATCTGGGTTGGATAAGAAGTGGCTTATCAGATGGCCTGTAATGGCTGGGTTCGAGAAGAGCTGCTGTGTGATGGATTCTCTAAGTGCATCCTCATCGACGACCCGCCTTCGTGAACTAGACTTGCCATAATATTCTTTGATGCCCACCGTCTCTGGAACACCGATCACCCGACCCGGATGGTCGTCCTTGCCTAGAGCAGTGAGCAATATATCCCGGCGTCCAGAAGGGACGAATGAGCCCTGGGAGCATTTTTCCTTAAGCTCCATCTACAATGAAGAATTGAAAAAACGTGTAAGAGAAAGGTGTTCCTTAAAAATATCAACCATATACAGATTACAAATATTAACTATAAATGCATATGGTTAGTTACTTACTATCTTATCTGCCACATCATGAGTGGCTTCAGCTTTAAAAGAGCCTTTCTTTGTCATCCGACCAGCGAACCAGACATCCTCGCGCGGGATGGATGACAGAGGACTAACTGGTGTGCCCTCAGGCACCTCTCCATTTGCTATCCTCGCAACCAGCTCCTCCTGCTTCACCCTCAGCTTCTCCGCCATCATCTCGTCGATCCTAGTGGCGTACCCATCCTGAGACAAGGTATGGGAGTGGATGTTCTTAGCTTGATTCTTCCTACCCCTCTCCGCCTTAGTCTGTTTAAACAAAAACACATAATTAATAGAGTTAAATACATTTAATTTCTTTACTTAAATGATCTTTAAGAAGCATAAATAAATTAACTTCATCAACTAACCTGAAATTTGGCATCATGTCGACTCCTAACAAAGTCATCCCACGTCCCCCTATCAATTCAGGGGTAATCCAAGAACATCTTATCAAGCTTCTTCTTCCCAGATACATAGAACCTAGTAAGATCATGCTTGAACCCACTCTAGCGCCTTGCCCCAAATGAGAGCCATTTCTTCCGATGATGCTCGTCATCCGGCATGGTCCAAGCTTTCTACACATTAAATACATATAACAAGCAGGATGAATTAGAACTGGAATAATTATTTAATAATGTACATCAAAAGAATGTAAAAGGAAAATACCATGATACCCTCCCAAATCTGATCCTTAACGTTCTGTGGAACGTCATCCCAATGGTTGTATAGGATGCTAACGTGCTGCTTGGTTTGTAGAATCACCGACGTTTTAAATGCTTTAGCATGGGGGCCTTGGGGCTTTAGTTTAGCATCAAAGGACACCTCAAGCTTCTGACCACTTTGCCTAGCTTTCTCTAATTTCTTCAATGACATGGCTCCTCTACCCCGTTTCCTCCGAGACTGTGATGTCTGTTTGGACAAAAAAATGTTAAATTAGAGGGTTATGTATAACAAGGATAAATAAAGAATATATAAAGAACTTAAACTTACATTATAAATACTGGATAAATTGTATATAACATGTAAACTTACAGTATCATCAGGCGTAGGCCCCATAGTGTCCTACGTAGGCCCCATAGTGTCCTCTCGTGCATGCAGGTCCGAGTGATCCATGTGTATGCCTGTTCAGAAACGGTAAATATTAAAATATGTGTTTTTAACATGGATAACTAAAGATAAATCAAAAATAGCATACTCACATAACCTATGTTAGAAATAAGCTATGGCTTATCACACATACTCACAGAAACATCAAAAATAGCATAGAAAATAATGATTTATTTACCTCAGATAAATCTAAAACCTATGATACTAATGTTCAGTTAGACAAGTCTATGCCATATTAAGCACCAACCAAGAGATAGATAAAACAGAACCTAATAGAGAACTATCCTAAAGATTGTAAACAAAACCACTAATGTTAAGATAAGCAAAACCAAAAATGAAAATGAAACTTTGGAGTATTCTCCCAAACAAAACAGTTCCAAACATGAAAAGAGAAGCAAAACCAAAAATGAAAATGAAACTTTGGGGGTTTGGGGTTACCTGAGTTCAGAGAGGAGAAGGAGAGTGGCTCAATGGTGGTGCTATCACTAGCGGCCGCCGTTCGATATGGCTAAGAGTGAGGGGGAAAGACAGAGTTAGGGCGCGCACGAAGTGAGAGAAAGATAGTGTACAATAATTCAGAGAGAGAGAGAGAGAGAGAGAGAGAAAGAGTGTACCTCGAGGTGGTGGTGAAGAAGACCTCGCGGTGGTGGCGGTGCAATGGAGCTCGTGGTGGTGGAGAAGGGTTAGGGCAGAAGAGGCAGAGGCAAAGAGTGAAAGTGCAGAGGTAGAGAGTAAAGAGGAAGGCCGCAGATTTGTAGTAACATATACATTCAATAAAAACATTTGAATCCACTTTTAACGTCAGTTGTTTAAACAACTGACGTTAAAAGTGACCCGCGTCACTTTTAACGTCAGTTGTGTATACAACTGACGTTAAAGGTGATTTAAGTGACCCTGATAATTACAGTTATGCCACCGCCTCCTTTTTAACGTCTAAGTTTTGGTTAACAGACGTTAAACTTTCCCGTTTATTACATATTTTGCACTAGTGTTGTAACCATGTATCCATTTTCCATTTCAACCACAAATTCAACAAGATTACATGGTTCACTTCCCTACCACACATCATCTTTTAATTTCTTTTAACACAAAATTTCTTTTGTTCATTCTCCTCTTCTCCCTTGCTTGTGCACCAGCCATCACCTCCACACTAAACCATTTTCTCTTCATCATTCATCAAGAACACCAAGAGAACTAATACAAACTCTTCTTACTCACCCGAAACCGCATCAAAATTCTAACCCTTTTATGTTCTAAAAATCGAAAAACTTTCTACATGAAAGTTGTTCCTCTTTCTGTCTTATTTCCAATGAGCTAAATATCATCAAAAACGGATACGTATTTTGTGAGATATGCCCAAATTACCGAAACAGCTCAAAATCCACAGCATCATACTAGAACAGCGGAAAGAAGGCCCTTTACGCCCATATTCTGATCTGAATTAAACCAAACTTTCAACATCAAAGTTGTTACTCTCCTTATTACCTTTCCAACAAGTCAAAGTTTGTAATTTTTAGATGAGTATATCGTGAGATACACTGATAAAACCACCACATCCTCAAAGCTATCCCAAAAGCTTCCATTTCTAACTAAGCTTGTTTTGATCACTCTCTTCATTTCTTCAATCAACAAGAGGTAAACCCTCATCTATCATGATCATGTTGTCTTCTCCTTCATTTATTTTATAAGTTTATGCCATGAATCATCATCATCCAATTTCATGAAGTTATCTTCAAAAGTCTCTAGAAAATTGTAGAAAAATCCATTTGATTTGAAACCAATTTCTATGAACTCATATTGATGTCTACATTCATCATCTAGAATCATGAACTCAAAATAATTTTCCTTCCTATTTTCTCATTGAAGGCCGAAACTCATAGTTTTGGTGTAAATGAGTTTTTGCTTCAACTTTTGTTCAATGATGCATGGTTTTGTCTCTTAAATCATTATGGGTATTGAATCCAAGTGATTGAGAAAACAAGAATCAAATCCTAACCTTTTCTTTTCATGAGGGCCGAAACCCTAAAATTTTAGAGTAAAAGGATTTTGATTCAACTTTTGTCTTGTGACACTTGAAAATAATCTCTATACTATACATGTTTGTTAAATCCAAGAGATGGAAATCAAGTGAAATTACTAACTCAAATTTGTTGTCCAGGCCGAAACCCTAACTCATTGAGTTAGATGAGTTTTGTTCAATGTTCTTGGATCATAATCATTGATTTTGTCTTCACCATGCTTAAGGATCATTAATCCAAAAGATTGTGAAATTTTGACATCCCTAGCCTAATTAACCTATGAAGGCCGAAACTTAGCCATAGTAATTATATGAATTTTGTTGTTTCATTTGTTGATTTGAATTTAATTTGTTGTGAAGGACAAGTATTGTTTGTCATTGTGAGTTTCGTGGAGAAATCAGGATTCCGAGAAGAAAATTACTGAGGAAATCTGTAACTTCAAGAGGTAAGGGGAGACAGCCTGAGGAGTTTAAGATAATCGCATGCTATTTTAGAGTTGTCTGTAATTTATCTGTTGTGGTTTTCAATGATTTTAAATTGGTTGTTTGTCTAAATTGGTTATATGCTTTGTTGGTGATATGATGATTTATGTGGTTATAAGTGAATTGTTAAATTATAATTGTGATGCATGCCATAACTGTGATGTATGCCATGCTATGTTGTGGTGGAATTATCTGCTGTTGAGTGATGGATTGAGAAACCTGACATTGGTCAGTGTTTAAAATTAATTTGGGGATAAAAGCTTGATAAGCTTAAATAAATAATCAAAAAGATTAATTTGTGGAAATTTGAAGAAAAGTGGAAAAATATTATTTAATAATATTTTTGGTGGAAGATTTGTCAATAAGTGACAGTAAGGGCGGAACTGTGAAAAAATTTCACAGGCATTAGTTTTTCCAAAAAAATTCAGTTATATTATAAAACATTATTTAAAGTGATTAAGTTATTAAAACAGTGTAATATTGGTGTTGGAATAATTATTTGCAATAGTAAAGTCATTTTGAGTTATGAAAGGATATTTTTTTTACGGCAAAAGTTTTGGAAAAACGGTTTTTATTTTGTTACAAATTTATTGAGAAAGGACTTTCAAGAATTTGATGTTTTTATGAGAATGATTTTTAAGGATGATGTAATTTTGAGAGAAGGAATTTGTTTACGATTTTACGTTTTATAAACATTTTAACAGAAAAGAATTTCTGTAAAGGAGTTTTATTCAGTGAAAATTGTGAATATATGCCTTGACAGGTACCTTAGTTTTGATGAATGACAACAGGGAAAGGTCCAAAAGGACTAAAGTGCAAAAAGCAGAAAGTATAAAGCAAGCAAGCACAAAGGGCAAAATGGGCATTTCAGTATTTGTATTGTGTGTTTTAGAAAATGTGTGTAAATGGTAAGTAGAGTTCTCAATTTGATATTGGTCTCACACACACACACACATTTAACATTTGCTTAAAAGAATTTATCATCTGCTTTAAAGGGATTAAAATTGACAATTAATTGGTACTTAATGAGCAATCAATTTCTTAATTGTCAAGTTTTTCAAATTCAAATTTATACATGCCATAATCGATTATGGAAATCCTATAATCGATTATGAGTCAAGGTTAAATGGCTTTAATTGGTGTTAATGAGTAATTATGACATTAAAGCCGTTGAGTTTGAAATTCGAAATAGAATAATCGATTATGGTTTTTGTATAATCGATTATGTCCTGTCTGACTTCAATGAGCTTCAAACAGAAACCCTGTAATCGATTATGTAATCGATTATAGCTTTTTGTATGAAAGTCAGTGGACTCGTAATCGATTAGTATAATCGATTATGCCTATTCTGTCAAAATGAGCGCTTCCTGAAATTGGTTTAAATAATCTATTATGCTGCGACAAAAATGAATTTTAAGAGGCTTGATGTAACACTTGACCTAATTTCTTTTGAACCATCACCATTCTCCTATAAAATCAAGTTTAGGCAGCCTTCAAACAGACACAATACACTGCTATCATTTTCTCTGTACTAAAACTCTGTGAAAACCTTTTTTTATACTCTATCTCTTGCACTTTCACATTAACCATATTATATTGAGTATTCTATACACCATATAGGTGTTATTGTAATTGTTCTTAAATTTGTTTATTAGCTCTATTAAGAGTGCATATTGTTGGTAAGAGTCGTGTGACTCAAACCTTTCTTTTCTACACCTAGTTTTCAAGAGAGGTGATATCTCTTGGGGTGTTCTTGGATGTGATTTCCAAGTGTTTACAAGGGAGGTGATATTCCTTGTGGTCGACAAGAGAGGTGATATCTCTTGGGTTATTGTCTTGAGACTCTTTCATTGGGGGAGGTGATATCCTTGGTCTGTGAGGAGTGCTCTATATTGTAAAGGTTCTAGTTGATCCTGTTTAAAAACTAGAGTTGATTGAAAACCCTTGGTGGTATTGCCTTGGGGACTGGACGTAGGCCACGTGGGTAGTTTGTGGCCGAACCAGGATATATTGTTGTGTTCTTTTCTCTTCCCTTATCTCTTTACTTTCGCTATTGTTTTTCGCTTAAACATTTTTATTTGCACGCGACGTTTACAAATTGCTTTACAAAGTATTTTAAAAGGATTATAACTTTAATTTGTTAAAGTTTTTGAAAAACATTGTTCACCGGATACCTTTACCACCTCTTTGGTTATTTACCGGTTCTCTTGCAGATCAGGAACTATTAAGTTCTGATATTTCCATAGTTCCGGAAGTAGAGGTATCCTCACCGGATATCCCGATAGGAAGGGAAAATCAGAGTGGTCTTCCCAACCGTGATTACTAGTGTTGACCAGCTATAGGACTTTTGGTATCTTGTGGAGTAGTGGTACTTTGTTGGTCTGGATGTTTGGCTATTGAGAGTCATTCTTTTGAGTTGTGATTCCAGATTACCGCTACGTTATAATTACGTCTTTATTTTCTTATGTTATGACTTTGGGAGATGACCTGTTATGTGAAGGTCTAAGTGTAAAACTTTCATGATACTTATGTATGTTATATAGTTGTATATTATGATTGATGGTATTGGATTGTATGTGGAGTAAGAGAAAAAGAAAAAATTTTATCACCATTTTTGAATAAGGATAAGTAACTAGAAGACATTATTTTCTGAAAGTAACCAGCAATATTTTATTGAGTGTATTCCTGCAACAAGTTACTTAAATGTGATACCCTGGGAAGGGGGTGTCGCATTAGTGGTATCAGAGCTGGTCGAGTCTTTCGGGAACCTTGGGGAATATGTCTGTTAGGTTTTGTTGTGTGATCTCTGGTTGAACCTTGTTTGGATTGTTTCTTTGTTGAAACAATGAGTGTTGACACACAAGTATGTGTCTTTTGGTGAGTTCTGATTGGGTTGAGACCTTGTGAGAACTCATGTTTAGTAAAGGGTACCTATGTTCATGTTGACATGTTCGTTTATTCCTTTGGGGATTGTGTCAGACATTTAAATGAGGTACCTGTCATGGAAAATTTTTGAGAAAATTTTCTGAGAATGTTCCAAGTTTGTACTTACGGGGAATATTGAGTTTCTGATTGATCTAGTTTCTAGATTTAGTCAGATCTCAACCACTTCGTGTAGGATATCACATACGAAGTTAACAGGGTTAGACTTCAAGAAATGGAATTTTCGTCCGTTTTTCGATAAGTTTGTCAACATCTTCATCGATGATGTTCTCGTTTACTCTAAGAGTCACGAGGAGCATGAGAGACATCTGTGTCAAGTGTTACAGATCACTCGCAAGGAGTTGATGTCTATTCAAAGATCGACTTGAGGACAAGTTATCACCAGATTGGAGTAAGGACTTATTAAAGATTTTGTGCCGTTGACTCAACTTATGAGGATAGATCAACTCTTTGTATGTCTGAGAGATTAACCAAGTTGTCCGTATTATGTCGATTCAGAATGACCACACTAAGTGAGTCATAAAAGACCTTTGTGCTTGTGAGAAACCAAGGCGAATAGATTTGAATCTTCAACCTTAGGTGAGAGTTTCGGGATTAAGAAAAATTCTTATCTGTACTATTTATTCCTTATTGACAATTGTTCCTCAAATTCCTATGGTTGTATTTGACAATCCCAGCGGTACATTTTGTACGGGCCAAATTCTTTTTTTTTTTTTTTTTTTTCTGATCTTGGTTTAAAGTCTATCCTGACTTATCCATTGGTTCTGATAGTCTGGGTATTTTCAAATTTCTTTGAAAATATGTTATGAGTATTTCTTGAGTTGTGTAACATTGAGTTGTGTAACACAGATGGTTTCTTGATAATAGAAGTTTCCTGATGGAACTTAGTCTAGTCACTTTTACTATTGGTGTCTGAATTTTGACTCGACTGTTTTCCTTTTAAATCGTCGTTTTGTAAATTTCTGGTACAAATTAAAATCCTCTTGAGATTAGGAATTGTTCATCTTTTGATTTCCTAACACGATGGAAGTTCTGGTGAAACAAGGAACTTTATTAGAGTCATGATTGTAAACATGTATTAGCTATGCATTTTTACATTCACGAACCTACTGAAGAATCTTTTTACATATTGGACACTCATATCTTTCAGATTGGTCAAATTATTCTTTGTGCTTTCTTATGAAAGTGAAATCAAGAAATTTCTTGTCTTGAAGGTCTCTTTTCAAACTATTGAGAGTAGGTTGACGACGTCGACACCTTTCTTACCTGCTATGGTCCACTGTGTAGTGGAAAAGTTAACAGAAGTATGTATCAGAGGACCGATCCAACTTCATAAAGAATAATCCAGCATCATTTTGAATAAAGCCCGAAAAAACTTTCCTCAAGTGTTGGGCAAAGTTTGCATCGAGCGTTAAGAACCAAGCTGAAGTTAATGTTCAGCTTATCATCCTGAGTTCGATGGATAAGTAAGAAGGGAATTGATCCTTAGAAGGTTAGCTGGGATAAGTGTAATACCTAAGCACGACAAGAGGTGAATGGATTTTTATTGAGGGATAGATGTGACTAGTAAACTGAGAATTTTTAGGATCAATATCCGTAAGTAAGATGATTTCGGGAAATTTTATCATGATCAAGGCAAAGTTCGCTAATGGAAATCTAGTGTAATGATTAGATGCTCATAGATAAAATTTAATTGTATGATTTGAAGGATTTCAGTAACGTGTTTATAGTAGTTTTACCTAAGTTGAATGTGACGGAAAAGGGAAGTTCTTGAGTAAAACTAAGTTGTTAGAAAAAAATTCAAAAGCTAAGAGTTAGATAATTCTATTCTATATCATCTCTTTTGGTTTAATTGCATTAAGAGATGCAATAAAGTTATTTTGAGGTTGAGATGTGTGAAGTGATGTAAATTTGAATGATGAATTGTAATCAAAAAGGGGATTAAGACTATGATTGGATATTCTGAGTAGAGAGTTGATGCGTGTTGCTGTAAAGGTATTGCTGATTTGATCTTGGTGATAATGGTGAGAGCTAGATGATTTGAAATAAGATTTTCGAGTGGAGCAGTGTTGAGAAAAAGAATGATTAAGTTTTGATTATGTCTTTTGAATGTGATAGACTCTAATGAAAGTTTGAGGATAGTAAGAATAAATAGAAATGACAAAAGAATGAATTATTATGGAGTTATGGAATAAAAGGAAGGAAGTGACGTAAAAGGCAATGTAAGATCTTAAGGTAAAGATGAGATTTTAAAATCCTGTTTAATTTCGAGTCACGAAATTTCGAGGATGAAATTTTTTTTAGTGGGGTAGTAATGTAACACCACGATTTTCACTGCTTTCTAATATCGGTAATAAATAAATAAATGATTATATTTTTATCCGAGACTTAAAAGATGATTTTGGATAAACCAATGTAATTTCCATGACATACTTGATATCATAAGGTTACGATGAAATTTTGGGTTGGAAATTCAGACGGAACCCGGTCTGCGTTTTCACTGACAGTAAAAGTTTACTGCTCAGAAAACCTAATTTTAATTCGTGAACGAGATGAAAAATGTTTTTATCATATTTTATACGATATTGGAAGTTTTGAAAATTTTCGCGAAAAAAATAAAATATTATATTTGCTGCGGGTGAAAACGTCGAAATATCTCTAGGAAAACCTGAGTCAGATGAACCAGGGGGTCAGCAACGAAGCTGAGATGACTGATGTGACGAGCATTTTTGGCAATCCTATCCGAATCATAATGGCCATAATGGCACATAAATGCCATTAGATATTTTTATGATGCAATGACCATTTTACCCTTGGTTTCCTATGGAAATTACAAGGCTTGCCATTGAAATTTTGGGACCATTTTACCCTCCCCTACATGGCTCTACCCCTTTTTCCCTACACTTAGGCAATTATTCAACTCACTTATATCGTCTTCATGAATCAAGGCCCATTTCTCTCAAAAACCCTAATTGGGAATCGGGTACGTTTGTGAAAATGATTCCTCAATACCAATGCAAGGGGAAGAATAAATGTTTTAATACCTCATACACTAATTCTAATGCATGTATCTCTCTATATACAAAGCATCCTTATTTTTCCAACAATCTTATAAATATCTATCATAAAATTTACAAATATCATAAATTCATACATATTTTTGGTTGCTTTAAATAAATTAATTGGAAATGATTGATAAATCCTATATAACAAAATGCAAGTGGAGGAATAAATGTTTGATAATTTTTTTTTTTTTTTTTAAAAATAAATTCACTCTAAAAATTATTTTGTAAATATTGAATGTTTTACCAATTGTCAAAAAATTCAAATTTTATAATTATTCTGAAGGTGACAAGTGGCAAAGGTTTTCAACCATGGTTTTTTGCTTTATAATATTTATAGAAAATATTTATAGATTTATTAAAATATTTAAATATATAATTATTTCAATAAAGCTAAAATAATTAATTTAATTTAATTTAGTATGTTATGTGACTTGTGTATAAATATAAAAAAATTACATAAATTTATTCTGAATTTTTTTAAACGATTTTAATTATAAGTTCAGACCATTGTTACAAAAATATTACATATCTAAAAATTTATATTTAATTTTGTCATTAATTATTTTTCAAAGTAATCTTTTATTTTTTGTTTTATATTAATATTTAGTTATTCACAAGTTATTTTATTTGCGCGATTCACGGATTTCCTTGAAAACAATAAATTTATGTATGATAAGATATTTCTATTTAATGAATAATTATTTAGCACATTTTTTAATTAACTTAATTCTCTTTAAAAATATATGATCAGCATATTTTAGAGCCCGTTGAGCCCAAATTGGAGCATCCCTTGATCATGAATCATCAGCTTGAAATTCAAATTCCTATCCATCGTCCATGACTACAACTTATTGCTCATCGAAATTTTCGAAGAGTCATTCTCCTTTTCAATAAAATACTCACATTGAAAACTTGTACCGAAATTAGAATCATCTAAAACAGCAATAACCGCTCCTATAATTTTTTTTATCTATAAAGCAAAGCCATCTTCACATAATTTTTCAAACATGCAAAAGAAACATAATACCATCACAATGTCTTTGCTTGCCAAGACGGTTATCCTGCTATGTGTGCTGATGTTGCCATCAAGCTCCGATGCTTTCCCTGGTGACAAGATATCCATGACGATCATTAACAACTTGGATGGTAATCTGGACTTAGTGTTCATTGCAAGTCTGGTAACGATGATCTCGGAGTGCATCTTCTAAATCCAGGTCAATCCTATAATTGGAATTTCCGTATTAACCTTCTCGGGACAACACAATACTATTGTCACTTTCATTGGGGAAATACCTTTAAATGGTTTGATGTATTCATAGCAAAAAGGGATGTCCCTCGCCATATTTCAGTTTTCAATTACTCCATAAAACAAAGCGGCCCATGTTTGGTTAACCTAAAGACTAAGGAACGATATGATTGCAACGATTGGAATAAGCAGTAATACACTGTGGATATCTCCATATTGTTGTTCTTACACTTTTCCCATTTTAACGAAAGTATGTATTCTGACATTTGTCATCCAGGGAATAAATAATATGATGCTCTTTGTTTAGTATGTGTATGTATGGTTCTAATTTACGATGGATTTGAATTATATTGCCTTGATATATTTTTTCCTATTTAATTGTTGATTTAATTATTCTTGATGGACGATGATGAAAATTATGGGAAATATTTATGTATCTTTGAAAGTTGACTTCATACTTATTTACCATCAAAAGAATTATTCTCATTGGGTTTTAAGGTTAACGAACCTAAACTAATTAGGATGGTTGTTGATGAAGAATTTTGTGCGACAATTTCTATGATTAAAGGTGTGTTTGGAAGAGCTTATGGAAAGTTTATTTGAGCTTATGAGAAAAACTTATGGGGAAAAAAAAAGTTATTCAAACAGTTTATGAAAATAATTTAAAGTCTTCATATATATAAGCTTGTTTTAGCTTATTGCAATAGGCTTGCGCCTGAGAAGTTTAAAAAAATAAGTTGTTTTTAGCTTGTTCGAAAAACGGTTATGTAAAAAGCACTTAATTAAGTTGTTTCATCAAACAATCCCAAAAGAAATTAATATTATACGGCTCAATTGTGTTTTGATAATATACTAGCCAGTGCCCGTGCATCGCACGAGAACGTATCAATTTCTTAAAACAAATAGATGATATGAATATTTTTTGACATTTTAAATTGCATTTTCATTGTCCTTTGGAAACAAACACTTAATATTAATGTGGCGAAATTCATATAAATAATAGCACCAAAAACAATCCGTATAAATAAATCTTCAACTTTGCATTGCTTGCTTGAAACTTTGCAACCTGCAAAAGGAAATGAATTGATTTTAAAAAAACTCGAGAAAAGCAAGAGGAATCAAACTTCTTAGGTTTAATAAATTAATTGGAAAATGATTGATTGTCCTCAATACCAATGCAAATTGGAGAATAAATGTTTTAATAGCTCACATACAGATTCTAACACATGTATCTCTCTATATACAAAGCATCCTTATTTTTCCAAAAATCTTATAAATATCTATCCAAAAAATTATAAATATCATAAAGTCATCCTTATTTTTAGTCGCTTTAAATAAATTAATTCTAAATGCTTGATAATCCTAAATACCAATGCAAGTTAGAGAATAAATGTTTTACAATTTATAATTTATATTTTGAAAAAACAAATTGCCCAAAATATTATTTTCTAAATATGAAATGTTTTGTCAATTCTCAAAAAGAATTTAAATTTTACAATTAGTCTGAAGGTGACATGTGGCTAAAGCTTCCCCACCATAGTTTTATCTTTATAATATGCATATATTTCTTTATAGATTGTTTTTTAGTTTCTTTAAATAAATTAATTGAAAATGATTTCTCAATACCGATGCAATGGGAAGAATAAATGTTTTAATACCTCATACACGGATTCTAAAGCATGTATCTCTCTATATACAAAGCATCCTTATTTTTCCAATAATCTTATAAATATCTATCTAAAAAATTATAAATATCATAAATTCATCCTTATTTTTAGTTGCTTTAAATAAATTAATTAGAAATGATTGATAATCCTAAATACCAAAATGCAAGTGGGAGAATATAAATGTTTTATTATTTATATCTTATATCTTGAAAAAAAAATTCACACAAAAAAAGTTAAGTTTTATAATTATTCTGAAGGGGACATCTGGCAAAAGTTTCCAATCATGGTTTTTGCTAAATAATATTTATATTTATAGATTTCTTTAAATAAATTAATTGAAAATGATTCCTCAATACCAATGCAAGGGGAAGAATAAATGTTTTAATACCTCATACACTGATTCTAACGCATGTATCTCTCTATATACAAAGCATCCTTATTTTTCCAACAATCTTATAAATATCTATCATAAAATTTACAAATATCATAAATTCATACATAATTTTAGTTGCTTTAAATAAATTAATTGGAAATGAATGATAAATCCTAAATACCAAAATGCAAGTGGGGGAATAAATGTTTGGTAATTTATTTATTTTATTTAAAAAAAAAATTAACTCTAAAAATTATTTTGTAAATATTGAATGTTTTACCAATTGTCGAAAAAATTCAAATTTTATAATTATTCTGAAGGTGACATGTGGCAAAGGTTTTCAACCATGGTTTTTTGCTTTATAATATTTATAGATAATATTTATAGATTTATTAAAATTTTTAAATATATAATTATTTCAATAAATCTAAAATAATTAATTTAATTTAATTTAGTATGTTATGTGACTTGTGTATAAATATAAAAAAAATTATATAATTTTATTCTGGATTTTTTTAAACGATTTTAATTATAAGTTCAGACCATTGTTACAAAAATATTACATATCTAAAAATTTATATTTTATTTTGTCATTAATTATTTTTCAAAGTAATCTTTTATTTTTTTTTTATATTAATATTTAGCTTTTCACAAGTTATTTTATTTGTACGATTCACGGATTTCATTAAAAACAATAATTTTATGTATGATAAGATATTTCTATTTAATGAATAATTATTTAGCACATTTTTTAATTAACTTAATTCTCTTTAAAAATATATGATCAACATATTTTAGAGCCCGTTGAGTCCAAATTGGAGCATCCCTTGATCATGAATCATCAGCTTGAAATTCAAATTCCTATCCATCGTCCATGACTACAACTTATTGCTCATCAAAATTTTCAAAGAGTCATTCTCCTTTTCAATAAAATGCTCACATTGGAAACTTGTACCGAAATTAGAATCATCTAAAACAACAATAACCGCTCGTATATTTTTTTTATCTATAAAGCAAAGTGATCTTCACATAATTTTTCAAACATGCAAAAGAAACATAATACCATCACAATGTCTTTGCTTGCCAAGACGGTTCTCCAGCTATGTGTGCTGATGTTGCCATCAAGCTCCGATGCTTTCCCTGGTGACAAGATATCCATGACGATCATTAACAACTTGGATGGTAATCTGGACCTTAGTGTTCATTGCAAGTCTGGTAACGATGATCTCGGAGTGCATCTTCTAAATCCAGGTCAATCCTATAATTGGAATTTCCGTATTAACCTTCTCGGGACAACACAATACTATTGTCACTTTCATTGGGGAAATACCTTTAAATGGTTTGATGTATTCATAGCAAAAAGGGATGTCCCTCGCCATATTTCAGTTTTCAATTACTCTATAAAACAAAGCGGCCCATGTTTGGTCAACCTAAAGACTAAGGAACGATATGATTGCAACGATTGGAATAAGCAGTAATACACGGTAGATATCTCCATATTGTTGTTCTTACACTTTTCCCATTTTAACGAAAGTATTATTATAGCATTTGTCATCCAAGGAATAAATAATATGATGCTCTTTGTTTAGTATGTGTATGTATGGTTCTAATTTACTATGGATTTGAATTATATTGCCTTGATATATTTTTTCCTATTTAATTGTTGATTTAATTATTCTTGATGGATGATGATGAAAATTATGGGAAATATTTATGTATATTTGAAAGTTGACTTCGTACTTATTTACCACCGAAAGAATTATTCTCATTGGGTTTTAAGGTTAACGAACCTAAACTAATTAGGATGGTTGTTGATGAAGAATTTTGTGCGACAATTTCTATGATTAAAGGTGTGTTTGGAAGAGCTTATGGAAAGTTTATTTGAGCTTATGAGAAAAACTTATGGGAAAAAAAAAGTTATTCAAACAGTTTATGAAAATAATTTAAAGTCTTCATATATATAAGCTTGTTTTAGCTTATTGCAATAGGCTTGCGCCTGAGAAGTTTATAAAAATAAGTTGTTTTTAGCTTGTTCGAAAAAACGGTTATGTAAAAAGCACTTAATTAAGTTGTTTCATCAAACAATCCCAAAAGAAATTAATATTATACGGCTCAATTGTGTTTTGATAATATACTAGCCAGTGCCCGTGCATCGCACGAGAATGTATCAATTTCTTAAAACAAATAGATGATATGAATATTTTTTGACATTTTAAATTGCATTTTCATTGTCCTTTGGAAACAAACACTTAATATTAATGTGGCGAAATTCATATAAATAATAGCACCAAAAAAAATCCGTATAAATAAATCTTCAACCTTGCATTGCTTGCTTGAAACTTTGCAACCTGCAAAAGGAAATGAATTGATTTTAAAAAAACACGAGAAAAGCAAGAGGAATCAAACTTCTTAGGTTTAATAAATTAATTGGAAAATGATTGATTGTCCTCAATACCATTGCAAATTGGAGAATAAATGTTTTAATAGTTCATACACAGATTCTAACACATGTATCTCTCTATATACAAAGCATCCTTATTTTTGCAAAAATCTTATAAATATCTATCCAAAAAATTATAAACATCATAAATTCATCCTTATTTTTAGTCGCTTTAAATAAATTAATTCTAAATGCTTGATAATCCTAAATGCCAATGCAAGTTAGAGAATAAATGTTTTAAAATTTACAATTTATATTTTGAAAAAACAAATTGCCCAAAATATTATTTTCTAAATATGAAACGTTTTGTCAATTCTCAAAAAGAATTTAAATTTTATAATTAGTCTGAAGGTGACAAGTGGCTAAAGTTTCCCACCATAGTTTTATCTTTATAATATGCATATATTTATTTATAGATTGTTTCTGCGTTTCTTTAAATAAATTAATTGAAAATGATTTCTCAATACCGATGCAATGGGAAGAATAAATGTTTTAATACCTCATACACGGATTCTAACGCATGTATCTCTCTATATACAAAGCATCCTTATTTTTCCAATAATCTTACAAATATCTGTCTAAAAAATTATAAATATCATAAATTCATCCTTATTTTTAGTTGCTTTAAATAAATTAATTAGAAATGATTGATAATCCTAAATACCAAAATGCAAGTGGGAGAATTATTATTTATATTTTATATCTTGAAAAAAAATTCACACAAAAGAAGTTAAGTTTTATAAATATTCTAAAGGTGACATGTGACAAAAGTTTCCAATCTGGTTTTTGCTAAATAATATTTATATTTATAGATTTCTTTAAATAAATTAATTGAAAATGATTCCTCAATACCAATGCAAGGGGAAGAATAAATGTTTTAATACCTCATACATTGATTGTAACGCATGTATCTCTCTATTTACAAAGCATCCTTATTTTTCCAACAATCTTATAAATATCTATCATAAAATTTATAAATATCATAAATTCATACATATTTTTAGTTGCTTTAAATAAATTAATTGGAAATGATTGATAAATCCTAAATACCAAAATGCAAGTGGGGGAGTAAATGTTTGATAATTTATTTTTTTTTATTTTGAAAAATAAATTCACTCTAAAAATTATTTTTTAAATATTGAATTTTTACCAATTGTCAAAAAAATTCAAATTTTATAATTATTCTGAAGGTGACATGTGGCAAAGGTTTTCAACCATGGTTTTTGCTTTATATTATTTATAGATTTATTAAAATATTTAAATATATATTTATTTCAATAAAGCTAAAATAATTAATTCTTGTGCATAAATATAAAAAAAATTATATAATTTTATTCTGAAATTTTTTTAAACGATTTTAATTATAAGGTCAGACCATTGTTACAAAAATATTACATATCTAAAAAGGGATGTCCAGGTCAATCCTATAATTGGAATTTCCGTATTAACCTTCTCGGGACAACACAATACTATTGTCACTTTCATTGGGGAAATACCTTTAAATGGTTTGATGTATTCATAGCAAAAAGGGATGTCCCTCGCCATATTTCAGTTTTCAATTACTCTATAAAACAAAGCGGCCCATGTTTGGTTAACCTAAAGACTAAGGAACGATATGATTGCAACGAATGGAATAAGCAGTAATACATGGTGGATATCTCCATATTGTTATTCTTACACTTTTCCATTTTAACGAAAGTATGTATTATGACATTTGTCATCCAAGGAATAAATAATATGATGCTCTTTGTTTAGTATGTGTATGTATGGTTCTAATTTACTATGGATTTGAATTATATTGCCTTGATATATTTTTTCCTATTTTATTTTTGATTTAATTATTCTTGATGGACGATGATGAAAATTATGGGAAATATTTATGTATCTTTGAAAGTTGACTTCATACTTATTTACCATCAAAAGAATTATTCTCATTGGGTTTTAAGGTTAACGAACCTAAACTAATTAGGATGGTTGTTGATGAAGAATTTTGTGCGACAACTTCTATGATTAAAGGTGTGTATGGAAGAGCTTATGGAAAGTTTATTTGAGCCTATGAGAAAAACTTATGGGGCAAAAAAATGTTATTCAAACAGTTTATGAAAATAATTTAAAGTCTTCATATATATAAGCTTGTTTTAGCTTATTGCAATAGGCTTGCGCCTGAGAAGTTTATAAAAATAAGTTGTTTTTAGCTTATTGGAAAAACGGTTATGTAATAAGCACTTAATTAAGTTGTTTCATCAAACAATCCCTAAAAAAATTAATATTATACGGCTCAATTGTGTTTTGATAATATACTAGCCAGTGCCCGTGCATCGCACGAGAATGTATCAATTTCTTAAAACAAATAGATGATATGAATATTTTTTGACATTTTAAATTGCATTTTCATTGTCCTTTGGAAACAAACACTTAATATTAATGTGGCGAAATTCATATAAATAACAGCACCAAAAACAATCCGTATAAATAAATCTTCAACCTTGCATTGCTTGCTTGAAACTTTGCAACCTGCAAAAGGAAATGAA
This sequence comes from Echinosophora koreensis, assembly GCA_035048595.1. Classification (NCBI taxonomy): domain Eukaryota; kingdom Viridiplantae; phylum Streptophyta; class Magnoliopsida; order Fabales; family Fabaceae; genus Echinosophora; species Echinosophora koreensis. The sequence goes on from JAPCYP010000008.1 coordinate 1,523,444, forward strand.
TTGATTTTAAAAAAAAACTCGAGAAAAGCAAGAGGAATCAAACTTCTTAGGTTTAATAAATTAATTGGAAAATGATTGATTGTCCTCAATACCATTGCAAATTGGAGAATAAATGTTTTAATAGTTCATACACAGATTCTAACACATGTATCTCTCTATATACAAAGCATCCTTATTTTTCAAAAATCTTATAAATATCTATCCAAAAAATTATAAACATCATAAATTCATCCTTATTTTTAGTCGCTTTAAATAAATTAATTCTAAATGCTTGATAATCCTAAATGCCAATGCAAGTTAGAGAATAAATGTTTTACAATTTATAATTTATATTTTGAAAAAACAAATTGCCCAAAATATTATTTTCTAAATATGAAACGTTTTGTCAATTCTCAAAAAGAATTTAAATTTTATAATTAGTCTGAAGGTGACATGTGGCTAAAGTTTCCCACCATAGTTTTATCTTTATAATATGCATATATTTCTTTATAGATTGTTTTTTAGTTTCTTTAAACAAATTAATTGAAAATGATTTCTCAATATGTAACACCCCCCCTTTGGGCATTACCTTGTGAACACGTGCGGAAATAAAATTAAAAGGAATTTGCTGGTTGCTTTCGGGAATTGAATTATTTTGATGTCGGAAAATCTGGGTATAAAAATTTTGCTTCTGAATACTACAAACATAACGTGCACATCGCAACAATAAAACCATATAACTCACAACAAACTTCGAACCATATAAAGGTTTTCAAAACACCTACACAACTTTCTCAAAACAAACTACCCAAAGGAAATCCTAAGCTGGTCACTCTACAAAATTCTAAATGGAAGAACTCTTTAGTTCTCGCCACTATTACTGACCTCTTCAAGGATCAAGAGTAGTATCCCCGATTGAAGTTAAAACTTCCTCCGCACCATCTACTGCCAGTACCAAGGTACAACGGCGAGAACGAATAAAACCTGATATGTTATAAGGGTGAGTTACCAATATATGAGTTTTACAAAGACAACCCCATGCACGACACACCAAACAGCACATACCATATAATTACAATATACATAATTATCTAAACAGTATAATAATTCAAAGGATTTCATATCCGACAGCCATCGTCATTTTATAAAAATGCATGACACTTCAATATCTCGGCTCTATTTTGATACCTAATCTCTTGAGATCCCGCAACTTTCTGTTTCGTTTTGAGCAGATCAAGCTCGCACATGGCACATTGTAAAATCGAAATAAACCAATGCCCAAGAAAAGAACACATAACACACTGGCAACTCTCCAACGTACCAAGGTTATTGTTCAAATATGTAACTCATTGGCTCACACAGAATCCCAACGGTCACTGCGGACAATGGAGTTTATTGTCCATAACCTATTGCATCACTCAGAACATCAATAGTTATCGCATAAAATTGGACACTCAATCCAGCAAAAGACATTGGTTCACACAGAAACCCAATGTGTCATATGGAACCATTGTAACACCCCCCCTTGGGCATTACTTTGTAACACGTGCGAAACTAAATAAAACAGTTATTTGCTGGTTGCTTTCGGAAAATTTATTTACTTTAGGTCAGAAAACTCGGTTGTAAAAATTTCTTTCTGAATACTTCAACAAAGTAACAATCACATTAAACTTAATCATACGCATAAACTGGGTTTGTTCATAAATCAAGCCACCACAACATATAATTTTTCTTGAAATTATTTCCATACTGAGAAATACAAACCATACCAAGGATTTCAGAATCCCTTAAACCAATTTTCTCAAAATTACATAACACAAAGAAAAATCCTAAGCTGGTCACTCTATAAAACATCGACTGGATCTAACCACTATAACCAATCTCTGCAAAGACCGGGATTTGTATCCCCAATTGAAGTTAAGACTTCCTCTGCACCATCCACTACCAATACCAAGGTACAGCGGCAAAAACGAGTAAAACCTGATATATTGTAAGGGTGAGACACCAATATATGGATATAAGCACGATAACTACATGCGTGACACACAAAACAACATGTAGTCATAAAAATTCATACAGCATAAACTTCTCGGAATAACAAGTAAGTTACCAATGGGTTTCATCCCCAAGCAGTCATTGTCCTTAAAAGAAATTAATGACACTACACAGTTCAACATTTAACCTTATATCTAATCTCCCGGAGATTCACTCACCAAATAAATGAGCTAATCAGGCTCTTGAATGGCACATTGTCCAAACTCTTGGTACAATGGTCAACAACATAATGGCACATTATCCGAACTCCCGGCATAATGGTCAACAACATAATGGCACATCGCCCAAACATCCCGGCACGATGGTCAACAAAACAAATGGCACATCGTCCAAACATCCCGGCACGATGGTCAACGAATCAAATGGCACATCGTCCATTAAGGCACAATGGTCAACTCGAAATGGCACATTGACCATGAAGGCACAATGGTCAACTAAACATGAATATCACCATGATACCATGACTACTAAACACATTATAACATGAATATCCTCAAGATATCATGACTAACAAATAAACTATAACATGAATATCATCCAGATATCATGACTAACCACTACCGTATAACATGAATATCATCAAGATACCATGACTAACAGATACATCAAGACATGAAGATCATTAAGATATCATGATTAACAAATACTCTGTAACATGAATATCATCAAGATATCATGACTAACAAATAATTCGTTAAGTAAAACCCGTTTACAGAAAATCCTTTCTGTTGTCACTCTGTTATAAAAAGACAAACCATATTGAAATTCATTTTCTTTTGGAAACCCTTCTTTCCGAAATAACGTCTAATCTTTGTAAAATCATTTCTCCGAGAAACTCTACTTCTTTTACTTCTTTAAAAACAAGATCTTAAAACTAATTTCATGTGTGAATGATTACTGCTGTTTTTACGAATGCGTTCCGTAATTATTTTCGGAATTCGCCATCTGTTCGCATTGTAAAAACGTTTTAAGTCAAAACTTGCTCTGTTCCACTTAAATGATTTTCTAAAATCATAATTAAGTTATTTTCGAAGATTTCTTTCATGAAATAACTTTTTATAATATATTGGATTTATCCACCTAAAAATTAACGGTACAAAAATAATTTCACGGTTACGTCCTTACTGTAACCCATAGTTCGCTCTGACACCAATAAATCATTAAAATAATGATATTTTCAACTTTTTCTCATTTTCAAATAACCAAAAACCTAAGTAATATTACATTACTCTTTCTCATCAATTAAAATTCATTATCCCATAAAAACGTTTTAACACTCTGAACCTCATTTTTTATTGAGCACTGACCACTGTCAGGCTTTTCAATCCACAAACAGCATCAACGTTTCATCAACAATATGACAACAATTCACCCAGGCAGATCATGCATCAAAACATTGTAATACATAACTGCAATTCAATAACACTGATAACATAACAGCATCAAATAAATTGATAACAACCACATCCAACACAGGTAAATATTACAACCCACACATTAAATCACACACGTAATTATCAGGAAAAATCCCTGAGGTAAGCTCCCCTTACCTCTTGAAGTTACAGTTTTCCTCTCGAAGTTTTCCTTCCGATTCGTTTCCGATTCCTCCTCACAACTTAGTACAATCCACAACAATTATCCTTCATAGTAAATCACAACAACAAATTAACAATCAAACAACTAAATATACCTATGTTCCTACATGATGAGTTCGGCCATGACTAGCTAAATTAGCTAGAGATCTCAAAGTTTACCAAACTCTTGGATCAATGATCCTTAAGTATAAGAGATACATAATAAATTGTCACTTGATAAAGATTGGATCAAAAACTCCTCTAACTCAATTAGTTAGGGTTTCGGCCATGAGAGGGTTTTGTGGCTAAAGATTTATAAAATTCTTAAGTCTTTGGATTAGTGATCCTTAAGTACTTAAGACATAGGATTAGTGATTAATCAATAACGATTGAAAATCTTCCAAGTTCCTCCATGCATAGTTTCGGCCAAAGCATAAAAATATGGTAAGAAATTTTGGTTTGATACAAGAACTTGGATTCAACATCAATACATATTAGAAAGATGAGATATATGATGACTTTCTAAAAATTAAACAAAAGTTCCTCCACCCATTTTTTCTTGAATTCGGTTTTGACTAATTAAATGGGGAGGAAAACTTTGTTTGCAACAAACTCTTGGATTATGATAGTAGAGATGATAATAGGAACATAGAAATTGGTTTCACATTTTTAGGAATTTTTCTATGATTTTCTAAAGAATTTCAAAGTTTCTAGATCTAGGAATTGAAAATGATGAACAAGGCATGGAATCATGAAAATAATTGAAGAACATGATGATGATTGAGTGAGAGAAGCATGGTATACCTCTTGGAATTGAAAAATGAGCAAAGAATCCAACACTTTCTTCACAAAATCAAGCTATGTGACTTGGGAGTTTTAATGGAAAAATGGCAAAGTTGATGAAGAAGATGAAGATGGCCTTTTATAGGGATGTGGGCTGCGCCCAAAGGGGACCAAGGAGCAAGGAATTTGTGTTTCCTAAGGATCAAGGTTCAATTTTGATTAAGGACCAATTTGCAAAACTTAAAAAGTTTAAGGACTAATTTGCAATTTCCTCATAGTTAGTAATAATGAGCCCATGTCCATCATAAATGCATTCACATGGGTGAGTCACCTTGTGTGACTCATTGGTAATATCCTTTAGCGGTTCCCGGAAATCCTGTATTCAGCTCCATTATTTCCCCGATTCAATATAACACCCGGATAAAATATAATATTTCACTTTTTAGTGAAATATTTCAAAATAACCAAAATTGTTGGAAATGAGATATAAAATCTATTCATTTCGTTCTCGGGTCAAAATTAGGTTTTCTGATCAGTAAAATCTTACTGTCAGTGAAAACGCAGACCGGGATCCGTATGAATTTTCAACCGAAAATTTAACCGTATACTTATAAAAATAAGTATAATATGAATATGACTTTGGTTTTCCCAAAATCATTTTCTAAATTTCAGATAAAAATATAAACATTTATTTATATTTATACCGATATTAGAAAGCAGAAAAATCGGGATGTTACAACCATATTCCATACCAGATACATTGATCCACTCAGGACTCAATGATCACATCACATGGCACGTCTGCCAAAAATGCATGAGAAAAACTTTTCTTCTCGTTTGTATTCTTTGTCGTAATAATCTTTCCTTGTCGAAGCACAAAGCTAACGACCATGCTTAATTTCTTATTAAGACTTTTACTATAAACAAACACAAGACACACAGTCCAAATGTTTTAAACTCAACACAGGACACACAGTCCGAGTGCTCAATCGCAAAGCCCTAAACTGATGCACCAGTCTTAGGCTCGCGGATATGGAACTCACATTTTCCACATCAAATTAGGACACACAGTCCACAAAAATCATTGCAGGACCCTCAGTCCAATGACACAGATCCCAGATCTACGTTTCCACAGAACACTAGAACCCTGACGTCTCGATTCCTAGGTTCGTTTATCATTTGTAAAATAGTTCGCTCAGTGAAAAAAAAATACAAAAACCAAATTTCCGAAAACTTATCCAAGTTTAATGGAATACTTTCACTGAATAAAAATCCTCTTACAGAAATTCTTTTCTGTTAAAACGTTGATAAAACGTAAAAATCATTGATAAATACTTTTCTTTCCAATCACTTTATTTCTGAAAATGGTTCTCAATAAAAGTCAACTTTCAAAATGTCCTTACTAAATAAAATTTCATAATAACAAAATAAAATCTCTTTGTCAAAATTTCTCATAAAAATCTTTTTATAACTTAAATAACTTTTCTGTCAGAAGTAATTGTTCTGACTGCTATATTACGTCATTTTAGGAACTTAATCACTTTATATCACATTTTATAATAAAATTGAATTTATTTTAGAAAAACCAGAGCCTGTGAAAATTTTTACAGTTTCGCCCTTACTGTCACTGTATTGACGTATTTTCCCCAAAAATATTATTAAAATAATATTTTTTTTCCACTTTTTCTTAAAATTACACAAATTAATCACTCTGATTAATTAATCAAGCTTATTATAAGCTTTTATCCTCAAAATTAATTGTACACTGACCAATGTCAGGTTTCACAGTCCAACAGTCAACAGCAGATAATTTTCATCACAGAACAGCATGACAGATATCAATTCATGACATGCACCAGAATTGTAATATCACAAAATAATTATAATCATATATATTCACATATCATATAGCTCAAATAGCTCAATTACTCAAGTAAACAGATAATCAACAGACAATCAATTAAAACATTAACAGTAGATAATTTAAAACACAGTAAATTACTACGGTCAATACAGATGACTCTAACAAATAAGCATGTGGTTATCTTATACTCCTCAGGCTGACTCCCCTTACCTCTTGGAGAATCAAACTGACGTTTTCATGAAAACTCCTGATTCGATCCGGTTTTCTCTGTCGTCGTTAGTTTAACTCAATCCGATTGATTCCTTCAAACGAATTGCAACCAAAATAAATCAAAATCAAACCATCATCATAATCATTCATGAGGTCTAGGGTTCGGCCTCATCTAATGATCTAGGTTAGGAATCATTAAAATTTCTAACTAATGGATTTATGATCCTTAAGTAACTTAAACAAAATTAAGCACTTATCAATTCATGATCATAGACTTAAGAACTTTGAATGAAACTCATCTAGTTTCAAGAACTAGATTTCGGCCTTGACTCAAAAAGTGAGATTAAAATTTCACTTGATTTCTATCTCTTGGATTTTCCACAAACATATGGTATATGATTAGATTCAAGTGTTACTTAACAACTTTGAATCAAAAATCTTCCCAATAGTTCAAGCTAGGGTTTCGGTTTTCACAAGGATCAAAGGCTAAGATTTTGAAATTTTGCTCAACTCTTGGATTTAATCAACATACAAAAACCTAGAGTTGGATTCAAGTGGTTTAAGACAACTTTGGAATCAAAATCCCTTCAACATCAAAACATAGGGTTTCGGCCCTTTTGAAAATAAATAAGCTTGGATTAGATTCTTGGTTTTAAAACCACTCTGATACAATAGCTATCAAGGTACTAGAAGATTAAATCATGATTCAAAACTTGAAATTGAAACAAAACCCATGGACTCCATTTTTTTTCATGGATTCGGCCAAGCTTAGAAAAATAGGAAGAAAATTTCTCATGATCATATGCTTCTAGATGATGAATATAGAGATGATTATGAGATCATAGCAATTGGTTTCTTGTCAAAATGATTTTTCTAGAATTAGCTATGCATTTTTGAAGAATGGATCTAGAAACTTGAAAATGATGTTCTTGGCTTGATTTTCATGAAAAGAATAAAGAAGAACACATGATTAATCATGGAGAGAAGGATTATACCTCTTCATAATGAACAAGTGATGAAGATGATCAAGTTTCTTCACAAAAATATCTTGGTGTTCATAAGTGTTCTTGAGATGTTAAGAGAGAAAGATTGAGATGATGAAGATTTAGAGCAGTTTCGGTAATTTGGACATATCTCTCAATCTACTTATCCGTTTTTGATGATCTTTGGCTCGTTGGAAATAAGAGAGAAAGAGGAACAACTTTCATGTTGAAAGTTTTCGAGATTCATCACAGAATAGGGTCATAATTTCGATTAACTTTCGGGTGAGTAAGGAGAGTTTGGTTTAGTGTTCTTGATGTTCTTGATGGATGATGAAGAGAAAATGGTTTTGGGAGGAGGAAGAGGGCTGGCGCAAAGATAAAGGAAGAAGAGGAGAATGAACAAAAGGATTCATATGTTAAATGGAATGAAATGAGGATGTGTGGTAAAGAATGAAGCCATGTAGTCTTTGTTTAATGTGTGGTTTGAAATGGAAATGAAGACTTGGCTTCAAATGGAGAAGGGTGGCAGCCTTAGGGCCATAAGAATGATGTGGATGAGGGCATTTAGGTGGTGTGGTCGCCTCCTATACCACATATTAGGGAGAAGATATTTTGTGTGGCAAATCATGGTTAATTAACCTTGGTTAGTTAACCAGACGTAGGTTAGGTTAACCTTTAAAATGTCTAGATATTTTCTTTGTCTGACTAGAGTAAATTATCATCGTGATAATTCATTCCTCTTGAGTCATCATAGATGGCTTGTCGGCCTGTTTCCCGATATATCTCTGCACAAACGTACCCGATTCCCGATTAGGGTTTTTTGAGAGAAATGAGTCTTGATTCATGAAGATGATATAAGTGAGTTGAAAAATTGCCTAAGTATGCTAATGAAGGGGGCAGCCGTGAGTGGAGGGGAAAAATTGTCCAAAATTGCAATGACAAACTTGCAATTATCATGACAACCTAGGGGTAAAATCGTCCATTCCACGCAAAAATATCCATTTGTCATAAATGCGCCATTATGGCCATTATGATACGGATAGGATTGTCATTAATGCTAGTCACATCAGTCACATCAGTCATCTGAGCTCCGTTGCTGACCCTTTTAGTTCATCTGACGCGGATTTCCTAGAGATATCTCGACGTATACGCCCGCAGCAAATATAATATTTTATTTTTTTGCTAAAATTTTCAAAACTTCCAATATCGAAGCAAATATGATAAAAATATTTTTCATCTCGTTCACGACTTAAAATTAGGTCTTCTGAGGAGTAAACTTTTACTGTCAGTGAAAACACAGACTGGGCTCCGTCTGAATTTTCAACCCAAAATTTCATCGTAACCTTATAATATCACATATATCGTGGAAATGACTTTGGTTTATCCAAAATCATTTTCTAAGTCTCGGATAAAAATATAATCATATATATTTATTACCGATATTAGAAAGCAGCGAAAATCGTGGTGTTACACAATACCGATGCAATGGGAAGAATAAATGTTTTAATACCTCATAAACGGATTCTAATGCATGTATCTCTCTATATACAAAGCATCCTTATTTTTCCAATAATCTTATAAATATCTATCTTTCTTTTTTTTTTTAAATAAAAAAGAAGGCATGCAAAGGCATCACTACATTGCAAGACATCCCAACTAGGTTGGCACCTCAAGCAATGCCAATCATATGCAGCACACCTAAAATAACATTAAAATAAAAGAAAGAATACAAAAAACATGGGGGGACATAGACCAAACCCATGGCAGAAAAAACATCAGGAAAATCTATAACAAGGGAGACCTATTCTATCCCGAAAGAAATCTCCCTTAATGAAATTAGGAATTGAGTCCCACCACAAAAATCCCTGAATGGAAATTGCATGATTTGCCAACTTATCAGCACAGACATTTCCTTCTCTGTAAATATGTGAACAAATGAAAGACATATTCTTTGTTAAAACCGAACAGTTGAGCCATCTGTTTCTAAGCTTCCAAGGCACAATCTCCGAAGATTTAAAGGCATCAATAACAAGTTTGGAATCACATTCAAACCAAAGCCTATGCCAACCTTTGTTATAAGCAATTTCAATTGCAATAATAGCACCAAGAAACTCAGCATATCTAGCAAAGGAGTCACCAATGTGAAAACCAAAACAACCAAGAGCTGCAGAATTTGCCCCACGGAAAATACCCCCACAAGCTGCCATACCTGGGGAACCTTTTGCAGCCCCATCAGTGTTAACTTTTACCCAAGAAGAAATTGGGGGTTTCCAGTTGACTTCAATAATTCTAGGAGCTACTGAACAATTTCCCTTAACATTAAACTTATTCAGAATGATAGAATCCATAATATCTAATGAGGAGCGGCCCTTTGATAAACTGCCAATGTAAGAGACATTTGCTTGAATCATGTTAATAGTAGAGGCCAGACCAATTTTCCTATCTGCGAACCTGATGCAATTTCTAGCATGCCAAATCACCCAGATGGAATACACTATGGAAGCTAAAATTACATCTTTAGTTTGAGAGCCCCAGCTTCTATTACACAAAGACAAAATAGATAGGGCAGAGCTAGTGTCAATCGGCATATTAAGACAAATGCTAAGCCATGACCAGATTTTAGTTGCGAATTGGCATTGGAAAAAAAGATGGTATGCAGTTTCATAGTTGGACTCACATAAACAGCACATGGAAACCAAGTTACAGCCCCTTAACCACAATTGATCATCAGTAGGGATCTTCCTATTAATCAACCTCCAAAGGACGAAGGATTTAGAAGGAGGGATCACATTACTCCAAATCAATTTACCCCAATGAACAATCTGATTACCATTATGCAGAAATTGATAAGCCTCTTTTGAAGAAAGGCAACCAGAAATTGAAGGGTTCCAATTTAAAATATCAATGGCATGAAATTGAGGAATGCTAACCTCTTGCAATTCAGTATAGAGCTGAGGGTATCGCTGCAACATCTCTTGAGGAAAGCACCAAGAACCATCTCTTATAAAATTCCAAACATAAGCTTTTAAAAGAGAATGGCAATTTTCAGGAATGCTAATTAGATCCACTAAAGGCTTTGAAAGCCAAGTATCGCACCAGAAGTTGACAGATTTACCATCTCCTATCTGCCACCTTGAATTTAAGATAACAGTGTTGTAATGAGATTTCAAACCTGGCCAAATTGAAGAACAAAGGTGATGTTGAATAACATGCCCATTCTTTAGAGCTCTTGCTCTAAGAAGCACTGCCCATTGATTATCAGATGTAACAAACTTCCAACACATTTTGAGCAAAGAGGCATTATTTATGGATCTAAGAGACCTTATACCTAGGCCTCCCTGCTGACAAGGAGAACAAACCAGATGCCAAGGAACTATGCAGATTTTCCTTACTTGGATATCACCTGTCCTCTTGATAAGAGAGATAGGCCATGCATAAATTTGGAAAGAATATATGAGCATGCTCTGAATCACAGATTTCACTAGCTGAACTCTACCCATAATGGATAGCATTTTACCTTTCCAAGTGCCAAATTTCATTTTGATCCTATCCGCAATAGGAAGTAAGTGAACCTTTCTTGGTTTCCCTTTGAACAAAGGAACACCAAGGTAAACAAAAGGTAACCTTCCGGCATTAAAACCCAAAGCAGCAGAAATAGCAGGAAGTCTACTACTAGGGATGGCACCATAGTAGAATTTGGACTTTTCACAATTTATCGTTTGGCCAGAAGCATCACTGTAAGTTTGAAACAGAAGCATAAGATTATCAAGGTTCTTCTTAGTCCCTTTATAGAAGATTAAGATATCATCCGCGTAGAGAACATGACTTGGAACTTTGTAACCTCTAGGACTAGCCATGGGCAGAAGCATACCAAGATCGACAAGTCTAGATATGCCTCTACTGAGAACATCTTCAACAATGCAGAAAAGAAGAGGAGAGAGAGGATCACCCTGCTTGACTCCTCTTTTACAAGAGAAAAAACCAACTGCCTTACCATTAACAGAGATAGATAGCTTAGCTGAGTTGAGAATGACTTTAACCCAATTACAAAACAAAGGATCAAAACCAAACCTGTCCAGAACCTTTAACAAAAAATTTCAATCCAAAGTATCGAAGGCCTTCTTTATATCAATTTTGATGGCTACATTTCCACCAAAGGATCTTTTGTCAAGAAGGTTGATAGCTTCAGAAGCCACCCTTATGCAATCTGAAATTTGCCTATTCTGAATGAATCCTCTTTGCTGATCAGAGACAATCTTAGGAGCAATTTTAGCCAACGTATCTGCTAACACCTTTGTAATGATCTTGAATTTATAGTTGGCAAGAGCTATTGGCCTATATTGACCAATTGTGACTGCATCTGGGGACTTAGGAACCAAGACCACTAGATTAGAATTATAATTAGGCAGCAACCATCCCTGCTTAAAGAACTGTAAAACTGCATTATAGACATCAGAACCAACCACATCCCAGTAGTGTTGAAAGAAAAACCCTCCAAATCCATCAGGACCAGGAGCACAATTTACATTCATTGAGAAGACAGCATTCTTAGTTTCTTCCAAAGAGGGCAGCTTTGTTAACATCATATTGTCATCCTGACTAACTTCAGCAGAAATAACTTGGTCAACTAAAGCATTTTCAGAGCAACTATTATCAGTAGCAAACAGATTGGTGTAGAAATCAATGACATGTTCTTCAATTTCAGCAGGCTTCTCTAAAAACAAGTTACCATTCTTCAACATTGACATTTTTTTAGCAGTGTTTCTGATTTTGGTAACTTTGTGGAAAAAAGAGGTGTTTCTATCTCCATAAGAGTGCCAATCAATTCTGGACTTTTCTTTCCAAAAGACTTCCTCATAATGCAAAGCCTTATTAAGATCAAGCAGGGCCATTTTCTCTTTTTCGAAAAGATCATCAGAATAACCAACTTTGCTAATTTGTTCTTGAGCTGAGTCAACTACTTTCTGAGCATTGGCCACATTAACATGAACATCACCAAACTTTTCCTTATTCCAAGTTTTCAACCTGTTCTTCAAGATTTTCAATTTTTCACTCAGAATAAACATTGGACAACCTGAAAATGAATGCTTCCAAGAATCAGAAATTATACCACTATAGTCAGGATGATCAGCCCACATTTTCATAAATTTGAAAGAAGAACTATGAGGGACTAAAACATTTTGAAGAGACAAAAGAATTGGATGATGGTCAGACTTATTCCTTGTGAGAGTGCAGCAAGAGATGTTGTTCCAGCAGTTTAACCAATCATCATTACAACAGACTCTGTCCAATCTTTTTTCAGTGGCTGCATGTCCTCTTCTACCATTAAACCATGTGTATTCAGCGCCTTTGGTTGGGAGGTGAATGAGATTACAAACATCAGACCACGATCTAAAATCATCGCAGGAAATTTGTGAAGGAGAGATCCTACCTCTTTGCTCATGAGCACCCAACACTGCATTATAATCCCCAAGACAGCACCAAGGACCAGGATTCAACTGCTGTAAAGTTTTCAGTTCAAGCCAAAGCTGTCTTCTAACAGAACTAGAGGTAGATGCATAAACTGAGGAAATAAATAGAGTTTGGCCATTACACACTATAGAGAAAGAGACATGCTGAGAGGAAGATTGAATAACCACTAGAGTGAAAGAAGTATTGCACAGACACAACAAGTTAGGAATTCTGTCCCCTCTGTCGTTAACAGCAAACAATTGCAAATTGAATTGATCCAAAAAATTTGATGGAAACTGATCATAATTGATCCAAGGTTCAGCCACAAAAACGAAATCTGGTTTATTAGAGTTTAACATATTTTTTATAACCAATCTAGTTTCATGATTGGCTACTCCCCTTGCATTCCAATAAAGAAGCTTCATTAAGCTAAGTTCCTAGGAATACCTGCTCTGCTACGGAGTTTCTGATTGCCTGCCTTCTGCCCTGCTTTTGCTTGCCTCCGAAGCTTCTTTTTTTGAGACTTGGTGAGCACCACAGTGAAGTTATTCACTTCTTGATTTTGAACCAAATATTTGTTTGCAGCATTAGTCTCAATCATCTCCTGATTTAGAGCATTAGGAGAGTCTTCCACATCCTCAGTTTCCTCAACAACCATATCCATTTGGTCACTCCATAATCTTCCAATTATTCCCATATCATTTACAACAACAGAGGCAAAATTTTGTGCTTCCTCGGCCCTTATTGGGGTGGATAGAAAAAGGCCAGGTATAGTGTCTCTAGTAGGATCCAATCTGTCTTGCATATCATGACTGACAGATTGGATGCTGTTAGAGTTGATAGGATTTCCAAACTGATCCTCAACACTAATGTTCTCAATATCATCATCATCAGAACTTAAATCATTAACAATGTCAGTTTTCTGTGAGTTTGGAACAAAGCTTCCAGAACCAACCGAATTGGCCATAGGGCTGCAATCATCATGAACCTGATTGCTTGTAACAACAACATCCAACTGAGACTCAGTCATGCGATTAACTGGAGAATCAACATTCTGATTCGATAAAGGATTTATGGAGTCCTTAACAACATGAATTGAGGCAGTCTTATCAGCATTAAGCTGATCATTAGAAATCACATTCTCCTTCTCCACAGGCTGAACAACATCTTTCTTTTTTGGCACAAAAACAGACCTTGCAGAAACCTTTTTAATTTCACGCTTTGAAGGTTTCTGAACCTCCATAGATGCCTTCCTGCAATTACCCATAGAATGGCCGATAATTTGACAGGATTGACAAAAATCAGGCAGCCTCTCATACTCAAGGAACACAAAAAAAAAAAAGGAAAGTTCTTCTCTTTCAACCATAACTTTGTTTCTAAGTTTTCCTTTCAAATCGATATCAATCAACACTCTTGCAAAATGTCCAAAAGTGTGTCTGCTTGTAGCCTCATCTAAACAAATAGGAATTCCAATGCTTCCAGCTATGGCAAAAATAATTTTGGGACTCCAGTATTCTTGAGCAAGATCAAGGATCCGGACCCAACATTGAACACCCGTTTGCTTCTGTTTAGCAGGATTAAAATCAGGAGTCCATGCAAACAGACGCAAGAACCCAGGACTCAAATTCCAAGAACCAATTGCCTTCACACTTCGCAGATCATCAAGTGAGGAGAATGCAAATTCATAATATCCCCTCCCAAGTGGGATCATGTGCCATTGACCTAAAGGTTTCCATAAACCAGATAACTTAGTTCTCAAGTCATCGGTTTTAAAAAATTATAAATATCATAAATTCATCCTTATTTTTAGTTGCTTTAAATAAATTAATTAGAAATGATAGATAATCCTAAATACCAAAATGCAAGTGGGAGAATATAAATGTTTTATTATTTATATTTTATATCTTGAAAAAAAATTCACACAAAAAAAATTAAGTTTTATAATCATTCTGAAGGTGACATGTGGCAAAAGTTTCCAATCATGGTTTTTGCTAAATAAAATTTATATTTATAGATTTCTTTAAATAAATTAATTGAAAATGATTCCTCAATACCAATGCAAGGGGAAGAATAAATGTTTTAATACCTCATACACTGATTCTAACGCATGTATCTCTCTATTTACAAAGCATCCTTATTTTTCCAACAATCTTATAAATATCTATCATAAAATTTATAAATATCATAAATTCATACATATTTTTAGTTGCTTTAAATAAATTAATTGGAAATGATTGATAAATCCTAAATACCAAAATGCAAGCGGGGGAATAAATGTTTGCTAATTTATTTTTTTTTATTTTGAAAAATAAATTCACTCTAAAAATTATTTTGTAAATATTGAATGTTTTACCAATTGTCAAAAAAATTCAAATTTTATAATTATTCTGAAGGTGACATGTGGCAAAGGTTTTCAACCATGGTTTTTGCTTTATAATATTTATTTATAGATTTATTAAAATATTTAAATATATAATTATTTCAATAAAGCTAAAATAATTAATTCTTGTGTATAAATATAAAAAAAATTATATAATTTTATTCTGATTTTTTTTTAAACGATTTTAATTATAAGGTCAGACCATTGTTACAAAAATATTACATATCTAAAAATTTATATTTAATTTTGTCATTAATTATTTTTCAAAGTAATCTTTTATTTTTTGTTTTATATTAATATTTAGTTATTCACAAGTTATTTTTTTTGTGCGATTCACGGATTTCCTTAAAAACAATAATTTTATGTATGATAAGATATTTCTATTTAATGAATAATTATTTAGCACATTTTTTAATTAACTTAATTCTCTTTAAAAATGTATGATCAGCATATTTTAGAGCCCGTTGAGCCCAAATTGGAGCATCCCTTGATCATGAATCATCAGCTTGAAATTCAAATTCCTATCCACCGTCCATGACTACAACTTATTGCTCATCGAAATTTTCAAAGAGACATTCTCCTTTTCAATAAAATATTCACATTGGAAACTTGTACCGATATTAGAATCATCCAAAACAGCAATAACAGCTCCTAGATATTTTTTTATCTATAAAGCAAAGCGATCTTCACATAATTTTTCAAACATGCAAAAGAAACATAATACCATCACAATGTCTTCGCTTGCCAAGACGGTTCTCCTGCTATGTGTGCTAATGTTGCCATCAAGCTCCGATGCTTTCCCTGGTGACAAGATATCCATAACGATCATTAACAACTTGGATGGTAATCTGGACCTTAGTGTTCATTGCAAGTCTGGTAACGATGATCTCGGAGTGCATCTTCTACATCCAGGTCAATCCTATAATTGGAATTTTCGTATTAACCTTCTCGGGACAACACAATACTATTGTCACTTTCATTGGGGAAATACCTTTAAATGGTTTGATGTATTCATAGCGAAAAGGGATGTCCCTCGCCATATTTCAGTTTTCAATTACTCTATAAAACAAAGCAGCCCATGCTTGGTTAACCTAAAGACTAAGGAACGATATGATTGCAACGATTGGAATAAGCAGTAATACACGGTGGATATCTCCATATTGTTGTTCTTACACTTTTCCCATTTTAACGAAAGTATGTATTATGACATTTGTCATCCAAGGAATAAATAATATGATGCTCTTTGTTTAGTATGTGTATGTATGGTTCTAATTCTCAATATGGATTTGAATTATATTGCCTTGATATATTTTTTCCTATTTAATTGTTGATTTAATTATTCTTGATGGACGATGATGAAAATTATGGGAAATATTTATGTATCTTTGAAAGTTGACTTCATACTTATTTACCATCAAAAGAATTATTCTCATTGGGTTTTAAGGTTAACGAACCTAAACTAATTAGGATGGTTGTTGATGAAGAATTTTGTGCGACAATTTCTATGATTAAAGGTGTGTTTGGAAGAGCTTATGGAAAGTTTATTTGAGCTTATGAGAAAAATTAACTTACGGGGAAAAAAAAAGTTATTCAAACAGTTTATGAAAATAATTTAAAGTCTTCATATATATAAGCTTGTTTTAACTTATTGCAATAGGCTTACGCCTGAGAAGTTTATAAAAATAAGTTGTTTTTAGCTTATTCAAAAAACGGTTATGTAATAAGCACTTAATTAAGTTGTTTCATCAAACAATCCCTAAAAAAATTAATATTATACGGCTCAATTGTGTTTTGATAATATACTAGCCAGTGCCCGTGCATCGCACGAGAATGTATCAATTTCTTAAAACAAATAGATGATATGAATATTTTTTGACATTTTAAATTGCATTTTCATTGTCCTTTGGAAACAAACACTTAATATTAATGTGGCGAAATTCATATAAATAGTAGCACCAAAAACAATCCGTATAAATAAATCTTCAACCTTGCATTGCTTGCTTGAAACTTTGCAACCTGCAAAAGGAAATGAATTGATTTTAAAAAAACTCGAGAAAAGCAAGAGGAATCAAACTTCTTAGGTTTAATAAATTAATTGGAAAATGATTGATTGTCCTCAATACCAATGCAAATTGGAGAATAAATGTTTTAATAGCTCATACACAGATTCTAACACATGTATCTCTCTATATATAAAGCATCCTTATTTTTCCAAAAATCTTATAAATATCTGTCCAAAAAATTATAAATATCATAAATTCATCCTTATTTTTAGTCGCTTTAAATAAATTAATTGTAAATGCTTGATGTGACACCCTACTCCCGGGTCATCCCATGGTTACCCATTTGCGGAAAAATAAGATTTTATTTGCTGGTTGCTTTCGGAAAATATTAATTTCTCAACGTGAATCTCTTCAAAATATGGTGATAAAATTTTTTCCTTTTAACTCCCTAACAACGACATAATCATAACCATACTTAGATATATAAGCATATACAGAAGTCATACCACTATACTACCTCGTAAGTTTCACACTTAGATCTTTATCAACTTCGTTTATTTCAACACATGACATCACATAAAAAGAACCTAAGCTGGTCGTAACTAACAGACAGTTGTTGAGAATACCCTTATGGTCATTCCCACTAACAGATACTTCTCCAAGCATCTAGGAGTTAAGTCCTCGAGCGACTTAGTGAATCCCTCCGCTTCGTCCATACTAGTATACCAAAGGAATACGGTAGACTAGAGTAACCTGTTATATTGTAAGGGTGAGATGCCAATATATGGATTTAACACAATAACTAAAAGCGCGACTCACAAAACAACATATACACACATACAACTATAGCATGATACATTCTCATAAGTAAACAAGTACTTTATCAATGGATTTCATACCCCAAACATCAACGTTTGAAAACTATGCAGGAACACTTCAATAAATGTTCTCTACATTTCGCTAAATCTCCGGAGATCCCTAACAATGTGTAAATGAGCTGATCAGGCTCGATTGCCAGGTATATTAGGCACAACGTATTTACCATAGCACACTGTCCACACAAGGCACAGTGATCAACGTATATGGTATTGCCAGGTATATTAGGCACAACGTGTTTACCATAGCACACTGTCCAACACAAGGCACAGTGATCAACGTATATGGTTTTCCATTGTCCATCAAGGCACAATGAATCAACGTAGCATGAAATACCTCACACCTCAAGGCATTCACACAAAACAACGTGGCACGGAGTACCTTACTCATTAAGGTACCACACTTCACAACGTGGGCACGTCTGCCAATGAATGCATGTAAAACGTTTGTTCTCATCATTTTTCTTTGTGTTCAGTCTTTATTTGCGGAAGCTCAAAATGGCTTGCGACTACTCGTGATTTTCAAAGTATTAACTTGACAACGTGTTTAGATCTTTCAACGTCAACACAGGACACGAAGTCCGAGTACTCAATCACAAAACCGTAGACCTTGCAATCAGCCTTAGGGTTTGTGGTCGTAGAAAACAACATTTACCTTTTACAACGTAACCCACCACGTGGATATACAACTTGAAAAGGACACCAAGTCCATAACAACGTAATCTCATAACATGGATACTCAACATAACACGGAACAAAGATCTTCGTGCTTAAATTAAAGAACACTAGTATCGCGACGTCTCTGATACTAGGCTCACGTTTCAACGTAAACACCATTTTCGTTCTGTGAAAAACAAATCCAAAACAAAGTCTCCGCAACTTATCCAAGTTGACGGAAAAAAACTCCTTTATAAAAAACTCCTTTACAAAAACTCCTTTATAAAAACTCCTTTATAAAATCATCGATTACTTGAAATTCTTTTCTATAATGTTTATGTTCCAAAAGAGAATCACGTGAGGCTCAAGTTTATCTAAAACACGTACTGCCGCTTTAAAAATACTTGTCGTCAACACTTTTCCAATTTGCCATCAAATTACATCTTTTAAGCCAATTAATCCACTTAAAAAATTTTCTAAAATCATACTTAAATTATTTTTGAAGATTAATTTCATAAAATAACTTTTTATAATATTACGGAATTTCTCACGTAAAAATTAGTAGTACTAAAATATTTTCACGGTTACGTCCTTACTGTGACTCATAGTTGACTTTTTATCAATAAATCATTAAAATAATAATATTTCTCAATACTCATTATTTTTCCCAAATAATATTTTCCACTACTATTATATTCCAACATTTCCCATAAAACATTGAATATAATGTATATACCTTATTAAAGCTTTTATCTGATTAAGTCAGTTGTGCACTGACCACTGTCAGGCTTCACAAACAACACTCAACAACATCATCAGAATTATATCACCAGGCAGATCATGCATCATAGCAATATAATAAACAACTGCAGATAATTAAATAAATTAAAAGCAGATAAATCATCTAACACAGATAAACAACACAACGTAAACAGCATAATCAAAGCACCACAGCCACATATCAAGTATACAGACCACACTAAAGCTAATAGTTATTGGGAAAAATCCCTCAGGTAAGCTCCCCTTACCTCTTGAAGAACTTAGCCTCCGATTAAGAAAGTTGACACGGCTCCGAATAACTTTGTAACGGCTCCGAATAATCGGTGACACAAGTACGTGTCACGAAACACTAACCTTCAACAACACATCCAAACAACCAATCAAAACAAGCAAAACAAACACCTAATCCTCTTTAATAGGTCACGGCCTCCTTAGGGTTTTGTGGCTCAAAATCACTAAACTTGCTTAAGTCATGGATTGATGATCCTAAGCACTTAAGACAATGGTTTAAGGATAAAACAACAAAGTTTTAAATAAAAAACCTCCTAACCTCAAAGACATCATTTTCGGCCATCAAGGGTACACAAAGTTAGGGTTTTCATTTTGTTAAACTAACTTGGATTTGTGAAGATTACATGATCCTTAAGTGGTACAAAACTTAAGTTCATGAACCAAGAACACAAAATCATACTTATACATCTTTGAAGAATTTCGGCCATGACCTAGCAATGAAGCTAGAGGATTTTGTTTCTCAAATAAACTTGGATCTAGCATGGTTATATGGCATAAAGATGGAATACATGATCATTCTAAACATAGGAGAACAAAATTTCCTCCACCTAGTTAAGCTAGGTTTAGGCCTTAAGAGGAAAACAAGGAAGCAAACTTTTGTTCATGACAAGCTCATAGATAACAATAGTTGAGATGATTATAAGCACATAGAAATTGGTTTCACCATTTTAGGAGTTTTCTATGATTTATGGTGATTTTTCAAAGTTCTAGATCTAGAAATGAGAAAATATGATTCATGGCACAAACATGAGAAACAATTGAATATGAAAGCTTAGATGATCAAGGAGTTGATCTTTTACCTCTTGAAGATTGAAGACATGAAGAAAATGATCAACCAACACTTATATAAAATCTAGACAGTTTGAGGGTGTGTTGGTTTTGTGAGTATATCTCATGATATACTCATCCAAAAATTACAAACTTTGGCTTATTGGAAATATAAGAAGAAAAGGAACAACTTTTATGTTGAAGGTTTTATTTGGTTCGGATCATAACATGGGTAAAAATAGGCTTCTTTCTGCTGTCTCGCATGGATCTGCGGATTTAGAGCTGTTTCAGTATTTTGGGGATATCTCCCAGTCCACTTATCCGTTTTTTATGATATTTAGCTCGTTGGAAAGAAGAGAGAAAGAGGAACAACTTTCATGTTGAGAGTTTTTCGAGTTTCATAACATAAAAGGGTCAGAATTTCGGTGGAATTTCTGCTATCATGAACACCAAAGTGTGTTCTTAGAGGAAGAAGATGAAGTTGGAGAAGATGAAGAAGATTGTGGAAGAATGGAGAAGGATGTGAAGACTTCTTGCACTTATGGCAGCCAAGGAAAGGCTTGGGCCTTGTGCCATTTGGGCCTTGCAAGAGTCCAACAAAGTTTCAGGCCCAAAACATAATTTCCAACATAAAAACGTTTAAAACTTTAATCAAAAACTTAGGAAATTAATAGTAGGAAATTGGTTTTATGCAATTGAATTCTTGGCCATGATATTGGGCCTTAAAACCGCAGCCCAACACAGGTTTGGATGGGCCAGAATCGATCCAATTCCCTTGGAAGTTCATAGAAACTAGTTTAGGGACCCAAGTGCAATTAAGAGAAAGTTTAAGGACCAAAATACAATTATTTAAAAGGTTTAAATAAGTTTTTGGTCCCTAGAAAGTTCATCAAATTTGGTTTTGGTCCCTGTGAAATTTTTTCTTAGGTTTTCGTCCCTGTAATCTCACAAATTTTGCAAATAGTCCCTACCGTCATCTTTTTCCGTTATCTAGTACTCATGGGTATCGAGGTAATTTTATTTTACTGTCCGATTTGCTGTAAAATTTGGCCATAAAATAGAAACAAAATTATACATTAGGGACATAAGGTTAAAATTGCTAAATTCCTTCATTTTGTATGATATCTAGTACTTAGGGGGTACCGAGGTAATTTCCGGTTATTGTCCGGCTTGCTCCAAAATTTGGCTAGAAAGTATAAATAAAATCATACATTAGGGCCATAGGGTTAAAATTGACAAAATTATTCATCTAGTATGATTTCTAGTACTCCAGGGTAACAATAGGGACTATTTACAAAATTTTCGAAAATACAGGGACAAAATTCTAAGAATTTTTTTTACAATGACTAAAACCAAAATTGGTGAACTTTCCAGGGACTAAAAGCTTATTTAAACCTATTTAAAATTTGCAAACATAACCCTAAGCCACATCACACTCTCACATAGAAGACTTATTCCTAAGAGGATATAGGATTTATCTACTCATCGAATCTCGAAACTCTCGCTGTAACACCCGATTTTTCGCTGTTTACTGTTTTTATATCAGTAACATAAACAGAAACGTTTAGAAATTTATTTTTAAACTTAGAAAATGATTTTGGATAAACCAAGATCATATCCATATTATACTTTACCGTAGAAAGCTACGATTAAATTTTGGGTCAAAAATTCAGACGAAACCCGGTCTGCGTTTTACTGACAGTAAGGATTTTACTGCTCAAATGGCTTAATTTTGACTCGTGAACGAAATGGTTAGGTTTTATTTTTAATTTCCAAGAACTTTGGAAATTTTGAAATTTTTCACTAAAAAGTGAAATAATATATAATATCCGGGCGTTATATTAAATCGGGTGAACAACGGAGCTGAGAACGGGCTTTGCGGGACCCGTTAACGGATAAATAGGATGTCAAATCATGTTGAGTCACCATGGATGAGTCACAAGATAATATCCAAGAGTAATGATTACTTTTTAGGAGGAAAAGACCAAAATACCCTTATAGTTGATTTTAACTACAAGTTAACCTAAAGCAAGATTACACTTTTGCCCTTGAAAATTCATGTCTAGACCCTTTCCTCCCCATTCTCCACGGCCCAAGGCCTCCCAAGGAGCCCATCTTCTCCTCTATATAAGGCATTTCTTCATCTTCCTCCAAAACTTTGGCATTTTTCACCTAAAAACACTAAGTTACCTAGGCTCAATTTGTGAAGGAAGGTGTTGATTTCTTGCTATTTTCGTGAATCTAAGAGGTATACCATTCTCATCATCCTTGATTAGCATCATGTTCTTCAAATATTTTTTTGTTTTGAAGCCTTTCTCTATATGATGCATTTTAGGGTTCCTAACTTCAAAAATTCATAGAAAATCATAGGAATGTCCAAATGAGATGAAACCAATTTCTATAATCCTCTCATCACCTCTATATTCTAGATCTAGAAGCTTGCTTGAAGAAAAAATTTCGAACCCTATGAACCCCATGAGGCCGAACCTAGGGTTTTGTGGGGGGGGGGGGGGGGGGGGGGGGGGGAGATTTTTGTTCAATTTCTTAACATGATTCAATCTTATAAGTTGTATAGGTATTGGATCTATGCTATTTGAGTTAAATTAGGGTCTCTAAACCATTTTCATGGTCATGGCCGAAACTCATTTGTTGAGGGTTTGGAGGATTTAATTTTTATTCTTATGCCATGATCATTGATTGAGGGTTTTAAGTGAATATAGGTTTTTAATCCAAGAGTTTAGAAATTTTGGAAATTTTTAACTCCAAAACCAGCCCTAGGCCGAAACCAACATGTAGGATTTTAGGTTTGATTAAGTTGTTTGTTTGTTAATTGATTGTTGTATTTAATGAAGGATAAGCTAAGTTGTCGTATACGCACGTCGTTAGCGTTGTTTGGATTTCCGACGAACTGTTTTCAGAGACACCTTGCTTTAAGGTAAGGGGATTACCTTAAGGGTTTTTTTTCGATAACCATGTGTACTTGTTGTGTTGTATTAATTATCTGGTGTGTGTAATTCTTACGTCGTTAGCATTCTTCGTTTAGTAATTATCTGCTGTTAATTGTTTAATTATCTGCATTTAATTATTTGTTTTATTTGATGACATGTCTTTAATTATTACTTGATATATTATTGACATGATGTATTTATTTGATGTGGAATGTGGATTGGAAAGCCTGACAGTGGTCAGAGCTTAATTAAATACGGGTTAAAAGCAGTTAAAAGCTTTTTTATGAATTAATGAGTTTAATTCAAAAGAGATAGTAATATAATATTACTTGGTTATTTATTTGATGAAACATGGGATAAAATGGAAAAAAATATATTATTGTAATTATTTAACAGCGAAAGAACGTTTTATGAGTTATATAG
Source organism: Echinosophora koreensis (assembly GCA_035048595.1). Taxonomy (NCBI): domain Eukaryota; kingdom Viridiplantae; phylum Streptophyta; class Magnoliopsida; order Fabales; family Fabaceae; genus Echinosophora; species Echinosophora koreensis. The sequence continues at coordinate 1,547,468 of JAPCYP010000008.1, forward strand.
CGGACGTAACCGTGAAAATATTTTAGCACTGCTAATTTTCACCTAAGGAATTTCTAAATATTAGAAAATAATGTTTTAAGCGAAAAAGTTTCAAAAATATTTTATTACAGTGTTGGAAAAATTATTTTACTACAAAGGGTCCTATTTTGACCTATATGCGTTTTTAAACGTCAAACGACGGACAATTCCGTCAATATTTGTGAAAGTGGTCTTAAAACGGGTAATACCGTGTAATACTGAGAATTTGTCTCAAATGAGGTTTTCCAGTTGAAAGTATCAATTTTAAATTAACAATGAGTTATTTCCGTCAACTTAGATAAGTTGAGGAAACGTTGGTTTTGTATTTCACAAAACAAAAATGGTTTGAACGAGCCTAGTAACCGAGACGTCGGGTCTAGAGTTCTAAGAGGTTGAAGTTGTGGACTAAATGTCCTATAAGAGGTATTTCAGGTTTTGTGCACTAAAATCTACGTATCTATGACTGGTGCATCGGTCTAGATTTCGTGATTTGCACACTTTTGACTTAGAGTCAATTATGGTTTGAAAGAGGTGTTAAACTTGAAAGTTTAAAATGTTGTTTTGGTCGTGAGACTTTTAGCTCCGACAACCAAAGATTGAACACAAAGAAAACAACGAGAACAAAACGTTTTTCATGCATTACAGGGCAGACGTGCCTTTGCATAGGACTTGAATGCTTGATGGCAAGTATTCATGCAGTTTGCATCACTGTGCCTTGATGGATATATGACCAAGAAAACCATGTGCTATTTATAGACACCACTTTGCCTCGTTTTGGACTGTGGAATGGTTATTTGAACTTTGCCATCTCTGGCATTGATTCTGCCTTATTTGGCAATTGGAGCCTGATCAGCTCAGTTACTTGATGGTGGGAGCTCCGGAGATTAAGTCTCAATGTTAGTTGATGATATTGAAGTGTCATGTTTTTAAAAACGGTTACGACTGTCGGGTATGAAACCCTGTGATAAATATATATTGTTTATCTTTGAATGTTGATTTTTGAATATGCATGTTAAGTGGTAATTGAGAGTTGTACATGTGGTTGTCGTTTTAAAATTCAGATGATCGGTTCTCACCCTTGCATGTTTTATTGTTTCTCTTCTCTCTGTATGGGTATTGTTATTATCTGAGTTTAGATGGATCCGGCCATACCGTTAGCCCACACGGGGTTTCGGAGCCTTCATTTTGAGGACGCCGATAACATCAATGCGTGGGTGATCCACCCGGGAGCCCATGTATGTCGTTACACCGGGCATATACATACAGTAGAGGGTACACTCGAGACAGGGCCCCAAAGAGAGCATCGGTCGATGGAGACGGTTGAGGTATCTCTACCACCTTTATGGCTACTTGCACAGTACTTGGTCGATCATGGGCAGATAGAGGCTCAGCCCGTAGCTGAGGCAGCACCTGAGCCAGCTCAGGAGGACATTATAGTGGATCCAGAGGAGATGGTCATTGATCCCGAGGAGGATCCGGAGGAGTTTGTGGAGGATGTACCCGAGTACATTCCTTTGGATGATGATGACGATTCACCTGATGAGGGTGTTGCTGTGTCATCATCTGACTCGTCGGTAGGGAGTGGGATAGACCCTAGTCTTCCCAATGGGTACCACTAGTCTGTGACCAGCTGTAGGTAGTTTCATTTTTGGGGTAGTGATTCTGTCTGTCTTTCTGGCTACTGAGAGCCATGATTTTTTGTATATGGCCTAGACGTTTCACTATGTGTCCTTATGTTTTTATTTACTTTTCTTAGTTTGGAAAATGGCCTGTTCTAATAAAGGCCCTATATAGCTTATACTCTGTATAAAACAATGATGCATATAGATATGTATATATGGTGTGTTACTTATGTTGTTAGATGTTGTCAAGTCAACAGGTAAAGGAAAAAGAAAAAAAAAATTTATCACCATTTTTGGTATTAAGTGAAGGTTTAGAAAACGGTATTTTCCGAAAGCAACCGGCATAATTTAATTTAATTTTCCGCACGGGTTACTATGTGACGGCCCAAGGTAGGGTGTCACATTTGTGGTATCAGAGCTGGTCGAGTCTTTCGGGAATGTTTGGGGAATAGGTCTGTTGTGTTAATGTTGTGTGTTCTCTGATTAAGATTGGTTTGAAATTACTTCTTAGAAGTAATGTTTGTAACTAAGCGTTTCATTTTCTGGTGGTGGTCTAACTGATGTGTTTTGCAGGTCAGTTATGGAACTCGAACCAGAAGGTGGACGTGGACGTGGACGTGGGCGTGGACGTGGACGCGGTCGCGGAAGGGGTCGTGTGGGTGGTCCCTTTGGTGGCCGTGGTGGTGCAGATGAGGACTATGATGGTGGAGTGGATTATACTGCTCAAGCAATGGACAACATTGCGGCTGCTATTGCGATGCAGACAGCTGCTATGGCTGCTCAGACTCAGCAAGCGGCGGAAGGTAGAGGTCTGACTACATTCCGACGTCAGAATCCTTCACAATTTCATGGGGATGCTGAACCTGAGAAAGCGGATTTATGGATCCAAGAGTTAGAGAAGATCTTTGAACTCATTCTTACCCCAGAAGGAGTCAAGGTTTCTTATGCAGTGTTCTTACTGGTAGGCGAGGCAGAGTATTGGTGGAAGGGTGCTCGACAACTGATGGCAGCTGATCATCAGGAGATTACTTGGGAGGTGTTTAAGACTGCATTTTTGAACAAGTATTTTCCGGAGAGCGTTCGTATTGAAAAAGAACAAGAATTTTTGCGGTTGTACCAGCGGGATCTGACGGTGGGGGAATATGCGGCGAAGTTTGAATCGCTTGCCAAATATTTCCGTTTCTTTCAAGCCCAACCGAATGAGAGCTGGAAATGTGAAAGGTTTGAAGCTGGTCTAAGGTTTGACATTAAAGAATCTGTGTTACCACTACAACTTAGGAACTTTCAAGCTTTAGTCGAGATGAGCAGGAAGATAGAACATATGAGGAGGGGAAGAGATAATAGAAAGAATGCTGGAGGACCTTCTCAATCCAAGAACCAGTATCAGAAGGGGAAACAGGATCAGAGGAAGCCTTATTCCCGACCACCAGGGAATAACCAGAATCAGAATCAGCAACAGAATCGTTCGACTGTGACTGCAACGGGGAGCGGAGGCCAAAGGAATCAAAGTCAAGGCCAAGTTAGGAGATGCTTTAAGTGTGGGGATCAGAATCATATGGCGGACAAGTGTCCGAAGATGGGGATCAAATGTTTCAATTGCAACCGTTGGGGACACTTTGCTAGGGATTGCACGGCTCCAAAGCAGGATTTTGCTGTCAACAACACTAGGGCCAATAGACCGACAACAAAGGGGAGAGTTTACACTATGAGCGGCGCTGAAGCATCGAACTCCGAGGATCTCGTACAAGGTGACTGCGACATTGACGGTAATCTCTTAACTGTACTTTACGATTCTGGTGCGACGCATTCATTTATTTCGATGGATTGTGTGAAACTATTGAAATTGCCTGTTTCTTCGTTGTCCTGTGATCTTGTTGTTTCAACTCCAACTGCTAAGCCAGTTACTGTCAATACTGTATGCTTGAACTGTCCTATTATTATTCAGGATAGACATTTCCTTGTTGATCTGATCTGTTTGCCTTTAATACAGTTAGATATAATTTTAGGCATGGATTGGTTATCTTCGAACCATATTCTTATAGACTGTGCCCATAAAACCTTAATTTTTCCTAAGGATGAGATTTCTGGATTTTTGTCTGCTAATCGAGTAAAAGCTTCTTTGAAAGAGGGAGCTCAAGGATACATGTTACTGTTTTCCTTAGACATTAAGAAGGAGTTAGACTTACAGTCCATACCTGTCGTCAATGAGTTTCTTGAAGTTTTTCCTGAAGATGTACCTGGACTACCGCCTGTTCGGGACATAGAGTTCACGATTGATCTGGTACCGGGCACTGGACCGATATCCATGGCACCATATCGTATGTCGCCATCAGAGCTAGAAGACTTGAAGGAGCAATTAGTGGAACTAATGAGGAAGGAGTTTATCAGACCCAGTGTGTCTCCGTGGGGAGCTCCAGTTTTATTGGTACGGAAAAAAGACGGGACTTCTCGTTTATGTGTGGATTTCCGTCAGCTGAACAAAGTGACGATTAAGAACAAGTATCCGCTTCCGAGGATAGATGACTTAATGGACCAATTACGTGGAGCGGCGGTCTTCTCAAAGATAGATTTACGATCTGGTTATCATCAGATTCGTGTGAAAGAAGAGGATATCCCGAAGACAGCGTTTCGAACACGCTATGGGCATTATGAATATCTTGTGATGCCGTTCGGAGTGACGAATGCTCCTGCTATATTCATGGATTACATGAATAGGATTTTTCGTCCTTATCTAGATCAGTTTGTCGTTGTCTTTATAGACGACATTCTAATTTATTCTCCTAGTGAAGAAAAACATGCTGAACATCTCAGTATGGTTCTGCAAATTTTAAAGGAGAAACAGCTATACGCAAAACCTGAAAAATGTGAATTTTGGCTAGACCAAGTTCAATTTTTAGGTCACGTTATAACAAATAAAGGCATAGCGGTGGATCCGTCAAAAGTCGAAGCTGTTTTACAATGGGAACGACCAACAACGGTAACAGAAATCCGTAGTTTCGTGGGTTTAGCTGGATACTATAAGAGATTCATTGAGGGATTTTCCAAGATAGTAGGACCTCTTACCCAATTAACTCGGAAGGACCAAGCGTTTTTATGGACCGAGGGGTGTGAAGAAAGTTTTCAGGAATTGAAGAGAAGGTTGACTACGTCACCAGTGTTAGTATTACCTGATCCTAAGGAACCTTTTGAGGTTTACTGTGATGCTTCACATCAAGGGTTGGGATGTGTACTAATGCAAAACCGGAAAGTCGTAGCTTATGCTTCAAGACAGTTGAAGACTCATGAGAGAAATTACCCTACGCATGACTTGGAGTTAGCAGCGGTGGTGTTTGCTTTGAAGATCTGGAGACATTATTTATATGGATCGACGTTTAATGTTTTCAGTGATCATAAAAGTTTGAAGTACCTTTTTGATCAAAAAGAGCTTAACATGCGGCAAAGACGCTGGTTGGAATTTTTGAAGGATTATGATTTTCAACTACAGTATCATCCTGGGAAAGCAAATGTAGTAGCGGATGCCCTGAGTAGGAAGGCTATGCATGCGTCTACAATGATGGTTAAGGAACAAGAATTGTTAGAACAATTCCGAGATATGAGGTTAACAGTCAAAACATCGCCAGGGAAGCTTTGTTTGGATATGATTACTGTTTCCAACCAATTGATGGAACAAATACGGGAGAAACAAGTGAGTGATCAATACCTACAAGAAGAAAGGGAATTAGTACGAAAAGGAGCGGTATCAGAATTTAAAGAAGGAACCGATGGAATTCTTAGATTCGGCGAAAGGATTTGTGTACCTGATGATGCTGAACTTAGAAAGTTAATTTTGGAGGAAGCTCACAAGAGTAAATTGAGTTTACATCCGGGAGCTACCAAGATGTATCAAGATCTTAAGCAGTTATATTGGTGGTATGGAATGAAGAAAGACGTAATGGAATACGTAGCTTCGTGTTTAGTCTGTCAAAAGGCTAAAATTGAACATCAAAGGCCAGGAGGAATGCTACAATCTCTAGACATTCCAGAATGGAAATGGGATGGCATTGCAATGGATTTTGTAACCAGTTTGCCAAGGACTCGAAAGGGACATGATGCCATATGGGTAATAATTGATCGACTGACCAAGTCGGTTCACTTTTTGCCCATTAATATAAAGTATTCAATGGAAAGATTGACTCAGTTATACATAGGAGAAATTGTTAGATTAGATTACATGGTGTACCTTCGAGTATAATTTCGGATCGTGATCCGAGGTTTACGTCAAGATTTTGGCAAAGTTTACAAGAGTCGCTGGGAACGAAACTCAGATTGAGTTCGGCTTATCATCCACAAACAGATGGACAATCAGAGAGGACAATCCAATCACTGGAAGACTTGTTGAGAGCGTGTGTGTTGGAACATACTGGAAGTTGGGATGAATTTCTACCGTTGATAGAATTCACCTACAACAACAGTTTCCACTCAAGCATAGGAATGAATGTGGGGGAATAAATGTTTGATAATTTATTTTTTTTATTTTGAAAAATAAATTCACTCTAAAAATTATTTTGTAAATATTGAATGTTTTACCAATTGTCAAAAAAATTCAAATTTTATAATTATTCTGAAGGTGACATGTGGCAAAGGTTTTCAACCATGGTTTTTTCTTTATAATATTTATATATTTATTAAAATATTTAAATATATAATTATTTCAATAAATCTAAAATAATTAATTCTTGTGTATAAATATAAAAAAAAATTATATAATTTTATTCTGAATTTTTTTAAACGATTTTAATTATAAGGTCAGACCATTGTTTGAAAAATATTACATATCTAAAAATTTATATTTAATTTTGTCATTAATTATTTTTCAAAGTAATCTTTTATTTATTTTTTTATATTAATATTTAGTTATTCACAAGTTATTTTATTTGTGCGATTCACGGATTTCCTTCAAAACAATAATTTTATGTATGATAAGATATTTCTATTTAATGAATAATTATTTAGCACATTTTTTAATTAACTTAATTCTCTTTAAAGATATATGATCAGCATATTTTAGAGCCCGTTGAGCCCAAATTGGAGCATCCCTTGATCATGAATCATCAGCTTGAAATTCAAATTCCTATCCACCGTCCATGACTACAACTTATTGCTCATCGAAATTTTCAAAGAGTCATTCTCCTTTTCAATAAAATACTCACATTGGAAACTTGTACCGAAATTAGAATCATCCAAAACAGCAATAACCGCTCCTAGATTTTTTTTATCTATAAAGCAAAGCGATCTTCACATAATTTTTCAAACATGCAAAAGAAACATAATACCATCACAATGTCTTCGCTTGCCAAGACGGTTCTCCTGCTATGTGTGCTAATGTTGCCACCAAGCTCCGATGCTTTCCCTGGTGACAAGATATCCATGACGATCATTAACAACTTGGATGGTAATCTGGACCTTAGTGTTCATTGCAAGTCTGGTAACGATGATCTCGGAGTGCATCTTCTACATCCAGGTCAATCCTATAATTGGGATTTCCGTATTAACCTTCTCGGGACAACACAATACTATTGTCACTTTCATTGGGGAAATACCTTTAAATGGTTTGATGTATTCATAGCGAAAAGGGATGTCCCTCGCCATATTTCAGTTTTCAATTACTCTATAAAAACAAAGCGGCCCATGCTTGGTTAACCTAGAGACTAAGGAACGATATGATTGCAACGATTGGAATAAGCAGTAATACATGGTGGATATCTCCATATTGTCGTTCTTACACTTTTCACATTTTAACGAAAGTATGTATTATGACATTTGTCATCCAAGGAATAAATAACATGATGCTCTTTGTTTAGTATGTGTATGTATGGTTCTAATTTACTATGGATTTGAATTATATTGCCTTGATATATTTTTTCCTATTTAATTGTTGATTTAATTATTCTTGATGGACGATGATGAAAATTATGGGAAATATTTATGTATCTTTTAAAGTTGACTTCATACTTATTTACCATCAAAAGAATTATTCTCATTGGGTTTTAAGGTTAACGAACCTAAATTAATTAGGATGGTTGTTGATGAAGAATTTTGTGCGACAATTTCTATGATTAAAGGTGTGTTTGGAAGAGCTTATGGAAAGTTTATTTGAGCTTATGAGAAAAACTTATGGGGAAAAAAAAAGTTATTCAAACAGTTTATGAAAATAATTTAAAGTCTTCATATATATAAGCTTGTTTTAGCTTAATGCAATAGGCTTGCGCCTGAGAAATTCATAAAAATAAGTTGTTTTTAGCTTATTCGAAAAACGGTTATGTAATAAGCACTTGATTAAGTTGTTTCATCAAACAATCCCAAAAAAAATTAATATTATACGGCTCAATTGTGTTTTGATAATATACTAGCCAGTGCCCGTGCATCGCACGAGAACGTATCAATTTCTTAAAACAAATAGATGATATGAATATTTTTTGACATTTTAAATTGCATTTTCATTGTCCTTTGGAAACAAACACTTAATATTAATGTGGCGAAATTCATATAAATAATAGCACCAAAAACAATCCGTATAAATAAATCTTCAACCGTGCATTGCTTGCTTGAAACTTTGCAACCTGCAAAAGGAAATGAATTGATTTTAAAAAAACTCGAGAAAAGCAAGAGGAATCAAACTTCTTTGGTTTAATAAATTAATTGGAAAATGATTGATTGTCCTCAATACCATTGCAAATTGGAGAATAAATGTTTTGATAGTTCATACACAGATTCTAACACATGTATCTCTCTATATACAAAGCATCCTTATTTTTCCAAAAATATTGTAAATATCTATCCAAAAAATTATAAACATCATAAATTCATCCTTATTTTTAGTGGCTTTAAATAAATTAATTCTAAATGCTTGATAATCCTAAATGCCAATGCAAGTTAGAGAATAAATGTTTTACAATTTATAATTTATATTTTGAAAAAACAAATTGCCCAAAATATTATTTTCTAAATATGAAACGTTTTGTCAATTCTGAAAAAGAATTTAAATTTTATAATTAGTCTGAAGGTGACTTGTGGCTAAAGTTTCCCACCATAGTTTTATCTTTATAATATGCATATATTTCTTTATAGATTGTTTTTTAGTTTCTTTAAATAAATTAATTGAAAATTATTTGTCAACACCGATGCAATGGGAAGAATAAATGTTTGAATACCTCATACACGGATTCTAACGCATGTATCTCTCTATATACAAAGCATCCTTATTTTTCCAATAATCTTATAAATATCTATCTTAAAAATTATAAAGATCATAAATTCATCCTTATTTTTAGTTGCTTTAAATAAATTAATTAGAAATGATTGATAATCCTAAACACCAAAATGCAAGTGGGAGAATATAAATGTTTTATTATTTATATTTTATATCTTGAAAAAAAAAATTAAGTTTTATAATTATTCTGAAGGTGACATGTGGCAAAAGTTTCCAATCATGGTTTTTGCTAAATAATATTTATATTTATAGATTTCTTTAAATAAATTAATTGAAAATGATTCCTCAATACCAATGCAAGGGGAAGAATAAATGTTTTAATACCTCATACACTGATTCTAACGCATGTATCTCTCTATTTACAAAGCATCCTTATTTTTCCAACAATCTTATAAATATCTATCATAAAATTTATAAATATCATAAATTCATACATAGTTTTAGTTGCTTTAAATAAATTAATTTGAAATGATTGATAAATCCTAAATACCAAAATGCATGTGGGGGAATAAATGTTTGATAATTTATTTTTTTTATTTTGAAAAATAAATTCACTCTAAAAATTATTTTGTAAATATTGAATGTTTTTCCAATTGTCAAAAAAATTCAAATTTTATAATTATTCTGAAGGTGACATGTGGCAAAGGTTTTCAACCATGGTTTTTGATTTATAATATTTATAGATTTATTAAAATATTTAAATATATAATTATTTCAATAAATCTAAAATAATTAATTCTTGTGTATAAATATAAAAAAAAATTATATAATTTTATTCTGAATTTTTTTAAACGATTTTAATTATAAGGTCAGACCATTGTTAGAAAAATATTACATATCTAAAAATTTATATATAATTTTGTCATTAATTATTTTTCAAAGTAATCTTTTATTTATTTTTTTATATTAATATTTAGTTATTCACAAGTTATTTTATTTGTGGATTCACGGATTTCCTTCAAAACAATAATTTTATGTATGATAAGATATTTCTGTTTAATGAATAATTATTTAGCACATTTTTTAATTAACTTAATTCTCTTTAAAAATATATGATCAGCATATTTTAGAGCCCGTTGAGCCCAAATTGGAGCATCCCTTGATCATGAATCATCAGCTTGAAATTCAAATTCCTATCCACCGTCCATGACTACAACTTATTGCTCATCGAAATTTTCAAAGAGTCATTCTCCTTTTCAATAAAATACTCACATTGGAAACTTGTACCGAAATTAGAATCATCCAAAACAGCAATAACCGCTCCTAGATTTTTTTTATCTATAAAGCAAAGCGATCTTCACATAATTTTTCAAACATGCAAAAGAAACATAATACCATCACAATGTCTTCGTTTGCCAAGACGGTTCTCCTGCTATGTGTGCTAATGTTGCCACCAAGCTCCGATGCTTTCCCTGGTGACAAGATATCCATGACGATCATTAACAACTTGGATGGTAATCTGGACCTTAGTGTTCATTGCAAGTCTGGTAACGATGATCTCGGAGTGCATCTTCTACATCCAGGTCAATCCTATAATTGGGATTTCCGTATTAACCTTCTCGGGACAACACAATACTATTGTCACTTTCATTGGGGAAATACCTTTAAATGGTTTGATGTATTCATAGCGAAAAGGGATGTCCCTCGCCATATTTCAGTTTTCAATTACTCTATAAAACAAAGCGGCCCATGCTTGGTTAACCTAGAGACTAAGGAACGATATGATTGCAACGATTGGAATAAGCAGTAATACATGGTGGATATCTCCATATTGTCGTTCTTACACTTTTCCCATTTTAACGAAAGTATGTATTATGACATTTGTCATCCAAGGAATAAATAACATGATGCTCTTTGTTTAGTATGTGTATGTATGGTTCTAATTTACTATGGATTTGAATTATATTGCCTTGATATATTTTTTCCTATTTAATTGTTGATTTAATTATTCTTGATGGACGATGATGAAAATTATGGGAAATATTTATGTATCTTTGAAAGTTGACTTCATACTTATTTACCATCAAAAGAATTATTCTCATTGGGTTTTAAGGTTAACGAACCTAAACTAATAAAGGATGGTTGTTGATGAAGAATTTTGTGCGACAATTTCTATGATTAAAGGTGTGTTTGGAAGAGCTTATGGAATGTTTATTTGAGCTTATGAGAAAAACTTATGGGGAAAAAAAAAGTTATTCAAACAGTTTATGAAAATAATTTAAAGTCTTCATATATATAAGCTTGTTTTAGCTTAATGCAATAGGCTTGCGCCTGAGAAGTTCATAAAAATAAGTTGTTTTTAGCTTATTCGAAAAACGGTTATGTAATAAGCACTTGATTAAGTTGTTTCATCAAACAATCCCAAAAAAAATTAATATTATATGGCTCAATTCTGTTTTGATAATATACTAGCCAGTGCCCGTGCATCGCACGAGAACGTGTCAATTTCTTAAAACAAATAGATGATATGAATATTTTTTGACATTTTAAATTGCATTTTCATTGTCCTTTGGAAACAAACACTTAATATTAATGTGGCGAAATTCATATAAATAATAGCCCCAAAAACAATCCGTATAAATAAATCTTCAACCGTGCATTGCTTGCTTGAAACTTTGCAACCTGCAAAAGGAAATGAATTGATTTTAAAAAAACTCGAGAAAAGCAAGAGGAATCAAACTTCTTTGGTTTAATAAATTAATTGGAAAATGATTGATTGTCCTCAATACCATTGCAAATTGGAGAATAAATGTTTTGATAGTTCATACACAGATTCTAACACATGTATCTCTCTATATACAAAGCATCCTTATTTTTCCAAAAATCTTATAAATATCTATCCAAAAAATTATAAACATCATAAATTCATCCTTATTTTTAGTGGCTTTAAATAAATTAATTCTAAATGCTTGATAATCCTAAATGCCAATGCAAGTTAGAGAATAAATGTTTTACAATTTATAATTTATATTTTGAAAAAAACAAATTGCCCAAAATATTATTTTCTAAATATGAAACGTTTTGTCAATTCTGAAAAAGAATTTAAATTTTATAATTAGTCTGAAGGTGACTTGTGGCTAAAGTTTCCCACCATAGTTTTATCTTTATAATATGCATATATTTCTTTATAGATTGTTTTTTAGTTTCTTTAAATAAATTAATTGAAAATTATTTGTCAATACCGATGCAATGGGAAGAATAAATGTTTGAATACCTCATACACGGATTCTAACGCATGTATCTCTCTATATACAAAGCATCCTTATTTTTCCAATAATCTTATAAATATCTATCTAAAAAATTATAAATATCATAAATTCATCCTTATTTTTAGTTGCTTTAAATAAATTAATTAGAAATGATTGATAATCCTAAACACCAAAATGCAAGTGGGAGAATATAAATGTTTTATTATTTATATTTTATATCTTGAAAAAAAAAATTAAGTTTTATAATTATTCTGAAGGTGACATGTGGCAAAAGTTTCCAATCATGGTTTTTGCTAAATAATATTTATATTTATAGATTTCTTTAAATAAATTAATTGAAAATGATTCCTCAATACCAATGCAAGGGGAAGAATAAATGTTTTAATACCTCATACACTGATTCTAACGCATGTATCTCTCTATTTACAAAGCATCCTTATTTTTCCAACAATCTTATAAATATCTATCATAAAATTTATAAATATCATAAATTCATACATAGTTTTAGTTGCTTTAAATAAATTAATTTGAAATGATTGATAAATCCTAAATACCAAAATGCATGTGGGGGAATAAATGTTTGATAATTTATTTTTTTTATTTTGAAAAATAAATTCACTCTAAAAATTATTTTGTAAATATTGAATGTTTTACCAATTGTCAAAAAAATTCAAATTTTATAATTATTCTGAAGGTGACATGTGGCAAAGGTTTTCAACCATGGTTTTTGCTTTATAATATTTATAGATTTATTAAAATATTTAAATATATAATTATTTCAATAAATCTAAAATAATTAATTCTTGTGTATAAATATAAAAAAAATTATATAATTTTATTCTGAATTTTTTTAAACGATTTTAATTATAAGGTCAGACCATTGTTAGAAAAATATTACATATCTAAAAATTTATATTTAATTTTGTCATTAATTATTTTTCAAAGTAATCTTTTATTTATTTTTTTATATTAATATTTAGTTATTCACAAGTTATTTTATTTGTGCGATTCACGGATTTCCTTCAAAACAATAATTTTATGTATGATAAGATATTTCTATTTAATGAATAATTATTTAGCACATTTTTTAATTAACTTAATTCTCTTTAAAAATATATGATCAGCATATTTTAGAGCCCGTTGAGCCCAAATTGGAGCATCCCTTGATCATGAATCATCAGCTTGAAATTCAAATTCCTATCCACCGTCCATGACTACAACTTATTGCTCATCGAAATTTTCAAAGAGTCATTCTCCTTTTCAATAAAATACTCACATTGGAAACTTGTACCGAAATTAGAATCATCCAAAACAGCAATAACCGCTCCTAGATTTTTTTTATCTATAAAGCAAAGCGATCTTCACATAATTTTTCAAACATGCAAAAGAAACATAATACCATCACAATGTCTTCGCTTGCCAAGACGGTTCTCCTGCTATGTGTGCTAATGTTGCCACCAAGCTCCGATGCTTTCCCTGGTGACAAGATATCCATGACGATCATTAACAACTTGGATGGTAATCTGGACCTTAGTGTTCATTGCAAGTCTGGTAACGATGATCTCGGAGTGCATCTTCTACATCCAGGTCAATCCTATAATTGGGATTTCCGTATTAACCTTCTCGGGACAACACAATACTATTGTCACTTTCATTGGGGAAATACCTTTAAATGGTTTGATGTATTCATAGCGAAAAGGGATGTCCCTCGCCATATTTCAGTTTTCAATTACTCTATAAAACAAAGCGGCCCATGCTTGGTTAACCTAGAGACTAAGGAACGATATGATTGCAACGATTGGAATAAGCAGTAATACACGGTGGATATCTCCATATTGTTGTTCTTACACTTTTCCCATTTTAACGAAAGTATGTATTATGACATTTGTCATCCAAGGAATAAATAACATGATGCTCTTTGTTTAGTATGTGTATGTATGGTTCTAATTTACTATGGATTTGAATTATATTGCCTTGATATATTTTTTCCTATTTAATTGTTGATTTAATTATTCTTGATGGACGATGATGAAAATTATGGGAAATATTTATGTATCTTTGAAAGTTGACTTCATACTTATTTACCATCAAAAGAATTATTCTCATTGGGTTTTAAGGTTAACGAACCTAAACTAATAAAGGATGGTTGTTGATGAAGAATTTTGTGCGACAATTTCTATGATTAAAGGTGTGTTTGGAAGAGCTTATGGAATGTTTATTTGAGCTTATGAGAAAAACTTATGGGGAAAAAAAAGTTATTCAAACAGTTTATGAAAATAATTTAAAGTCTTCATATATATAAGCTTGTTTTAGCTTAATGCAATAGGCTTGCGCCTGAGAAGTTCATAAAAATAAGTTGTTTTTAGCTTATTCGAAAAACGGTTATGTAATAAGCACTTGATTAAGTTGTTTCATCAAACAATCCCAAAAAAAATTAATATTATACGGCTCAATTCTGTTTTGATAATATACTAGCCAGTGCCCGTGCATCGCACGAGAACGTATCAATTTCTTAAAACAAATAGATGATATGAATATTTTTTTGACATTTTAAATTGCATTTTCATTGTCCTTTGGAAACAAACACTTAATATTAATGTGGCGAAATTCATATAAATAATAGCACCAAAAACAATCCGTATAAATAAATCTTCAGCCTTGCATTGCTTGCTTGAAACTTTGTAACCTGCAAAAGGAAATGAATTGATTTTAAAAAAACTCGAGAAAAGCAAGAGGAATCAAACTTCTTAGGTTTAATAAATTAATTGGAAAATGATTGATTGTCCTCAATACCATTGCAAATTGGAGAATAAATGTTTTGATAGTTCATACACAGATTCTAACACATGTATCTCTCTATATACAAAGCATCCTTATTTTTCCAAAAATCTTATAAATATCTATCCAAAAAATTATAAACATCATAAATTCATCCTTATTTTTAGTGGCTTTAAATAAATTAATTCTAAATGCTTGATAATCCTAAATGCCAATGCAAGTTAGAGAATAAATGTTTTACAATTTATAATTTATATTTTGAAAAAACAAATTGCCCAAAATATTATTTTCTAAATATGAAACGTTTTGTCAATTCTGAAAAAGAATTTAAATTTTATAATTAGTCTGAAGGTGACATGTGGCTAAAGTTTCCCACCATAGTTTTATCTTTATAATATGCATATATTTCTTTATAGATTGTTTTTTAGTTTCTTTAAATAAATTAATTGAAAATTATTTGTCAATACCGATGCAATGGGAAGAATAAATGTTTGAATACCTCATACACGGATTCTAACGCATGTATCTCTCTATATACAAAGCATCCTTATTTTTCCAATAATCTTATAAATATCTATCTAAAAAATTATAAATATCATAAATTCATCCTTATTTTTAGTTGCTTTAAATAAATTAATTAGAAATGATTGATAATCCTAAACACCAAAATGCAAGTGGGAGAATATAAATGTTTTATTATTTATATTTTATATCTTGAAAAAAAAAATTAAGTTTTATAATTATTCTGAAGGTGACATGTGGCAAAAGTTTCCAATCATGGTTTTTGCTAAATAATATTTATATTTATAGATTTCTTTAAATAAATTAATTGAAAATGATTCCTCAATACCAATGCAAGGGGAAGAATAAATGTTTTAATACCTCATACACTGATTCTAACGCATGTATCTCTCTATTTACAAAGCATCCTTATTTTTCCAACAATCTTATAAATATCTATCATAAAATTTATAAATATCATAAATTCATACATAGTTTTAGTTGCTTTAAATAAATTAATTGGAAATGATTGATAAATCCTAAATACCAAAATGCATGTGGGGGAATAAATGTTTGATAATTTATTTTTTTTATTTTGAAAAATAAATTCACTCTAAAAATTATTTTGTAAATATTGAATGTTTTACCAATTGTCAAAAAAATTCAAATTTTATAATTATTCTGAAGGTGACATGTGGCAAAGGTTTTCAACCATGGTTTTTGCTTTATAATATTTATAGATTTATTAAAATATTTAAATATATAATTATTTCAATAAATCTAAAATAATTAATTCTTGTGTATAAATATAAAAAAAATTATATAATTTTATTCTGAATTTTTTTAAACGATTTTAATTATAAGGTCAGACCATTGTTAGAAAAATATTACATATCTAAAAATTTATATTAATTTTGTCATTAATTATTTTTCAAAGTAATCTTTTATTTATTTTTTTATATTAATATTTAGTTATTCACAAGTTATTTTATTTGTGCGATTCACGGATTTCCTTCAAAACAATAATTTTATGTATGATAAGATATTTCTATTTAATGAATAATTATTTAGCACATTTTTTAATTAACTTAATTCTCTTTAAAAATATATGATCAGCATATTTTAGAGCCCGTTGAGCCCAAATTGGAGCATCCCTTGATCATGAATCATCAGCTTGAAATTCAAATTCCTATCCACCGTCCATGACTACAACTTATTGCTCATCGAAATTTTCAAAGAGTCATTCTCCTTTTCAATAAAATACTCACATTGGAAACTTGTACCGAAATTAGAATCATCCAAAACAGCAATAACCGCTTCATAGATTTTTTTTGTTATCTATAAAGCAAAGCGATCTTCACATTAATTTTTCAAACATGCAAAAAGAAACATAATACCATCACACAATGTCTTCGCTTGCCCAAGGACGGTTCTCCTGCTATGTGTGCTCAATGTTGCCCAACCCAAGCTCCGATGCTTTCCCTGGTGACAAGATATCCATGACGATCATTAACAACTGGATGGTAATCTGGACCTTAGTGTTCATTGCAAGTCTCTGGGGTAACGATGATCTCGGAGTGCATCTTCTACATCCAGGTCAATCCTATAATTGGGATTTCCGTATAACCTTCTCGGAGACAACACACAAATACTATTGTCACTTTCATTAGGGAAATACCTTTTTAAATGGTTTGATGTATTCATAGCGAAAAGGGATGTCCTCGCCATATTTTCAGTTTTCAATTACTCTATAAAACAAAGCGGCCCATGCTGGTTAACCTAGAGACTAAGGACGATATGATTGCAACGATTGAATAAGCAGCAGTAATACATGGTGGATATCTCCATATTGTCGTTCTTACACTTTTCCCAATTGTTTAACGAAACGTATGTATTATGACAATTTGTCATCCAAGCGAATAAATAACATGATGCTCCTTTGTTTAGTAATGTGTATGGGTTTTGTATTGTTTCTAATGGGTTCGGTAATTTACTATGGATTTGAATTATATTGCCTTGATATATTTTTTCCTATTTAATTGTTGATTTAATTATTCTTGATGGATGATGATGAAAATTATGGGAAATATTTATGTATCTTTGAAAGTTGACTTCATACTTAGTTACCATCAAAAGAATTTTCTCATTGGGTTTTAAGGTTAACGAACCTAAACTAATAAATGATGGTTGTTGATGAGAATTTTGTGCGACAATTTCTATGATTAAAGGTGTGTTTGGAAGGAGCTTATGGAATGTTTATTTGAGCTGTATGAGAAAAAACTTATGGGGAAAAAACAAAACGAGTTATTCAAAACAGTTATGAAAATAATTAAAAAGTCTTCATATATATAAGCTTGTTTAGCTTAATGCAATAGGCTTGCGCCTGAGGAAGTTCATAAAAAAATAAGTTGTTTTTAGCTGTATTCGAAAAACGGTTATGTAATAAGCACTTGATTAAGTTGTTTCATCAAAAAACAATCCCCCCCCCTCAAAAAAAATTAATAATTATACGGCTCATTCTGGTTTTGTAATATACTAGCCAGTGTGCCCGTGCATCGCACGAGAACGTATCAATTTCTTAAAAAACAATAGATGATATGAATATTTTTTGACTTTTTAAAGTGCATTTTCATTGTCCTTTGGAAACAAACACTTAATATTAATGTGGCGAAAATTCATATAAATAATAGCCCCTAAAAACAATCCGTATAAAAAAATCTTCAGCCGTTGCATTGCTTGCTTGAAACTTTGCAACTGCAAAAGGAAATGCAAATTGATTTTAAAAAAACTCGAGAAAGAAAAGCAAGAGGGAATCAAACTTCTTGGTTGTTAATAAAATTAATTGGAAAATGATTGAGATTGTCCTCAATACCATTGCAAATTGGATTGTGAATAAAGTTGTTTTGACATAGTTCATAAACAGATCTCTAACACATGTATCTCTCTATATACAAAGCATCCTTATTAATTTCCAAAACTCTATTGTAAATATCTATCCCAAAAAAATTATAAACATCATAAAATTCATCCTTATTTTTAGTGGCTTTAAATAAATTAATTCTAAATGCTTGATAATCCTAAATGCCATGCCAAGTTAGAGAATAAATGTTTTACAATTTATAATTTATATTTTGAAAAAAACAAATTGACCAAAATATTATTTTCTAAATATGAAACGTTTTGTCAATTCTGAAAAAGAATTTAAATTTTATAATTAGTCTGAAGGTGATCTTGTGGCTAAAGTTTTCCCACCATAGTTTTATCTTTATAATATGCATATATTTCTTTATAGATTGTGTTTTTAGTTTTCTTTAAATAAATTAATTGAAAAATGTATTTGTCAATAACCGATGCAATGGGAAGAATAAATGTTTGAATACCTCATACACGGATTCTAACGCATGTATCTCTCTATATACAAAGCATCCTATTTTTCCAAATAAATCTTATAAATATCTATCTTAAAAATTATAAATATCATAATTCATCCTTATTTTTAGTTGCTTTAAATAATTAATTAGAAATGATTGATAATCCTAAACACCAAAATGCAAGTGGGCGATATATAAATGTTTTATTATTTATATTTTTATATCTTGAAAAAAAAATTTAAGTTTTATAATATTCTGAAGGTGACATGTGTGCAAAAGTTCCCCAATCATGGTTTTTTGCTAAATAATATTTATATTTATAGATTTCTTTAAATAAATTAATTGAAAATGATTCCTCAATACAATGCAAGGGGAAGAATAAATGTTTTAATACCTCATACACTGATTCTAACGCATGTATTTCCTCTATTTACAAAGCATCCTTATTTTTTCCAACAAATCTTATAAATATCTATCATAAAATTATAAATATCATAAATTCATTCATAGTTTTAGTTGCTTAAATAAATTAATTGAAATGATTGATAAATCCTAAATACCCAAAATGCATGTGGGGGAATAATATGTTTGATAATTTATTTATCCTTTTTATTTTGAAAAATAAATTCACTCTAAAAATTATTTTGTAAAATATTGAATGTTTTACCAATTGTCAAAAAAATTCAAATTTTTATAGATTATTCTGAAGGTGACATTGTGGCAAAGGTTTCAACCATGGTTTTTGCCTTTATAATATTTATAGATTTTATTAAAATATTTTAAATATATAATTATTTCAATAAATCTAAATAATTAATTAATTCTTGTGTATAAATATAGAAAAAATTATATAATTTTATTCTGAATTTTTTTTAAAACGATTTTAATTATAAGGGTCAGACCATTGTTAGAAAAATATTACATATCTAAAAATTTATATAATAATTTTGTCATTAATTATTTTTCAAAGTAATCTTTTATTTATTTTTTATATAATATTTAGTTATTCACAAGTATTTTTATTTGTGCGATTCACGGGATTTCCTTCAAAACATAATTTTATGTATGATAAGATATTTCTATTTAATGAATAATTATTTAGCACATTTTTTAATTAACTTAATTCTCTTTAAAAATATAAGAAAAAATATGATCAGCATATTTTAGAGCCCGTTGAGCCCAATTGGAGCATCCCTTGATCCATGAATCATCAGCTTGAAAATTCAAATTCCTATCCACCGTCCCATGATACAACTTATTGCTCATCGAAATTTTCAAAGAGTCATTCTCCTTTTCAATAAAATACTCACATTGGAAAACTTGTACCGAAATTAGAATCATCCCAAAACAGCAATAACCGCTCCTAGATTTTTTTATCTATTAAAGCAAAAGCGATCTTCACATAATTGTTTCAAACATGCAAAAGAAAACATAATACCATCACAATGTCTTCGCTTGCCAAGACGGTTCTCTCTGCTTTATGTGTGCTAATGTTGCCATCAAAGCTCCGATGCTTTCCCTGGTGACAAGATATCCATGACGATCATTAACAACTTGGATGGTAATCTGGACACTTAGTGTTCATTGCATAGTCTGGTAAACGATGATCTCGGAGTGCATCTTTTACATCCAGGTCAATCCTATAATTGGGATTTCCGTATATTAAACCTTCTCGGGACAACACAATACTATTGTCACTTTCATTGGGGAAATACCTTTAAATGGTTTGATGTATTCATAGCGAAAAGGGATGCTCCCTCGCCATATTTCAGTTTTCAATTACTCTATAAAACCAAAGCGGCCCATGCGTGGTTAACCTAGAGACTAAGGAACGATGATGATTGCACGATTGGAATAAGCAGTAATACATGGTGGATATCTCTCCAGTATTGCCGTGTCTTACACTTTTTCCATTTTAACGAAAGTATGTATTAGGACATTTGTCATCCAAGGAATAAATAACATGATGCTCTTGTTTAGTATGTGTATGTATGGTTCTAATTTACTATGGATTTGAATTATATTGCCTTGATATATTTTTTCCTATTTAATTGTTGATTTAATTATTCTGATGGATGATGATGAAAATTATGGGAAATATTTATGTATCTTTGAAAGTTGACTTCATATTATTTACCATCAAAAGAATTATTCTCATTGGGTTTTAAGGTTAACGAACATAAACTAATAAAGGTCAGGTGTTGATGAAGAATTTGAGTGCGCGACAATTTCTATGATCTAAAGGTGTGTTTGGAGAGCTTTATGAATGTATTACTTGAGAAGCTTATGAGAAAAACTTATGGGGAAAAAAAAAAGTTATCAAAACAGTTTATGAAAATAATTTAAAGTCTTGAATATATATAAGCTTGTTTTAGCTTAATGCAATAGGCTGCGCCTGAGAAGTTCATAAAAATAAGTTGTTTTTAGCTTATTCGAAAAAACGGTTATGTATAATAAGCACTTGATTAAGTTGTTTCATCAAAACAATCCCACAAAAAAAAAATATTATACGGCTCAATTCTGTTTTGATAATATACTAGCCAGTGCCCGTGCATCGCACGTAGCAACGTGTCAATTTCTTAAAACAAATAGATGTATGAATATTTTTGACTTTTTAAAATTGCATTTCATTGTCCTTTGGAAACAACACTCGTTGAATATTACTGATTGTGGCGAAATCATATAAATAATAGCCCCAAAAACAATCCGTATAAAAAAATCTTCAACCGTGTGCCATTGCTTGCTTGAAACTTTGCAACCTGCAAAAGGAAATGAATGTGATTCTTTAAAAAAACTCGGAGCAAAGCAAGAGGAATTCAAACTTCTTGGTTAATAATAATTGGAAAATGATTGATGTCCCTCAATACCATTGCAAATTGGAGAATAAATGTTTTGATAGAAATTTTTTTTTAAAAACACTTCATACACAGATGCCTTAACACATGTATCTCTCTATATACAAAGCAATCCTTATTTTCCAAAAATCTGTGTAAATATCTATCCAAAAAATTATAAACATCCATAAATTTCATCCTTATTTTAGTGGCTTTAACTAAATTACATTCTAAAATGCTTGATAATCCTAAATGCCAATGGGCAAGTTAGAGAATAAATGTTTTTTACAATTTATAATTTATATTTGAAAAAACAAATTGCCCAAAAAATATTATCTTTTATAAAATAGAAACGTTTTTGGTCAATTCTGAAAAAGAATTTAAATTTTATAAATTAGTCTGAAGGTGACTTGTGGGCTAAAGTTTCCCACCCATAGTTTTATCTTTCATAATATGCATATATTTCTTTATAGATTGTTTTTAGTTTCTTTAAATAAATTAATTGAAAAATTATTTGTCAATACCGATGCAATGGGAAGAATAAATGTTTGAATACCTCATACACGGTATTCTAACGCATGTATCTCTCTATATTACAAAGCATCCTTATTTTTCCAATATCTTATAAAATATCTATTCTTAAAAAAATGTATAAAATATCATAAATTCATCCTTAGTTTTAGTTTTGCTTTAAATAAATTAATAGAAATGATGATTACGATTCCTAAACACCAAAATGCAAGTGGGAGAGAAATACTAAATGTTTTATGATTTATATTTTATATCTTGAAAAAAAAAGTTAATAGTTTTATAATTATTCTGAATGGTGACATTGTGGCAAAAGTTTCAAATCAATGGTTTTTGCTAAATATATGTGTTATTTATCTATTTATAGATTTCTTTAATAAATTAATTGAAAAGGATTCCTCAATACCAATGCAAGGGGAAGAATAATGTTTAATACCTCATACACTGATTCTAACGCATGTATGTCTCTTATTTACAAAGCATCCTTATTTTTTCCAACAACTCTTATAAATATCTATCATAAAATTTATAAATATCATAAATTCATACATAGTTTTAGTTGCTTTAAATAAATTAATTGAACATGATTGATAAATCCTAAATACCAAAATGCATGTGGGGGAATAAATGTTTGATAATTTATTTTTTTTATTTTGAAAAATAATTCACTCTAAAAATATTATGTTGTAAAATATGAATGTTTTATCAATTGTCAAAAAAATTCAAATTTTATAATTATTCTGTAAGGTGACATGTGGCAAAGGTTTTCAACCATCGGTTTTGCTTATAATAGTTTATATATTTACTTTAAAATATTTAAATATATAATTATTTCAATAAATCTAAATAATTAATTCTTGTGTATAAATATATAAAAAAAATTATATAATTTTATTCTGAATTTTTTTAAAACGATTTAATTTATAAGGTCAGACCATTGTTAGAAAAAATATTACATATCTAAAAATTGATTATTAATTTTGTCATTAATTATTTTTCAAAGTAATCGTTTATTTTATTTTTTATATTAATATTTAGTTATTCACAAGTCTATTTTTATTTGTGCGATTCACGGATTTTCCTTCAAAACAATAATTTTATGTTGATAAGATATTTCTATTTAATGAATAAATTATTTAGCACATTTTTTAATTAACTTAATTCTCTTTAAAAAATATATGATCAGCATATTTTAGAGCCCGTTGAGCCCAAATTGGAGAGCATCCCTTGATCATGAAAATCATCAGCCTGAAATTCCAAATTCCTATCAACACGTCCATGACTACAACTTATTGCTCATCGAAATTTTCAAAGAGTCATTCTCCTTTTCAATAAAATACTCACATTGGAAAACTTGTACGAAATTAGAATCATCCAAAACAGCAATAACCGCTCCTAGATTTTTTTTATCTATAAAGCAAAAGCGATCTTCACATTAATTTTTCAAAACATGCAAAAAAGAAACATAATACCATCACAATGTCTTCGCTTGCCAAGACGGTTCTCCTGCTATGTGTGCTAATGTGCCCACCAAGCTCCGATGCTTTCCCTGGTGACAAGATATCCATGACGATCATTAACAACTTGGATGGTAATCTGGACCTTAGTGTTCATTGCAAGTCTGGTTAACAGATGATCTCGGAGTGCATCTTATCTACATCCAGGTCAAATCCTATAATTGGGATTTCCGTTATTAACCTTCTCGGGACAACATACAATACTATTGTCACTGTCAATTGGGAAATACCTTTAAATGGTTTGATGTCTTCATAGCGAAAAGGAATGTCCCTCGCCATATATTCAGTGTTTCAATTACTCTATAAAACAAAGCGGCCCATGCTTGGTTTAACCTAGAGACTTAAGGAGATCGATATGATTGCAACGATTGGAATAAGCAGTAATACACGGTGGATATCTCCATATTGTCGTTCTTACACTTTTCCATTTTAACGAAAGTATGTATTATGACATTTGTCATCCAAGGAATAAATAACATGATCTGCTCTTTGTTTAGTATGTGTATGTATGGTTCTAATTTACTATGGATTTGAATTATATTGCCTTGATATAATTTTTTACTATTTAATTGTTGATTTATTATTCTTGATGGACGATGATGAAAATTATGGGAAATATTTATGATCTCTTTGAAAGTTGACTTCATACTTATTTACCATCAAAAAGAATTATTCTCATTGGGTTTAAGGTTAACGAACCTCAAAAACTAATTAAAGGATGGTTGTGATGAAGAATTTTGTGCGACAATTTCTATGATTAAAGGTGTCGTTTTGGAAGAGCTTATGGAATGTTTATTTGAGCTTATGAGAAAAACTTATGGGGAAAAAAAAAAGTTATTCAATACAGTTTTATGAAAATAATTTAAAGTCTTCATATATATAAGCTTGTTTTAGCCTTAATGCAATAGGCTTGCGCCTGAGAAGTTCATATAAAAATAAGTGTTTTTAGCTTATTCGCAAAAACGGGTTTATAGTTAACAATAAGCACTTGATTAAGTTTTTTCATCAAACAATCCCAAAAAAAATTAATATTATTACGGCTCAAGATCTGTTTTGATAATATACTAGCCAGTTGCCCATGCATCGCACGAGAAAGTATCAATTTCTACAAAACAAATAGATGATATGAATATTTTTTTGACATTTTAAATTGCATTTTTCATTGTCCTTGGAAACAAACACGTAAAATTAATGTGGCGAAAAGTTCATATAAATAATAGCCACGAGAGAAAAACACAATCCGTATAAATAAATCTCAGCATTGCATTGCTGCTTGAAACATTGTAACCTCCAAAGGAAATGAATTGATTTTAAAAAACTCGAGAAAAGCAAGAGGAATCAAACTTCTCTAGGTTTAATAAATTAATTGGAAAATGATTGAGGGTCCTCAATACCATTGCAAATTGGAGAAATAAATGTTTTTGATAGTTCATACACAGATTCTAACACATGTATCTCGTTATATACAAAGCATCCTTATTTTTCCAAAAATCTTATAAATATCTATCCAAAAAAATTATAAACATCATATAAATTCATCCTTATTTTTAGTGGCTTTAAATAAATTAATTCTAAATGCTTGATAATCCTAAAATGCCAATGCAAGTTAGAGAATAAATGGTTTTACAATTTATAATTTTATATTTTGAAAAAACAAATTGCCCAAAATATTATTTTCTAAATATGAAACGTTTTTGTCAATTCTGAAAAAGAATTTAAATTTTATCATTAGTCTTGAAGTGAATATGTGGCTAAAGTTCCCACCATAGTTTTATCTTTATAATAGGCATATATTTCTTTATAGATTGTTTTTTAGTTTCTTTAAATAAATTATTGAAATTATTTGTCAATACCGATGCAATGGGAAGAAATAAATGTTTTAATACCTCATACACGGATTCTAACGCATGTATTCTCTCTAGATACAAAGCATCCTTATTTTCCAATAATCTTATAAATATCTATCTAAAAAAATTATAAAAATATCATAAATTCATCCTTATTTTTAGTTGCTTTTTAAATAAATTAATTAGAAATGATTGATAATCCTAAACACCAAAATGCAAGTGGGAGAATATAAATGTTTATTATTTATATTTTATATCTTGAAAAAAAAAATTAAGTTTTAAATTATTCTGAAGGTGACATGTGGCAAAAAAGTTTCCAATCATGCTTTTTGCTAACTAAAATAATATTTCATATTTATATCATTTATAGATTTCTTTAAATAAATTAATTGAAATTTGATTCCTCAAATACCAATTGCAAGGGGAAGGAATAAATGTTTTAATACCTCATACACTGATTCTAACGCATGTATCGCTCTCTGTTTACAAAGCATCCTTATTTTTTCCAACAATCTTATAAATATCTATCATAAAATTTATAAATATCATAAATTTCATACATAGTTTTAGTTGACTTTAAATAAATTAATTTGAAATGATTGATAAATCCTAAATACAAAATGGCATGTGGGGGAATAAATCGTTGATAATTTATTTTTTTATTTTGAAAATAAATTCACTCTAAAAATTATTTTGTAAATATTGAAATGTTTTACCAATTGTCAAAAAAATTCCAAATTTTATAATTATTCTGAAGGTGACATGTGGCAAAGGTTTTCAACCATGGTTTTTGCTTTCTAATATTTATAGATTTATTAAAATATTTAAACTATATAATTATTTCATATAAATCCTAAAATAATTAATTCTTGTGTATAACTATAGAAAAAAAAATTATATAATTTATTCTGAATTTTTTTTAACGATTTTAATTATAAGGATTCAGACACAATTGTTGAAAAATATTACATATCTAAAAATTTATATATAATTTTGTCATTAATTATTTTTCAAAGTAATCTTTTATTTATTTTTTCATATTAATATAGTTATTCACAAGTTTATTTATATTTGTGCGATTCACTGGATTTCCTTCAAAACAATAATTTTATGTATGATAAGAAGATATTTCTATTGAAGGAATAATATTTAGCAACATTTTTTAATTAACTTAATCTTCTTTGAAAAATATATGATCAGCATAATTTTAGAGCCGTTGAGCCCAATTGGAGCATCCCTTGATCATGAGAATCATCAGCTTGAAATTCAAATTCCTATCCACCGTCCATGACTACAACTTATTGCTCATCGAAATTTTCAAAGAGTCATTCTCCTTTTCAATAACATACTCACATGGAAAACTTCTTGTACCGAAATTAGAATCATCCAAAAACAGGCAATAATAACCGCTCCTAGATTTTTTTTATATAAAGCAAAGCGATTCTTCACATAATTTTCAAACATGCAAAAGAAACATAATACCATCACAATGTCTTCGCTTGCCAAGAAGACGGTTCTCCTGCTATGTGTGCTAATGTTGCCACCAAGCTCCGATGCTTTCCCTGGGACAAGATATCCATGACGATCATTAACAACTTGGATGGTAATCTTGGACCTTAGTGTTCCTTGCAAAGTATGGTAACGATGATCTCGGAGTGCATCTTCTACATCCCAGGTCAATCCTATAATTGGGATTTCCGTCTATTAACCTTCTCGGGACAACACAATACTATTGTCACTTTCATTGGGGAAATACCTTTAATGGTTTTGTGTATTCATAGCGAAAAGGGATGTCCCTCGCCCTATTTCAGTTTTCAATTACTCTATACAAACCAAAGCGGCCCATGCTTGGTTAACCTAGAGGGGGACTCAAGGAACGATATGATTGCAACGATTGGAATAAGCAGTAAAAGAATACATGCGATATTTCTTCCATATTGTTGTTCTTACACTTTCCACCATTTTAACGAAAGTAGGTATTATGACATTTGTCATCCAAGGAATAAATAACATGATGACTCTTTGTTTAGGTATGTGTATGTATGGTTCTAATTACTATGGATTTGAATTATATTGCCTTGATATATTTTTTCCTATTAATTGTTGATTTAATTATTCTTTGAGGACGATGATGAAAATTATGGGAAATATTTATGTATCTTTGAAAGTTGACTTCATACTGTATTTACCATCAAAAGAATTATTCTCATGTTTGGGTTTTAAGGTTAACGAACCTAAACTAATAAAGGAGGTTGTTGATGAAGCATTTGTGCGACAATTTCTATGATAAAGGTGTGTTTGGAAGAGCTTTATGGAATGTTTATTTGCGCTTATGAGAAAAACTTATGGGGAGAAAAAAAGTTATTCAAACAGTTTATGAAAATAATTTAAAGTCTTCATATAATATAAGCTTGTTTTAGCTTAATGCAATAGGCTTGCGCCTGAGAGAAGTTCATAAAAATAAGTTGTTTTTAGCTTATTCGAAAACGGTATGTAATAAGCACTTGATTAAGTTGTTTCATCAAACATCCCAAAAAAAATTAATATTATACGGCTCAATTTCTGTTTGATAATATACTAGCCAGTGCCCAGTGCATCGCACGAGAACGTGTATCAATTTCTTAAAACAAATAGAGATATGAATATTTTTTGACAATTTTAAATTGCATTTTCATTGTCCTTTGGAGGAAACAAAACTTAATATTAATGTGGCGAATTCATATAAAATAATAGCACCAAAAACAATCCGTATAAATAAATCTTCAGCCGTGCATTGCTTGCTTGAAACACTTTGTAAACCCTGCAAAAGGGAAAAATGAATGGATTTAAAAAAACTCGAGAAAAGCAAGGAGGAATCAAACTTCTTAGGTTAATAAAATTTAAAAATTGGAAAAATGATTGATTGTCCTCACATAACCATTGCAAATTGGAGAATAAATGTTTTGATAGTTCATACACAGATTCTAACACATGTATCTCTCTCTATATACAAAGCCATCCGTATTTTTCCAAAAATCTTATAAATATCTATCCAAAAAAATTATAAACATCATAAAATTCATCCTTATTTTTAGTGGCTTTAAATACAATTAATTCTAAATGCTTGATAATCCTAAATGCCAATGCAAGTTAGAGAATAAATGTTTTACAATTTATTAATTTATATTTGTGAAAAAACAAAATTGCCCCAAAAATATTATTTCTAAATATGAAACGTTTTGTCAATTCTGTGAAACAAGAATTTACCACATTTATAATTAGTCTGATAGGTGATATGTGGGCTTAAAGTTTCCCCATCCATAGTTTTATCTTTATAATATGCATATATTGTTCTTTATAGATTGTATTTTTTAGTTTCTTTTAAATAACATTAATTGAAAATTAATTTGTCAATACCGATGCAATGGGAAGACATAAATGTTTAATACCTCATACACGGATTCTAACGCATGTATCTCTTATATACAAAGCATCCTTATTTTTCCAATAATCTTATAAAATATCTATCTAAAAAATTATAAATATCATAAATTCATCCTTATTTTTAGTTGCTTTAAATAAATTAATTGAGAAATGATTGTATAATCATAAACACCAAAATGCAAAGTGCGGAGAATAATAAATGTTTTTATTTATATCTTTTTATCTTGAAAAAAAAAATTAGTTTTATAATTATTCTGAAGGTGGACATGTGGCAAAAGTTTCCAAATCATGGCTTTTTTGCTAATAATATTTATAATTTTATATTTGTATATTAGATTTCTTTAAATAAATTCAATGAAAATGATTCCTCAATACCAATGCAAGGGGAAGAATAAATGTTTTAATACCTCATACACTGATTCTAACGCTGTATCTCTCTATTTTACAAGCATCCTTATTTTTTTCCAACAAAATCTTATAAATATCTATCATTTAAAATTTATAAAATATCATAAATTCATACATAGTTTTTAGTTGCCTTTAAATAAATTAATTTTGAAATGATTGATAAATCCTAAATACCAAATGCATGTGGGGGAACTAAATGTTTGATAATTTATTTTTTTTATTTTGAAAAATAAATTCACTCTAAAAATTATTTTGTAAATATTCGAATGTTTTACCAATTGTCAAAAAAATTCAAATTTTATAATTATTCTGAAGGTGACATGTGGCAAAGGTTTTCAACCATGGTTTTTGCTTTATAATATTTATAGATTTATTAAAATATTTAAATAGATAATTATTTCAATAAATCTAAAATAATTAATTCTTGTGTATAAAATATAAATAAAAAATTATATAATTTTCTTCTGATTTTTTTAAACGATTTTACTATAAGGTCAGACGCATTGTTAGAAAAAATATTTACATATCTAAAAATTATATATAATTCTTTTGTCATTAATTATTTTTCAAATGTAATCTTTTATTTATTTTTTTTATGAATTATATTTAGTTATTCACAATAGTTATTTTTATTTGTGCGATTCACGGATTTCCTTCAAAACAATAATTTTATGTATGATAAGATATTTCTATTTAATGAATAATTATTAGCACATTTTTAATTACTTAATTCTCTTTAAAAAATCTATTATGATCAGCATATTTTAGAGCCCGTTGAGCCAAATTGGAGCATCCCTTGATCATGACTCATCAGCTTGAAATTCAAATTCCTATCCACCGTCCATGCCTACAACTTATTGCTCATCGAAATTTCAAAGAGTCATTCTCCTTTTCAATAAAAATACTCACATTGGAAAACTTGTACCCGAAATTAGAATCATCCAAAACAGCAATAACACGCTCCTAGATTTTTTTTATCTATAAAGCAAAGCGATCTTCACATAATTTTTCAAACATGCAAAAGAAACATAAATACCATCACAATGTCTTCGCTTGCCAAGACGGTTCTCACATGACTATGTGTGCTAATGTTGGCCACCAAGCTCCGATGCTTTCCCTGGTGACAAGAGATATCCATGACGATCATTACAAACTTGGATGGTAATCTATGGACCTTAGTGTTCATTGCAAGTCTGGTAAAGATGATCTCGGAGTGCATCTTCGACATCCAGTGTCAATCCTATAATTGGGATTTCCGGTATTAACCTCTCTCGGACAACACACAATACTATGTCACTTTCATTGGGGAAATACCTTTTAAATGGTTTGATGTTTCATAGCGAAAAGGGATGTCCCTCGCCATACTTTCAGTTTTCAATTACTCTATAAAACAAAGCGGCCCATGCTTGGTTAACCTAGAGACTAAGGAACGATTATGATTGCAACGATTGGAATAAGCAGTAATACACGGTGGTGGATATCTCCATATTGTTGTTTCTTACACTTTTCCCATTTTAACGAAAGTATGTATTATGACATTTGTCATCCAAGGAATAAATAACTGATGCTCTTTGTTTAGTATGTGTAATGTATGGTTCTAATTTACTATGGATTTGAATATATTTGCCTTGATATATTTTTCCTATTTAATTGTTGATTTTAATTAGTCTTGATGGACGATGATGAAAATTATGGGAAATATTTATGTATCTTTGAAAAGTTGACTTCATACTTATTTACCATCAAAAGAATTATTCTCATTGGGTTTTAAGGTTAACGAACCTAAACTAATAAAGGATGGTGTTGATGAAGAATTTTGTGCGACACATTTCTATGATTAAAGGTGTGTTTGGAAGAGCTTATGGAATGTTTATTTGAGCGTATGAGAAAAAACTCATGGGGAAAAAAAAAGTTATTCAAACATTTTATGAAAATAATTTAAAGTCTTCATATATATATAAGCTTTGTTTTAGCTTTAATGCAATAGGCTTGCGCCTGAGAAGTTCATAAAAAATAAGTTATTGTTTTTGCTTATTCGAAAAACCGGTTATGTAATAAGCACTTAATTAAGTTGTTTCATCACAAACAATCCCAAAAAAATTAATATATTATACGGCTCAATGTGTTTTGATAATACTAACTAGCCAGTGCCCCCCCGGTGTGCATCGCACGAGAACGTGATCAATTCTTAAAACAAATAGATGATATGAATATTTTTGACATTTTAAATTGCATTTCATTGTCCTTTGGAAACAAACACTAACTTTATTAATGTGGCGAAATTCATATAATAATAGCACCAAAAACAATCCGTATAAATAAATCTTCAAGCTTGCATTGCTTGCTTGAAACATTGTAACCTGCAAAAGGAAATGAATTGATTTTAAAAAAACTCGGAGAAAAGCAAGAGGAATCAAAACTTCGTAGGTTTAATAAATTAATTGGAAAATGATTGAATTGTCCTCAATAACACTTGCAAATTGGAGAAATAAATGTTTTGATAGTTCATACACAGATTCTAACACATGTATCTCTCTATATACAAAGCATCCTTATTTTTCAAAAATCTATAAATATCTATCCAGAAAATTATAAACATCATAAATTCATCCTTATTTTTAGTGGCGTTTAAATAAATTAATTCTAAATGCTTGATAATCCTAAATGCCAATGCAAGTTAGAGATAAATGTTTTTACACAATTTATAATTTATATTTTGAAAAAAACAAATTGCCCAAATATTATGTTTCTAAATATGAACGTTTTGTCAATTCTGAAAAGAATTTTAAAAAATTTTATAATTAGTCTGAAGTGACATGTGGCTAAAGTTTCCCACCATAGTTTTATCTTTATAATATGCATATATTCTTTATAGATTGTTTTTAGTTTCTTTAAATAAATTAATTGAAAATTATTGTCAATACCGATGCAATGGGAAGAATAAAATGTTTTGAATACCTCATACACGGATTTCTAACGCATGTATCTCTTTTTTTTTTTTTTTTAGTATCTCTCTTAACAAAGCATCCCTTATTTTTCCAATAATCTTATAATATTCTATCTAAAAAATTATAAATATCATAAATTCATCCTTATTTTTAGTTGCTTTAAATAAATTAATTAGAAATGATTGATAATCCTAAAACACCCAAAATGCAAGTGGGAGAATATAAATTTTTATTATTTATATTTTATATCTTGACAAAAAAAAATAAGTTTATAATTATTCTGAAGTGGACATGTGGCAAACAACTTTCAATCATGGGTTTTTGCTAAAAAATAATATTTATATTTATAGATTTCTTTAAATAAATAATTGAAAATGATCCGTCAATACCAATGCAAGGGGAAGAATAAAATGTTTTTAATACCTCATACACTGATTCTAACGCATGTATCTCTCTATTTACAAAGCCATCCTTATTTTTCCAACAATCTTATAAATATCTATCATAAAATTTATAAATATCATAAATTCATACATAGTTTTAGTTGCTTTAAATAAATTAAATTGAAATGATTGATAAATCCTAAAATACCAAAATGCATGTGGGGGAATAATAAATGTTTGATAATTTATTTTTTTTATTTTGAAAATAAATTCATTCTAAAATTATTTTGTAAATATTGATGTTTAAAAAACCCCCCCCCCTTCCCCCCCCCCCCCTTCCCCCCCCAAAAAGTGTCAAAAAAAATCAAATTTTATAATTATTCTGAAGATGACATGTGGCAAAGGTTTTCAACCATGGTGTTTTGCTTTATAATATTTATAGATTTATTAAAATATTTAAATATATAATTATTTCAATAAATCTAAATACATTAAATTCTTGTGTATAAATATAAAAAAAAAAATTATATAATTGTGTATTCTGAATTTTTCTTAAACGATTTTATTTATAAGGTCAAAGACCATTGTTAGAAAAATATTCATATCTAAAAATTTATATTAATTTTGTCAGTTAATTATTTTTCAAAGTAATCTTTTATTTAGTTTTTTATATTAATATTTAGTTATTCACAAGTTATTTTTATTTGTGCGATTCACGGGATTCCTTCAAAACAATAATTTTATGTATGATAAGATATATTTCTAGTAATGAATAATTATTTAGCACATTTTTTAATTAACTTAATTCTCTTTAAAAAAATATATGATCAGCATATTTTAGAGCCCGGTTGAGCCCATAATTGGAAGCATCCTTGATTCATGAATCAATCAGCTATGAAATATTCAAAATTCCTATCCAACCGTCATGACTACAAACTTATTGCTCATCGAAATTTTCAAAGAGTCAATTCTCCTTTTCAATATTAAAATACTCACATTGGAAACTTGTACCGAAATTCAGAATCGATTCCAACAACAGCAATAACCGCTCCTAGATTTTTTTTATCTATAAAGCAAAGCGATCTTCACATAATTTTTCAAACATGCAAAAGAAACATAATACCATCACAATGTCTTCGCTTGCCAAGACGGTTCTCCTGCTATGTGTGCTAATGTTGCCACCAAGCTCCGATGCTTTCCCTGGTGACAAGATATCCATGACGATCATTAACAACTTGGATGGTAATCTGGACCTTAGTGTTCATTGCAAGTCTGGTAACGATGATCTCGGAGTGCATCTTCTACATCCAGGTCAATCCTATAATTGGGATTTCCGTATTAACCTTCTCGGGACAACACAATACTATTGTCACTTTCATTGGGGAAATACCTTTAAATGGTTTGATGTATTCATAGCGAAAAGGGATGTCCCTCGCCATATTTCAGTTTTCAATTACTCTATAAAACAAAGCGGCCCATGCTTGGTTAACCTAGAGACTAAGGAACGATATGATTGCAACGATTGGAATAAGCAGTAATACACGGTGGATATCTCCATATTGTTGTTCTTACACTTTTCCCATTTTAACGAAAGTATGTATTATGACATTTGTCATCCAAGGAATAAATAACATGATGCTCTTTGTTTAGTATGTGTATGTATGGTTCTAATTTACTATGGATTTGAATTATATTGCCTTGATATATTTTTTCCTATTTAATTGTTGATTTAATTATTCTTGATGGACGATGATGAAAATTATGGGAAATATTTATGTATCTTTGAAAGTTGACTTCATACTTATTTACCATCAAAAGAATTATTCTCATTGGGTTTTAAGGTTAACGAACCTAAACTAATAAAGGATGGTTGTTGATGAAGAATTTTGTGCGACAATTTCTATGATTAAAGGTGTGTTTGGAAGAGCTTATGGAATGTTTATTTGAGCTTATGAGAAAAACTTATGGGGCAAAAAAAAAGTTATTCAAACAGTTTATGAAAATAATTTAAAGTCTTCATATATATAAGCTTGTTTTAGCTTAATGCAATAGGCTTGCGCCTGAGAAGTTCATAAAAATAAGTTGTTTTTAGCTTATTCGAAAAACGGTTATGTAATAAGCACTTGATTAAGTTGTTTCATCAAACAATCCCAAAAAAAATTAATATTATACGGCTCAATTCTGTTTTGATAATATACTAGCCAGTGCCCGTGCATCGCACGAGAACGTATCAATTTCTTAAAACAAATAGATGATATGAATATTTTTTTGACATTTTAAATTGCATTTTCATTGTCCTTTGGAAACAAACACTTAATTTTAATGTGGCGAAATTCATATAAATAATAGCACCAAAAACAATCCGTATAAATAAATCTTCAGCCGTGCATTGCTTGCTTGAAACTTTGTAACCTGCAAAAGGAAATGAATTGATTTTAAAAAAACTCGAGAAAAGCAAGAGGAATCAAACTTCTTAGGTTTAATAAATTAATTGGAAAATGATTGATTGTCCTCAATACCATTGCAAATTGGAGAATAAATGTTTTGATAGTTCATACACAGATTCTAACACATGTATCTCTCTATATACAAAGCATCCTTATTTTTCCAAAAATCTTATAAATATCTATCCAAAAAATTATAAACATCATAAATTCATCCTTATTTTTAGTGGCTTTAAATAAATTAATTCTAAATGCTTGATAATCCTAAATGCCAATGCAAGTTAGAGAATAAATGTTTTACAATTTATAATTTATATTTTGAAAAAACAAATTGCCCAAAATATTATTTTCTAAATATGAAACGTTTTGTCAATTCTGAAAAAGAATTTAAATTTTATAATTAGTCTGAAGGTGACATGTGGCTAAAGTTTCCCACCATAGTTTTATCTTTATAATATGCATATATTTCTTTATAGATTGTTTTTTAGTTTCTTTAAATAAATTAATTGAAAATTATTTGTCAATACCGATGCAATGGGAAGAATAAATGTTTGAATACCTCATACACGGATTCTAACGCATGTATCTCTCTATATACAAAGCATCCTTATTTTTCCAATAATCTTATAAATATCTATCTAAAAAATTATAAATATCATAAATTCATCCTTATTTTTAGTTGCTTTAAATAAATTAATTAGAAATGATTGATAATCCTAAACACCAAAATGCAAGTGGGAGAATATAAATGTTTTATTATTTATATTTTATATCTTGAAAAAAAAAATAAGTTTTATAATTATTCTGAAGGTGACATGTGGCAAAAGTTTCCAATCATGGTTTTTGCTAAATAATATTTATATTTATAGATTTCTTTAAATAAATTAATTGAAAATGATTCCTCAATACCAATGCAAGGGGAAGAATAAATGTTTTAATACCTCATACACTGATTCTAACGCATGTATCTCTCTATTTACAAAGCATCCTTATTTTTCCAACAATCTTATAAATATCTATCATAAAATTTATAAATATCATAAATTCATACATAGTTTTAGTTGCTTTAAATAAATTAATTTGAAATGATTGATAAATCCTAAATACCAAAATGCATGTGGGGGAATAAATGTTTGATAATTTATTTTTTTATTTTGAAAAATAAATTCACTCTAAAAATCATTTTGTAAATATTGAATGTTTTACCAATTGTCAAAAAAATTCAAATTTTATAATTATTCTGAAGGTGACATGTGGCAAAGGTTTTCAACCATGGTTTTTGCTTTATAATATTTATAGATTTATTAAAATATTTAAATATATAATTATTTCAATAAATCTAAAATAATTAATTCTTGTGTATAAATATAAAAAAAATTATATAATTTTATTCTGAATTTTTTTAAACGATTTTAATTATAAGGTCAGACCATTGTTAGAAAAATATTACATATCTAAAAATTTATATATAATTTTGTCATTAATTATTTTTCAAAGTAATCTTTTATTTATTTTTTTATATTAATATTTATTTATTCACAATTTATTTTATTTGTGCGATTCACGGATTTCCTTCAAAACAATAATTTTATGTATGATAAGATATTTCTATTTAATGAATAATTATTTAGCACATTTTTTAATTAACTTAATTCTCTTTAAAAATATATGATCAGCATATTTTAGAGCCCGTTGAGCCCAAATTGGAGCATCCCTTGATCATGAATCATCAGCTTGAAATTCAAATTCCTATCCACCGTCCATGACTACAACTTATTACTCATCGAAATTTTCAAAGAGTCATTCTCCTTTTCAATAAAATACTCACATTGGAAACTTGTACCGAAATTAGAATCATCCAAAACAGCAATAACCGCTCCTAGATTTTTTTATCTATAAAGCAAAGCGATCTTCACATAATTTTTCAAACATGCAAAAGAAACATAATACCATCACAATGTCTTCGCTTGCCAAGACGGTTCTCCTGCTATGTGTGCTAATGTTGCCACCAAGCTCCGATGCTTTCCCTGGTGACAAGATATCCATGACGATCATTAACAACTTGGATGGTAATCTGGACCTTAGTGTTCATTGCAAGTCTGGTAACGATGATCTCGGAGTGCATCTTCTACATCCAGGTCAATCCTATAATTGGGATTTCCGTATTAACCTTCTCGGGACAACACAATACTATTGTCACTTTCATTGGGGAAATACCTTTAAATGGTTTGATGTATTCATAGCGAAAAGGGATGTCCCTCGCCATATTTCAGTTTTCAATTACTCTATAAAACAAAGCGGCCCATGCTTGGTTAACCTAGAGACTAAGGAACGATATGATTGCAACGATTGGAATAAGCAGTAATACACGGTGGATATCTCCATATTGTTGTTCTTACACTTTTCCCATTTTAACGAAAGTATGTATTATGACATTTGTCATCCAAGGAATAAATAACATGATGCTCTTTGTTTAGTATGTGTATGTATGGTTCTAATTTACTATGGATTTGAATTATATTGCCTTGATATATTTTTTCCTATTTAATTGTTGATTTAATTATTCTTGATGGACGATGATGAAAATTATGGGAAATATTTATGTATCTTTGAAAGTTGACTTCATACTTATTTACCATCAAAAGAATTATTCTCATTGGGTTTTAAGGTTAACGAACCTAAACTAATAAAGGATGGTTGTTGATGAAGAATTTTGTGCGACAATTTCTATGATTAAAGGTGTGTTTGGAAGAGCTTATGGAAAGTTTATTTGAGCTTATGAGAAAAATTAACTTACGGGGAAAAAAAAAAATTATTCAAACAGTTTATGAAAATAATTTAAAGTCTTCATATATATAAGCTTGTTTTAGCTTATTGCAATAGGCTTACGCCTGAGAAGTTTATAAAAATAAGTTGTTTTTAGCTTATTCGAAAAACGGTTATGTAATAAGCACTTAATTAAGTTGTTTCATCAACAATCCCTAAAAAAATTAATATTATACGGCTCAATTGTGTTTTGATAATATACTAGCCAGTGCCCGTACATCGCACGAGAACGTATCAATTTCTTAAAACAAATAGATGATATGAATATTTTTTGACATTTTAAATTGCATTTTCATTGTCCTTTGGAAACAAACACTTAATATTAATGTGGCGAAATTCATATAAATAATAGCACCAAAAACAATCCGTATAAATAAATCTTCAACCTTGCATTGCTTGCTTGAAACTTTGTAACCTGCAAAAGGAAATGAATTGATTTTAAAAAAACTCGAGAAAAGCAAGAGGAATCAAACTTCTTAGGTTTAATAAATTAATTGGAAAATGATTGATTGTCCTCAATACCATTGCAAATTGGAGAATAAATGTTTTAATAGTTCATACACAGATTCTAACACATGTATCACTCTATATACAAAGCATCCTTATTTTTCCAAAAATCTTATAAATATCTATCCAAAAAATTATAAACATCATAAATTCATCCTTATTTTTAGTGGCTTTAAATAAATTAATTCTAAATGCTTGATAATCCTAAATGCCAATGCAAGTTAGAGAATAAATGTTTTACAATTTATAATTTATATTTTGAAAAAACAAATTGCCCAAAAATTTTTTTCTAAATATGAAACGTTTTGTCAATTCTGAAAAAGAATTTAAATTTTATAATTAGTCTGAAGGTGACATGTGACTAAGGTTTCCCACCATAGTTTTATCTTTATAATATGCATATATTTCTTTATAGATTGTTTTTTAGTTTCTTTAAATAAATTAATTGAAAATTATTTGTCAATACCGATGCAATGGGAAGAATAAATGTTTTAATACCTCATACACGGATTCTAACGCATGTACTAGTATCTCTCTATATACAAAGCATCCTTATTTTTCCAATAATCTTATAAATATCTATCTAAAAAATTATAAATATCATAAATTCATCCTTATTTTTAGTTGCTTTAAATAAATTAATTAGAAATGATTGATAATCCTAAATACCAAAATGCAAGTGGGAGAATATAAATGTTTTATTTTTTATATTTTATATCTTGACAAAAAAAATTAAGTTTTATAATTATTCTGAAGGTGACATGTGGCAAAAGTTTCCAATCATGGTTTTTGCTAAATAATATTTATATTTATAGATTTATTTAAATAAATTAATTGAAAATGATTCCTCAATACCAATGCAAGGGGAAGAATAAATGTTTTAATACCTCATACACTGATTCTAACGCATGTATCTCTCTATTTACAAAGCATCCTTATTTTTCCAACAATCTTATAAATATCTATAATAAAATTTATAAATATCATAAATTCATACATAGTTTTTGTTGCTTTAAATAAATTAATTGGAAATGATTGATAAATCCTAAGTACCAAAATGCAAGTGGGGGAATAAATGTTTGATAATTTATTTTTTTTATTTTGAAAAATAAATTCACTCTAAAAATTATTTTTTAAATATTGAATGTTTTACCAATTGTCAAAAAAATTCAAATTTTATAATTATTCTGAAGGTGACATGTGGCAAAGGTTTTCAACCATGGTTTTTGCTTTATAATATTTATAGATTTATTAAAATATTTAAATATATAATTATTTCAATAAATCTAAAATAATTAATTCTTGTGTATAAATATAAAAAAAATTATATAATTTTATTCTGAATTTTTTTTAAATGATTTTAATTATAAGGTCAGACCATTATTAGAAAAATATTACATATCTAAAAATTTATATTTAATTTTGTCATTAATTATTTTTCAAAGTAATCTTTTATTTTTTTTTTATATTAATATTTAGTTATTCACAAGTTATTTTATTTGTGCGATTCACGGATTTCCTTCAAAACAATAATTTTAGGTATGATAAGATATTTCTATTTAATGAATAATTATTTAGCACATTTTCTAATTAACTTAATTCCCTTTAAAAATATATGATCAACATATTTTAGAGCCCGTTGAGCCCAAATTGGAGCATCCCTTGATCATGAATCATCAGCTTGAAATTCAAATTCCTATCCACCGTCCATGACTACAACTTATTGCTCATCGAAATTTTCAAAGAGTCATTCTCCTTTTCAATAAAATACTCACATTGGAAACTTGTACCGAAATTAGAATCATCCAAAACAGCAATAACCGCTCCTAGATTTTTTTTATCTATAAAGCAAAGCGATTTTCACATAATTTTTCAAACATGCAAAAGAAACATAATACCATCACAATGTCTTCGCTTGCCAAGACGGTTCTCCTGCTATGTGTGCTAAGGTTGCCATCAAGCTCCGATGCTTTCCCTGGTGACAAGATATCCATAACGATCATTAACAACTTGGATGGTAATCTGGACCTTAGTGTTCATTGCAAGTCTGGTAACGATGATCTCAGAGTGCATCTTCTAAATCCAGGTCAATCCTATAATTGGAATTTCCGTATTAACCTTCTCGGGACAACACAATACTATTGTCACTTTCATTGGGGAAATACCTTTAAATGGTTTGATGTATTCATAGCAAAAAGGGATGTCCCTCGCCATATTTCAGTTTTCAATTACTCTATAAAACAAAGCGGCCCATGCTTGGTTAACCTAAAGACTAAGGAACGATATGATTGCAACGATTGGAATAAGCAGTAATACACGGTGGATATCTCCATATTGTTGTTCTTACACTTTTCCCATTTTAACGAAAGTATGTATTATGACATTTGTCAACCAAGGAATAAATAATATGATGCTCTTTGTTTAGTATGTGTATGTATGGTTCTAATTCTCAATATGGATTTGAATTATATTGCCTTGATATATTTTTTCCTATTTAATTGTTGATTTAATTATTCTTGATGGACGATGATGAAAATTATGGGAAATATTTATGTATCTTTGAAAGTTGACTTCATACTTATTTACCATCAAAAGAATTATTCTCATTGGGTTTTAAGGTTAACGAACCTAAACTAATTAGGATGGTTGTTGATGAAGAATTTTGTGCGACAATTTCTATGATTAAAGGTGTGTTTGGAAGAGCTTATGGAAAGTTTATTTGAGCTTATGAGAAAAATTAACTTACGGGGAAAAAAAAATTATTCAAACAGTTTATGAAAATAATTTAAAGTCTTCATATATATAAGCTTGTTTTAGCTTATTGCAATAGGCTTACACCTGAGAAGTTTATAAAAATAAGTTGTTTTTAGCTTATTCGAAAAACGGTTATGTAATAAGCACTTAATTAAGTTGTTTCATCAAACAATCCCTAAAAAAATTAATATTATACGGCTCAATTGTGTTTTGATAATATACTAGCCAGTGCCATCAATTTCTTAAAACAAATAGATGATATGAATATTTTTTGACATTTTAAATTGCATTTTCATTGTCCTTTGGAAACAAACACTTAATATTAATGTGGCGAAATTCATATAAATAATAGCACCAAAAACAATCCGTATAAATAAATCTTCAACCTTGCATTGCTTGCTTGAAACTTTGCAACCTGCAAAAGGAAATGAATTGATTTTAAAAAAACTCGAGAAAAGCAAGAGGAATCAAACTTCTTAGGTTTTATAAGTTAATTGGAAAATGATTGATTGTCCTCAATACCATTGCAAATTGGAGAATAAATGTTTTAATAGTTCATACACAGTGTGACACCCTACTCCCGAGTCATCACATGGTTACCCGTTTGCGGAAAATAAGATTTTATTTGCTGGTTGCTTTCGAAAGATATTAATTTCTCAACGTGAATCTCTTCAAAATATGGTGATAAAAATTTTTCCTTTTTAACTCCATAACAACGACATAATCATGACTATACTTAGATATATAAGCATATGCAGAAGTCATACAACTATACTGCCTCGTAAGTTTCACATTTAGGTCTTTATCAACTTAGTTCATTTCAACACATGACACCACATAAAAAGAACCTAAGCTGGTCGTAACTAACAGACAGTTATTGAGAATACCGTTATGGTCATTCCCACTAACGAATACTTCTCCAAACATCTAGGAGTTAAGTCCTCGAGCGACTTAGTAAATCCTTCCGCTTCGTCCATACTAGTATACCAAAGGAATACGGTCGACTAGAGTAAACCTGTTGTATATTTGTAAGGGTGAGACGCCAATATATGGATTTAACACAATAACTAAAAGTGCGACTCACAAAACAGCATATACACACATACAATGATAGCCGCATACATTCTCATAAGTAAACAAGTACTTTATCAATGGGTTTCATACCCCAAACATCAACGTTTGAAAACTATGCATGAACACTTCAATAAATGTCTCTACATTTCGCTAAATCTCCGGAGATCCCCAACAACGTGTAAATGAGCTGATCAGGCTCGATTGCCAGGTATATTAGGCACAACATGTTTACCATAGCACACTGTCCAACACAAGGCACAGTGATCAACGTATATGGTATTGCCAGGTATATTAGGCACAACGTGTTTACCATAGCACACTGTCCAACACAAGGCACAGTGATCAACGTATATGGTTTTTCATTGTCCATCAAGGCACAATGAATCAACGTAGCATGAAATACCTCACACCTCAAGGCATTCACACAAAACAACGTGGCATGGAATACCTTACTCATTAAGGTACCACACTTCACAATGTGGGCACGTCTGCCAATGAATGCATGTAAAACGTTTGTTCTCATCATTTTTCTTTGTGTTCAGTCTTTATTTGCCGAAGCTCAAAATGGCTTACGACTACTCGTGATTTTCAACGTATTAACTTAACAACGTGTTTAGATCTTTCAACGTCAACACAGGACACGAAGTCCGAGTGCTCAATCACAAAACCTTAGACCTTGCAATCAGCCTTGGGGTTGTGGTCGTAGAAAACAACATTTACCTTTTACAACGTAACCCACCACGTGGATATACAACGTGAAAAGGACACAAAGTCCATAACAACGTAATTCATAACATGGATACTCAACGTAACACGGATCAAATATCTTCGTGCTTAAATTAAAGAACACTAGTATCGCGACGTCTCTGATACTAGGCTCATGTTTCAACGTATTTTCGTTCTGTGAAAAACAAATCCAAAACAAAGTCTCCGCAACTTATCCAAGTTGACGGAAAATAACACGGTTAGAAAAACTCCTTTACAAAAACTCCTTTATAAAATCATCGATTACTTGAAATTCTTTTCTATAACGTTTATGTGCCAAAAAGAGAATCACGTGAGGCTCAAGTTTATCTAAAACACGTACTGCCGCTTTAAAAATATTTGTCGTCGACACTTTTCCAATTTGCCGTCAAATTACATCTTTTAGCTTTTTCCACTTAAACAATTTTCTAAAATCATACTTAAGTTATTTTTAAAGATTAATTTCATAAAATAACTTTTTATAATATTACGGAATTTCTCACGTAAAAATTAGTAGTACTAAAATATTTCCACGGTTACGTCCTCACTGTGACTCAGAGTTGACTTTTTATCAATAAATCATTAAAATAATAATATTCCTCAATACTCATTATTTTTCCCAAATAATATTTTCCACCACTATTATATTCCAACATTTCCCATAAAACATTGAATATAATTTGTACAGCTTATTAAAGCTGTTATCTGATTAATTCGGTTGTGCACTGACCACTGTCAGGCTTCACAAACAACACTCAACACATCATCAGAATTATATCACCAGGTAGATCATGCATAATAGCAATATAATAAATAACTGCAAATAATTAAATAAATTAACAGCAAATAAATCATCGAACCACAGATAAACAACACAACGTAAACAGCATATTCAAAGCACCACAACCACATATCAAGTATACAGACCACACTAAAACTAATAGTTATTGAGAAAAATCCCTCAGGTAAGCTCCCCTTACCTCTTGAAGAACTTAGCCTCCGATTAAGAAAGTTGACACGGCTCCGAATAACTTTGACACGGCTCCGAATAATCGGTGACACACGTACGTGTCACGAAACACTAACCTTCAACAACACATCCAAACAACCAATCAAAACAAGCAAAACAAACACCTAATCCTCTTTAATAGGTCACGACCTCCTTAGGGTTTTGTGGCTCAAAATCACTAAACTTGCTTAAGTCATGGATTAATGATTCTAATATACTTAAGGAAATGGATTAGGGCTAAACAACAAAGTTAAGAATCAAAACCATCCTAACCCTCTAAATGGTAGATTTGGCCAAGATGGGTTTCAAGGGAATAAAAT
Source organism: Echinosophora koreensis (assembly GCA_035048595.1). NCBI lineage: Eukaryota > Viridiplantae > Streptophyta > Magnoliopsida > Fabales > Fabaceae > Echinosophora > Echinosophora koreensis. The sequence goes on from JAPCYP010000008.1 coordinate 1,591,782, forward strand.
TTTTTATCATCACTTGCTCTTAGATCTAGACAATATATAGGATTATAAGAACATAGGAATTAATTTCATACTCATAGGATTTTGCTATGATTTTCTATGGATTTTCAAACTTCTAGATCTAGCAATGGGAAAATATGATTCATGGCATAAACATGAGAAAAAATTGAATATGAAAGCTTAGATGATCAAGGAGTTGAGCTTTTACCTCTTGAAGATTGAAGAAATGAAAAAAATGATCAACCAACACTTATATAAAATCTGGACAGTTTGAGGGTGTGTTGGTTTTGTGAGTATATCTCATGATATACTCATCCAAAAATTACAAACTTTGGCTTATTGGAAATATAAGAAGAAAAGGAACAACTTTGGTGTTGAAGGTTTCATTTGGTTCGGATCATAACAGGGGTGAAAAGGGCCTTCTTTCTGCTGTCTCGCATGGATCTGAGGATTCTGGGCAGTTTCTGTATTTTGGTCATAACTCTCAATATACTCATCCGTTTTTTGATGATCTTTATCTTTTTGGAAATAAGAGAGAAAGGGGAAAAACTTTCATGTTGAGAGTTTTTCGAGTTTCGAAACAGAAAAGGGTCAGAAGTTGCGAGACAGTTTTGGCTGAGTATGAACATCAATGTGTGTTCTTAGATCTCAAAACTTAAACTATGGATGAACATGTTAAAGAAAGCTTTAAATCAAGAAAAGTTGTTAACAAACTACACTTAGATTATTGAGAGGATGAAGAATCACCTATTGAAGTTCAAGAAATGAGCAAGAATCACCAACTTCCTTTGAAATCTTGCTTCTTTGTTCTTGGAGAAAAGTAAGAACACTTGAGAACTTTGTGGAAACTATGAGAATGTTGTGGAATGTGTGAGAATGAGCTTGACTCATCCAACTTAAGGGCAGCCACCTCTCCTCCTTGGGCTTGAGCATGGGCCATGGTAATTGGGCTTGGATTCAATTGTTTTGGCCCACCAAAATGCTTAAGGCATAAACATAATCTAGGAAACTTATGTGATTTCAATTGGTTTCATGAAATTTAATCCATGGACAAAGAATTTGGACCTCAAGGCTGCAGTCCTCTAATGGGTTTGGAGCAAAGATTCTGGCCCAATTCACCTGGAAAAGCATAGAAACTAACTTAGGGTCCAAAGTGCAATTAAGAGAAAGTTAAAGGACCAAAATGCAATTTACCTAGAAATTGTCATCATGACTAGTGACTCCATCCATGACATCATCCACATGGCCTTGTCATTTGTGACTCATGGATATTATCCGTTAGCGGTTCCCGGAAATCCCGTAATCTGCTCCGCCGTTTACCTGATTAAATACGACGCCCGGATAAAATATAATATTTCACTTTTTAGTGAAATAATTCTAAAAATACATTATCGTAGGAAATAAAATAAAAATCTTAAGTTTTTCGTTCACGAATTAAAAGTAGGTCTTCTGGTCAGTATAAATATATTGTCAGTGAAAATAGCGGGCCGGGATTCACCCGTCGTTTCAACTTAAATTTTAATCGTAGCTTTCTACGTTCAAGTAAGATTGACTGATGAACTCCGTTTATTTAAAATAATTTACTAACACTCATATAAAAATATAAACATAATCGTCCGCATTTCGATTATTTTGAAACAGTGAAAATCGGGGTGTTATACACAGATTCTAACACATGTATCTCTCTATATACAAAGCATCCTTATTTTTCCAAAAATCTTATAAATATCTATCCAAAAAATTATAAACATCATAAATTCATCCTTATTTTTAGTCGCTTTAAATAAATTAATTCTAAATGCTTCATAATCCTAAATGCCAATGCAAGTTAGAGAATAAATGTTTTACAATTTATAATTTATATTTTGAAAAAACAAATTGCCAAAAATATTATTTTCTAAATATGAAACGTTTTGTCAATTCTCAAAAAGAATTAAAATTTTATAATTAGTCTGAAGGTGACATGTGGCTAAAGTTTCCCACTATAGTTTTATCTTTATAATATGCATATATTTCTTTATAGGTTGTTTTTTAGTTTCTTTAAATAAATTTATTGAAAATGATTTCTCAATACCGATGCAATGGGAAGAATAAATGTTTTAATACCTCATACACGGATTCTAACGCATGTATCTTTCTATATACAAAGCATCCTTATTTTTCCAATAATCTTATAAATATCTATCTAAAAAATTATAAATATCATATATTCATCCTTATTTTTAGTTGCTTTAAATAAATTAATTAGAAATGATTGATAATACTAAATACCAAAATGCAAGTGGGAGAATATAAATGTTTTATTATTTATATTTTATATCTTGAAAAAAAAATTCACACAAAAAAAATTAAGTTTTATAATTATTCTGAAAGTGACATGTGGCAAAAGTTTCCAATCATGGTTTTTGCTAAATAATATTTATATTTATAGATTTCTTTAAATAAATTAATTGAAAATGATTCCTCAATACCAATGCAAGGGGAAGAATAAATGTTTTAATACCTCATACACTGATTCTAACGCATGTATCTCTCTATTTACAAAGCATCCTTATTTTTCCAACAATCCTATAAATATCTATCATTAAACTTATAAATATCATAAATTCATACATATTTTTAGTTGCTTTAAATAAATTAATTGGAAATGATTGATAAATCCTAAATACCAAAATGCAAGTGCGGGAATAAATGTTTGATAATTTATTTTTTTTATTTTGAAAAATAAATTCACTCTAAAAATTATTTTGTAAATATTGAATGTTTTACCAATTGTCAAAAAAAATTCAAATTTTATCATTATTCTGAAGGTGGCATGTGGCAAAGGTTTTCAACCATGGTTTTTGATTTATAATATTTATAGATTTATTAAAATATTTAAATATATAATTATTTCAATAAAGCTAAAATAATTAATTCTTGTGTATAAATATAAAAAAATTATATAATTTTATTCTGAATTTTTTTAAACGATTTTAATTATAAGGTCAGACCATTGTTACAAAAATATTACATATCTGAAAATTTATATTTAATTTTGTCATTAATTATTTTTCAAAGTAATCTTTTTTTTTATATATTAATATTTAGTTATTCACAAGTTATTTTATTTGTGCGATTCACGGATTTCCTTCAAAACAATAATTTTATGTATGATAAGATATTTCTATTTAATGAATAATTATTTAGCACATTTTTTAATTAACTTAATTCTCTTTAAAAATATATGATCAGCATATTTTAGAGCCCGTTGAGCCCAAATTGGAGCATCCCTTGATCATAAATCATCAGCTGGAAATTCAAATTCCTATCCACCGTCCATGACTACAACTTATTGCTCATCGAAATTTTCAAAGAGTCATTCTCCTTTTCAATAAAATACTCACATTGGAAACTTGTACCGAAATTAGAATCATCCAAAACAGCAATAACCGCTCCTATATTTTTTTTATCTATAAAGCAAAGCGATCTTCACATAATTTTTCAAACATGCAAAAGAAACATAATACAATCACAATGTCTTTGCTTGCCAAGACGGTTCTCCTGCTATGTGTGCTGATGTTGCCATCAAGCTCCGATGCTTTCCCTGGTGACAAGATATCCATGACGATCATTAACAACTTGGATGGTAATCTGGACCTTAGTGTTCATTGCAAGTCTGGTAACGATGATCTCGGAGTGCATCTTCTAAATCCAGGTCAATCCTATAATTGGAATTTCCGTATTAACCTTCTCGGGACAACACAATACTATTGTCACTTTCATTGGGGAAATACCTTTAAATGGTTTGATGTATTCATAGCAAAAAGGGATGTCCCTCGCCATATTTCAGTTTTCAATTACTCTATAAAACAAAGCGGCCCATGCTTGGTTAACCTAAAGACTAAGGAACGATATGATTGCAACGATTGGAATAAGCAGTAATACACGGTGGATATCTCCATATTGTTGTTCTTACACTTTTCCCATTTTAACGAAAGTATGTATTATGACATTTGTCATCCAAGGAATAAATAATATGATGCTCTTTGTTTAGTATGTGTATGTATGGTTCTAATTCTCAATATGGATTTGAATTATATTGCCTTGATATATTTTTTCCTATTTAATTGTTGATTTAATTATTCTTCATGGACGATGATGAAAATTATGGGAAATATTTATGTATCTTTGAAAGTTGACTTCATACTCATTTACCATCAAAAGAATTATTCTCATTGGGTTTTAAGGTTAACGAACCTAAACTAATTAGGATGGTTGTTGATGAAGAATTTTGTGCGACAATTTCTATGATTAAAGGTGTGCTTGGAAGAGCTTATGGAAAGTTTATTTGAACTTATGAGAAAAAACTTATGGGGGAAAAAAGTTATTCAAACAGTTTATGAAAATAATTTAAAGTCTTCATATATATATAAGCTTGTTTAAGCTTATTGCAATAGGCTTGCGCCTGAGAAGTTTATAAAAGTAAGTTGTTTTTACCTTATTCGAAAAACGGTTATGTAATAAGCACTTAATTAAGTTGTTTTATCAAACAATCCCTAAAAAAATTAATATTATACGGCTCAATTGTGTTTTGATAATATACTAGCCAGTGCCCGTGTATCGCACGAGAACGTATCAATTTCTTAAAACAAATAGATGATATGAATATTTTTTGACATTTTAAATTGCATTTTCATTGTCCTTTGGAAACAAATGTAACACCTCCACTAGGTATTACTACGTAACACATGCGGAATTTAATTTAAAAAGATAGTTTGCTGGTTACTTGCGAAAAATAATTTATATAAGTACATAAGCGTCTGAAATTAGGTATAAAGGTTTTGTCACGACTTCAAACTTAAGCCTTGATCGGCACATAGGCTTACAATTCTAGCCTGGCAAGTCTGTTTAATTTAGAAATATACTTGAATAAAACTAGTATTTTTACAAAAATTTCGACAGAATCTCCTCTGTAATTTGAACATCCCAGGTAAAAGAACACCTGCTAAAATAATTGCATTTTCATTCCAGAATTCCAGTTACACTAAAATACATCTAGACAGTATTATTTTGGAAATAATTACATCAACAAACTATACAGGACCCAAAAGGAAAATCTTAGATTTTCATTCAAAGAAATGCTCTCCGAGCTATAAACTTCACATTCAAAATAAAGGCTCTCCGAGCCATACAAATAAATACTATTAGAAATCTATAACATCTCAAAACCTAAGCTGGTCACTATATCAAATAGCTAAAACCAAGTCTTTGAGCGACTTAGAAAGACTCCTCTGCAACATCGGTACTAGCGTACCAAGGTACAATGGCGAAACCAGAAGAAACCTGATATATCTGTAAGGGTGAGATACCGACAATCGGATATATCATACGATAACCATATACATGATACATACCACAGCAGCATATTAACATTTATTCAATAATCAAGATAAGATCATTAGACAGCAGGCATTATATCAGTGGGTCTCATACCCGAACAATCAGTTTTATAAAATTAATGCATGACACTTCAATATTCAGGCTCTAACTTAATCTCATGAGATCCCATCATCATTCTATGAGTTGATCAAACTCAAATCGCCACCACTTTGGCACCACGTTAAGTGACTAAACATCCATAGCATACTGTCCCATCCCAGGATGCAGTATTCCATGTTCATGGATTTGATAACACACTGTCCCATCCCAGGATGCAGTGATACATCGTATTGTGAATACCAGATCATCAAGGCATCACTCCTATCAACGTGAGGCACGTCTGCCTAAAATGCATGTAAAAACAATTGTTCTCAACATTTTCTTTGTGTTCATTCTCTTTCGTTGTCGAAGCTCAAAGGCTAACGACTATTCATAAATCTTTAACTCTTAACATTTTTCCAACATCAACACGGGACTCGAAGTCCGAGTGCTCAATCACAACGCCTTGAACCGATGCACCAGTCCTAGGCTTGTGGTCATAGAAAACAACATTCACCTTTAACAACGTTCATCACAACGTGATTAGGACACGAAGTCCACAACAACGTGACACGGATCCAAGATCTACGTGTATATAACTGAATACTAGAGGCGACGTCTCGCGAACTAGATTCTCTTTCACATGTACTTACCTTTCGCTCAGTGAAAATCAAATCCAAACAAAACCTCGGTCACTTATCCAAGTAACCGTAACGTTTCTAAATCATTTAGGAGAAAAAAATCATTTTCCTTTGCAAACTCTTTTATAAAACATTTAGGAAATTCGTTTGTTCTTTGAAATCCTTGATGAAATAAGGTCAAATATTTTCAAATTGTTTTCCTTCATAAAACACATAGTTCGAAAAAGATTTTCTCTCGCACAAGACTTTAGATCATAAAAGGTAGTTCTATTGACTCAAAATCACTTCAACTTTTCTTTTAAAACAAGAATCTCATTCTTTGAAAGTAAGCACTTTAGACAAGAAACGTTTATAACTGAACCCAAGACTTTCAAAGTTCTATTCAAGGTTTATTAAGGCTTTTAATCCTTATAATCATTGAGCACAGACTCAAGTCCGGCTTCTCAAACTTCAATCAACAGTAATATATTCACAACAATAATAATATCACAGTTAATGACAGTTCATCACATATATATAATTCATAACACTTCAAAGCAAGTAACGTTCAACTTCAAATAATAATCACAATAGTTCAAGTAAACAAGTTATTCAAGTATTGACTCAATATCACAATAATATTCACAACACTCAATTAAGCACATCCACACATGCATATAGTCATCGAATATCCCTCAGGCAAGCTCCCCTTACCTTTGAAGACAAATAAATGATCCTCGTCTTAATGCTCACGTTAGCTCCAAGAGTGTAACTATCTACTCCATCAAGCAAGCATAGCCATGTCAAACGTCTCAGAGAGGGAATCCAACAACGCGCAACAACCAGAAATCAAGAAATCAATTACATATGATCAAACACACATTCTAATTTGATCTAAACACTAAATCTTATTACTAAACAAGGTCATTTTCAAGGAAAATCATGTTTGAAGCTTAAAGTTCACAAAATGTATTTTGATTTTCCAATAAAATCAATTCGGGCAAAAGAGGTTTCACCACACAATTTGGGAAACTTGTTTTTGCTTAAAGAATCATGAAATTAAACTTATAAATCATCAATTAAAAGTCCTAATTTCATTAAATCATAGTTAATTTCACAAGGATGAGTCAATTTCACCTAATGTCAGATTTGGGTTTATGACTCCTAAACCAAATTTGGGGACAATAAGATTTGCTTATAGGAAAGCGAAATTGATTTGTCAGAACTTAAATTAACAGTCCCAATGTCATAAATGCATACTTAATTTTACAAAACATAACCAATTTCAATAAAAATCGAATTAAGGTTTTAGGGTTCATATCCTAAATTGGGAAAACTCATTCTAATCCTAGAATCATGAAATTAGTTTAATAAAACATCAATTTGTAGTCTCAATTGCATGAATACACATTTAATTTCAAAGTTTAAAGCTGAAATCAAAATGTTAGGGTTAGGGTTTCAAAATCAGATTTGGGGATTTTTGAATATGAGTAAACTAGATGAGATTTCACTCACCCAATATGGAAGGGAGAAGAGAGAGTGGCGGTTGGGATGGTGAGCGGCGGCAGTGGCGGCTCCGGCGTGGTGGAGCTTCGTTCTGTGATGAACCATAACCAAACAATGAAGATGATCTTCAAATAAAAGGAAGAAGTTGATGAAGGAGGTGGAAACCACCATAAAAAGGGCGGCGGCAGAGCTCCGTTCACGACGGACATGGCGTCAGACGGCGGGGCGAAGGGCCAAACCGCATGTAGGCGAGGCGGTCCGAGCAAGGCGGACCAGGCGCGGTGGTCGCACGACTCCGTGAGGCGGTGCAAAGGCGGCGCCGGTTGGAAGAGAAGGAAGGAGTGTGAAGTGAGGTGGAAAGAAGGAGATGAGGTTGGAGGGAGGAAGAAGAAGGTAGCAGGAAATGAAAGAAAAGAGTGAGGGGAGGGGAATCGGGTTTCTGAGTTAGAAATAGGAAAGAAAAAAATATGATTTGTACAAGTGGGTACCAAATGAGTAGTAAATATTAAGCCTAAAAATAAACATGATTTTGGCTTTTGGATCTAAAAATAAAGGGTGACAAATATATACTTTCAAATTTTGAAAATAAGGTAGAGACTGATAGTTGAATTGATCAACTAAGAAAATTTACGGTCCAACATTTAATCTCCGATTAATGTCAAACCAGTTTATTTTCAAATCTAACTTTAAATAGAATGAAAATATGAGAATGCTTTTCTCTTAATCATATTATTTAAAACATTTTTCTGTACTGGTAATAATAGTGACAATAACGTAAATTATTGTCTAGTAAGCCTGCATTCACTGAAATAAGTCAGTGCTAACGCACCCAATAAAATAATTTGAAGAGAGTAATTTAATTACTCAAACTAAACCACATAACAAAATAAACATCAACATCCAAATAAAATAATTAATCATATGTGTAAAAACTGGGGTGTTACAACAAACACTTAATATTAATGTGGCGAAATTCATATAAATAATAGCACCAAAAACAATCCGTATAAATAAATCTTCAACCTTGCATTGCTTGCTTGAAACTTTGCAACCTGCAAAAGGAAATGAATTGATTTTAAAAAAAACTCGAGAAAAGCAAGAGGAATCAAACTTCTTAGGTTCAATAAATTAATTGGAAAATGATTGATTGTCCTCAATACCAATGCAAATTGGAGAATAAATGTTTTAATAGCTCATACACAGATTCTAACATATGTATCTCTCTATATACAAAGCATCCTTATTTTTCCAAAAATCTTATAAATATCTATCCAAAAAATTATAAACATCATAAATTCATCCTTATTTTTAGTCGCTTTAAATAAATTAATTCTAAATGCTTGATAATCCTAAATACCAATGCAAGTTAGAGATTAAATGTTTTACAATTTATAATTTATATTTTGAAAAAATAAATTGCCCAAAATATTATTTTCTAAATATGAAACGTTTTGTCAATTCTCAAAAAGAATTTAAATTTTATAATTAGTCTGAAGGTGACATGTGGCTAAAGTTTCCCACCATAGTTTTATCTTTATAATATGCATATATTTCTTTATAGATTGTTTTTTAGTTTCTTTAAATAAATTAATTGAAAATGATTTCTCAATACCGATGCAATGGGAAGAATAAATGTTTTAATACCTCATACACGGATTCTAACGTATGTATCTCTCTATATACAAAGCATCCTTATTTTTCCAATAATCTTATAAATATCTATCTAAAAAATTATAAATATCATAAATTCATCCTTATTTTTATATCTTGAAAAAAGATTCACACAAAAAAAATTAAGTTTTATAAATATTCTAAAGGTGACATGTGACAAAAGTTTCCAATCTGGTTTTTGCTAAATAATATTTATATTTATAGATTTCTTTAAATAAATTAATTGAAAATGATTCCTCAATACCAATGCAAGGGGAAGAATAAATGTTTTAATACCTCATACACTGATTCTAACGCATGTATCTCTCTATTTACAAAGCATCCTTATTTTTCCAACAATCTTATAAATATCTATCATAAAATTTATAAATATCATAAATTCATACAAATTTTTAGTTGCTTTAAATAAATTAATTGGAAATGATTGATAAATCCTAAATACCAAAATGCAAACGGGGGAATAAATGTTTGATAATTTATTTTTTTCTATTTTGAAAAATAAATTCACTCTAAAAATTATTTTGTAACTATTGAATGTTTTACCAATTGTCAAAAAAATTCAAATTTTATAATTATTCTGAAGGTGACATGTGGCAAAGGTTTTCAACCATGGTTTTTGCTTTATAATATTTATAGATAATATTTATAGATTTATTAAAATATTTAATTATTTCAATAAAGCTAAAATAATTAATTCTTGCGTATAAATATAAAAAAAATTATATAATTTTATTCTGAATTTTTTTTAAACGATTTTTGTAATATCCCTGGCTGCTCTATTGATTGGCGACTGACCCCACAGTCCAACATGGGTCTTTTCAGCATGCTTTGTCCTCACTCACACGCTTCCCGAGAAAACTTCCCAGGAGGTCACCCATCCCAGAATCGCTCCAAGTCAAGCACGCTTAACTGTGGAGTTGTTAAGTGATAGGCTCCCGAAAAGAAGATGCATCTTGTTGGTATAGGTAGTACCAATCAATTCATATAAGTCATCATTTACTGTATAGTCTCATACCTACACAGTCTCAGGATCCCTCTTATTCAGGTGTGCTATCGGTGCATTCATGTGTTCCTCCGCCTAGAAGCCTGCCAGGAGCCGCTCCTTGATCATGCGTCTTGCACCAGCGACCACTCCCCGCCCTCGTCCGCCCCAGGTGTCACATGGCAGGGGCTGACGAGGGCGGGGAGTGGTCGCCGATGCAAGACGCATGATCAAGGAGCTGCTCCTGGCAGGCTTCTAGGCGGAGGAACACATGAATGCACCAATAGCACACCTGAATGAGAGGGATCCTGAGACTGTGTAGGTATGGGACTATACAGTAGAGGATGGCTTATATGAATTGATTGGTACTACCTATACCAACAAGATGCATCTTCTTTTTGGGAGCCCATCACTTAAGAACTCCACAGTTAAGCGTGCTTGACTTGGAGCGATTCTGGGATAGGTGACCTCCCGGGTAGTTTTCCCGGGAAGCGTGTGAGTGAGGACAAAGCATGCTGAAAAGACCCGTGTTGGTCTGTGGGGTCAGTCGTCAATCCATAGAGCAGCCAGGGATGTTACAAATGGTATCAGAGCGGCACCTCTCCCAGTACGGTGTGGTTCGGGGAAGAACCAAGCGGAAGCTGGTGGGCATGTGAGACCTGGGGCTGACGAGGGCGGGAGTGGTCGCCGGTGCAAGACGCATGATCAAGGAACGGCTCCTGACAGGCTTCTAGGCGGAGGAACACATGAATGCACCGATAGCACACCTGCACCATCCTAGGAAGTTTTCCTGGGAAGCGTGTGAGTGAGGACAAAGCATGCTGAAAAGACCCGTGTTGGTCTGTGGGATCAGTCGTCAATCCATAGAGCAGCCAGGGATGTTACATTTGGTGGAATACTCAATGCCCATATAGATGACCAGCTGCCATCACATTTTAAGTGTTCCCTATCAACCAATCTCTCCATGCACACACGATAGGCACTTTTAACCGTATACAAACCCTTCTTGTCAAACCTCCAAATTCTAGTATCTGTAGCATTCAATTCTAGTAGTGGGATTTGTAAGATTTCAGCTACATCTCTCGTATCAAAAAAAGTTCTTATTTCCTCTTCCTTCCAAAGACCAGTGGACCTGTTAATAAGATCACAAACTCAAAGGCTTGCAACTGGGGTGGTTGTGGTGTGATAATCCGTGGCTTCTCGCAACATTTCTAAGCCATGGGGTGTTCTAAACATTGACCTGAGATCCATCACCAATTTTCCAACGTAAGCCTTCATCAAGCAATACACGAGATGACCAGATGCTACGCCAAACATAACTAAGGTTATGCCCAATGGCAGCCCCCAAAAAATCCCCACTTGGGAAGTATTTAGCCTTGAAATTTTTTGTCACAATAGCACCTGGGTTGGTCAAGAATTTCCAACCTTGTTTCCTTAGCATTGCCAAATTAAAGCCATGCAAATCACAGAATCCCATGCCTCCCCATTCCTTTATAGTTGTAAGTTTCTCCCATCTCAGCGAATTTATTCCCTGTTTCTCACCCTTCTTGGAACCCCACCAAAAAGAATTCATCATTCTCTGATCTTCCTCCTCTATAAAAGCAGGAAGAAGGAAAACACTTATGCAATAAGCTGGGATAGCCTGAACAACTGATTTCAAAAGAACCTCTCTACCAGCTTGGGATAAAGTCTTACTACTCCAGCTTGAAATTCTTCTCCACACCCTATCTTTAATGTAATTAAATATAGATTTCTTGCTCCTACCAATCATCGAGGGGAGACCCAAATATTTTTCGGTACCAAGACTTTCTTGAGCTTCCAAAATGGTTGTAATGGCATTTCTAGTATGATTATCAACATTCCTGCTAAAAAATGTTTCAGACTTCTGCAAGTTAATAAACTGGCCAGATGCATTTGCATAAGTACAGAGAATATTTTTTAACACCTGCCCTTCATTTTCAATGGCTCTGGAAAAAAAAAAAAAAGGAAGCTATCATCTGCAAATAAAAGATGACTAATAATAGGGGCACGCCGACAAACTTTGACACCATGAATTAAACCTCTCCCTTCAGCTTGCTTGATCAAAGTTGTTAGTCCTTCAGCAAAAATAATAAAAAGATAAGGTGATAAAGGATCATCCTGTCTAAGACCTCTGCTAGGAGAAATAGGACCAACTTGATCATTATTCATCAAAACAGAATAATTTACCGTGGTAACGTACATTTTAGTCCAACCAATCCATTGCTGCGGAAAACCCATACTCTCCAGAATAGCAAGCAAATAACCCCAGTCCACTATATCATAGGCCTTGTTGATGTCAATCTTCATGGCTGTTTCACCTTTTCTACCACCTGTCTTACATTTAAGATAATGAACTATTTCTGAAGCAACTAGAACATTATCCAAAATAGATTACCAGCAACAAAGCCAGATTGCTCTTCAGAAATACATTTAGGCAATACCTTTTGTAATCTATTTGCCAAGGTTTTTGCTAAAATTTTATAAACTACATTACAGAGAGCTACTGGTCTTAAATCTTTTATAGAACTAGGGACATCACATTTTGGAATAAGGACAATATTTGTATCACCAAGAGAGCTAGGAATTGTACCTTCATTCAACCAATTTTTGCAAGCAATAAAAATATCGTCTCCACACATATCCCAGAATTTTTTTATAGAAAGTAGGATTTAAGCCATCAGGACCAGGCGCTTTGTCAGGGTGCATTTGGAACAGAGCTTGTTTAAATTCCTCTTTTTCAAACGGATCCAGCAGCATGTTAGCATCATCATCATTCAGTCTACGGCCAATGATGCTAGTAATGGGGGAATAAACACTGGACTGGGCTGAAAAAATTCCTTGAAAATATCTCCTTGCTAGCTCACACAAACCAAGCTGAGAGTCCACCATGTTGCCATGTTCATCATTAAGCTAGACAATTTTATTTCTTTTTTGTCTCATTGTGGCTGCAGCATGAAAAAACTTAGAGTTCATATCTCCATCTCTCATCCAAAACACCTTGGCTCTTTGCTTCCCGAACATCTCCTCTTGAATCAATAGGGAATCAAGCCTCCCTCTCAACTGAAGAAATTCGTTTTCAGCCAACTCAGTTTTTATGTCCCTGATTTCCTCCATGCGCCTCTTACAAAACTCAATGTATGCCTTATATTTTCTTCTTAATTTTCTCCGGCAAACATCTAACTCCTCTATGCACAATAACAGTCTTTCCAGGACCGGATCTGCTTCTGTTTTAGACCAACAATTTCTCACCACAGGTTCCAACTCAGGCTCAGTCAACCAGGAGTTCTCAAACCGAAACTTCCTCCTTCTATAACTGAAAGTCACCAACTCAGTTTCCAGAAGGATAGGGGAATGATCCGAGTAGCTAGCAACTAAACTTCGCAGACTGTTATTTGGGTGCAAATCGAGCCATGCATTGGTAGCCATAGCCCTATCTAGTTTTTCTTTACAACATTCACCGTTCCCAAGCTTTTCGACCATGTAAAGGAATGTTGTAACACCCCCCTTGGACATTACGGTGTCATCACATGCAGAAATAAATTAAAAAGAAATTTGCTGATTGCTTTCGGAAATTTATTTACTTTAAGTCAGAAAACTTGGGTATAAATTTTTTCACAAAAATTTCGACAAAAGTCTCCTCTGTAATTCCAACATCCCAAAATACATACCTACTGAAATATTTATATTTTCATCCAAAAGAAAAGCACTCCGAGCCATAAACATACCATTCAAAATAAAGGCTCTCCGAGCCATAACATACATACTAATTAACAAATAATATCTCAAAAACCTAAGCTAGTCGTTCTAAAAGATATGCCGAGGAAGACCCTTATTGTTCTCACCATTATAACTGACATTAGACATCTTTAAGGTTTGGGACTAATATCCCCGAGTGAAACTGGAAACCTCTTCTGCACCTTCTGTGCGCATGTACCAAGGTACAACAGCAAAACCAGAAAAACAGATACATGCAAGGGTGAGATACCAATGTATGGATTTAAACACGATAACCACATGCACGACTCTCAAATACCATTTAACATGAATATTCAAAGATAAACAATATATTTATCAAAAGGTTTCATACCCGACATTCGTAACCGTTTTAAAAACCATGACACTTCAATATTCGTCAACTAACTTTGAGACCTAATATCCGGGGCTCTAACCAACAAATAAATGAGCTGATCAGGCTCTCATTGCCAAATAAGGCAGAATCAATGCCGGATATGGAAAAGTTCAAATAACCATTCCACAGTCCAAAACGAGGCAAAGTGGTGACTACATATAGCACATGATTTTCGTGGTCATATATCCATCAAGGCACAGTGATGCAAACTGCATGAATACTTGCCATCAAGCATTCAAGTCCTATGCAAAGGCACGTCTGCCTAGAAATGCATGTAAAACGATTTGTTCTCGTTGTTTTCTTTGTGTTCAATCTTTATGTGTCGGAGCTAAAAGTCTCACGACCAAATCACCATTTTAAACTTTCAAGTTTAATACCTTATTCAAAGATAATTGACTCCAAGTCAAAAAATGTGCAAATCACGAAATCTAGACCGATGCATCAGTCTTAGATACGTAGATTTTAGTACACAAAACCAATACACCATTTATAGGACATCTAGTCCATAACTTCACCTTTCGGACCCCGGGCCCATATCATAGAACACTAGACCCGATGTCTCGGTAGCTAGGTTCGCTTTCAACTTTAAAGTATTTTCGTTCCGTGAAACACAAAATAAAACCAAAGTTTCCTCAACTTATCCAAGTTGTCGGAAATAACACCATTGTGTAAAACTCGTTTACAGAAAATCCTTTCCGTTTGAAATTCATTTATAAAACCATCAAATCATAGAGAAATCCATTTTTTCTCAAATCCGTTTTCTTTTAGAAACTCCTTTTTCCGTAACAACGTTAAATCCTCATAAAATCATTTTCAACCCATTTCTATCCGAAATAATAAAATTGTTCCTCATAGTTTTCGTCGTAAATACTTTCACAAAGTATTGTTGGTTGGAAATAAAGCCATTTATAAATCAAATGATTTTCAATATTTTTCTTCCACTTCCATAAATCAAATCCTTTAAATTTATCCCTAAGCTTTTTCAAAGCTTTTATCTTTAATTTAGTTGAGCACTGACCACTGTCAGGCTTCTCAGTCAATCAACCAACCAACAGATAATCCATATATAACAGATATCCAAACATCACAAATATAGTCATGCTTTCACAGAAAACATTAAAAACCACATAACAGTCATATAACAACTTAACACCACACATCACAACAGATAAACTCAAATATGACACACAAATAGCATGCAGTTACCGAAAATCCCTCAGGCAATCTCCCCTTACCTATAGCAGAAAAACTAAAGATCAGTCTTTTGACGTTCCAACATTTTGTTTCCTTCACAACGAAGTAGCATCAGATTACACCTCAATTGACACCCTGACATGACGCTCCGGATTACTCTAACACTTGGCCATGCATTTAGGAAACTCCAAGACAGCTCCAACCACTTACCCTCTTCTCCTTCAACTATGACAGCCACATACACATAGATGGAAAATCGGTCATCATCATAACCAATATCCAACACCATACAAATCAGAGCTTATCATCCCAAAACATAAGTTTGTACAACATAAATAATTGATTCAACTAAGGAAACAATATTGGTTTTTCACTTAAAAACCGATTGGGGTTTTAGAGTTCACTAGAAATTTGGAAAAACCAAATTTGACCAAAGTAATATGAAAGTAGGCTTGGGAATCAAAAATTAATAACTCTCATTACATTAAAACTTAATCAAACTTGAAAAATCAATATAATTTGACATTAAGTTTCAAATTGGGAAATTAAGGTTTTAAACAAAATTGGGGAAAATTTGTTTTGATAGGAGGATCATGAAGTGAACTTATAAATCATTAATTAGGAGTCCTAATTGCACTAAATCATAGTTAATTTCACAACACTGAGTCAATTTCAAATAAAATCAGATTTGGGTTTAGGGCTCCTAAACCTAATTTGGGGAAAACGAGTTTTGCTCATAGAATCATGAAATTAGTTTAGTAAAACATCAATTGATAGTCTCAGTTGCACAAGTACATATTTAATTCCAAAGTTTAAAACTGAAATCAAAAGGCAAAGGGTTAGGGTTCCAAAAATTGAGGGTTTTCAATCTTAAAGAGAGATGAGTGAAATTTCTAGTCACCAAACAAAGAAGGAAGAAGGAGATGATGGCGGTTTGGCTGTCCGGCGCGGCGGCACGGCGGAGGACGCGATTTCTGAGCAACCAAGTGTCAAGACAAAGAGAAAGAGAGAGGTTAAGTGCAAGGGAAGAAGAAAATAGATGTTTAAGTGACAAAGAGGGTGAAAACCACCATGAAAGGGCGGTGGTTGGAGCTTACAGCGGTGAGGGAACGACATCGCAGCGGCGGGGCGCGTTTTCGCGGCGGAGGGACGAGCCAGGCGAGTAGCAGCCAGAATGGGGCTGGCCGGCGGTGGCTGGTGTAGGAGAGGGAAGAGGATGAAGTTGGAGTGGGAGGAAGAAGAAAAGAGGAGGAAAAAAAAAAGAAAGAAGAAGAGTGGGGGGAGGCTGTCGCGTGAGAGAGGGAGATAAAAGGAGGGAAAATCCTGATTAGTAATAGTAAGTATAAAATGAGTGGTAAATATTAAGCCTAATAATAAACATGTTTTTGGTTTTTGGATCTAAAAATAATGGTTGATAATTATATACTTTCAAAATTTAAATTAGAGTTAAGATTGATGATTGAATTGATCTATCAAGAAAATTAACGGTCCAAAATTAATCTCTAATTAATGTCAAATCAAAATATTTTTAACTCTAAAATTAAGTAGAAAAAAATATATAACAGTAATTTTCTTCCAATCTCATTATTAAAAATATTTTTATAAACAAATACTCCTAATAACAATAACATAATAGTATTATCTAGTAATCATGTCTATATTGACATAATGTCTATACTGACATAAGACAGTATTAATACACTCAAAAATAAATTTTAAATGAGTAATTAAAATTACTCAAATCAAATCATATAAAAATAAACAAAAATAAACATATCCACATATTTCCTATTATTGAAGACCGGGGTGTTACAAAAGCCCTTGGAAAGGAACATCAATGAGCCCACAGTCAATGACGGCCTCATGGAAACCTCTCAGGAGCCAGTTTGGATGCTCTACCCTACCTCTTTTCTCTTCATGCGAAAGTAGGTCATTAAAGTCTCCAACAATGCACCATGGGAGAGGAGACTGCATTGCTAAAGACCTTAATAAATTCCAAGATTGATGGCGAAGGCTTCTATCTGCAATACCATAATACCCGGCCAAGCGCCAAGGTGGATGCATGTCTTCATGAACTATTACATTGATGAAGTGCTGAGAGTAGTTTATAATTTCACAAACAGATTGCTTCCTCCATATCATTGCCAAACCTCCACTTCTACCCTGTCTATCAACCACAAAGCAAGCTTCAAAACCCAGTAACCTCTTTATTTCTTATACTCTATTAGCATGGCAAAGAGTTTCACACAAGAACACTACGTCGGGTTTATGACTCCGGACTAGGTCTCTGAGAGACGGAAATGCACTCAGGTGACCCAAACCCCGGCAGCTCCAACTAAGCACGATCATTGGTCCTGGTGGGCCTGAACTCCAGGACCCACCTTTAAAAAAGACACTGGCATTTCCTTGCTGTTTCCTGCATTTTCGTACTGATCTACCAAATGTTGCTTTTCAGTTTCATCATTTTCTAGTCGCACCCTCCTTTTTCTCTTCTTATCCAGCTCTAAATCATCCATATCAGCATCCATATAATCAGTATTAAGAGAGTGTAATGGGATATTTGAATTTTGAAACGCATCATTACTCTCATTTAGGCTCTGTTTGGTAAAAACTAGCGGATAGCGGATAAGCTAGCGGATAGCGGTAGCGGATAAACTAGCGGATAGCGGATAGCGGATAAGCTAGTTGATAGCGGATAGCTGATTAGCTAGCGGATTGGATTTGAAGTGTTTGGTAAAACTAGCGGTTGGACTAGCTGATAAATATAAAATGACATAAAAGGATATGTTTGCAATTTTTTATGTAAATTATATGTATATATATTATTTATTATAATTATCACTTATAATAATTTATTTTATTCTAAATTATTTATTGTTTATCACTTCAAAAAAATTTATTTATCGTTTAAAAAAAATTCAATAATTAATTTTAAATTTTAATATTAATCTAGTTTTAATTATTTTTAATAAATAAAATGGAATAATAAAAATAAAATTATATATTGATTTGATTTTTGTATAAGCTTTATTTTTTATAGATAAAAATATATTTTCCACTTTTTTATCTTAAATATAAATCTAAATAGCAAAATTAATTCTTATTTATATACTATGTTAAATGATTAGTATTTTATTTTATAATCAAGGATAAGTGAGGAATTTAATTAAGATGGTAGGGATAAAAATGGAAGAAAAATGAAACGCTATACGCTATAAGCTCAAACGCTACTTCAAGTAGCGTCTGGGAAAAACGCTATACGCTAGTGAAAAAACGCTATACGCTAATTTTAAAAACGACTATCAAACGGGACTACTTTTCCATTTGCTATACGTTATCCGCTAAACGCTAGCGGATTTGGCAAACCAAACAGTGCCTTGATGCCTGGTTCTTAACGTTTGGAATGGAATCACGTGGGTATGAATGCTCCTCCAAGGATCTCGCAAAACTATTTCTGTTACCCTCCCCTCCTTGATTTCCGCTCTGGTATTGGGATCCATGATTTTGTGGGATCGTGTCATCATCATCAATGTCGCGCATATACTTGCACTTCCCTAGCCACCGTTCCTCCGCCGCTCCACCCTGAGCTCAGGCCTCCAACCTCGGATACCATCATCCTCCTCCTTTTGGAATAGCAACTCGCATACATTCTCTGCATGGCCCAACAAACCACAGAAGAAACAGAATATTCCCAGGCGCTCATATTTGAACAGGACCTGCTTCACTTCTCCCCCACTCATTCTGATCTTCTTGCTTCTTCTTAGAGGCTTCTTGACATCAATGCAAACTCTGGTCCTCATGTACAACCTCCAGAAATTTGAATTGTTTTTTGGGTCATACTCAACAAAGCTCCCGATGTAATTTGCCAATCCTCTTCCAACGTCTATGGTCATAAAACCCGTCGGAAGTTCATGCACTTGCACCCAAAAATTAACGTGGAAAAGAGGGATCTGTGCAGGTATTTTGTTTGGTGCAGTCCTTGCATGGATCAACAGGTAGTTGTCAAACGTCCATGGGCCGCCATCCAGAACCTTCGGCATATCTAGTTTGTGAAAAAACTGGAAGATGAAGATTGCTGTTTCTATCTCCTTGACCCCAATACCTTCACGGGTTCCCATATGTGGCAAAGGTTTTCAACCATGGTTTTTGCCTTATAATATTTATAGATAACAATAATGAAAAAAAAAAATAGGAAAATTGTTAATCATTCTAATTCAATAGTACTTATTGTTTTATATTACATTAATCTCGTATAAAAGTATACACATTCAATGGAATATTTATTTCATTTCGCATTTTTTAGTAAAACTTTTAAACTTTCATCGTCTTTTGTCCTTTCTCTATTTCAGTTGTTTGAAACACGCTAAATCGACTTTCATTTGGAGATAGGAGGATGGAGATCATCCTTAAATCGATGTAATCTATTTTAAATAGTGAAACACGTTACCCATTTTTCCTTAATTTATTAATCATACAGCAAAAGACAAACGCAGGCGATAAAAGGATAGATCCGTTGGTAAAAGTTTTTATAGTTGATTGGGATGTTTTAAGATCAACTCTGGTCTCCTCGGCATATTTGTAAAAACACCATTTACCAATTAAAACATACAGTACCTCACCATTAGGTAATCAAAATTATTTTTTTAAAAACTGTAGGAAGTAGATAATAAATCATCTTTGAATCCAATGGAATTGTTCTTTCTCCAAGAGACACAAGATTTTGTTTTTCTCAAAAAGAGAAGATTAAAGACACAGATGTTCTAACTGAAAAGAAAAATAAAATTTACATGGTCATCGCATGTGGGAGCCTCTGGTTGGACGGCACACATGATTCCTTTTACGAGCATGCTCTTCACTATGGTGCTGTGTCCTACATGCATATCCATACCAGCAATCTTCTCTTGCTGATGCTTCTGGTGGAAGACGCTTTTTGTGATAATAATAATAATATACACAAACAAAGAAGGGGGATCAACTTTGCAATGCAGATTGAAAGTTCAAAATCGAGAATTTAAAAATATCACAAAAAGAAAACACAGCAATTATCATCTGTATCGATTAATTTCACGGTATTGATAAAATTATGTTTCTTGAACATAATATTAGTGTTTTAAGTTGTCTGTGACACTGCCATGGAATCAAATAGTTCTCGAAACCAATATTATTATAGATCGTTTTTTCATGTACATATTATATCATTTAGCAAAACATTATAGAATCCAGGAGATCACTCGTTTGGTTTAGATGTGCTTTTCGATCTTGATTTAAAAAAGAAAAATCTTCCTTTTTAAGTACTACTTTGGTAAATTTAAGTGTGTTAGGATGTTTTTCAGACAAATAATTTTAATTTTTTGGATCTTTCTAAAAAATACTCACATCCAAACCAGGTCTAAATTCAGAAACGAAGCCACATGGATTCTGAACAGATATAGCATTAGTTTTTGTTTTCCCTTGAAATGTTAAGCTTATTCATTTTATGTTGTTTCCATGAACATAAATCATTAGAGAGAAGAAAACACTAGGATTTCTATTTGGTTAGTCATCTTTAAATTAAATCTAATATATATAATGCAATGAAAACCAATGAATTACTGAAGAGTATAGACCAGTGACTTGCAGAAAGACAAACCAACAAATAGTTATAGTAGTGCCAGAATCTGTTGATGAGAATAATGCTTTGAGTTGAAGGTACTTACATAGTTGGGTATAGAAATCCGAAACCAGTACAAGAGAAATGATACCAACTTCTGATAACAATCACTGCATGATTAAAAGAATGCATTATGAATATGCAAATATTGAAGCGACACTAATAATTAACTCCACGTTATTTATCATTAGAGTCCCATCAAACAGTGCTAATATCTAGTAGAGACATAAGATAAATCAGCGTCCAGTATGATACTCATTCACTTTCCAGGGTTGGACAGTAGTGTATCGGCGCACAAACACAAGGCAAATTAATTCCTAAAGGGATGTTCACTCCCTCAAAGCCCTCATACCATAACTAACAGCCTTAAATTCAAACCATCTCAGAATTATTCCATTCAAAGGATAAACCAACTTTCATTTTCTGAAACCAGCATAATATATCTAACCAATGTTGAAGGTTACAAAAGGAGACAAAACTTGAACTCCAAATATCATTGAATTGAAAATTTATAAGTTTAGTCAACACTGTAACATCCAGAAAAAGGAGAACAATATAAAGCTGAGTTTATGTGAAACTGTATTTTGTGGGATTAAAGAACACCTTTTGAAAGCTGCCATCAAAAGACAATTTTTAAAATAGAACTTCCAAAGATGCTAAAAAGGTTGATTGGTCAAATATTTAAAAACTTCAGTTTAAAAGCAGTGTTTATTTTATTATATAAAAGAAGTTTTTACTAAATATTTTACTAGAAGCACTTTCAATGCTGTAAAAAGATGAAACTTGACAAGAAAATGGAAGTGATCAACCTAAAAAATATTCCCATGCTACTTCATTGTGATCTGCAAATACAGGCATAGCATGTGTATAATAGAAGAGTAAAGAGGGGCAACAGTTGGCAACAATTATAGCCGGTGGGAGCTAGTGGAAGTGGAGAAAGTGAAAAAGGCAGCAGTTACAACTAGGGGGCAGTAATTACAGTGGGTGGGGGTGAAGAGAGTAAATAGGTAAGTGAGTAGGCAGTGGGGGAAAATAAATATAGAAGTGAGGGGGCTGATATTCTGGAACTTGGAAAGGTTTTGGGGTGGCTTAGGCATTCAGCACACTTACCATCTCTGATTTCTTCTACTATTACCAGTGTTATTTAAACCGGAACGGTCATCGACTCGGTCAAAGCATCGGGTCAATGGGTCACTGGTCGAGTCGGTGAGTCATTGGTTGAACCGGTATATATCAAATATTTAAATTTTATTGTTAGCTAATGTATATATAATTTTTTTGACAAGCATGTAACATCTAGTCATGTGGCCCAGCGGTAAAACCACTTGCAGGTAACCTTCAGAACCATGGTTCGATCCCCCTTTCTAACATCTTTTGGAAATTTCTAATAATTTGCTGTAGTTGCTTGGAAGACAGTGTGCGACTGTGCGCGTGTGGCTGACTGACGCTTGGAGTAGCGTGGAGTAGTCGGAAGCGTGCAGGACTAGTCAACTCGGATGGTTCAACCGGACTGGGCAGGTCAAACGGTTCGATCCAGTTCGACCACGGTTCAATGATGTCAACACCGGTTTAATGGCTCATGCGGTCTGATATGATGACCGGACCGGCATAAGTTCAGTTTCCGACCGAACCGGTCCAACCGGCCGGTACGGTCCGAGTTTAATAACACTGACTATTACATTTATCGTTACAGTTTCCATTTGTATTTGGAGCTTGTAAACTAAAGACAGAGAAGTAATAGTAAAAGAAGAAATCAGAAAAGCCAAGTGTCCCAATGGCTTAAGCTACCCCAAAACCTTTCCAAGTTCCAGAATAATCCCCTATCCTTATTTATTTTCCGCTGTTGCCTATTCATTTGTCTATTTACTCTCTTTCGCGCCCCACCCCACTAGTTGTAATTGCTCCCCTCTTCACTTTCTCTACTCCTACTAGCTCCCACTAGCTGTAATTGTTGCCCAGTACTGCCCCTCTTAACTCTTCTATCATACATATGCTTAATTATATGGGTCTATGAGTGTAAAATATGAAAAGCAAAATGTAATGCTTCTACTTAATGTTTTTGAGAAGTAGCACATAAAAAACAATACCAAACCTGGCCTATATGAGATACTGATACAAATACTGTGGTCCAGATCAGAGAGGATAAAAATAAGCTCAAAGCAGATTTCAACGGCAAACTTAGTGAGTCCACCCAATTTTCGTTTTGCATAAATGGCAGGCTGGGGGAGGGGAGAGGTTACTTGTCAATTATCAGTCCATTACTTTACAGCAGTAATCCAGGTGTTGGCTCACATCTTTAATAAAAAAAAAAGATAAATAACAATGTAAACCAGTAAATAAATAAGGGAGAGCTTGAGCTATACAGTATTAGCCTCAGCATGCATCCACCTCAAACAATTTACATAATATGTAATATGTATGACATTCAATAGAATAGATGCTTTGCCTACTCTTAGAATAATTCAAAAGTCTAGGACTGGACCTGTTACAACATTTAGATAACTTCATTTTAGCCCGCAATGATTCAGGACAAAGCTTACCAGCATACAGATGTCCTAGCAGTAATGGTGTCTGCACGATTCAGTCCCAGTTGTGTTCTATCTGCCAAGAGAAAAACATAATCTATAATTTATAATGAATCAAAAGAGAATGAACCAAATCTATATGATCTGTATAACGAAAGCATAAATTTCATGATAAATAAGACATAAACATGTAGACATAAAAAGGATCAAGCAGGTACCGACAAGACAAATGAAAAGGAAACTTATGTATAAGTCAAGCTCATCAATGTACATCAGATCATACTTCACACCAATGCATAATTATTTATAAGAATAGTTTGCAAAATCTACCAGTGGATTGAATCTTAAAAATCCACAAGAATACTTCTTATCAACCATCACAGGGCAGACAAACTTATCACTTTACCAATTTCTTTGTTGTTTAGCTTTGTTATCCACTCTGATATAACATCCTGCAATGTCCTCCCCATTTGTCTAATGCAACTTTCAGTGATCTAGAAAACCACAAATGATAATCATGGTAAAAAATGATAAGCTAAAACAGACCAAAACGATAAAAATATGGGATTAGAAAGCCCATACACTCTGTTCATGCATATTCTTTTCATGTGCTGACAAAGGGATTCTTGAGATAGAGTGTTCGGAGATCTGCAAAGTAAAAAACAAGTAGATAAATGTCGTGACTCATGACTAAATGACTATTATATCATATCCAGATCCTTTAGTTTCCAAGGCAAAGAACCAAGGAAGGAAACATTGTGTTGTGCAGTTTACTGGACGGTGAAAATTAACAAAATATGCACCCTGTAATGACACAATAATCACATAAAAAATATATGCTCTTTCTTGAAAACAACTTCCATAACAATTAACAATTGTGATAAACAAGGTAGCCCATACAGGTCTTAAAGTATCCTGGGAGCAAACAGGGTAAGAGCCACTCCCCGTCACACCTAAAGCATGCCAGTAAGCTCCACAAAATGATCTATCACATCCTGAACCTGCAAGAAATGAAAAATTGAAATTCTTTAACATTTTAAATGAATGTGAATACTAAATATTAAACCTCACCACAAAGAACATGCAAAGTACATAAAGTAGTCTGTTCATCAGCATGAATATAAATGACCTACAAGATACAAAGCAATCTAGAATGAAATACCTTGACCCCAATCAAAAACAACTCATAGAAAACCAGAAACACAGATTTGGCTGTGCTATTAGTTAAATCACATGCCAACTCACAATATTGAGGAATGCCAAAACCAGTACGGGACGGCATCATTCCTCCACACGCTTGACATTGGAGATGAATAGTGCTACCATTGCAACGAAAACCACCAACTTCGTTAACTGAAAATTATAAGTGATAAGTATGAGATAAGAATCAATGAATGAATAAATAATAAAGGAAGAGGTCACAAATTAGAAACAAAAAGTTCTATCACTTCTGTTATCTGACAAGTGATGCAAGTTGTCATGAAAGTCAAAGAGCATAATCATGGTAGCTAATACAGAGCACCTAAACAAAGAAAATTCAAATCTTTCCAGGTCTAGGGAGGAACAAAAAGGAAGAAGAGGGTGAAGGAAGAAGGAAAAACTAACTAAATCTAAATGATATCATCTGGCTCAATAAGCCATTTCAAACGAGAAGCTTCAGTATCATCAGTCCAAGCAGCATTCTGCTCAATATATATATATATATATATATATATATATATATATATATATATATGCCCTCCACATTCTTGAGCATCCTATATTCCTATGTATATTTTGTACTGGTCAGTAACAGGGTAAGAAAATTATAAATGTATAAATATTTAAAATGAATTTATTTTTAATCTTTAACAGAATTATAGATAGGATTCACATTAAAAACTAAGGGTCTATTTGCTTTATTTTCAGTTTCCTATTTCCCTTTCCTATTTTCATAAATAATTACAAAACTACCACATTTTTTTCATTATGTTTCCTGTTTTCAAAGATTTGTACAGGAAACAGTGAAATTAATAATAAGTTGTTTCCAGTGTTTATTATACAAATCTTTGAAAACAGAAAACAGAATGAAAACAAGGTGACAATTTTGTAATTATTTCTAAAACTAGGAAATGAAAACAAAAAACTGAAAACAAAGCAAACATGCCCTAAATGATCGATTGAAATGTTAAGCCTCAGAGGAAATGGTACTCTAAAGGAAAAAAGGATATGTGGCATTCAAATAGAGAGCGTAGCATAATTAATTAATCCCCGCTTAAGAAAGAAATCTTTAAAGGTGGATGAATTTTAAGATTTATTGAATCCTAAGTACACAATACTAGGGCATTTTATACCAAAAAATCGCCTATACCGGGGTAAAAATACTGGTGTACTAATACACCCCCGAAAGGACAATTTTTGGCAGCACATAAAACCATAAAGATATCTTCTATGCAAGCCAATACAGCATAAAAAAATTAGCTTCTTATGGACAACATAACTGAAATTGAAATGCCATGAATAATTAACAAAGAACACTGCAAACTAAGGAGATTGAGTAAAAAAAAAAACTGTGCTGTGCATGGATTGCATTGTCCTAGGGACATTATTCCATGCCTGACATTCTATGAGTAATATTACCACATTGCGGACACTGAAGGTCTGTGCCATCACTATGATCATCCACTGGTGTGTGAGCCCTCTTTCGACGATTCTTCTTTCCAGATCCAATGACCTAATAGTCAAAATACAAAAAATTAGCAAAAGAACATATACACAATATTAAATGATAAAACTATGATATAAGACCACAAGATCCAACAAAAAGGGTATCGATTGCTGTTCTCAGGTTGAATAAAGGATTCTGGCAAACAACCTTAGTCATAATATAACTCATTGCAAATAAAATTGTATGATAAAGAACATGATATTTTATTGCATCAACTGGAGAAAAAATAAAAAGCAAACTTTTAGCTAGTTCATTTCTTTATTTAAAATTTCACTAAGGCTGGACAAGAATTGCATAACACTGATGTGGGAAATCAATTCAGACCATTAAAGAATCGTCTTACTCACAAGGTTTGATCGTACTGATGAATAAGTATCTAAAAGTGCAACTTCTTCATCTGAGCGTCTTAGGGAAGAATCAGCTCTTAGCATATCCTGTTAAAAAAAAAAAAAACTAATGAATGATAACAACAAGTAAGCCTTATGGCACAAGGTGGTTCAACTCCATGGATCAATCAAACACCGTTGGGCAATATCAAAAAACGTAATTTCAACAAAGCAATTTAAAAAAACTACTGAGTAATAAGAGAAGAAAATGAATAGATCAACAAAACTAGAAGTACACAAATGTAATGAAAGAACCCCACCTTAACTACGAACTAGAAGTTGATCAAAAGTATGAGCAAAAAACTGCATCTTCCATGAAAGCAGACAAACATTAAATATCATGCAGCGATGCCTAAATGCTATCCTTGATGTCAGTGATAAACAATGCCAAAATTCCTAAAAGTAGAAAGAGTTTATTCAATAATTTGTCATGAGCAATGACAAGGAACACACAAATATTTTAAAAGAAGTAAATAAAGACAAGGATGAAGCTTTTAGAGATCAAATATCTCAATCAGAACTGATTAACATTAATCACAAAAAAAGTCTGTCATGGGCGGACCCACATTAAAACTGGAAGGGTAGGGGCACCACCCCTGTCTCCGTTTGTATTTTATAAATCAGCAAGCAAACAAATACAAGCAGCCATGATAACTCGAGAATAAGTTTGATTTGTCTTCTGCATCAAGCAATCATGTAATCCCAGGCACAACATTATCCTTTGCCCCCTATTCCACAGATATCAATAGTTGAAGAAACTCCAATTAAACATGATTAACAATGTCTCATCCAAATTCGACTTGATTTCTAAAAAATGCTTCAGCATAAAACTTACCTCTGCAATGGTACGCAGAAAGTGGTTTTTTCCAACAAATTGAACAACTGCTCTGCATTGGGGACAAAGTACGGTTGAACGTTTTTCCTGTGATCTCCTTAACCACTCTGAGAAGCAGCCATTGCTGTAATGTCAAAAAGCAATTCAAGCAAAAGTCAATGAACTGAAACAGAAATACAAACAGTTCTAAGAAAAGAGGAAGAGAAGGCTAAGATCCATGCCAAAAATTATGCAGGCATGGAGCAACAGTAACAACATCATGCCATATGTTTAAGCAAATGCTACACTTCACATTCTCAACATCTACACATATCTGGGGAAAAACAGTCAAGTCATCAGTATTGTTACAGATGAAAGAAATGCTGGGAAGACATTCAAGGAGGCAGAATAAATTATAAAGTGGCAACCTGTAGCTGCCTTTGGCCGGTTTCTGGGCTTGATATGATATCAAATCTGTAGCTGACAAATCCTAGCGGCATGAAAGGAGAGAAAGATTGAATTAAAGTACTTAGCTTGGAGATATTAAAAAATAGTATAAAAACCAAATAATTAGCATACAAATTCTGTCCAACTCTACAGTAAAGATATTTACTAATTATTCAAAAGACCCAAAATCATGAAAACCAACAAGAAGTTGAAATTTAACACTGCCAAGTATAATTTAACCATATGAATACAGAAAAAACTATTGAGACTAATGATTCCCACTTGTTTTGAACATAGTTTAGATTAGGTTCAAAACAGGCACGAGTCACATGCCATAATTTATGTATGCTGATGTTCCAAGGCAATATGGTGACCGGTAACACTTATTTTCTCCCTAATGCCCTTTCTTAACTTACCAATTTAACATACTGAAGAATTTGTGTCACCGCTTTTGTCAAACCAAGTTTGAATCCTAGTAAAGAAAACAGGAAACTTGAAATATATCTTTGCTTGAAACAAACCAGTGGATTAACCGAATAGCATCACTACATTGTGGAAGTGTAACAACTGAATCATAGATATAAAACACAAGTGTACAATTTTCTACTCTATATCACTAGTAGTCTAGTATAAATATCAAAGAGATTCTGACCTTCTCTATCAGGGCCTGGAGTAATTTCACTTCCATCCTTGATGACAACAATGTTCTCGTTGTGCACCTCAGCCCCATCAACGAGTATTGTATTTGCACTACAGGATGAATGCATGATACATTAAAAACAAAAAAGGGGAAAATAGTACAGCAAAAAAGCAGAGGAACGGAGATAAGCCCCTTCTTGCAAAGACATAAAACTTTCAACATTTCAAGAGGTGAATCAAAAGCACGTAACAGTATAAACTATAAATTATTAAGTATTCCTTCACCATCACGTTATACTGGCTCCAACCCTGGCAAAGCAGGGAAGTGATTTTACTAATATGATTGTTCCTACTATCAATCATCATGAGAGAAGACATGGAAAAATGTAAACATAAGGTATAACTGCTCCAACTGCAGTTTTGAACAATATCAGTCCAATAATGGATAAAAACAATGGGCTGTGAAGGACACATACATTGCATTTGTAAGTTTTAAATTCCTCTCAGAAATAATTTTGGATAAATCACAAATATTTATCTTGACAAATAGGGAGCATGATTGACTCAATTACTCAACACTATCCCATAATCATGAATTTACCTCTTGTTTTCCATTGTAGCAGAACGTAGATCAGAATTCCTTACTATCTTGCACCAGCTATGTTTGTCACCAGAAGTAGCTGATATCTCCGAACATATTACTTTTTCATCTGACCTTATCTCGACATCTGAATATATCGAGTTGGACGGAACTGCAAGAAGGAAAGAGTTTGACCAAAATTAGAACCTTAAGGAAGTTTCAAGCTCTACACTAAAACTTCTAGGGAACACCAAACTGACCCTAACAGTTAAAGCCACTATGCTTGTAAACAGCATTCAAATTACAACCCCCATAGATCCTCATTATCCACCATCACATGTATAAAATAAACCCAATGAAACGGTGAACTGCATCACTAGCCTCTATCTGCCTGCACTGTCACTAGCCTCTAATATAGCCTCTCCATTCCTTCCCACCCACTTCAACTAACAGATACTGTTCTGAGAAGCATAAGAACAAACTCCTCCCACTACTTCATTACAAAATTTACTGCAAACCTATTATGTTGTTGTCATTGTGAAGATAACCACAAGTTTCAAATTGATCATAGTCCAAAAGTGAAATCCGCAACAACCCATTATTACAGACCATACTCCATATACTAAAGAGGGGAACAGAAATGGAGGCTTTATTATTCAACAAAATGCAGGGTTAGTCATTTTTTACTGTTAAACGAAGAAAGACCAAAGCTTTCATGCCCTATCTCCTGATTCTTTTCTTTTTCTTTTTTGGCTTGATGCTATTTAAATTTTGAAGAATTAAAATGAAAGCAGATAATGGGACGGGTTAAACTTAAAATTGGAAAAATATGGAATGCCCAAGTTTGAAACTTGAATTGGTATATGCAATATGCGGGTCTGATTTTGAATACCCAATAAGAAATTGAGGAAGAAAGAATAAGGTTTACCAAGTTTGGCCCAGATTTCATCAGAGGGTTTGGCTCCAGAGCATTCACCCTTTTCCTCCATTGATCACGAAGACCTTTTCTTTTTCTCTGCCTACGAATGAAAGAGTGATGAAGAGGTTTATAATTACTGAAACGGTCGCAAAGCCTGCATGGGAAGCTTTATTAACACTTCAATATCATCTCAGGTCGGGCTCCCCGTGTCACTGTCAGCCCAAGTGTGTCTAAGGCCGACACAACACTTATCCGAGCCTAAAGCAAATTCCTAGACAAGACCTTCTTAAAATGATTTTTCTTTAAAAAAAATAAAAAAGATAGCATTGGCCAACCAGCACTAACGCATCGTTTGGAACCGATGAAAGAAGAGGGAAGGAAAGTGGCAGGATAGAAAACACAATTTTTCCAAGATCATTTCCTTTGTTTGGTTGCTAGAAAAAGGGAAGAGGGGAGGGGGAAAAATTGTGGGACCCACCTGTTTTTCTTTCCTCCCAAAGCTGGTTGGAAAACACATATACCAAGGATTACACGGGAATCAAGGCATGATAACAAGATGGTCTGGACATTCTCACGTGAAAAGACCACAACAAAATTATCTTTTTATTTTTAAATTATTATATGAGGATATTTTGGTCATTTCATAAAAATATATTTTTCTTTTCTTTCACTTTCTACTCAACCAAATAAAGGGAGAGAAAAGTTTTGGTTTTCTTTCCTCTCATTTTCTCTCCTACCAAACAACTAAACAATCTTCTCATTTTCTATCCTTTTTCTTTCCTTTTCCTTTTCCTTTCATTCCTTTCACTTTCTTTCCTCCCACTTTCCCCCATATAACCAAAGCGAGTGTAAAGGATGACACTAATGTGTTAGAATGCTAAATATTTTTTGTAGTATAAATATATTTTTTAGGCCTAAAATAATGGCTTTAGTTGTCTGGTCCTTGGGCTGATACTAAGTGTGTCGTCAATTCTTTCACTTGGGTAATTTGTCATTTGTTATGGTTAACATTAATAATTTGGGATGAAAACATTTGCAACAAAGGCCTACATTGATGGGGAAATGCGGCACTCATTTAGTCACCCAAAATATAGCACACATAGAATCTGTTTGGATTAATGTTTCTTCATGCACAAAAACTTAACTCTCTTATTTGGCACTACTCAAATTTTTAGCGTGGAAAAACATTAACAAAAGATAAAAACCCACACTAGTCTTTGAAAAAATATACAAAAATGCATTTGGTCATCAAAAATGCAAAATTTCAATACAGTCCCTAAAGACTAAAATTCTCAAATATCAATCAAAATAGTATTGGATAGCGACTCAAGTATCCATTAGGTTATGTTTGGATGGATAAAATGGAGTGGTTAGTAATAAAATGAAGTGATAAAAAGGCTTATACCCATTGTTTGTGAGTTTCTTAGGTAATAAAGTGGAATAGTTAAGGATGATAAACCAAACCAAACCAATACATCCCATCCAAACCCTCCAATTTGCGGGTTTGAGATCTCCCTCCATTCCCTTATTAAACTTTCAAACAATGGAGTGCTATTTTTACCTTTCAACTCCACTTCATTACCAATCACCTCGCTTCATCTCGTTCTAAAACCCCTAAACATAGCCTTAAATTTATCTTAAAAGTGAATACTTTGACGGACATTTAAGATGATCAAATTGAGATTTTTCATTTTACAGGGATCGAATTTTCTATGTGTATTTTTTTCTTGAAGAACCAATTTGAGCATTTATTCTTAATAAAAAAACTATTATTGCTTCAAAATGACACCATTTTGGATGAGTGATGGAGATCGACAAAACCTCCCTCGTCGGCCCCGAGTGTCACATGTCTACTAGCTTCTGCTTGGTTTATCCCCGAACCAAATCGTACTGGGAGAGGTCCCGCTCTGATACCATTTGTAACGTCCTAGGGTGCTTTACGGATTGACGACCGTCTCCACAAACAAACACTGGTCTTTTCAATGTGATTTGTCTTCACCCACACACATCATAGGAAAACTTCCCAGAAGGTCACCCATCCCAGAATTGCTCCAAATCAAGAACGCTTAACTTTGGAGTTCTTAAGTGATAGGCTCTAGAAAAGAAGAGGCATCTTGTTTTCAGGAGTCCATCACTTAAGAACTCCAAAATGAAACAGACTTGATTTGAAACAATTATGAGATGAGTGATATTCGGGGAAGTTTTCCTAGGAAGCGTGTGAGTGAGGACAAATCACGCTGAAAAGACCAGTGTTGGTTTGTAGGGACAATCATCAATCCATAAAGTAACCAGGATGTTACAAATTGTTCACCCGATAGTCCTTTGGCCTCCCTACGAGTGTATTTGGGAAAGCTGGAAAAAAAAGATTATGCTGATAATCTGTTTTCAAATAATCGATTATTGTGATAATCGATTATAATCATAATCTGTTTTTGTTTGGGTATGTTTGCTGAAAATCGATTTTAAGATAGTCTATTTCGTTTGGGTAGTATAAAAATAATCACTTTTACATAGTGAATTACGAAAAGGGTATGTAGTTATTTGTTTGTATTAATAATATTTGATATTTTTTAACATTAAAAATTGTTGAAATGTTTTTTTATTTATATTTTGTCATCAATTTTTTTCTATTATAAAAAATTGAATAAAATTTGTAACATTTTCTCATAACTATGAAAAAAAAAAATTATTTTTAGAATGTTTAAATATAAATAATAAATATTTCATTTAAATAACCTAAAGAATTTTATGTTGGATATTAAATTTAATAATTTTTCAAAAAGAATTATAAATAAAATAGCAAATGTTCTAAAATGTTAAAGTAGCTTCAGGGCGTGCTGCTGCAGTATCCTTCGAACTTCGAAGAGAAAAAATGTTGACCACGGGAGAACGCAGGGCAAGACCGAAAGAGATATGTTGGGATGAAAAATAATCTATTCAAAATAATCAAACAACTCACCCTACTAGCTTATTGTAAAACAACTTTTTTTCACACAAAAAAAGCTTTTTTAAAAAAATAAGCTTGACACCCAAACATAATAGATTTTTTGCAAAACAGCTTTTTACACCAAAACAGCTGAAAGATGGAATAATCCATCTTTCTCAAATACCCTCATGTATACATTTTGTTTTGTGCATGAAAGAAAGTGGAAAGAAAGAAAATACAAGGAAAAAGAGGGAAATGAGACAAAAATAGTAGAAAATGAGATGATTGGTAGGTTAGAAAATAAAAGGGAAAAAACTAAAACTTTTACCTTTTGTTTAATCGTCTAAAAAGTGAGAGGAAACCAAAAA
Source organism: Echinosophora koreensis (assembly GCA_035048595.1). Lineage (NCBI taxonomy): Eukaryota > Viridiplantae > Streptophyta > Magnoliopsida > Fabales > Fabaceae > Echinosophora > Echinosophora koreensis. Next base: position 1,625,323 of record JAPCYP010000008.1, read on the forward strand.
ATATATTTATGAAATGACATAAATATCCTTAAATAAAAATTGGATGTAATAAAGTATGGTGTTTACGTCTCTTTTACCCATATCTTTCCTGTCCCTCTCTTTTTCTTTCCAAATTTGGTGGTTAACTTTTTCATGCGAGATCGAAAAAATTATGTTTTCTTATTTTTTTCCACACGAGGAAACTCTTTTTTCTTCTATTTTCCCCCAAAACAAGCACAATGATGGAGTCCTTCACGACATCTCTCAGGTCATGAGATTGGCCTCCTAAATAAGGATAGATACTTGTTTGCTTTATATTATGTCTCTCACATGGGTTTCAAGAAAAATATTTCGAACAAAGGGAACATAATTGTGGAAACGTAAAGGTGATGGACAAGTCCTGAAAATATCATGAGTAGGGGTGTTCGCGGATTGGATTGGATCGTTTTGAGCCAAAAAAGCTATTTGATCTAATGATGGAAACAAAGTACCGTTTGGATTGGATCGGTTGGCTTCTTTAAAAAAATCTGATCCAATCCAATCAAATACGGTTTAGATTGGATTGGATTGAATAATTCGATTTTTATCATACTTTTTTTTTCTTTTGTCAAATAAATTATACCTAATATTTTTCAAATTTACTTAGTTGGTTTCCTATTTTCCATGTTTACTCATTCAAGTACATATATAATATACATGAAAACTTTAGCAAAATATAACTTCAAGACATTAACATTTATTCTAAATAATGTCATATATGTCACCACAACAAAAATATTAAAGAGAATGAGGCTATTTGTTCATAAAAGTATGAAAAATAATGCTTAAGTATGAGTAATACTATAGTTTTAAAAATAATAGTATATGTATATAATAGTTCAATTTGGATGGGATTGGATAGGTTTTCGTCAGGGGATCCAAAATCCGATCCAATAAAAAAAATACGATTTTTCGATTTTCGGTTTTTCTATTTTCGATTTGTTCGGTTTTCAGTTTTTCGATTTTCGATGTAAATAATGTGTATTAGGATAGATGCCTGGTAAGTAAAGGCACATATATTAAAATTATTATCCATGCAAATATAGTTTTTTTTTTTTTTTAAATGATATGGAGATTGATATTACAATACTCCTTCCATAGTCATCCGAGTGATCGTGGCCATTTTTGCCATTATGGAGGTTATTAAGTATCAAATGCATAGTTCATGGAGATTAGGGATGACAATTTTATCGGTACCCGTGTGTAAAATTCGCGATGGGTACGGGCAGGGTAGAGATACAGGTACCCGCGGGCCAAAATAAGATGGGGACGGGTATCGAAGATCTGATCTTGAACTCGGACCCGGTGCCTTATCCTTGAGCTTATTGCAGAAATGGGTGATACCCGAAAACCTATTATCGAAGTCATAACTCACAAGACTTCGGCTTTTTGAACTGAAAAAAAGAATCACTTTTGTTGAGTGAAGGGTTTCAATTTCAAGGTAAAATACTAAAATTGTGTGTTTTCATGGATAATAATAATAATTCACGTTCCAAATTCGTCATCACCTTGCATGTTGCATCAGAATTATTTGCTTATATTGATTTGATTGCACGAGATGGGAGTCATCAATTAATTAATTCTCCTCTCATTTCTTCATATCATGATTTTCATTCAATTTGTTGTCTTGTGTTGTGTAGTGTAACAGAGGTTTTGGGGTATTGAAAAATGCCTGCTGATCGAGAACTCAAACATTTGTGATAGAGGAGAAATGGAAGCATTTGTTGAAGTTGACCCAACTGGGAGGTTTGGTCATTACAATGATCTGCTAGAGTGTGGTGCAATGAAGAAGGTTTATAGGGGCTTTGATCAAGAGGAAGGCATTGAGGTGGCTTGGAATCAGGTTCAGCTTAGGAATTTCAGTGAAGATCCTGTGTTGATAAACATGCTTCATTCTGAGGTTGAGTTGCTCAGAACACTCAACAACAAGTATATCATTGTTTGCTATAGTGTGTGGAAAGATGATGAGTGCCACTGAAGTTGACACAGGCAAACACAAGAAGGGGGGTTGAATTGTGTTTGTTAATATTTTTCGAAAACAGCCTTTTCAAAAAGATTTTCTCACACAAAAATAAGGAGGCAGAATAACGCACACAGAAAAGAAGTCTTTTGAAGGATTAACAAATTCAAGTTCAAATCCCCACAGTTAGTATAAACACGTAAAACAAAAGAGATAAGGGATTAGAAGATTTACACAAGATGTTTTATCCTGGTTCACTCTCTTCCAACCAAGAGCTACGTCCAGTCCCTTCTACTTGAAGGATTTTTCCACTATTTTCAAATAGATTACACCAAGTATTCAACACCTCTCCAGGCTCACAAGTATTTCTTTCTTACCAAGCCTCTTCAGGCTCTACCTCTAATAAAGAGTTTTGATTTCTTTGATCTACTAACTCACTATATGTGAGAGTATGAAAGTTTAAGATCAGATGAATATTATAGCAAGAATTCAAACTATAATATTACAGACTTTTGCTTTTTGAATGAATAAGAAAAATATTTGCTTCGCAAGAGATTTCTTGAGATTTCTTTGTATGCGCAAAAGTTGTTTCTTCAAAAGCTTTAGTCCTCTATTTATAGGGTCCTTGATCTTCTCTTCAGAATCTTCAACGGTTGTATTTGAAATTCCCGTTTAGTAATAGAGTCAACCAAGTAAATATCCGTTGAGACTCAGCTGGCTCGAGGCCTTTGTACTGTGAGACAAATTCTTGCATGTAAAAGCACACCTCTGAGCAAAAGCAGCTTGAAAACAGTTTTGCCTCCTTTGTACAAGTTCCAACTATATCAGCGTAAAAAGGTGACAGGGTACACAACGTTTTGCATTGTACTGTTCTGCTTTTTGCACGTCCCTTTTTTTTTGTACTATGTTTCTCTCAATGAAACAAGGCAATGTGAACCGTTAATACAGAAAGAGAAGAACCATTATAAATAAAAGAATATCAATCATAAGAAATAAATTCGCTTTGATTCAGATTGGTATAAATGCTTAAGAAAATCTTCGTCCAACAAACGAGAGTAAAGGCAAGATAAGCAATAAGAGTTTTAAGGCTCCGTCCACTGACGTGGCAACCAAAACTTCGTCTACAGAAAACATCGGTCTTGCCAGTACTTGCGATATCTAAAGTCTCCGTCCAGTGACGTGGCAAAAGCAGACTAAGGTTATTATTTGAGAGAAGCTCTCGTCTACACCAAGAGAAATTCTCCGTCTACTGAAAACATTTAAGCGCTCGTCTACTGAAAACATTTAAGCGCTCGTCTACTGAAAACATTTAAGCGCTCGTCTACTGACGTGGCACTTGAGTTTAAAGGAGATCCTTGATAGAGTGGACTCGACCACTCTTTCAATATAAAATATTCAATATAAAGCAAATGGACGCGGATTTTCAAGGAGAATAGACTTTAACATTTTAGCTTATAAGAACAGAGATTCTTTAAGACTAAAGGCACTTGTTAGATTTAAAGCATTAACACTTTGCTACACAAATTTAATTCTCATTGTTAACATCAAAACCTAGAGATTATTTAATCCAAATTATTTTGGTTCCAACATGCCACACTATCAATTTTTATTGCCGAGGTCTGCACTTCTGGGAATTTGGGGGATTACAGGAAGAAGCATCTTCATGTTTCCATTAAGAGGGTGATGATTCTCTTTTTCTATTTGGGTGTGGTTTGATTTTTATGTTTTGTTGAATACCAATGCATCTTGAGTATTGTTGATATTTATTTTATTTGACATTTTACATTTTTTTTGCAATTTTTTTTTTATAATTATCTAAGGAGTTAGTGCTTTTTTTCTTTTCAGAAAAACACAACTACTAACAAATAACCATGGGTACTCGTCGTACTCGTGGATACCCGCTAAATACCCGTCCAACAGGTACCCACGCAGGTGACGGGTGGAGATGGGCACATATTTGTCTACCACGGACGGGGGCAAGAGGTGCTACCCGTGTCCGCCCGGCCCTGTTGTCATTCCTGATGAAATATTTGTAAACATCAAGATAAGAAATACTATAGGTGGCAAATTGGCGACTACCTCAGATTGAAGGTATCAAATACCGAATTTCGGGTTCACACCTTTTCATATATTATTTGAAGTATTATTATAACTTATAGTATATACCATGAAGCGAAATTCGCAAGGCAATAATAATTTTCAGCACTCATAAGTACTAAAGTACATACAATTATGTTATTTGAACATCAAAATTTGGATACTGTGTGTGACATCATATATTTTTATCTCTATCTCTCACATACTTTTATCTTCTTGTATATACACATTCCGAAAATACACCATAAAAACAAATGGACACCATATGGCGTCCCTTATTTTGGGGTTAAAAAAACTTTTCTCAAGTACATAATACTGGTAAGTGGTAAAAGTTTTGAAATGTGTGGTACAGTACATCAACGACCAAATTCTTTAGTAAATAATTTTGTAAAACATTTTGGCATTTTGTCAATATGGGTTGGCATATTTTAAGTCTTCCGCTCACTTGTGCTGTAATTCGGGTTTGATTATCAGATATTCCCTAATGATAGATGATATGTAATTCCATTATAAATCTTTGAGATTGGTGGTTTTTCTCCACTTTGCAAGGAGGCACACATTCCCTTAATCTAAACTTTTCAGGGAATTTTTTTTTTTTTTGGCATTTTCTTGTCTGAAACTAACAAATACTACCGTTGTTAAATACTTGATACCGAAAGTTTTATAATTTGAAATTTTTTCAGATAATATAAATCAGTACTAAAAAATTAAGTTATCAAATTAAATTATTTCTATTAAAAATTTATATGTCATAATTATTTAAAGGTATAATAAAAAATGAATATTATTAATTTAGTAAAATATCAGATAAAATAAAAGTAAATTAAATTATTAAAAACCAAATTATTTTAAACTGAAAGAAGTAATACATTATTTTTTTGAAAGGTCACTCATGAAAACAATATATTTTAAATTAAAATGTCGCATTTTAAAATAAGAAATAAGTTAATTTCCAAAAAAAATTATTGATTTCTTAAATTTTTGACAATCTCATTTCTCAAGAAGAGATCATATGTAATAATTTGTCTTCTTTCAGTTCCATGTAATTATTCTGTATTTATCAATTTCATTTCTTGCCATCGTTACAGTACAGAAACTACACTTACGTGAGTTAAAAAAAATATATTCTTTTTTGAGTTTGAATAAAATTAAAATAAAACATTATAATCCATAAGTACGTGGGATATTAATTTGTATGGATGTATATATATTATTTTCTAGTCATTTCATCATTTTTAAAATTTTAATGATTAAATTATATATATATATATATATACAATATTGCAAATGAAAAACTTATGTAAACCTTGCCATTTCAATTTTCCGTAAGGGAGTTAAAGTGCACACAACATGACTGTAAAATGCTCATTGTGCATATTTTTATTAATTATAGGTTTAATTACTCTGTAGGTCCCTGAACTTTTTGGGAATTTTCAAATAGGTCCCTATACTTTTAAAATTTGTAATCAGGTCCCTGAACTTTTATTTTATTTGTAATTAGGTCCCTATACTAAAACCGTTTTTAATTGGGTCCTCGAACTTTTATAAAGTTTTCAATTGGATCCTCGAACTTTTATAAAGTTTTTAATTGGGTCCCTGAACTAAAAAGTTTTAATTGGGCCCCTATATAAGTTCAAGGACCCAATTGAAAACTTTATAAAAGTTCGAGGATCCAATTGAAAACTTTATAAAAGTTCGAGGACTCAATTAAAAATGATTTTAGTATAGGGACCTAATTACAAATAAAATAAAAGTTCAGGGACCTGATTACAAATTTTAAAAGTATAGGGACCTATTTGAAAATTCCCAAAAAGTTCAGGGACCTACAGAGTAATTAAACCTTAATATATTAGATTCTACGTCCAGTCATCATTCATGCAAATGGTAGAAAAATAAAGATATTTTCTTTCGTCGCTTTCTTTGAACTATTCCGTGTATGAATAGCGACACGATAATGGTAAAGAAATGAATGCCACGTGACTGAGTCCACAACTCAATAAATACAAATGTATATTCTCTAGAAGGAATCCCACAAACCGATAATTTAAACAGTAATTATATTATAATACTTGATTTGGACATCTTCAGTGACACCTTTGTTAATCACATATAAATTTTTTGTTAATTCAGTTCATTATATGGTTAATGGATCATCCGAAACTTATTTTCCATAACCATGTGAATATTTGGTTAATCACATTGAAATATCTAGTTAATTCAGTTCTTTATATGATTAATGGGTCATCATGAATTAAACAAATATTTGCACGTAATTAACCATATAATGAACTGAATTAACCAAATATTTATATCGATTAATCAATGTGTCAAAAGTTGGTGTCAACTTTGGTGTCATAATATCATTAGTCTAATTTAAAAGATGCATAGTCTAACTCAAACATTTGTATTCATTCACACATGTGACCAATTGCATTACACAGTGCGTGCCATTTCTTTCCCACTTCCTGGTACTGTAATTTGATGATTTTGATCCCACACACAATCCTGCATATAGAGGATTGGATGTGAGGGATTACTACTCTTATTTTTCAGATAAATGTTAATCAATATTTCTAGGTTTTTATTTTTTATTTTTTTACACCATTTCTAGGTTATTATAGTTAAGAAAAAAATATATAGTTTTTTTATTAAAAATCAAATCCTTTAAATTTTTTAATATAATAAATATATTACCTTTTAATATAATCTTTTCATATTTAATTGTTTAATGAATATTAACATTTAAGATGAGTTATCAATATTTATTAACTTTAAGTTATATTAAACAGATTTTTTTAATGTATTTCATCGAAGTAGGAATAACCGATTTTAACCAAGCCCTAATTTTCTATGAATACTAAAATTTAAGATGGGTTGTCGATATTTATTAACTATAAGTTATATTGAAAAGATTTTTAATATATCTCACTGAAGTACGAGTAACCAAGAACTATATTTAACTTCATGTAAAAAAAAGAAACAACTATTTAACTAAGTTGTAGAACGGGAGAATTACGGCCTTTCAAAAAAAAAAAAAAACTATAGAATTACAAATGTCGTATATTTGCATATAATTTGGTCCCCCAAAATAGAAAAGTTTTGAATTGGCACTTCAATCTATATTTTTGTTTTACCTATCCTCAGATTTTTTTTTTAAAAACTTTGTCCCGTCACTCACTCAAAGTATTTGTCTTTAATTTCTAGGTATAATTTTCAGATATTAAAGGGCTTAAGGGACCCAAATCTCAGTAGTTGGAATAGATCAATCAAAGAAATTCTCTAACATTTTAAAGTCCATGAGATAAAGTCTCCATAACTATCATCACTGATCCCTGATTTAATAATATGTCCTTCAAAGTTGAAACAGCGTGCAGACCCAGCCCATAGATAGAAAAAAAGCAGTAAACGAAGCAAAGCAGATTTATTTTATTTTATTTCATTTTTTGTTTGTATTATTTTTTAGGGTTAAATATATTTTTTATCTTTATAAAATTGATGAAATTTGATTTTGATCTCTATACAAATTTTATTCATTTTTTTTATATAAGAAAGTTTAACCGTCCCCTTGCAAGACCAGAAAATATAATCAATCTCAACGAGGAATTGTAGTATAATTTATATATTGCCTATCAATAGGAGAGATCTACAAATCGAATCTAAGTCATAGCTAGTTCGAAAATTTTATTCATTTTTAATTCATATATATTTAATAAAAATAGTATATTTTTAATCTCTCACTAAAAATTAAAAATGCATCATTTGTGTATTTTAAAAAAATTAAAACAGTAAACTTTTATAGAAATATTTTATAAGAATAAAAAATATATTTAACCCTATTAAAAATAGAGAAGCAGAGAGGGACACACTATCCCTGAAAGCCGAGTGAGATAAAAACATGCTGTCAGGAAGAGAAAATATAGGATGAAAAATATGCTGACACTGTTCACACTATCAATCAAAATTTTCTAACTCCAATCGGAGACAGCACACACAGGTTAAGGTTACTCCTGAGTGCTAACGTAGTAGCTTCAACTTGCACCGTTTTTTCTTAATTTTTAAAATTAAGGTATATCCATTTTATTCCTAAATACCCGGCTCTTCCGTTTTTCTCTCCCTCTGTTCTCTCTCTCTCTGCTCTGTCTCGGAAAAACAGAGACAACAATGGCGAAATCGAGCATACCGAGCAAACCCACGTGGGTCCTCCCTTACCGAACCCCGAAGCTAACAGAGGACTACACCCTCGGAAGAAAACTGGGTCAAGGTCAATTCGGGACCACGTTCCTCTGCACCCACAACTCCACGGGTCGCACCTATGCCTGCAAGTCCATCCCAAAACGGAAGCTCTTCTGCAAGGAAGACTACGACGACGTTTGGAGGGAGATTCAGATAATGCACCATCTCTCCGAACACCCCAACGTTGTCAGAATCCACGGTACCTACGAGGACTCCATCGCCGTTCACCTTGTCATGGAGCTCTGTGAAGGTGGCGAACTCTTCGATAGGATCGTGCAGAAGGGTCACTACAGTGAGAGAGAAGCTGCGAAGCTGATCAAGACTATTGTTGAGGTTGTGGAAGCTTGTCACTCTCTTGGGGTCATGCATAGAGACCTCAAGCCTGAGAATTTCTTGTTCGATAGTGTTCAAGAGGATGCTAAGCTTAAAGCCACCGATTTTGGGTTGTCTGTTTTTTACAAGCCAGGTTCCTTTTCTTTGATTTTTTTGTTATTTATTTCATTATTTTTCTTCAAAGTTTTGATTTTTATGATCTTTCTACATCTGGGGTGTTTTGTTGCTTTACAAATGGTTTTTATGGGTTTTGAGGCGTTATGTTATGAGTTAAGATGCCTGATTTATTTTTTTCTCTCTACTCTCTAAATAAAGCAACCGTGGAGAATATCGAATATTCATTATTCAAAGCTTTGTCTATTGGGACATGATTCATGGTTTGTATCTGATTGATGTAGCCCTTACCCATCCATTTTTGCTCAACTTGAGTGAATCTGACTTCAATCTTGTTGATTCTGGAGAAAAGGGGGGTCTGGTTATATTGTCGGGTATAATTGCTCCACTTGCTCAAGTTCTAGAGCAGTCCTTGCTTACAACTTACAGGATGGAATTAAGGAAGCAATGGGATGTGGGAGAAAAAAAAATTAGAATCAGAGTTTAGCAATTGGTTATGGTTGCTTATGGTATTTATTTGTTATTGAAATGTGATCGATTGGGGAAGAGAATATTGCTTTGGCCTTTCTACAGGATTCACAGCTGGTTTCCTGATCATGGAACCACAAAGAATATAGGCCACTGCTTCAGTATTTGGTTAGAAACTCGATGATGCAACACCTGGGTTTCAATATTTGATTTGAGTAATAGACCTCGGTGTGGTGTGTGAATCTTCCTCCAGCAGGAACTTGAACAATGAACTGAATTAGTTATTCTAAGCATGAAGCTTATGACACATTGCATAAGCTAATAATACCACCCTAGTTTAACATGTTTGGTACCTTAACCTAAACTAATTATATGCTATTTATATGTCAATAGTTTGTATGGAACTGAATTCATCTTTACTTTGCAATTGCATAATGATAGCAAGTTCTAGGTTTGTGCTTTGCAAGTGCTTTTATGTAATATATATTTACCATACAACTCATGTCCATAGTTTTTTTTTTTTTTGGGTATTATGTCCATTGATTTTATAAGTTGCATTTTTGTTGACATATTTCTGTTCCTTCAAAACTCATATATGATCCTACCATTAAAGGATATTAAAATAAAGAAGGTTTATTATCTTTTTCTGTAAAAGCTGCAATTGATGGGTTGATAGTAATATATACTTTCTATGGAGTTTAGTTAACTAAATAAATGTGTTCCTTGGTGAATTTCTTCAGAATTCCATGTTTTAGCAGATGCAGATTATAGTTTATTTCCAAAAAATACAGAATCTTGTAAGTTTTTTTGTTCTGTCATAGATTGAAATCACAATCAATTTAGTGATGGAATTTTTTTGTCATGCATGATATCAGGAGACTTTATGACATGTAAATGGATGAAGATTTTAGAGATATGTATTACATTAATTGAACGCATCTTTTTACTTTTATGTCTGAAAGATATGAAGAAAGGGAATTCTCTGCATTCAATTTGGGGGGGGGGGGGGGGGGGGGGTGAAAGGGCGCTCAAACAGGATAAGGGCAGTCAGTGACCTTTGCTGTCCATGCAATTTGGTGTCTTGAGAGTGAAGACATGATCTTTTGGGCTTTCTAACTGCTTGAAGTTTGGACTTTGGGAAAGGGATATATATGTGCCATTGAGAATAATGTCGAACCTGTATATCTATATTCAAGTACCCTTTTAGGGCCATACTATATTTAATTGTTTTTTGCACGCAAAATTTGTAGAATACTAGAACATTTGACATGATTACTGTATTTTTTTTTAAAGAAAAAGATAAAAATGAAGTTAACAGCTGCATCTTTGTGGTTGACAGTTGATACAGATTCTTTTCTTACAACAGTCCTCTAAGTGCGGGAAAGGTGCAATTATACTGCTTTATTTTGGTGCAAATTATGAATAGAGAAAAATATTTGTTTAGCAAAACATAGCTAAGCTAGCTCTTTAAAATTTAAATAGAAGTTATGCAGTGTTATCTCATAGTTCTGGCTTGAATTTTCTACTTCCCTTCATTTCAGTAATTGTCAGGTCAACTGGAAACCCTTTCATCCTGTGTGTGCTTAACACGTTATACTTTTTAGGTGAATCCTTTTGTGATGTTGTCGGGAGCCCATACTATGTTGCACCAGAGGTCTTGCGCAAGCACTATGGACCTGAATCAGATGTGTGGAGTGCCGGGGTTATTTTGTACATCTTATTAAGTGGAGTGCCACCATTTTGGGCTGGTAATCTTTCATCCATATGTCAAAACGTATGCATACTACTTTTTGCTTCATGTTCATCCTTCATAATTGCTAATACTGTTCTGCAAATTGTCACCTTCAGAATCTGAACCAGGGATCTTCCGCCAAATTTTACTAGGAAAACTTGATTTTCAGTCTGAGCCTTGGCCCAGCATTTCACACAGTGCCAAGGATCTAATTCGGAAAATGCTTGATCAAAATCCGAGAACAAGGCTTACAGCACATGAAGTACTCCGTAAGTCTCTTAAACTTGGGCAGGTATCATGACTGAGTTTTGCTCCATTAATACTAAAACTAGGAGTGCTTATGGGCCCAGGCTGGACTGGGGTTAACTTGGTTGAAATCCAATCCAGTTTTTATCAAGTCAAAATTCTAGACACAGACCTGACCCGATAATGGCCCGGTTAGTGAGTATGCCAATCAGGCCAACCCAACATTTAAATAAAACATACAAATTTGAATATTTTTTATAACTAAGTCATAAAATTTAAAAAATATATATGGAACAAAACAATGGGATGATTATGTTTTACAATATATATATATATATATATCATTGCAAAAAGTATTAGTTTAAGTCGAGAAGTCGTATAATTTGTTTATTAATATCCATAAAACTATAAGTTTCAATATATTATGTATCACGGGCCAGGTTGGACCAACCCAAAAAGTGGCCTGAAACTGCGGGAAAATAGTCAGGCTTGATTTCAAGATCCCAATCCGGCCAAATTGACTTCGGGCTGGGCCATGAGCATCCCTAACTTAAACGTTCTCTCTGAATGAGTTAACAGTTGTAAGATTTTTACAAGGCTGTAGTACTAAAGTAGTTTTCTGTGTCAGGCCACCCATGGATTGTTGATGACAATATTGCACCAGACAAACCTCTTGATTCTGCTGTTTTATCACGCCTGAAGCAGTTCTCTGCAATGAATAAACTGAAAAAGATGGCTTTGCGTGTAAGGCTTCTGTAGACCTTTTTGCTCAGGGTTACATAATTTCTCTGTGCTAATATACTGAGCATGGTTGAATAAGTTTGCTCTCATGAGTACCCAGTTGTGTGTCTTCCTGTTGGAAAAGTAATTATATGCTTTTTTTTATCGCATCCTGTTATTTCCAGATCCATTGGAAGGCCATTATTTTCATAGTTTATAAATTCCATGTGCATTATTTTTAACAAGACTTACGAAACAGCTTCTTAATTCTAAAGGTTATTACAATATGATAGAATTACTGAATTAAAGGGCTAATGCTGATTCTGAAGCAGATGCCTTAGTGGGCCTTTAAACAAGTCAAGCCCATTATTTGGAGGGTTTATGAGCGTAAGAAAAAGAAAGGAATTTAGGGAGAGTATAGAGAGAGCTGCTAGCTGGCAGTTAGTTAGGATTTTCCAATAAAGGTAGAGAATAGTGTAGTGAGGTATCATTACATTACATGATTTCTGTTTAGGACCCTTTGGGTGGGCAGAGAGAGAGTGTTTCTCTTCTCTGAGGAGCTTGGCTCTGGTTTTCCTTTGTAGAGAGCTTAGTCTCTTGAATTTTAATACAGATTCAGCACATTCAACATTTCTTTTCTCTTATTTTCATCTCTGCTCTATCAATTGGTCCGACCTGCCGCTTTTCATGCCACCGAAAATGACCGATCGGGTTGATGCTTTAGAGGTCCGTTTGGGGCGTGTCGAAACGGGTATGGAGGATCTGAAACAGACTCTGTTGGCGGAGATGAATCGTCTTTGGGGTACTCGTTTCGGGCGTCCGTCTGGAAGTGAAGATGATTCTTCTTCGGGATTGGACGAATTTCGGTTGTCCGCCAAGAAGGTTGAGCTTCCGTCCTTCGTCGGCGAGGATCCCGTTGCTTGGATTACTCGTGCCGAAACTTACTTTGAAGTTCAACGTATCACTGAGGAGGTGCGCATCCAACTTGCTAAGTTGAGTATGGAAGGTCAGACGATTCATTGGTTCAATTTGTGAAGGATTCTACTGAGTCAGCGACCTGGGCAAGTTTCAAAGAAGCTCTGGTGGCGCGGTTCGGTGGTGGACGTTTGGATAACCCATTTGAAGAACTCAAGGAATTGAAACAGACTGGCACGGTGGATGAATATATTGAGGAATTTGAGCTTTTCTCGTCGCAGTGTGGGCGTTTACCGGAAGTGCAATTTCTGGGGAACTTCCTCGGTGGGTTGCGCCAGGATATTCCGAGTCGGGTTCGTACTTTTAAACCTAAGACTCGTTTTCAGGCTATGCAGTTGGCACGTGACGTCGAGGCGGAGTTGGAGGTGTTTTCGCCGCAGGGAGGGACGTTTGGGTCACGATCGAAGCCTTGGCAGCAGCAGCTTGGGAGTCGATTCTCCAAATCGAATTGGGCCCCAAGGGATAATGGGCCTAGCGGGTTTTCGGGTCTGACCCAATCCTCTCCTACTTGGGCTTCGGGGCAAAAAACCGCACCCATACTGGCCCAAATTCTGCATCGCCATCCACGGGGAAGAGTTTCTTCTCTTCTTCGAGTTCGAAGGGCAGTAGTACGGCGGATCAAGGGCGGCCACCACCCGAGCGAAATAGGGGTTTCAAACACCTTTCTTATTCAGAGGAAATGGATAGGAGGGCTAAGGGGCTCTGTTTCCGCTGTGGAGGGCGTTTTCACCCACTCCATCAATGTGCTGAAAAACAATTAAGGGTCATTATTTTGGGTGATGATGAAACAGTGAATGAGGAGGGTGAGGTCATTGCCATAGAAGTGGAGGATGAACTTGATATGGACCACGTGGAGTGCAAGGTAATGGGGGTTTTTTGGCATTACTAATTCAGCCTTGCCCTGTTCTAAGACTATGAGATTGGAGGGTTTTTCTTGAAGGTGTGCCACTGACAGTGCTTATTGACAGCGGAGCCAGCCATAACTTCATTACTCCAACCGTGGTTTCTGCTTTGAGTTTGCCAGTAGACTCTTCACAGCAAGTGGGAGTTCGGTTGGGAGATGGCCATCGTGTATGTACTATGGGGAAATGTTGTGGGCTGGTTTTGCAAATGGGGGAAGTAGAGGTCACACTTGATGCGTATGTGTTGGGTTTAGGTGGTGTGGATGTTATTCCTTGGGGTGGTATGGCTGGAAACCTTGGGGAAGGTTACTATGGATTGGCATGAGATGTCGATGGTGTTTACTCAAAAAGGGCGTTCAGTCAAATTAAAGGGGAGTGATGTTGTTAACCACAAAAAGGGTAGTGATGGGGTTCCTGCCTCACTCCAAAGTATTCTGGGGGAAGAATGGAGGGAAATTGAAGGACTGTTGTGGTCCTCTGAAGTTGACTCAGAGGGTGACCAATATGCTCATTTGTCTCAAGTCCAACAAAAGGAGTTACAGCATCTATTGGACAGTCATGGGGAGATTTTCAGTGAAGTAACAGGGCTGCCTCCAGCAAGGAATATTGCTCATTCCATTGTGTTACAGCAAGGGGTTGGTCCGGTAATGGTAAGGCCATATCGATATCCTCATTATCAGAAAGATGAGATCGAAAAACAGATTCGAACATTGCTTCAACAAGGGGTAATTCGGCCTAGTTCCAGTTCTTTTTCCAGTCCGGTTATTCTGGTTAAGAAGAAGGATAATTCATGGAGGATGTGCACTGATTATCGGGCTTTGAATGAATAGGGTTACTGTTCAAGACAAGTTCCCAATTCCAGTAGTGGATGAGCTCCTTGATGAATTATTTGGGGCTAGTTACTTTTCTAAATTGGATCTTAAATCTGGTTATCACCAGATTAGAATGAAGGAGGAAGATGTTCATAAGACGGCTTTTCGCACTCATGAGGGGCATTATGAGTTCTTGGTAATGCCTTTCGGATTAACGAACGCTCCGGCCACTTTTCAAGCCGTCATGAATGAAATTTTCAAGCCATTCTTGCGCAGGTTCGTTTTGGTATTTTTTGATGATATTCTTGTGTATAGTGCTGATTGGAGTTCCCATTTACAGCATCTTGCATCTGTTTTGCAAGTGTTGAAAGTGCATCAATTTGTGGCAAATAGAAAGAAGTGCAGTTTTGGTCAGAGACAAATTGAGTATCTGGGTCATGTAATTTCTCATCGAGGGGTGGCAGTGGATCCAAACAAGGTGAAGAGTGTTGTTAATTGGCCTGTTCCTAAGAATGTTAAAGGTGTTAGGGGGTTCCTTGGGTTAACAGGTTACTATCGAAAGTTTATTGCAAACTATGGTAAGATAGCCAAGCCATTAACAGATCTAACTAAGAAGGATGGGTTTGCATGGAATGCTGATGCTGCAACAGCATTTGAGTTTTTGAAGAGGGCAGTCACATCCGCTCCTGTTTTAGCCCTTCCCAATTTTTCTATTCCTTTTGAGATTGAATGTGATGCTTCGGGAAAAGGGGTTGGGGCAGTATTGATGCAGAATAGGCACCCGATTGCTTACTTTAGCAAGGCTTTTTCTGGAGCTAGGTTGTCCAAGTCAGCTTATGAGAAAGAATTGATGGCCTTGGTTTTGGCAATTCAAAATTGGAGGCATTATTTGCTTGGCAGGAAGTTCAGGGTTTATTCTGATCAGAAGAGCTTAAGGCATTTGTTGCAACAAAGAATTACTACAGCAAACCAACAAGAGTGGATAGCTAAATTGCTTGGGTTTGATTTTGAAGTGGTTTATAAGGCTGGGCTTGAGAATAAGGTGGCTGATGCCTTGTCTAGGCAACATGAGGAGGTGGAGTTAAAGGCTATTATTTCTTATCCTATTTGGCAACAAGGTCAGAGCATTCAAAACGATGTGCTAAATGATCCAGTGTTGAAGGGGATTATAGAGGACTTGAAAGCAAATCAGGAGTCGAGGCCTGGGTATTCCTTGAAGAGTGGGTTGCTGTTTTACAAGGATAGGTTGGTCCTGACAGCCAATTCTCCTTTGATTCCTCTGTTATTAGAGGAATTTCATTCTTCCCCAAGTGGTGGTCATTCTGGATTTTTAAGAACTTACAGGAGGCTTGCGAGTAACTTGTTTTGGCAGGGAATGCAACGAACAGTGAGAGACTTTGTCAAGGCTTGTGACATTTGTCAAAGGCAAAAATACTCGGCTACTACTCCTAATGGTTTGCTGCAACCATTACCTATTCCAACACTGATTTGGAGCGAAATTTCTATGGATTTCATAACGGGGCTACCTAAGAGTAATGGCTATGAGGCAGTCTTGGTAGTGGTGGACAGATTGTCTAAATATAGTCACTTTGTTCCTCTTAAACATCCTTTCACAGCCCGCAGCATAGCTGCAATTTTTGCTAAGGAGGTGGTGAGATTACATGGAGTTCCGAATTCCATATTGAGTGATCGTGATCCTTTGTTTGTGAGCATTTTTTGGAAGGAGTTGTTTAAGCTCCAAGGTACTGTGTTGAAGATGTCTTCCTCCTACCATCCTCAAACGGATGGTCAAACGGAAGTGGTTAATCGTTGCTTGGAGACTTACTTGAGGTGTTTTATATCAGAGCAACCTAAATCGTGGTCTCATTGGCTTCCTTGGGCAGAATTGTGGTATAACACTACATTCCATGTTTCCACTGGTTCCACACCATTTCAGATAGTCTATGGGAGACCTCCACCTACCTTGGTTCGTTTCATGGAAGGGGAAACCCGTGTGGAAGCTGTAGCTCAAGAATTAAGGGATAGAGATGAAGCATTAAGGCAACTGAAATATCATTTGCACAGGGCTCAAGGACAAATGAAGCAATACGCTGATAAAAAAAGAAAGGAAGTTCACTTTGCTGAAGGTGTTCCTTAAACTCAGGCCACATAGGCAAAATTCTGTTGTTCAAAGAATTAATCAAAAACTGGCTCCTAGGTTTTTTGGTCCTTACCAGATTACTCAACAAGTGGGGGAAGTGGCCTATAAACTCCAGCTGCCTGACTCATCTAGAGTACATCCTGTGTTTCATGTTTCTCAGTTAAAAAAGGCTGTTGGTAACTATGAAGCTTCTCCTAACCTGCCCTTAGAATTGGTGGAGGGTGCTGAATCTGTCACTGTTCCAGAACAGGTGCTGTCTTGGAGGGATAAATTTGAAGAGGGTAAGCATTCCAGGGAATGGTTAGTTCAATGGAAGGGTATGTCTGCTGAAGATGCTACTTGGGAGGATGAATTGTTGCTCAAGAGTCAGTTTCCTTCTCTTAGCCTTGAGGACAAGGCTGCTATTGAAGGGGGGAGTAATGATAGAATTACTGAATTAAGGGCTAATGCTGATTCTGAAGCAGATGCCTTAGTGGGCCTTAAACAAGTCAAGCCCATTATTTGGAGGGTTTATGAGCGTAAGAAAAAGAAAGGAATTTAGGGAGAGTAGTAGAGAGCTGCCTAGCTGGCAGTTAGTTAGGATTTTCCAATAAAGGTAGAGAATAGTGTAGTGAGGTATCATTACATTACATGATTTCTGTTTAGGACCCTTTGGGTGGGCAGAGAGAGAGTGTTTCTCTTCTCTGAGGAGCTTGGCTCTGGTTTTCCTTTGTAGAGAGCTTAGTCTCTTGAATTTTAATACAGATTCAGCACATTCAACATTTCTTTTCTCTTATTTTCATCTCTGCTCTATCACAATACATGGTGGGATTTTTATTTATTTTCACAGTAATGATCCCATAGCATCTTGAAGTTTCTTTCGTTTTCTTTTTTAAGCAAGATGCCTGAGTGTCTTACATGGCTGTAGGGGATTTCTCAACATGGTTGGACTGGAACAATTGCATTGTGTCCTAATGATTTTCTCAACTGTTGGTTTGTGGTATTGTTTGCTGACTTTTTTTTTTTGGGGGCAGAATGTTTGCTGAGTATTTTTATTATATGGATTCAAAGCCTTTAATACATGTGCTTTTGTATTTTCGTTTCTTAATTTTGGTTCTCAGTTACGAATTCCATCTTGTATGAGTGTTGGATATGGACCATGAGGCAGCATCATCCTTTTTATTACATTATCTTAAATGCACGAGCCTTTAAAAATGGAAGACAAGGCTCGCAGAGGTTCAGTTCTGAAGGAACTTGAACCTTAGTTTTCATGCAAGTTTTGGCTGTTGCTTCAAGTACAGAATATGAAGGTTCGAAAGCTAACATGAATAGAAATGAATTTGAAAGAAGTTTCTTTACATTCTCTTGTTAAAATTGTGATTCTTTTTAGTTTGTAAAAGTTTTGAGCTAGGATTTATCATTCCTTCCTTTTGGAAACAGAACACACAGATGTCATAGCTGGGAGAAGTTGAAAGTGATCCATTTTTGTAGTCTTCTGCATGTCAAATTCTAATACCACAACATTTACAGTTTTGCTTACTTATAATCCTAGGTCATTGCTGAGAGGCTCTCTGAGGAAGAAATTGGTGGCCTGAAAGAGTTATTCAGGATGATTGACACAGACAACAGTGGAACCATAACATTTGATGAGTTGAAAGATGGCCTAAAGCGAGTAGGATCTGAACTCATGGAGTCTGAAATCAAGGATCTTATGGATGCAGTAAGATAAATTGTTTAATTGTATTTTTTGGATAAATTATGTTTTTAGTTTGACTCATTTTCGCGATATATGCTGCTTTGCCTTTAACTTTTGAACTTGACAGTCTACAAGATTGTATTATTTTGCATGTCACAGGCAGATATTGACAACAGTGGGACAATTGACTATGGTGAATTCATTGCTGCTACTGTTCATCTAAATAAGCTGGAGAGAGAGGAAAACCTGTTATCAGCGTTCTCTTATTTTGACAAAGATGGCAGTGGTTACATAACCCTTGATGAGATTCAACAAGCTTGTAAGGATTTTGGTTTAGATGATGTCCATATTGATGAAATGATCAAGGAAATTGATCAAGACAATGTAAGTATTTTTTGTGTCTTGTTATTTTAAGAGGATATTTAGTTTTTTTTTTTTTTATAGTTAATAATTAGAAAAGTGTCAACTTATTTTCATTTTGTTTTCGGTTTCCAAATTTTTGTAAAGGAAATGGTGAACTGTTTCCTTTTTGTAACTTTTGTACTTCTGAAAAATAATGTAACATTTTTGGAATTTTTAATGAAAACAAATCAATTGAAAATTAAAACAAAAAACAAACTTAAGTTTTGTTATAGTGAGCACAAAATTCCTACAATTCACCTTCCTAGATTATAATTATATGCCAGCATCATTATGTGTCTGTAATTGCCAACTTGTTTGTTGGGTATTAATGGAAGGTTTATTTTGCAGGATGGACAAATAGATTATGGAGAATTCACTGCGATGATGAGAAAGGGCAATGGGGGCCTAGGGATAGGAAGGCGAACCATGAGGAAGACACTAAATTTCAGAGAGGCTCTGGGGTTATTAGGCAATGGGTCCAATCAAGTTATTGATGATCACCTTTAGTGATTATTTATTTATTTGTTGAAAAGAAGATAATTTGGTAAATTTCAATATTTTGTCCGTAGCTTGACCAAATTTTACATCTTTATTAATAGACCTATCTTTCCAGGAAAAGAAAAAGAAGTTTTTGTCGTGGCTATTGATGAGGTCCACATGGGTAAAAGCAGGCTTGGTGCATAATTTGCTTTACCTCGGTGATTCATTGCATATCAAAAAAAATTACATGATCAATTTGCATGATCCCACCATTCATTACATAATACATTTTCACTTTAAAAGTGAGGTTTAGAACAATGAAGGATGGAATTTAAGATGATCTGTTCCCTTTGATTACTAGTTAGAGTTAAACAGGGTCAAAGCGAGATAACGATATGATAATATGGGGTTTGATTAAGAAACTGCAAATCGTTGTGCTGGCCAGTTCATATATGAAAGCAATTTTTTTTATTTTTTTTTCTTCATCTAGCACTCTATTTGGACAGGATGAGTTGGAAGGCTTTGTACTATTACTTCAATCAATCAGTATCTTCTTTTCCTACATAGCAATAGTGGTCATCATTTTCATATCAAAAGATAGAGCAATGATGTATGGCATAGGAAAGAATCTCTCAGAAATCTATAGCAAATGATGTGGGCCACGGGACAGCCACTTTTTTAGGCAAAACATAAGCAAACTATTTGGTCCCTGAATTATTTAAGAATTTCAAGCAGGTACATGAACTAAAAAAAATTTTAATTTGATTCTTGAACATAAATAAAATTTTCAATTGGGTCCCTGAACATAGATAAAATTTTCAATTGTGTCCTCAAGGTAGCAAATCTATTAGTAATATTCGTGAAAATGGACGTAATATGCCTTACTCCATTTAGGTTGGACACCCATGTCAGCCTTCTTTGCCATCTCATTCTATAGGGAAGCTATTTCGGGGAGGAAAATGCAATACGTGAAACAAAGATTGGGAAAGAGAGAAGCAGCCCAACATGGGGTACAAGCCACGCATAGAAGTTGGGGGGAGAAACATTATCTATTTCGAAATTTTGGGTTTCTGAAACCCTAAATACAAATTTGGAAGAAAAATCTCAAGTCACATTTCACATCAAAAAGCTTAACGGCCTTTTTACGGAACCTAGGAAGCCAATTGAAAATTTTATATATGTTCAAAGACTCAATTAGAAACTTTTTTAGTTTTGAGACCTACTTGAAAAATTTCAATTAGTTCAGGGACCAACTGAATAATTTTTTTAAAAAAAAAAAAAAAAAACTCCATGGTTGTTGGAGGCAAGCTTCCAGAAGAAGATAAGCAGAAAAATCACCATGAATGCCATGTGACATCTTTCTGTTGGGCTGATCAATATATCTTTTGGCATAGAGATTAAGCCCAGTGAGTTCTTAAAGATACTCTCATAATAACAAAGAATAACGTTTTCACAATGAATTGGCATAAACGTTTTTTTTTTGTTTTGTTTTGTTTTGTTTTTTTTTTTGAGGCAAAATTGGCATAAACTGTTGAAACAAGAGTTTAAACCCAAAATTTTCACATTGTAACATAAACCAATAACTTAATTAAACCCTGAAACAGGTAATTATTAAGGCTGCCTCCTAAGTCCTAATTGCGATACTACCCGTTTTAGTCTCAGCAATGGGAATAAATAGATCAAAGAGTTAGAATAAAAAAAATAATCAAACAGCTTTTATTTTAAACTTCAATTGACTGTCTTACATTCTCACTTAGAAAGGGGAAAATAATCAGACAACGATGAAGGCCATCTTACAAGCAAACTGGAACCTGCGAGTAGAGATCCTCTCCATTTAGTTCTCTCCATTTACCATCCATTTAGGAGAGAGATAGACACAAATGGTTTTTAACTTTTAATTTTTTTATTAAATGATAAAAAAAGTTTGAAACACAAATCTCTTCCTTGTGTCTATCTTTCTCCTAAACGGAAGGTAAATAGAGAGAAATAAATGGAGAGGATCTCTACTCGGAACCTGCATATAGTGTAATTGAGATTTCTAACAATAGATCACAATGAATATATTGTTTCAGAAAATAGTTCACTTCACTTCAGTCCTGATTTAATTGTAATGACAATTGATTTTGTGTCGGTTAAATGTGATTTAATATTAAAAAAAAATGACGTATTTTATTATTGTTAGATAAAGTTGATGCTGAAAAGTCATAAGGTGGTCAATGTGGTTTGGGTGTGGGAGTTAAGGAGTAGAGTGATAAGAAGGTTGATGATTAAAACATCACCTACTAACAAAAATACTAACATTAACATACTAACATTTGCTTATTAAAAAAAAAGATAAAGATAAAGTTGGTGCTGCCTTCGGAAGTGATTTTGACTAG
The DNA here is from genome assembly GCA_035048595.1 of Echinosophora koreensis. Lineage (NCBI taxonomy): Eukaryota > Viridiplantae > Streptophyta > Magnoliopsida > Fabales > Fabaceae > Echinosophora > Echinosophora koreensis. The sequence continues at coordinate 1,647,008 of JAPCYP010000008.1, forward strand.
AAGATATAGAAAATAACTTCTGCATTGGATCGAAAAATTTACGGTAACTTTTATATCAAACTTGCTTTCAAAATAAAATTATCCAAAAATAAATCATTTCATTTCAAACTCAATTGCAACCAAATTAATTTTATAAAATCAATTTTCTCAAAATCACTTTTATTAAACGCTTATCCAAATACAAACTTTAATTGGACCGTGGAATGGACTTCATTGCTCCAAATCTACATTTTTTTGGGTAAAGCCAAATCCACATTTTTTTTAATTGTAACTAAGAGTTGCACAAATATTTAATTTTAATAATTTAATTTCTTCACCTAGTTTTTTTATCAAGAATAAAATAATAATGTACACTATTTATCATTTTTTAATTTTTAATTTTTTTTACTATTCTGAATAAAATAAATATCATTTTCTTTTCTCAACATCAAATTAATTTATGATATGATCACAATGTGAAAGATTGATTTTTAATTTGCAATTTTTTTTTATTTTGATATTTCATTACAATTGTGTTATCTGAACACAAAAATGAGACAATTTTCGACAATAATTTGGATGGTTAACGCAATTTAAATATGTGGTTAATTAGATTCGGTGGATGGTTAATGGATATAACAAAGTGTAACAACTCATTATTCATCCACTGAACGTAATTTAAATATACATGACAATACCTGAAAATCGTGGTTAATGACGTTCAAAATCGTGATTAATTACGTTCAGTGGATGGTTAATGAATTGCGACACCTTGTTATATTTATTAACTATCCACTGAACATAATTAATCACATATTTGAACTGCGTTTAACCATCCAAATTGTTGTAAAAAATTATTGTCCTATTTTTGTGCTGAAAAATCATTTCTCTTTCACTAAGGTATCTCATAGATATTGCTTTAAGATTAATTTTATAAGAGAAGAACTCATTTATCATTGCGCCAACTCTTGTTAACCACAAAATTTTCACATACAAATATTAAAAATTAGAAATGTACTTATAATAGTTAAAAGAGTTACGTTATTTTGACAACTATATTGTTGTCCAACACTATATATTCCTATATCCCAACACTTGTTTATTTTATTTTTTTCCTCTCATCTTGTATTTGATTGTTTCACAACATCACCCAACATAAGTTGTCTATCTACCATGTCTTAATCTGAATGTCCAAAAATCATTTATGTAGTTAAAAGGGGTTTGAACTGGACCATGGATGGTGAATAACTTGGTAGATTAATGACTTAAATTTAAAATTTTGTCGTCCTAAGACTCCTAACAAATCAAACTTGCCATCATAATAACCTAGATAAAAAAAAAAGTTTGATTTTATATTATTTTTATACAAAGAGACACCAAATACCTAAGAGGTTAGAACTTTGAAGGAAATGTTGCTTGCACATACATGATACATGTGCAAACATGTAATTTTTACAGATAGGATTGTGTAACATCTGTAAGGAATAATTTTTTTTTTTTTGTGTGTGTATATGTCATTACTCAAACTTTTTTTCATGGAATGTAAAGAAAATATTGATGTAAAATATCTATTTCAACACAGGGAGATGAAATTAGTACAAAAATAAATTAATAATTAGAAGAAGGAACAACACATTACATTATTCAAAGTACATTCTGTAATTTGAAGCATGCTAGAGATAATAGATTAGCAGCTTATATATGATCTTCAAAATTATACTTTATCGCTTGCATTTGGAGATGTCATGGGAAACAAAGTAAGCAACTCTGGTTCATTGAATCCTTGTTTAGACCGTGGTGATGGATGCAAATAAAATCGCTTCTCTTTAATAGCTTTCTCTTCTTCTTCAGTATTTAGCTCAGTTGTTGCTGAATCTTCTTTCTTCTCATCATCCACAATAGTTAATTTAGAGAAAATTGTTGAAGGGGTGGTAGGACTTGGAAGAAGACTAGAACACCCTGATCCTGGGCTTGGAGGAAAGCTAGAATTCATTGACATGGAAGGTGACAAACTTGCACCACCTGATTTATATTGAAAAGTTGGTTTCACTATCTCAAGTTTTGGCTTCATGTATTTCCTTCTCTCATGGAGTTTGGATGGTGGTGTCCTCTTCACACTAGGAACCTTTGCTGCATCTCCTTCTTTTGCTGCAGTGGCTTCTGATGGACCTGTTAATCGTTGTACTACTTCCCTAAATGCATTTGAGTTTGTGTGAACAAAAGTGGTTATTGGTTTACAATCACCTGATGCACCACGAATTGGTGGCTTCTCCGTTGTCATTACTTGAATTTGACACCAAAATTTAGTCACTTAGCACCTCACCTGCAATATTCATGATTAAGTACTAATATGTAAGCAAAGTTGTGTTTAATATATAGAAGGTGGAAATCATACATAAGAATGATCCATATGATTCATACAAAATGTTTGCAACCTACATGCCTTGTACTTAATGCAAAAAAGAGAGAACATTTCAGCAAAGAGTTTTATGTCAAAAGAAGATAAACAAATTACAAGTTATAGTATTGTGGCTGAGGATTCAAAACAATGCAGACTTAAATAATTACATTTTCATGATGACCCCACATCTCCTTTAGAATGAGAAAGCAAATTGCTTTGTGTCCTGTCGGAAGCATGTCATATCAAATTATTCTGAGTTTTGCTAACAAATCCTATGTGAGATTCGGGAAGAGAAGCTCTTGCAAGCTGTGACCATAAACACGGATCATGTATTTGAAACTACATTACAAAATAATGTCCCTCAATAATGCTCTAGGTGGAGGGTAGGCATTTGTTGACCCAACTAGTCAAGAAACATGGTAAATTATGTTTTTTCTTTTAATAGGATGTGGCTGAGATTTTGCAGCTCCAGACACTTTATGCCTAACTGTCTATTACCTGGTTTACCTGTTTTTCTTTGACTATTAAGGTCTTGGAATTGGACTTGCCTGGCTGTGAATTACTCTCTCTGTTCTCTCATTTAATTAACTGAAATTGATAATCACAAATTTAGCCAGGGAATACAGGACCAACTGCTATCTTTTTTTTTTTCTACTTCCAGAAAATGTTATTTTTGTGGTTAAAAAAATAGTTCTATGCAAGCAATGATATTCTATGTAGCTCCAGCTTGAAACAATGCATTCCATAAAATTTGAACACATTGCAAAAGTTCTATGAAATCCTATTACAGTTTGAGCAAATCCTGATACAGAAATTGACCTCATAAAAAGTTGGTCCTCCATTTCTCTAAATTTGAACAATTAAATTGCAAGGAGGAATGAAAGAAACTGAAGCAAATTTGCAATGGAAAGGCTACAATATAAAAATGCAGTATCTTGCAATTCAAATTCTTTATAGTTATTACAAAACTGGCATGAATTGAAACCATTTGAAATATATAACAACAAAGTACTTGCCTACCTAAGATGGTAGTAATTAAAGCAAAGCTGCTGCTTTCTTGTATCTCAATATATCCAAAGGAAGAAAATAAGTTGAGAAAGAAAAGAAAGGGAAGAATAAAAAGTCTCATCAAAGAGAAGTGAGTGTAGTTAAGGAATTCTGGTACAAGGTTGAGAGCCAGTTAGGACAAAGAATCTCTGACCTCAAAAAGCAGTGCTACCAATTAGCTTTGCCACATCAATTATCTGTTGTAAAGGGCAATGTGGGCTATACCACTTTCCTTCCGGTTACTGCCAAAAAAATAGGATTGGCTTAACTCAGATTCTAAGGAAATCAGCGATTCTAAAGAGAGAGACTTAACTAAAGCATTGTTTACCTTTTTTAAGATAACGCTCATCTAGATGACCAAAGAGAAGACCATGCATGATGTGAAAATAAGTCACAATTGACTCTGTTTGATATTTTGAAGGGAGAAAAATAACCACCGTCTCTTTGATCTATTTATTTGGGATGTTCTAGACTCCAAAATTCACCTTATAATGGTTACGAACAACTTCCAACACACACGTATGTATCACTTCAAAAAGAAATAGTTAATATATTTTCATCAAAATTTGTTGGATTGTCTTCATTAACTGTGTCTCAAAAACGTAATGTAACACGTGAAAGAGTAAACTACGTACCATTTTAAATTCTAAGGTAGGGTTGAAATTAATTTAGTTTCTGAAAAATATTCGACATCAATTTAATCCTTCCATAAAAATAAAAACATCAATTTAATCTCTCAATTAAAAAAAGTTGGTAATATTAGGCGATGACAATTTAATCCTTTAATCTTATAATTTATGCACAAAAAGACTGTTTTGACGCTAATTTCCATGACTGAGAGACTGAATCGATAGAAACTATCTCTAGGAAATCAAATCGATGTTAACTCTTTATCTACCAAAATGATAGTTTACCTACACAAAATTGCAGGCAATCAATATGTCATGTCAAACGTTGTATCAAGTTTTATATCCATAAAAAAAAAAAGTTTTATATTTTTTATTACAAAAGCAGGAAACGTTAGGTGTAGGTTATAAATGGAATCTACTCAAATACCATTTTTTTGTACCCCAAGAAAAAAAAAATATATTCACCAAGTAGACCCCGAGAATGATAAAAGAGGGACACTTTAGTCCCTTTGTTTGTCTCCATCATAAATACATCATTACAGTATTGATATGTATTATCAGTGTGCTTATGTGTCTATTAAACTTATCGATGTGATTTGTGTTGATACATCTGGTGTGGTGCATATGATATATGTTGTGTGTTGCTTATATCATGTAAAAACTAATTTGTCTAATAGCAGAAATTGTCAAGGACTAAAATAAGTTGTCTAAATAATAGTTGACGACTTTATTGGATCAATGTATAATAGTTCTCATGGTCTATTATGCATGAGGGACTATTGTCTGGGCATTTGAAAATACTAATAATATACATCAACATTCTAACAACTTCAAGATGGAGACAAACGGAAGGACTAAAGTATCTTTCTTTTATCATTCTCATAACTATTTGGCAAGAGACCAAAAATAGTACTTCAAAAATTGTTAGAGACTTTAGCCAATATCCTTTGTTTGATTGAGTGAACATCATGTTTCATGTTCATTCATTGACTTCGACTTGGCAATATGGATGCACTTCGCAAAATAAATCATATTCTATTTCTATCTTCTTTTCGGTCATTAATCTAACTGACATCACTTGTATATTAAAATTGTGAGTACAATAAATTTTGACCATATAATTTATGATGAGTGATAGGTTAAAAATTATTTAATAAACAACAAATTAAGTTAGCTAATTAATCAATATTATTATTATTATTATTATTATTATTATTATTACTACATATATATTAAATCGATATCATATGGATTAACATATTCATTTATTTCATTACAATTTTTTTAAGATTTTTTCTCATCTAAGATTCTAAGTCATTCAATAAATTTTCATCTTAATCATCTATTACACGATTTGAGAATTCAGCGGTATATTTTATGGTTATAATATTAATTTAACCATATCATACTTACACATAAATTCGAAAAAAGCAACGTGAATTCATCATGGCCAAATGTTTTTATTAAAAAAATCAGGTGTCTATATATAACATTATTCTCATAATAATACAACACTTATTTCTCTATCTCTGTAGTATGGAACACAATTCTCCGAATCAAACAATAGGTGATTGCTTTCCACCTAAGGGCAGAAAAATTTAGGGTATGATGTATGCTTTCTAGATGACCAAAATACAAGCATGATTCGGTGAATGGCATAGGCTTTTAACCAACCCCCATTACAAAGATGCACCAGGAGTTCATTTAATACCGGTAAGAGGAACCGTGGGTAGGCGAATTGGGGAATTTGATTAGAAATGCTGCCCTGGAATGACTCTCCATCGAATACAGCACCAACAAAGGTATACAAATCAATGCCTCCACTAAGATTTGCAACATCAATAGATGGATGATTTGGCAAACCCGTGGAACCTTCTATAGATGTTGACAGCCCATATTAATTATTTGCTCGTGCTCATGAAGGTTGTTTGCCAAGACACTGCCCAACTGACCTCATTACATACTGCCCCCTGCCCTGTACCATGCCATTTACAGAGCTGAGCATTGCTATTCAGCATTGTCCCAACATTGTCTATTACCTTATCAACAGATAATGAGCCGGTTATCATAAAGTGCTGAAAAACCCACAATGCATTTGCCATCTTTTATGTATGTTAGATCACCCACTTCTGCCATCACCAGGTTACAAAAGTCACTGCCATCAACATTTGAGTTTAAGAAACCCGTGTAGTCGTGTAGAGGTGGAAACCAACTACCCAAGCAACATGTCATTGGAAGCAACTAGCATTGGTAGCCAAGTAAGAAAGTGAACCAGTAATCAGCCATGGCAAAAACACAAGGGGTCAAAAATTCCACTTTCTGCTTCCAATATAAATCAACTTGCTTCAGAGCACAGGTGTTCTAGGATTAGTCTTCCTAATCGCTTTCTTTAGACAGGAGGCCAACGGCTTTACTCCTAAATCCCAATATCCCAGGATAAGCCTTCACTTCCTCCCGGGTTGGATAATTGTCATTATTTCTGTAAGCTTAAAAGCCACCCGTGCATGAATACAATCCACACGTCTTCCGTAGGCTGCATTTTACATTAACAATTGTGTATCCAATACTCTTGTTGAAAGCTCCGTAATCACTGTTTCCTGCTCCATGTATTGCTTCTTGCAGAAGTTCAACTTCTCTGGGAAGAATCTACTTGACTCCACAGTATCTCAGCATATGCCTCCTCCTCTTCCTTCTCCTCTCCAACATAATCAGGTGCTTCCATTTCTTCCTCTTCCTCAAGAAGCTCTTCCATCATTTCTTCTTCTGCATGTTTCTCCCTCTCTTGCTCAGCAATCACCACATCCCTCATAGCCTGCATTGTAGCTGGCCTATCTCTAGGTCCATATTTAGGAGCAGGCACAAGAAACGGCAGAATTATATCATCTAATTTTGTGCTTTTAACTTTAGAAGAATCATTATTTTCTGTAGGAGGAAAAGTAAATATAATTCCAAGTTCATAATTGCAAATGTGAAGCCCGGAATTCATAGAAGGGTCCGTTTTTTGAGGTCCATCGCCTTTTGTACCAAATGGATTTGAAATTTGTCGCCCCCAGGCAGCTGCACTAAAATTATGAGACCCACAGTATACCCAACCAATGGAATGTGCATCCCTCCCAGACCAGAAGCGTCTCCGTACCACCTAAGCAAGACATTTTCCATAACAGCACTTAAAAGTTAAAACATAAATTTGTCGTGTAGGGGAAAGAAAAACACATATATGTTTAGTAATTGAGAAGTCAATCACCCAATTCTAATCCAAATATAGAACAGCATATGGCGTGTAGATTACAAAAGTAACATTGGGACAAAACCATAAGTATGAACTAAAATGTTGTGTTCAGAGAGGAAAAAGACACAGAACTATGCACTTGTGCAGGATAGAAAATGGTGGGGAACCTGTGGAAGTTTAGAGGTGGTTCAGAGTGAGTTATTCTGTTAGAACTACCCAAATCTGTATTAACAGTATAAATACTGTTACTCTCTTGTAAGTCCTCAGAATGAATGAATTCAGGTTTTCTCAGTTTAGAATTTCCAATTTCTCTCAGATTCTTGATTTGTAATTTAACTCAATATTTTCAATAGATTCTCCACAAATTATTTGCAAATGAGAGATCCAACTCCCTAACATTTTGTGCCATAACCTCCACTGTTGAAGGTAGTTCATGTCATTATGTGTTAATTTCGCAGTTTTCTTTGGATTCTAGCAGATCGACTTTTAACTCTCTCTTGTCCACTAATCTCAAAAGAGGTTTGCATTCTATTGTGACTTTGTTTTCTTTGTTGTTGGATTTTATATAATTTGTTTCATCCATTGTTTTAATGAATTTATGTTCAGCTTAAGTATTTTAGTTTAGCTTTCTGATCAACTGCGAGATTATCAGGCAGAATGGACTCTAGTTGTTTTAAAAGAATGCTCTCTATCCATCTGCTTATGGTTTTTTTTTTTCTTCCTTTCCTTTCACCTTGATTGAGTGAATTTGAGCTTGGTTTTGCGACATTCTGTGCCCTGATGGTGTTTGGTGGCATTTTGTATGCACTTACATCATTCACAGTCGCCTAACTAATTCAACTCATCAATTTGCTATACCAAGTTAAAATTTCTGAAAGTGAGGAGGTTTAATGCAGGGCTGATTTACCAACTATCCAATTAAAATTAGAGATGGGAAAAGACAAGACACAAAAAGGGGAGAGGCACTGTGCCTCTCAAATTCAACTACATTCATCAACACAAGGGACCATATTCATATAGCATGACAAGAATACATATAGCCACTAGCTTTTATTTGATTATATTTTCCATAAATATTTAATCATAAAAAAATAGGAGTACAGAAGTATAAAATAGTATATAATAATAATTACCTTGGTGTGCATTGGATGCCCTATTCTATCATAGGGATGAGGGATGGCATCATGAAGTATATCTAACGTTTTCAACCTCTGCCATGTTCTCTGTTCAAAAGTAGAGAATCAGTTTAGCATTACTGGCACCTATGTGTAATGTTAAAAATTCGCTTTCCAAAAGATAATTTTGAAAAGAAAAATTCCAAAACAAATTTCAATATTAATAAAACATAAACATAGCCCAAGATTCCGACCTCATCCCATAGGAAATTTTTTTTTTTTTTTGGGGGCTGTGGGATATAGTCAGAAAACATTCCTCAGAATACTAATGCCTATGATTTTTTTTAAATAAACATGCCATATGAGAACTTAGGATTCTCAAGTTCGGGTTATGGGAAACTAAAACGAATCCTTTAACCAAATGGCCCCTTACAGTTCTGTTTTGAGTATGGATAAGATAAGAGGGTGTGTAACTGACATCTATCAATAACCATTGGATTAATCCTTAATAACCGTTGGTTTATATAACAGCGGGATTATTTCATATAAATTATTAGTTTAATAAATCCGGTTTCCATTTCATCTTCCATGCATTCTCTTCAGATATTTTGTTTCAATCCTATCTGGCGGCAAAACCATGACTTGTGCCCGCAGCAAAGAAACCATGTTCCTGAGTCCAGGATACTGAAAGTAAATCCGTTCGATCATTTACATTCATATAGGCATCTGGCCAAGAAAAAGAAGAGGCCTAAACATTGGGGGGTTCAAAATTTCTGATCCTTGATGATGGAAATATTCCTTCAAGTGTTGAAACAGTGAACTCATATGAGATGAAGAGGACCCTGCCAGCATTCGCTGCACTCAATATCCACGGTTGAACATTATAGGAAAGAGTTCAACTTTTTTTCATTTTTTAAATGTTTTTCCCGTAGGGTTGTTAGGATGAGAAATAGAGAAAATTTGTAATATTACGGGATTATTATCAATTTATGATGCTTCATTGGTACTTTTCAGACCTAAGTTTTGAGATGTTACTCATTCTGTATAATTATTGCCTGAAATTTATCTCTTAATTACCGCTGAATTATATCATTAGCAACATCTTGACTATTGGTTACTTGATTTCACTATTTTTCCTTTTGATCTTTTGTACTTTCAATCAAATATAATAAACTTACATCTAAAACGTTAGGATTAGTGTCAGTTATATTTTGATTTTGATAATAATTTTTAGATTCCCACATATATATTCAATGGATGTGCCAATTCCTATTTTTTATACTGAATAACAGCCTATAACAGTGAGATTCTAATTCATAATGACAATACGGTGATTCAAACATGCCCTTACATATCTATTACTCCTATTTGATTTATAGTGTCAGTTATATTTTAATACATATTTTGTATTAAATAGTTTTTTATCATCATAACTAGTATTATTAATTATTATATTATTTCACATTAAAAAAAAAGGTAGCCCGTGCAAAGCATGGGCACTATGACTTTTATACCTTAAAGGTAAATATATAAGTATTCCAAGACACGACCTTCGACCTTATTCATTCAAAAGCTGATAAGAAAATTATTACCTCTGAGAAGCAAAGAATACGTCTGGAAGGCAAAATCCCATTGCATGCACTCTTCACTCTTTCAATAGTGGGAAAAATGATCCTAACAGAAGGATTCTTCAATTCTTCGCTAGCACTCCAGCAGCCCCACTGTCAAAGCATCATGTACTGAATTAATAACAAACACAATTACAATGAATCATGCATCTTGAAGAAAATATATAAAAGCTTGTATTAAAGTAGTATATGTAAAAAGTTTTACACTAACATCCACTAACATTTTCACATGTATGCTTTTATTTTAATAACTAAGAGGAAAAAACCAATAATGTTGGTTTGTTAAGATATTATTGGATGTAAGTATAAAAATTCTTTACACTGACAGTGCATAGAAATTAAACCCTAAAAATTTTCAAGCAAATATAATGGAAAAGCAAAGGCCTTCAAATTACTTCAGGATCAGACTCTTCTGAGTCAAAATGTTGCAATGATTTCTTCCCAGCAGCAGCCGAAAATGCAGCAAGAAATTTTGAATTGACAGAACCAATAGAAGATGCACCTGATGAACAGGAAAGGTATCAAACAATATAGTCCAAAAGATGAAAAAAGAATAAGGTCAGCTTGTTGGTTTTGACTTGTAAGGAAATAGGGTTGGCATTTTACTCGAAAATAAATATTATTCAAAACATGGACGTACCATATATGATGTCAGATGCTAATGATTCAGGCCATCTATACCGATTTAGAACCTAGTATCAGAAAAAAGAACTTTGATTAAAATATGGATCTTCAAAAATTATTTTAGCAGAAACTTCATCATTCACTTGCAAGAATCTCTTAACAAAACTACAAAAAGAGATTAAATATAACCTCAATTCCAACACTAAAGTTAGTGCAACTATTTCAATTTAGCAGAAAAAACACAATAGGAATAGCTGTGGGAGACAATGCAAAAATATCTTCCCAGTTTAATGCTATTTACCTCTTGCAATCTCCAGAGGCCATAACATCTTTGGATTGAAGCAATGAGTGAACAAATTGCAACGACGTGTTCAGATTGCATCATCTTTGATATATCTTGAAAATGATGCCCCTGCGTGTTCATAAAATTATATAAATATCAGGTTACAAATACATGGCAACTGACAATTAGTTTTATAAAGAGGCAAACAAACCTCTGACACATTTAGTATAAGTTGTATTTTCTTGCAGTTTTCTCCTAAGGCAGCTGCAAGGGCCTCTTTTGGACAAACATATCCAGAAAACATGAAAAATCCAGCATCCCAAAGAGGAGAAACCCATTTTGCAACATTTCTTGGCAGAAAACCAAGTTGAACATAATCTATAGAAAGGAACGAAAAAAGAAATAGATGTCATTAGGGTAACTGGCAGCTTGAAAAATCTAACTGTAATTCAAAACACATTAAAAAAAAAAAAAAAAAAAAGCAATGGAAATATAAATTTAGTTTGAAAATCATAAGATGATTGGGGAACCCAATATTAATGATGCAAAAAGAATTCCCAAGCAATGTAGCTTTTACCTCCCTCTGAAGTTCCATCAGGGTTGGGAACAAGAACACTAACAGCATTTTCATCAGCAGGCACATTGAGATTTCTTCGTAAAACAATCTCCAACCTTCCGTAAGCATTCTTACAAGACTTTCCAAGGAAAGCAGCCAGTGCTTTGAGTCTTGCACTGTTTGAGTCTGCTGCAGTGCGAAAAAGATGGCTGAAACCAACCACAGACGCCACAACTGAACCAAGAAACTTCACACCAGATGACCAAAATGCACAGCAATTAGCCTCTAAAGAGTATAACACTTCACTTGCAGTCAAATAATCCAAAGCAGAAAGCAGCTTTAACAAAAAGCCACCACAAATGATTGCATGGTTGACATTATAATTTGTACTGGAATTCAAAGGAAAACTCAGATAATCTATGGCATCACTTCAGCCACAAACAAGCCAGGTTTCGGGGTATAGTTTCCAACCAGACTGTAAGTAAGGTGGGTGTATTGTTCAAATATTAAAAAGCACTAAAAAGATGAGTTTATATTAAAAAAGAACAGTATTGAGGCAGGGGTAAGGGCAGTCAATCGGCACCTCAATTAACTAGCAACAACTGCATGACCATAAGAGCACTTACAAGAGAGGCCTCTAAGCATTCTGACATAACAGTACTGTTAAAGTGAATTCCAGGTACTGAAGCAACAAGATGTCCTTTTGCACCTCCAAAGTCATATTTCGTCAAGTGAGTAATCCAGTGGGCCTGGCCGGGTACATCAACAATGAGAGATGCCATAAACCCAGCCAACGGAGCAGCAAAATCACATTTTGGATCTTTAGGAATTTCACCACCATCAGTTTTTGGGAAAAGTGATGCAAAATCAGCTGAAATGACGCGAGGGAAATCTTGCCACCATATAGTATTAGTCACACTATTCCACTACATAAACATAAACAATAGATTTGCTATGTTAAATAACATATAAACATAGACATGAACCTTCTATCTGCATCTCTATCAATCATAAATATATTGAGATGATTAATCAAAAAGGCTCGGTCAAGCCGTCAAGGTAATTCCTACATCTTCAAAGATAATGAGGCCACAGCTGACAATCCAGAAGACATACTAGATATGAATCTCGCAAAATTGGCATGGTAGCAACGAGCAATCGGGCTTTCCTTTCTAACAATAATTTCCTATACAGAGTGTGAGTGCTAGCATGCAACTCTTTTTCTGTCAAATACTTCAATTCAACTATACTATTACCAACGGGCTTCCAGCCATATATATACTGTATATAATAGAACAGAAAATGGGCCATAAACAAGTATTTTGTCAATATGAAATTACACGACGATCAAAGTAACAAGATAAACAGTTTTGCTTCACAAAGAACATCGTTCTGATTTTTAAGTCACAACCAAACCCAATAAACCTTGTATCATATTTTAAAATGTATTAAAGACATTACTTTTGATAGAATTTGGATTTGGATTTGGATGCAAGTCCTAAGCTAGAAGCAACATTACACCTATGAGTACAATAGGCATTGGATGTCTAAATAAACAGTTTAATCTACATATCACGAAGGCAACATTTTGCTCTTCAATTTGCAAGATGATTGTTATGCATTGATGTAGATAACAAAAGTTTGGTTAATAGAATACCTGCTTTTCCACTAAATTTGCAGATGTAATGACAACTCGAATACTATCTTCTCTTTGCAGAACAATCAACTTCGGATGATGGCAAGCAATCCCATGTTTCTTGTGGTTATTACTAAATGCTATAGATTCAGGAAATTGAGGATACCTGATAGCCAATAAGGAAGTACATTAACAACGAGGAGAAATCAAGTAGAATATAGTAAGGGCACAAATTAGGTTTCAAATACTTCTCCCCCGTAAAAGAAAATACTTACACTACAACTAGGTTAGGATAATCCTGGTAAGGCACAAATACCCTATCATCAAGTCTTGAACTCCAACATCTCTCAGAGTTATGACAAGCGATTGTAACTGGCAGATGAAAAGGTATATTGCAATATGTCAAGAACCTAACAAGGCAACTCAGTTAGGATTGGAAAACAAACAAATTCAAGTGCAGCAGTTCATACATAAATTGATATCGTTAAGTATATGCCAAATGGACATGCACATAGGACTAGGAGGTTGCCAGCCAAACTCAAACATAAAAATAAAAAAATAAAACAAAAAGGTAATCAGGCAAGAGAAAATATAGTTTGAAAAAGGAACATTACAGAAGGAAAATAACACATTGAAAAGATTTTGGCAATCACACCATTTTATGTCACTTGTAAATGTCGCAATAAACATCCTCGAAATGCTTTCAACAGGATAAAGAAGTTCAGGGAGAGTTATGGAATGATGGAAACCCGGGGAACCATGGTCCATAAAATCAAGGCGATTCAGATAAAAATTCTTCCCAGGAGATGGATAAAAATTCCCTCCTTGTTGCTTTGCCTGCTTGTTATTACCACCAAAAGGAAAATCGTTCTTCCCTATAGAATTTAACAGCAACACATTATGATTCTTATCAACAATATCATTCCCACAAGCAATTCCCGCATTCCCTTCTCGACACAAATCGCGATGAAGGTCACGTTTTGCCTCAAAATCCATCACTTTACTTTCACAAAGAATGTCTGAACTAGACTGAACCACACCATTAGTTTTATCTTGCATTGAAGAGTTATTCACCCTTGGCGGCAATTTAGACTGCACTTCACTATCCACACATAATAATCTACGAGTTTCTATATCCGAAACAACACGAAAAATACAAGATAAAGGATCATCACTAAGCAGAATGTCACGGCACCTATCTAGAAGAAAATTTGCCCTTCCAATAAGTCCCTCATATCTCGACACAGCAAAAACCCTTTTCTTCCGTCTCCCTTGGGAGTGACCCGATAATGTTAATCTATCAATCCCAACATCATCAAAATCATATTCAATTCTTTGAACAACAAACCCTATCCGATTCTGAATCCCACACGAACCATCTTCGTTTCCACAAACCAGAGAAACCTTATCTCCATCAGTGAATTCCGCAGCCATTCCCCTTTGGATCTCGACCCCGTTCACGAAAACACCATTGGAAGCTTCTCGAAGTGTAAAATCATCGCCGTGAGTGCCGCAACGAAACGTCGTCGTCCTCGTGGCCCTTTTCCTGAAGGCGTGAACGACACGCTTTCCCGAGTCATTTGGGAATACTAAAACGCCGTTGAGAATGTAGAGTTTGCGAAGGGAACCGTCGAGGAGGATCTGGCAGTGTTGGTTGCTGACGCGGCGGTCGAGGAAGAGGAAGTCGCAGTGGCGAGGTGAGCGACCGATCGTGTAGGGGCGGTCCGCATGGAGGCGGATGGAGTGGCAGGTTGAAACGACGGCGTTGGGTGTGGAAGGAAAGAGAGGCACGTCGAAGGGTTTGAGATGGATGGAAGCCGATGTGGTGGTCGGGTTCTCGTGTGGGAAGGGTCTCTTGTTGTTTGGGGAAAAAGAGGATTCGGAGTGGGAATCGATCATGGCGGTGAATTCAATTCAATGGAAGGGTGAAAGAAATCAGAAGTGTGAAAGAATGAATAGAATGGAAAAAATGAGAGGGAAATTTTTGAAAGGGCAAAAATAAAGAGGGTGATGGAATGAAGGAATGGGGAATGGGTTAATGTTATGTGGCGTAGTTTATTTCCCTCCAAAATTCCGATTTAGGTTACAGCACAAGTGACTCAGAGCTTCCGCGGTAACCGTTTAATGAAAAAAATGAATTCAGCGGTGAGTCCGGGAGCTGGGGTACGTGGGTCAAGTTCGGTCTGGACTCGCCCGCTGGAGTTCGAGGAACGGGCCAAGTCTGATAAGCCCACAACTTAAACGGATAATCGAAAGGTTATATAATGCACTCTTTCAATAAAAATAACAACGGACCACCCTGTGGTTGATTCGAATAGTAACGGATTCGAGCCTCTTAAACAAGTGATTAGATATTCGATCGCTGATTTTTGTGTATGGAAGATAACTAGTTGGGAGGAGGTAACTCTTAAATACCGTCCAGGTCCCCGGATGGAGATTAGTTACTTATTAGTATTTACGATGATAGATACTTTGTATCAATAACATGATTACAAAAAGGAAAAAAATAACAACTACGTTAATTAAAATCCTTTTTTAAATAAGCAATGTCAGTTATATGAATCGATGTCATTTTGTGCTTATCATGAAGTTCATTTGATTTTCTCCTAAAGTCAGTTTAGTTGGTTAAACTATGAGACATGAATTGTGTACGTGTGGCTTCAAACCCCCGCCATGCATTTTGTCATTTTTTCATTATCTTCTCCCCCTCCCCTGTAAAGCATCCTATAAGCCTCCCTTGAGAAAAATAAAGCTCATTTAATTGTAAGTTCTTTAAATTAATTCTCATATCATTCTTTTTGTCTCCCTTTTTTTGCACAAAGGTTATTCAAGCCGATAGTCGAAGGACAAATTTCTTGTGATATGTAAAAATCACAGAAGTAAGTTTTGTCTCTCATAACAAAATTTTTCATAACACGATAGGAATCGAACTCTCAATAGCATGTTTGAGGAATCCAACTCTACTAATTGTGTTGGACCTTTTTGGTTTTGTCTCCCTTTATTTCTAACTAATATTTATATACTTCTTTTGCCAGACTTTGAATGGTTTTCTCCTCAATCCATCTACAAGTGGGCTGTTTGGTTTGGATTAATTTCAACGCAAACAGCAAAATGCAGTGTCCTGAGACACTTTTATTGAAAGCTCATAGTGAGCTTCCTATCAAGATAATTTCAAACATGGTTTCTCCATAAAGCAAAGTAACAAACAGACTCCTCAAGGACTGGCTAAGTTAACACCCTAAATTTATCGTGAGAAAAAGTTGCCTCGGTCCAAAAGATGAAGGAACACCTCACAAGAGTTAAAGTGTGACAAAAATTGTGTGACAACTCCTTTACCATCTCTGTGAAAATGAATTTGAGAAATTTATTGTATATTTTGCCATATATATATAATCTTAGTTCCTGAATATTTTATCCCATAGTTTGATATGGTAAATCGACTTCATGTTATATTTTACAAAATTTGTATCAAATACCAATACATGACTGCAATTTGGTCTGCATCTCATGTAGAAACCAATGAATATTCAAAATATCCAAAGGACAATCTCATGCAAAATTATTCCTTTTCCTTTATTTAACGAATAATGCAGAGACCCGCAGCCGCTGGTTCTTGGTCGGAATTGGCTTGGCTTCTTCCCCTGCAACATGTAGTCACGTGAATTAAAGGCTTACTTGTTTGGGAGCCAGCTATGGTCCTGCTACTTTGGTTTTGCATTTGCCTTGTTTTCATCTGCTAATTATATTATTCCAAATTCCATGTTGACTTGAACCCTGACCAGCAACACAACATGGCTATATATATGCAATTGTCGCAACTCGCAAGGGTAGGTAAACACAACGTGGTTCACTCATAATAAAATTATTTATATTTTATATACTATTGCTATACCAAATAAACAAAGAATTATTTTAATTTCAAAACGTTCCCCTTTTCTCATTCAAAGTGTTTACTTACTCAAATAAACATATCGTGACAGAAATAGAATAACACAATTAATGTATAGGAACAAACATTCATCTGAGTCGTTTTTACAAATTATTAAATTATACCTATCTGTCGTTAAATAAAATAAATTATAATAAGAGATAAATAATTTCCAATTCAATGCATCCTCACTACCATCATGTATGCCAGCTAGTTCAAAGTTAAAAAAGAAAAAAAGGGAAGCATTGCATATGTGATATTTCTAGGCAAATTAGTTTGGGGTTAAACACAATGCATTATAATTTATTCCACTTCCTTTATTTATCCATTTTCTTCTTACCAAACAATGCATTATTGCCATTGGGTGGTTAGTTGACTAGCGCTGTACTGGATACCCCCACCACTGACCACACACAAAAGCTTGTTGTGACCTGTGAGTGACCAAAATCAATTCATTTTGACAATTTCAAAGGAAGGGTGACACATTACATTGCGTTGAACACGTGAACTGGAATAGCTAGCGATATTCATTTTCAGAGAGCGGACTAAGAATAATTTTAAGTTAAAAACTCTAGATCATTTGTACATAATTTTTAAATTACTTTTTTTTTACTTCGTTTCAAAATAATTATCATTTAAAAAATAAATTGTATTTTATTTCTTATCATTTTGAAAAGCAATAAATATCTTGAAAAACTATAGATATTAATTATTTTTTAACTTTATTTGTATCCCTTGATATCTCTATTCTCCAATAAATAAATAAATGTGAAAATACCATAGTCAAGGACAAAATTTACTACACAAAGACGCAAAGTAAATGCCTTTCAAACTGTAAAAATAAAAACTGAAAAGGTACCTTTCATTGTAATGTTCTTCCTTCCTGGGTTTGCGAAAGAGAGATAAAAAAACATTCCGCGGTTGTTGGTAAGTTGAAAAGATCTTTTTTTTTTTACACGAAAGATCTTAAATTTAAAGAGTTTAATTTGTATACACTGTCAGTGTAAATATTTTTACACTGACAACCAATCAGAAATCAAGGAATTAGTGACTTTTAAGGTGGTTAAGATAAGAATCAAGCATTTATGATGGTATATCAATTTCTGATTGGTTGACAGTGTAAAAAAATTTACACTGTCAGTGTATATCAATTAATTCCAAATTTAAAATAGAATTATTGAGACTTTTCATTATTTATGTCCATATTCTTGTCAAAAAAAAATCATTTATGTACATATTTTGTTAGTAACTTATAATTATAATTTCCTTAATTAAGTATTTAAAATTTTAAAAAAATATATTTATATTTTTAATGTTCAGTTGAAAGCAATTAAAAAAGTCAGAAATTAGAAATGTTTAATAAAACCATAAAAAAAATAGTTTTTTAAATAACAAAAAATAGTTAAAAGTACTAATATTTGAAATATTTTATTCAAAAGCGTCCCAGCCGTCACGTCGGTCCAAAACTGCTTTGCGAAAAAAGTAATGCATTGCATCATCAGTGTGACATACATTAAGATCAAAGTGGTTAGTGTCACATGATATGTGCCTCTCATTACGGTGTTTGATGATTTTTGTATATTTGGTACACTGTGGGTTCGCCATTGGGAGAAATGTTAATTTCTCTTGGAAAATTGAATTTAATACTTTTCAATATAAAAAAAATATTTCAAAAAGATTTAAAACTCTCTAACTCCAATCCAAGATATGTCGTTTTTTTCTTTTATAAAAAGAAAAGTTGAACAAAAGTAACCCTACCAAACTTCATTGTCATGCATGTCTTTTTGTTTTCTTAAAGTAAATAAGAGAAGAGATGTCCAGACATCAGAAGATGAGTCGTGGTGCCTGGGTCAAGTCCAGATACAGTATGTTGTTGTTGTTGATGGGCACTACCAGGAATCAAAGTAAGGGCTTTTTGTTTTTTATAAAAAAAAGTGATTTTTATAAATAAATAAAAATTCTTATATTACATCCTTATTTATAGACTTCTATTAAAAAGCAGAAATCGAAGAAAATCTAAATTTAAATTTTACGAAAAGATATAATTTTCAATCCCTAATAAATCACTTTTTATATAATCATTTTCTTAGAATTTTTAGAGCCACTTTTTCAAGATTAAATAAATGGTTGCTTCATCCCCAACTTTTATCAAGAAAAGACATCTCTAAAATAAGATTGAGTGTAAAGTAAGAAAGTAAAATTTATTTACTATTTGATTAAACAAAATGAATTAAAATTTCTACCTACTAAAAGATTGAATAGTAAATATACTTTTACTTCTTCAAGGACATTTGGATAATTTTACCTGGAATATCTAATTGGCAAAAGGATACTGATCACAAAATAAAAAATAAAAATATATATTTAAAAGGATATATTTTACTCAAGTTGAATTTCTTATGAGAGAAACTAATGTGGTTGCTCATAACTTAGTTAGGATAGCTACTTCTTTTTCTTCTTTACATGTTTTTTCATCTATTCCCCCTCCTATTGGTGATATTATTTCCATTGAAATGAAGTAGCTTGATTTCTGGAGAAAAAAAAAACAAGTGATAAATTTAACACATCAAAATTTTAAAAAGAATAACTTTATAATAACAAAAACTTTGAACCTTTTTTTTATTCTAAAATTCTAGGGTGAGGGAATACCGCCACGGTTCAAGGCAAACTTTATACTTTTTAATTCTTTAACCAATACTCCAATAACATGGACACATGGTTAGCTGGATGGTATCTAGTTATACTTTCTCAAACATTGACCTTATTAGTATCGTTAGATTTTTCTGCCATCCATTTCCAATCTTACCTTTCTATCTCACAACGCTAATAAATAAGCTACATAGTATTTGTCAAAGAAAAATGTTTATCTTTTACCGTTTGACGGCTGGAAATCTTCTACATTGTTAACATTGACTTAGTTGTTAATTAATAATATTTATTATTTGGTTAGAGCTGTTTGTTCAAGTTTTTTTTTTTATAAAAAATATTTTTTAATAAAAGATCACTTATGATATATTCATGTTCGTTTGATTTTTTACTAAACAACTAAAACTGAAAAAAAAGGTTGAAAATCCTTTCACAAAAAATATGCTTTACAGTTTATCAAAATATTATTTTTTTCTTTATAAAAGTTTAAAGTGGTTAAAAATAGTTTTTTTAAACCTAAACATGAGACAGTTAATAGGGTTAATAGGGGTGTTCATCAATCGATTCAAACCACAAAAACCGAACCGAAAACCGAACAAACAAAAAACCAAAATAACTGAAAACCAAAAAAACCGCTTTTTTCATTGGATTGGATCGGATTTTGGATCCCATAGTGAAATCTAATCCAATCCAATCCAATCCAAACCGATCGACTATATACATATATTATTATTTTTTAAATTATAGTATTACTCATACTTAAGCATTATTTTTCATACTTTTATGACCCTTATTCTCTTTGATATTTTTGTTGGAATGACATATACGAGACTATTTAGAATAAATATAAATATTAATGTCTTGAAGTTATATTTTGCTAAAAGTTTTGATGCATAACATATATATACTTGATTGAGTAAACATGAAAAATAGGAAATCAAATTAAGTGAATTAGAAAAATAATTAGTTACAATTTATATGAAGCCGATTCAAGGAAAAAAATAATAGGATAAATTTGAGTAGATATAGAGAATCAGCATAAAAGAATATTTAATGTAAAAGAACGTGTTAAAAAATATCAATAATTATTTTTTCTCTAACTCCCAAATTAAAATTTTGTTAATAATTCTCTCAAATTTTCCTCACTCGTCATCAAATCAAATAATGGTTAATATGGAACAAATAAATGCTACATTTCATAAATGTTTTACTGTTCTAATATAAAGAGAGGTTAAAATAATTATCGCGCACCCTAAACTAGCTCATTTAATGAAAGATAATCTTTTATCCACTATTAAATAAGTAGAAATGACACTTGAAATAAGAAAAAAAATTAAAGTATGACAAAAACCGAATTATCCAATCCAATCCAAACCGCATTTAATTGGATTGGATCGAATTAGATTTTTTTAAGGAAGCAAATCGATCCAATCCAAACCACATGTTCTTTTCATCATTGGATCAGATGGTTTTTTAGCTCAAAACCGATCCGATCCAATCCAATCCGTGAACACCCCTAGCAGTTAGGGATGGCAATGGGTAGGGTTTGGGTAGGGTACTATAGTACCCGTCCCCATACCCGCATTTAAAAAATTTACCCGTACCCGTACCCTCGTGGATAGCAACCTCAGTACCCTTACCCGTACCCTCTGGGTACCTAAGTACCCGCACCCGCACCCATTACCCACACTTTAACAAAGAAAAAATAAATAAATAACAAAATGATCATAACTTCATTTGAAAATCATCCAACAATGTTTCAAATGTATTCATCAAACATTACAAACCAGCATATTATACCAAATAAAAAGATGTAAAATATCCAAAACAAGTAAATAACAATAAGTCTCCAAAACAATTAATTCATCAAGTTGTAATTCCTGAGCTGATGTTGCCGATGTTCTCCAAAACCTATTAAATAAAAAACATACATTATATTAGTTATACATTATAAACTTGTAAAGCAATAATTAGTAACAAATTGTTAGATTATCTTACCTCATCTTCTGAATCGGAGTCTTGAAAAGACTGCAAACGTTTGTCTTTCATATGTAAATACTGCTTTGGTCCAGTTATACCAATAGAAACTAGAACAAAAAACAAAATTAATGATTAGACCAAACACAAATTTCATTAAACAAAGATATTAATGCAACATTTATTACCTTCCTTGTCATGCTTTATCCAGCTTTGTGCACACATAAGCGCCTCCAAAGTATTCTCATGAAGCCTAGAATGATGAGGAGTCAACAATCTACCTCCTGTGCTAAAAGCAGATTCAGAAGCAACAGAAGAAATTGGGATGGCCAAAATATCCTTAGCAATCTTTTGCAATGTAGGAAACTTGATCCCGTTTGTTTTCCACCATCCAAGTATATCAAATGTAGCACTCCTAGGCAATACCTTCTCTTCCAAATATTGATCCAACTCAGACTTTGATTGTATGTCAATGATTCATTGACAAAGGAATCATAACCACTAAGAAAATTGTTACAAGCAAGATTATCCAAATTTGAATCCTTGTCATTTAACTTTTCAGTTGAACTTTCAACCATCCCATTAATCTTAGCTTGATAATCTTCAAACAATGAGAACCACAAGATGCATATCCATAAAGCAAAGGAAAGAAGTACTCCAACAACTTCAATTTATATCTTGGATCCAAAACAATGGCAATTCCCATAATTCCATGAATAACAGACCAATATTTCTCAAATTTGCCATTCATTTTTGAAGCCATATTTCGAATAGCCTCAATTGAGCAAGTCTCTCATTGCTTCAAAGAGAGCTTTATTTCACAAACCAAAGGGAAGAATATGTTTGTTGTGGGATATTGTGTACCTGAAAACATCTCAGTTACACGATTAAAGACTTCCAACCTACAACAAATTTCTTTTGCAATTTCCCACTGACTTGCTGTAGGCAAACAGTTATACAAAGGCTCTCTTGTTTTCAGGCGAGTAAAAACATCTTTATAAGACAATGCAACAACAAGCATTTGATAAGTAGAATTCCATCTAGTTTTGCAATCAAGAATAAGTTTCTTTGTGATTGAAACTTTTATTTGACGTGCTGCTTCCCTAAAACTTTGTTCTCTCTTAGGTGTAGCTGTCCAAAAAGCAACACTATTCCTAACCTTCTCTATGCCATCTCCAAGAACACTCAAACCATCTTGAGCAATTAAATTTAGAATATGTGCACAACACCTCATGTGAAATAATTGGCCATCAAGCATAAGAGTAGAACAATCAAGTTCGTTTAACAACATACCAACAAGAGAGTCATTTGTGCTACAGTTATCCAAAGTGATGGTTGACAACTTTCTATCAATATTCCAATCTATCATGCATTCTACCAACACCTTTGAAAGAGCTTCAGTTGTATGTGGACACTCTACATACACAAACCTATTATGCAAAATAATTTATTAGATATTAATACAATGCAAAGTACTATATGTATATGATAAAGTTCAAAAATATCATACCTTAATATGCGACTTTGCATATCCCAGTCATCATTAATGTAGTGAGCTGTAATGGCCATATACCCTTTCTTTTGGTTACTAGCTGTCCACATGTCTGTTGTTAAAGCAATCTTACTCCCGATCTTTTTCAAGAGTCCCATAGTCTTCACCTTTTCATTTTCATAGATTTTGATAATATCATTTTTTATCGTGTTTCGACTAGGAACCTTGAACAAAGGTTGAAGACCTTCAGAATATGCTCTGAACCCCAGATGGTCCACCATTGAAAGTGGATACTCGTGAACTATTATCATACAAGCAAGGTCTTTTCTTGATTTCTCAGGATCAAAGTGATAGTTACTCAAATAAGTAGATGACCCATCTACCTTCTTCTGTTCTCTCAACAAGATCGATTGTCTTATATCCCGATATGGCCGCCTTTTACAAGTCTCATAATGTTTATGCAAATGATGTGTTCCATCGGATCTTCTACCACACATATGCTTGTTGCAATAATTGCATATAGCTTTTTCTTCACCATTAATTATTTTTTTCTTGAAGTGGTTCCAAACAACAGATATCTTTCTTTTTTTGCCATCATCAGACAACTCTATAGCATTAGCATCATCAACAGAAACAGGAACGGGATCTGTTGGAGTTTCAGATCGATCTTTTTCAGAACTACCCACATTACCACTAGGAACACTTTGAGGTTGTGTGGGAGATGAGCTACTCTCAGATTCCTTTGATTGAATCAATCCATCTGTGTTTTCCATCTAAAAAAAAAAAAAAAGCAAAGCAAGATTAACAAATTGAACACAGCAAAGCAAGTTGAACACACTGAACACAGTCACGCAAAAGGCACAAAACATATACCAAATCATATAAAATATACCAAATCATATATCAATTTCTCCAGATGCATCATCAAAATAACCATCTTATTATAGAAAATAACTATACAGATTACTAAAAATAAAAAAAAGGCACAAAAAATAGCCCCAAATATGCAATCAGCACCTTAGATCGGTGGAGTTGTGGTGCGTCGCCGCCTCTGTTCGGTGGAGATCGGTTAAGGTCGTGATGCGCCGCCGCTAATGGAACGCCGCCGCTGATGAACGCCGCTAATGGAACACCGAACAGAGGAAGGGTTGAACAGAGATGAAGCTGAAGGGTCGAATGCCGTCGCTGAACCGAAGAACTGAAGAAGGGTCGAACGGCGATGAAGGGACGGGACTCCAAGTCTCCAACGTTGATGAACCGAAGAAATGGTCAGATGGAGAAGAAATGGTCAGATGGGTCGAGGGCAGACGACTGTGTGAGTGAGACAGTGAAGTGAGTGAACTAGGTTTAGACGTTTAGTTTCTAATTTTGAGCAAATGTCATATATATAATTATATGTATTAATATGTATTAATATAAATAAATATATATAAAAAATAATATATATATATATATATATATATATATATATATATATATATATATATATATATGCGGGTATGGGGTGGGGTGGGTACCAAGGTACCCGTACCCGCCCCCATACCCTCTCAAATTTGCGAGTAATTACCCGTACTCATACCCGTACCCATAAAACGGGTTTTTACCCTACCCACAGCGGGTATTTTTTGCGGGTACCCGGCCGGTAGGGTCCGAATTGCCATCCCTACTAGCAGTTAATAGATTAAACATGTGCATACTAAGCTTGTATGATTTGTTTTCAATTTTTTGTTTTTTGAAATAATTATAAAATTGTTATATTATTTTTATTCTGTTTCTTATTTTTTAAAAAATTATACGAGAAATGCTAAAAATAATTTTCTAGTATTTTTATTATTTACAGTACAAATAATTGAAAACAATAAATAGAATGAAAATAATGTGACAATTTTATAATTGTTTTTGAAAATAAGAAATAAAAATTGGAAACGGGAAAAGTCAAACACGCTCTAAACTCTCAAGCTTTGATGGGACACAAATACTGGCACCTAATAGTTAACTGCTTTAGATAATCAACCAATAATTAACTCAATAATCCACATGAACAAGCTGTATAATTCTTGGTTTTAGATATTGGGATTATCTGCCCAATCTTTTCATTAAAAAAATGCTTTCAAAAACCTTTTTTGTGACCTTTCACTTTCACAGCTCCGAATTGTAGTGTCTTGCCTCTCCTACAAATATGGCTACATTCTACAAACAATCTACAACATGAAATGTATCATACGTATAGAGAGCAAAGGCAGCAGTGAGCTTATCATAGAGGAGCAAATGTGTTTGAGAAAGGAGACCTAAAAGGCTAAGTGTTGTGTGCATCAGAATATATTTTCAGACTGAAAACCTCAAAACAAGGCAGAACAATGGGAGAAGACGAGGTGGGAGGAGCTTCTGCAGTTGTTCATCATCATGAAACGGATATTGAACTCATCGGTGCTGAAAGGGTGCCTCACAGTGGTCCTTTGAACAACCAAAAGGATGAAGATGAAGCAAACTATGTTGAGGTCACCATGGATATTCAAGGTGACTCTATTGCATTACACAGCGTTAAAACTTTTGCAGGTGATGATACGGGAGAAGATGAGAAACTGGGGTTAGTAGGCAAGACAAAGAAGCTCGAGAAAATAAGCTCCTTTGGTGCCTCCGTTAAGCAAAATGCTTCCATTCGTATGAAGCATCTTAAGCGTTTCACTTCATTTTCAAAACCAGCAAAACACTACGATAGGAACAAGACTGCAGCGGCTCATGCTCTGACGGGACTCAAGTTTATCAGCAAAACTGGTGGTGGTGCAGGATGGGCTGAGGTTGAGAAAGAGTTTGACAGGCTTACTGCTACCACTGATGGGTATCTTCCCAGAGCCCTCTTTGCCCAATGCACAGGTATTACATAGCACTATGCCTCACCACAAGTATAAATATAGAGTAATTTTTCTAAGTAATCCTTGGATTTGATTGTAGGAATGAACAAGGAGTCCGATGCGTTTGCAGAGAAACTGTTTGACACTCTTGCTAGGCAGAGAGGTATTCAGGGTGGTTCCATTAACAAGGCCCAGTTGAGGGACTTCTGGGACCATATTTCTGACCAGAGCTTTGATTCTAGGCTCAAAACATTCTTTGACATGTAATGCTTTGATTTTGTTAATATAGACATGATATATTTGTTAAATGCCCTGAAGTATATCATATCACCAGGCTTAATTTGAAACGCAGGGTTGATAAAGATGCAGATGGCAGAATCACTGAAGAAGAAATTAAGGAGGTACGGCTGAACAGAACTTTACTTTCCAAGTTTCTTCAGCAGACAAAATTAGTAAAGTAGTTATACTAGCAAAAAAATTATTTTTCTAGTCTGCATTTTTTCCCCCCAACATATGAGGATCTTCCTTGATCATATGTAATCAATCATGCTCTCAGATTATATGCCTTAGCGCCACTGCCAACAAACTCTCAAACATCCAGAAACAAGCAGAGGAATATGCGGCTTTGATCATGGAAGAACTAGACCCTGACGGCACAGGATTTATCAATGTAAATGACATAGCCTACCCTCTGATCTCAAGATTGGAATAACTTCATCCACTATTATAAAATCCTCATCTCAACCTAACCTCTTTATCTTTTTTGTATTTTTTTACTGGGAAAAAACAGATAGACAACCTGGAGACGCTCTTACTGCATGGACCAGATCAAACCACAAGAGGAGACAGTAAGTACCTGAGTCAAATGCTAAGCCAAAAGCTTAAGCCTACATTTGCGGAAAATCCTATCACGAGGTTGTACAGAGATACCAAGTACTTCTTGCAGGACAATTGGCAGAGAGTTTGGGTATTGGTACTGTGGATCAGTGTGATGTTAGGTCTATTTGCCTACAAATTCGTGCAATATAGAAGAAGAGCTGCCTATGAGGTGATGGGCCATTGTGTATGCATGGCAAAGGGTGCAGCTGAGACACTTAAATTGAACATGGCTCTTATATTGTTACCAGTTTGCCGAAACACCATCACCTGGCTCAGGAATAGGACCAAGCTAGGCGTTGCAGTTCCTTTTGATGACGGCCTCAATTTCCACAAGGTAATTTTTACTGATGGTTGTTCCTTCCAGAGTGATAAGAAAAGAAAAAGTAGCTACTTTATCCATGTTTGTTGGGATGTAGCAGTTTTCACAAATAAATAAGGCATATATAAAATTATATAAATGGGGGTATTTTTGCAGGTGATAGCTGTGGCAACAGCAATTGGCGTTGGTATACATGCTATTTATCATCTTACTTGTGATTTTCCTCGCCTTCTTCATGCAAGCAGTGAAAAGTACAAGCTCATGGAACCATTTTTCGGAGATAAACCATCAAATTATTGGTATTTTGTCAAATCATGGGAAGGAGTAACAGGGATTATAATGGTTCTGCTAATGGCAATAGCTTTCACGCTGGCCAACCCTAGGCTCAGGAGAGGTCGGGCCAAGCTACCCAAAACCATAAAAAAACTCACAGGTTTCAATGCCTTTTGGTATTCCCATCACCTTTTCATCATTGTCTATGCCCTGTTGGTTGTGCATGGAATCAAACTTTACTTGACCAAGGAATGGTACAAGAAAACGGTTAGCGCCTTCAGTTAACCCATTGTCTCTGTATCTAGTTTTTTTTTTTGGGCTGATTCATAATCGATTCACAGGCACTTCATATTATATGTTTTGTAGACCTGGATGTATTTGGCTATACCCATCACTATTTATGCACTGGAAAGGCTGATTAGAGCACTCAGATCGAGCACCGAGTCTGTGAGAATATTGAAGGTTAGTGTCGAATAATAAAAATCAATTTTATTCATTATATATAAAATATGATCATATTTACTATCGACTAAGGTTAGAAAGTATATTCATATGCATATGTCTCATCACATTTTCACTCCCAAATTTGAAGGTGGCAGTTTATCCGGGAAATGTGTTAGCACTTAATATGTCAAAGCCTCAGGGGTTTACCTACAAGAGTGGACAATACATGTATGTGAATTGTGCTGCTGTGTCTCCATTTGAATGGTAGGCATTTGAAGAAACATCAGTCACTCATGTCTTCTATACGTAAATGTTGCATATCTAAATACCTTCATATTACCCTCAAGGGGCCAACCCCCATTTTCTGATTTTGTTTAGCAATATCTAATTTCTACATTGTTATTCATTTTTTATGCTTTCACAGGCATCCGTTTTCCATAACTTCCGCCCCAGATGATGATTACCTTAGCGTTCACATTAAAATCGTTGGTGATTGGACTGGAAATCTGAAAACTAAATTCTCACAGGTGAATTCATCTTGAAAATTTTCTATTATCAAAATGTAATTTTCCTGTAAAAAACAAGTCTACATTTCTACTTAAGCTGATTTTTATCACCAGCTGAAACTCAACTTATAGTTAAAAGAATAGCAAGCTAGCAACAACAAAAATTGAGCTCTAAATCACTTGGTCATACGAGTTATCATGACATATGTCAGTAACCGATTTTTTCAAGCAATTGCTTTGCTTTCTTTCAGGCGTGCCAGCCAGCCCTCAATGGGCAGAGTGGACTTCTAAGAGCTGAATGCTTGAAAGGAGATAGCAGCCCAAGGTAAGTCCTATTTGAAGTGTAATGTCCCAGCCTTAATTAAAATGAAAAGAAGGAATAATTTTTCTATCATGTACAACTTTGTACAGGTTAAAAAACTCATGAGCAGCAACTATTTATTGGAAAACTAAATATTTCACTTTTGAAAGTATAAAATACACAACTTCCTATATAAATTTCCTCTTTTGAGATCCTTAAAATGTGGAAAATTGTACATGATAAAAAAACCCAAAAAGAAAATATGTGACGGATACCTAACATGCAAAAACTGTAGTTTTACCACTTCAAAAAGCTTGAGGCAACATTTCTATCAATACCAGCGATTTAAATTAAATGTTAATATACTTTAATTTTGTCAAAAGAATTGTCAATTTAATTAATAATTAATAAAATTTCACAATACCTTGAAATGGACTATTAATTAAATTAACTATTTATAATGTTATATTGAAACTACATAACTATAGTCGTGTAGATAAACTTTACTTATAAGGGTGTGAATATAATTGGAAACACCTATGGTCAGGTCGTCAAGACCAAACAGTGTAGGATTCGTGAGAAAAACAAAAAACAAATTATAGAGTTTTTAACTTTTTATTATTAGAGAGTGAGATTCTATGCATACACGTTATAGAAGACCCTCCATGATAAGGATAAAGACCCATTTTGGTCCCCAACAAAAAATATGATATCCATTTCAGTCCCTAACAATTAGTATCGTGGGATATTTTAGTAACAAACCTTGACTAACGGAAGTCACGTAGGGACTACTTGTCCCACGTTAGTAATTGTCAAGGACTAATGAGGTAAAAAAAAAAAAAATTTGTCAAGGACTGAAATAGAAATCACATTTTTTGTCAGGAAGATAGATCCGGCAATTGAACCGCTGCGTGGATAGTCCATTGCCATGTTTGGAATTAATCAACAAGAATAAAGATATTTAGACACGAAATTTGGACACCTCATATAGACATCGTAAAACTTATGAGTGTCTTGAGAGTGATGAAATACATGATGAGAGAGAAGAAAACAATAAATAAGTAGGAAGAAATACTTTAATATACTGTTGAACTCTATTTTTATGTTCAAAATCATTACTCAATCAACAAAGGAGCACAACTTACGCATAAATAATTTTTTGTCCTTTTGTTTGGGTGTCAATAATTGCTACCGAGATTCCTATGGCACCTTCTCACATGCATATGATTTATTATCAAATGTTTACGCGGGGGAAAAAAGAGTGGTTGTTTTCTGGACTGTGAAGAAAAAAGATCAGGGTGATAAGGACGCCTATAGAAATTGCTGCATGCAACCTAGGGGGTAAGCTGAAAGAAATACGCAACCCAAAAGACATCAAATGTAGTGGGGATTGACCAAGTCAAAAAATAAAATGTTAGTGAGGATTGGAATCATTCATACTTGCAGATTGTCATTTTCCTCTTAAATAGCATCGCTGTTTTTCTTTTTTTTTTTTTAAATACAAAAATAGAATGGGTATGTTTTAATTTACTGATTACTCCCGTCAAAAAAAAAAAAAAAAATTACTGATTACTGACTGAGAAGATACTTTATTATGATATTATGATATGCAGTACTCTTCCTAAAGTTATGGTTGATGGCCCATATGGAGCGCCAGCACAAGACTACACACAGTATGAGGTGGTTTTGCTCGTGGGGCTGGGAATTGGGGCTACCCCAATGATCAGTATACTAAAGGACATGGTGAATAATTTCAAGGCCATGGAAGAGGAGGAATTGGCCACAATGGAGGACGGAGGTGGTGGGCTAGGGGGTGCTAAATCACCAACAACCCATCAAAAGAAAGCCAGGTCCAGCGAGTTCAAGATAAGGAGGGCGTACTTCTACTGGGTGACTAGAGAGCAGGGTTCCTTTGACTGGTTTAAAGGGGTGATGAACGAGGTAGCCGAAGAGGACCACAGGGGACTGATTGAGCTGCACAGCTACTGCACCAGCGTCTACGAAGAGGGTGACGCTCGCTCTGCTCTTATTGCTATGCTGCAGTCTATAAACCATGCAAAGAATGGCGTGGACATCGTCTCTGGCACACGCGTCATGTCTCACTTTGCCAAACCCGATTGGCGCAGTGTCTACAAGCGCATTGCGCTTAATCATCCAGAAACCCGAGTTGGTGAGTTCCCACTTCTTGGACTGACATAGCGACATTGCTTTCGTTTCTTTCTTTAAGCCACTCAAGGTAAAAACACTTCAATAATTGCTAATCAATGATAATATACATTTTTCCAAATATTGTGCAAATTTAACTTTCAATAAAGCGGCCTCGCTGTCGAGGTCCTTTCGATTAATATCAACCATTTATGATTTTTAACGTGTTTCATGAAATTCAAGGCTTATCATCGTAATTGCGAGAGATTGAGACAGCTTGCTTTATGTAATGCAGGAGTATTTTACTGTGGACAAGCCGCACCTGCGAAAGAGCTTCGTCAGCTTGCTTTAGATTTCTCTCACAACACATCCACAAAATACGACTTCCATAAAGAAAATTTTTGATAAGATGGAAATTATTGAGGAAAACAGGAGAAGTTGTGGGAACGAACTAGTCCTCTATCTTGATATGATTCCACTATATATGTATATGTAAAGTCCTTTGTTGATAACCTTTCTTGTTATGTTTGTATCAATCTATGGTTGTTATAGCTTTGTAAAAGGACAAAGGTAGACGTGGTATAAAATGTTAAGTTGTGAGTTGGCAGCATATCACAAAAGAGTAGACGTGGGATAGTACGTGTCCTAACTCCTAATTAAGGGGTGTCTGTAAGAAATAATGAAATATTATTATCATTGATTATTGATTACAAAAAAAGGTGTGGTTTGATGGCCCGTTTACTGTGTCAAGCGTGTCGTCATACTTGACTACCTGTGTAACAGCTTATCCTACTCACAAACGTCGGATAGAATAACAGCTTATCCTACTCATATTTTATCCTACTACTCCTATACTGCTCTCTTATTATATCCAGTATCCACCCATATCCTATTCTGACCACCAAACAAGCCCTAAAGGTAAAAAGGATGGTATGGTCAGTTTTAATGAACAGTGTGAAGGTGCGCCTAACTTGTGTCCTAGCTCACCCTCGTCTGGTGGTACACAAAGTGTTGGGGGTAATGATGGCTGGAAACTCTTCTGTCAGGTGGATTGGTGAGGCGCAACAAGGTGCAATGAGAAAATAAAATTGAGAAAGGGTTTTAGTTTTGCAGAAAATTAGGGGTATAAGCAAGGAAATAGGAGTGTCTTTCACAGGGGATATGAAGGACGGATGACGGATTTTGCTGAAGAGCTGGTGTCCAGGGTTTGGGATAAGGTTATTAAGGCTGCCAAAGGTGAATAGAGTTTTCCTTGGTTCTGTTTCGTTGCATGTGGTCCTGTTTGGCAGCTGCTTTAGATTGAGAAATAGTCATCCATCGTGTTTGAGGTTCAAAATTGTCCACAGTGGAGGTCACTACTTCAAAGTTAAGTAGCCTTCTTTGTGGGTGTCGATTCTGGGGGGAAAATGATGTAGGATATCCTAAACTTGGTGGTTTGTGTATTGGTATGTATGTTAACTACATGATTTACATCTGATGGGTATAGCACCTAACTGGGTTTGTTGGATTTGGATTTAATTTCACTTGTCACATGCGATCAATTGGTGTGCTTCTGGACTCAACATTGCTCAATTTGTTATTCTCGATGGCAAAGTAGTCCTCACACACAGCACATTTAAGATAATGAATGAGAACAAAGAGCATGCTATCCGCTATGGAACTTCTTGATCCTTCATTGCTTGAACTGACCCAATACATGAATGGCAATGAGACTATAATTGCAGATGCAGAACCAACTCCCTATAACACACTACTCTGACTTCTGTCATAATAGATGGAATAAGTTGCCCTGTTGAATGGAACGCTAGGACGGATAATGAGATTTTGAAGCAATTTGCGAGTAACCGAACCATCCAGAGAGCTGTCTTCAGCTATTGCTTCTTCGAGAAATGGATTCACATCATTTGGTCGAGGAGATGGCCCACAAAGAAAACGAGTTAACATTACAATGATCATGAAATTAAGCAGCTCTAAAAGTAGGAGAAATGGGTTGGAATTCACTTCTACAATTCTATAGAGTTTAGCACATTCTGCATAATGAGATTATCAATGGTTTGATCAATTACCCATTCTGCCCTTGTATCTTTCTTCCATGCCAGGACCAATTTTCCATTCGTAGGGACTAATTCAAAAAAATCGAGCAACTTTGGGAGCACACGCTTCTTTGGATGACTACCCACGTAGCTTGTATATTCCAAAACATAAAAACTCCTTATAGTAATTGGGAGGGACGGTGGCCCATTCCCTAAGACCGACTCAATTAAAAAACTAGATTTTAGCTCACAGAACAGTAACTTCACTTTGCTTTCTTCATGGGCCTCCTTCCCATTATTAGTGAATTGGGTCAGGTATTTAGTTTAGCACAGGCCCACAATATTGTTTCAGATGTGACCTTGCCCCCTCTTTATCATAATCAGAATCAGAATTAATCAAAGTAAATTGGGCTTGGCCAATTAGGTCAAAAGAGTGACCTATTTTTCACATTTCCTTTTCTGCCCCTCTCTTCTCCCTTCTAACTTCTTTTCTGAACCCATCAGCCTCAACCTTCACCAACGCCTGCAGCAACATTCTGGGCCAGCCCCCAATGGCTACGCGGCGCCGACACCTCGGACGGTGGGGCTTGGGTCATCGGCAACGGTGTCCCTTTGACCAGTCGCCCACTGCCCCGACAACAGGCAGCGTAGATCAGGTGGCTCAGGTGGATTTGGCGACGTCGCAGGCGGCTCCAGTGGCAGCGGATCAGGCGGTTCCGACTGTGGAAAGGCCGCCGCTAGTGGACCCGTGTCAGGCGGTTCCGGCGGTGGTGTAGGAGTAATCGGGCTCTGTTTGGTGAATAGCTTACATGAAACCCATGCTTCCTTCTTCTCCATCTTGCGACCCCCTTGTTCCTGCATCTGCTGCACCTCGAATAATTTTTCAGGAGCGCAATCCAATTGGTCGAACCATTTGCCCATCTTTCTTGCTCCATAACGGGTCCCGTCACCACCCAAATTCGTCTTCTCGCCATTCTTGCCCATAATCTGGTCGATGTTTCTTTTCTCTTCCACGATCATTCCCTGATTCTTCCTCGACTCCTCCACTGAGTGCTCAATGGTCTCAATGGGTGATTCTAACTCCCTTTGGTCTTGTTTCAAGGTAGTCAGAATATCAAAAATCATGCTATCATAGTTGACTCCAAATCTTCTTACCAAAGCTGTGGAAAAGGATTCCCAATCTGAATTTGGTTTCTCTTGGCACCAAGAGTGGAACCAAAGCATGGCTACACCCTCCATGCTCATGAATGCCCATTGCAGTTTATCAGAAGAGTGAATTTCTTGCTCTTTAAAGAATTTTTCAGCCTTAACAATCCAACCAATGGGGTTTGTTCCCGAAAAATCAGACAACTCCGCCTTCTTGGCCCACATGTCCTCCATCTCCGATCACGCTGGCTCTTCCTCGACAATCCGGCAGGTCGGACCAATTTGATACGTACCAGGAGAACACACAAAAAATAGCAATAACAGCTTAAGGGAAAAGTAGAGATTTAATGTATTATTTACTGATAAAAGAAAGATTTACAGGGAATAAGAATTCCTCTGCCACAGAGCAAAGCTCCTATAGAGAGCTAATGCTCTCTACCCATTACTAACCAAATGATTTTCCAAAAGATACCCCCTTACTCTCCCTCACGTCCTAATATAGCAGAACCTCTCACACAAATCACATGCTCCCTCACTCCATGCCACGTAGCATTCTCAATATGCTCCCTCTTATTTGTCCTAGCATAGACCAGCCACATAATGGGCTTGGGCAGCTGCTGTGTTGATTTCCTATTTGGGCCCAAATTCTTACTTGGGGTCCTATCATCATCCTTAAAACTATTATAGAGATCTACTACCACTTTGCAATCCAGTTCTACGATAACATTGTCAAGACCCCATTCTTCCATCCATTTAATAGCATGGTGCGGCCCTGATGCTTCACCTTCGGTTGGCGGAAGAAGATGGGGAGTAGTTTGAGTCCTGGCCGCGAAGAAGTTTCCCCTGGAGTCACGCAGACACATGCCAAAGGAGGTATATACTTGCTCATCAAACAAACCAACATCCACGTTGCACTTCCATGAACCCAAAGGTGGAGACTTCCATACCAAAGTTTTTCATTCCTTCTTCGCCAAAGGCTCCAAAGAACCATGGCAAATTTTGCCTTGCCTGCATCATCCAATGTCTCCAAAATAGCGAAACATAGATCCTTCACATTTTCATGGAGGTTCATACGGGCATCAATTAAATCCCACATACCTTGGTCTTGCCAACACTCCATGCTTGCTGAGCATGCAAAGAAGAGGTGCCATGCACCCTCCATGTTGGAATCGCATATAACACACGAACAAAGGCAATCGATGCGCTTCTTTTGAAGATTTATTCTAGTTGGAAGGCACTCTCTACAAAGTCTCCAACAAAAAACTTTGACCCTAGCAGGAACCTCAAGCTTCCAAATATAGGACCAGCTACCACCAACACTGAGGGGGTCTGCATCCAGCATCTCATTCATGACTAGGTGGTAAGCTGTCTTGACCGTGTAACATCCAGATTTCGCATGCACCCAAATCCTTCTATCCATAGTGACTGCTGGATAAAGAGGAGTTCTGGTAATAGCATTAGCAACTTCTAAAATGAATAAACCTTCCACTACAGCGCGGTTCCAATGCTTCAAGGATGGGAGCAACAAATCTTTTACCTTCATATTCCCCAAGGGTTGAACCAACTAGTCCGGGCACGCTAGAATTCGACCATCAAGGATCCACGGTTCATTCTAAACGGGAACATTGTCACCAGTGCCGATTTTCCACCTAGTACCAAGTTTTAGAAGAGGAATAGTGGACCAAATGCTTCTCCAAGAGAAAGAAGGATTGTGGCCAAGAGTTGCACTCAAGAAATCCCCTCTAGGAAAGTATTTTGCTTTGAAGATCCTAGACATTAAGGCATTAGGTTTGTCCAACAAATTCAACCCCTGCTTGCCTAGCATAGCCAGATTGAAGGCATACAAATTACGAAATCCCATTCCACCATCCTTCTTAGGGAGAGACAACTTATCCCAAGAAAGCCAATTTATTCCTTTGGATCCCCTAGTCTTTGCACCCCACCAAAAAGAGTTAAGCATTCTCTGAATCTCATCACCAAGGGAGGGAGGGATTAGATACATGCTCATGCAATAAGCCGGAATGGCTTGGGCAACCGACTTAATTAAAATCTCCCTACTTGCCATCGAGAGAGTCTTGCCTTGCCAGTTATTGATTCTCTTCCAAATTCTATCCTTGATGAAGTCGAATGTGGATTTTTTATTTCTGCCAATCATAGATGGGTGAGGCCCAAGTATTTCCCGGAACCCAAACTTTCTCGAACACCAAGAATATTGATAATAAGATCACGGTTTACCTGGGAGGCATTCTTGCTAAATTGAATTTCGGACTTCTGATAGTTAATAGCCTGACCTGAGGCAGCTTCATAGACTTGGAGAATATTCTTTATAACATTTGCTTCCCTCTCACTTGCTTGAAAGAACAGGAAGCTATCATCTGCAAACAAGATATGGGAGACCACTGGAGCACTCCTGCAAATCTTTACCCCATGAATGAGCCCTTTCCCTTCAGCACTTTTAATCAAGGAGGAAAAACCCTCGGCACACAGGATATATAAATATGGGGATAGGGGATCCCCTTGCCTCCACCCTCTACCAGGGTGGATAGGACCCACCTCTTCTTGATTCAAAAGAACATTATACTCCACTGAGCTGACACACATAAACATCCATCTCACCCATTTAGAGTCAAAACCCAACTTCAGCATGATGGCTTCCAAAAAGAACCAACTAACCTTGTCATAAGCCTTGCTAATGTCCAGTTTGAGAGCAACTTCTCCTTTTAGACCTTTTCTATGACAATTCATATAATGGAGAACTTCATTAGCAATGAGGGCATTATCAACAATAAATCTACCATTGATAAAGGCAGACTGCTCTTCTGAAACACACTTGCTCACTACCTTAGCTAGCCTGTCAGCTAAAGTTTTTGAGAGAATTTTATACACCACATTACAAAGAGAGATTGGCTGTAAGTCTCTCATACTAGCCGGAGTGTCACATTTGGGGATCCAAGCTATATTGGTGCTATTAATAGTTGCTGGAATAGTGCTTTCCTCCAACCATTTCATGCAAGCATCAAAGATATGGTGGCTACAAGTGTCCCAAAAATTGTTGTAGCAAGTCGCATTCAAACCGTCGGGACCGAGGACTTGTCAGGGTGCATAGAAAGGGTAGCACATCTAAACTCCTCGATTGAGAAAGGAGCTAGAAGACTATCATTATCATGCACTGGAACTTTCACTGGAACTTCCTCTAGAACTTGATCAAAATCATTTGGTTGGGATGAAAAAAGACCCACGAAATACTCATGAGCCACGCGGCTAAGACCTGCTTGATAATCAACGAGCACACCACTATAGTCTTGGAGTTGGGAGATGGAGTTGCGCTTTTTTCGGACTGTTACTGAAGCATGAAAAAATTGTGTTTGAGTCTCCACCTCTCAACCAGTGGGTCTTAGCTCTTTGCTTCCAGTAATCCTCTTCTTGAATCAAAACTTTTATAAGTTGGTCCTTCAACAATTGAATTCTAGCTCGATCCTGAGTACCCGAAATGAGCCTACAAGCTTCTAGCTCCTTCTGAATGCGCTGAACATCTTGCCTAAAGGATGGCCGAATGCTCCTACCCCAGGCTTCCAAAATTCGACCACAAACTGCAATACGATCCTCAATCTTCATAGAGTCGCTCAGACCCCGGCCATTAGAGACCACATCCCTGACTTCATCATGCAAAAGCCAAAGGTTTTCAAACTTAAATTTTCTGATAAATTTCCTAGAATGGGGTGGTTCAGTAGTTAGCAAAATGGGACTATGATCTGATATGGGAGCAACAAGATTTAAGAGACAAGCTTGAGGGAATAAACCCCACCAAGAAGGATTAATAAGAGCCCTGTCAAGTCTCTATTCCACTAACTTATCCATACTGCGATTGTTTGTCCATGTGAATTGGTAGCCTTCAAGAGGGATGCCAACCAAGTTACTTTCCATAACAACATCACGAAAACCTCTGAGAAGCCATTGAGGATGGTCAATCATACTTTTTTTATCATCTGGAGATAGGATATCATGAAAGTCGCCCAAGATACACCACGGAAGAGATGACATTCCACCTAGGGTTCTTAACAGATTCCAAGACTCACTTCTTCGATTTCTATCAGGAATACCATAAAAGTCAGTGAGGCGCCAACTGCCTCTACCATCCTCATCTATTTGAGCATCAATAAAATTGTTTGCAAAGCTTGTGATAGTGAGATGCATATTATTCTTCCAAAGCATAGCTAAACCACCCCCTCTACCTTCACGGTTAGAAACAAAAACATTATCGAAACCAAGCCGGACCTTTATTTCCTCAACTTTCCTGGCGTGCGCAAGAGTCTCACACAGAAAGATTATGTCAGGGAGATGAGAACGGGCTAGGTCCTTCAGAGTGGGAACCGCTCTCAGGTTGCCCAATCCTCGGCAGTTCCAGCTTAAGATGATCATTGTTTCCGGCAGGCCTGGTGACCAGGCCCTGCCGTTAGAAAAGACATTCCAAAAGTGGTTCATGTTGTTGTGCCAGCTGGCTCGTTTTCTCGGTATATTGGGGTGCAATTCCAGAAATTGCATGGGTTTCGTGAACAGTACCTCCCTCATGCACCTCCTCATGCACGTTAGTTTTTGGGCCCACGCACTTTTTTTTCTCTCAACCGCATCTTCCTCATCCGTATCATTACGAGTATCATTCAAACTTGATTACGGTCCCATTATAGCTAGGTAATTGGAGGCCACAATCCTAGCAGTAATAATAGGTGATTGATCGTGATCTTTAGGAACAATAGTTAATGTTTATATCATAGCGCCTTCATAAACATAGGGATCTGCTTGATGGACTGGACCAGAATCTTCCCCCTGATTGCCTCTACCAGAATTTCCTTGATTCTCGCCATCTAATCCGTGGTCCTTCCAATCTTGTTTTTCGGATCGCAAGTATCTGCTACCTCCGGCACCGTCGTTCCACCTAGACTCCACCCTAAGTTCCGATCCTCATCCCCTCACTCCGTCGTCGTTCACAAGATCAAAGATTTTTCCACAGAACCTCTCGCTGTGTCTGATGCATCGGCATAGAAAACAAAAGACTCCGAGTCGTTCATATTTGAATCGCACTGTCTTGCCCTCTCCTGCTTGCTTACTTATCTTCTTGAATCTCTTCAGGGGTTTCCTCACATCGATCAAAACTTTAATCCTCATAAATGTCCTCCAGAAAGTAGAGGTATTATTTGCATCATATTCAACAAATTGACCTATGAAGTTCCCCAACAACTGGCCTACTCTCTGCATCATAAAGCCAGTAGGGACGTCGTGAACCTGGACCCAAAACGTTGCATGGAAAAGTGGGATCTGATTCAGGACTTCTCCTTCTTGGATAGCAGATAAGATAAGAAGATAGTTATCAAAGGACCAAGGGCCCGTATTCATGATTCTTTGCATATCCAAGTGGTGGAAAAACTAGAACAAGTAGAGGCCTTTTTCTATCTCCTTCATCGCTACCCCCTTCCCTGGACTCCACACATCTACCATACGATCTCTCATAGCAGTAAATCTAATCGGTTTCTCAGTCCAGAAGCGCCCTACCAAGCATAGACTCAGATCAACCCCTGCCTCCCTTTCCTCCGATGGATTCTCTTCCCCAATAAGCACCTCTTCCTCCTCATCCTTTCCCAACGACAGGTTATCCAGATTCATCTCCATGCTACTTAGAGAAGAAAGACTATGGGCTTTGGAGAGAAGCGCAAAAGAGAAAACAAGGAAAAAAACTGAACACGAAACTACTACTCACAAAGGAGAGAAAAACCTAGACTCTCACAGAGGAGAGAACGATAGCAATTCTTTTAATAAAAAAAATCATTCTAAGATACTCTATTATGTTAGAAGTGTTAATAGCCTAGACTTGTGTACTATACCAATGCTTCAACCCGAATAAGTGTATTAAGTTAATCTCTTATATCAATTCATCTAACATCATAATCCTACCCATCAAATAAAGTATTTCTCTCTTCTTTATTTTTGTCATCTGTTCTCCAATAATTTCAACAATTTAGACAAAGAGCAAAACCAATTAAAGTGAATAATATTACCTGAAAGTTGGCCGTACTGAAACAAGACCCCATGATATTGTCCACCTTGATTATTCTTTTAATTGGCATAACAAAATATCGTTATCTGCATTATATTAATTAATAATAGAGGAAATAACGAAATATTACTTGTTGGCATGTTGTGTGACTTGTGTCATAAAACTGTTTTAAATATCATTTTCGTCCAAGGTTATGAATTAGATAAGTAAAAATAATAAAATCCTAAATCTGATCTAAAATTAATATAAAGCAACTAAAATTTTGTTAGCTATTTTTAATATATTCTCTTCTATCATTCCTATTACTCTTCACTTCTATATCTCAGTAATGTTCTCTTTTCTTTATCCCCAGTATCGCTGCTTCTACTGCTGTAAACACTGGTAAGCTATTTTTATTCACAAATGGACCAGAATTTTTAAGCATCTTCACACTCTGGCCCCTATATTTTTAAGCATCTTCATCACTTGGCCATCTTCACACGCAGCACAATATTTGATAGTAAAAAGGAAAATAAGTACTGACCTTATCGAGTTTTGAAGAATCGTCTTCATGAAACATGCGGATTTGCCTTCTTTTCATCTCAGTTTCCTTTTCTGCCTCTGGAAAGTTGGTTTCATTAGCTGGCTGCCAACAAAGACTTGTTCTGTGCCTTGAGTTGGTTGGAATGGTATGAGAGGCTTCTTTGTGGGCAGACTTGTATTTTTCATGCAACTTTCATTGCAAACAGGAGATGCCGCCTTTACTTTCATTGGCCTTGGAACCTCCAATCTCTCCAAAATCCTTGAAGTTTCCCTGTCTAACTGCCTATTACCATCTAGTGGTGATACACTTGATTGATCCAACTTTCCTCTGGGCATAGAAGATGGAGAGTTCATCTTGGGGTCTTCGTTTACAACCAATTGCTTCCATTCTTCTGTAATACAGGCCATGGTTTTGTCGTCTTGATCCATAATATTCAATGGCATACTTTCCTCATCCACAACTATGACATCAATAGCTGATCCTGTTTTCCAGATCACTTCCGACGAAGGTTGTTGACTTGAGCTTAGTTCAAAAAATGCAGATTCCAATTTAGGAAATACTGACCTAAATATAATATCATTAGAAAAACATGGAGAGAACTTTGATTATTCAGTTAAGCAACTCGTTTGCAACAATGGTATATTTAGAACAATGAACCAAAAAAAGCAGTCTTGAACTGAGATATAAGCCCATCTTTTCCTTCAGAAAAATCAAATGTAAGAATTCTTTGATGCTGTAATAAATGTTCATCCACAAACAGGTTGTCAATTGAAATATCTAGCAGCACCTGCTTAAAAAGGCTGACTATTCATTCCTAATATATATATTTTTTTAAAGAAAATTCATTGTTTTGACTTTTTGAGAGGTTATTCATGTCCAAGGCATGTTTTTAAATTAATGCACTGGCACATGTCGACCTGGGTGGAGAAACTTACCCCAATTGTAAGCTTTCTTTGACCAGAAAATTTAGTTTTTGATGGAAGCCTCTTTCATGCAGCAACGGATCATAATCTGTTAGGTCAATCTGCAAGCAGACATGGATTTCAACTTTCAACATTCCAAAATACAAGGAACTTTGTCATATTTGTAATATTCATATTATTCAATTCAATTCAATTCAATATCTATAACTTGGTAATATAACTCGTTCTAGATTGAGCAGAAGTTTGTGAAATTCATTTTCCAGGACTCAGATGTTAGGAACAGACCTCTTCTCAAATTTGAAAATTTTAGATAATGAACAACCAAAGTTTTCTCGAATAAATTCTGATATGTGGAGCTCCCAGCACATTTGAGAAGAAACCTAGAGTACAATTTCATGCGCTGAGGGACATTTTTATTCTCCATAATGATCCTCACAAAATAATCCCAACATAAAATTGTGATTTTCTCCATCAGACTTTAACTGGAGGGGAAAAAGAAAAGAAAGAAGATATCTTCAAGAAAATGTCTAAATCAAACCTTTAACAAACAGGCTTGAACAGAGTTCTCAATTTCCTTATTGACTGATGAATCAGATAATAGATTGTCAGGAACTCGTAGGACTTCTTCTGCCCCTGCAAGACGCTGCATGGTTATTGGATTATTGGTTACAGTTACAATCGGAAGTGACAAATTATCATCAAGATATACAAGCCAGAATACATACATTCTACCGCACACATTAGAAAGAAACTGGAATGGCACTGGCACGGTTACTGTTATTCTACTGTGCATGACTGTAGCAGAGATTAAGAGGGATATAGAACAGGAAAGGTTAGTTCTTCTCACCTTCAGAAGCATTGGCCCATTATCTGATGGCTGCATAATATAATAGCAATGATAAGGAGCCTCAGCCATTGTTTCCAAATCACAATTTGAAGAGCATATCAAACCTTGGTCCTTTGAGTGTAGAACACTAGAAAGGCCTTGAAAAACTGCCAAATTGTAGAGGTACTCAGAGCAATGGTAGAAACATAATCAATTAAACATTATGGAGAATTTCTGGCCATTGTACATTGAATGACAACAATTCAGGAATAATGATGACACTGTTAAATGGAATTTCAAAGGGGGAGTGGGGCTTTCAACACACGTTGAGCATTCACATCTGATTGATCAGCATCATCTGAAGTGGCTTCGCTCACATGATAAGAAGATGGAATCACAATAAAGGGAGCACCCATTATAAGACCTGCATAAAAATTCAAAGCAGAGATTGGATGTCTCAAAGGTAAAAGGATGAAAACACAGAGGATTTTGGAATATGATACTAGGTAACCAAAATTGCTTAATCAGTCAGTCTACTAACATAAAAAAGGAATAAAATTGGTGTGAAATATACTCTCAAATTGAAATGGAAAATAAAAGAAAGGGAGGATGTAGAGAAGAAGATGTTTTCTTCCTCTCCAGTAGGTTATTTCTATAAATGCTAGATCGATCAATTTGATTTTGAAATCACTCAATCAAGCAGAAGCTCCTGCAGGATTCATTAAACTCCCCAAGTGTATATTGCAGTGTAATTGAAATGAAAAACAAAATCAAATTCTTGTTGCATAAATCTTATGAAATGAAGATATAAATGAAATGCCATAACATAAGCAAAAGGCATACCTTCATCAAGAGATGCCAAGTTTATCCTTGCAGTAACAGTTACTTCAATTGGTGAAGCAATTTGCAGGAGCTTGAGGGAATTATGAAAGGAAGGAAGAAACAGAACTGTCTTTTCCCCAAGTCTGACGGAATTTTCGTTAACATCACATGTTTCCAGATTGCAGCCAGTGACTGGACAATAAAGCCTTCTGAAATTCTTGTCAACATCCCCTAAGGGGATGCCATGACATCTGCATGTCTATATAGTTCCAGTAATTAATGATTTTCCTTCTTTAAATGAGTTGAACTGAAATTAAAAAAGAAACAAAATCTCCCAACCTACTAGATTGCACGAGAATTAGTGGTAAATTATGTAAAGGGCATTTAAAAGGCAGAATTATTTTCATAATAAATATAATAACCATTATAGCAGCAATGAAAATAATTAATGCAAGGTGAGAACTTAGAAAATGAAAATAATTAGTAGAAAATAAAATTATTTTGCACGACATTGTTGTTTCTTATGTTCCAGCTAAGGTTTATTTAGTGTTGTGATAGAGGTCTACTTGATGATATTAAAGGTTTTACATGGTTTGTACCATTAAACTGCCTAATGTAAGACTAAATATATTCTTTCCAAACATGGATAGTGTCTCCAGTTTGCTTCTGATATGGAAGACCAGACCAAAATAGAGCGGT
This sequence comes from Echinosophora koreensis, assembly GCA_035048595.1. Classification (NCBI taxonomy): domain Eukaryota; kingdom Viridiplantae; phylum Streptophyta; class Magnoliopsida; order Fabales; family Fabaceae; genus Echinosophora; species Echinosophora koreensis. The sequence goes on from JAPCYP010000008.1 coordinate 1,690,918, forward strand.
TGATTACTCCAACAATATGCATATAAAATAGCTTTTGAGTTTTCTTCGGATATGGATGGCAAAACCAAAATGGAGCAGTTGATTACTCCAACAATATGCATATGAAATAGCTTCAAGTGGTGTTATGGAATGTTTTACTGCCAAGTAATTGAGTGATTTAACATCTGAAAACTATTTCCATTCCCTCCGGCATATTTCTTTGCCAATCTAAGAGGTGAGAATGAAATTTTTAGGTTTCATTTACAAAGGTTATTCTTGGACGTCTTTTATGCCTACGAATGATTTTTTATCTGTTGTACCAAGCACAAAAAACTTTTATTCTCATCTCACTTTCTCTGGAATCTTAAAATATGTCTGATACCAAACGTCACCTTAGTGCGGTATATTCAGTAGCATGTTATCTTAACTTTATGAATAGTTTTACAATAATGGTACAACCTTTTTTTTTTTCGTGGAATCTAAAAGAACACATGACATTCATAGTTGACACAAAAGCGTTCTTTACAATGTGCCCAGTGAAATATGACTAAAATCTTTTTAAGTGTAACATACTACAATAAGAAGAACATCAACAGCCTAGAAGTAACTTGCATAAACCAACCATAGATTTGTTATCTTTAGAAAAGGAAATAGGTTAAACTGCTCAAACCAGTAATCCATTCAGGCCCATTACTTACAATATACTAGTAATATGTGAGAACATTTTTTTTCACAAAGAGCGTTAACTTGAGGTAATACCCCTAGAGGTGAAAACATTTTAGCTGGAAAACATTATTTGGTGCATGTTAGTGAATTAGTACTTGACTGCTTGTGATTCTAATTTAAACAACCAGCACAAACATTTTATTTCTAACTTAAAAAACCAAATTATACTTCTGTTAAAATTGGTTAAGTGATTGGTCAATATGGAATGGGAGTACCGTTACCTGACAATGACTGAAGCTGTTGGTTACTGGATTGACTAATGCAAACAGGTTGCAGAATATATGGTTCACAGAGCCTAAAAGATTTTCCTTGAAAGTGAGACGAGCTAGCAGCGGCTCCTCCATGTCATCTTTTAAAACCTGCAGCCATCTTCTAACGAGGCTGTGGAACACTCTGAAATCTGCAATTCTTTAGACACTTTCCATAAACTTCTCAGGTCCAAGTTTTGGAAAATAGCTCATTTTTTGCAAGAAAGAATTTTCTTTTTTGTGTTTCTCAAAGCCAAAGGCAAGTAAATACGAAATTAATTTTGTTCACTAAACATTGTCAGATTACTTAACCTGCGATATAGGTCTGAATTGAGCAATTATCAAGATGAGAAATGCAACGGCGAAACTTGTTTATGTTTTCACGGATATCATCCAGATGACTTGACTTTTGCTGAAATACCGCAAAATCAACCGAAACACATTTATCTGCAGCATCCTTTTGAAAGAAGAAAACAGCAGTTTAAGTTTTTGGACAAAAGTAAATCTCATTACACAACATAGAAGCATAAAATCCATGTGATGTGATGACTGATGAATGCACTACCGACTCACCATGAGGCTTTTTTGCATTACAGAGTCTACATCTTCAGGCAAACTCGAAGTTATGACTATTACTTTCCTCTCAATATCTTTACCATGCCACGAATACAATACTCGATCACTCAAAACATTTGAAATCATCACATCTGAAGATTAATCATCAAAGCAATTAATATAACGCGAATGTTTTCTAACAGAAAAGGAAAACATATGTCTACAGAGAGAGGGAGAGAGCACCAGAATTGTTATCAATATGAGGCAGAAACGCATCGGAAGGCAAGTTGTTAACAGCGTGGTGGAAATCGCGTAGATTGAAGTTTCCTGTGGGAGTGTATGCGATCTTCAACTACAATACAAACAGATTCAGCACAAACATATCTCGCGCATTTCGAATTTTGTCAATCGAATCAGAAATTGGAAAAAAAAAAAACAAAAAAACGGTGCTCGGTTACCTCGTCGGAAGAAGATAAGCGATTCTTGAAGATGTAACACAAACCGATCTTGTCCACGAGAGTGGCCGATGGCGATGATGACAAACTTGAAATGGCGTAGAAATTAGCGAGTTGAAGCAGTGACTGAAATCGACACGCAAACGTTCCTAAATCGCTGATCTATTTAGAAATGATGCTATTGCGTGGGTACTTCGATGATTTTGATTATTAGGGATTTGATTCAACAGGTTTCAAGCTCTATACCTGCTTTAAGTCTCTTAGCAATGGAGGCGCCAAGCTCCGAAGATCCAGAACGAAACACACCTGTACCATTTCGTTTCTCACTTCTCTCTAGCTCTGTGTGTGAGAGATTTGGCGCCAAATGCGATGGATTTTTAAACTTAAAAAATATCTGTCTAACTGTATAATATGCTACGGTATGGTATTGGTAGCTACAAATGGGAGCGAAATAATCAGCACGGTAGGGTTCTCCCTGATTGATTAGTCATTAAACAGCTACTTTCGCCTAATTTCCATTTTTATAGGGAAAAATAAATTCCTTTTTGTTTTCCCCTGAAGTAAGGAACAGTTATGTTTATAATTTTTTATTCAGTTTTCATTTGCTTGTTTGGTTCCTCAGCTATTGGTCGTGTACGAATTTGATCCTAAAGTTTTTTTTGTGTATATTTGGTCTCCTATTTTTTTAACATTGCAAATTTAATTATTTCATCTAATGTCTATCAATTTTTCAATGATTATCAGATAAGAACCACTTCTCTGAGTGCATAAAACCTTTGGTTGAGCTTCTATGGTAAAAGATCCTATGGTGGAACAAAAAAAAAAACTGCGAAAAGGAAGGACAAAATCAGTAAATAATATAGAGGAACCATTGAATCATGTTGAATCGGAGAGACGGAGAAAGTATAACCTCAATCAGAGGTTTTGTGCGCTTATAGGAGTGGTTCATTTATGTTGATCATTGAAAAAATTGACAGACATTGGACGGAAGGACCAAATTTGTAACACTGAAAAAAGGAGAATGCTAACGAGGGCACCGGTTAAGGAAGTAAAAAAAGAAAGATTTTATTGGAAAGTGGTATATTTAATGTTTTGAAAAGATAAACACTTGATTTTCCAATGAAATCTTGCTATTTTTGGGTTCCTTAATCAGTGTCCTAAAGGCATTTGTTAACAAGACCCTTGAAAAAAATAGGGGGACAAAGTCTGCACAGAAAAAACTATAGGAGCCAAAATCGAACATGATCAATAATTGGGGATCAAAAATGCAATTAATCCTTTTGTTTTTAATTTTTACTATTATAAAAAGGATTTCTTTCTGTAATATTAAATTTTAAACTTCTCGCAATGATTTTTATAACGGGGATTTCGAAAATAACGATTTTTTTTAATAAATCCTCAATTTGGTCCCTGAAATTGTAACATTGTATTAACTCTGTATCTGACATTAACAAAATTTCAAAAACATCTCCAAAGTTGTCAAAAGTTAATCAATCTAATCCTTTCGACAATAATGTTAGGGATCTGATTGATTGGGGCTGGGGACTATATTGATTAACTTTTGACAAATTCGGAGATGTTTTTAGAATTTCATAGATTGATAAAGTATTAGAATTTCAGGACAATATTGAAGATTTATTCAATTTTTTAGAGCACGTTTGGTTTAAAGATATATCTTAATAAGCCAATTCGGCAATTCCCGTGTTTGATTGAAAATAATGTTACTTTATTATTCTAATCATTTGTTTAGATGGGTGGTGGAAGAAGAGTGGAAGTAGGGTGAGAACTGAGACGAGATAAATCGCAGATAAGTTAAATTTAAATAATTTTGAATGGTAGGGATCAATAAGTCTTTTAAAGTTACTTTTGGATCAATACAGGTGTTGTTTCTATCTACTATTATCTAAAAATAATCAAGTTATTGATGATTGGATGAAACCAAGAAATAACTCCTCACATGCAAAATTATAGATGGTTCCCTTTAAGATCAAACAATTCCATCGAATTAAGTATAATTATATGTGTGATAGCATCTACGATACTAGGAATATCAATGAAGCCGATTATTGAACTTTCTTAGGATACCCTTGTTTAGCTTCTAGAATCTATTTTTTAGTTCAAGATCCCTCTTATCTTACTAACTGGAATCAAAGAAATGGGAACGGGCTAGGTTTATGAACTGATGTGTGTGTGTGTGTGTGCACGCGCGTGTGGTGTGGGGTGGGGTGGGTGGGTGGGTGGGTGGGTGTGGGCATGCATTCTCTCCTTGAAGAGATCTTGGCTCTCCTTCGTCTTGATGATTAACAAGTTCAGAATCCACATGCCTTCTATTAGGGGTGTTCACTGTTCGGTTTGGATGGCTTCCTTAAAAAACTCCGATCTGATTTGATTAAATGCGGATCGGATCGAATCGGATTTTACCGACACATCATTACATATATTTATATCACATAAAAGTAATAAGATTACAAGTTAAATTAAACAAAATCTATTCATGTAATAACATTTCCTAAAATATGTACAAAATAAATAGACATCATTGTCAACTAGTTCTAGAACATTTTTTTTTATGTTTGGAACTTAGAGATGGTAAAAAATTATGTCAAATCAACCTAGAAAGTATTATTAGGAAAAAACCAACAAATAAAAAATCAATAATGTAAAAATTAGAATAAATATATATTAAATTTTATATATGCGTTTTGGTTTGGACTAGGGGTGTAACGGGTCGGTTTGGTTATGTTTTAGGCGGGGGGAAATCCGAACCAATCAAAATTGATCGGTTCGATTTGATTCGGTTTTCTACATTTTTTGCTACAAGACCCGAACTAAACCAAATCGATGGAGTTCGGTTTGGTTCGATTCGGGTGGTCGGTTCGCTTTCTTAAAATGAGTCGGAATTCTACAGAATGCAAAATAATCCAAAAAACCATAGGAATTAACAACAAATCTGTCAAAAACAGAGGATGAAAAATGCTATCATAATGTTTCAGGTTCTACTCTATTACACAAGCTGAAAAACATATAGGATGAATACTCGATGCACAAATTGAGTAATCTTCAATTATACATAAAAAAAAAACAAGAAACATTCAATGGAATTGAAGCAACCCCATCATAATAATCAGTAATACCTCAACCATCATCAAGCATCCCAAAAAAAGTAAAACATAAATAATAAATTTATGAGGATCTGAGAACTCAACACTGGTTTGTTTTTTATCTGAAAAGTAACTTCGAGTTTCTTCAAGCAAAGTTAGGTCGTAGAAACCTGCAAAACATTGGGTATAAAACATATTTGTTCTAGATCTGAAAAATCGGAGAAGGGTTTCTAAATCTGAAAAAGAACATATTCACTCAGATTTAACTTGCAACAACAACATGGAGGATGGAGGACTCGACATCGTCACAACAACGCCCACATAATCACACTTAGATATATCAAAAAATATATATAAGTCATACAACTAGATTGCATCATATTTTTCACACTTAAACATTTAAAATGAAAAGACTATTCCCAAAACATAACTTAACGTAAACCTAAGCTGGTCAAACACTACGACAAAAGGAAGCAGCATCAGCATGCCCCGAACTAAACATTCTTCTCCTTGTAGACGCCATAGTCCTTAAGAGGTTCATCTGAATTCCACCACATAGAACCCAGCAAAGAAACCACAAATAAAACATGCAAGAGTGAGAAACCGACATATGGACATAACGCGATAGCCACATGCACAACACAACAAAAACTCACATATACGTACCCATATACATATTTGCGATCTCATAAACATAACATCAAAGCATAATGGGTTTCACACCCCAAACAACATCTTTTGAAAATATGCATGAACACTTCATATACATCATCTAACGTTTTCACCTAATCTCATGAGATATCCCGACCTCGTGTTTGAGTTGATCAGACTCCCGGCACATAGCCACAGACATATAGTCACAGGCCCACGTCCGAAACCCATCGCACACTGTCCAACATCGTGGCACAGTGATAACATCGTGAATGGGGTTCCATTGTCCACCCGGCACAATGAAAACTTCGTGGCATGAAATACCTGACGCCGCAAGGTAATCATATATCGTATTGTGGCACGTCTGCCAAATGCATGCTCGAAAACATATTTCTTTCAACACTGCTCTTTGTGTTATATCTTTCCTTGGCAAAGCTCAACAGCTTAGACCAAATATCGTTTTAACATCTTTAAAATCATTCATTAACAACACAGGACCTCAAAGTCCGAGTGCTCAATCACGAAACCCTAGACCGATGCATCAGGCTTAGGTTCGTGGTAATAGAAAACATCTCAAAATGTTTTATCTCTTTTAGGTAGCTATCCAGTCTACCAGGTAGCTATCCAGTCTACCATACACCGAACCTTAATATCCCGACGTCTCGGTTATTAAGTTCAAATCTTTTAATATATCGTCCAAGTCAAAACTTGATTTCGGAAAATTTGCTAAGTGAAAAGATTTCTGTCATAAAACATCGGTTACCGAAAAACATCATTTTCAGAAAAGAGGGTCACAGAGATTTGGAGTTCATAAAAAAATACACGTTGCCGTTTCTAAAATACTTGCCATCGTCGGTTTTCCAAATTGTCGTCGTTAAGTCCTTTTAAAGTATTTTAAGGTAAAACTTAGTTTTTTCCACTTAAACAATTTTCTAAATTCATGCTTAAGTTATTTTCGCAGATTAACTTCACAAAATAACTTTTTATAATATTGCGGAATATCTTATGTAAAAATTAGCAGTAGCAAAATATTTTCACGGTTCCGCCCTCTCTGTGACACATAGTTCACTTTTTCACAAATAAATCATTAAAATAATAATATTTCACAAATACTTATTATTTCTCCTAAATAATATTTTCCACAAACATTATATCACAATATTTCCCATAAAACATTGAATATAATATACACAGCTTATTAAGGCTTTTTATCTCATTAATCGGTTGTGCACTGACCACTGTCAGGCCTCACAAACAACATTCATCATCATCATCATAATTATATTACTCGCAAACCAAGCATCACAGCAATATAATATACAACTGCAGATAATTAAATCAATTAAAAGCAGATAAACAACCGAAACACAGATAAACCACTTACAGCTATAAAAATAAACACATAGCTCAGTAAAATACATCAGAAAACACCACAGCCACATAGATAAACATATATGGACCACAAACAAATTACACATGGCCATCCGAATGATCCCTCAAGTAACCCCTCTTACCTCTCGAAGCTCCTCAGTGAAATCAAAAGAATTCTGTCGGTTGTCGGAAACCCTCGTACGCCGTAAAACAATTAACCTTCAATCAACACAACCAAACAATCCCTTAATCAAACAATTAAAACATCACTAATTCACCTATATAGGTCACGGCCTAATAGGGTCAAATGACTAAACAAACTCCAAAATTGTTTAAGTCATGGATTAAGGATTCTAAGGTACTTACGACAAAGGATTAAGACTAAACAACAAAGATTAGAATCAAAACCATCCTAACCCTTCAAAGCTCTAGGTCGGCCAAAGCAAGATCCAAGGGCTAGGGTTTTCATTTTCATGAACCAACTAGGATTCAACAAGTGTACATGTATGTATGTTGAAAGACATGAACATACATCAAAGGCAAGAAGAAAAACTCCATCCATCCTTTCCTCTAGGATTCGGCCAAGATGGGTTTCAAGGGATGAAAATTTTTGATCATCACATGCTCTTAGATAATCAAAGTATACATGATTCTAAGATCATAGGAAGTGGTTGCAACATCATAGGATTTTTCTAGAATTTGTTATGGATTTTCAAAGTTCTAGATCTAGAAATGGGAAAATATGATTCATGGCAAAAACATGATAAACAATTGAATATTAAAGCTTAGATGATCAAGGAGTTGAGCTTTTACCTCTTGAAGATTGAAGACATGAAGAAAATGATCAACCAACACTTATATAAAATCTGGACAGTTTGAGGGTGTGTTGGTTTTGTGAGTATATCTCATGATCTACTCATCCAAAAATCACAAACTTTGGCTTGTTAGAAAGATAAGAAGAAAAGGAACAACTTTTATGTTGAAGGTTTTATTTTATTCGGATCATAACAGGGGTGAAAATAGGTTTCTTTCTGATGTCTCGCATGGATCTGAGGATTCTGGGCAGTTTCTGTATTTTGGTCATAACTCTCAACATACTCATCCGATTTTGATGATATTTATCTCGTTGGAAAGAAGAGAGAAAGAGGAACAACTTTCATGTTGATAGTTTTTCGAGTTTCAGAAAGGAAGAGGGTCATATTTTCGGTGGAGATTCGGTGTTCTTATGAGTTTTGTAACTTAGAGATTATGAACAAAAGGCAATAGGTATGAAATAAAGTGTGATGGAGCGTATTTATAGGAGTGTGGGCTGCGAAACTAGGGACCAAAGAGCAAGGAATTCTAGTTTCATAAGGACCAAAGAGCAATTACTTTGAAGGACTAGTTTGCAAAATTCCAAAAGTATAAGGACTAAAATGCAATTTCCTACAACTTAGTCATCATGATGCCATGTGCACCATTAATGTGTTCACATGGGTGACTCATCATGCATGACTCAATGGTATTATCCATTAGCGGCTCCCGGAAATCCCGTAATCTGCTCCGCCGTTTACCCGATTAAATACGACACCCGGATAAAATATAATATGTCACTTTTTAGTGAAATATTTCAAAATAACCAAAATCGTAGGAAATTAAATAAAAACCTTAAATTTTTCATTCACGAGTTAAAATTAGGTCTTCTGAGCAATATAAATATACTGTTAGTGAAATTCGCAGACCGGGTTTCGCCTGACTTTTCAACCTAAATTTTAATCGTAGCTTCCTACGTTCAAGTAGGATTGAGTGATGAACTCCGTTTATTTAAAATAATTTTCTAACACTCATATAAAAATATAAACATAATCGTCCGCATTTCGATTATTTTGAAACAGTGAAAATCGGGGTGTTACAATCTGCTGGAGCGGCCTGTGATGGAGGTCGCGGCTATGTGCGGCAGCGGGCGTGAGCCTAGGTTAGAGATAAGATTAGGGTGGGTGGCTGTGTGCGACATTGAGAAGAGAGGCTGAGAGTTGTGAAATGTGAAACATACTAAGTTAGGTCAGGAAATTAGGGGGGAAACGTTGAAGTGTAATTTGATCAGGTCGGGTAGTCCGGAAGTCGATTTTGAAAAATAAAAACCACTACCCGAACCAAAGCTTTTCGGTTCCAATTGGTTCGGATCGGTTTTGTAACTACCCGAACCAATCAATTTAGATTTAAAATGGTTTGGGCCGGTTCGGGTTGGTCGGGTTTACCCGGTCCACTTATACCTCTAGTTTGGATTGGTTCGTTTAAGAAAAGCAATCCAAAATCCAATCCGATCCGATTGGTTTTCACAAAATAAGATATCGGTTTTGTTCAATTTTCAATTTTTTTGGATCGGTTTTCAGTTTTCTTTTAGATTAGTTTGGATATGAACACCCCTACCTCATGTGAAGCTAACGAAATTGTGGATTTCCTTGCTAAAGTGGCATGCATGGTCCTCCCTTGCAATTACAACTTGTTCATTTTGTTAGTTCATTACTTGGATTGTATGCCAGCAATGATTGTAGATGATGTTTTATTCCTCGTTTGTAGTTAATTAATAACATGCCTCCTTTCTTATTATTTAAAAAAAGAGAGTAAATTTTAACAATTCAAATAGTAGAAATTTATAACATGTCGTGTATGTATGTCATGTTAGATTATAATTCATACAAATATTAAAATATTTAATCAATAAATAATAATTAAATAAATATTAAAATCAAAATAATTGTGCAATACACGGGATATTTCCTAGTAATGTCTTATGTAAATTGTACAAACAAATAAATAATACATGGAACTAATCTTTGATAAAAATGTTCAACTAATTGGATATTGCTATATGTTTTTTTATATATAATTTGTATGTCAATCATACTTCCTCTGTTGTTTATCTGAGGGGTGGTTAGGGTTTTTTTTTTTTTTTTTTGCCTGGTGTTGGAGCAGTAGCCCCTTTTCTTCATTAAAGAAATTAAAGAACTAATGGGAACATTTTTTTTTTTGATGAACCCAGGTATCCTCCGACCGGGAGGCAGAGACTAATCCCTTGAGGTACAGATCCATTTAAGGGGTTAACCTCTCCCAACAGATGCTCTTTCATATGTATGAGCCAACAATCAAAACCCCTGACTATATGCTTAAGGGCCTAGTTATCTACCAACTATGCCACATCATGTTGGTATAACTAATCGGAACATTTTGTTAGCGGAAGAAATGAGAACGAATATTGATATTGGATCTTATTAGAATAATAAAGATAGAAGATAAATGCATGTAATTTTTTAAGTATAGTTGGGTGATCATCAAACAACCTTTAACTCTTATCATTTATGTACATTGATCGTTTTTACAATCCTACAATGCAAAGGGGGGCAAAATGAGAATGCAACAAGCTTAGAAAGGCATTTTAACAAAAAAAAAAAAAAAGCTTAGAAAGGCAAATTTATGGAAGCACATATTTACACGCAGTGAACAATTTCGACCATTAATTTGAAATTGGACGGCTCATATTACACCTTCGTTAAATCAACTTAATAAAATATTTGCTATTAAGTTGTAACTGCTTCACGCATTACATCAGGAATCCATTTCCCAAAATTACAAGCATTTGATCCCACACACGAATGCACTGTCTGAAAAAAATACTTTCTATATTTAAAGTTAATCATGACTATTTTCATACTTTTTTTTATCACAAAGGAGTAGTTGATTTCATTGTTTTCTTTAACAAAACAATACGAAAAAATATCTATTCAGCTCAACATATTTTCTTGTAATATACATGTAAATGGACAATTCACAACTGTACCAATTGATAATGATATATAGCTAAATTTAAATAAAATAACCTTAAAACCTCGTGATTAAACTTTTCACTTTTGGGCCCTATCAAAAAAAAAAAAAATCACTTTTGGGAGGAAAATTAATTGCCAGCAAGCTAACAGCAAAGGTACCAAAGAGAAAGCCATATAATCATGGAAAATTCTGTAGTACCTATGTTTTTTTTTTTGCTCAGCTATGATATACTCCCTCCGTTCCCTTTCTATGGTAGTTTTAGCTTTTGGTTTTTGTTCCAAAACAATGAATTTTTTATAAACCCAAAGTATATTTGACAAATTTTTTTCATATATACCCTTGTCATAGATATACTAAACCTTTCCTACTTATATTCAGTCATAAATACACTACACATATCAATGATCATAAATAAGGGTAATTTGGTACAAATGTAAATAAATTAATGTTTTCTTAATCTGTGTGTAAAAACCTTAAATTACCATAGAAAGGGAACGGAGGGAGTACTCATTAAGACCTATGTGTTTTTTTTTCTCAGTTATGATACTCATTAAGTATTCGTTATGTATGGATTTGTTTCATTATTTTTTTATAAACTCTTCTATAGAGTTCACTAGGAGAGGAGTTAATGTAGTTGTTCATACTTTAGCTAGGATGTCTACTAGTATGGCTAACCCTCAAGACTTTGATGACATTCCAGTTTGTTTTGCGGATTTGATTTTTAATAAAATACAGTGGCACCATTTTCCTAAAAGTAAAATAAAAATGTATTCGTTATGTATAAAATTTTAAAAATTCATTGCAGTAATAACATTTAATAATAAATATACCGTATGCATATAATGCTATCATATCAACTCCTTATAATCATTCTGAATTCTGATCATTCACTATAAAAGAAAAAACAGAAGTCGTATGCTTTTTTTACAGAAAGGAAAGAACTAAAGAAGCACGTCCTATTCTTCTTCTTCTTCTTTTGGTGAACAAAAAGAAGCATCTTCTAAGAGAAATGATATTATGACACCAAAAGTTGACACCAACTTTTGACACCATGGTTAATTTAGTATATTGGTTGGTTAATCAACCAATAGTGTCAAAAGTGAATTAACCAACCAATATACTGAATTAACCATGGTGTCAAAAGTTGGTGTCAACTTTTGGTGTCCCAATATCATTACTCTCTTCTAAACCCTGTAAATAGTTTCAAAGACTCAATGATTTAATGGAAGTTTGGAACCAAAGAATCATTGCGACACCCGAAAGGCCGAAACAATACGAGCTTTCAGTACATATACCTAATTAACACACATAGAGAAAGAAAACAACCACGACATTAATCGGATTATGTGGCCACACAAAACTTGCATATAAATGCAAAGGATGTACCTTACACACCAGTGATGCATGAAAATATACTATGACTCCTAACCCTCACGAGTTGCTTCGAAGCAGGCGAAGCATCAGCAAAAGTTCTTCGCTGAGACGATGAGAACCCACTAGAGAAATCTCCAACAGATTTATATCGCCGATGACCAATTTTCTCTTCACAATCATTGGCCACGATATGTGTCGAATGATTCTGGTAGCCACGATCGCATATCATATCAGCCATGCTGATGTTGTAACTCACTGCAGCTCCTGAGGAAAGACACTCGTATTTCCTGCGAGTTTTGTTTTTCCTGATTGCTTTGTAAATCATAGGTAGAAGACCCTCCATTTATGATTATGGTTCTTGATTCCTTGGTAAGGAAGAAGAAGGATAGAGAATTAATATCAAGAGAATGCTTTAAAATGGAGAATTTTGTCAATTGGCATAATGATGGTATCATATTGCTGGGTTAGGTAGGTTTCGATTTTAATTATTTTCTGACATTTTTTATAATAAATATATATGACTTGTTCTTCTGGCACAAGTAAAATGTAACCCGTTAAGCACTAGTAGCGCAGGCCAATATGAAGCACACCAATTTGACTTTTCTGCATCCATCTGGAAGTGACAAATTTACGATGTGGACAGATAAGCGACCATTGTCTTATTTTATTCCTTGCCACAAGCCACCAACGCCACGCCTCCAACCCTGGGAACAAGCTGTGGGCGTAAAAGTCCCCCCCTTTTCTTAGGTGAGTAAAAGTCCTTGTTATATAATGAGGTTGTTTATTTAAGATTAAAAAATAAATAATTTAGTTATAAAATAATTTAGTGATTATTTTTAGAGATTTTTTTTAAAAAAAAGGAAACAGATTTATGTTTGTTTACAATCATAAAAATCATTTGCTTTTAAAAGTAGTTAGTTATAAAAAATTAGTTTTTTTTCCAAAAGCTAATGAAAGTTGCTCTTCATTTTAATCCTAAAAATAATTTTTTCTACTTTTCATTATTTTCAAAAGCAAAAACAAACACACTAAAAGTTTTAAAAAAATGATAATTCAGTTAAATTTTTTTAATAAAATAAGCAATAACAAACGCGAACGTAAAAGAGAAATTCACATTTCCCTGCATTTGACGAACAGAGTGTACGAGCGGGAGTTTGGATTAACGGTGAAAAATTAATTATTTAAATGATTGATTATGTAAATAATTATTTTTCAAAAGATTATATAAATAATTGATTATTGATTATAATAATAATAATAATCGATTATAACATAATCAATTTAATGTTCGGGTGTATTTGTTGAAAAACGATTTTTAAATGATCTATTTCCTTTAAATTACTTTAAGTATTTATTTATTTATTTTCCTTTACCAAAAAAAAAATCTTAAAGGATATAAAGTTATTTAAATAATTTAGTATATTTATTTGGTAATTAGTTTTACATTAGTGAATGAGAAGAATGTTAACTTTTTAAATAAAATTCAAACTTCTCTAAAAAATAATTTTTCCTCATGATAATAATTATTTTATAATTTAATCAGATTATCTAAGTATATTACATTCTATTGGAAAATAACTTTTTTTTTTGCGCTTGAAAGGGATTGGAAAATAACTTTTATCATGAAGACAGTTGTTTGGCTGAATGTTTTTTTAAATAAGCTCTACCCGAACACTCTTAACTTTGATTTAGATAAGTAACATCTGACAAAAAATAATAATCATATTTTACAACTTCCTTGTTGAAATTACTTATCTGATTTTATCCTTCTATAATGATTTTATAATAAGTTCGTTGAATAGTAGGAGTATGGAATTTTTATATGCTTTTATAGTTTTTTTTTAAAGGATATGCTTTTATAGTTATAGAGAGGAATAATGTCTGAATAAAGCTACATCATTACATGTTTTATATCTCTTTAATCTGGAAGAAGACTTGTACGTGTACAGTAAGTATAAAAAATAGATTTTATTTTTATATACTATTAGTGTAAAAAAATTTATACTGTACATTAATTAATCACAACTTATCCTATGTGTAATATTTAAAGTAGTTATAATGAGAATCAAACATTTTTAATGACATAATAATTTATAATTGATCAACAGTATAATTTTTTATATTGACCATACATACCAATTAAATCCTTAAAAGAAAATAAAACTAACATTAATAAAATAATAAAAATTGTACAATATATCAAATAATGTCTGAGTGGATTCCAAAAAATAAAAAATAATGTATGATTGAGTGGCATTATAATATATTGAGGATAGATTATAGAATGGATAATTGGATATATTGACTCTTCCAGGATATGCTATGTCCCATGTATGAAATTCTTGCGTAATGTTATGGAGCAAATACTTTATGGATTTAATTGATATATACTGACAATATAAAGTTTTTGTACACTATCAACCAATCAGAAATATATATACTATTATAAATGCTTGATTCTTATCCTAACTACCTTGAAAGTCATCAATTTCATGATTTCTAATTAATTGTCAATGTAAAAATCTTTAAACTGACAGTACATATAAATTAAACTCTTTAAATATTTCAATCGTCATATCAGTAATATTTATAATTATATTTATGTGAAGAGTGCTATCAACATTTTTTAACATTTTTTTTCAACGTACTTTCTCCTGTTGGTTGAAAATCATGTGAGTCCGACTTGAATTTTATAAGACTTACATGAATTTCAATCAATAAAAAAGAGTGTGTCAGAAAGAGAGTGCTACTAATATATATATATATATATATGTGTGTGTGTGTTATTTATTTGCGTCTTACTCTTTCTTCGGCCGCTAGAAAAGAAAAGATAAGTTTGGATCATCGATTTCCATAAAAATATTATAATGATTATAACTTTTTATTTAATCTTTAATATAAAAAGTATGAATTTAATTATAATGCATTATCAATGGAAATATATTTAATATTATTAACTAATAATATATTATAATCTCATTAAAAATATTTGACTTCTTGTAATCAAAAAATAAAAATAAAAATATTTGACTTCTACAATTATTATCTTAAAAATATTATATAAGATAGTATATGATTGAATAATAATAATACATTAGAATTAATCTCTAAAATATATATTTTACACGCATGAGTAGTATTTTGTGGAGACTAATAGGGTGGTGTGCCTCAAGTTGGGATAACATAATTACTCATACGTACCCGTCCGCAAGTAAAATATATAGATAGATTTTTTCTATATTGACTGCTTGTCAATGCAGCGGGCGCGATATTAAGGATTTAAGGTACTCGTGTTTCTTGCAGGTATCCGATATATATAAAATTGTTTAGTCTTTCAACACACTATGAAAAAGCCAAAGGGGAGTAGATACGCAGGTTGGATTGCAAATAGAGTCTCTCAAAGGAGTTTGGCTTTGAGTAATTCCTCTCCCCCTTCTAAACTATCCCTCTATATTTTAGATAGTGTGTCAGGGGTTTCCATACCCCACGTAGTTCATTTTTAATTATTTTTTTCTTGCCTTTTGAGTTTTGGCCCCTTCTTGTAAGGGAAAAAAAAATTTTGTTTAATACCCCATAACTCGTATGAAAAAATGTCGTCCTACTTTTTGTTCAACCCTCATTAAGCATATGATATACGCTTATCCTCTCGTCACATTGTCTATGTCTTGTTCGTGCCATAGCTCTAAGGCCATCGATTTCATGTGGTAAGAAAATATTTTATTTTATTTTGTAATTTTTTATATTTTTAAAAATTCATAATTTAATAGATATTATATTCATAAAGTTTATTAATTTAAAATTCGACTAATAGATACTCATGTAGGTAGAAGGTGGATTTTCATCTGACAACAAATTATGAATGATTACTTCCCATGTCCATCCCTTCCTATTGCCATCTCTTCCATCATGCCTTCATCTCGTGGTTTTTTCCCCCCCCCCCCATGTGGAAGTTACGTGAATCTCAATCAAGAGCCAAAGAAGAGATTGCATAAAAAACGCAAGGCTGCAAATAGATTGAGAGCCTCTTAATGTGGAGTTTTTGGTAGAATATTAAATGATACGTATTATTGTCATCTGGAATTAAATATTTTATTAATATTAATATTATTTTATTATATTTAGACTGGTTGACGTCTTTTGGAAAGGGAGGAGTTAACTCTTTCAACTTAATTTCAAGAAGAGTAGCTCCGTTTTTTCCCTTTTTTTTTTTGTTAAGTTGGAAGGGACAGGTTAATCCACTATATATTAATACTAATCTTGAATTATTAATGTTAAATTTACAAAAATTAAATTTAACTTATTTAGATAATTGAATTTAATGACCCAAAAGTGATTGATCACAATAAAAGTGACGGTACTCTCAAACAAACTTTACCTACAATGTCGCAAATTCAAATATTGAAAGTAGTTAGCTTGGAATAAATATTTTTTGGGTGATAACAGGGGCCAAAGCCCAAAGAAAATTACAAAGTAACTACACAAGGGGTAGCAACCCCTCATATGATGCTAACAACAGTAGAGAAATCTGATAGTTTTACCTAATCAGTAACTGCGATCTCTGACTCAAGGGTTACTCTAATAGTTTTACTTTTGTGGATATCTGGGAAAGACAAAAACCATTTAAATTTAATGACAAGTTTAAACTTATTTATCTAACTAAGCAAAATCAAATATTTAACTAATAAAATTTCAGTAATTCAGTTTACACCCCTGATCAAAACTTATAAATTGTAAGCAGCTAGACAAATAGCACAATCCATCACCAGCAAATCGAAATAGGAAAGGAAATTCAAAGTTTCCTTACAAGGACTAATTTAGGGCAAACAAATCAAACCACCTCCGCTTCCAAAAGAAACAACGAGTCGGTTTATTTTAGATTTTGATATATTTGAATTGAAAAAATTGATTATAAAAGAATTGATTTTAAAAAATTCAAAGTTAAAATTGATTTGTGTTTGAAGATGATATTTTAAAAGTAAGTTTAGAAGAATTAATTTTGTTTAGATTATAAAGTAAAATCACTTTGAAATGTAAATATAAGAAATTTTACGGGTCTCACACTTAGAATAAATTATTTTCAATGGAAAAGTTAGAAATTCTTGTTTCTTCTAGAATTAATTCTACCTAACACATAATCAATTTTTTTCCAATGAAATTTAATAAACAAACACCCTAAAATTCTTAAATTCTAGAATCAAATTTAGATAACTCAAAAATCAAAATCTAAAAAAATAAAATAAAACAAAAAACACAACTTCTGCCGTCCCACAAGCTGACAAGCTCCATCAAATATTAAAAATAGGCACCTCTACCTCAGCAAAGAACACAAATCCATGTTCCCGTACCGATAGAGTGAGACTGAGAGATATCGGCGAAGGCAAAAGAGGAGGACATGCCGAAGAACAAGTGTCCCCTACAAGCAGTTGTAGAATGGACATGTGGTGCTAGCGGTGGCACTCACAGCTTCCACTTTTCAGTAGCTACTTTAACAATACTAACTTGCTTCCATGTTTGGGCTGTTCTGCTTCTGGCTCTTCCTCATCCTTCCCAATCCTCCTCTCTAACGCACCCTCCACATTTTTATTCCAACGGAAACGACACATACATGGTATATATACCTATCTCCCTCTTCAATTAAATCTTCATAACAAAATCACTTTTCATCAACTGTCGCATACTTGCATGTTGAATACTGAATATATTTACTGAATACTGCCCCGAAATGAATTGAACTCAATGCGGAACTTATCGCTTTACACTTCGCTATTAAGTGCACTAGCGTTTTGTTTACTCACGAGATGCTTCTTTCTTTATTTTTCATAAAGCTTTATTAAGTTTGCCATAGAAAAAAAGATTTGTAATGTTAATTATGATAACATATATCAGCATTTGTTCATTCAGATGAGGCTTTTCCGATATACGTTATATTAGTTGACAAAGCTCTGTATTCTTAAGTTGAAATTTTCATTGTTTTATTTTATTTCTTAAGAATAATCGCATGCTTTTGACTTCTTACAAGTTACAAATGATTTTTTGGAATTTTATTCAATGATTGTACGTACTATGATAGGTTCACCCAAATAGTCTAGCGTTTATATGATTTCCTACTCCTTTATACTTTGTATGAAAAGAAATACCATGCGTTTTTGTACCGCTGACAAATTTACAACAGGTGAGAACCTTAAAAAGAATATGGAAAATGTTCTGTGAGAAAATGCAGGTTAGTTTCTGATTATTTATGATTATGGACAACCATTCCATTTCATTTGTACCGCGCCAAGATTGCATACCAAAGTACCAAACCCATGCTACATTTGGTTATGGATGCTAACCAACAATGTTATGTTTGTTACTTCTTCAGTAACAAAGGTTTAGTGTAATAAATTGTAACATAGGTTTGGTGCACTAATTAAGTTAAGGCGCGAGTATTGCAAGCATTCCCTTATAATGCGTTATTTTCATGATTTTATTTTTGGTAATTAATCAGGGAAGTCAATTTCCGGAGAAGTATAGTGAAGTTTCCTGCCAAAGACGTGAGTTAGGTTTACTTGATGCCAGCTTCTTCAATGACAAACAGGTTGTTTCGTTAACTTGTGAGTGTGGTGTTACTGTTATACTTGATGCTTGGTGGTGTCTAATTTTGTTCCTCTTAGATTGAGGAGATTGATAAGGGTGCAAATGAGTTCAATATTCCAATTATAAAAGCCAATCGAAAACTTGTAGCTTCTGAAAATGGAGGGTTGCATTATCCATCTCCTTTAGTTTTCAACGCTGACTGGGATTATCAATCAGCTCATTCTTCAAACAAAAGGTTCAATTATCCTTCCATCTCTGGGATACAGAGACCTGAATCTGAAGAAGACATTGCCTTTATGAGTGTAAGTGATCCATTGCTCACAGACCTCAATTTTGACTTCGATTATATCTGATATACACATTTTATCATGTGTTAGTGTTACTATTTCGTTAATGGCTTTTTTCCATGTTTCAAACCAGGTTCTTGAATTAGGTGAACTCATCAAAACAAAACAAATTACTTCTCAGGAGCTTACACAAATATTCTTGCGGAGATTGAAAAAGTAGTACTGGAATTTTAATCATGCTAGCGATTGTTGTAATTTGTATTATGTTTATCTTGTGTGTTTTTGGTATGGTGAATTCCAGTAACATTTGAAACTTATCTTCCTGCCTAACTATGTCATGTGGAATGAACACCAGGTATAATCCTATTCTTGAAGCCGTGGTCGCTTATACAGATGAGTTGGCACACAGGCAAGCCAAAGAAGCTGATGAGTTGCTTAGCCAAGGAGTCTATCTAGGTAGTTATTTTCCCCTAGCGTGAGAACATTTAGAAGTGATGATTAATTTTAATTTATTAACCTCTGACTTACTATACTTTTAGTTTTAGAAATATCAATGTGGACCAATGCATTATTCTGGAACCTTAACCATCCAAATAGCATCAATATAAAATATTGTTACGCGTCCTGAACAAGACATTTGCTATGTCAGCAAAGTCACTTGATTGACTAGAATTTGGGTTTGTCTATCCTATACCTTGTAACTTTCCTTGTTCTGTTTAAGCAGAGATGTTGCAGAACATGAAGATTTTCAGATTAGAAAGTTGCCACTTTCTACTTTCTTTTAGGAAGAACTGTATAAGCACTGGAATATTGAAACATTTGTTATTTTTAAATTAAATCTTGGCTTTCATTGAAGGGCCCCTTCATGGAATTCCTTATGGATTGAAGGACATAATATCAGTGCCTGGATACAGAACAACTTGGGGTTCAAAATCATTCAAAAATCAAGTTATTAACAAGGAAGCTTGGGTCTATAAGAGGTAATGTCTATGGCAAAATGTAAATCTGCAGTGAGAAATTATATTTATGGCTAAGGTTTTGTGTGCAGTTGATGATACTGTTCAACACAGGTTGAAGTCTGCGGGGGCCGTTCTTGTTGCAAAGCTTGTTTCTGGATCATTAGCATATGATGATATATGGTTTGGAGGAAGAACTAGGAATCCATGGAATATTGAGGAATTTTCTACAGGATCTTCTGCTGGACCTGCAGCTAGCACCTCGGGAGGTACTGTTCAAATGTTCTATCTGAATCTATCATGTTCCATTAATGCCTTCACTATTTTCTGTTTCTTTCTTTCTTTCTTTCTTTCTTTCTTTCTTTCTTCCTTCCTTAAACCATGCTTGCTCATATTTTCATCTTAAAAGGTCATTATATAGAGATACGGACTGGGTTTCAGATTCAGTAAGGTATTGCATTGCAGGTATGGTTCCATTTGCAATTGGTTCAGAAACATCTGGATCCATAACTACTCCGGCTGCTCGCTGTGGTGTGACAGCATTGCGGCCAACTTTTGGCACCGTCGGCCGAACTGGTGTGATGTGCATATCAGAAAGCTTGGTAAAACTCGAACTGTTCTGTTCTATTGTAGTAGGATGCTGTAAATGTTGAAACTAACATGTAATCCTTCTCTACTAGGATAAGCTTGGTCCTTTTTGTAGATCTGCAACTGATTGTGCAGTTGTTTTGGATGCTATTCGGGGAAGAGATCCTGATGATCTATCGTCAAACGATAGTTCCCTTGATGATCCATTCCAGGTTGACATTACTAAGTTGACTGTTGGATATCTTGATGATGCTGAAATGGAGGTTAGTCATTCAAATAATTTTGCCATGACATGTGATTCAAGCTGAGGTTTGACATCATATATTGCCAAATTCTATGAAGACATCTGCATATGTTGAATGTTATTACGATAATACATGAAACTAAACATCTTTTGCTATGACAACTCTAGGTTGTTCATGTTCTTGCATCAAAGGGTGTCAAGATGGTCCCTTTCAAACTGAATTACACGGTTGATTCTGTTCAAGGTATTTTAAATTTCACAATGGATGTTGATATGCTGGCTCACTTTGATGAGTGGCAACGCTCAGGCCAGGATAATGAGTATGAAGCCCAAGATCAGTGGCCCACTGAACTACGCCGTGCTCGCATAATTCCAGCAGTCGACTATATGCAGGTCTTTCATTTGGTCCCTTACGTCATAGCATCTTTTACATATTTATTTTGCTACAGAGAAAGAGGTAGAAAAAACTAAGGTAATAGAAGATAAACTTGAGTGATTGAATCTGTATTCATGTATTATTATGTTGCTGAGGGTGGTAGAAAAATCAGGTATTCAAGTTGATGTTTTCATAGCATACATCAATATCATTCTATTATTTTTGGCAATAATTTGTTGTCACTCAGATATAAATCATTGTCTGCAGGCACAAAGAGCACGGGGAAGGTTAATCAAAGAAATAAAAGAGAGTTTCATTGTGGATGCATTCATTGGCAATGCAACTGACTGGGAAAAAATTTGCCTAGGAAACCTTGTTGGTTTACCAGTCATAATAGTGCCAACAGGGTTTACTAATATATCCAATCCACCACCTGGTGGCACCAGAAGAAGAACCACAGTCCCCACAGGCATTTATGCTCCTCCAAACCGCGATCACATTGTAAGCCTGTACCTGCATTCTTTGTTTGTTATTAGAATAATCTATAACTTGATCCTCACTTTGTCATTCTTTTATCCCTCTCTTTGTTTTCAGGCTCTGGCATTGGCAATGGCTTACCAAGAAGTCACCAATCACCACAAACAGCGCCCACCTATCAATGATCTTGGTCCAAATGATAAGATCCCTGATCCACCTACTGTTATTTACCCTGCTAGGATTTTGGGTCCTTGAGCAATTGATTCCAACTTCCCACGGTTTCAGCATCGAGTTATATCTACACCTCTACCACCAATTACCGCTAGGGGCATTGGTAAATTTTTAGTATATGCATATATATGGCTATAAATGTACAATCATTTCCAGAGACTTAAAAAAGGGTGCATAGGCCATCGAGCTGTGAAATAAGCTACTTTTGCAAACAATCAATAGCTGCTTATATTCTCTTAATTTATAATGATCAACCAGAAAGAAACGAAGAAAAAAGGTTCCAATAAACAAGAGAGTTTTTAGCCCATTCGTTATCGTTATCATTGCACTCAATAGAGAGACTTAATAGTTGATTCTCCAATATTTTCAATCCCTGGAGCTGCATACTCCTTGGAGAACCCTTCTTCACTCTCGAAAGAGTTGTATCCTCCTAGCGAAGGCAATAATTTCACTCCTCAGAGCTGCATGCTCCTTTTGGAATCACACTTCATTCTTAGGCAGAGCCAGAAATTTTGATATAATCGTGACCAAAGAACAGAAGACTTATAAGTAAAAATAATTTAGCTGCCATGTACATGTTGTATGAAACAAAATTTATAAATAACTAAAATATTATAACATTAGCTATTTCAATATGAATTAAAGTAGTAGTATGTACTGTTAGTGTAAGAGAGAAATAACAATAAAATCGATTAATCAAAATATCATTGGATGTCATTGTAAAACATTTTTACTCGTTTAATAGAAAAACGAAGATGATACATGAAAGGCCAGTAAAAAAAATGATACATAAGGCAAAAACCAACTTCTCTGCTGGACATAAACCCAAAAATGACAGTAAGGCAAGGATCCATTTTTCTTTTGGATATTAAACTGGTCTATTATGGTAAACACAACATACAAAATGAAAAAATGGAAATCCACAGGAAAATCAAATATATGGATTTATTTGAAGCTAACAAAAAGAAATAAAACATTTTTCACCAAAATCTTCAAATAAAAATAACACGAATATGAAAGAGAGAAAAAGAATTAAACAAAAACAAAACAACTCATCATGACCTTGACTTCTTGCCACCCTCGTCCTATGGTTTTGCTATACCATTTCTTTGCAATATCTTTTTTCTTTTTTGCGTTTTCTAAAAGTAAAAATAAGTAGTACATGAAGGAAGTCAAAAAGGCAATAAATGCGTTTGTGTGTGTGTTTTTAATAGAGAAATAATAAATATAAAATTGTAAATAAACACAAGAGAATTTAGCACCATTAAAAATTTTCTATTTTTAGGTGGATATTTTATTAATAAATCTAAGAGTGATGAGAAATAGTTATCATAAATTATTTTTATATATTAACATTCAAAATTAAAAAATAGAAAACTTGGAGTGAAGTCGACATTGTTTGGTAAAAACTAGCAAATAACGTATAAGCTAGCGTTAGAGGATAAGGTAGTTAACAGCAGATAGAAGATAAATTAGCGGCTAAGTTAGCAGATTGAATTTGAAGTGTTTAATAAAATTAGCAGTTGAACTAGCTAATAAATATAAAATATCATAAAAAAATGTTTATATGCATTTTAAAATCTAAATTTTATTTATATATATATTTTTTATTTTGAAATAATAATTACTTTTAATACTTTTAGTTTATTTTAAATTATTTATAAACTCAAAAATTAAAATATTAACTTTTAAATATTAATTTAATTTTAATAAATAAATGAGATAATAAAAATAAAATAATATGTTGATATGATTTTTATATAAATTTAATTTTTTATAGGTAAAAAAATTGTTATATATATATATATATATAGTTAGTGAAATTAATCCTTTTTTACTGGAAGTGAAATTAATCCTTAAATGTATTAGGATTAGTATTTTCTATTCTTTTTTTTATTTTGAAATATTAGTATTTTCTATTTTCTATTTATTTTAGCAAATGAAAAACAAGGAATCTAATTAAAATAATAAAGGTAAAAATGGTAGGGAAAAAAAATGTTATAAGCTGTAAGCTCAAACAATTTTACAAGCTAGTAAAAAATACTATAACCTAGTGAGGAAACACTTACCAAATAGAGCTACAATCTCATTCGCTATAAGCTAGCGGATTGATCGTGCCAAGCAAACCCGTCATCCACACTGCACTCGCCACTGATCATAAATCCCCCTCCAGTTCTCCCTCGAGCTCTCCGGCCTAAATCCCATCTTTTTCCATTTTTGGGTCATAGCTTCTTTAAAATAAGTTAGTGTGTATAACGAGTAAGTAAGAACTAATTCACTTTTGATTAGTTAAAGCTGGTTGAAATATCAATGTTCTTTAACTAATAAGGTTAAATATACCTTTATTTTATTACTTTGCAATGCAACTTAAACATCACTGTTCATCTTAACGAGCTATCTGTATTAATCAATGGCACTATTTATATTAGTTAGTAATTTACCTTTATCATTAATTCACCTTGTGTGCGGTCAATGGTGTTAGTAGATATAAACGATGAGGGCTCGTTTGGTGGTCAGGATAAAAGAGACAAGATAGGATAAGCTATCATATCCTGTCTGAAACTGTTGTTTGGTGAGCCAGCAGGATATGATAAGTCTATCCTGTCACCTATCCTATCCTGTTCATCTAGTTAAAATTTTATCCTGAGGGGGGAGCTGGGTTAGAACTCAACAGGATAGGATAAGGTGATTTAGAGTATAATAAAGTATAAAAATATTTTATATATAAAATAATTAAAGTATAATAAAATATAATATGGTTGCAAAAAAGGTATAATAAAACATTAAAAAATTAAAAATATTAAAAATTAATTTTTAAAATTACTTTTATTTTGTCACAAGGCTAATTTTATTAATGTATATTATTGTAAAAAAACTAAAAAACTAAATAAAAAATATTCTAATAATTTAACTATATGTAAAGTAAAAAATAAAAATGAATATTTAAAATTATAAAAAAATTAATTTAAGTTAAACAATATTTTAAAATTTTAAAATATAATATGTAATTTTATCACAAGGACAATTTTGCCTTTTGATATAAACTTAAAAAATGAAAGTTATTAAAAAAAAACTTAAATTTAATAAAATATGAAAACATTCGGAACAAAAACGAAAATTTTAAAATTCATACTAAAATTACAATGCTATCCAGTTGGTTATCTGGTGGACACCAAACGTCGGATATGATAACAGCTTATCTTGCTCATATCCTATCTTACTCCTATCATGTTCTCTTATTCTATCCGTTCCTATCCTATCCTGACCACCAAACGAGCCCTCAGATTCTCGTCAGTGGAAAAGAGAAAAGGCGAATATGAGTGAGAGTTTGTAATAACAACGTAACCAAAAAAAAAAAAAAAAGGTACACAACAGAAAATACGTCAATGGGGCAGTTACTTGTCAGCTAGGGAGATAAGATATGAAAACATTCGGAACAAAAACGAAAATTTTAAAATTCATACTAAAATTACAATGCTATCCAGTTGGTTATCTGGTGGACACCAAACATCGGATATGATAACAGCTTATCCTGCTCATATCCTATCTTACTCCTATCATGTTCTCTTATTCTATCCGTTCCTATCCTATCCTGACCATCAAACGAGCCCTCAGATTCTCGTCAGTGGAAAAGAGAAAAGGCGAATATGAGTGAGAGTTTGTAATAACAACGTAACCAAAAAAAAAAAAAGGGTACACAACAGAAAATACGTCAATGGGGCAGTTACTCGTCAGCTAGGGAGATAAGATATTAATAATGCAGTTGTGTTATTCTAACAACCGGAATTCGACAATCATGGGACAACTTGTACTGTAGTATTATTGTAGTGATTTTTTTTTTTTTTTTTTTTTTACAAATTCTGACTTTTTTTTAAAAAAATATTTCTAAAAATAACCTAGTAACCAGATAATGAACTTAATTAACCAGATATTTGTATGTGATTAACCAGATATTTGCACGTGATTAACCAAAATTTTATTTCTCAGAAAAAGCCATTAACCAGATAATGAACTGAATTAACCAGATATTTGTACCTGATTACCAGATATTTGCACATACTTAACCAAAAATTTTATTTCTCAAAAAAAGCCATTAACTAGATAATGAACTGAATTAACCAGATATTTGCACATACTTAACCAAAATTTTATTTATCGAAAAGCCATTAACCAGATAATGAACTGAATTAACCAGATATTTGTACCTGATTAACCAGATATTTGCACATACTTAACCAAAAATTTTATTTCTAAAAAACACCTATTAACCAGATAATGAATTGAATTAACCAGATATTTGTACCTTATTAACCAGATATTTGTACATACTTAACCAAAAATTCTATTCATGACTCAAGCTTCCTTATTTATTCAATGTCACTTTTGAGATTGTAATTGTTTTTATAAGTGTTAAGAATATTAACTTACAAATTATGTTATAATTTATATTATATAAGCATTATGAGTTTTTTTTAGTACCAAGGGTATCCCCGAACCGATACCTTTTTACGTAGAAATCATGTAAGTGAGCTTTATCTCTCTCAACGATACCTTTCTGGAGTGGGATTTTGTTATAGATTCCTTGCAATGCCTAGGTATTCCTCCTGCTCTTCAGTCTATTATTTTCCATTGTATTTCATCTGCTACAATGAAAATTAATTGGAATGGTAATGTGACTAACCCCCTTTAGTTCTTCGAGAGGCCTTAGACAAGGAGACCCTATATCTCCTTATCTATTTATGCTTTGCCTAGAGAGGTTAGGTCACAGGATTAAAGATGCTGTTATGAATGAAAATTGGATTCCCTTTAGCTTTGGTAGAGGTGACTGCCCAAAATTATATCACTTATGCTTTGTTGATGACCTTATCTTAGTTGCTGAAGCTTCTCCTAGTCAAGTTAACTGTGTTATGGGAATTCTTAGAGAGTTTTGTGACTTCTCAAGTCAAACAGTTAATCTTGATAAGTCCACAGTGTTTTTCTCCCAAAATGTTCCAGATAATGTTGC
The DNA here is from genome assembly GCA_035048595.1 of Echinosophora koreensis. Taxonomy (NCBI): domain Eukaryota; kingdom Viridiplantae; phylum Streptophyta; class Magnoliopsida; order Fabales; family Fabaceae; genus Echinosophora; species Echinosophora koreensis. Next base: position 1,717,922 of record JAPCYP010000008.1, read on the forward strand.
CCTCAATCTCAGCCAGTCCATGGGTGTTCAAGCTACCAAAGACCTTGGTCAATATCTTGGTATTCCTCTGATTCACCAAAGAATGTCTAAAAACTGCTTCTCTTACTTATTAGACAAAATGAGGAAGAAGCTCAATGGTTGGAAGGCCAACACCTTATCCTTTGTAGGTAGAGTAACTCTGGCTCAATCCTCCTTGCTTAATATTCCAGGTTATGTGTTTCAAACCTCCCATATTCCTATCTCGGTTTGTCAAGAGGCTGAAAAGATTTGTCGTGATTTTATTTGGGGGTCAACTGCGGATAAAAGGAAATCTCATCTCATCTCTTGGGATAAGCTTTGCAGCCCTAAAGAGAAGGGTGGTCTTGGTTTTAGGAGCTTAGCAAAACTGAACAAAGCTCACATGATGAAACTGAACTGGCACATGTTAACTGACTCTGGTAAATTATGGGTTAGAGTAATGAAAGCTAAATATTCTTGTGGCATGAATGTTATCCCCAAGTTTAATCACAAGTCTAATTCTACTAGTACTTGGAAAGTCATAGTTAACTCTTGGGATACAGTCAAAAACAATATCATTTGGATTGTGAAAAATGGGCATAATATCCGGTTTTGGAAAGATTGTTGGATCCCCGGTTGTGGAGCCCTTATCGATGTGTTGCATGACTCAATTCCAGTGGCAGAATTGGAGTTTCTTGTGTTGCACTATTCGGCCAATGGGGCATGAGACTGGACTAAAATTTAGCAACATATCCCTGTGGAGATATGTGATAAGATAGCTATTGTTAATCCTCCATCTCCTGGTAACAATGACTTCCCTAGTTGGAATCCTTTTTCTGATGGCTTCTTTACTCTGAAATCAGCCTATGAGCTCTTGAGCCAATCCTTTTCTCCTCCTATTGTCTAGAACCCTCTATTTAGGAAAGTCTGGAAATGGTGTGGCCCAAGTAGAATCAGAGCCTTCGTGTGGAAAGTTTGCCATGCTAAGCTGATGACTAATGAAGAAATGAGAAAGAGAGGTATGACTTCTTGTGACCTCTACACTCGGTGTCATAGTAGTCCAGAAACGATTATGCATCTCCTTAGAGATTGCCCAGATGTGAAAGACTGGTGGAGCAACATTATTGACCCTACTTACTGGAGTAAGTCCTTTAGCAGTGGGCTATCTTACTAGCTAGATTGGAACCTCTCTACCAATCTGGTTGGTGGTCAAAACCTGCAGTGGCTTGTCTTTTTGGCCTTGTGATTCATGACCTTTGGAAGGATAGGAATTCCTTGGTCTTCTCGCAATTGTCTCATCTCGATACAAATCTTTTATTTCAGGTTTCCAGCAACATGAATTTCATCCTCCATCAACAAAAGTCAGCTGGTAATTTATTGAATAGTGGCAACAGAGTGATTGATGTTAATTGGGAAGCCCCTCCTGAGGGCTGGGTGAAAATTAATGTAAATGGCTCCCATTATGGCAGCTCTGGTAGCTCAGCTTGTGGAGGCTTAGCTCGTGATCACCTTGGCAGATTCATTAAAGGTTTCTATGGCAGGGTTGGCTCGTGTAATGCTACCTGGGCCGAACTTTGGGCTCTGAGGAAGGGGATCAAGCTTGCTCGAGATTTAGCCCTTCCTTGTGTGATCTTGAATTGGATTCTAAATTCATTGTTGATATGGTGCATTCTGGCTCTACTCATATTTCTTTCCTCCAACCTCTTCTTCAAGAGGTTACTTCTATTCTCCACCTTTCGGATTGGAGAACATCTATGGTTCATACATATAGAGAAGCCAACCGATGTGCTGACCTCTTGGCAAACAAGGGACACTCGTCTTCTCTGGATGGAGTTCTTCTAGAAGATAGCTTCTCTGGATGGAGTTCTTCTAGAAGATAGCTTCCCTAGTCTTAATCTATTTTTGTTAAATGATGTAAGAGGTGGCTCCTCACCTCGGGTTGTTTAGTTTGTTTTCTCCCTGTTTGTTATCAAAAAAAAAAAAAAAAAATTTTTCATACATAGGATAAGAATTGAACCCCTGACAACATGTTTAATGAATCCAACTATCTACCATTTGTGTTGGACTTCGTTATATTATTTATAAATTATAAATTATATAAGCATTATGAGTTTTAATTATATATAAATATGAGTTTAATTTTGATATACTTTGTTCGGAGAAATAAGAGAATATGTATCACATGTGCAAGTTCTGAGAAAAATACCACATGAATATTCTCCCATAGTAGGTATTCAAGAATTAGTACATGTAATTTTAATGAATTTAAAAGAAATTTTATTGAGAAGTAATCTCTATGCAGCTCCTGGTCGCTTCTAGTTCTACTTGTATCAAGGGTCCTGAATATGTAATATGTAATCACTCGAGCCATCATTTGATATTATCAACCAATCGAAAATCATCTTATATATAACTTGAGTAAATTAAATCCTCCAAACAATAACTAAGGGTTTTCCAGAGCTGTAATTAAAAAGAGCAGATAAAAGGTATTCAAAGGAGAAAATAAGCACCACACCAGTGTACAGATACCAAAACAGGCCGACCGATCTTGATGAGTCATGGGTCAGATAAAAACGAAACAGAGCAAATCAAGGGCCTGTTTGTTTACTGTTTTTAAAAACAGTTTTTTGTTTTCAAGAATTAAAAAACAAAAAAACTTGTTTGATAGGAGTGTTTTGTACAAATTGGTTCTAAAAACAGTATCTGTTTTTTTGTTTTAAAAACTAAAAATAGAGAACATCCCTGAGTTGTTTTTATCTGGTTTTCTAGCTTTTTGTTCTCAAAACATGGAAAGTACGGAGAACATCATGTTCTCATTAATGGCAATTTGGTAATATATGGACAAAACCAAAAACACCCCCTCGTCTTCTTCTTCCTTCGTTCGTGCCGTTTCTTTTTCTTCCTCCGCCCCTACCCAGTTTCAGTGCAATCGCCATCCTGCAATAAGTGTTTATGTCAGCCAAGAAGAACACGTCTCTGATCTGATCGTTCTTCTAGAAATAAGTGTTTATATTGAAGAACAAAATCGAGAAGGGAAAGATCTGAAAAGAAGATGAAGCCAAAGGCGCGACCGATCCCGATTCGCTTCCTCTGACACCACCCCGACATCGTCGCGCTCCAGGCAAAGATGCGCCACCACGGCTACCTCCTTCGACGATGTTCCAGTGTCGTATGAAGGCGGCGATGGCTACGACATGGATGATTCCAGACCTACCTTTGTGTGGGGCACCGTTACCAGCTTTCTGGGCACTATGAACGTCAACTTGGCTTCCTCAAGGCTGAACGTTGGAGACGCCGTCCCCGGTTGCGGCTACCATTGGACTAATCTTGCGGTGCTCGGTAGTTCCCTTCGATTTTACTATGCATCATTCTTCTCTCTTTTTGTGATGCGATGAACTTTTGCTAGGGAGCAAATTAGTTTTTTTTTACTAGTTTGTTTGATCTCCTAGCGAGCAATTACCTTGAGAAATGAATTGCAATTTCTATTTCTGAACAGAGATTGAAGTTTTTTTTTTTATAGTAGAGATGAATTTGTTAGTGAGGTTTATTAGTTTTTGACTCTATTCTGGTTTTTTGTGAAACTTAATTGTCTTGCCACCACCAACTTAATTTTTGGCTCTATCCTACACATCTGTATCTGCATGTATGTCTCCTTTTTTCCAAACAGCTTTGATATTTTTATTATCCTTCACACAATTGAGTTTTGGCATTGAAGCAATTAAATGTTAGATGGAATTTTGCTGCTGGAAGAGATAATGCAAGCAAGATATGTAATTAGTTGTTCCAAGGTTTTGACAGCAACTTCCAAATATAAAAGAAATGCACAAAATAGCTACAACTTCCAATTCTCCAAACAACAAAAGAGCAAAAAGAGGCCATTTCCACGTGAGATCTACAATCTTCACTGATCTTGATGCACCGTATCTTATAAAAGAAATATTAAGACATAATATCATTACAAGCTACAAATAAATTAGTATTACTTGTGAAGAAATCGACAATAAACGATACAAGAGGGAGATTTGAAATTCATTTTAAAACCATTATTATTATTACTTGTGAAGCTTGTTTTCATATGACTAAATAAAATGCTTAAAGTAGTGATATAAAATGACGCAGGCTTAAAGTAATGATAATTTTTTAGTGAAAAAATCTTCTTACTTGCATTACCACAACTTCGTCAATATGTTTTTTTGAACTAATTTTTTATAAGAATCAAATCATAGAAATCAAAGAAATTCTCACCAATCAAACAAATTTTCTATTTTTTTGTTTTAGAAACTGTTTTTTAGAACAAATTTATCATACAGGTTTTTTTGTTCTCTAACTTTTAAAACTGTTTTCAAACCATTGTTTACAAACAGATTTTTTTATTTTTTTGTTTTAAAAAATAGTTCTTAAAAATCACTTTACAAAACAGTTTTTAAAAAAGAAAAACAAAAACATAATCAAACAAGCCCCAAGTCATCCCGCTACAATTCGCTTAAAATAAAAATAAGATAAAAAAATAATGGAATAGAAACAGGTCGATGTGTTTTTCTTCAAACAGGCGTGGTGATCTGCTTATATTTTATAGACTGAGTTGGCCAGCTAGTCCACCACCATACACTTGAATCAGGGATTTCGTCTAACCATCGTAATGTTTGATAGGTGAACTGACTTATATGCTATATCACAAACAAAATCCATTACTCAAAAAATAAAGAAAAATAATTGTACAACCTCAATTAACTTAAAATAAGTCTCCGAAATGTCCCGCACCGGCACGACAGAATATCTGCCTTACACTCCTTATGCATATCATATTTCAAAAGGAGAAGGAGAAAATTGAAACAAAGTGCTATTTGACCTAAAATCCAACTAAGCTCAAAATTTATCTGTGGTAATGATCTTTATCGGCCGCCCCTTTCAAGTTCAATCATTTCAATCCTCTCGCCTTGCCCTTCGGCGTGCTGGAGCAGCAGATGTTTCCTCCTTTTCTTTGTTTTCTTCATTCTCTCCGCCTTGGTTAGTAGAAGTTTCTGTGGGTTCTGTGTTTGTCTTCTCCACTCTTGCCTGCAAAAGAATAGGCATGATCCACAGATGAACACAGATTCTTGAACAGTGATTCCGGGAAAGAAATATCAAAAGACAAGAGCGAGCTAAAGTTTACTGGGGAAAAAGAGTTTCACTACTCACCGGCTTCTTCTTCCCACCAAATATGATCCTGAAGAAAATTGTCAAGAAGACAACCACAACGGATACAAGAATTCCAATTGTCAGATTTGGTTGCTTCTCACCCTTTTCAATGATGTCCTGCAGAGAGAAGCATAGAAATTAGGTCATAATAAGTGAAACATAACAGGTCATAAGGACACGAAATAGAAGGCATTTGTTACTTACAATTATTTTAAGCTTGTACGCACTCAGGAAGGAAATGTCTGCGATCTTATACAAGAGATCAAAGACCTTCTTCTGCAAGGTCAAAACGTAAAATCATGCATAAGAAAAAGGAGGAATTGCTGGAAAGAAGAATAAGACAGAAGAAAGTGGGAGAGTTAAGAGCTGGGAGAGAAGGGAAGGAACTGCTAAATGACATTACCTGGAAGCCAGCAAGACCACTTGAACCAGTGTCCAATTCTTCTTCCTTCTGTTTCTCTTTCTCAATTGTAAACTTGGGCTTCCATGTAGTCTCCCGATAAGATGCTGCAATCTTATCATCATTAGCTATCAAAATATTGTCAAACAATATACCATCTTGCATTGTCCAAATCTCGATACCAACAGCAGCGATAGGCTCAAAATCAGGTTTTTCAAGTTCAAAGTAGTCGGGGTTTGGAATATCCCTAGGCTTCCATATACCCTTATAGTCGGGGTTATCAATAAGGGGGGCATGCCATTTTCCCTTATAAGCTGGATTCTTCTTCATTGGCCTCTTCCACTCACCACAACCAGGGGCTGCTTCACACTTCGGGTTATCAATCTTTGGGGCTTCCCATTCACCATCCTCCTCATCGTCCCAATCTTCTGGTTTTGTTGCTTCTGGGTCATCTATCTCCTCGGGTTCATCATCTAACCATCCTTCAGGTTTCTCAGCTTCTTCATCAACAATTTCCAAGGGTGCATCCTCATCCCAGTCATCTGGCTTCACTGCAGTTGGGTCCGGAATTTTTGCTCTTTCATCCCAGTCCTCAGGTTTCTTATCATCAGGATCTGGGATTGTCTTGGGAGGGATAAGAGCAGGCTCAAAATCCTCAGAAGATAAGAAATTTGCCTTTTTCTTCTCTTCCCCATCAATCAGAATTTGGACCTCATTGTCAGGCTTCAAAATAGCAGTGTACACATGAGATAGTTTGTCAGATGGGACAGATGGGGGATACTTGAGATGGTGTTCAACATACTCCCCGCTCTTGGGATTCTTGTGCTTGAAAATGAAGTGCACCTTGTTTGTTGCCCCACACTTGTCAGGACCAAACATGATAGAATATGGAGACTCATTGTCAAATTCCTTAGGTTTCCATCCAGCCTCTTGTGGACGAAGATATTTAAGATAGGCACCACCACATTCAAGGCCATTCTGAAGGCGAGTCTCAAACTGAAGAACCACTGTTTCATCCTTAAGAATTACGGGCTCATCAAGTTCTTTCACTATAGCGTACTTCCTTGCATTCACGCTGACTAGAAGTCCATAATCATCATGCCCCTCACTCTTAGCATGCTTCCAGACACCTAGAATCCAATCGACAAATTAAATATCATACAAAATTTTGAAATAACAGACTATCAATCAGGCCACACTATGAGTAGAATGGGACTCAGATAATATGCAAAAGGTGTAAGGAATAAAACCCTATGTTGTCATTGTACAAGCAAAAACAAAACAAAACAAAACAAAACAAGGGAACCAATGAACCGAAGCATAATTGAAAAAAAAAAAAAAAAAAAAAAAAAAAAAAATAGATTTCCAGGACAATGTAATAATATATGCAAATCAAAGGATAATAAATGAAACGCAAATTGCGGTATATGGTCTTATAAAAGATTTAAAGTACCAGAAGCTTGTTGGTTTTCAAGATTTATCCGTTCCTATATGGTTGGACTGCCAAAATAGGCTGTGTGCAGTCGACTCTTATTTTGAAAATCATCACAAAAGCTCAGTCAATTACTGATATGACATTTGCAAAGGGTCCCCACTCTAAAGAATGCATCACTAATGCTAAAACAAAAGAGCCAAAAATTTAACTCTGTCATCTTGCATGCATAACAAATTTGTTTATTACATGTACAGAGTACAGACTTTATTACCATATGTATAGTATTTGAATTGAGTAGCATTCTTTCACAATGGACTCGCAAGTCATAACAAATCCTCAACACTTCCTACACAACCTCTTTATTTTAATTAGAGTTAACATCAATTTTGGTCCTGCATAAATACAAGTGTCTATGGTCCTCCATAGACATTGAAGGATCGTTTTTCGAATATTTATGATTGAAAGACCGAATTGATGACATTTGTATGTTTGGAGAACCATTATTCATTATTATATCTACTATTACCATTATACTTTTCAGGATTGGTTTTGCTCATCTAAAATTACAGATTTAGAAAGCTTATTATTCAATTTCGTCCAATCAGGTATCCAACAAATGATTTTGGGGTTTTATTCCATAGATTCGGTTAAAGCATTTTCTATACAACCCCTTCTACCTGCAGGGGAGATTTTCACAAATTTGGATTTTCAGAGTGAAAGTGAACAAGTTGAGCTAAATGCATCAACAATAAGAATGAATAAATAACCGAGTTGAAGTACGTCTGAACTTTGTTTAAAAACATAGCAATATCTACCAAGGAAGCAATAGTATAACGACGTTAGAAGGAAAAATAAAAAAATATTCATCACACAAAAGAAACAACACATCCAATTAACAAACAGAATGTGAACAAGCTGCATTTATAGAATTTAGAAACAAATGAATAACACGAGTTTCAAAAGAAAGAATTTAGTTACCATTGTATTCATCCTTCTGAGATACGATCCAACGGTCTTCAAAAGCCTCGTCAAATGACTCGTAGAAGATCTAAACAACACATCCACATACGACAATTCCTCAATTATATAAAGAGCCACACAAAAACATAGATCCAACAAAAAAAATATAAAAATAAAAATGAAGAAAAATAAGAGAAATAGAAAAATGAATTGAATTACCGATTCATCGGAAGCGCGGAGAAGCTGAAACGAAGAGGTAGAAATGAAGAGGAACAACGCTAAGATCCCCACAGGGATTCGCTTTCCTTCTCCCATAGCTCTCTCTCTCTCTATCTATCTTTCACTGTGACAGTGAAACCCTAATGGAACGAGTTAGAAATTTCCAATTCTAAGATCTGAAATAGTGAATGAACCCGACTCTTCTTCAAATCTGGACAACACTCGCGGTTTGTTCTACTTTATAGATCTGCGTGACACTTCGCTTCGACCTGTTTCTACCAATGATTTTATGCGCCACGTGAAACTACCCAATGATATCTTGCCACGTTGTCGTTTTGCATCACCCCCTTCCCATGCGGCATACCAAAATCAAACCATATCATATGTATGTTAAAATTATTTTTTATTATTTATCCTGCTACGTCCGGATACAATTATAAATATAATTAACTAATTTCATATTTATTAAGAAAGTTATTTAATTTAGTTTAATTATCTTGATTTATGAAAAAAAAGGTTATAATTATTAAATTATCTTTTAATTGTCTCGGGAAAGTACAATACTCTTGGAAAAGTAAAAGGAGAATTGGTTGGATTGGTTAATTTTCTTGATTTTTGGAATACTGACATTAAATAGAGTTGAGTTAGTTGAATTTTACTTATATTTGAGTCCACAAAATAGAAACACTTTTTTGTTTATAATTATTACCTTATATTGTATACTTTTTCTTTGTCTATATCACCTTCGGAAGTTATATTAAATCCTGACTAATATAAATGAATATCAGGATATTAAAGGGAACCAAATTCCAACAATTTGGACCAACAATGTTGATAATTGTATATTTGTCCATATCCTACAAAATCTCTAAACAATAATATTATATTTTATATTTTAATACAATTATTTTATTTTATTTTCATTAAAGTTCACATTGCAAAATAGGAAAAAAAATTATAACCAACATGGCCTAACATACTTGATACATAGTTTACTTCCTTAAGTATAAGGTCAGAAGTTCAATTTTTGTCGTATGTATAAAAAAAGTTGGTTGGAAGAAGCAAAATCTGCTTCGATGATCTCTACATTTCAAAAGAAATTGATCTCCAACTACCGGCTAAGGTTACCTTGATGTGCACAAAAAGAAAAATGACATTATATAGTATCCCTTACAATGTCTATGTTAAAATTGTTCACAAAAACTTTTTCTTCATATATATTTTTGGTATTAACTTTGCTATAGGCTTTTATTTCAGGCCCGCGTGCCAATGTGCAAGTCTTCTGCCTAAGAACAAAGGATAATTGGACCGAAATTGGGCTTTACTTTTACATTTGGGATATTGAAAGATCGTTTTGGATGTTAGTTGAAGGTGATTTTGGACGTGCTAAAAGGTGAAAGCGTCTGGAAATCACAACTCGACTAGAATAATCAGGATAATGAGATATGATGCATAGGAGTTGGCAGGAGGATATCGGTGGGAGCATGATCCTCTCATGTTTATTAAGGAGAAAGACATAAAGATCCAATGTTATTTATGTAAAATTCATAAAAATAGCATAGTAATACGTAACTACTCGTTCCAATGCTGATCTCCTGGATGGACTCGCTGGATAATACACCCGGCTGCAGTTGCTTATTGAATAAAGTCACCAGATATGATGCCCTGATGTTCTTCCTTACATATATTACATATCCAAAGCATGCATGAATGCAGATAAAAAAGACAAATGGCATTACAAAATTGTTGTTCCATTTTATACACTCAGTGGTTAGTGGTAGTGCTGTTAGATATTTAGGTATGAAACCTTCAAGTAATTTGAGGCCTTACCACACAAGAAGAAGATAACGACGAATAAGGGCCTTCAATCAAGCATTTGAAATGGCACTTCTGTAAAAGATTTGTGATTTTACAAGAATTCTGAAAAATAAACGTCTTCCAAACCCTCAACCCTCAAGAGCTTGATATATCATCCTCTATTGAGTGTTGAGGGAGAGAGTTCAGAAGACGTTTAATCTCCAAAATGAGTGTGCTAGAGCTGTAGTATCCAGAGAAACAGAGCAGTACATGCAGTACCAAGGAGATCACTTGAGCACTTATATATTTTACACCGGGCTGGCACAAATATGCCAGCATTTAGAATTGTTTCAAAGCAACATGTGGAACTAACTTCCAAAGCAACTTCACTTTCATATTCAAGCATCTTAGAGACCTCCGCGTCAAGTGGGAAGTACAATCCTCGTGAGTATCCATTGGTATTGGAACTATTCAATGATCATGGATACTTTGTCCCCTTTCCTTAATTGGAAAACCATAAAGGAAAACGACATAACTTTTATTTTTCGTTTTTTTAGCATAAGTTTAATTCTCTATTTCCTAACCAAAATTGTTCATGTTGACTATTCTAGGCCAACTGCTGCAACCCACCCTCTTGTGACAAACATATTTTCTCGTTCATTCACATACCAAAAGAAATGAATTTAAGTTAGTTGTTGATTATGAAACCTTACGAAGCAGACATTGATAGAATTTCTTAGTTTGCCGAACTTAACATGTTCAACAGTCTATACTTTCTTGTACATGAAGCAGCATATAATCCCCTGGTGTCCCCATCTCATTCGGTGGAAATTCTTGTGACGTAAACATCAATGATGGCCAGGTCAATGTTGCAGGATCCAATCCAACCACATTCTTTGGTTCGATGGGAGGTGGCGAATCGGAAAGAAAAAGGTTGAAACCATGATGAATATTGTTATTCTCATATGGGGCGCTGTCCTTTTGAGGCGTAAATAACTAGCTGAACATTGTTACTTGTTCTCACTCCAATTCACGGCTTTGCTAATGGTTCCTTTCTATTGCACATTTGCACTAGACACTGACACTTAAAATAATGTCCATATTTTGCATTTTTCATACACAAAAGTCTCTAGGTATATATACATGATGACATTAATTTTTACATGGAACTAACGTAACATAATAATCAAACAAAAGCCACAAGCCATGAAGGACTAGCTAGGAAGGAACTTCAACCAAGTTCTATTTCATTATTTTTTCAGTAACATAAAAAGCACTTAGTAATTATTAAACCATAAACGTTACTAACTAAGCCTGATTTAGAGTGACAGGATCAACCCCAACAGACTTGAGAGTCTCAACACGAGGTTGATAGGCATAGGCATCTCCGCGAATAGGATCTGGGATGATATTCTTATCAGGGTAGCTCTGATCCTGAACGTGAGCCACTTTTCTGAAGAACGATTTCTTCACATATTTGTCAGCTTCCTCCACCACGTGATCAGGCTCCACTACCTCAGGCAGAGTCTCCCTCCTTTGCTTCTTCACACGCACAGTTGGGGAGTTTCTGAGTTGCTGCCATGCAGTGTGGAGGCCCAGCCCTGTGGACAAAGCAATCATCCCAATGGCCACGTACACAGGTATATAGTCCCCTTTTGCTGACTTTGTTGATTTGCCATGTCGTTGTTGGTATTGGTGGTTAGCATAGCCATAATCACCCGCAGCAGTAGGAGCATATGCCTTCATCTTTGGCACAGTTGAGGTTGTGTATGTACTAGCCTTACTTCCCCCTCTAAACCCTTTGCTTAGCAGTGCACTCCACTGAACCATCTGCACCAAATTCAACACGCATCACCATCAATGTTGGATAACGATATTGAAATTTCGAAATGTCATTTTTCTTATAGCAAATGCTAGTTAGTGCCCTAAAAATAATGATTAGTGAGACCCTTTCTTGTATTACTTTTATTTTAGATATCTAAACAAAAAACAAACATATTCTAACGCACATGCACTGTTTACATAGCATAAGGTACTGTTTTTCTGAGGACAAATATTATTTCTCATTAGTGTTTTAAGGCGATGATATTAGAAAACATAGAGAGGAAGAAGAGAACCGTACCGTAGGCCTGAAAGCCATCATTGCAGATCAAATTAGAGCGAATAAGGAAGAATTTGTAAAACTGTAAAAGTAGTTATAGGCAAAAGCAGATCAGAGTTCGTTGCTTGATGCAGTTGCCATTCCAGGTTGTCTAGTACTATGCTTTTATATAGTTTGATGGATAAGCCCTTGGTCGTTTTTGCTGAAAGCAAAGTTAGTCTCAGCACACAGGGAAGGTTCTGGAGCCACGTAGCAGAATGCAGAAGACTTGTGACACATGTCACTCTATGCAGTTGACACGACAACCAGAGAAGGCTCCGGAAGTGCCACGCCCTGTTTAAGTGTTTACAGACTGAACTAGTTAGTAAGTAAATAAATAAAATGTGTTGGTCTATCAAGAAATTAAAATAAAAGATGTTAATAAACTGAATCCAATGATAGATTGCTTGTGGACTGGTTGTGCATCAACATGGACCAAAGGATGGCCATCGGTGGCCCCAGAAATCATAGAATCTCTCGAGCTGGAAGGAAAAAGTGGGTTGGTTGAAGGAAGATACAGCTACAAGTTAAATAAATTTTTAAAAAAAAAATCTAATTTGATTTATTATGCATGAAAATATCTAACTATAAATAATATTTTATAATTTATTGATAATAAATTAGTCAAATCTATTCATGATATCTATTTGATCTTTCCGTTTAATCCTTGCCCTCTTCAAAAAAAACATTTATTTTGACATTTACATATTTGCTACCACTTTTACTTAAAAAACAAATGTTGGAAAAAAAAAATCTGTTTTTTTATTTTTAATGAAAACACTACTTTTCAGCTTTTCTACAAATTAATATTTTATAAAATCATTTTATTAAAATATCTTAAAATCAAATTCATGAAAAACAATCACTTATTTTTAAAAGTTTTCGTTTACAGAAGTTTTCATTATAAGTTTTTTCTAAATATAAAATAAATTAACTCAAACACCTAGTAACAAAAAGATTGGGAAATGGATCCTCTAACTTTCATATTTGGTAACTTTGGTGACTTTCTATCTATTTCTCTCATCTTTTATTTTTTTTATCATCTTTTTCCTTATTTTTTCTTACCTCTCTCATCTCATTTATAACTAAAGTCACCAAAGTTACACCTCCCCAAAGTCAGAGAACCCTCCCCGAAAGATTGTGCTTTCCTCTGGAACTCAACTATAATAAAATATTTTAATATTATAAATAATTGAAATTGTAGGAGGATTGAATAATAGAGGGCAAGAACAACAGATTAGTACTTACTCTAAGAATTTGTCATGTGATTCAATCTAATCAAACTACGGCCAGTAATCTTGTTGGCCTTCTTGTTGGCGCTCAAAGACCTCCTGATGTTGACTAAATCATCCCATTGCTCGGTGTGTGCATAAATATTGGCCATCACAGAATAAACCCCACCATCCTCAGGCTTTATCTGCATCACTTGTTCTGCTGCTTTCTTTGCAATGGCAACATTCCCATGTATCCTACATCCACCTAGCAACCCACCCCACGCACAAACATCACCCCCACTTGGCATCCCTCTTATCATCTCAATTGCTTCTTCAATCAACCCAGCCCTACCCAATATATCAGCCATGCACCCATAATGCTTGCTCTCTCTTGGAACCTCATACAAAGTTTCCATCTCATTGAAAAGCTTTCTTGCTTCATCAACCAGACCCGCATGGCTACACCCCACCAACACTCCCAAGAAGCTCACCCCATCAGGTTGAACTCCCTCTTGAATCATTCTATTGAAGTACTCCATCAAAACCGAACCTTTGCCATGAATTGCAAGACCAACCAACATGGCATTCCACGTGAACACGTCTTTGTCTTTGCTTGATTCAAATACATCCCTTGCAGTCTCAATACACCCGCACTTTGCATACAAATCCACCAACCCAGTGGCCAGAAATGAATCAACCCGAATCCCATTCCTTCTAATGTAATCATGAACAATGCAACCTTGTTCCAGCTCACCCAACTTAGCACATGCAGAAAGAACAGACACAAGTGCAATGTTATCAGGCTTATTAAGCTTCTCCAAACGAAGCATCTCGTTGAAGAGTTTGATGGCTTCACTACACAAATTGGTGTGGCTATAACCAGCTATCATGGTGCCCCAAGACACGGAATCTCTGTGAGGCATTTCGTCGAACAGTTTACGTGCAATAGGAATCTGACCAGTTTTGACATACCCATCAATCATGGCGTTGTAAGAGACGACATCTTTGTATGGAGATTCGGAAAAGAGGTGGCGGGCATGGTGGGTGCTTCGGTGAATGGAGTAGACGCGTATGAAGGAGTTGAGGGTGAATAAATGGGAGAGGAAACCGAACTTGAAGGCTTGGGAGTGAAGAGAGAGCGTTAGGGAGAGAGCGTTGGGGAGTTGGGAACAGGCTTTGAGGACGAAAGGGAAGGTGTGGAAGTCAGGGGGGAGAGGGTGGCGGCGGAGGGAGGAGAAGACGTGGATGGCGGGGAGAGGGGAAGAGAGGAGGGTGTGGATTCGGATGAGGTGGTTGTACGAGAATGTTGTTGGGTTTGGGATAGAGTGGAAGAGGGAGAATGCGTAGGTTAATAATGATTTGGAATTGGAATTGGTGAGTAAGGAAGTGAAGGTTGAGAGGATGTTATTCAAGATTGGGAGGGTGTGGAAGGGTAAGAGCCCTGTGGTGATGGTGTGAGCATGAACCTGGTGGAGTTGTGTTATGGATTTGCATTCTTTTATCATGTGTAAGCTACTCAATGGAACGAATTTGTGTTGCCAACTTTTAGGTAATGCAAGAACTTGAATCATCCCATTCCCAAGATTGTGTTCGAGGGGAGGGAGGCAAAAACAATACGTTAGTGAATGAAAAAGTGGAAAAATCCAAAATCGTGAACGGCAGGATTCGAACCTGCGCGGGCAGAGCCCACATGATTTCTAGTCATGCCCGATAACCACTCCGGCACGTCCACCTTGATGTTAACATGTCGAAATTAATATTATATTAACAATGTAATCCTGTACCGTATATAGTTTAAATTTTATATACTGTACATAAACGAACTTTTTTTTTTTAACACTGATATCCAATTATATAGATTATCATATCATTTCGAATATTTGATTTTTTATAATAATTATATCAAAATTCATATATATAACAATTTGTGATGTATATAAAATTTGCACTAACAATACCTCAAAATTAAATTTGTAACTTTTACTTTTTCTTGTTTTACTTATTTACTTTCTTTCACATGATGAGTCCAATATATTTGTATATGTTTTGGGAAATTTATTAACACAAAATATATCCTTTAAGTTAAAATATATTTTTTAGTCATCTAACTTAATTTTATATTTCAATCCAATTCTTTAAGTAATAAACATTTTGGTCCTCTTATATTTTAATGTTAATCCTCAATGTTAAATCTATCATAACATTGTTGGATTTTCAATGTGACTAACTGAAATCTCACCAATGAACACCCTCCCTCATCTCTCCTCTGCATGTCTTCTCTCTAGTTTCCTCTTTTTGTTTCTCTTCTTCCTCCACGATACGTATGGCAGTGGAGGTATCCCTGGTTTGACTATAAGTTGTAAGTACTCTCTCAACCTGGATCAACTTGCCAATAATTTGTAATTGGGTTTCTGTGGAAAAAATCATGCATCACGTATCATCAAAGCTAGCACTTGTTTTTGTAATTCTTTTGTCGGGATGGTATAAACCAAAATGTTGCTATTAAAAATTCAAAATTGTTAGGGAGAAAGTGCAGAAGACTGATACAAAGGGAGCCTGATTTGCTAGGTAAGTGGCAATGTTTTCTACTTTTCTTTAGTGCAAACTAGCAGAACCATGTGTTTCTCTTTCTCCAAGGAACTTTGTAAAGGTTTTCCTCATTTGTAATAATAACCTGCAATCAGAAAAGCAAAACAAGGCTCAAGGCTCATGCCCGGGATTACAGTGCCAAGTAGAAGGAGATGACCACCTAAGGTGAATTATTTTTTGTTCGAGGAGCACCAATAATTGCTATTCCTCTCAATGAGATTCCCGGACACAATTACTTTTTTTTTTTTTTTTTTTTAGGATATAAAGGATACCCAAACCTAAATACATAAGGGAACGGATACACAAAGGGAAGAAAGATACCAGCTCATAAGCTTCATACTAGGTCAAGAAAATAGCTAAAATCCCTAAGCAACCCCTACGAATCATACCAAGACACGACCCCAGTTACAACCGAAATTAGTTTTAGTTAATAAAAAAACTCTCAAAAGCCATCAAATAAGTCACAAAATGAAACTGTATAAAAGTAAATTTACAGATGACTTGCTACTGACGATAAAATAAGGTGGATTCCAACCAAAGCCACAAAACAAATTTAATCAACCTCCAATTCAACTGCCTGTAGAAAACCAAATCCCTCAAAAGTGTAAGAAGCCACCACACACCTAATGTTGGTCGAAGAGATGAAACTGCTCAAAACTGCTCAAACAGTTACTAATACATTCACTTTACAAAATAATTGTAAGAAGTAATAAATAATGTAACTGTATAAGTGTTGGAAATATTTCAAAAATTTGAGATTTTAAATGGAATAAAGTCTTAAGTTACCTAAGTGAAGAGTCTTATCAAAATTTATAAGCTAACATGTATTTTGGATTTAATAATAGTTGAGCTCACGTACAAAGTTCGGGCCAAGGGTTCATAATCATGGCACTACCGGAACTACAGTTTTTCATGGCACTTTAACTCCTTATTTGCTCTTCACCTCATTTTCTTCTTTCTACTACCTAGGTAAAGACCAAATTTTATGTAGGTGTAGCATTTGCACCATGCTTTTTTATTGATGAACTGTTGTGTATATTTATGTATTTTCTCATTGAAAGTTAGCACCACAGAAACCTATGAAACTACTCACTCCGGTCCACGATGTAAGCAAAAATTTCCAAATTTTTTGGTTCAAAATATAAGCAAATTTCAACTACTTTCTTCTCATTTAATAAAGTTATTCTCAAAATACCCTTCATTTAATACAAATTTTGTTTTTCAATGACTCCTTTTATTCTCAATAAAACAAGCTTAATAAATAAGAGGAAGGGTAATTTAGGTAACAAACTTAATTTTTTATTCCCAATAACTCTTTTAAATGAGATCAACTAACTATTTTAATATGTGTGTCCCATTTAATTTTTTGTTACAATAGAGACCGGAGGGAGTACACTCTAAATTTTGTCCCTTTAATTATCATTTCCTGCACTTACTCCCCCACCCTCCCAATTGGACGGTGGCAACCCATTATGCCCTATTTATTAAAATGCAAGTGCTCATCTTTATCTATGTTCCTCTCCTATCTTTACACTTGGCTGTTTTTGACTTTTTGTTGCTATAACTACTTTAACCACCTTTCTAATTATGATACCATTTTATTAACTTCTCTTTACCTGTTTTTTCAATCCTCTCCACCCTTCTTTCCCCTCCTGATTCCTTTAATATCGGATTCTTCTCTATCTTTTTCCACGTGGAGTAGCAAGGCTCTATGGCTCTTTCTTTCTCCCACATGCATAGAATATTGTTAGCATTTGTCTAAAGCAGAAGAACAATAATATTCTTATATTTTTCATGGAGATTGGAGATCAGCATTTATCCATAACAGAATAATTAGAGGGACCTTTTGATAATTGAAATGTGATCTTTTCTTTTTTTGTCCTTTGCTTTGCTTATCTGTTCTCTTTTGTCTGCTTTTTCAATCCTCCAGGTGTCATTTGGAGAGGATATATATAAATGCTTGAATAATGTAAGGGAAGCAAGAAACCTCCAAGTGCAATCTAATCTACAAGCTAAGCCAAGTAACAACCAGGATATGGAGAAAGAAGAAAATGAAGAGGATGATGATAACAATGTTCAGTTTTTGAACATTATGCTATTCTCTTTTTGAAGAGAGAAGCATGAAAAAAGGCAAGTCGTCAAGGCATAGGGAAGGCAAAGCCTTTCTTCCGGATTCAGTTCATGAAGCTGCTCTTTTGCCGGTGATTCAGCTAGAAATGCCAGACATAGTCTGCAGTTTCATCTTAAATCAATGTTTGTGTTGATTGCTATGTATGGGGTTCACTTCATTTAGTGTTCTGTTTGTCTCTCTTTCCGCCTATTCTTTAGACTAATCACTTCGAATGCTTGACTCAGAAACCACTCCAATAGATGCATAAGAAGACAAGCTACAGAATTTGAGGTAGTGAGTGATTTAAGAAAAGGATTGTAATATTTGCCTGTGTTTTTGTTGCCAGTCTTGAATAAAGTTGTAAACTGTTTGTTGGGTGCCAACATAGAAACAAGAGACAATATTGTCAAGATTTACTTTGAGCTGTCCAATTTATGATCAGCTGATCCTTGTCTATCTATCTGATACTCGTTTTGTAAGGAAAATGGTTTTCATACGCAGGGACTTGTGTATATTGTATATAAAACTAGAACAGATGTATCATATGCAGATCTCAATGGATTAAATAAAAGCTGAAATAAATATATCGTACACAAATGTGAATTGTGCATCACTTGGCTGTTCATTTTAGATGTTCAAGTATTAGAATTATTTGTGTAATATATCCATACTTCAGGGGATGCAAAATGTAAATACGTAATCGCACATATATTTTAATCAAACAAGCTTATAAGCTAGTCAAATAAAGTATAAACTATCTTATTGAACTTGTCAAACAAGTTATAGAACATAAGTAGAAGAATACGTCTGCTCTACATGAACACACGAAAGAGCACGGCACAAATATTGCTACACCTGCATTAATTACTTATTACTTATATATCATTTCACATACTTCCTCCGGTCTCTATTGTAAGCAAAAATTAAATGGGACACATATATTAAGATAGTTAGTTGATCTCATTTAAAAGGGTCATTGGGAATAAAAAATTAAGTTTGTTACCTAAATTACCCTTCCTCTTATTTATTAAGCTTGTGTTATTGAGAATAAAAGGAGTCATTGGAAAACAAAATTTGTATTAAATGAAGGGTATTTTGAGAATAACTTCATTAAATGAAAAGAAAGTAGTTGAAATTTGCTTATATTTTGGACCAAAAAATCTGAAAATTTTTGCTTACATTGTGGACCGGAGGGAGTATATAATTTTTATCATCTTATTATAGTTGATCTTATAAATTTTTTTACACACTTTCCACCTTTCTCTATTATAAGATGAAGTGCACCACCAAAGTGGTTTACACCAAGCATTATTGGCATGGGCACCTGGGAAGCTTTATGTAGTCAGTAAGTTATCTACATCCCAACAACATGATTTTAATACACCTAAATACAAATATGACGTGCTGGCAAAAAGTATTTCGACAGAGTGGTAGATGTTGGATAATGACCTTGGAAAGCAGTTCAAAAAGTATTTCGACAGAGCATTTTAAATGGTGATTATTCATTTCTTTTTTTGGCTATTAAATGATAGATATTTCATTATGGATCTTTCTGCCCAAACACCACACAAGAAAGTGACAAAACTGGTCACATGAAAATCGTGTAACTCTTGAAATCCACGTGGCGAAACAAGCAATAGATTTTCTTTTACCAGTACAATAATAGAGCAGACAAAAACCAACATTTTAGAGTGACAGGTATTACTTTATTCACCAAACAGGAATTCCAAACTATCAGAGTTAGACATCTAAGCAATTCCCTGCACGGAGTCCAAGCAGGGTATTAATATGTATTTCATTTTCAACAAATGTGCCTGCACTTGCATCATGAGTTACAGGGGAGAATGGAATCTAAGAACAACCGAATCTTCATTGGTCAACTTACAAGAATTCATTTTTGTCATCATGCCAAAAAACAATTCGATGTGTATGCTACTGGTATTTCTAATAGCATGAAAATGGAGGTGAGAGAATTACGTAACTTCACTTTTGAGACTATAGGAAATAGAGGACAAAGTGCATATCCATAAGGATAACAACTATTACCTTGGTATTTGATTTCTAGGCATAATACAACCCTAATTCCTCAACATTTAGTTCAGATAAGCACGGGGAAAAACTCACTGACTACAAAATCGTGTTTCATGATATTCTCGGAAGAATGACTATCTGTAATAATGCCTACAGGATTAGCTATCTCTTTTCTTTTTCGTCACCATCAACAATTCAAGACTTCCTATAATATTTGAAATCAGCTCAGTTGTCTAGGGAATAGCTATAACAACTCTAACCAAGATCTAAATTCTTCTTCATACTTTCATAAACCATATAGGTAATGCTTGCAGCTGGCACAACTTTGAGGAGATTTGGAACGAGTCCCTTGTAGAAACCTCTAAAGCCTTCAGCCTTGAGAGTTTTCCAAAATACATCAGACATTCCCTTGTAAGCACTAGAAGTGTTGCAGGGTTGTGCCTGCAGTCTGAAGCACAATAATGTAATGTCAGAAAAATGCATACATAAAAATAACAACAAGAAAACTAGCTTAGACGAACAAGACCAATACCATCCATCCCCCACTCCATATTTTTCTCTTGGGGGAAGGACAGCAAATAAATGTTTTAAATAAAAAAAAATATGTTTAAGGGGAAAAACCTAACCAAACACACTCTATACCTTGTACGAATAACCTGCAGTGGATAGACACAAGTAGCTCCAACAGCTCCTGAGATTGTCCCACATCCCAGTTGTACTAGAGGACCAGGTTCTGTGAAGGAGGAAAAAGAAAAAGCTCAAGTCTCAAAGGTCGAACGTTTTCGAAGCATCAACTTATCATTACTAAATCAAAACTGTTAGAATAAAATAAAGTAAGTTCAAGAGATACTGGGGTTGCAGTAATATCATACCGCTATCATAAAGAATATATCTCTTTGATAAATCTTTCAAGGTGTCATAAGCAGTGAGATCAATGCCTGCATAAGGAATCATACCAAGAAGAGATGGAACAAGCCCTCTGTAGAAAGCCCGAGGTCCCTCTTGAACCCATATATCCTTTGTAAGAGTTCCCAGCTTAGGAACCCTTCCACCTTCAGAAGCACAAGTCTGTAACCTAGTTTTAATAAGATCCATCGGATAGATAGCAATCTGTGCAATCGCACCAGCCATACCACCTGCAAATAGTCTTCCAGCAGTACCAATGCCTGATTTGTTCTCTTGACTATCTCCAATTACATTTTTCAGCATTTCATAAGCATAAAACTTAATAGCACTTTCTGGTGCTACCTTCACAACATTTAATCCATTTCCTCGGAAAAACCCTAATAAACCATCTCGTTGCCATATCTTCATTACCGCTGGCATAATAGAAGCATTTCCAGTCTCAATTTGTAAGACCACCTTTAGACGATCAAGAGGAGCAGTTGCTGTGCGAGAAGCAGCTCCGGCTATCCCCCCTGCAATAAAATATTTGCTCCTATGCACATGCTTGCTGATGCCTTCAGGAATCACAGCTTGTTCTCCTATGTCTACAAGGCACACCCTCTCCCAATGATGATATATATTTTCAATAGTTGCTTCATGAGGATAAAGTAGCAGAAAATCTCTCCATTCTTCAAAAGTGATGATCCCATTATTATCTTTATCAACATGCTCTACAAAGCGAGCAAGCTCCTCCTCATCAATTTCAATCCCTGCAGCATAGAAGCTGCATATGCTTATGATAAATACTATGGGGAAAAATGAAACAAGAGAATGGAAAAAGCTTCCACAGAGGGCATAAAAGAACACCATCTTGAATACCTAACAAAAGGACTGATCATACGAAAAAGAATCCATCAAAGATTTAAGTTGAAACATTCTTCACTAATCCCAAACTCCATGCAGATCCATAGAATTATTCCCAAATTTTTCCAAAAAAAGAAAAATTACAACCAACAGAGGAAAACATCCACAAAAGAGACTCAAATTCACAAGGGTTAACCAAAGTTATGAGCTAATATAAAACCTATAAGTCTCTAAACACATAAATGTTATTACTGTGGCAACAAATGTGCTGTTTTTTTTTTTTTTTTTCTGAAAAAAAAACTTCTCATCACAATTATAGAGTTCACAACCTATTTCCAGTGATCCTAAACTACTAAACAAGCTTACCCTATAAGTTTCTAGGAGCAAGGTTGTTTCAAGGGCTATTTAGTTCTAATTTCTTTAAAAAAAGATTAGAACATATAAATAGGAAATCAAAGTACATAGATATATAAATCCCAGGCAATATAACATTGGACAAAACTGTGCATTTCTATAAGTGCTTATGAAAATATAACATGTGTAACAACTATCAGATGTGTCACATTCTTATTGAAAAACAGCACCACAAACACCAATAGAATACTATCTAAGTTTTCTCCTCTATAACATAAAGCATTAAACAGCAAAATGAAGATAGATGTGAGTAAGTAAAAGAAAACCAACCAGCCTTAACAAGTGCATCCCAAAGCTCTTCAGGGAGAATGCAGCCATTGTGTTCCACATCAATAGCTTGAAAGATGCGGTAAAGTTCCAACTCCTTATCATCCATGTAACGCCTGAAATCATGGTAATCAATCCTCCCATCCCTATCAGCATCACACACCTTGAATAGCTCCTTAGCATACTTGTACTCTGGTGGTATCTGCAGTGCAGACAACCCTGTCTCAATTTGAGCATAATCCAAATACCCATTATTCGCAGCATCAAAGAAATTGAACAAGCTCCGAATCCTAAGATCCCTCTCCTCTTTCGTCTCCCTCAAAGCAAGTAGAACATGATCCATTGAAACCGGACCGGTTTTCTTAGCGGCCGGAACCGCCGTCGATTTCGCCTTCGAAAACCCCACGCGGTCCATGTCTATGGCTTGTCCTGCCCCAGACATGCTTGCTTTTTTTTTTTCCTACCTTGAGTTTTAGAAGTTACAACAGATTTTGATTTTGACCCAATGAAGCACTTGAAAGAAAGTTTCTACCTTTGGGTTCAGATCTGAGGTTCAACGTTGTGGGGTTGGAAGGGTCAGAATCTGGAAGTCATAAAAGAGCAACTGAGAGAGAAATAGCAATTGAAGAATTGAATAGAAGGTCAAAGGAAATACGGAAATTTTGGAGTGAGAAAAACAGTGCGGTGCGAAGAATAAGAAGGAGAAGGTACCTGAAATTGAAAAGGAAATTGCGTAACTTGTTGTAATTGGTGACGACGGTTTCAGCTGATGCATCAATTCAACATATATAAATAATAAATAGTGATAATAAGGGGAATGCGTTAAGTTATTATGTTAAGTGTTAACGAAATAAAATCGGTGTGATTAAGAGGGAAGATACACTATAAGAAAAGAAACCTTGGGATTGTGATTGATGGGCTGGGCAGGTTAAGGAAATAAATTAACCAAAATTAAATTGGTGATTATGCTATCTGTCCCTCGTTGATGGTTAGGGGGTACACCGTACAGCTAGAGAAGAAGAGGGGGATATATTATTGAATATTCCTTCCAGCTATTTTCACTGGCCTGCACTTCATTCTACATTTAAGAATAAAAAATATCCTTCTGTTTTTTTTGTGTCAATAAAAGGCTGATAGGTGGTTTTACATGGAGAATGATGATAGAAAAGAGGGGGAAAAACGTAAAAAAGGAGCAAAATGTATGAGGAAGGTTTGAACCTACACAATCACAAATTCATATAATGTAATTTCATCAATCAAGCCAACTTTTTTTTTAATATTAATGGTAGGCGTGCTTCGATTAGATATTACTTTTGGAAAAAACTATCTACCTACAGATTCAAGGAAATTGATAGAGTATACTTGATTTATCCTTTATATGAACAACCAATAGGATTTCTAAGGAAGAGTAAATAAAGAGGATTAACATTAAAAAAAAAAATTTAATATAACAGACAAGAAGCATAGCATCAGAAGCATGACCGTGTATATGAATTTTGGGGTCTAAGGATGTATAAGATATAATATTATATAAATTATTAATCCGCATATTATTATTTTTTATCTTTTTGATCTATGAAATTATCTATCAACGTTTTATAATCAAGCAGTTATAACATTTCACTCTCAATATATAAGATGGCAAATTCATTCAATCTATATTGTAACATTGTTAATCTTAGATGATACTTAAGCAATTTTAATTTTTTAAAAACTTTCTTTCAGCGGTAGCAATCATTACAATTATTGTCAATAATATTTTATAAGCAATAGATACTTTTGGAAAGAATATAATGTTTTGATATAATTTAATACTTCTTCTATTGGAGTATTAGTTTCTTTTCTTGGCACTTTCAATACTTTTAATTTTGAAAATAAATCAAGGCCATCAAATTTTGAATGTTCACTAAATCTTAATTTTTTTAAGATTGATACAATATTTTTACATTTTATCCCTTTTTTTTTCATAAGAAATGAAATATTATTAAAACAAAATATCAGGTGAGGCCCTTAAACCTCTTACATCTTCTTTTGACAGAAAAGCTAACAAAGGACAAGGACCTTCTACAATGGACAAAGAGAAAGAACCAGAATGCCCTAAATGAGCCAAAGAGTCAGCATACCTATTTGCTGACCTAGAAATGTAATGCAATTCAACCTCCCAATCCTTTTCCTAATAAGGGATTTTAAGTCATTAAGAAGAAATTGGAGAGCAAGATTTCTGACACACCTCAGAGTTTGTCTCTACCATATTTTTTGGATTCAAATAAAAAAATAATAATAATTTCATATTGTAAAAAATTGTTCAAATCTTGTTTCAATAGAAGAAATAGATTGATCAAATAAGTATAAAAGATATTCAACACAAAAAGATTCTCCAGCTAAATGAATGATTTCATCACAAATATTTTAATCAAATGTGGATGACAGTACTTGTAATTGATTTTCAATCTCAATAACACAGGCACTGTATATTAGACCTTATTATCAAATCAATTGCCTTCAGTATATAGTAAAAATTATATATAAAGAGAGACCTAAGGTAGTGGCTTTAATGGCCATATACTATACTAATGTTATTAAAACCGAACCGGTGATCGACTCGGTCAGGGCACTGAGTTAATCGGTTACTGGTTCAACCGGGTTCAACTGGGGGTCACTGGTTGACTCGGTTTGAACCGGTATACATTAAAAAATTCTAAAATATTTATATATATGACAGTATAGTTCAACATATCCATACTCCAAATTTAAAATCATTACCATAAAAAAGCATCTAATTAAACAAATACCAATCAAGATCACTGGTTAAACCAGATAAATCGGTATATATTAAATATATAAATTATTATGATTGACTTATGTATATATATAATATTTGACAGGAGTTGACTCGGTATACATTAATTTTTTTAAAAATATTCATATATAGGCCAAACATAATTTATCATGTTCAGTAGTTCAGATTGTGGTTCAGATTCAGTAGAAGACATATCTGACTAAAAAACAATTCAATATTATGGAGAGTAATATTGAGTATAGTATAGTATCAGTATTATGTCAGTTCAAATAATTATCAATATATTACTTGAATATTATCAGTATCAAAAATCTATATAGCATTGTATCATTATAATATAGATACAATTCATAAAAAATAAAAAAAACGGGTCAACCGGTTTTTTCCGGGCCGGGTAAATCGAGTTTCACAAAAACCCGACCGGGTCAACCAGGTCAATCCGGGTCTATGTGTTAAACGGTCCAACATCCTAACCGGACCGGCCTGATGACCGGTTCCCGGGCTAACCAGTCGAACCGGCCGGTCCGGTCCGAGTTTTATAACACTGTACTATACACGGCCCTGATTAGAAGTAAGAGAGCATCATAATTTTTTTTATATAAATCCTTATATATCATATCAGAATATGATGTGACATAACTACTAAGTAATAACCATGTATTACATGGGTTGCTAATTAGTTAAAAATTAAAAAATACAATTATTAAAAGATATTTCACTTCCAAAAATAAATAACTGTTCATAATATAGAGATGGATGTCTAGCTACTCTTTGTATCTCGTTAATTATCTTATCTGGCGCGTTGGTGGTTCACTATGGAAAACATAGAAAAGTGAACAAATGTGTACAATTTTAAAACCAAGATACTCATAAAATTAAGCATGTTTTTCACTTTTCAGAGACCAAATGAGTCAGACAAAATGATTAACGAGATACATAAACAAATAAATGGATGTTAGAACTCGACTGAAGGGCTAACATGTCTCACATTTGTAAATTTCAGGGATTAAATAGTTAATTTATCTTTTATCAGAGACCAAAAGTGTACCCGTGAATTTTTTATGACCAATTAGGACTTTTACTCTAATTATTCTTTACATAACTTGATAAATATTCTTCGCAAATATCATGAGAACAAAATTATATCATTTTTTTAATCTTGAAAGCATACAAAATCATTTTTAGTGTTTTCTTTAAACTTACTTGATTATTTTAATAAATAATTATCTAAACCCGAAAATTAATAAGGAAGAATAGTTTGAAATAAAAGAATTTTATTATATGAACACCTGAAATATTTGAGTTATATCTCACTCAGATTTATATGTATGTGATACAGTTTCTATATCTTAACATACAATGAAGGAAAACAATAAAACTACACTTGCATATGACAGGGGTATCCCATGGAGCCAGTTATTTGATTTGGATGTTAAAAAACATTTTTGAAATTAAAAGGGTGCGCCATAAAAGTTAGTTGATCTGAATGATCTCTTGCCTGAAGTCTAGTTCTACGCATTTGACCAGAAGGCCAACATAGGTGCTTAGACCAACAACGTGGCATGCATTGCCCATTTGCTTATTTGCTTTGGGGTGTGTGTGTATGTGATGTGATACCAACCTCCATCTCTTTCAACCTTCAACATTCCATCATTCAGTTTAGCTTCATTAGTGCAAAATACACAAAGTGTGTGTGTGTGTGAGAGAGAGAGATGGGGCACAACCACAAAGAAAAATCAAAAGAGAAAAGAGACAAGAGATTGCAAGAGATATCGCTTCTGAGGACCATCCCTTATTCTGATCACCAGAGGTTGCATTTTCTAGCTATTCACCCTCTCATAGGTTTATATTATTTTGATTAGGTTAATTAGCCTTATGATAATTGAATACCGAGTAACTGCAGTCATTCATCTATGTTGCATGGGAACAGGATTCATATATTAACTGCACGACATCTATAAAGTATAAACTGTGTAGTGAACGAGGAAACATTATTATTATTTAATTTTAATTGAATGTCCATTGGATTCATATATTAGCTGCATGACATCTATAAAGTATAAATACAATGTGCATGTAACTAGACTAGCAGTCAGCTTGTGCACCAGATGATTGTTGTATCCAGGGTTTTAAATATGGGTCTGCAACCACAATTGAGAATAGTGCGATTTTGGTAGTCTGGTAGTCTCCAAAATTGTATTGTGAGCACAATTGTGGCCGCATTGACTGTATTTCTGCAGTTGTCCATGATGATGGAAACACAATGCAACCATAACAATTTAAAACCCTTGTTGTATCAAACTTCAACAATTAATTCATGGACTTTGTAAATACTCCTCTCCATTGCTTGTGTACTAACCATGTACATTATGCATAGGTGGTGGTCTAAGGAAACAATTGCTGTGGTTACCGGTGGAAACAGAGGAATTGGGTTTGAGATTTCTAGACAACTTGCTGATCATGGAGTCACTGTAATACTAACATCAAGAGATGCTAGTGTTGGTGTTGAATCAATTAAGGTCTTGCAAGAAGGTGGTCTGGACGTGGCTTGTCATCAACTTGATGTGTTAGATTCTTCATCCATCAACCAATTTGCTGAGTGGTTACAGGAAAATTATGGTGGCTTAGATATTCTGGTAAGTTTCTAGAACATATGGTTACTTCCTTATAATCTGATTGCAATTGAATCAGTGCCTTCTGTTGGTATATATCATGTTTTATCCATTTTGATTTATATTTGATCAAGATTACATGAGATTTAACTCAAAAGATACTTCAATAAATTAAAATTAAAAGGAAGCAAAAAGTTTGCAGTTTAAAATATAAGTTATCATTATATTTTTCTAAGGAATAATATCATATATTTGCAGGTAAATAATGCAGGTGTTAATTTCAATTTTGGGTCTGATAATTCTGTTGAAAATGCTCGTAATGTTATTGAAACAAATTATTATGGTACCAAGAGGATGATCGAAGCCATGATTCCATTGATGAAGCCATCCACTGCTGGTGCTCGTATTGTGAATGTGACCTCACGTCTTGGTCGACTAAATGGCAAACGAAGTGTAAGTAAAACATATGTTGCTTTCTGAAAATTATATTTTGTATTCTTGCAATTTTCTTTCTCGAGAACGAACAAAAGAAGCCCCATATTATTTAAGAATGGACAAAGCTAGAATTTTAGAAGTGGTTGAAGTACTGTCTTTCCTTCATAATTGTTTTTTCAAATAAAGAAATTTTTTCTTCCCCTTACATGTCCCATTTCCTATATCATGAATTACAAAAGTTATAATGTAATGATTTTAAAAGAAAAATAAAAGAAAAGAAAAATATTGTGTAATCTCTTTCTTACTTATCACATTTTAATTGGATGAGACAAAAAAATCCGTTGAATTCCTGACATACCTTATAGGATTCTCTTGTATTTGTTTCAACAATTTATTTTGGTAAAATATTTTATGGGCTGCTACCCATACAACATCTGCTACTGCTAGATAAACAAAATCTGATTATAAGTTGCTGGTGTAACAGAAATTGGAGAATGAAGCATTGAGGGAGCAACTTAGTGATGTGGAAACCCTTTCAGAGGAACTAATTGATGAGACTGTATCCACTTTTCTGCAACAAGTAGAAGATGGAACTTGGACCTCAGGAGGGTGGCCTCAAACATTTACTGACTACTCAGTGTCAAAGCTTGCAGTTAATGCTTATACAAGGTTTATGGCAAAAAAGCTTTCTGAGAGACCTGAGGGTCAAAAGATTTATATTAACTGCTATTGCCCTGGCTGGGTGAAAACTGCTCTAACAGGTTATGCAGGAAGTGTCACAGTTGAGGAAGGTGCTGATACTGGAGTATGGCTTTCCCTTCTCCCTGACCAAGCAATTACAGGCAAGTTTTTTGCAGAGAGAAGGGAAATTCACTTTTAAGCAGTTGGGATTAGAAGAATCAAATTGAGACCAACTTCAGAAACTGCAAAGGAAAAGAAAACTAATAAAATCTGATTCAGTGCCGGGGTGTGAAGGACTACTACCTTCTTCTTTTGAGATTGAGATGAAATGATAGATTTCCCCAAACAAGTGGTCAATGTGACATGCATAAGATTATTTGAGGCATCATGATCATTCCTTGGAAGTCTTACCATGTGTAATGTTACTATTCTTTATCATGTTTTAAAGCATATTTTTTTTAGTGCCAGCTTCATTGTTTTAGATATTTGATGCTTCACTATAGTAATTACCGATGCTTAAGGAAAGGAAGTTTTTAATATTGTTTTTGTACATACTTTCTAGTTTCTACCAAAGTTACTGAAGATTTGCTAAAATATAGGCAAAATTATACTTTTGGTCCCTTAAGTTATTTG
This sequence comes from Echinosophora koreensis, assembly GCA_035048595.1. Lineage (NCBI taxonomy): Eukaryota > Viridiplantae > Streptophyta > Magnoliopsida > Fabales > Fabaceae > Echinosophora > Echinosophora koreensis. The sequence goes on from JAPCYP010000008.1 coordinate 1,747,583, forward strand.
TTTTGTTCAAGTTAGTCCCTTAAGTTTTTTTTTGTAACAAACTAGACCCTTAAGTTAGGTTCAGGTTTCAAATTGGTCCCTTAAGTTTTTTTTGTGACAAACTAGACCCATAAGTTAAGTTCGGGTGACAAATTGGTCCCTTAAGTTATTAAAAATAATAAATTAAGGGTCTAATTTATTGGTCCCTTTGACAAATTAAGGGACCAATTTGTCACCCGAACATAACTTAAGGATCTAATTTGTCACAAAAAAACTTATGGGACCAATTTGAAACCTGAACCTAACTTAAGGATCTAGTTTGTAAAAAAAAAAAAAACTTAAGGAACCAATTTAAATAAAACAAATAACTTAAGGGACGAAAAGTGTAATTTTGCCTAAAATATACTAGCTTGCCTCTTCTCGTATTAGAAGTTGCTAAATAATTTTAGAAACAAAAGAAAGAAAGTGAACAAACTCTTCTCTTCTCCACTTGATAAAAAAAAAAACTCTTCTTTTCTCCATCCCTTTGCCAAATAATAAGCTTTGTTTTTTTTTTTTTTGATAAAAAAAATATATATCAAAAGCAAATTGAGGAAATAAATACAAACAACAGAGTTATCTAAATTTAAGGGTAACATTAACTCTTGACTAATAATACAAGTTTTTTCAACCTAAATATTAAAAAATATATAAATTTCAAACAGGTTTCTATATTTTAGAATTTTGTAACCTAAATACATAAAAAACTTGTAGTTGGGTCCTTCATATGATTTGTCGTTAAGGATCCATTAGAATTTATTTAGTGATTCATATATTCAACATTTATAGATCCATAAACTTTTTGAAAAAATATCAAATAAGTTCATATACTATATAGAAAAATTCCAATGAATTTTAGTATTTTTTTAGACCTTTAACAAAAAATTGTACGAAGGATTTAATTAAAAGTTTGCTATATATTCAAGAATTCAATTACAAACTTTTAAATAAATAAAATATATTTAAAAAGTCCAAAATACTTCATGCCATTGCCCTACACATTAATCCAACCTTAATTTAATTTTCTCCCACCAAGAGGAGGAGGACTGGAGGAACGATTCCTCTTACGTGGCCTAATAATAGGTTGGGTGGTGTGGTGTGGGGGAAGTAAAGCCACGGTAGAATGTAGAAACAAGACATGTCCGGCTCCGCCTTATAAACCATCCATCAGCTACACAGGACCGCGAGAGAGACCTTTGAACAGTAATGGCTTCTCTGAGAAAAGTTGCGATCAGCGTCCACAGAGCCCTCAATTCCGCGGCCTCTTCTTCACGAAACCCAACTGTTTGTTTCCGCAGGCGCCCTCTTTTTCGGTATTCTTCCGTTTCCCCTTTCACCTCTCACTCCAACAACGACGATCCTCACATCGATTTATCCAATCAAGAAACCAAAAGGCGCTTATTTAACAGGTTACCCCCCCCCCCCCCCTTCTTTTCCATTACCATTTATTTTCTATGATATATTATAGAATAAGTGACATTTTGATGTTTGATTTCCCAATCCAATAGGCTAATATATAGAAGCAAGCAACGAGGGTTCCTAGAACTCGACTTGATTCTCGGTAAATGGGTTGAGGAAAATCTCCACTCCTTGGACGAAGCGAGGATCAAAGCTCTCGTTCAACTCCTCGACTTGGTATTCTTCTTTTCCACTATCGGATTTCTGTTCTCTGAATAAATCAGTTCCATCTTATAAATGATCATCAATCAAAATGCTTAAGTTAATTCCACCTTTATCCAAGTTTGAGAACTTTGTTTCTCTCGCTGGTATCTTGTCAAATTCAAACCATAGGTGCAGGAAGCAGGATACCTTAGCTCAACTCTGTTATCTATCCGATTTGAGAGGATGAGACAAACTCCATGTAGCCATGCACATAGGAGAGAAACTTTCAAGACAAAAGCTACAAGCTTTTCGGTTGAAAAGAGGAGCTTGATATTTGTATGATTGCAATGCTTTCTGGAAAATTCAAACAATAACAAGTTAACACCTTTAACAATATATAGGGCCTATTTCCATGAATTTCGGAGCTAACCTGTTTTCAATTGAAAAGGGAAGGGAGGTCTGATATACCCACAGAAGATATTTTGAGTACCATACTACCATACTCTCAAAAAACCAATAAAGAATTGTGGTTACAACTATATCTATGAGAAAATTAATAAAAACCAAGGAGTACACAGCGGTGCCCATTAAAACACCGCCATGTCATTTCTTTAACATGGTCGTGCTCATGATTTTTCTCTTGAGAATAGCACACGTCCTTGTGCTATTTTCAACTCACACATTAAGAGCCACAGTGATTCACTCTCTATAAACCAAGCATGGAAACCACGCCTGTAACCCATCAATGGCTCAATGCAACAAAACTTCGTCGTGGATCTCAGAATTTGGGCTTTAGGCCTAACTAAACCTTAAACGATAGTTCAAGAGGTGAGTATTGCCCATGCTTTTATAAGGGCTACTTTGGCCATATCTCTAATTGATGTGGGATCTCAACAGTAGAGATGTACCAAAATTTTGGAGGGACTATTGGGTGGTGGAAGATGGGCTAAAGCTTACAGACTTCGTGAAGAACCCTGTTTTGAGTAGTTTAGACACCAAAGTAAATGAGATGGTGGATTGATCCCTTCCTTCTTGATAATGTGGTTGCTAAGCTGCACCCTCCCATTTGTTCATGGCTCGGCAGAAGTTCTTTGGTGGTCAAAGGTGACAAGTGGTATTTTAGTTTCAAAAGTGCTTATCACTTGTTACGGGGTGGAATGCAGTATGATAGTAACTTTGATTCTTTGAGAAAATAAGCTGGTGAGTTAACATAGTGAAGTCCATTTTTGAGTCACTCTCCACAATTACTCTTCTGTATCCTTTGTTCCACACCATATGAACACCTAAAAGAACCCATAGTTCAACGAAAAGAGTTGTTCAGCTTCCCAACTGGGAAACTGCGCAATGGAACACAATCCATCAAGAGTTGTCCACCATCTCGATCTTGGATTGCCTAACTTTATGTTTGGATGGAGGGTTTTGGAGGGATAGGGAATGGAAGACTTATTTTTCATTTCAAAATTAAGGAAAGTATAAAATGTTTTATAAAAATGAATAAATGGTGATTGAAAGGTTATATAATCATCTATCATTTTATTCCTTCATTTTTCTTTAAAAAAAAAAAAAATCTCAAATATAGATCCACATATAGATAAGAATGAATAAACCTTCCCTTCTGTTTCCCTCCAAAATATAACTTGCACACAGATCCAGACACTGGGTGTTTCCATGCTTGGGTGGTTTACATGCGTGGTTTGGTGGTTTGAGCATGATGGGTGGGATGGTATCAGATTTGTTGCATTTTCAAGGCGGACAAGGGGGTCTGGGGTTGAAATTTCATAAGACATGGCTGTGTCTATACACTGCACAGTCGTGCCTTATTTTATAAACCTGTAAATAATCTCAATACCGATTTTTACAATATGATACTCCAACTTCAATTTGTGAGTATACTAGATGCCACCATTTAAAAGGGCTAGAATCTGGCAACAGAAGCTTGTGTTTAAGACTGATTTTTTGTCCAGTTTGTGCATGAAATGGACTTCTTTCAATTAGTTCCATCCTCGTGAAGCTCCGGACTCAGAATATTTTTCAGTTAACCAATACTTGGTGTGAAGCTCCGGATTCAGAATATTTTTCAGTTAACCAATACTTGGATTCGGGGTCAGTTTACCTGTTAACCACTGATGTATGTCCTTTAACAGGGGACTTCTATGTTTGGAATCGTTGAACTGGATAATTTAGCATCTTTCAGTCTATACAATGAGGGATGGAATGTGGTTTGCACCATTGCTAGTTGGTGCAGTTCATCGTGAGACTAAATCTACTTTAGTGCATCTAGAATTCACCTTCTCTGTACACCTTTATAATCCAAACTTGATCTTGATTCTTGAGTCTGTAAGTTGTGAATGGTGAGAGGGAAATGTATTTTGTGGTCATGCAGTGGTTTCGTTGGAGGATTTACTTTGCAAGTTCTCATGGAAACAGGAAATCAGATAATGTTAGGGCCCGGTCCAATTAGAAATAAAGAGAAATGTAATAGTTAGTCAGTTAGTAGTTTAGAGAGTCAGCAGCCAGCTGAATAAATAGGGGAGGTTGGCATTAGGGAAGCAGTTAGTGAATTTGTGTGTGATTGTGACTGAGCATTTGGCTCGGTGAGTTGTAACTTGTAACGTTGAGCATAGCTCGGTTGTAGGGGAAACCCTTGGGGAGATTCATCTCCTAGCTTCAATAATACTGTCTCTCTTGCTCTTTCTTTCTGTCTATTCTTTTTTTATTCTTTCTATATTCAGTAGCTTAGTCAAGGTGCCTAACAGATAGCAATTAATTGCTCAAGTTGTAGAGACAGATTTATTGGTTTGAGTCCATGTCTCCTAAACCTTTTATCTGTTCTGCAGGAGAATCCAGATTTATGGAAGTGGATATCTGGGCAGGAGCAACCCCCTGAATCAATCAGCACAAACCCAGTGAGTCTCATTTTATTATTTAAATGATCAAATCCCAATTTGGTTATTTTGTTTATTTTTGTTTCTCTTTGGGGTACATTTCTCATGCCAGTCATACTTTGCTTAGGTCTTGGCTGCAGTGCGAGAAAGAGTTATGAAGAACCTTGATAGCTATTCTGCTCCTGAAACAAGAGCAACACCTGGCCAACCATGGGTAAGAGGCTGGGATGATATCAAGAAAGGCCGGGACGGTCCCATAACTGGGAATCAGTAGCCTGAGAATGAACGATCTTGTCATTTGTAACAATCAATAAAGTCTCGTCTACCATTTTTGTTACTATAAATAAGGGCTGGGTACCGCAACAGTGCAACTCAAAGGTTTTAAAGTTATTATACACTAGAAGATTGTTCCTTTTTTTGCAAATCTTTACTATGCATTTGTATTCTATCTATCAAGTGTGGTTTTGAGTGGTTATTTATTTTTGTTGTAGCTTAAAATGCTTGATTCTGGATTTTTCTTCTCCTGTTATAACAGTGTGAATCTCATTTTAGGATGTGTTTGGTAGGAGTTGAGATGTATCATTGTCCATTTTTTCACTATTACATTTTACTACTAATTTACATTACCAACAAATGAGCTTGGAGCAAAATTCGATTTTAGTTATGTACCCTTTTTTTTACATTTTGTTTCTTGAAATATTTTGGCTAAATTATACTTTTAGTCTCCAAATTGTTTTTCAATATTCAATTTGGTCCTCAAGTTTTTAAGATGTTCATTTTGGTCCCTAAGTTCCTAAAACTTATTCAATCGAGTCCTTTCATCAAGTTGACTAACGATCATGGATGTTGACCCTAAAATAATGGTCCCCAAATTGTTTTTCAATGTTCAATTTGGTCCCCAAATTGTTTTTTAATGTTCAATTTGGTCCACGAGTTGTTTTTTAACTTTCAATTTGGTCCCCAATTTCAGTGGACCAGATGGGGTCAACGTCCATTTCTGTTAGTCAACATGACGGAAGGACTTGATTGAATAAGTCTTAGGAACTTAGGGACCAAAATGAACATTTTAAAAACTTGGGATCAAATTGAATATTGGAAAACAATTTGAAGACCAAAACTGTAATTTAGTCAAATATTTTCGGAACATTAATTTGGCCTTGAATGATAACTTTTGACATCAAAAAATCAAAGTTACTATTTACTGGGATCAAAATTTATGCGATTCTTCTATGACTAAAAATTGTCCATTGAGGACCATTTTGATGACATTAATCTTCAATTGACCAAATTAATAGTTTGAAAATCTCTCGAGATCTGAATTGAGAGCTCATTCAAGGAACATTTTGGTGTAGTTCAGGTGGGCGATGAAAGCAAACTAACCTCACTGGGATTCACTTGTCAATGACTCTCAGAGAGCTAATCCCTAATTGTCCCTAATTCCTGTTGGAAAACAAAATGCTCGGAAGGGAATACGAGATATTTTGATAATCATACACACCCATGGGACATCATCATAAGTTGGGTCAATTAATAGTTAAAAAAAAAATATTCTCCCCAAAAGGGGCAAGGGCTGGCTGAATTATAAAATCGACCTCGCATATCTTATCTTTGTTTTCCGAAATTAGCAATGGCTTCTTCAACAGAAGCGATTTGTCTGTTGGTGTTGCTCCTTGTTGAACTGTCCCCATCAATGGAGATGGTGGTGCCAAGTCCAAGAGAGTGGCCACATCAGTTCCACTCAGTGCTGTTCATCAACAGAAGCAATTCTCTCCAGAAAACGGACTTATGGTACGATTGGCCCAATGGCCGCAACTTCAACATCATTCAACATCAACTAGGAGACCTCACATACGACCTTGAATGGAACAATGGCACTTCTTTCTACTATACGCTCGAACCCTTCGTCAAGAGATGCAAGGTCATCCATTTCGATGTTGGTATTCTCCGCCCCAACTGGCTCCAAGGTGCTACCTATTTGGGTCAGCAGCGTGTTGACAATTTCCTCTGCAATGTCTGGGAGAAAGTTGATTTCATCCGGTACTACGAGGATGTCCTCACTCGTAGACCTGTCAAGTGGATCTTCTCCTCAGGTATTAATCATAATTGCAACATTGATATTTACTTCTCATTCTTCACCTGATTAATGATATTTGGAATTTGGATGGATTATCAGTTCCCTAACCAAATAATGCAAATATGTAATTTTTTTTTAAGGAGAGGCTCATTGGAGGCCTTATATGGGGGTGTGGGAGAAGGGAAAGTGGAAGGGGCGTAGTGTACAGTAGCTTGAACTCGTGTACTTACAATTCATGTCCTACAGCTTAACCAATTGAGCTGACTCAGGGACCAAATAATGCAATTTAAATGTGTATATTATTAACAGACATAAAAATACTATAAAAATTTTGAAATTCAAAAGTTGTAGTTTTAATCTTTTGATTCCTTGACAAGCACTTATTAGCATTTGCCTAAAAGATTTAGGTCGCGTTTGGGTAAACAACTTAATTAAGAGTATATCACATAAGAGCTTATCGCATGAGAGCTTATGCCATAAGAGCTTATGAAGAAAGAGGCGGGAGAGGATTCGAAGGGAGAAAACACGGAGGGGTCATAAGCACTCGTTAAAATTCCATAAGCTTGTTCCAGTGACTTATGAAAATAAGTCAAAAACTCCTTATGGGATGTCATAAGTTACTTTTATAAGCTTTGCCAAACACACTGCATAAGAGCTTATATCATCAGATAAGTCAAAAGGAGCTTAAATAAGCTCTTCCAAACATCACCATTAGTGTGCAAGATTGATTTTCCAAACAATTATGTTCTTAGTCTTCAATATATATCCCTATTAGTTGTTTATTCAATTAATTCTGCTGCCATTTAATCCGGTGACTGCAGGAATGACCGCTCATGTGATGACATTTGAAGTTGGTGCAGTGCTTGAGGATGCAAAATGGCAGGCTCCTGTATACTGCTTTGGTGAGGCTGAGACTGAGAACAAAAGGAGTAAGAGTAGCCCCCTATTAGAACCTCCTGTTCATGGTGGTTCTCCTAGGACGTTAATGAGAAAAACAGTCCATGCTGCAGATGCTGTGTGATTGTGAGATGGCATATGCACTCTGTATAGCAGACAGCCAATGTCATTTGTTTTTTGTTGGGGTGCATAATAATTGTGAAGTCTTGCCATATATCTACATGAATTTAACCATCCACCAGAGAATCAGAGTCTTATTGGATTTGGATGGTGCAGTAGCTCTATAATTCTGGGTTTAGTTATCCCTTTTGATCCAAGCAGATAAACGAAATGGGATAGTACAGTGGCTCTATAATTCGGGATAACATTTACCGTCTCACAAAGTGTGCCACAACCATTTGCCATGGATTCTAATTGGTCAACAAATATTATCTCACGTTATTAATTATTGGATATTTAAATCAATGAATCCATGAAACAGGATTGTGACACATTTTGTGGGACAACAGATGTTATCCCCTATAATTCTCAGTATGAATGCTCACTTCATGAAAAGCCATTGATAAAATAGTTTTAAAATTGAATGAGGGGATTTGTCACATGAAACTTGAAAAGCAGGTTCAGATAAAGTTTGGAAATTGAAAAATCAGTCCCGTGCTTTTCTGTGTTATGGTATTTTTTATTTATTTTTTTTATCCGGTTATTCTCAAATCCCTAAATTTTTGTATTTTTATAATGTTATGTTCCAAATTTCTTAATTTTTTCATCTTAGCAAGATGCAGATATTAAATCCCTAGAATAGATCAACGAAGCTGGGTATATTAAACCACTTCTCACTTTGACACTTTGAATAGCTTTATATATATATATATATATATATATAAAATCTGGTAGATGCTTGACAATTGACAAGGCTTCTCTCTCTTGATAATGGAATGGAAATCTTGCTTTACTCGTATTAAGGAAACCTGAAGTCCACAAATGGTCAAACCCGTTCAGATTTTTTAATAGTATATATACTCAGTTTCTCTTGTAGAATTCTTTATCAGCTCCTCTTGTAGAATTGCTCTTTGAGTAATGGGTCTCCTAAGATCTATAATCCAAAATTGTGCTCCAAAATTTTACAAATGTGTTTTGGAAATTATGGGATGTTGAATTCATTCCAGATTTACTCCCAGTTTGCTCATTTAGGGCCATAGTAGTTTGACTAGTGTGATGGAATGTTTCCCATAATAGTTCAATTGCTTGCCAATAATGCAATTATCAGAGTAAAAAATACCATGAATATTTTCCTATTCGATTGCAGGTTTCAGGGATCTTACGAGTTTCAATTATATGTTTTCTCCCTTCAATGAAAGCTTTTCATATAGCCACAATGTGTTTTTTTTTAGGCAAATATTAGTGTGTTAATGTTAGTATTTTTGTTAGTGGATGAGATTTGAACCCTCAACCTCCTTATCACTCCACTCCTTAACTCCCCCACCCAAACCACCTTGACCATACCTAATGACTCCCTATAGCCACAATGTGTAATTCTACCACCACAGCAGTGTCATCCCTATGAGGATTTACTATCTTCCTGTCAATATTTGGTTTTCAAACAAAAATATCAAAAGCATTAGCCAATATAGTGTTGCCATTTTTAATTTTTGCTCAAGAGGCATGGAGATTTGCATATTTATGAAAAGATGGAGAAAGTTCAATTATAAGAAAGACCAAGAAGAAGGTGTTGATAGAAGCACCGAGAGGATGCATAATTTATGACAACGTGATAGCATGCCCCGTGTCTTATGAGAATGTGACTGCATCATCGTTAACTTTCTTGGGGAAGAAATTCTTGACATCAATTTTGACAATGTTTAAATATAAAATGCTTCCTATCACTTTAATGGTAACACCATTGTGGGTGCTTAGCTGTTGGAAATTGAACAGAAAGAACAAAAGAACAAAAATGATTACAAGTCTATGTTATGGACATGTAAAGGAGTTTGCAACCAAACTTTCAGCCTAGTACTTGCTGTTCAGATAGAAATATAATCCAGCAAGCACTGCAATTCCTACTACAATTGCAATAGGAAGTGCCTTCCTGCGCAAAATTTATTACATAATGTTAATACAGAAATGATGATGGGGAGATAGCTATGCACTATGCTAGACATAAAAACAGATAAAGATTTATGGCTTACCCAATTGCTTCATCTCTCTGGATTTCGGCTTTCCGTGCCTTTTTGACAGCTGTATCATTTACGTTTTTTGTGACAGCTGGTGCATAAGGCCTAAATCTTCGTTTTGGAGCACCACAAACTGCAAAACACCATTTATTTATGGCAATGATAATGCACTTTACCTACTTCTTCCAATGTACCCTTTGCTTCTAAATCCTGACAAGAGATGCCTAACCATTCCAAAACGCAATTTCCTTTCTTATCAGTTTGTTATGAGAGCTTAACTCAGTGGGGAAACGGTCAATTATTAGAATGATACAATTATAGTTTGCACACCCAGGCCTCATTTTCCGATGTGAAAACTAAGTTTTAATTACAGATAATATATTTATGAAATTTATAGTTGAGTTGTGTTTAAACATGACTTTGAGTAAAAAAGTTGCTTTTCCATTCAGTCAATCAAACCATAATTTACAAACCAAGTATAACCTAAACATGAATATCATAGCATTAAGCACCAAGGATTTATACCACTGCCACCGGTTAGCACTATTAAGCACTGGATGTGTAACTTTTAGGTCCTGGCCTCACAGAAAGTGTATAGCAAATTATTATATAGAGCAAAAACAATTTTCCTTTTTTTCTTTTCTTTTCGTTTCCCCATTTTGTTGAGGGATTTTATAGAGTACAGACTGGGGAATACAACCTGGAACTATAACAAATTGTTTTATGGATAAATCAATCTGACCACCTACAATTAGTTGGACAATGTTAACATAGTTAAATTAGGACTTTGGAAATGTGGCATGCATGCATAGTGTATATGAAATGCTCTTGCTCCTTTCGCTTTCACTATATACAAAGTAACTGAATCGGGTTAAACAGGATTATTTGCTTTGGTTGGAATGGATAGGTTCTAAACCGAATGACTTAAAATATAGTTTAATGGCCAATTGCACAAATAGATTTACTACTACCAAGTTATAATCTCATTAAGTATGAAAACAGGTAAATAATTCCTACAATCTCTGACTTGAAACTTTCCAAAAGAATTTATTAGAGAGGAAAGAGTGTCAAGAAAAGAAGCAATAAATTATTATCAGCTGAGAGAATTTTAGTTACACGGCAGATTCTAAACTTTGACAGTATCAATTCCATGCTGCATATGCATCCAGTATCGTGGAAGAAATATGCCAAATCTCATAACCTGAAAAAGCTAGGACGGTCTATTGGCTGATGATTTCATTAGGCTTAGCCTTCTTTTGCAGGCATTCAAGCACCTTGTCAAAGCTTTTTGTGAAAGAATCTAGCACCTCATGTTCCAGTTGTGATCCAACAGAACTCCAATCAATCCCCAACTTCTTAATTGCATTGTAAATGCCTTCGGCCTCTGATATTTCTGCATCAATAGTTCTTGAAAGAATACCATGGTCCATGAATGCTTGAAGAGCTTGGTCTGGTATGGTTGAAATCTGTAAAGGCGCCAAGAAAGATAAGGTTATTTCAGTGACATAACGAATGATCACATTTTAGTTTCTACTCACCAACATTAATCTGTATTAGATAGTCATGAATTTGGAACCTATTTGTAAATCACACCATTACACGCATGCACGCGAACACAGACACACATGCTCGCTCGCACGTGTGTGCACACACCAATCAAGGTAAATAGAAAGGCAACTGATAATGGCTTACTGTATCTGGTCCAATGAGTGAATCAACATATAAGGTGTCAGGGTAAGCTGGATTTTTCACATTTGTTGAGGCCCACATCAATCTCTGCTTCTTGGCACCTCTCTTCTCCAGACGCTCCCATCGTGGACCAGAAAACTTTTTCTGGTAAAGCTGGTAAGCTAAGACTGCTTGAGCAATGGCAGCCTATAGAAATGTTAAAACATTTTCAGGAAAAGAGGAAACAATGTTTGGCTGGTTATATTCTCTTCTATATAACTGAAGTGAAAAAAAAGGCTTTGAACCTTTCCTCTTAGATCAAGCGCCTCAGTGGTACCAATTTGCTCGAGTTTTTTGTCAACTGCAGCATCAACTCTACTGATGTAGAAAGCTGCAGCACTTGCAACCTTGGAGAGATCAGTCATCCCAGAAGCTTCAAGGCCATCCAAGTAAGCATCAATTACTGCTTCATATCTAGAGAGGCAGAATATGAGCTGTTCAAAAACACAAAACAGTGAGCATATTGCATATTGCACATTGCTGCTACGGCCTGCAAGGATCAAATTTCATGACATCAGAATGCACATAACAAACTTACAGTGACATTTACACTTATCCCCTGAGAAATGACCTCCTTTATAGAAGGGATGGATTCTTCAGTTGCAGGAATTTTAATATAAACATTTGGACATCCAACCCTTTTATGAAGCCATTTTGCTGCCTCAATTGTCCCTTCTGTATCATTTGCAAGCTTGGGGGAAACTTCAACAGACACATACCCATCTACCCCATCTTTTTCATTGTAAATTGGTTCCAAGAGTTTGCATGTATCCTGGATGTCCTTCACAACCAATTCCCAGTAGGCATTTTCTCTGTCTTTCCCAGCCTCTACCAACTCCCTGCTTGACCACAAAAATCAAATTAATAATAAATATATTACACCCTGAAAGTAATGTTATCATCAGTTCCATATTCTGGATACCAAAGTAAACTGCACTTGTTGTCTGCTCATTAAGATCCCAAAAGATGTTCCTTTAAAAAAAAAGAACTATACATTTCTGTTACGTCATATTAATGTGCCCAATTCACAAATCCGCCGACCTGACAATGAAGTTAGGTTTGTCACACAATTCTCAACTTTGTCCAATACCACATATCTAAAAAGGGTCTTGCTGAGGCATTGTGTGTGAGTTGGAGGGAAAAGAAAGGGAGAAGATCAAAGGAGATGTAAAAGGGAGGGAGGGAGGAAGGGAGGGAGGGAAGAAGAAGGAGAGGATCATCGCTCCCTTTATTTGGGAGTATGTTTTATGCGAGAGAAAGGAAATAGAGTGTTTATGACATGCTTTTATAATTTTACCCTTATTTGAAAAAATTAACAAAAATAATATATTTTAAATAATATTAATGCAAAAAAAAAAAAATCTCCAAAACAACCCAATTTAGTAATTAAGGTTAGTTTCCTCCAAAATACCCCACATTGGGGGTATAAACAAAGTGGAAAGAAGAGGGGTTTGGAGGGTTTATTAAAATCCTGAAAACCTTCCCCTCCGATTTTCTGAACTTAGAAACAAGGGTGACCTTCCAATAAACCTTCCTTTAGGCTTTGTTTGTGAGTTATTTTTTTAAGGGGAAGGAAATAAGAGGTTTATTAGATACCCTTCCTTGTTTGTGAGTTCTATTAATTAAAGGGAAATGTTTTGGGGATTTTAATAAATCCTTCATTCTCTTCCTCAGCCCACTTTTTCCATTTCCCCTATTTTGGATATTTTGGAGGAAAAGTAGTTGAATTACTAACTTACTCTCATCCATTTCAAAATTTACACTTTTTAAATAATATTACTTATGTTAGCTTTTTCAAAAGAGGGTAAATTTATAGAAGCATGTCATAAACCCTTCATTTTCTTCCCATCATACAATATGCACTCCCAAACAATGAGAGAGATAATACTCTCCTCATTCATTGCCTTCCTCTTTGATTCCCTCCCTTTCCTTTTCCTTAAACTTGCAAACAGGGCCTTAGGCTTTATTTGCGAGTTAGGAGGAAAAGGAAAGGGATTAAAGGGGAAGGAAAGGGAGGGGAGTAAGGAGAAGAAGACTATTATCCCCATCCTTGTTTGGGAGTATATATTACACGAGTGGAAGAAAATTGAGGGTATATGACATGCTTTTACAATTTTATTCTTGCGAAAATTAACATAACGAATATTCTATATAATATTAATGCAGACAAAAAAAATATAAATTTTGTAAATGTTTAAGGGCAAATTAGTAATTTAGGTTAGTTTTCCTCTAATATACCCCAGATTTGGGGAACCTAGAAAATGGGTGAAGTAAGGGTTTTAGAGGGTTTATAAAAATCTTCAAAACCTTCCCATCCTTTTTTATCAACTCCGAAACAAGGGTGTCACTTCCATAAACCTCTTCTTCCATTCTCTTCCCCTCCAAAAATTAACTTGCAAATAGAGTCTTAAGAACATTGGTTAAAGATTCAAATAAAAGTAAATTTTTATTAGAAAACTAAAGATATCACTTTTCAAAATTTTGAATACATCACTTCTTACTAAAAACTTTCTCATTTTTATTCATTAACCAATATCTTAATGGTACTGGTTAGCATTTTCCGTCTTAGAGTAACTGAGTCTGGTTCACTCATTTCGTTGACTAGTTGGTAGCTCAGTTGGTAAAAGTTGAGATATACAAGGCCGCATATGCCCTATATACCAATTTCCCTCCCCTTATATCCCTTGCCCCTTCCCAAAAAAGGGTTAAATATGTTTTTGATCCCTGAAGAATTGGTGAAACTTGATTTTGGTCTCTATAAAAAATTTATTTATTTTTACTCCCTACATTTAGTAAAACCAATGGTTTTAATCCTGTACCAGGGATTAAAAATACACAATTTTTATATATTTTTTAAGGACTAAAAACCGATGAAAATTTTATAGGGACCCAAATCAAATTGTATCAATTTTATAGGGATCAAAAACATATTTGAAAATAAAAATTAGTTTGCCTCTTCTAACTAAAATATATGCCTCTCACATAGTACAAGCAATTTTGCATTACCTTGAGAACTTATAATCAAGTCAAGAGAGAGATACAGATTTGCTCCATTAATAAAAGTCTAAAGGTGATCGAGATCGGATGGCTCACATTTTGAGATGAGAAAATCAGATTTAAAATATAATCTTGAAATATGAGCAAGAAAAAAAATGTGAGCCATCCGATCTCGATCTGACGGTCTATATCAACCAACTTCTTCATCATTGGGGTGTTTATTACTGCAGCAAATCCCGATCTATTCTTGCAACCAAGTAAAGTAATCCATTGCAAACAAAGGTGAAATTACCTCAACTGTTCATTGTAAGCATTTGAAGATGTTATAGATCTTTCAAAAATCTGAAATGTAAGAGTATTGTACTGGAATTAAAGCCAATACACAGAAAATGGATAAAACTAAAAGCATATATATTTTAACATGGTATAGTAGGTGAATAAAAAAGAAACAAAGAAAAAGAAGAATACCGCGGGGTTGCTGGTGACACCTCTGATTCCCTTAGCAATGAATGGAAGCAAATTTGAAACCGGACGACAAAGATTATCATAGTAAGGGCTCTGTCTGTGCTTCTCATACAAATCGTGAAGAATTGTTCTATTGACACCTCTCACGTTACTACCATCCATTCTTATACCAAAACACCGTAAGTCGCTGCGGATTGGAAAATGAAGAAAAGAAAATAATAATGATAATGAGAGAACAGAAAGAGAGCAAGATTTTATGTTTCGGTAGCTGAATAAAGATATTAAAAAGGGTGTAGGTTACTGTGTGATGATAAGATAAGGTCACTAACCTCAAGGGTGTACTATCATTACGTACCCAAGTTGGTCTTGTATGTGAAACTGGAAAAACAGTGTTGGTGTGAGAACAAGTGATGGAAATGGAGAGGCCGGTTGAAGCCATGTCAATAATAGGGACAGACAGGATTCAACAAAGATATATACAAAAACAGTAATGTTATTTGTATATACAAAATTTTGGTTAATTTAGTTTAGTGGAGGATTATCGACGAATTGTGAATCGTCGTTTCCATTAACTAAGTTCAACATACCATCAATTACGATCGTGAACACTATTAACCAAATTTGAAGGTATACAAAAAATATCATGCATCAATGTAGTAGATGCATGGGTGGTTCACACTATTTCACAATCATGACTAATGGTGTGTTGGACTTGGTTAATGAGTACAAGGATTCACAACCCGTTGTTAATCATCCACTGAAATACATTAACCTATTTTGTACGCCATTAATTAACCAGATATCGCTCAGGTGTCTGGATCCTAGGGGAACACATATAGAGGAGAGAGATTATCGTGTGTTTGGATGAGCATTTGACAAACATAATTTTGGATAGTATTGATTTTGTAGAATTAATTTCAATTTCATTGACTTTGAAGTTAAGTGATTTTTTTTTTTTTTTTGATAAGCTATTTTTATTATTATTATTAATATTGAGAGTATTAAGGGTACCCTAACCCATTTACAAAAGACCCAGATCAAAGGAAAATAGGGGGGAAAATGTTAGTGATCAACCAAGAGAAACATATTATCTACCCGTTTGAGAACCAACTTACATCCCTGGCGGAAAACCAAAATCAAGATTACATTGTTATATCATTTCCACCAAGCCCATTAACCATTACCTAACAAGCACGATATAAGTTACTGTTTTTATTTTGAAAAAAGTTTTGATACAAAATCTAGTATAATTTTTCGGTCTAAAAGCATAAGTTACTCCAAACTGCTTTTGATAGATGGAATCAATTCTGGATGCAAAATTCCTTCCTAAACGTGTAGTCAAACACCTATTTTTCTTCCAGAATCATGTTTGACAGATATAGAAACAATTCTACAGTGAGGTGTGAAGGATCAAACCAATAAGATATGGTGAATTTAACTCCTTCAAAGTGAGAAAATCGATAAAGTAAGTAAATATACGTGCCTACTCTTGTTTTATTTTTAATGGGTTAAGATTTTTATATATACTTTTTAAATCAAGAGTAAATATACCCTTATTTTTTCACTCTTAAGACTTTCTTTTTCACTTAAGAGGAATCAAATATAATGTAAGGTCCCCTTCCTTCCATTCTTCAACACCAATAAGTCAAAAACCATTCATGTCCGCGCCAGGAATTAATATAGAATTACGATTTCAAACCCAACGACCAGCCAGCAAGTTTGGAGCTTGGTACAAACTACAAAGGTGAAAAATTAATTCAGCTTAACGTAGTCGTAGATATTAGCCATATTATTAATTATTAATTGGTGCCTAATGTTTTTTGTCAGCTTTTTCTTTTAAAATAAAAATTACGGCACTTATCTCACGCTACATGTACTTCGACATCATAGTTTTTTTTTTTACTTATAATTTACTTTTGTCTTGCAAGTTCCACGATGTAAGGATTAATCAAGCATGTCATATTTATAGGACATACTTGAATTTATTAATTTTTTTTAAAAAAAACTTTTTAATAAACTTTAAACACAATCTGAACAAACAATTATTATTAAATAAATTTCTTTAAAACAATTTGAGCTATTATGAAAAATAATAAACTAATAGCATTTAATATTTTTGGAAGTCCAGCAACGTGCTTATTCTTAAACATCTTCTTTCCTCTTAGGGGGATTAGATTAGGTGGATAAGTAAAAAATTATACTAATAATAAATCAAAATTAAATTCATATAGAACAATTTAAGTAGATCGAAATTAAACTGTAGTGTAGAAACAAGCTAATTATAAAAAATTTAAAGAAAAATTTTACCAAAAAAATAAAAGATTAATCAGAGAAAATTTTACCATCAACGGGACCACGGGGGTCACACGGTATATAAAAAACTAGTATTACATATCACCGAAAATCAACGTGAAAAATGAAATTGATGATTTGGGAGAACAAAAACAGAGTTTACCACAACATCAAACTTTGTTGTTCTTATAGTCAAATGATAAATACAAACAAATTAAGTCATCCAGAATTATCCCTTATGCTAAAATTAATCACTATCGTCAGAACAGGAAACATATTATGATGTATTGCTGACATTATGATTTTGGTTTTCACAGTGGTGACCCAAATTACCGAGTCTAGCATGCAGTACACAAAAGACAACATGGACTCCTACTCGAGCAGAGGGAAACAAGAAGCGTAAGCATACTATGAGAAAATGGATTGTATGATCAAATGAATTGTCTGAGAAAATATCAAAATTTACAATGTCAACAAAAAACAGGCATCTCGATTACCATTTACCAAGCCCTATGAACACTTTGGGAGGATTGAAAAAGAAGATAAAGAACCCTAATAGCCTGAGAGAACATTAATAATTGCTACCAAGGTTTAAGGTCAGCCACAGGGCAAGCAGTCCAATTCAAGATCTTCTCCCACACTGCTGCTCTTGCACCTCTGTAAGATTGCAAAATATAGTCATCAGCTTGAACCATCATGGTTACTTGTTGATCTTAGTTTGTTTAATCATGAAAGCATCAATACATGGCACCAAACTTCATGCATACTTTTACTTAATTCTTGCAGTATGGAAAGAGAAGCAGTGGAGAAGCTCATATTTTAATTCCAGTGTCAAAATTGAAACTCACAAACTAGTAAGAAAACTCTTTACAGGATTCAGGAAGCCCTAAGAACTCAAAATGACGACAAACCTTAAATTGTGTCTTACATCCACACCTATACAAGAGATGCACCTTTGGACATATCAAATTGATTAAAGCATTTATTTTATACTACATTCATCTCTACCTTAATGAGAAAAATTACTCTAATATGGTATCACTTTAATAACAATAACAATTTACAATTACACACACTCGTGTCTTCACTCTTATCAAGTCATAGAGAACATAACAGAACCTATAGACGTAGGCTTACCAATCAGTTTATCTATCAGTTTATCTTGTGTGAATGTGAGTGCATAATGGGGGTAGGGGAACCTAAAAATTATGTTTCTCGAATACTCTAAATTAATTTTTATATGTTCATTTGGAAAAAGCACAACCTATTTATTGTTACAAAGCTCCATTTTGCATGCATTATCTTTAAAATGTTTGCTACCTATGCGGCTGTACATCTTTACCTGATTGGACTTGGGGAGGTTTGTTACAGAAGCAGCCAACTAAAAAAAAAAAAAAGCCAAAAAAGAAAAAGCAAAAAACTCAACAACAAAGTTAGGCTATCCTCCTCGTCTGCTTTTCCCCTTTTTTTGTAACATCCTCCCCCATTTGTTATATATACCAAAATATTGCATTTCCATCAAAAGTGCTGAGGTTGAGGGTCTGGCTAGGGCTTGAAAGCAAAAATTCGTAAAGGTCATAAAGATTCAAGACATCCTGTCAACTCAAATAACTTCTACAAAAAGAAAATTGACTTTAAAATGACCCTATTAATGAGAAAAAATTCAGCAAAACCATTCTGTGCATTCTGAAAGTATTCAGCTAAGCAGATCAATAATTCTTATAATAATATTGTAACTGAAAAAGCTAGGCAACACTAGTTCCCAAAATGGATTCATTGGATTGTGCTGAGAAGCAATGAACTCGAGCCCCAGTTTGAAACATACACTTTTTAGTAGTTTTAGTAGCTAGCTGGCTTGGCACTTCAAAATCTAGATCTTAAGAAAACTACCTACATACAAAGCTGAAGAACCAATGCTCTGTGATTGAACTTTTGAAGAAAACAAAATAACATCTCAAACAAAGACAAGTCAACAATTCATGCAACAAATATCGTAATCAAGCTCAATCCAAAGCATATCTTAACAAAACTCAAACTCACAATAACCACTAGTACATCATTGAAAACCGCAACGTGAAATAGTTAAACCAACATGGCACCTAACTGGTAAGAAATTTATCAAAATAAAAACAAGAGAAAACAGCCAACACTCAACAAAAGACCTGAGAATTTCACTAGTGACTAGTGAGATGTTCAATAGCAAAGTTCCCTACATACAGACAGCAAATAAGCCTTTCTAAGATCCTCAACTGGTCAAATGCAATCATAATGAGATTACATATTAAACAGAATAAAACAAACCCATTCATTTCTAGTATTCCATATCTCATCTGTAATGAAGTTTTGCAGTAAATGAGATTGAAGTCATGTTTGAAGAAATAAAATAATTCTAGTTTTTTCTCTGTGCATTTTGTTTAAAAATATTTCAAGATCAGTGTTATTTATTGCGGATGGTGGACCATAGCGGAAGGCTAAAATTCTGCGATTTTAAGCCGCCATAAAACGCCATGGCCGCCATGGCGCCGCCATCCTTCACAAGTTGGCCATAGCGGTTGGCCAAAAATCCCCCACCACAATCCGCCATAGCACCGCCATGGCCGCTATTTGATAACATTGTTCAAGATCAATCCATAATATAATATTCAGGAAAGAATCCACTACATTTTTGGAAAATCATCTGTTAGCCTAAATATAAAATCAAAACAACTTCATCCAATCCACACATTACAATCCAACCATTAGCAATAATAGCCCATATATAATCTTCCAAAATAACAGTGAAACTATGGCACCACCAAAAGTATTAACACAATCTACATATATCTCCTACTTCAAATGACAAGAGTTTTAAACAACATACATGATTTAAAATAAATTCAGATAATCTACCTGCCATAGAAGAACTTAATTGCAATTAGGTGAAACCAAGCTTTCAACATAATTCATGGTACTTTTCCAAGACATGTCCTCCTCAAAATCAATTTGTTCTACTCTATTATCTCTCCGATGATACAGAATTGCTTGCTTCTCAACAAGGGTTGTCATCATCAAGACATCACCATTCTCAGACATACACAATGGTAACAAAGGATATTCTAAACCGACATAATCAATTTGAAGATCCTGATAAGTAAATTTCATAAATTGAGTCCAAGACTTTTCAACTCCAAATTCCTTCATTTGCCATATCACGATATGGTTTTCCTTCCAATCATGAGAAAAACACGCAATCCATCAAAACACAAACAGTTGGATGCACCGGGACTTCATCAAGACGAGGCAGCAACAATTGGGTGTTGGTGTATGTCTCCACCCCCAGATCAAGCGAAACAATTACCAATTGAGCAAAAGTACTAGTACCATCCTCTATATCGTTGATGGGGAATGCTAACCAATTAAGAGTCCCATTAAAGTATACTCCATCGTTCATCTTTGGAAGAGTCCTATCAAAGGGATCAAAGGGTTCAACAGGGAAACTATCAATGTTTCTCCAATGATTATCACCAAAGCTGCAAATTTTCACCTGGTTTTTCTGTGACTCGTCCTGAACTCTACCATCAAACCAGAATGATAACACCTTGTAAGAGTCACTTAGATTATCATAACCAAATGCAAATCTATATCTATAATAATAAGATTTGTGACAGACAGGTAAACAAGCCAATTCTTTGGATGTTAACTTTGTAGCTGGGTTCCATAAATAAAAGCAAAGCTTGTATCTGGGTTTCAGATTATATCGATAATAACAAACTAAGCCATTGCAGGAACCAACAACTTGGAAGCCACAAGTCCCGTTTAATTGAAAGCAATCATCTTTCACATTTTTCACATCTGGGTCCTGCACTAAAGAACGCACAGAGCAGGGAACGACACCCAGACAGATATCTTCCACATTATCTGCATAATTGTCCCACACTAACAAGAGGTTGGGGTTTCTAGCAGATCTATGAAGGTGCAATTTCACGAAATTAGGATCTGAGATTAAGGATTTCCACGACTTGCACGTGCACCTGAACTGCAGAAGAGACTTCACAGGTAGCCATGACAGGATTTCCACGATGAGATCGTCGGGGAAGGCTGAAGGTGGCGGCGCGTTGTGCTGACGCGACGCCGATGGAGACTGAGCTTGATGGTTTTTCATGAGAGCAACACGCTATGTGGGACAAACAAAGAAATTCGTAAGTTGAAATGAAAAAGCAAATGAGGGATCTAAAAAATTTCAAAACCCTTTGTGCCTGAGTGGTCTTTCAAGTTCCAGAGATGTCGCTTGTGAGTTTTCTCTAGTGAGGAAGTAAGGGTGATTCTACAATGCACCATCTTCAGTTATGGTACATCATGCACCTTGATAATTAGCGGTTGAAAATGAAAATGCTCACTTTCTATAATCTTAAAGCAACAATGACCTTCAACAATTGATATTTTGCATAAAAGTCCTCACCCGATCACGAACCGCACCTATTAGATCCTTTGGCAACATCCAAGATGTCACATTGCGAGGGCAAATCCTCTGATGGCTCCAATTATGGGCTTGCGGCACTGCTCCATATGCACAATCGGGTCGCTCTCCGGGTCCTTCACTTCTCTGTTAAAGATTATCAGATCTGGTTCCTCAAAAGACGTCATCCATGATGTTGGTGGCAGCGGCTACATCTGGGACTCGACATTTCGTGGCGGTGACGGCGACGGTGACGGCGACGGTGGTGGGGTAAGGGTAGAAATGAAATAGGGTATAGATGCATCATGGACTCTTTTTGCAAAATAAACCTTTTTTCAAAATCAATTAGAATGACGAGCTACTAGTCTTAGACGTCCATTATTTTCTCTCATAATCAAAGGATGATGCAGTTAAAGGTGTATGACTGCACTTTATTTTAGTAGGTGCATCCTATAGCGACCAAAGGAGGTAAAAGGCAAATGTTATGTATGGTAAAATCTAGCGGATAACGAATAAGCTCATTGATAATATATAATGAATAAACTAATGTGGATAAACTAGCTGATAACAAATAACGGATAAATTAATAGATTTGATTTGAAGTGGTTGGTAAAACTAATGGTTGGACTAGCTGATAAATGTAAAATGATGTAAAGAAAATGTTTGCATATATATATATATATATATATATATATATATATATATATATATATTATTTATATTATTTATTTTAAAATAATTATCACTTTTAACACTTTAATTTATTTTAAATTATTTATCGTTTCAAAAGTTAAATTTTTTTTTTTAATATTAGTTTATTTTAATTAAAATAGAATAATTATTATTTTATTTTATTAGATAAAGATAAATGAAGAATTTAATTAAGATAGTGGGATAAAAATGAAAGAATAAATGATAAGGTATACGCTATAAGCTCAAACCTACTTCAAGCAGCGTCAAGAAAAAAACATTATAAGCTAGTGAAAAATGCTATAAGATAATTTTAAAAATGGTTACCAAACGGGGCTAATTGTCCACGCACTCCACTATCCGCTAATGGATTTGGTAAACCAAATATACTCAAAATGTTTTTCATTTGGTAAAGGACGTCCCCAAATTTTTTTATGCCCAAAGTGGGCAAAAAAATTTTTTTATAGGTTCACTTTCTCAAATTTACAAATAGCGAGAAATTTACAAAAAATTAGTTCATTCTTCCATGTTCATTTACTTGTCTATATATCCCGTTAACTATCATGTCTAGTCTGTCGATGGTCCTTTATGGCCAATGAGTCTATAACAAATTTCAACAGTGGAAAATGAAGAAAGATTATCAAACATTCACAATTTTATAACTTAGATACCTATAAATTTGGCCATATTTTTCACTTTTTATTTGTTTTCAACAGTAAAAATTCATCATAGGCCATACAGGACAATCGATGAGCCATACAAGATGATTAACAGGACACACAAGCAAGTAAACAAATGTTGAAACTGGTTTGAGGAACTAACATGTCCCGCGTTTATAAATTTGATTGACTAAATAGTTAATTTATTTATTTATTTTCTTAGACCAAAGGTGTACCAATGATTATGTTTAGGGACCAAATTGAGCTTTTAGCCTTTTTTTTTAATGTAAGTTATGTTTTGACTGATGGAATAGAATCAATTATAATGGAAGGCTATATTTACTTTAGACAAAACAAAATCATTCCATTGTTTGAATATTTCATGATGAAATGGAATAAAGTTTAACTAAGCATGTTGCATTACTGTACTAACAATACTAGTAAGTTTTTTTTTATAAACAAATATTAGCAGTTAGTTGTTAGCTCTAACAAAATACAGCCCGTTGCCCGTTGCATGTCCTCGTAGTATGGGGTCGGATGCTCAGTGGAAATGTCAAATAGTGTATTATCCTTGAAGTTCT
Organism: Echinosophora koreensis; assembly: GCA_035048595.1. Classification (NCBI taxonomy): domain Eukaryota; kingdom Viridiplantae; phylum Streptophyta; class Magnoliopsida; order Fabales; family Fabaceae; genus Echinosophora; species Echinosophora koreensis. The sequence goes on from JAPCYP010000008.1 coordinate 1,771,077, forward strand.
CCCACACTGCTGCTCTTGTACCTCTGTAAGATTGTAAAATATAGTCATCTGTTTGAACCATCATGATTACTTGTTGATCTTATTTTGTTTAATTATGAAAGCATCAATTCATGGCACCAAACTTCATCCATACTTTTTACTTAATTCTTGCAGTATGGAAAGAGAAGCAGTGGAGATGCTCATATGTTAATTCCAGTGTCAAAACTGACTCTCACATGCCAGTAATAAAACTCTTTGCAGGATTCAGGAAGCCCTAGAAGAATTCAAAATGACAACAAACCTTAAATTGTGTCTTACATCCACACCTATACAAGAGATGCACCTTTGGACATATCAAATTGATTAAAGCATTTATTTTTTACTTCATTAATCTCTACCTTAATAAGAAATAATGCTCTAATATGGTATCACTTGAACAACAATTTACAATGGCACTCACTCCTGTCTTCACTCTTATCTAGTCATAGCTAGAGAACATAACAGAGCCTATAGACATAGGCTTACCAATCAGTTTATCTTCTTGTCTGAAGGTGAGGGCCTGGCTAGGGCATGACAACAAAAATTCACAAGGGTCATAAAGATTCAAGACATCCTGTCAGCTCATATAACTTCACCAAAGAGAAAATTGACTTTAAAATGACCCTATGTCGATATATGACCCCTTCGAATGAATTTCTTCTCAACCGAATATATAACTTTGTTGCTAGCCAATGACCCTAATACAGCAAAATTCAGTAAAACCATTCTGTGGATTCTGAAACTATTCAACTAAGCAGATCAATAAATCTTCTAATATTGTAACTGAAATAGCTAGGCAACAATAGTTCCCAAAATGAATTGTGCTGAGAAGCATTGAACTCGAGCCCAGTTTGAATCAAACTTTTTAGTACTTTTAGTAGCTAGCTGGCTTGGCACTTCAAAATCTAGATCTTAAGAATAACTACCTGCATACAAAGCTGAAGAACCAACCATAAGCAATAATAGCCCATATATAATCTTCCAAAATAATAGTGAAACTGTGGCACCACCAAAAGTATTAACACAATCTACATATATCTCCTACTTCAAATGACAAGAGTTTTAAACAACATACATGATTTAAAATAAATTCAGATAATCTACCTGCCATAGAAGAACTTAATTGCAATTAGGTGAAACCAAGCTTTCAACATAATTCATGGTACTTTTCCAATACATGTCCTCCTCAAAATCAATTTGTTCTACTCTATTATCTCTCCGATGATACAGAATTGCTTCCTTCTCAACAAGGGTTGCCATCATCAAGACATCACCATTCTCAGACATACACAATGGTAACAAAGGATATTCTAAACCGACATAATCAATTTGAAGATCCTGAGAAGTAAATTTCATAAATTGAGTCCAAGACTTTTCAACTCCAAATTCCTTCATTTGCCATATCACGAGATGGTTTTTCTTCCAATCATGAGAAAAACACAGGCAATCCATCAAAATACAAACAGTTGGATGCACCGGAACTTCATCAAGATGAGGCAGCAACAATTGGGTGTATGTCTCAATCCCCAGATCAAGCGAAACAATTACCAATTGAGCAGTAGTACTAGTACCATCCCCTATATCGTTGTTGGGCAATGCTAACCAATTAAGAGTCCCATTAAAGTATACTCCCTTGTTCATCTCTGGAAGACTGCCATCAAAGGGATCAACAGGTAAACTATCAATGTTTCTCCAACGTTTATCACCAAAGCTGCAAATTTTCACCTGGTTTTTCGGCGACTCCTCCTTAGCTTTACTATAAGACCATATTGCTACCACCTTGTAAGTGTCACTTAAATTATCATAACCAAATGCAAATCTCAATCTATAATAAAACCAACTGTCACGGACACGTAAACAAGCCATTTTTTTGGATGTTAACTTTGTAGCTGGGTTCCATAAATAAAAGCAGTATGTGTATCTGGGTTTCATAGTACGCTGATAATAACAAACTAAGCCATTGCAGGAACCAACAACTTCGAAGCCACAAATGCCGTTTAATTGAAAGCAATCATCTTTCACATTTTTCACATCTGGGTCCTGCACTAAAGAACGCACAGAGCAGGGAACGACACCCAGACCCATATCTTCCACATTCTCTGCATAATTGTCCCATACTAACAAGAGGTTGGGGTTTCTAGCAGATCTATGAAGGTGCAATTTCACGAAATTAGGATCTGAGATTAAGGATTTCCACGACTTACATACGCACCTGAACTTAAGGAGAGACTTCACAGGTAGCCATGACAGAATTTCCACGATGAGATCGTCAGAAAAGGCTGGAGGTGGCGGCGCGCTGCGCCGACGCGACGCCGGTGGCGACTGAGCTTGACGGTTTTTCATGAGAGCAACACGCTAAGTGGGACAAACAAAGAAAGTCGTAAGTTGAAATGAAAAAGCAAATGAGGGATTTGAAAATTTTCAAAACCCTAAAGAGCGTCCCCTTGGTGGTCTTTCAAAAAAAATTCAAAACCCTAAAGTGCCTCAGCAGCGACGTCCTCTTCTTCTCGATCGGGCTCGTGTCTGTGACTAGCAAGTTGTGATCGAGAGATTACGAGGCAAGCGAAGAAGAAAGCACGGCCAGGATCGTGTTTTGATGACCAAGGCGGCATAGATTAGGGACTTGGAGTAGATACAGAGAGGGCAAAATGAATGTCTTCTGGTTTGATAAAGAGCGTCCCCAATTTTTTCCCCCCAAATTGGTCTTTGAAAAAAGATAATTTAAAGTAATATTTTGGTCCTCATGCTTTACACAAATTATTGATTTGATTCTTATACATAAAAAATTATTAAAATGATCTATATACATATAAAAAATACCCGTTTGGTTCCTGTCATACATCATGTTAAGGATTAACTTAATAATATTTTGCTTCGTATACGGACCAAACGAGTAATGTATAAGGATCAAACAGATACTTTCTGTACGTATAGGAATCATTTCAATATTTTTTTTTTATACATAGGGATCAAATCGAAAATTCGTGTCAACTATAGGGACCAAAATATTACTTTCAAAAAAATTAGGCACATTTTTTATCCTTAAAAAAATAAGTTAATCACTTAGTTTCTTAAGTTACAAATGCAGGATATGTTAGTTCATTCTTTCAGTCTCAATCTCAACGTCCATTTATTTGTCTATATATCTCGTTAATCGTTAACTATCCTATCAGGTCTATCGGTGATCCTGTATAGCCTATGACGAATTTCAACCGTGGTAAACAAAGAAAGATGATCAAACAATCACAATTTTATAACTTGGATACCTATTTGAGCATGTTTTTCACTTTTTATTCGTTTTTGACAGTGGAAATTCATCATAAGTCACACAGGACAATCGATGGGCTAGACAAGATGGTTAACGAGACATATAGGCAAGTAAACAGATATTGAAACTGGTCCGAGGGACTGACATACCTCGCGTTTATAAATTTGACGAACTAAATCGTTAACTTATGTTTTCTGGGACCAAAAGCGTACCCATAATTATTTTTAGGGGTCAAATTGAGCTTTTAGTTTCTAAAAAAAATAAATTTTAAGCTATGTTTTGACCTGAAGGAATAGAATCATTTATAATGGAAGGCTATGAGGGTGTCTGGGATAGCTTATTTTTAAGCATTTCAGCTGTTTTAGGGCCATTAAGCTATTTTGTGAATTAAGCATTGTGTTTGGATACAAAGATGATTTTTTAAAAAAGTTTTTTTTTTTTTTTTTTTACATATTTCAGCTGTTTTGTTTAATCTAATTGCCTCAACTGTTTTCCAAAAAGCTTTTTGCTGCACTACACGGTCACTTTCAATTCCCGATTTTGCCCTACACTTATGCGTCAGCCACTTTGCACCTCGCCACTTTCAATTTAATACATCACAGGAACTGGACAGCCAAATTTCAACTTGCTTTTATAGATATTATTTATTTAATTAATATTCATTATTTATTTACATTATTTTTAGTTAATTTTTTGTTAAAAAATTAAATATTTTAACATGTTTTAATGTGAAAAGGAATCAAATATTATTAAATTATACAAATAACTTCATACCCTTTTTTCGTAATCTACTATATAAAAGTGATTATTTTTACATCACCCAAACAAAAGAGATTATCTTAAAATTGCTTTTTAGCAAACATACCCAAACAAAAACAGATTATGATTATAATCGATTATCACAATAATCGATTATTTGAAAATAAATTATCAACATTATATTTTTTTTTTCCAACTTTCCTAAACAAACTCTATGTTTACTTTAGATAAACCAATATGATTCCATCATTTTAAATTTTTTAATATTTATTATGCCTTTAATAAAATATGAATAAACTAATGAGCATTATTCCTCCCTCAGTCAGTGACTCATCAATTGTAGCATGATCCAACGCAACTTCTTCCAAATCCAGACTTTTCCAACTTGCTAAGAACTTACAAAACTATATTCTTCTCTTTACGCCAAAAGAAAGCTCCGAATTGTCTCTAGTGTCTCCAGCCTCTCCAGCAATATTTTATTTCTCTCCCACACATAAAACTACCACATATAGTAATTTCCCTTTGCTTTTTTCGTTGCTGGACGGTCCAGCTGCTGGAGGCAATCCAGATTCACTAAGCATGTTGCATTACTGCACTAACAGAAGTAGTACTATATTCTTTAAGTTATGACGTGAAAATTTTACAATACATGGTTGTGACAATACTGGAGTATTGTACAATTTGTGATATCAGACTTGACATTTTTTGGTCATTTAAATAATACCTAGTGGCACTTGTATAAATAATAAAGGTAGTTTTAAAGGTAGTGGCGCTTGTATGATCTAATGAATTGTCTGAGAAAATATCAAAATTTACAATGTCAACAAAAAATAGGCATCTCAATTACCATTTACCCCCTATGAACACCTTGGGAGGATTGACTAAGAAGTATAAAGAATTCTAAAACATTAATAAGTGCTACCAAGGTTTAAGGTCAGCCACAGGGCCAGCAGTCCAATTCAAGATCTTCTCCCCTGGCTTCAAGAACACAGTGCTGTCATGCGGCAACTTACGCGCAAGTCCATTTAAAACTTGATGAAAAGCATCTCCGGGTTGAGCAGGTTGAGGGAATAGCATTGCTTGCTTCATTGAAGGGTTTGCAAGCAATCTCTGCTTCCTTAATATAACTTCTGGTGGGATAGATGTGAGTATAGTATCCAACTTAGGGACATCCTCCTCATCAACAAACACCCCTATCTCTTCCCATGGAATTGCATCAGCAAATGGCAGGACAATATCATCTGCAATAATAACAGGGATGCAACCAAATACCACAGCTTCAACCAGTCTTGGGCTCCAAGGGGCCCATCCAAGTGGGCACAAACAAAACACAGCTCGTTGCATGTCCTCATAGTATGTGGTTGGATGCTCAGTGGAAATGTCAAATAATGGATTATCCTTAAAGTTCTCCCACACTGCAGCTCTTGCACCTCTGTAAGATAGCAAAACATGGTCGTCAGATTGAACTGTCATGATTACCTGTTGATCTTAGTTTGTTTAATTATGAAAGCATCAATACATGGCATCAAACTTCGTGCATACTTTTAATTGATTTTGGTCAGATTTTTGGAGAGAACCAATTTTAGGTCATGAATATAGCTAAAATCAATATGCTTGATCAGTTTCAATAATTCTACCAAGCACATAAGACAAGTTATTCTTCATTGCATTTTCAATAAAATTATGACAGTCAACTTCTTGTGCAGATATTCTTTGAAAATTGTTGAAAGGCTTGACATATTCACACCCTCATTTGAATTTGTAAGTTGTAATAAGACCTACCTTGCATAGTAACCGCCTTCAGGGTCATTTCCAACATCATAAAACAGTCCACGGAAGTAAACAAAAATGGATCTGGGAGTCTTATCAGGAATTAAGTGGGCATGCATTTTCTGTGGTGGAGCATATGGAGGAATTGTGATTGAGCTCTCTTTCAAGCACACATGATTCCTTTGTCCAAATGTTTGAACCAGGGTAGCATGCTGTAGCAGTGGAAGAATCCCTCTTTCGGTCGCCTTCTCTTCCTGGAAACATGAAAAAAGTGTATATTACAAGATCCATTTAACAGCATTAATAGTGGAATTGGAGTCCCCCACACAACTGGTTCAAATACTTAAGTAGCACTAGCAGTGATGTAGATAATAATAAATCTAAATCATACACTAAATTTCTTACTTGATAATGAAAACACGCCCCAAAGTCATGAGGAACCACAAAGAAATGATCTGCTCCTTCTGTCCGGTTCCAATAAGGCCAGTTTGAAGAAATAAGTTGTATGGCACTTCTCATCATTCGTGGTGACTTAAAAGGTAAAGGGAGGCCATTTGGTGTCAAGTCACAGGTGGTGTATACAGGTGTATAAAACCAATCAGCTTCTTCAGGATTAAGGGTTCGGACAGGGCTCGATAAGAGAAACCGATGCATGAAGATCTCAGCAGCAAACATATGGGTGAGGCATCTTGGGTCCTTTTGCAGAATTTTCTTATTATATTTGCTTGGAAGTTCATAAACAAAAACCTTCAACCTTCCCACCGGATCATCATCCAATACATCACCAGCGCTACCTACAAGTGGTTTAACCACAACATACTTAAAAGTTACATTTTATAAAAAAAATACATATATTACTGATTTTAAAGTAAGTATAACCACGTGATGTTTGGGTATGTGTATCTGACTCTAGTTTATCTCCTGAACTAGAATTGCTTAATGCAAGTTATTGAGAACTAGTAGTGGGAAGAGTAAGACTGCTTAAAAACACATTAAAGCTCCAAGCAACAAACAACATGCCTTTGTTTGCGTGTATCTGATATCAACAATTTATATAAATTTTCCTATTTTACCCAACCCATTCCAGCTGCTTCCTAAGTAATTTTGAAATCCAAAACTGATGCTACATTTTCAAAATTTGTATACCACTGTGGTCAGTTGATATGATGTTCTCATAGCATTTAACATACACACTGTTAGGGAGCAGTTTTCATATTTAGAAATAGCAAATGAATATAGAACATATTATGCAAGCAATATTTTGGCGCTATCAATTTTCCACTTTCTGCCTTCATAAGGTTCAAGAGGCAAGAAAATGAGTACGGTCAATATTCCAAGATTTGAATTAATATTTGTCATTCAGATCTTATCGACTATTAAAGAGAAAGGTATTATGCATGTTGCAGTCATTCAATTTTAAATTTAATTTACATTAAGCATTTGTTCATATACATAAGATCTTATTTTTATTTTCATTCTTGCAGTATGGAGAGGGAAACAGTGGAGATGCTCATATTTTAATTTCAGTGTCGAAACTGAAACACACAAGCCAGCAAGAAAACTCTTTACAGGATTCAGGAAGCCCTGCAGAATTCAAGATGACAATAAACCCTAAATTGAGTCTGGCATACATCCCGTTTTCTCGCGTCTTGACCGGTAATTATATTTTATATTATTACCGGGGATCTAGAAAATGATTTTGTGGAAAACAAAATCATAGTCAAGACCTTCTATATTGAAGGAAGTTATGGTTAAATTTTGGGCTCCGTCTGAGTTTTAAGCCCAAATTTAACCATAACTTCCTTCAATATAGTAGAAGGTCTCGACTATGATTTTGTTTTCCTCAAAATCATTTTCTCGATCCCCGGTAATAATATAAAATATAATTACCGGTCAAGACGCGAGAAAACGGGATGTTACAACATCCACACCTATAGGAGGGATACACCTTTGGAGTTTGGATATATCAAATTGATTAAAGCATTTATTTTATACTTCATTCATCTCTACATTAATGAGAAATAATGCTCTAATATGGTATCACTTGAATCACAATTTACAATGACACTCACTCCTGTCTTCACTTTTATCTTGTCATAGAGAACATAACAGAGTCTATAGACACAGGTTTACCAATCAGTTTATCTACTTGTGTGAATGTGAGTGTATATTGGGGGAGGGGGAACCTAAAAATTATGTTTCTTGAACACTCTAAATTAATTTTCATATGTTCATTTGGAAAAAGCACAACCTATTTATTGTTGCAAAGCTCCATTTTGCATGCATTATCTTTAAAATGTTTGCTACCTGTGCGGCTGTACATCTTCATCAGATTGGACTTGGGGAAGTTTGTCATAGAAGCAGCCAATTAGAAAAAAAAAAGACAAAAAGAAAAAGAAAAAAAAAAAAAAAACTCAACATCAAAGTAATAGGCTATCATCCTCCTCATCTGCTTTTCCCTTTTTTGGTAACATCCTCCCCCACTTGTTATGTATACCAAAATATTGCATTTCCATCAACACTATTGAAGGTGAGGGTGTGGCTAATAATCAACCGGATACATAATTTATTGTTGCCAGCCAATGACCCTCATACGGCAAACAAGAAAAATTCAGCAAAACCTTTCTGTCAATTCTGAAAAATTCAGCTAAGCAGATCAATAATTGTTCTAATATTGTTATATATCATAATTTATAACTGAAAATCTGAAATAGCTAGGCAACACTAGTTCTCACAATGGATTATGCTAAGAAGCATAGTAGCTAGCTGGCTTGACACTTCAAAATCTAGACCTTAAGAATAACTATCTACATGAAGAACCAATGCTTTATGATCGACCTATTGAAGGAAATAAAATAACATCTGAAACAAAAACAAGTCAACAATTCATGCAACAAATATCGTAATCAAATTCAATCCAAAGTAGATCTTAACAAAACTCAAACTCACAATAACCACTAGGACATAATTGAAAACCCCAATGTGGAATAGTCAAACCAATAAAAAACAAGAGAAAATGGAATCAACAGAAGTAGGAGATGTGAAGCAGAGAAAGTAGCAGCAGAGGAAAAGGCACCTGAAATTCTTTCAGTGGGTTGATTTCGAGCGAGTTCCGCAGCAGATGTAGCAGCAAAGAGAAAAGCAGCAGAGAGAAGCCCAAGAAGAAAACCCAAGTTGCAAAAACTCATTTTTTGTTGGAGGAATGTGAGTGCGTGATGGATTAAAGTGCAAAAGGAGGTAAGTATTATATGTGAGGAAGTCGATTGTGGTCAGAAGAAGAAGTTAAGATGTCGAAAGGGAAAGTAGTTTTCTTAGCATTGAGGCTTCAAATCAGCTTATTTTCTTTTCTTTTCTTCTCATAAGCAACATACAAACAAGTAGAATGAAGATTGAAGATGAAGAAGGAGGACATATCTGCAAATATTGAAGTCAGTTTGATGACAAGTCCGTCTCATACAACCAAATTTCAACTGCGTCACGCTGTTACCTTCGACTTCAACCTTACATCAACAATTACATTAATTAATTAATTAACACCAATAATAATTCTGATTATATAATCATTAGTCGTTAAAATAATAATTTAAAAATATGATCAAATTTTTATTTTAATTATTTTAAAATTTTGATTGATTGTGCTGAAACAAAAATCACTCAAACTGACATCTGCTCAAAATGAAGTGTTTTGGGGCTAGCTAAACTATATAGGGTAAAATGTAATTTACCTATATTCTATAGTAAAAGTTTCACAAGTAAAATCCAAAAGGCTGGAGCTCTAGAAGCAGAAAGAAAATTATTTGTGGTTACTGGTTAATTATTTTCTGTTATTTTAACAATAACTTTAATATATAATAAAAATGTGATAAATCTATTGAAAGTTTATCTGTATTAGTTTATCTGTATTGGGCCTATCCATGTTGGGCTTTGCCTATTGTCTCTATCTTTCTGGGCCTGTAATGTGCCCTTCTCTATTTTCTGTTTTCTGTTAATTGTTAGTTTAGTTTAGGTTTAGTGTTGGTTAGTTAGTTAGTCTTCTTTTCTGTTATTAGTTTAGCTATAAGTAGCTTTCCCTTCTCTGTATCTGTGACAATCAATTTTCATATTAATATTCAATACAAAAGATAATTCAGTAATTCTTTTCTATTATGGCATCAGAGAGTGATGATGATTCTGGGAAGAAGAAGAAGTCACCGAAGGAGAAGCCCTCTACCTCCTCCGATAATGACAACAAAGGCGGCGCCACAAATCCTGCGTTCTTGCTCAATTCTTCAGACAATCCAGGAACCCCACTCGTCGCGGCTGTGCTCAATGGAGAAAACTACCGTACATGGGCCCGATCAATGAGAACGGCATTACGTGCGAAGACAAAATTAGGGTTCATCAATGGCAACATTCAGAAACCAGATATGGAGGATCTTGATTACCAACACTGGGACAAGGCCGATTCGATGGTGATGGCATGGATAATCAACTCTGTGGATCCAAGGCTCCACGCAAGCATCTCCCATGCGACCACCGCTAAGGATGTTTGGGAAGATTTAGAAGAACGATTTGCTCTAACCAACACGCCAAGAGTCCATCAATTATGGCGTACATTGTGTTTGATTCAACAAGAATCAGGCGTTAACATCAAAGATTTCTATACTCAGTTTAAAAGCCACTTGGATGAACTGAGCGAACTCCAACCTCTGCCAGAATGCACTTGCGGAGCGGCCAAAGCTTTGATGCAGAGAGAAGAAGAAAATAGGGTTCACCTATTTCTTGGTAGTCTTGACAGTGAACAATTTGCCCATGTCAAGGCAACCATCCTAAATTCGGACCCATTGCCTTATCTCAGATCAACCTTCAATCATGTGCTAAGGGAAGAGTCCAGATTCATGGCAGAAAGAGAAAGAGGCTCCAAGATTGATTCAGCAGCAGCTTTCTATTCAAACAATTCTAACAGGCAAAGAGGCAGAGATGGGATAAAACCCAAATGTGATCATTGTGGCAAGATTGGCCACATCAAGGCCAAATGCTTTGAAATTGTTGGATATCCTCCAAACTGGGACACCAGGAGAACTCAGAGGAATTACAACAAGGCAGGAGGTCAACATGGTGCCCACTTTGCTTGTGCAGAAGGAAGTCAGAAAGGAGAACCAGAAACTGAGTCATCAGGGCATGCCCTTCATGGCATATACATGAAAAATGGTCAAGAATCCATGGCGGGTAATGTAGGCTTTAATAAAGGCCAACAATGGGTTCTTGATAGTGGTGCATCACACCACATGACTCACCAACTTTCTCATTTAGAGGGAGTTAAGAGTCTAGAAAAGCCTTTTAATATCATTGTCCCCACTGGAGATTCAGTGCTAGTTGAGAAAAAGGGTTCCATAAAGATTAGCAAGAACATTAGATTAGATGATGTTTTATTTGTTCCAGGCTTTAACTGTAATTTGATTTCCATTTTTAGATTAACTCGTGATTTGGCCTGCACAGTGACTTATCATATGAATTTTTGTCAAATACAGGACCAAGCCATGAAGAGGTTGATTGGCTCGGGTGAATTGCATCATGGAGTGTACATCTTCAAGACTGAGGAAGAAGGAACTGCATCAGCTGCCATAGAAAAAGAGGATTTCACAACCTTGTGGCATGCAAGGATGGGACACCCCTCGACTGAATCTTTACAGTGTATTTCTCCCTTACTTAGTTGTAGGTTCAATTTCAATAAATTGACTGCATGTGATATATGCCACAAGTCAAAACAATGTAGAATGTCTTTTAATCTTAGTGAAAATAAAGCTGATGAGCCTTTTAGCCTTATTCATTGTGACTTGTGGGGTAAGTATCATACACCTTCACACAATGGTTCACACTTCTTCCTCACTATTGTAGATGATTACACTCGGGGTACATGGGTCTTTCTAATGAAAGAAAAATCTGAAACTGTTAAAATCCTTATAGATTTCCATAGGATGGTCAAAAATCAATTTGATAAGAAAATAAGAAGAATTAGAAGTGATAGGGGGACTGAATTCATAAACCAGTCCTTAAGAGACTATTTGAAGCAAGAAGGTATCATACATGAGACCTCTTGTGTAGCTACCCCTCAACAAAATGGAAGGGTAGAGAGGAAACATAGACACATCCTCAATGTTGCTAGAGCACTAAGATTCCAGGGCAATCTTTCAATTAAATTTTGGGGGGAATGTGTCTTAGCAGCCACATATATCATCAATAGGACACCTACTAAAGCTAACAAGGGATTGACACCCTATGAAATGCTGTTTGGAAAAGCCCCTGCATATGACCATATGAGAGTCATTGGATGCCTATGCTACACTAGGAATGCCTCAAAACACAAAGATAAATTCGATCCAAGGGCAGAGAGATGTATTTTTGTAGGTTATCCTTTAGGACAGAAGGGTTGGAAGGTATACAATTTAAAAACAAGAGAATTTATTGTCTCTAGAGACATTGTTTTCTATGAAAATATTTTTCCATACATGGAAAATATAAACAATTTACCTACTGAGCCTCTCAGACCAACTTATTTGGACTGGCCTCAGTCAATAGATGAAGGACACAGTCCACAAAGAAAGGTTATTAACTATACTGAAACTGAAAACTTGAATAAGAATATGGTAGATGATCAAATACCTGCACACATCACTGAGAATGTGGTAGAGGAAAATCAAAATGAGATAGAATACCAGAGTGAGGGGGAGCATCTTGGCCATCTCCAAGATAATGACCAACCTGCTCCAAGGTCTAGACAACCACCAGGGTATTTGAAAGACTATTTTTGCCATAGTGCCACCCAAACACCTACTAATAGATCCTTAGTTACTTCCATAGGTTCAGAGATGGTTTATCCTATCTCTAAATATGTCAGTTACAAAGAGTTTACTCCTAACCATATGGCATACCTAGCTGCCATAGATCAATATGAACCTAGGAATTATGCAGAAGCTATTAAAAAGAAAGAATGGTGTGTTGCCATGAAACAAGAGTTAAATGCACTAGAAGAGAATAAAACATGGGATCTTGTACATTTACCTAAAGGAAAGAAAGCTGTGGGTTGCAAATGGGTATATAAACTGAAATTTAAAGCCTCTGGAGAGATAGAAAAATATAAGGCAAGACTTGTGGCAAAAGGGTATACACAAGTTGAGGGTGAGGATTTTAATGAAACCTTTGCCCCGGTTGCAAAGATGACTACCATCCGATGCCTTTTATCAGTAGCTATAGCCAAAAATTGGGAACTCCACCAAATGGATGTGAGTAATGCTTTCCTTCATGGAGAGCTACATGAGGAAGTTTATATGGAACCTCCTCAAGGATACAACACTCTAGAACAGGGAATGGTATGTAGGTTAAGGAAATCTATCTATGGCTTAAGACAAGCCTCAAGAAATTGGTTTTCCAAACTGTCCCAATCTTTGGTTGCTTATGGTTTCAAAGGATCTGATTCTGATCATAGCTTGTTTACCTATAATTGCAATTCTGTTTTTATTGCTGTCTTAATCTATGTAGATGATTTAGTCATAGCAGGAAATGACTCTGCTTCTTGCAATCACTTTAAACAACATCTGAACAAGTGGTTCCATATGAAAGATCTTGGCATATTGAAATATTTTCTTGGTATAGAATTAGCCTATGGTAATTCAGGATTGTTTCTATGTCAAAGAAAATATACCCTAGACATACTAGATGAATGTGGTATGTTGGGATGCAGACCAACTTCTTTTCCTTTGGAACAAAACCATAAACTTGCTCTTGATCAAAAAGCACTATACAGCAATCCTTCACAGTATAGAAGGTTAATTGGTAGACTCATTTACCTAACAATAACAAGGCCTGAACTCACTTATTCTGTACATATTCTAAGTCAGTTCATGCAGAAACCAACACAAGGGCAATGGGAGGCAGCCATGAAAGTGCTTAGATATCTAAAAGCATCTCCTGGACAGGGCATTATTCTACCAAAAGACAACAACTTAAAACTGACAGCCTATTGTGATTCAGATTGGGCAGCCTGTCCCTTGACTAGAAGATCAATTTCAGGATACTTGATGAAGCTTGGAGAAGCACCAATATCCTGGAAAACCAAGAAACAAGTCACTGTTTCAAGGTCTTCAAGTGAGGCAGAGTACAGGGCTCTTGCCCATGCCACAAGTGAAGTGTTATGGCTGCAGAAACTGCTAGAATGTCTTCAAGTAAAGTGTGACTTGCCAACTGAGATTTTCTGTGACAACCAAGCTGCTCTTCATTTAGCAGCTAATCCAGTTTATCACGAGAGAACTAAGCACATTGAAGTGGATTGCCACTTCATTAGGGAGCACCTTCAAAGAGGAAAGATCAGTCCTCAATACATTTCCACAAAACAGCAGCAGGCAGACATATTTACCAAGGTTTTGGGAGCAAAAACCTTTCAGGAATTGACAATCAAGATTGGTGTTCACAACCCTCACACTCCATCTTGAGGGGGAGTATTGAAAGTTTATCTGTATTAGTTTATCTGTATTGGGCCTATCCATGTTGGGCTTTGCCTATTGTCTCTATCTTTCTGGGCCTGTATTGTGCCCTTCTCTATTTTCTGTTTTCTGTTAATTGTTAGTTTAGTTTAGGTTTAGTGTTGGTTAGTTAGTTAGTCTTCTTTTCTGTTATTAGTTTAGCTATAAGTAGCTTTCCCTTCTCTGTATCTGTGACAATCAATTTTCATATTAATATTCAATACAAAAGATAATTCAGTAATTCTTTTCTATTAAAATCCTTTAAAAAAAATGTGATAAATATTTAAGAGTTTAATTTTTGTGCATTGTTAGTGTAAATGATTTTTACTTAGATATCCAATAATATTTTAACAAATCAATATAATTATTATTTATATCTCTTAGTTATTAAAATAAAAATGCACACATCAAAATGTTATTATAGAATTTTTTACACTAACTTTTCTTCTTGCTTTAACAATCCTTAAAAATTTCTTGTCTCTCTTGACTCTAGTCCACTTCGAGAGAAAATACTATTTTCTCATTCTCTTTTCTTACTTTTACTAGTATTCTTTATTAGGAAATGATAACGAGTGTCTTTAGGACACTCATTAAGAAACTAAGAAAAGAAAGTTTGTATTGGGAAATTGTGTATTTAATATTTGGATAAGTGAAATATTTAATTTCTTAATAAAAACTTGCTTTTTATGATTCCTTAACAAGTATGTTTAGGACACTCGTTAATACAATCTTTTCTTATTTTCTCTTTTTATCCAAAGAAAGGGTTAGTGACCGACACAACAAGTCCATTAATCGTTTGCTTGGAGACAGCCAAAGGGTTCACTTTTTTCTTTCTGGAAAACTCGGAAATTGCAAAATGCCAAATTATCTGCACCTGGCCTCGAAGCTCATGCGGTCGGTTGCTGTTTCACCTTCACCATTACTTTATGTGGCGTTTCACTGGATGGGAATAATTTGGATTTTAAGGACTTAATTTTTGCCTCCACTAGTAAGTGCGAAAGGGAAATTTAATCCAATGTGGGAAAGCATATCAGTGGCACATTTTGGACAATAGCTCAAATATTAAGCAGGGATGTCATGAATAGCTCAACTCATATTCTAAAAAAGGATTTTTTTAACCAGTACAATTTTATACATGTTAAGAATCTTAAAAAAGTAAATTTACACAGGAACTTGTGTATTTTATATTTTCAAAACTGAAATGCTGATTTTTAAAACTGAAATGCTTAGTTTTCCAATAAATAGTTGCTACTTTTGGGTTTATTAACCTGTCCAAAGTTGTACATGATAGAAAAACCCTTCTAAAAATATATTAAAGGACTAAATTATTATTTTACTCTTTAAAATTATGAATATCGATCATATTAAACTTTAATTTAAAAAAAAATAGTATATTAATATTCTATTTTATTTTATTTTTGGTTCGGAACCCATCCTAATTAGTCATTTGGGTCGATTAAGTCCTCTAGAGTATCCCACGGCTTAGGCCCTTCGAGCCCACTATAAGATTAATCTCTGGTTCGACTGATGGAGCAGGGTTTTACTCCTTGGTTTTCGACCTCCCAATGGTAGTGACTCCACCAGGATTCGAACTCGAGTTCCCTAGTTTCTTCTCCTTATGGAGGCAAGTTGATTCCACTTGACCAACAACTCATAGATTTATAAATAAATAAAAAAAAAACTAATATGACTAGTGCTTATAATTTTAAAAACTAGGTTAAAATGCACTTTTAGTCCCCAATTTTTCCAATCTGGCAATAATGGTCCTTCTGTCATCTTTCCGTCCAAAAACTAACAGATGTTACTTAGCTGGCAACCACTGTGCCACATGGCAAACTAAGGATAATAGCAATTAATAAAATAATTTAAATAATTCAATAATATAATAAAATAATTAAAATTTTATAATAAAATAAAATATGATTCTTGCCCCCATCCCACCCTCCTAATTTTCTTCTTCGTCTTTCAGTCATCATCCATCAAAGCCATCTCTTCCCTGTCAACCAAAACCCATTTTTTAGTAAACCCCAAAATCCTCTAACTCACATGTTCCAAACCTTAAATCCCCTTTCCTCACTTCTCATCGAACCCACATGTGTCACCATAGTTGCAGCAACATTAATCCTCATGTGCCATCAGCATAAGCCCGCCGCCGTCGTCGTTCCAATCGCGCCTCCACCGGAAATTCTTTCAAATGAACAAAATCCAGTTCGCGGCGGGGGACGCTCTGAATTAGGGGTGTAACGGGTCGGTTTGGTTCGGTTTTCGACCAAAAAAATGTCCGAACCAATCAAATTTGATCGGTTCGGTTCGGTTTTCTAACTTTTTTAGCACATAACCCGAACCAAACCAAACCGATGAAGTTCGGTTTGGTTCGGTTCGGGTGATCGGGTTACCTGCTTAATTATACCAGAAACGCTTTTTTGGGCAGAAAATACACCAGAATGTTACCAAAATACAAAATAATCCACAAAGCCATAGAAATTAATAACAAATCAAGTACAAAATATAAAATAGTCCACAAATCAAGTCTATGACAATCCAAAATGGTATAAAATTGACAACATACATATAAATAGTCCATAAAATAAGTCTAAATCCACAAAATAAGTCCATCCAAAATACTGAAAATAGTCTAAGCAACAAAATACATAAAAATAGTGCACAAAATAAATCCATAATCCACAAAATAAGTCCATCCAACATAGTTTAGGACATTAGGCAACAAAATACATAAAAATAGTCCACACATAAGTCCAAATCCACAAAATAACTAAATAAGTCCACAAATTAAGTCCATCCAAATAGTTTAGAACAAGAGTAAATAGAATACATAGAACACCATCCAACGCAAGTCACTCCATAGTCCATAATCATCCTGTAATGAGATAAACAAATAGTTAGTAGTTGCTTAGAACATTGAATAATTTATAAAATAATTGACTAGATGAAATTGAATGTTACCTTAAAAGATTAGACTACATCTAAGTCAAGCCTTCCCTAGCATCAAACTTCAGTTGAACATAATCCAGAAATTTCTACAAATTTAAACATAAGCACAAAAGCACACAATTAAGTTGATATTGTAATCAAATAAAAAAAACAAATTTGAGAGTTACAACAAGTCTTCAATCTCCATACCTGATTCAACTTGTTGCACCTCATCCATTTCAACTAGTAAATCAACTGTCTTAGGAGTTTTTATCCAATTTTGGGTACAAATCAAAGCTTGAACTGTAGTGGGATGCAAGCAACTACGAAATGAATCAAGGACACGACCTCCTGTACTAAATGCAGACTCGGATGATACAGTAGACACTGGAATAGCCAATATATCTCTAGCCATGCAAGAAAGGACATAATACTTTTCTGTTTTCATTTTCCACCACTACAAAACATCAAATGCAGTATTCTTGGTATCTTCAACATCATCCTCCAAATACCTCTCCAACTCTGTCTTTTTCACATCGATTTGTTGTTTCTTCATTTTCAATACAAACTCATCATCCCAGTCCTCAACATCATCACCATCATCATGGGCAGCGTTAGTATGCGTGCCAATATTTGAGGCCGCATTACTAGACTCACCAACATCAAGAGGAATGGGATGCTCAACCACATAATACTGAAACAATGTCTTGATAAGTTCTTTTATTGTTTTTGAGATCTCCCTGCTCTTCTCAAAACCATACATCTTAGGCAAACAAAATTCAATATAATGAAGCTTATAACGAGGATCAAGGAAAACAGCCATAAACAAGAGATAGTTTATCCCACTACTTTCCCAATATTAAACTTGATTTGCATATTGGCTGTCATCCTTGTCAATATCTCATCATCACTAAGCCTCCATTTGTTTAATGATTTTTGAATGTCACACAACTTCTTGAAGAAAGTATTAGATGTAACATGCAAAGATCCAGAAAAAGAAAGAGTAGCATCATAAAAAATCTTTAAAAACTTCACAAAAACACGTGCACGATTCCAATCAACAATATTAGGACATCCTCCTTCACTAACAAGTTGAAGCACATATGCATTGTCCTCATATTCAAGGCGTTTAAAGGCTTTTTCATATTTTTCAGCAACATCCAACATCAAATAGGTAGAGTTCCACCTAGTTGGAACATCAAGTGATATCATTGCATTGCTTTGAATATTTGCCTCTTTTGCACACCTCTTAAAAGTAGCAAATCTAGCCGGAGAAGCCCTGACAAACCTACATGCAGCCCTTATTCTACAAATAGAAGGGTCAATTTCCTTCAAACCATCATTAACAATCAAGTTCAAAATGTGAGCACAACATCTCATATGCATGTACTCTCCACTTAACAAAGTACGACCATTCCAATCAGTCATTCCTCTTTTCAACACAGATATAGCCACAGTATTAGCACTTGCATTATCAACAGTCACACAACAAACTTTTTTAATCCCCCAGTCTTTCAAGCATCTCTCTAAGGTTTTCCCTATGGTTTCACCTTTATGATCGGCAATCAATCCAAAACTCAAAATTTTCTTATGCAATGCCCACCCATCATCAATGTAATGAGCAGTTACACACATGTAGTTCATGTTTTGGATTGATGTCCAAGTATCAGTGGTAAGAGAAACCATTTGTTTATTTGCAGACAGAATGCGTTTCAGTTTCTCCTTCTCATCATTATACAATACCATGCAATCTTTAGCAATGGTGACACGAGAAGGAACTTTAAATCTAGGACATGCCTCACTCATGAATCGCCTAAATCCTTCATTTTCAACATATTTAAAAGGCAGCTCATCTATTACTATCATCTTTGCAAGCTCTATTCGAGTCCTCTCTTGACTGAATTCAACAAGTTTCATACTAACAGTTGTATTAGGATCATCACTACCCTTTTCAAGAGCGATTGTCTTTTGTCTCTTATCAACTACCCTATGTGGGTTTTTCACACACTTCGTCAAATGCTTAAGCATGTTAGTGGTTCCATGGCTAGCACTATTGCATGCATATTCTTTCTTACAATAGTTACATGTAGACTTATCATGATCCTTTGTAAAGTGTGACCATGCTTTAGAAGGGGGTCTACTGGGTTTTCTTTTCAATACCTCTTGTGATGATGGCGGTTGTTGCTCTTCTTGCTCTTGCTGTGTTAGATTTGTAGGTTCAGTCTCTTCTTGTGTTGGAGTAGCAGCCTGCTGTCCAGTGAGTCCTTGTCCTTGTTCTCTTGGATACACAAGTTGCAAGGGACTTGGAATGGAACTAGTGTCGGAGTTAGATATTGAATTTGCCATTTTTCAGCTTCCAAGTGCCTATTAACAATTAAAATTGAATAATGAGAAGCAAGAATGATTAACAAACAGAGAGCAACAATGACAATAACAACCTGTTCACAACAATTAACACCAAAAACCTACATGAATCAAACCAACACCAACACCAACACTAAAGACAATAATTTTTAACAATGTTCAAGTTCAAATAAGGAAAATGTTCAATGTAAGTAAACTGTTCAATATAAGGAAAATGTTCAATGTAAGGAAAGTAGGAAACTGTTCAATATAAGGAAAATGTTCCATATTCATGTTCAAATAAGTAAAATGTTCAATTTCTCATGACTTCACAGCAGGGGAAAGGGGCAAACTGCAAAGGGGAAAGGGGAGAAGTGGGAAAAGGGAGAAGGGGAGAAGCATCACTCACCAGTGGACGGCGGAGGCGTGGCGCAGCGGCGGTGGACCAAGAGCTCCGCTCACGACGACGGCTGGAATGGAAGGCGAGCTGCTCCTTTCACAACTCAAGAC
Organism: Echinosophora koreensis; assembly: GCA_035048595.1. NCBI lineage: Eukaryota > Viridiplantae > Streptophyta > Magnoliopsida > Fabales > Fabaceae > Echinosophora > Echinosophora koreensis. The sequence continues at coordinate 1,791,174 of JAPCYP010000008.1, forward strand.
CACAGCGGCTCTGCAACGGCGCGGAAGGGAGTGGCGAGGCGGCGGAAAAACGAGACGCACAGTCACGGTCACGGTCTCACGGAGCCACGGTCGCAGACTCGCAGGGAGAGGGACGAACTATTCAAACTTCGAAGACGAAGGGAGAGGGCTGAGCACTTAGGTTAGGTCGATTTCAGGTTTGGGGATTTTAGTTTTTAGGTCTCTCAGGCTCTCAGCTGTGTGGCAAATAGCCACATAATTAGTATTTTAAAAAAAAAAAAAAAAAATTCATCGGTTCGGGTCGACGGGTCATTGGACCTGTAAGCCAAAATCCAATGCCCGAACCAATGGTAATTGGTTTTCATTGGTTCGGTTCGGTTTTTTACCCGAACCAATCATGTTCGGTTTTTTCCGGATTGGTTCGGTTCGGTTTTGTCGGGTTGGTCGGGTTGACCCGGTCCACTTACACCCCTACTCTGAATGGGTTGTTCATAGTGGAGAGTGTATCAGCGTTTTGTCTTCTCATCTTTGTTCTCTCTTGTGTGATACAAGCAGGAGAGAGTGTATTGAAGGTATTATTGAGGAAGTGAATTGTTTCTAACTATTGATCTTGAATTGTGACCAGACAGATACTCATCAAATCTGTGCCCTGATTTGAACTTCAAAAATTAGGTCGGGGTTGCAGTTCGCGTGCAGTGAAGCCAACCCACAGTTCCTATTTCCCCAGATTTGTAGATTTTTAGAGCCACAATGGGGTTTTTTTTGTCTGCGAATGTTGTAAATTTTTTCCAAAAGCAATATTTTGTTGATGAAGAAAGGTTGAAGCCTGATGGTTGAACGTTGGAGATTGAAGATTGAAAGTTTGGAGCAGAACTTCACAATTATTATACAATTTTAAAATTTTAATTATTTTATTATATTGTTGAATTATTTTATTAATTCTGTTAGTTTTTGGATGGAAAGATGACATAAGGATCATTATTGCAAGATTAGAAAATTTGGAGGACTAAAATCGCGCAAAAAAAAATTGGGGGACGAATTTCGCCAAATTGAAAAATATGGGGGACCAAAAGTGCATTTTAGCCTAAAAACTAATATAATAATTTTTAAAATTAAAAATTGATATAACTAATACTAACACTTTATAATTTCATGGACTAAAAGAAGTCTTTACTCTATGTTGACAATAAGGGACGCGCGAGCTGGGAAGTTTGGCAAGATGCAGTGACTGATAACATGAGGTTTGTCTTTTGTTAGTTTTCTCTTTTGTATATCAGTATGTGTTGGTAAAAGTGAGAGCGGCTTCGATCCATTAAACATAAGGTCCTAGATTTGATCTTTAGATTTATGTATATGGAAAAAACATTATTGGGAGGGAAATGGATTCTCTCCATTGGAAAAATAATTTGAGGAAATAAAATAGGAAATCTCACCCTTAAACCTCCTCTACCCTCCTTATTACTCCCTCTGGTCCTGTATATAAGAGGCAAAACCCTAAAACACACATATCAAGGAAATGCATTGAAATAAACTATTTGTAATTAATATTCATATAAATTTACAAATTTAACCCTTCAATAATTAATGAACAAACCTACTTGTATTAAAAGTTGCACAGCCTCGTAAATATAAATCATATTATAAATAAGGGTAAAATTGGAAATGAGCATTTAATATTTGTCAAAATACATGCATGTCTCTTATATTTTGGACCAAAAAAAAGTAGTCATTTACCTCTTATAATAAGGACCGGAGGGAGTATAATGTAATGTAAAGATTCTTTATCTCTCATTTCTTATGGATGGTGGAGATTTTAATGGATGATAAAGTACGGTAAATTGGGTCCCCGCTTAGGTACCTGAGAATACCTCAAAATATTAAGTTCTCACCTATCGTGTGAAAGGATACTCTAGACAACAACAAAAAAGTTCTCATTTGTTCTCTTTGTTACTATATAATATAAGATGTATAACTAATTAAGTATGTGCACCGTTTTAAATAGAATGGAGGTTGCAAACTTGAATTACAAGTCTGGGATTGACATTTCTTTCTGTCCACATTTATTGTGCCTTAGATTCGATTATAAGATTTTTGCTATCAATAAACGATATATAAATTTCATTATAAATTCTCTCGATGAGGTTGGTAGTCTTTTTCTGATCTCAATGTAAGGGGCGGTCCCCCCACACTCCAATCTAAACTTTAATCTAAAAATAATAATATGAGAAGCTTGGTTATAATTTGTTGGAGTATTTTGATAGGTTAAACACCGTAGTGTATATATGTTTCTAATGTTTTATTCGAACAATCAACATATAATTTTTATATTGATTTTGATAAATAAAAAATAACATAAATTTTTAAATAACATATATAAGAGCACGCCAATAACAACAACCAAGCTTTTTCCCGCTCGATGAGGTTGAGTACCTGAATCAAACGGCATCATATAGTCGTGCAATAAATTTTTTTTCTTTAGTTTGAGTGGTACCTTTTTGTTACAGAGTTAAATGAGATAAGTTTAGGTACTATAATATGTCAAACTCAGTAATTTTTTAAACTTTTATTAATAAAATAAAGGTTAAAATAAAAATTATCCCCTTTAAGTATAACTCTGGCCAGATAGTTTTTATAGTTTAAAAATTTCAAACTTATGATGATTTAATCATGTGAGACAAAGATATTAGAAGTCACGGTAAAGAGAATATATTCGTTGTCCCACAAAATATGTATTAGATTTTGGGCCTAACTCAATCCCAAAAGCTAGCTCATAGGATGAGGATTGCCCATTACTTATAAACTCTTATTGGAGACTATCTCTAGTCAATGTGGGACTTGGGTTTTTCCTAATACACCCCCTCACGCCCATCACTATTGGGCTTGGTACGTGGATAATATGGTGGGTGGCCCAATAATGGATCTAGGATAGCTCTGATACCATATTAGATTTTGGGCCTAACTCAATCCCAAAAGCTAGCTCATAGGATGAGGATTGCCCATTACTTATAAACTCTTATTAGAGACTATCTCTAGTCAATGTGGGACTTGGGTTTTTCCCAATAATATGTCACAAGTTCACAACCCTATATAATGAATCCTGATTGGTAGATTGTTTTAAATATTCAATACATTTATTTTATTTTTTATTCTCGTTCAATACATTTTTTTTTGACACAGAATTTATGATACACATGATTGTTTCACACTTTATGTGACACATTTGTTATCCCATCAATTAGTGGATAATCCAATAGTTGGAAAAAGAGAAAGGATTTTAATTATTGTTTTTGAAAAATTATTATTTGTAATTTTAATATTGTCAATTTACTCATCTAAAATATTAATACATTATTCTCAAATATTTTAATTTTAGCAAATAAGCATATGAGGTTTTTTGTCATATGTTGAAACTTGATTTAGTCAATTATCAAAGTTAAAATCAGAGTTAGGTTCAAATTTAAACATAAAATTTATATTTGAATTTACAATAATTATTTTAGTTGTTTATTAAACGTAAATTAAAATAATTAGAAATATATTTCGATTATTTTAGTGACATTTATTCATTTTAAAAAAATATATATATTTTGATGTTAAAATAAAGTAATCAATAATAGATAAAAAAATATAGTCATCAATAATCATAAATCAATTATTAGTATTATCGTTAAAAAAAATCAACGATGAAAGGTTAATGATAACCAGTGTCTTGAGAATATTGGTTAAGGAACTTAAAAAAAAATTATCATTAGAATTTAGTATATTTTATATTATGAAGTATGATAAACTTAGTTTTTGCAATAAAAAATTTTTTTTGGTGCACTAAATTTTTTTTTTTACTCGTTAGTATTCTCTTTTTCATAAAGGCACTAGTTAGTACTCCCTCCAGTTCATATTATAAGCAAAAAATTAATGGAACACATATATTGAGGTGATTAGTTAATCTCATTTAAAATTATCATTGAGAATAAAAAAATTAAGTTTATTATCGAAATTACTCTTCCTCTTATTTATTAAGCTTGTGTTATTTGGAATAAAAGGAGTTATTGAAAAACAAAATTTGTATTAAATGAAAGGTATTTTGAGAATAACTTTATTAAATAGGATGGAAGTAGTTAAAATTTGCTTATATTTTGGATCAAAAAATTTATAATTTTTTTACTTATATTATGGATCGGAGGGAGTATGAACTTTTATATATATATATATATATATATATATATATATATATATATATATATATATATATACACACACACACACCAAACTGCTTGTGCCCACCCACCTTACACTTTCCAATATAATTATGATGCCTAAAATAAAGTCCACACTTTGGTGCAATTCGTTTTGCTCAAAACTCTTGTGCAAAGCGGTGGCATTAAATTATGCTTTGAGAAGAACGGACACCTGTATGTGATAACCACATCAACGAGTTATATAACATTTATAATGGAGAACATCACTTTGGTTCTTAACTCCTATTTTGTGAGTCCATTATTGTTATATAAGATTTAAGAATTTTTATCTATTTTTATTCCAATGAAAGAACCATAATTTGGGTTCTTAACTTATTTTCTTTTTTAATTTACTTGCATTTTTTTAATGGAAATTGTGATAGAAAAAAAAGTTTTTTCTAGCAAAAGCAGTTCTTATAGAAGAATAGTTTTACACCCTGACAGTCACATCATTCTCCTCTAATTAAATTTTTTACAAGAACATGTTCTTATATTTAAGAAGTACCTACCGACTATCATTATACTACCTCCGGACCTAATTATAAGCAAAAAAAACTAAATTCACACGTATTAAGAAAGTTAGTTAAGTTAGTTTAATTATCTTGATTTGTGTAAAAAAAGAGGGTTAATTGTCTAGGGAATATGCAATGCTCCTGAAAAAGTAAATGGAGAATTAGTTTGATTGGTTAATTTTCTTGATTTTTACAATACTAATATTTAATAGTGCTGACTTAATTGATTTTTGCTTATATTTAAGTCCAAATAATATAGTTACTTTTTTGCTTATATTTAGGTCCGGAGGGAGTAGTTGGTAAGTGCCACATCAATCCCACCGTATTAAATAGTGTTCGGTTTCTGGTACCAATGTGTGTTTGGGAATTTATTTGTAAGTTAATTTTGATTAGATGTGAGCTTATAATAATTAATTATTGGAAAAGGGCATGTTTGGTCTGTATTTTTATTTCTTGTTTTCATTTTTTATTTTTAGAAATAACTACAATAAAGTTTCATTGTTTTTATTCTATTTTCTGTTTCCAAAGATTTGTATAAGAAAGAGTAAAAACAAATAAAGTTGTTTTCAGTGTTTCTTGTACAAATATTTGGAAACAGGAGATAGAATGAAAACAATGTGATATTTTTATAACTATTTTAGTTATAATTATTTTTAAATTTAGGAAATGAAAACGGTAAACGGGAAACAAATCAAATAGGCCCTAACTATTTCACATTTTCAAACATTAAATACATCAATTACTCGTGCAAACTTTCTTTTCTTGGTTCCTTGAATAGTACCCTAAGGGCACTCGTTAACATTTTCCTTAATTAATTTAAGTTTGAATACTTTATGGAGAATGTTAACGAGTGCCTCTAAAGCATTGTTTAAGAAATCAAGAAAGAAAATTTTGTATGCAAAATTGTGTATTTAACAATTTGAAAAATGCTATACATAGATTCTCAATACAGACTTTTCTTTCGTGGGTTCTTTAACCAATACCCTTAGGACACTCATTAGCAAGACTCATGCTTTATTATTAAAAGTATTCCCTCCGGACTCAATTATAAGCAAAATTAACTAATTTTACACTTATTAAGGAAGTTAGTTAATTTAGTTTAATTGTCTTGATTAATGTATCTAAAAAAAGAGTTATAATTACTAAACTACCATTTAATTGTCTCGAGAGTACTGTGCAATGCTCTTGGAAAAGTAAAAGGAGAATTAGTTGGATTGGTTAATTTTCTTATTTTTTGAATACTGACAATAAATAGAGTCGAGTTGGTTGGATTTTGCTTATATTTGAATCTACAAAATACAAGTACTTTTTTGCTTATATTTGATCTAGAGGGAGTAGCTTTTTACCCAAACGGGTTGGCCTAGTGGAAGCATGCTGGGTCTGTAAGGTAAAGAGTGTTAACAGAAATACTCTCGAGAAATGTGAGGTCTCTGACTCCAATATTTGCGAAAAATATCTATGTCGTTCGCAGCCCCAGAATGGTAACTCACTCGTCACCATTTTTATTATAAAAAAAAGGTACCTTTTGTAGAATATATATTTTTTGAATTGTATCATTTAAATTAACTTTTAAAATATGTAATTATCAAATTTTTCTTAAGTTTTATTTCATCATTTATCTTTTTTTCAAGAATAGTTTGTTAAACTCAAGAAAATCCAAATGGAGCCATGGAGAAGTCAAAAAAAAAATATCATTGCTTCTTCAATCAAGATTTGGATCTCAAGCACAATTATAACTAACAGACTGTTGAAAATACCGAATATGTTGAATTAAAAAAAATAAAAATTGGGTTTAGAGGCTGGAGACAATTTTAAAGCCCCCTAATGATACCATTTAAACTAATTTTTAGATATGCAGTCTTCAAATTGTTTTTTTTTTCCTTTCATTTATCTTTTCATTAAAATTTAAAAGTATGAGAGTTCATTAAATTTTTAAGGTAGTATAGTAAGAGTGATATTAGAAAATCTAAACTGTATTTTTGACAAACGAAAATGTAATAACTTTTTATTTCTTCTCCTTCGACCAATGTTTAAAACCAACATGTCAGGGCCGGCCCAAGGGTGAAGCTGGTAAAGCTAGGGCTTTAGGCCTTCAAATTTTTTTTACTACCTATTTTAATAATATTTATTTTACAACATATATATACCATATTTTCTTCATCTACTAAAAGATAGAATATTTTACAAGATCATATCCCTAGCCTAACTTTTAAATCATTCTCACAAACATGTTAGGAAAGTCGTATTGAAAGTGTAAAAGCTTTAAGATTTCAAACATCACAAATAAGAGATGCTTTATTGAAATTAGTTGAAGTTAATGATGAACCTAAAATAAAAAGTGAAGCTGATTGTTTAGCAACTTAGGAGCTTGAAAATTTTGAGTTTTTATTAGGCATGACTATTTGGTATGAGATATTGTTTGCAGTAAACTCAGTTAGTAAAAATATGCAATCAAAGGATATGTGTATCGATGTTGCTATACAACAATTGAAAGGTCTTATTTCATTTTTTGAAAAATATAGGGAAGACTGATTTAAAAATGCTTTAATTTCTGCCAAAGAAATTGCTATAGAAATGAATATAAACCAAAGTTCCGTGAAAAACGTATTATTCGTAGAAAGAAACAATTTGATGAGATTATTAATAGTGAAGTTGTAAAATCTCCCGAAGAATCATTTAAAGTTGATTACTTCTTGTACATAATAGATAAAGCAATCACCTCATTTCAAAGTAGATTTGAACAATTTAAAATGTATCAAGATATTTTTGGTTTTCTATTTAGTATTGAGAAATTAAGGTCATTGGATGATGAAAATTGTCTTAACCTTGAACGTTCATTAAAACATAATGACAACTCTGATATTGATGATTAGATTTATTTACAGAACTTAAAATTTTAAGAGAAATTATATAAGTGAAAAATGATACACCATTTGACATACTTAATTATATAATAAGGCTTGATTCTTTTCCAAATGCATATATCACTTATAGAATAATATTAACGATTCTCGTACGCGTTGCTTCGGCAGAAAGAAGTTTTTCAAAACTAAAATTAATAAAATCTTATCTAAGATCGACAATGTCTCAACAAAGATTAAATAGACTAGCTTTATTATCGATTGAAAAAGATTTGTTAAATGAAATCGATTACAATAATTTAATAAATGATTTTGCATCCCAAAAAGCACGAAAGATAAACTTTAAATAAAAATATAATAATTTTTATAATTTTTTATTATTTTCTTTAAAAGGCTTCACTTTGGATTTCGCTTTAGGCCTCCAAAAGTGTTGGGCCGACCCTGCCACATGCAATTATAATTAACTTTAAAAATGGTAAAAAAATATTTAAAAATAAAAAATAATTGGGTTTGTAGATTCTAAACCGAATTTTAACTTCTGAAACTCACAAACAATGTGCCAAATACAAGAGCAGTTAAAATGAGCTCGGCCCAATGGACCGACCCGAATAGCCTAACATTAAGTATAGACTGGGTTGATAAAATGCAAGTCGGAAATTATTTTGGGCCAACCCAACCTGCCCCGAAAATTCATTGGCCCAACGTGGGATATAAATTGAACTGAAGCGTTACATTTTTATATTGCACATTCTCACTATTTTGAAAAACAATACATTATTGTTTATAGGATAGTAGTTTCACCTCCAGGTGTTTTGAATAATATATTTTTACCAGTTAAAATTGTCAAAAAACTTAAGTAGTTAATGTTTTAAAAAAGATGTTGTCCTATTCTCTAAAAGAATAAAAAATGTTGTATCGTCCAACATACATTTTTCGGGGAGTTTTATCTTGATACGGAACAAATAATAAAACCTCCCTTCCAGACCTCTTGGAAAAAAACGCGTAACATAACACCCAACATACACTTTCCTATCTGTGTTGCTTGCTCCATTGCCAGTCGTTAATTACGTAACTTAACACATTAATATTTCTAGTAATATATAATATATGTATTTTAAGTTTATCTCTCATTATTAAATAATAGAAAATATTTTTTTAACAAAATTAATTTTAAATTTATAACTTACTGAAACCAACTGAGGTTGACGTGAGTGGTTAAAGGCCTCTCGTCCCTTAACCAAGGTCTCGAGTTCGAGCCTTGGGTATGGAAAAAACCTCAGCTGGGAGGGATGCCACCCTTAGAGGTGCCGAACAAATTCCTGCGGGAGATTATTCCCAGTCTCAAGTTGGCGGTGGGATACTCCTCGAAGTAGATCGAAAAAAAAACTTACTGAATTTTATAATGTTATTAATTTAAAAAATATATAATTTTTTTTTCTATCTTTATTGGAACGTATTGGCCCATGGGCCAGCCCCTCGCATAGGGCTGGGCTAGTAAATTAGTAGCTCATACTTAAATTGGCCCAGCCCGATCTGGCCCGAAAATATAGTGGCCCACTATGGGCTGAGCCAAATGAGCTGGGCCGGTCCGAATTGTCAGCTTTACCAAATACTGCCTTTAGTTCATGAAATATTTTATTGCTATTCTCGTGAATTTAATTTCTAGGAATATATCTTTCTCAACTTCACAATTACACGTGAGAATGTAGTTTTTTACTTTTATTCTTAGACATATTCTATATTTGAGAATAATTTTTAAAACTTATACTAAGTAAGAGAAATTTTATTCCGATACTCATATTTTTGAGAATATAAAAAATGACTGATACCAAACCAATATTATGAATGAAGGTCACAAATTATGTCAATTAAAGATTTCTTGTAGATATTAACTTTGATTGATTGATGTTAGAAGATTGTCTTTTTAAGAGAAGTAGAGTTCTAGATATGCCATTTAAATAAAAGGGTAAAGGCCCATTTTGGCCCATGACAAAAAGTGTGTGGGTCATTTTAGTCCCTGACAAAAAAAAAACTACTTCATTAGTCCCTGACAATTACTAACTGGGACAAGTTAGTCCCTGACAATTACTATGGGACATTATAGTCCCTAACAATATTTAAGTGAGACTAATTAGTCCCTAACAATTAGTATCGTGGGACAATTTAGTAATGAATGCTAACTAACGAAGTCAACGTAAGGACTAACTTGTCCTAGTTAGGAATTGTCAGGGACTAACGAAGTAGTTTTTTTTTTGTTAGGCACTAAAATGGCTCACGCACTTTTTGTCAGGGACCAAAATGGATCTTTACCCTAAATAAAACCCCCCTGTATTGCTTGAAAATCGAGCATTCAAAAAACGTGAAAAGTTACAACAAAAATAGTAATATCACTTTGGTTAAAGTAATGTTTTGGTCCCTATACGTGACACTGATTTTCAATTTGGTCCCTATACGTAAAAAGTTATCAATTTGGTCCCTATACGTGACACTGGTTTTCAATTTGGTCCCTACACGTAAAAAGTTATCAATTTGGTCCCTATACGTGACACTGGTTTTCAATTTGGTCCTCACTGCTAATTGGTCTCTATATAAGAGGCCCAAATTACAAATTATTGTCAGATGTAGGGACCAATTCAAAAAAAAAAAAATTGAAATCGGTCCCTACATGTGACAATTATTTTCAATTTGATCTCTACATGTGATAATAATTTGTAATTTGGTCCCTCTTATATAGAGACCAATTAGCGGTGAGGACCAAATTGAAAACCAGTATCACGTATAGGGACCAAATTGATAATCAGTGTCACGTATAGGGACCAAATTGAAAATCAATGTCACGTATAGGGACTAAATTGATAACTTTTTACGTATAGGGACCAAATTGAAAATCAGTGTCACGTACAGGGACCAAAACATTACTTTAACCTATCACTTTTTATTAGCTAAAACTAGGAATGTCGAAATAGATCGGGTGATGGATGAACTTTATTAATTTAATATGGCTTGGGTCAAGTTGTACTACCCAAAATTTATACCACTTATTATACCACCTATGTGGTAAATTGTGGGCCAATCAAATAGTCACATAGGTAAGTTAAATTTTCAAACCTTGACTAGTTGAAAAGTCAAATGTTCGGATGTCAAAATGATTGGTTCAGCACTTGTCACATGGGTAGTGCAATGGGTGGTGTAAATTTTGGGTAGTACACCATAGAATGAACCATTTAATATATAGAAAGGTCTTGGTAACGAGTGTCTCAAGAGCATTATTTACATTTTAAGAAATTTAAAAAAGATAAATATTCATTAAAAAATTAAGTATATCCTTTCTTAATGTATTGATCACACCAGTTCCCGTAAAAACTTATTTTTTTAGATTCCTTAAATAATATTCTTAAGTCACTCATTAGCATTTACCAATAAAGATTTGTCAAAAAAAAAAAAAACATTTACCTATAAAGAATGAGTTGAATTTTAAAACCTAAAGGGTTGTCTAGTGGAGCATGACAGAGACTCGTATATGACAAATTGCAGGTTAGAGCCCCCACTAATCTCTTTGGGGGTGTTAAATGTAAATTTCTTTATAAGTACTTTTTGAACCCGGAGATTTTTCTTACTTTGGATTGAAGTATCATTCCCTCACCCTAAATTTTTTCTTATAAAAAAATTACTACGTTGGTTCAACCAATATTGGTTGGAAAATTAGCTCGTCCGATACGAGCTGACCTTTTTTTATTTATTTATTCATTTACCTATTTTAGTTTGTTTTATTAATCAGAATGTATTATAGTACTTCATTCTTTTAAAGGGTTGTTCACCAAGTGACAACATATAAATATGGTTATACCTAACAAATTGTTGTATATTAGAGGAGAATAAAAATTTAAATGAGTGATTCAAGTATAATACAAGTTTATGTAATAATAACATTGGTGCATAACGGATAAAATGATGTTAAATATTTTTTAAAAGCTTGTTGCAATTTGTAGATCACCTTCTTCCTATTTTTTTAAGGTTACTTCTTTTTATTTGTTTTATTTATCACGATTTTGAAGCAAATTTTTTTTTTTAAAAATAGTGGAATAAGCGGGTTTTTAATAGGTTTTATGGATATTCGTGGGTATCCATGAATATCCATGGATACCCATTAAGAAAATTAAACGTGCATTTCTATAAAATAAAAAATTAATTTTCACATAAAAGAAGACCATCAAAAGTGCAAAGATGGATAAGAAGAAGAAATTACATACTTGATATTGTAAAATGTTTTATACGATATGATACAACAAAAGTACATTGCATAAAATACACAAATTTAGTATTTGCAATCAACTTAATAAAATAAAGAGACAATCCCTTGCACATTTTGTTTTTTTGAAATTGCCATAGTTAATGAATTGACAGAAATTGTTCACACTATCATGGAATAATGGTTTCACGGTTTATAAAAGAAAACAATTAAGAACATTTTGCGATAAATGTTTTTAGGGTTAAATATGTTTTTAGTCCTTATAAAATTTTATTTTTTTATTTTTAGTCCCTACAAAATTTTTCTCCTAATTTTAGTCCCTCGTTTATTCCACCTTGTCAAAAATGGTCCTCACCGTTGACCAGGTGCTTACATGTCACAGAATGTTACATCTCACCACTTATCACCTGGCCACATCGATTTTTTTATTGAAGTTGTAATTCAATATTTTATTTTTTTTAAAATTTTTCAATAAAGTAAGAAACAATTTAACATCTAAATAGAAATTGTCCCCTTGTCTCCGTCACCTTCGGTGGTGGTCCTGGTCGCCCCTTACCATGGTGGTCTCGGTGGGAGTTCTGTTCGAGTTCGTTTGGTTAGTTTACCACTTGGTATCCTGGACTTTTAAGAATGCTATTGCTGCTAAGAACTACAACCACCAATTTTGTACACTAATGAATAAATGCTACTGCACTTAACAAATACTCCATCAAATCAATTTCATTCCATAGCTTCACATTTTTCCTCCTTAGCTCCTCCATTACTTCTGCATCAAACTCCACCGAATCCAAACCACTTTCATGAAAGAACATCTCCATCAGCCCCATTTAAATAGTTGCAGTTTCCGGATATCTGGACATGAGCAAACAAAAAAAAAAAACCAGCAATGGGTTGAAGGTTCTCACATTAAACAAAAAAAACCAGATTTGCTTATCCTCCGGTTTGGGCACCTCCAAAAATTTCTTTCCCCAAACCCATAACTTCACCTCTAAGTAGAAGATGAAGAAGACGAGTTACACCTCTTAATCGTGGGGTTCATCCCAAACTCCTCAGTTCGGTCAGCTGTTCGCATGGTAAGGGTACCGGGTTCCCTTATTCGAATCAAGATGAAGAGCTCGAATGGGTGGCCGGCGGCTTCACGTCACAGAAGAAGAAGGAGATAGGGTAAGGGTTTCCAATCAGAAAGGGATTCAAAAAGAATAAAAAAAATAATTTAAAACAAATTAAATGCCACATCGTTTAATGAGACCAGGTGGCAAGTGTTGAAGTGCAACACCGTGTGACTTAACAGCTGCTGATTAATGGTGAGGACCATTTCCGATAACATGAATAAACGAGGGATTAAAATTAGGAGAAAAAATTTGTAAGGACTAAAAACAAAAAAGTTAAATTTTATAAGACTAAAAACATATTTAACTCATGTTTTAAATTGTTTTCTTTTATACACCATGGAACCATTATTCCATGACACTGTGAACAATTAAGAACATTTAATTTAGTGCATATAAATTAGGGGGTATTTAAATAATGTTACTAATGGGTATGAATATCTTAATACCTTCAATTAACAAGCGGATAATGAAAATATCCATTTAATTTATCCAGGATATCCATTAAGCTACCCATCCCATGTCTTTTACGGATTTTAGTCGTGAGTATTCGCATATACGGGTAAAATTTTCAACCCCAAGACCCTAACTAGGAAGACCAGATTTGATTGCCCTTGCTAAGACATATTATATCATATATGGATGAAACGACCTTATTGAATTTTTTTTACACGTTTTCTAAAATGTCATTTAAATTTACATATAAATATTTATAGTGATTTTGCCTACAATTTTTATTTTTTACCACTTAACGTTGAATATTAATCCTTATATATTAAATTATAGTTATCATTCTTGAACTTGAGCCATTCTTTACAACTCCTCTCTTTCTTAATACATCATGTGTCATTTTTTAAAAGTATATTTAAATATGCTTATTTATATTTTTTGTTATTTAATTTTTATTTAATTTATTCCTTTTCAAAATAAATATTTTCAATTACTATAATTACCATTATCACTATAATTTCATCAATGCAATTGTTATAATTATCAAATATGCTTACTTATTTTTTTATATTATTTTTTAGAACAGATATTTATAGTTACTAATACTAATTTTAAAATTATCTATTACTAATTTTCGGATTTTTCACTGCTAATTGTTTACTACCAATCAACCCTACATATTAAAGTATTAATTTTGAATGTGAATCATTATCCACAAGACCACAACCCCTCTCTTTCTCATCCTTAATGAGGCATGTGGTGTCACCTAAATTAAGCAATTGCTTTTTAATTTTTTTTATTTGTAATATACTTTTAAATCTATTAATTAATAGTTATTATTGTCTAATTTGTTGATCATTAACGTATTTGCATTTTTTTCCTTTTCAAGATAATTTTTTTTTAAAAAAATACTCACATATATATTAAATTATAGTGTATTCTTCTCAGAGTAGTTGGAACTCTTAAGTTACTATCAGTAATGAAACATGTCATTCTTATTTGGTTTAAATAAGTTTTTAGTCTCTGGAAAGTTCACTAATTTTGGTTTTAGTCCTTGTAAAAAAAATCCTCAGAATTTCGTCCCTGTATTTTCGAAAATTTGTAAATAGTCTCATTGTTACTCCTGAGTACTACAAATCATACTAGATGAATAATTTTGTCAATTTTAACCCTATGGCCCTAATGTATGATTTTATTTTTACGCCAACTTTTGGTGCAAGTCGGACAAGAACGAGAAATTACCTCGGTACCCCCGAGTACTAGATATCATACAAAATAAAGGAATTTAACAATTTTAACCTTATGTCCCTAATATATGATTTTATTTCTATTTTATGGCCAAATTTTACAGCAAGTCAGATAGTAAAAAAAAATTACCTCGATACCCATGAGTACTAGATAACAGAAAAAGATAACGGTATGGACTATTTGCAAAATTTGTGAGATTACAGGGACGAAAACCTAAGAAAAAATTTCACAGGGACCAAAACCAAATTTGATGAACTTTGTAGGGACCAAAAACTTATTTAAACCTTCTTATTTTCTCCTTTTCAATATTTAAATTTAAATTTAGAATTTTAATTGTTTTTAGATTTAAATATGTTCTCTTCTAATTTATATTTTTGAAATTTTAAATTCTTTTTTCCTAATTGTTTTTGAAATTTTACTTAAAATACCTATTTTATATCATTTATAATTTTCCTAATTTTTAAGGATTTATTTTATTTATAATTTTTTTAATTAAAAAAAATACTCTTGCATATAATTGCTAGTTATATAACATTACATATATTATACTCGTGACTCAATTAACTATACAGGCTGAGTTTGTAGGGAGGACCTAAGTTCTCAAATCCTACATAACATATTATTGAGAGGGGTGAAGAATTTTAATTATAACTAAACATACAGGTAGATATTAGTACCATAGTGGATCAAAAAATCTAAGTTCGTGGGATATTCCATGATATGTTAAGAGAGTCACATGCTCTAAGTGCGGTAGAATCCAAACCAAAGAAGATACAAACTTCGGCTACTCAAGTTTGCGTTCTCATATTTTTTTTGCTTGTCATATTTCTCATCTATGAATCATGGGCATGGCATAATGACCCAAAACTCCTTAATTCATAGCCCAAAAGAGAATGTTCCAGCAATATTGGTTGATGGTCATTCACTCATTTGCCTAGTTGTCATTAACTGAAAATTAAAGCACATACCAAATTCCAGAGAACCAGAAGCAGCATTTAATTTCGTTTGAAATTTCTCTGCACTTAATCTATTATATATATGTTGCACTCTCCAAGCTGGAATTGCACAGGCCCCAGAGCTGAAGCCAACTCAAGACAAAGAAACCAAAAGGAAGGGTTTGAAATATATGTGATGGCTTCTCCTGGGAGATCAACATTAGATTTCAACGACACAGAAGGAACAATAGGGCAAGTGGTTCAACATGATGGCACTGAGACTGAGTCTGAGGTCACTAAAATCCGTCTTATGAGAGCTTTTGTTGAAGCACGGGATCCCTCTTCTAAGGTAACCATCGTTTTCCTGCCTCGGCCTCTCTTGAAATCACTCTACCAAGTTGCAACTTCCCTAGTTTTTTATTGTCATAATTTTTCTCTAAAGATGAACCATTTCTTCTGCCTTTAGATTTTTCTTTTTCTTTTTACCTTGCAAGGCTGTTTTTGGAGTGATATTTGTGTTTAATTAGATATTAAAAAACTGTTTTACCTTTTAGATTTAATTTTTTTTACTGGATAGATATTAATAGGCTCTCTCCTCTTATTCTTTTGTATACTACAAAATAAACCTAGGTATCTTTTAGCAAAACTGCAAAACCCAGTATATGTGGATCATATCATACACGGTTAGGTAGGTGACAGCGATTTGATGTTGCTTCATTGAGTGTGTTTAACGGCAATGTGGCAGGGGATTATCGGGGCACTTATGCTTTGTTTGGATGATAAAATAAAAAAATAAAAAAAAGAAATAGTGAAAAAACAAGTATAAAAGAAGATAAAATGAGTGAAAATAAATAGATTTATAGGTTGTTTAGATTAAGCGAAGTAGAAGAAAAATAAAGATTGAGTTTTCTCTCAACTTGTTTGGTTGTATAAAAAAGTAGAGAGAAAGAATATTTTTTTTGTAAAGACACATTTGTCCCTGTTTCTCCCATAATTTGGCCTTAGTCAATTTCTTGTTCAAATAAATCAAATTGGGCCAAACCTATTTCTACCTTAAAGACCCACTAAGAAAGCCATATAAGAGGAGCCTTACCTCCTCACAAGGGGTCTCCCTCAACCTATAACTACATGAGAATTGATATTCCCAATTAGGATACGTAAGAGCGGAATTCCACATTCCGTCAGGTTCAATCCACTAATCCCTACCATCCCTGTCTAGCCGAAGTTTTTTGTTTGTACTCAGACAGAACAGTCCCTAATAACACATATAATATAATATAATATAATATAATATAATAATATAATATAAAGAAAAATTAAAACAGTTGAGAATAAAAAAAACATAGAACATAGATGTGGCTGAGAGAAAAAAATAAAACCTTTGAAAAACCAATCATACAACATCAGAGATAGCAAGGGTTAGAAAAGTAAATTGATACAAAATTCTCTCATCTCAGCTTTTTTTCCCATCTAAGGAGAGATTTTATTTGAGAAATGATTGTTGACTTGTTGTACACAAAATGGGTGTCCTCTTTTTTCTTTTTCTTTTTTTCCTGAGTGTATTTTCGAGAGTTGTGTATATAAAGAAGATAAAAAGTAATTGAAAGATAGAGATAAACATATACGATATCATATACGATATCCAAAATTTGTGTTCAAATAACATACATCTTTTATTTTAAGGTGGGACCCACATTATTTTCTCTCTTCTTTACTTCTCTCATCTACCAAACAATATAAAACTATTTTTCTCGCTTACTTTTATCTTATCATTTTCTCTCTTTTCAAATTCTCTCCAACCAAACAATAGGTTAGAGAATATTTTTATCATCATGAGTTATTTGACATGTATTACCCAAGGATATGATTGGGATTGATCGAAGAAAACCAAATAGAATAAGATTGGAACATAAACGGGATAAGATGAAAGAGAACAAAAATTTCATTTCATTATTTAAATATTTTATGATGAAAATAGACGAAATAGAATAAATTACAATTTTTTTTTTGTTTTTATACTACTCTTATTTTAAAATAATAATATTTTATTTTTTATATATTTAATAAATTAATTTTTAACCATAAAGTATTTATTTCTGTAAGAAACAAAAAAAAAAACCATAAACTATTTACCTTCATTGTTTTCTTTCTTACCTTTCATACCTATACAAATAGACGGCTCAACCAAAATTAGAGTGACTAATCTCGTCAAAAAAAAAAGAAAAAAAAAGAGAGAGTGACTAACATGGTTCAACAATTAAGGCCCTGTTTGGCAAGACAATCCGCTAGCTTATAACAAAAGCGGATAGCTTATAACAAATGAAAAAATAGTCCCATTTAATAACAAATTTTCTAATTAATTAGCTTATAACATTTTTTTCACTAGATTATAGTGTTTATTTCATACGCTAATTGAATTAACGTATGAGGTTATAACTTATAATTTTCTTCTCCCATTTTTGTGCCTACTATTTTAATTAAAATTTTCATTTATCCTTGGATATATAAAATAGAAAATGCTACCAAGATATATTTAAGACAAAAATAGAAAATATGCTTTTATTTGTAAAAAAATAAAATTTATATAAAAAGATATCAAATATCATTTTATTTTTATTATCTCATTTTATTTATTAAAAATAATTTAAAATTGAAAAGTAATATTTTAAATTTTGAAATGAAGAATAATTTAAAATAAGTAAAGTATTGAAAGTGATATAAAAAATATATAAACATGTACTTTTATGTCATTTTATATTTATCAGCTAGTTCAACCGTTAGTTTTATCAAACACTTCAAATCCAAGTTACTAGCTTATCTGTTATCCGCTATCAATTACTTCATTTGTTATCCGTTGTAAGCTCAACTACTATCAACTAGCTTATTCTTTATATGTTACCTTTCACCCAACGGAGCCTTAATCGACTTATCTCAGTGCCATAAAATAATTAAAATTCAGAACAAATAGTAGCAAAAAATAACACTAACAAACCAGTACTTATATTTAGAAATTACAATCTTTTATGTCAGTAAACCGTTGCTAACATGGAACAATCACTTTTCACTCCTTTTTATTTTTTCATTTTCAAAGTAGCCAATAATTGCTATGAATATGTTTGTCCAATTACCAAGTGACAAAGTGGTTAGTCCTCTGAGTAATATCTCAGATTCGAGTCTGAGTAATATAAAATTGGTTAACAGACAAATGTAAATCTATCTTATAATTATTTTATATTTATTGTGTTTTTATAACGAAACATACATTTAAAAAATTATTTATCATGTGTGTATATATTTTCTTTCATCTCCATTCAAATTTCTCGGTTCGTCTGCGTTCAAGAATTGGAATTGGAATTTCCAAGTTCCAACACAACCCCTTATGGTTCAGGGAGCCCAAAACTAGGATATCATCTTCCTGGACAGCAATGAGAAATCATAATAAGTGGTTATTTTGACACCAATCTTCACACAAAATTTTTGGTTGCAGGAAGAGGATGATTTGATGATTCGAAGATTCCTGCGTGCCCGTGATTTGGATGTTGAGAAGGCTTCAACAATGTTCCTCAAGTACTTAAAATGGAGACATTCATTTGTTCCAAATGGTTCTATAACTGTGTCAGAGATTCCTAATGATCTTGCACATGACAAGATGTTTACCCAAGGACACGATAAGATAGGTCGACCTATAACCGTTGTCTTTGGTGCAAGACATTTTCAAAACAAAAATGGTCTGGCTGAATTCAAACGTATGTTTTCACTTAAGTACCTATATACACTATGCCTTATACAACTACAATTTTGTTTATCAGAGCCTTTTAGTTCCTAGTATGGTTAATGTTCATTAACTCACAATTAAGTTTCTCAATGACAAGCAACTTTTCTGTAATGCAGGGTTTGTAGTCTATGCTTTTGATAAACTATGTGCAAGGTAATTCTTTATCCTATTAATTCCTGCCTACATCCATAAATAAGATGTAGATTGTAGAACCTGATTTTAGAACTGTGAATTTAGCTAGAAGCTTGAATGATAGTAATTAATAAGTACTAACATATGTAACATTTGATAATGTATCAGGATGCCACCAGGGCAAGAAAAATTTGTTGGTATAGCAGACCTTAAGGGATGGGGATACTCAAACTCTGACATCCGCGGATACATTAGTGCTCTAACCATTTTGCAGGTATAGTTCTCCATTCTTCTGTCAGTATTCTGATATGGTATAAGGAGGGTCGTCCCAAAGGTAAGGCTAGACAAGCCCTTGCTTTATATTCCTAACCCATCCCACTCAGCCCCTTACATAGTTCGCTAACAAAAATTATTTATATCTAATAAAAATTGTACATAAGAGACTCTTATGATTTGTTCACTCTGAGGCTTCTCCTAATTTTAAGGCTCATCTTGTCTCGAGTAGACTCTGGTAGACAGCTTGATGAACTCCATGTTCACAAGTCATATCAAAATAGCCATTTAACAGCATAGATCTTATGCATATGCATGTGTGTGTTAAGTTAGAAACTTAAAACATTCAGAACTCGTGATCGTTTTTGGATGCAGGATTATTACCCCGAAAGATTGGGGAAATTGTTTATTGTCCATGCACCTTACATTTTTATGAAAGTGTGGAAAATTGTTTACCCCTTCATTGACAACAAAACCAAGAAAAAGGTGACATCTCAAATTTGTAACTCATTAATCCATACTATATGTTAGAGGGAGAATATTTAGAAAAATGGATTTGGTTACAGATAATATTCGTGGAGAAGAATAAGCTGAAATCAACACTGCTAGAAGATATAGATGAAAGTCAGCTCCCAGAGTTATATGGAGGTCCCCTGCCATTAGTCCCGATCCAACACAGCTAATTTAATAACAACAGGCGAAATAAGGAGAGACCATCAGAAAATAAAATAAAATAAATGTCTCTTTTTCCTATTTATGAATAAGGACTCAGTGATCAGCTGTTAATCATATATTCACCCACTTTTAAAGTTTCTACTCAAATATTATAAATGATTGTGAGTTTGAATGGACCATTCAACAATGCAGCCTTAAAGCCACCAGCAGCGGAAGAGCTTGAACTGAAATTTGGGGAGCCAATATCTGGTCTCCCAAGGAGCTAGCATAAACCACCTTTAAGTAAAACAGAATTGATTATCTCACAATAATTTGTGTTCAATATTTTGGATTAGATTTTAGTTATTGTGGATCTACATTCTACAGTCTACAATATTATTCAGTCATGTGTTCATAGATTCTTCAAAAAGGAATTTAACCATATATAATAACAATATCCCAATATTTCAGCCAGATAATTCTAATTGTTCACTGCCTATAGTTAAAATAAAAATAAAAATACTTTTTTTTTTAACAAATAAAATAAAAATAATTGAAACGTCAAAAACTCGTAATTAACTTATGATCATCATCATAATGTAAATGACAGTAGATAAAAATTAAACTCCATCCCTATTAACGCATTTTTATCCAACTATGGTAATCTTGGCAGATGCACATGTTTTCTTCTTTCTTTCTTTAACATCATCACCGTTTTCTTAATTTCTTTTTGTGAAGCATTTTGCGTTGCGAGATCATGTCTCCTTGGATATCAGCATTTAACGGCCCAGTTTCAATGACCCCTGTATACATCAGGAATCAGCCCATTATGATAATGACGTGAGTATCCCTGGTCGCTGCTAAATTTCCATCAAAGATAAATATTTGTCCAACCCCAAAAAATAAATTAATGGCCCATAAAACCCAACAAAATGAAAAAGACACTAATTTTTTTTTTTTTGGTAATCATGATATAGGTACGAAGTATTCACTACCGTTAACACACAAGGTGGGTTCTCCCCTCCCAAACAAGGTTTTCTCCATACACAAGAGTCAGGATTCGAACCCCTAACCACTTGCTTAAGGTTGTCTAATGTTTTAAAATGTAAGTAAGTACACAAAAAAAAAAATTGCAGGTAAATTCTTTGAACAGGAATATCTTTTACTAACAAACTCGTAGTCAATTAACTAAATTTTTCTCCTAAGATTAGGTAAATCATATATGTCAAATATTCGATTCTTTGCTAAAACATTTACTATGTTCTCGTATTATTGAAAAAAGGTTAAACTAATGTTTTGGTCCCTATACGTGACACTGATTTTCAATTTGGTCCCTATACGTAAAAAATTATCAATTTGGCCCCTATACGTGACATATGATTTTCAATTTGGTCCCTATACGTAAAAAGTTATCAATTTAGTCCCTATACGTGATACTGATTTTCAATTTGGTCCCTATACGTGACACTAATTATCAATTTGGTCCCTATACGTGACACTGGTTTTCAATTTGATCATCACCGCTAATTGGTCCATATATAAGAGGGACCAAATTATAATTATTATCACATGTAGAGATCAAATTGAAAATAATTGTCACATGTAGGGACCGATTTCAATTTTTTTTTGTTGAATTGGTCCCTAAATCTGACAATAATTTATAATTTGGGCCTCTTATATAGAGACCAATTAGCGGTAGAGATCAAATTGAAAATAATTGTCACATGTAGGGACGGATTTCAATTTTTTTTTGTTGAATTGGTTCCTATATCTGACAATAATTTGTAATTTGGGCCTTTTATATAGGGCCAATTAGTGGTGAGGACCAAATTGAAAATCAGTATCACGTATAGAGACTAAATTGATAACTTTTTACGTATAGGGACCAAATTGAAAATCATATGTCACGTATAGGGACCAAATTGATAACTTTTTACGTATAGGGACCAAATTGAAAATCAGTGTCACGTATAGGGACCAAAACATTAGTTTAACCTTGAAAAAAAAATAAAAATACGGACACTATCTAATTGGAAATAAAATCTGATTTTTAAGGAGAAAAAGATATAAAGGGGAAAAATGGTCAATCAATAAATGAGGGAGAAGGCAGTTGATCGAGCACAATGTTGTTCAGAAATAACAGGGAAGAAGTGGGAACAGAGAGAGAGAGAGAGCACTCAAAAAAGTCAGTCGGCGAATGAGTTTGCGAGAAAAACATTTTTTATATGTTTCTTTCGTGGCAATGTATAAGAAAAGTAAATATAAATCTTATAAATTATTTTATAAAATTTCATCGAGCCCTTTACTTATTTTTTTTATTGAAATTAATAAATTATTTTATATCTATTTTTTTCTACATGAACATATAAAGGTGAGTTCTTCCATACGCCTTAAGTTTGGGGTGGAGTTTACGCTGCTTACATGGCCCAGTCACAATTTGCCAATTCATGCCATATATCACTTAAAATATAAAATATAACAGCTCATTAATAAAAGATGAATTCTCTGAAACCCTTAATAATTTAAGTGTAAGTTTTACCCAATCTAAGTGATCCAATAAAATAATACCACCTCGATTTTAACATGACACATCATCACTGACTTGGACATTCCATCTTTATTTATCTAAAAAACCCTCCAATTTTTTCTTTTAACTTTAGATCCAGAAGGACATGGAAAAAATAAAATTTAAAATCCCTATAACTTTTTGTTTTTACTTTTGGATCCAAATATACTTTTTTGCAAAAATAAAACTAAAAAAAGGTCAAGATTTCTTTGCCAAATTTTAATTGTGCCCCCTGCAACATTTACCACTTTCCTCTAAAATTCTACAATCAGAAGCATCCCCATCGTAGCCCTAACATCCAGTTCGAGCCTTAATCCCCACAGTTTGATCTCATTTTTGTTTAGAGATCAACCAAACATAACCAGGTGAACAAATCAAACTCATTAAACAATTGGAGAGTAGGGAAACGAAGATTGACTCCATTTTAACAAATTAAAATTCATTTGTAAAGAAAGGGCCCAACTTTGATGAAACAAAGGAGAAAACAGACGTGTAAGCAAAGGGAAAGTGAGAACAGGGTATATCGTATTCAAAGCAGAGCTGGGCATATTCCCACTGATGAATGTTCACTCTTGCGATCTTTCTTCCTCTCCGTTTCAATCTTCTCCCATCTGCCCTTCGTTCCCTTCGCCAAGACAGCAATTGTTACAGATCCAGAAACGGAGCCGTCGTTGACAGCACGACGATGCGACGAACACCACCACGTCGTCCCTTCCTAGCAACGCCGTCTCCTGCGCGCTCCTCATCGCAAGCAGAACGGCATCAAAACCACTCAATCAAAATGTCGTTCTTCAGATCCGACCATCATCTCTCATCACCACACGCGGCCACGTCGCACTCCGCCCACAGATCTACTGCGAGGTCTCTATGCTTCACCATCTCAGAGGGGCCACCGTCGTCCCTCTCCGTAGTACCGCCGCGTCGGTGGCTCGAAGCTTCGGAGGTGCTTTTTAAAACTTCAATGATGGAAGGATTAGGGTTCACAGTGATTTTGAAAAGTGAGAGTGAAGTTTGATTTGCAAAGAGACTCCCCACAACCACGATTCATGATTTATTTTTGCAGAAAAATATTAATGATTTTATTTGCATTTAGGTCCTTTTAGGTCTAAAGTGAAAAGACAAAATATTAAGGGTTTTTAAATAAATTCGGATGGGCTATTCAGATAACCTGTGAGCTGTATCATTAAAACTGAATTGGTGTCTTTTGGTTGGACCAGCTAAGAAGTGTAAAAGTTACTCTCAATTTATGGTGGGTATGAGAGAATTCACCTTAATAAAATTCTATAATATTCAATGTTTTTTTTAAAATATGCTTTGCATATGTAAAACTATAAAAAAAAAATTGTAAAATGTGAATGAAATTTCATAAAATATCTATAAGTTTATTAGCTATTTATCATTATTATAATTATAATTATAATATTAAGTTGTATAATAAGGGATTTAATTAAAATAGTATGGATAAAAATGAGAGAAAAAATGATAAGGTATAAGCAATAAGTTCAAATGTTACTTTAATTATGTCTGGAAGAAACATTATAAGCTAGTGAAAAAGTGCTATAAAATAGCTTGAAAATTCGTTACCAAACATGGCTACATTTCCATTCGGTAGAAGCTAGCAGACCGACCTTACCAAGCAGGCCCTTGAATTCCTTATCCCCTTGTGAACCAAACAAAAGGAGCGTCGTTTTATTATATATATATATTTAATTAATGCATTAATAGTTTTAAATATTTATATAAAGCATATTTGCATTCAGGCATGTATATTGATAATAATTAATTAGTTAATTGATTCTTCCAATGAGTCTCTGCTTGGTATGAAACCTATAAAATATTCGTTAAACTAAGTTATTTTCAAATCAAAAATTAATTAGATTAAAATCTGAAACTAATTTTCTTTCAACTATATTATTTAAAATATTTTTCTTAACAAATAATAATAGTGATAATAGCATAACATTATTGTTCTGGAAGCATTTATACACTGCAGTAACATAGTGTTAACGTAACCACTAAAATATTTTTAAATGAATTAATAAAATTACTCAAATCAAACCCCATAAAATAAATTAAAATAAATATCCAGATAATTACTCAATCCAAATAAGATAATATAAACATATACACATATTTACTGTTATTGAGTATCAGTAAAAATCGGGATGTTACAGTTACGTGTATGCAATGTATCATACGCTTTCATATTTGAATGTTAAAACCAATGTACCCAAAAAACACAAAAAATCGGGTTCGTCTTCAACCTCCAGGATCCAGCCGTTTTGCAAGTGTCAAAACGTTTTTTCCACAAATTTTTCAATAGGACCAGTTTTGCAGCTTTGAAACGCACCATATCGAACATCCATGCTTGCGCCCAAATCCACCGCCTGAAGCCCTCTCCACCGCGTCAACGCCGCCCATTCGCAGAGTCCTGGCCAGCCGTGAACCACCGCCCCTATCGAAGGACCAGTTTAACAACTTCAAATTTGCAAATCTTTATCTTGCTCACTGTTACCAACCTAGCAGTAGAAGATCGAACATGGAGGGTGAAAGTGAAAGACTTTTGGATCATCAAATTACAGTGTAATATCAAATTGCAATTTACAATTATGCCCTTGTAAGTGATGTGGCATGAATTGGCAAATTGTGATTGAGCCACGTATGCAGGGTAAAGTCCACCCCAATTTTAAGGGAGCATGGAAGAACTCACCACATATAAAATTAAACGTAGATGTGAGATTATTCATTTCGTTATTAAAGGATTGAATGAATTTAAATGTCAACAGGAATTAACATGATATGTCACAATCTTATTGGTTCTCATCGTACACTCGTGGACCTGGTTTTTACTATTCTAAAAAGAAGATATAAAGCTAGATGTGAAGACTGAAAGGATTTTAATAAGCAAAACATAAATGACGCGTGGGCACTCCATCAGTCTCATACTCATCACCTTCGTTTGTCTTTTTTAGGTAAATCTGGGTATCCTCTAGTCGTGAGTCAGAGACTAATTCCTCGAGGTACTGAGATCTATTTAAGGGGTTAACGTCTCCCAACAGATATTATTTCATACACATTATCACATGCTTAAGGGATCCAATTATCTACCAACGATGTCACATCATTGATAAATTAAGATTAGTCAAAGCACCTGCACGATGGGATTGTATGCAATATATTATGGACGCAACTGTACACACGGTCGATAAAGATTAAAGTATCATTTCACAAAATAGAATTGGATGCAAACTTATTAAGTTTAGGCTTATATAAAAGTATTTCATGTGTTAATTTAAATATAATTCATGCATTATCTCATATTTATATATATAAAAAAAATCGACGAGAGATAAAGCTTTTCAAGTTTGCATAGCAAAAAAAGATATTGACAGCAAAAGTCGCATAATCTTACATAGTTATATTTATGAGTCTAGGATTTTTGCTATTTATTTATTCTTTTAATATAATTTCAAATAAACTCATCATGTGAGTAATGCATTCTAAGTTTCTATTTTTTTCTTTTGATCAGCCAATGTTAGTAAATTAGTAGTTATTCCTTGTTAGTGGGTGAGCGGGGTTTCTAACCCTGACCTCTTAGTCTCCAACTTCTAAACATCCCTCAACTCATCACTTGAGCTCCTCCATGGATTCTAAATTTCTAACTTGATAGAGCAGTGCAGGTGAAAGCGGGATTTTCCCAGCATTTATTAAAAAAAAATCGTGATGTTGTGTATGCAATCTCAATGGACTTCGATGCAGCGACGCACAAAAGAAAACTAAAATTTTAAAACAATATAGATTTAGATTATGATTATGATTATCTGATCATATCACATGACTAATAGCATGATGGCTTATGAGGTTTGTTGGTTGTATAAAAACTGTTTATGTCTTATCTCTACAATAAAACCTTCTCTTGCTGTAAAACAAGACTAATATATACTAACTGCATCCATAACCCAGCACCCAATATTTTTACATTTTGAGTTCTTAAGTGGGTCCTATAATGAAACATAACTCATTTTTACATTTTACAATTTAAGCACCTCATCTCTCTAATCCAGTACCTCCAACAATTTTACTAAATGGGCCTGACCAATAACTTTGCATACTTACATTTTATTTCTCCAACTCTGATTTACATATTTTATTTATTTAAAATGTCATGGCCGACAATCACCCATAAAAAACCGATGCTTGAACAAAAACTCAATGCTTAATAGGTATAATAATGTGTTTTGATACCACAGGCGTATGATCTCAGTCAATGAGTTATCTTAGCATTTTGTTAGTTGGTAAAGTTTGAACCATCAATATCACTCCACTCATTAATTTCCTCAGCCCAACCTTATAACCCGTGATCATACTCGCATAAATATGTTTGTATAATTTAAACTATTCAAAAAATGTTATAGTTAGTGCAAGATATTATTCACTGATTTACAAAAGTATATATGATATAAGGGTAATTAGTTTCTCCAATTACTATTACCTGTATTCATGTCATCGTTGAAGAGTGTCCTGATCCGTAGATGTACTTATTGAAGCAGCAGACAGTGTTGTTTTAACAAGAAACAAATCCAATGGTTGGGACAATAATGGCAGCAGAGAAAAGGAGCCAAGAGTGTGAATGTGATGGATGTGTGTTGTTGGGTTGGCATGGAGTTTGGAATGAATGAATGGGGAGTAGTGGTCTTCGTAAGTACACAAAACAGCCTTTTCACAGAGCTTTAGGACAACTGAAACAACCTGACCCGTTCCTGTACTTTACCTGCATCACTGTTTCACACCTCAAGTAACAGGACATCACTTTCTTATTCTCACGCTACTTCATTTTAATTTTCACTCAGATTACTTTAATTTTTGTACAAAAACTTATGAGTATCCTTAAAAAAATATTATTTTACGAACAAAAAAATATGTAAATATTATCCATGGAACTGTCACTGTTTCTCATTAATGGTTTTACCGTATCAATCTCATTATTATTATTATTTTGAATAAAATGATGATTAGCGAACTACCAGGGCTGGAACGATATTGATATTATCCCTCTTCAATGAACTTATTTTTTTATTAGGATTCGAACTAGAAATCTCTCACATTCTAAAAGTATTCATATACATATTCTCCTACCTAAGAGACTTAATACACTTGAACACTTCCATTACATCAACAATCCCTTTGAGTTATCAATCTCATTTACTAAATGTTCATACTTCATAATATAACACTAACCTATTTATCATGTGATATTAAAGGATGAAGATCCTTTGATCTTCTTTCCTGTCACATTCTCTGTCCCCCATCGATGACAATTTGCTACTTAATAAAATAAAATTTCTTAACTCATTGATACTCTTGCACATTCTCAATTTTAATTGGTAGGGAATATCAAGATACCATTTTTTCAGACAGCTGATTCGCATCCGATATTAAAATACGATATATTTTTTACAAAAAAAAAAACAATATATTTAAATATTTATCAACACTCACATATTTAATATACGACTTTCTTATTAAGTGTTCTATTTTGTGATGTCGAAAACATTTCTTTTCTTTTTCCATGTCTTTATGATCTCTTTGCTGTCTGTCTTCTTAATGGGTCTCCCTGCTTTCGTTAAAAGCTAAAAACCTCAGTGAGATTTTCTCTGATTCTGCGTCACCATAAAGTAATGAATGCTTCATGGATGCTCTGCAACCTACCTGCCCCCATAAGTCCTCCAGAGTCTATAGGTTTTGTTGTCTTTTTCACTGGAAATGTACAGATTTTAATTGTATTGTGTCCGGGACCCAATGTTGTTCTATATAGGAATTGAATGTATCCTCATATAAATTGAGAGCTTTCCTCGCAACTAAACTACTTTTCTTTCTTTTCTTTTCCACAATGATAGAACCAAATTATGATTCTTATCTATCATTTTGTGGGTCAGAAAATGTCACATGTGATATAAGAACCCAACCTCCAATTCACTCCAATGAAATAACCCATTTTGAGTTCTTAAATGGGTCCCACAAATATTATTTACTCACTTTCTCACTCTCTCAATTACTCCTCCCTCATTGGAATATGTGACGAAAAAAGTTTGTTTGGCAACAACGGTTCTTATAAAAGAATCGTTCTACACCCTGGCAGCCAAGTCATTCATCTCCAATAGAAATTCTTATAAGAATCAGTTCTTATACTTAAGAACCACCTTAAGAACAACCATCAGAGTTGTTCTTATTATCTACTAATTCTTGTTTGTTTTCATCCCTAATCCATCGTGGAGGGCAAACCATAGATATAGATAACGAAATGTGTGGGTGCGTTGGAGAGAATCCGTTTGAAAAATTAAGCTCTCGAGATCGGGCTTGGATTAAAATGGAGTTTGTAGTAATTAATTTATGTTCGAATACTTATTTTTAAAAAGTAATTTTGGTAGAATGAATGTCATTTAAATTATGTCATTTAACGGTGTTAAAATAATGATTGGTCAGCGGAAACCCACGTTCCACGAACAGTTATTAGTCCTTCGTTGACAATATTGGGATACACTGAGTTTAAAAAAAAAAAAAAACTGACTTTTAAATATATCGCTAACAAATTGTCCTTTTATTTTTAGGCTAATGTGAAATGTGATTAATTTTAAAATGGTAACATGATAAATGATCTTGCTAACTAATGCTAGGGGTCAAAAAAAAAATGCAAGCTTTTATTGTAAAACTAAAAAATTCACTTTCCAATACGCTAAAGGTCGTGTTTGTTTCTGCGTCAAAGAGGATGTGAAAGCAATAATAGATAGCTTCCACGTTACATAAGAAAAAATTACATATATAACATTGGAGATATGATTTTCGAAAATCGGATATAAATCCAAACAAACATTGCATTAATTTTCCATAAAATCCTGCATTTTTAATTTCTTAACGAGCACTCCATCTTTCCTTTCAATTTTTTTTTCCTGAATGAACCCTAGTTAGTATTTTCCATTATAAAAGTAATAGGTGAAAAGCTCAAGCTGAGTTTTGATAAACACAGAGATAACAAATTTTTGCTGCATTCCAAATCTAAATTTGTGACCTCAAATTTAATTCTTCCACCCAAGTTCAATTATAAATCAAGCATGGAAAAAAATAAAAATACAAAAGCAAGTTTTGGTTTATAGTTACGTTTGGTTTGTATTTTTGGTAAAATTAACCAACGCAATTATCACGTATTACGATGAACTGCATCAAATGGTATAGCATGTCCTAGTTAGCATGCACGGGTTTGCGGCTATATATGTTCAATGGTAAAAAAAATTTAAAAATCAAGGATAATTACACCAGCCGATAATTATGATATTAGATTTGTTATCTTTTCTTATAAATTATCTTATAAATCATTCTAAATTTAAATAAAATATATATTTAATATGTTGAAAATATAAAATATAAAATAAAATATTTGTTTTAGAGAAATATTTAAAGGATAAAATATGAGGATTTATAAGTATGTTAATAAACTTAAAGATGATGGAGTGTAATTTACTCTTATTTGTAAGATATGAGCATAATAACTAATGCCTTTAAGTTATTGGTTAAATAATAAAAATGATTAAATTTTATTAAAAAGTTAAAACTATCTCAATATTTTAAATACATTTTTTTTTAATAAAGATTCACTTCCTTCTGTTTTTTTTTTTTTTTTACCGACTTCCTTCTGCTTCTTAATCCATATATATACGTGTGTGTGTCGACATGGGTGTTTGAATATGAGAGCAAGATGAGTAAATATAAGCCTTTAGATTACACATGAATGAACAAGATTAAAATATAAAGTCATGTTACCTTTTAAAGCGATCACATGATCACTAACTAATTTCTAATCTTGACCATCCATGCATGATTTAGTGACTTACATTTGCTCATCTCACCTCGCATAATAAAACATTATTCTCCCTTACATTTAATTTCATACACTTTTATTTCCAT
Source organism: Echinosophora koreensis (assembly GCA_035048595.1). NCBI lineage: Eukaryota > Viridiplantae > Streptophyta > Magnoliopsida > Fabales > Fabaceae > Echinosophora > Echinosophora koreensis. The sequence goes on from JAPCYP010000008.1 coordinate 1,822,111, forward strand.
GTTTTCAGAAACACAGAACAGTTATAGTTCTTTACATTAAAAAAGAAATTGCTCAAAATTTTATCAAATATATGACAACTAATGATTTTTGCTCCATCAAACATTGTCATGCACAATTAAAGAAGTGAAGATTTTGTGTATGTACTCAAGTTGACTATAAATCTGTTTATGTAATTTTTATTATGTTGGGTTGTTAATATATATCAAATATTCGGTAAAAAAAAAACCATATATCAAATATGTTTCACAAGGGTGTTCATTGGTTCGGACCGACCTGGTGAACATGAGAATCCTAACTGAACCAATTAAATTGGTTCGGATTTTCCTGGTGTTCGGATCTGAATCGAATCAAACCAAACCGAATCCGATGGTAATTGGTTCGGTTCTCGGAATCAAATCTTCTGGATCTGAACCAAACCAAACCAATTACTATATTTTAATATTTATATTTTTTTATAGTTTAATAATGTATATTTAATATATTTTATATTATATATATATAATTTAATATTTTTCATATTTAACATTTATATATTTTTAATGTTTTTAATATTTTTCGGGTCTGAACCCAACCAACCCGTTTTTTATTGGTTTGGTTCAGATTTCCTGACAAAAAAATTGCAGATTCGAACCGAATCAATTGATTTTGATCGGTTCGATTTTTTTTTTTCTTGCAAATTCGAACCAAACCCGTCCCGTGAAGACTCATAATGTTTTATATAATTTGCTGCTATACCTTAGCTATTTTTTTTTTAATTATTTCATATTATATATATATTTGGAATTTGGTTGCCCTTTCATAAAATTTACAGCTCTGTCTTAATTAAACTCCATTGATTTTCAGTATGAAATAAATAAATAATTATATGATTATAATTAAGTAATATATAAATTTAATATAGATTCCTTCTAAAAAAAATAATCAATATAGACACTGGCGGACCTTCTACAGGGCCGGGAGGAGCAACGGCTCCCCCCAGCTTTTTTGAACAAGAATTTTTCAATATAAAAATTATATTACACACTTAAAAATATTGTATACTATGTAATTAATTTTAGATATTTCATAAGTGATACTTTTAGCTTAAAAAATACAATGATACAAGCATAAAAAATTGATGCAATTTTTGAAGAAGAAAACATATGATAGAGATAAAAATTGTATAACTTTAATATTATTAGAGTGTCAAAAATATTTACACCGATAATATGTACCGATTTAAGCCAGGAATTATATGAAATTGATATATAATACTAGTGTAAAAATTTTACACGGTCAACCAATCATAAATTATTACATAATAAAAATGTTTCACTTTTATACTAAATACCTTAGAAAGTCGCATATAAGATGATTTGTGATATGTTAACAATATAAAAAACTTTATATTGGCGGTCTATTAAGGTTACACTTAAAATTATATATAATTAATTATATATTTTGAATAAATATTTTTTTATATGATTGAATAGATAATTTTAGCTAGTAGCTAATTGACTCCCCCAAAATTTTCAATCAAGATCCGCCACTGAATATAGATATTTATCAATGCGGGACAAGATAGTGCATGTGGAAGCTTTACTATTTTTCTTGCTGTGTCAACCCTATCAAACCACACATGCATGTATGCTGATGTCAACATCTGGTTGTTTAAGGTGTTCCAGATCCATATAGGATAACCGAATAAACAACTAGCTAGTTCAGTTTGTTTAGGACTACCTGTCCAGTTTCGAAGGGAAAATCAAATGTTGGAGGAAGAATATTTCTTCATCCAACGAACCCCAAACCCCAACATAATCTGCCAAACCAACTAATCTCGGAAACAGTACACACATCAAGAATCAAATTAGTAATGATGCACACAAAATACATATGTATTCATTATTTTATTATTAAGAAATAAGAAAAGTGATGAAAAAATAATACACAATTTTTACGTACAGACATATATATTTTTTTTAAAAGTTTAAAATCTACATAAGAAATTAAATTAAATTAACCTACACCTCTCTGACCACCTTTTTATCTCCACCCAAACAGTGTGTCTCACTCATTCTCAACCTTTGAAACCAAGAAATGGAACCGGACGCATTCACCTCCACCTTATTCAAGTGGGACCCACGAGCCGTCCTTCCAACTGCTGCAAACATCCGCCCCCAGCAGCTTCTGGAGTACACGGTGACTCCACCGGTGGCGCATCCGGCTAGAGAGCTGTTGGGTGGGCTAGAGGAGTTGTTCCATGCTTACGGCGTCAGGTACTACACGGCGGCGAAGGTGGCGGAGCTGGGGTTCACGGCGAGCACCCTTGTGGACATGAAGGACGAGGAGCTGGACGACATGATGAACAGCCTCTCCCAAATTTTTCGTTGGGATCTCCTCGTTGGAGAGCGTTACGGCATCAAAGCTGCCGTTAGAGCCGAGCGAAGACGCATCGACGACCAAGACATGAGGCGGCGCAACCTTCTTTCCGCCGACACCACAACCACCAACGTACTTGATGCTCTCTCTCAAGAAGGTGCGCTGCCATGTATGAAATATACAGTACTCCATATTTAATCAAAGTGAAAATAGCTAGCGTGTTTAGTGTTAATTAAATGTTTATTTTACTAAATTTAAGAAGTCTTTGATTACATTCCTAGCTTATATATAGCAAATGAAAAATTACGTGCACTATTTTTTTAAATTTTTTTTTTTTAAAAAGGTTTGACTAATTTGTGGTACTGTTATATTAAACTACTGTTCTTAAAGTCATCTTGTAACTGATTTCTAGATTAACAAATTTTTATTTTATTATTGACAGTATAAATGTATTAATATAGTTATGTATACCATGATATATACATGTATGTAAAAGAAGCTATTAACATTTCTATCAAAAAAAAAGAAGAAGAAGAAGCTATTAACACATGTTTATAGGGTTGTCCGAGGAGCCGGTGGTGCAACAAGAAAGGGAGGCGGCGGGGAGCACATGGGAGGTAGTTGCGGCGGCGGAGAGGAGGAGGCAGCAGCAAAGGAAGAGGAGAACGAAAATGAAGATGAATCATCATCATGAGAATGAAGATCCCGAAGATGAGGAAGGAGAAGATGATGATGAAGGGAACAACAATGATGGTGGAGGGAACTGTGAGAGGCAAAGAGAGCATCCATTCATTGTGACGGAGCCTGGGGAGGTTGCACGTGGCAAGAAAAATGGCCTTGATTATCTCTTTCACCTCTACGAGCAATGCCGTGAGTTCTTGATCCAGGTTCAGCACATCGCCAAGGAACGCGGTGAAAAAATGCCCTACCAAGGTATTTATATATATTTCCTCCTTGTATAAAAAATATATCTTGTTCTTTACATGTTTGTTTTCTCTCTTGCTTTGAACTTTTTCAATGATGAGTTGTGTTGATGACCCTTTGCACCAGCCAACGCACGCTGGCTCATGCATATATGCTACTATGCTAGTATGAGTGCTTGATCTTTTATTTTCATCTTAAATGCATTATTTGCATAATATATTATGTTAGACCTGAGTAAAATTACTAATTACATATCATTATATATTAATAATATTATGTATAAAACAAGAAATCAATATGTTATATAAATAAGATCGATATCGTTTATTTTTTATTATAAAGTACCGTCACACATTGAGTGATGCAAGATGTTCGAAGGAAACGTGACAAGTCAGGGACCATCTTTTAAGTTGTGATTTTGTCTCCCGTATACAGTAAGGCGGAAGTGTCCAGTCACAAGGTGGAACTAGATGGATTTTTGATTCCACACTCCTAACTAACCACAACCATCCACGAGTCAAAGTCATTTTTGTCCCCAATTGCGCCTTACACCCACTGATGACTTATTAATTACATGTAGTCATGAATATTTGCCATATTTTTGTTCAAGATATTTGTCATATAAATTAAAATTTTATATAATATCATAATACACTATGTAATGATTAAAATACTAATATCCATGATACTTGTTAGTATTTATTAATTACTAATGATCCATGCACTAATCACCAATAACTGTGACTCTTAATTTGATGTGCAGGTAACAAAACCAGGTGTTTAGGTACGCTAAGAAGGCAGGAGCGAGCTACATTAACAAGCCCAAAATGCGCCACTACGTGCACTGTTATGCGTTGCACTGTCTTGACGAGGAAGTGTCGAATGAGCTGAGAAGGGCATTCAAAGAGAGAGGGGAGAACGTAGGAGCGTGGAGGCAAGCATGTTACAAGCCCCTTGTGGCCATAGCAGCACTTCAAGGTTGGGACATCGATGCAATCTTCAATGCGCATCCTCGTCTTTCCATATGGTACGTTCCAACCAAGCTCCGTCAGCTTTGTCACGCCGAGAGGAACACCAACGCCGCTTCTAGCTCTGTCTCTGTCGGCAGCGCCCACCTTCCTTTCTAAACCTGCACTGCACTTTTACAAGCTTTATTAATTACTTGCATGCTTAGTTAAAGAACTCAAGGAGACTTTTTGTGCCTTATAAATCACCTAGTAATGTAGCTCTACTTTTCTTGTGTTAATCATATATCAGTATGAAGACGATTCCTCATTTTCATGTTAGTGTAATATTGTATCTCATAGAATGCGAGAACTAATTCTGAAAAGTTTTTGTTTTATTTCTGCCATCTCTTGCACCCTGCAGCTTTACTTAATTTAACTGGATATTTTGTTTGTTGTGTATGCCTTTGGTTAATTTGTTGAATCTAGAGCCAAGATAAAATGGCGGAACAAATAGAATTAATTAGGGGCATTTAGAATAAGAAAATGTTAGTTCTGCAAGTTTGAAAAGATGATCCAAAATTAAAAATTTACAAAATATTTATTTTTTGATAAGTATTTAACAGGCTTTGGAGTTCAGTATTATCTTTTCGACAATTGCTTTTAGTTCTTTTTCACTTTTCCATTGTGCCTTGTCATGTGGTATTCATATACGTCAAATTTCAGTGAAGTTGTCCGTGTGGCTTCTAGTTAAGCCAAAACCAGCAAAATCCAAGCCCAAAAAAATTAAAGAAGCTTTTCTGCTGATCAACGTATGGCTCTGGGTGTGGCCATATCCATGAAGGTTTTGGCAAGTTTATTGGAGATATCGGTGTAGTTATTTTTGAGTGGTTTTTATCCTAACATTGCTTGCTGTTACGACCGAACAATAAATTCCGAGTACGACGAAGAGTTAAAGTATTAACGAATGATTGAGTATAAGGGAGCCATGACAGGCTTATTACATATAGCCTAGTTACAAGTAAATTCCTTGTCTATGTGTGTGTGTGTGTGTGAGGGAGTGTCCTCTTATGAGTAGGTAGGCTACTATTATATAGCTTCTTGGTGGGCCTAACCTAATTCAATCTTCAAGGCTTTATTTGGTTGCGAGAAAAAAAATGAGAAGAGAGAAAGAGGTGAGAAAGAGTATGAGAAGAGAGAAAATGATGAGAAATAGAGTAGTTTTTATGTATTGTTTGGTGTAAGAGAAATATGAGAGAAATAGAGGAGAAATAGGTGTTTTCTCTCTCCCCCCTTTGTTTGGTTGGATAGAAAATAAGAAGAGAGAAAAGCAATTTTTTTTAAAAAGACAAAAATATCATTAACTAAAAAATCAATATAAAAATATTTAAATTTAATTGATTTAAGTTATTTTAATTAATCAAATAATTTAAATTAATTTAACTGATTTAAGTTATTTTAAATAAAATTTATTAGTTTAATATAATTATTTTATTTATTTCAATTTAATTTAATTAAATAATTTAATAATTTAATGCAATTTATTTAAATTTATTAAATAATTGAATGAGAACCCAAAAAGAAGGGTACAAAAGTCATTTTACATGAAATACACTCTCCCTCTTCCATTTTCTTCTCACTTGGGGGGAGAAAAAAATTTGAGGTGAGTCCCACTAATTTTCTTCTCTCTTACCTATTTCTCTCCTCCACCAAACAAGAGAAAAATGTATTTTCCCCTTCTTTTCTCTCTTCTTGTTGTCTCTCTTGTCATTTTCTACTCTAACAAACCAAGCCTAAGGGATTGGGGCTGGCCCAACCGACCGAGCTGTTTTCTAGTCCCAAGTTGTCTTCCTCAAGTGAGCTAATCTTTTAGGTTGACTGAGTTGTTTTTCTCTTATCTTAATTGATCTCTATCCTTATTGGGTTGTTTACCCATCATAGTTGGGCATGTCCTACATTAGCGCAATTGGTCTAATTTGGACGGGAACACTTGCACTATGCTCTTTGGTTATGTTTCATTCTTTTTCCATTTTGGTCTCTCTCTGGTAAGAAAAAAATAACTATTTTTAGAATTGAAACATCAAATCCCTAATTAACACATTTCTCATATTTGCATATAGGTTGTCTATTCAACTTTACAATACAGAATATTTCAATATCTACTGATCACACTTACATAATGGTGTCTTTAGATGGTTGAAAATTGAAGAAACAATGTTTTAAGCAGGAAGAAAATTGTAGAAACACTGGAATAAAGTGAAAAATTGGACACTAGATCATACTCCCCAAGCTTGTATGGAATTATAACCTTACTGAATTGGTCCGTTGCAACTATTGGTAGTTTTACTTGGAGTCTCCTCTTGTGTCTTTAAATTTTAATGATAAAAACAAGTGTATTGCTAAATGTCAAATTAGCATTTTTGAGTTTTGGCTTTTGATTGTGGAGTTCTAACTGGGCATGGGATACAAATCTTCTATCCCCAAAAATGTTGTCTCAATGTCCCCAACCAATTAAAAACTGAGAATGTGGATAAGTGCTATTGAGTTAAGATTTTATTTTATTAAATGACAAATTATAATTGACGTGAGACAGGGAGTGAGACAGAGGATCTTCATCCGGTAATGCTGTGAGCTCATTAAATACCTATCCTAAACCTTGCAAAGGTAGTCTGTCTCCATGACCGAAAGTTCAAGCAAACGAACTTGCGAGGTCGAAGCCCATTGGGCTTTCCACTTGTGCAAGTTTGGAAGTATATCCAAAATCTATAGCAACCAATCTTCTCCTTGTAACAAAAACAAAAACAAAAGAAATCAGTTCACTTATATATTCATTCATTCTTTATTAGGCTTACATTTTGGACCCCTACTCTTGGTCATGTGCAACTTTGGTCCCTAAAATTTTTTTCGTACACATTTGGTATCCCTGTTTTTTCAAAGTTGCAAATTTGGTCCTTTTGTCAATGTCTGTCTATATTTTCATTGATCAACGTAGAGGAACCACTCCTCTAAGCATACAGAACCACCACTCTAAGCGCATAAAACCTCTGGTTGAGCTTTTGTAGTAAAAGATCATGTGGTGCAACAACAAAAAAGGTCTCGGAAAGCAGGAACAAAACCAGTAGATAGCATAGATGAATCACTGAATCATGTTGAATAGGAGACATAGAGGAGGGAGAACCTCAACCAGAGGTTCTGTGTGCTTAGAGGAGTGGTTCCTCTAAGTTGATCAATGAAAATATTGAATGACATTAACAAAAGGACCAAATTTGCAACTTTGAAAAAATAGGAGACCAAAGAAAAAGCCAATTTTCAAAATTACTAGTTCTTTTCACTGGCTTAAAGAACAAGCCAATTCTCAAAATTAACCAATTTTTCATATTGATAACCTTACTAGTAATGATAATATAAAATGCCTAAAAATGAGTTAATAAAAAGTTTAATAAAAAATTTCTACCAATTATGAATTAACCTGTAATATAATAAATCACATAAATCTATAAAAAAAAATATTGATATATCATTTTGATTGATTATATTAGTAACACAGAGTGATAATTTAAATATTAAAAAAAAAGAATATTTGCTAGTTCCTATAATGAAAGAATAAGGAGGATGAGGTGATTTTTTAAATTTTTTTTTTTTTCAAGATTCCGGACATAAACGATTAGGATCTATATTTAATCTCAAACATTAACGTTGACTAATATTAAAAAATTATACAACGAAAACAAAATATTTATTATTTAGAAAATAAACTTAAAAATAGAAACTAAACATGATGTGCTATAGTTAGTAGATAACCGGGTCCCTTAAGCATGTGGTCAGAGGCTCGATTAATGGCTCATGTGTACGGAAGAACATCTGTTGAGAGAGGTTAATCCCTTAAATAGATTTTAGTACCTCGAATGATAAGTCTATAGCTTCCGATTGAGGATTTCCGAGTTTATCCAAAAAGAATATTTCAGTCCATTGACGACAATCCCACACATGCAATTTTAAGCATAAATGATGATTAAGGAAGTTGAAAATGGGGCATACATGAATGAATGAATGAAATAGGAAGTTTTCTTGACTGAAAACGAAATAGGAAGTTGAAAATTGGAATGTAAAAGATGGCCGCGAAGTTTGACATTATAGAAATCATTCTTCGAATGAAGCCGAAACGAAGTCGGCGCCGATAACGTCGAATTCCATTCCAGTTGATTTAACCAAAGTCAACGAAATAGACCGCAGGTATTGACTTGGTCTTCCAAGTTCTTAATTAATTATTCTATCTTTTTATATCTGTCAATTTAACATTTTATACAAAAGTTAAAGATATTATTAAATTGTCTTAAATATTAAATAATTTATTTATTTTCATATTACTTTATAAATAATTTTTTTTAATAATCACTAATATATGTATTTACTGAACTTCATTGAATAAAATATATTGTCAAAAATTTTTTTTTTGAATAAAATATGATCTGGATAAAATTTTAAAAATTTTAATTTGAATTTTATTAATAATTTTTTTTTAAAAAAAAAAAATAAAGACAATTTTTAAAAAAAAATATATAAATCTAAAAAGACTTGCAAATTGCCACTTGTCAGTGAAAGTAAATCATACATGACCGAGTCTTATCCTAATATCCTATCACTTATTGACAATCATATTCTTTAAAAAAGATTTAATAAATCAGGAAAATAATAATCGTAATTATATAAATAAATAAAAATAAATATTCAAAGTTTTTACTAATTGCGGACGGGATTATTTTTAGGATTGCTATTTGAGATACAAGTAAAAGCTTCTACAATGATATTCACATTTTAATTATTGCTTTGGCTAAGTTATTCTCCTCATCCCTTATGTTTATTTTATGTTTTAATTTGGTTCTTTTTTTTCTTCTTCAAAATGGTCCCATATTTAGTAAAGTTGTACCAATGTGAGCCTTTTTTTCCCCTCAAGAAATGATCCCTTATTTTGTAAAAGTTAAAATCATATGGTATTTTTTTTCCTCAAAATGGTCCCTCTTTTATTTTTCTTCTAAAATGGTCACTTATTTTATAAAAGCTATACTTATTTGGCCTTCTTCGAGCCACAATTTAAATGACAGAGATCACATTGAAACTTAAAATAAAGATGATAGACCAAAAATATAGTTTAGCCATTTAATACAATGTAACATTATCCTTCTTTTGTTTACCAAAAAAAAAAAAATTATCCTTCTGTTTTTGGCCGTTCACAAAGTGTTCGATCTTTGTACCTTAAGCTAGCTAGGTGTCGAATTAATCTTCACAAGTTTTTATAGATGCCAGTCTATAGGTGCTTCCAATAACAATTCATATCCATGCCGTGCTTGTATGATTTACCTGCTTAGAGTTCGAGTTGTTGATGAGCCTAATTACATAATTAATTGATTTCACTTGTTTTGGGTAACTAAATTTAAGTTTATTAAACTAACATGAACATATGACATAAATTCACTATACTTTGAAGTATTTAAACTTGTTAGGTGATCAGATTGGTTAGTGCTTGTGAGTTCGATTGGTTTTAGCTTTTAAGTCAAATTGATTTGTTATTTACAACTAGGATAATAATTTTTGGAAAGTTTGTTCGTTTCTTCCATATGTTACAAAACTGGGTCTAGCTTGACAAGAAATTCTAATTAAGTAGCTAGGACAAATATCCAGAGTGTGAGAGAAGCTTCGGTGTTCAGAGGACTCATTCCACAGTCAACAGTGAAATGGATTCATAATTGATGAGAGGATTGCGTAGTGAGATATTATTAGAATAACTGAGAATGAAAAATCGCTATCAAAGTCTTATTCACACGAAGATATGCTACGCTACATTACAAATGTACTCTTGTTTGCAAGTTATAAGTTATAATTTAGACTATATTTCACATTTCAACTACACAATGTTGAGTTGATGACTTGATCTTGATGTCAACTTCTCTTTTTCTTGCTGTACGCTGGGTGCCACCGCCACCCATAAATCTGGGTGCTTATTAACCTTTTCATTTTATTTTATTTTTGATAGGCGCCTAAGAACTTTATTGAAATGCGGTTTTTATACCTCAAATACAATTTTTGTGTAATTGAAATAAATATATTAAATGTAAATTTCAATAAAATATTATTTAAATACTATATTTTAAGAGTTTAAATAACAAAATTATTTTATAGTTATGCTTTTAAAGTAGCTTGGATAGTGGCCAAGTAAAGCTTGTCCATAGAGAAGTCAGACGTGACTGAAATTTTAGTGTCTACTCTGAGTACTCTCATTATTATCTATTTATTATCACTCGTATTTCATTATTTTTTTATTAAATAACCTTGATTTATTTTAGTTTAACAGCTAAAATTAAATTACTAATAAGAAAAATGTTAAAATGAGAAAAACAATAAATATAAATAATGACAACAAACGTTATACTATTTAAATGTCGTGTAAAAATATGAAATATGTGAACACAATATATAACTATAATAATCCTAATTTAATTTAATTGATATATACTGTGAGTTAGAATATAAAATTTTAAATACTATCAACTAATTACAAATCATAGTATGGATGACTTTTAAATTAGTTAGGGAGTCATAAGGTGAATAAGGTGGTTTGAATGTAATAGTTAAGGAGTGGAGTGATAAAGAGATTGAGGCTTCAAACCCCATTCACTAACAAAAATATTAACATTAACACACTAACATTTGCCTATCAAACAGTTTTAATGATATGAAAAGGGATTAATTGATAGTGTGAAGGTGCATAATAATTAAATTCTAATTAAAAAAGGTTATTATTGAGAAAGGTTCTTTTAATAAGCTCATGCATGCATTTTTTTTTAGGAACTATCGCAATTAGAGTTTTTGGTGTTAGGGTACCGAGGGATCCTTACATGTCTCTACATTGGTATGATATTGTCCACTTTGAGCTTATACTCTCATGGATTTACTTTTGGACATTACCTAAAAGGACTTGTATCAATGAGGACAATTTCCGTACTTATATACTCATGTTCCTCCCCTTCTTTAGGCAACGTGGGACTTTGATTTGCACCTCAACGTTTGGTTCCCCGGTGGCATTTCGGGTATCTCTACGAGCTTCAACCCTTTGGACTGGCCATGAAAATAATCCTCGGTCGGTTGCTTAGAACAGGAAATTAATCCTTGATTTTCACAACCTCCTGACTAAAATGTCTCCACCGTGGATATGAGCAATAAAATGAAAGCCGGCGTTATGACGCGTTTTCGCCAATATCCTTCCTAACTTTCAACGTTTAACGTGCGTGTTCAAACCAGCTTCTGTACTCTCTTATTCCATATATATATGTGTGTACGTAGCTGGTGCTTTTGAGATACACCTTTAAAAGCTCAAACTTTTATTTTCCCTCGCTTTCATGGCGGATAAATTATTCATTATCTTCTTATCTTTAACTATTCATCCTCTGCCTACTTTGGGAGACTTGAAGTTTTAAACCACGTGATAATTCTCTAGTAACATATATATTTGCAGCTTCTTTAATGATTTGATGAATGCCAGAACGACAGTTTACATGGATAGAAGCATCCATCAATACAACCCACAGGATTTCAGTAAGTGATCTGTTATTGTCATAGATATATATCTATCATATACACAAGGCTAGTTGAGAATGAATATTATGTACTATTGCTTATGTATTATATATATGTAGAATTAGATAGATATATCATATCATATAGTTTAATTAATAGCAATAAAGATTTAATACTTCAAATGAACTATTAGTGTCGTGCTCAAATAATAACAGCATCTTTTTATTATGCACGGTTAATTTACACAGTTTCTTCAAACAAACATTTCAATGATAACATAGTGTAAGTAGCTGATCAAATGAAAGTAACTAACAGTATGAAAATAAAAACTTAAGTGCGACTTTATTTAAATAAAGACGTATAATCGTGATCTTCAATTCAAAGGCTACCGTCCAAGTCACTTCTTAGGAGGCTCAGAAGTAGAAGAAGAAGAAGAAGCTCCAAATTGCATCGAAAATCGAACAAGTTCTTCTTGTTGTTGAGATAATAGTCGAGAAGGTGACGATGAAGACGAAGTGGCAGCTGATAAAGGACGAGAAGAAACAAACATGTCACTCTCACTCCCATAGAAACGAGGCATAGCACAATTGAAGTTGTTACTCTGACTCTCAATCTGACCACCATGAAGCTGCGCGTATTGATCAAAAGGAGTTGAATATGCTTGAGGGGGAGCAAGAGCAACTGGGGTAGGTGCTTGTAATTCATTGTTTGACACTACAGAAGGAACACTTTCTGGACGATTAGTGAGGTAACCAGATTCAGCTGTGAGTCGAACCCTTTCTGGAAAATTGAGCTTAGCTTTGCATCCTTTGAATCTGAGAGCAGCTTCATCGTATGCAAGTGCAGCAGCCTCAGCAGTTTCGAAAGTTCCAAGCCAAACCCTCGCTGCCTTCTTCGGATCGCGAATCTCCGCCGCCCATTTCCCCCATGGTCGCTGCCTCACTCCTCTGTAGTGTCTTCTTCTTACGTTCCCTTCATATACACCACCCTCAAATCATCACACTCACAAAGGTATACTTTATATGTATTGTAAAAACAACTTTATTTGCTTATCTTTATTATACAATTTTATTTTTAGGAAATAAATAGAATTCTCACTGGGTAATATTTGCACAAAAAAAAAAATAACATTGTTATGTAACTTTCTTTTTAGACAATAGAACAAGAAACACACATTTTATCGTTTCTACTTTTATTTTCCTCAACAAGTAGAAAAATAATGTAAAATTTTAATTACATAAATATCATTTCTGAGAATATCATTTTCGCTTCTGAAAAATGTTACTTGCACCTCTTTATAATACACATCGAACTCACATCTTGAAGTATGAAAATTAGCTAGAGTTTAATTATGTAGAAATATATATAAATATATATAGATAGATATACTTTATAGTTTATATACATAATATATATTTACCCTATGTTTGGATGGGGTATTTCAAAATTCTAAGGAATTTGAAATACAAGGCAATTCAATTAATTTCATTTCGAAAATACTTTGTTTGGATAGGGTAATTCAAATATCTTGTATTTTAAATTCTTTGTTTGGATAAAGTATTTCAATTACCTTCAATTACATGTTTTTTTAATATTCATTAAAAAAATTGGGATTTCAACTATCTGGAAGCCGGCGCCCCTGCATCGGGGATGGCGCCCCCCCGCACCATTTGTCCGGGGCCAGCACCCCCCCCCCCCCCACCGGGTGTCCAAGGGCCGGTGTCCCCCACCGGGTGTTTGGGGGCCGGCGCCCCCCCACAGGGTGTCCGAGGGCCGACGCCCCCGGCACAGGGTGACCGGGGGCCGGCACCCCCCCACCGGCTGTTTGGGGGCCGGCGCCCCCCACCGGGTGTCCATGGATCGGCGGGGGCCGGGCCCCGGTGGTCAGGGGGACTAGAATGGGTCTAAGGGTTCGGGGCTGGGTCTGGGGTGGTTCGAGGGCCGGCGTCGGTGGTAGGTGTCACATGAGTAAGGAGAGACAATTTCAAAATACCACCTCTTTAGGAGGTATTTCAAATTCCTCAAATTTACCTTAAACAAAATACCCCCATAAAATCCCTTGATTTCTAAAATCCTTCATATTTAATACCCAAACAAAGTATTTTAGAGTGAAGTATTTTAATTACCCTCTTAAAATACTTCACCCTCTACAAATACCTCATCCAAACACACCCTTAGAGTTTATCTCCTTTCTTTTTGAGTAAAATTAGAAGAAGCACCAGAGACTAACTAAAAACAATAAAGTTATTCATACACCACAATTGTGTACCTAATTTTACATACTCTACTAACTATGTTATTTCTACATTCCATTGCCCACACCCATATTCTATATATCTCCCTTTTGCGAGAAAAAGAACGAGAGATTAAAAAATTTGAAGTTCTCTCCCTTTTTTCTTCTTTACGAAAAGAAGGAAAAAAAGAAGCATATATATAACATTTTTGTAATAGTACTAAACTGGAAAATGGACTCTCTCCATCTAATTTCCCTACGTTTTTTTCGAGCTCCACGCACAATCACAATCCTACACTATGCATCTAAGGTTCAGTTTGTGTTTCAATTTTTTTTTGTTTCAAAGCCAAAATAAATTGTGACCGTTAGATGTATAATGTAGGATTGTGATTGTGAATGAGAGATGATGAAGAGAAATTGGATGGAGAGAAATCTGACGAAAATGATCATATTCATAGAAATGTAGTGTATGCATAACATTGATGAATGAAAAACATTATTAGAGAAGTTAGAATAATGAAGATTGACAAAACATTAGCTATATGAGAGCATATAAAATATCATTCTCAGGTTTGACCTGGGTGGAAAGTTAAGAGAATAACAGAAACGACGGAGAAAAGAAGACTTAGTCGTGCATCAAGTCATCAACCCTAACTGCTAATGATCTATATACTACTTATATATGATATATGAAGAAAGACACATAAATTTGTAGTAGTGACAGACAGAGATTATGGCATATTATATATGCAGACACACATATATACCTTGATCTTGCGATGGTTGGGATTGTTGATTCTGTTGTGCAGTACAAGACTGGGACGATGTTAATGGATCTTCTTCATGCACTGGAACTGGATTACTGCCACCGATGACTTGAACAAGTGCTGAGACCACTGCAGACATGTCTTGCTGCGACCGACCAGAGTAAATTGGGAATAACTGCTCCTCTTCTTTGTCACCTCTTTCCATGTTTTCGATCCACTGAATTTAGCAACTCAGATTACGTCAAACCTATTTATTGGTTAACTTTTCCCTTCTGTATTTCTAATGATTCTGAGTATTAAGCATATATCTTTCTTTATGGTTCCATTGACCATGATCAGGAGTGTGTGCAAAGTGCTAACATAATTGAATATAACTAATAACAGTATGTGGATGCTATGTATTTCGATCCATCGAACAAACGTAAAGCAGATCAAGGAATGGAAGGAAGAAAAAAAAAAATAGAGCTGGGAAATGAGAAGAATATTGGGGAAGGAGCTAGGGTTTTCCTTCAATGACTTTTATAGGACGAGAAATAGATTTAAGAGGAACCAAAAAGTCTTCTTATTTTTCAGCATTCTTCGTCCTTGTCTTTTTCTGTATGTTAATTTTTTTAAATGATTCTTGCACTTCTTCTACTCACATATATAGTATTTTATATTTTATAAGTTTTATCATTTCATAGCTCTTATATGTTTTTCTCACTTCATAACATTCTTATTCTGATATTTATGTTGTTTTTCTTTTTTATCAATTTTTATTTATTTTTATTTAAACGGTCAATCCAATGGTCTAGGCTGAACCAACCCAAATATGGTAGAATTAGTTCAATCCGGAATACATAATATTTTTATCCAAACTCAATCCAACCTAACCCAAAAACATTTAAAAGGGTTGGGTCCAAATTTCTCACGAAATCGACCCAACCCGATTTGAGCTCACCCCTGTGTGATGTTATATATGTTGTATTAATTTTTTATATAGATAATAGATTAGTTAATATCATATCTGATGTGTAAAATTGAAAGCTATAATGGGGATTCATAACTGGTGGGGATTCATAATTGGATCCTTCTGCTCGTTGGGGCGTGGGATCTTTTCTTGTGTTTGGCTCTTGTGATTCTATTACTGAGTCGTAATGGTTAGGCTCTTTACATCTTGCCTCGGCTTCTCTTTTATATAATCTTTGTGTATATGGGTTAGAGTATCCTTAGTACTCTATATATTAATATACTTGTTTGCTTATCAAAAATTTTTTTTTACTAGAATGTATTAAAATGCTATAAATTATAAAGTCTATGCCACAAAAATAATCTTCAAATTAAATATGGCAAATTCTAACCAATTCCTTAAATTTTTGGTTAAGGAATCAAAGTTAGAAATTTAATATTGAGAAGTGATATATTTAATATGTTATAAGTTTAGGGCATGCTTGCTTTGTTTTCAGTTTATTGTTTTCATTTCCTGTTTTTCAAAAATAATTACAAAATTGAAAACTTATTTAAATTTTTTTTGTTTAATTCTAAAGATTTATACAGAAAACGGAGAGAAAGTTGTTTTCATATAATATTAAAATCTTTATGAAATACTAAATTGATAAACTTAAAAAAAAAAAAAAAAAAATCATAAATGCAAAATTAATTAGGTTATAAATGAGCTAATTAAACAAGTCAAACTCAAGTTTTACTCATTTTTAACAAGTCATACTCAAGTCTTTAGTTAGACTCCTTTAAATAAATGAGCCAAACTTGAACAACTCATTTTTTTTAAGTCAAGTTCAAACTTCAAGTGCTCGGCTCAACCTATCTCTCATTTACACCGCATAGGGGCATACACATGCGCACGTAACACATGTAAATAGAGGATGAAGATAAAGATTTTTATTGGAGGGCGAAAGACATTACCTTATATAGGAGGTCAAGGTAAATAATTTTTAATATTTTAAAAGAGCTACATGGAAAATATTTAACTTTTAAACTTTTTTTGGATAACCCCATAGCTATATGAACCTACATCTCTCTCGAACACACATACGGACAAATTCATCACAAGAGATCCAAGTTTAACAATTTCTTCATCAATTGCTAGCATGTTTGGTAATGCGGTACAGGGACGCAAAAGTGGAAGCCTATAACACATAGCTTCTGAACATTCACCGTGATTTTGAAATGCCCGGATTGGGATGGCCCAGTACCAGCTATGCGGCCCATAACGGTCCAACATCATGGGAAGAAAAAAAGATTGAATACCCTTTTGGTTCCTGCAATTTTTTTGATCTCATTTTAATCCCTGAAAATAAAAAAACTCATTAGTTAGTCTCCCAAATTTCATTCAGTGAGCCTATTAGACCCTCCGTCAGTCAATGCTCGTTGACCTCCGTAAAGTGGCTGACGTGTGACATTATCTATCTAGGTGTATCGTTAATATTTTCCGGCATGACATTGTTTATATATATATATATATATGAGCCATTTTGGTCCTCGACAAATTTTAAGTAAGCAATTTTGTCCTTAAAATTTTAATCGTGACCCATTATGGTCCCCGATTACACAACAAACCTGTATCATGTAACTAAAAAGCAACACAGATAAACATCTAAAAAACACAAATAACACATGCATAACCTCTAAACACCCAAATCAATTTGATTCTCACGTTTTCACTTTAAACCAACTTTGTAAAAAATTCTTCTATACAAGGATCTTTAAAGGTTTCAGTCGAAGCTGAAATAACAAAAGTTAACACAAGAAAGGGGATTGAATTGTGTTTACCAACTTTTTAGGAAACTTTGAAAATTATTTTCGCAGGCACAACAACCAAAAATAAAGCTAAGAAAAGTTAGACGGGTGACTCGTCTAATTTAGAAACAGAACACACACGCATAGGTTAAAACATGATTTGATATTCACAATATTAGCTCCCCAAATTAAAAGCTTAAACAAATAACTCTTAAACAAAATAAAGAGATAAGGGAAGAAGAATATCACTCAAGAGTTTTATATCGATTCACCCCAAAATCAATAAGGCTACGTCCAGTTCTTGGCAGCATCAAGTTTCCACTATAACTTATCAGATTACAGTACAAGTATTCTTTTCACACCTAGCCTCTCCTGGCTCACACTCAAACAAGTATTCTTTTCTCACCTAGCCTCTCCAGGCTCTACACAGTAAAGGGTAAAGGTTTTGAGTAATTAATACAACTTTGCAAATCTTTCAGATAACATTCGGAGAGTGGAATAAATGAAGAAATGAAAGATACGAAATTTATGTCAAATGATTGAAGAGCTATTCAATGAGGGAATAAAGAAGTAAATGAGAAGAGTAAATGCTTCTTTGAATATATGCACATAGCTCTTAACTTCATCTTCATGGTTTGCACTATTTAAAGGCTTCAATCAATTTGA
Organism: Echinosophora koreensis; assembly: GCA_035048595.1. NCBI lineage: Eukaryota > Viridiplantae > Streptophyta > Magnoliopsida > Fabales > Fabaceae > Echinosophora > Echinosophora koreensis. Next base: position 1,840,312 of record JAPCYP010000008.1, read on the forward strand.
ACTGTTAGACACAGCTTTAAAAAGTGTGCTCCTTTGATTTGAACTTCTGGGACGCTATTAATGCCAAAGAGTCATTCTGTATAAGCATTAAATGTTTAGGGACGTTGGAATTTGACATATAGGACCAAGAGTACACTTTGCTTCTGAGCAGTTGTTGTTTCAGAGTTGCAGAAGCAGACTTCTTGTACTTGCAGCAGAGAACTTTCAGTTTCAGCGCACCACTCAGTTCACTTTCTAGAAAGCACTTTTACTTTGTACTAAAACAACTAAAAGCTAGTGACTTGTTGCAGAGGTAGCATGTTTATTCCTTAAACACTTGAAAGAATGAATTCTTTATTCTTTGTCCTCGGAGCTATTGTCCAGAGGTCTTCAAGATCCTTAAGGAAGACATATTTTTTAAATAGGGTTGACTTGGACTTCCTTCTGACAGGTCTGACAAAAGATTGCTTTCAGCAGGGTCAGAAAATTAGACGGGTGTTGTGCAGTCCAAAAGTAGACGGGTGAGGTGAGCCAAAACTTAGACGGGTGAACAATTCATTTTTAGACGGGTGATCCACTGAAGCTTCTTCAGACTTTTGATCCTTGCCACATCATCAACTAAATCAGAACTTTGACTGAGAGTTGACTTGGTCTCTGTCTGAGTTGACTATCTTTTAGACGGGTGGTTTTTCAGACTGGTCTGAAAATCTGCTTTTTAGAGAAAATTAGAGGGGTCAGATTTAGACGAGTGACCTTAAGTCTATTTTCCTGCACACTTAACAGACTTGTCAGCAATTTCATATGGTTCGATATTACCATACTTAATATATTTGGAATCATCAAAACTTAGAAAATTTACACATTGAATGTGTTCTAGACTTATGAGGTCTCAACACAAGCCCACTAGAATCGAACATCCTTAGGAACCAAGTTTCTTAAGGATAAAATACTTTTAAATAGCCTGTAAAAAAGCTCACATGTTCTGCTTAGGAGCTCTTCACAGTACATGTAATACCACTTAGGAGCTTCCTTACAAAGATTCTTATTATCATAGGGAGTAGAACCTATACACTACGGTGTGTCAATTGCATTATGATCATTTTCAGAATGCATTGGTTTCTTGTTCAAGTTGCTTTTTCCATGTAAGGAATCACTAACAATGTTAGTTGTGTTATCTGTAAAGTGCTGATTTTCTTATCAGTAGTTATTCAAGTGTACTTTATTTTCTAAAGTACGTTTCTACATCAAACTTCCAAGGATTCATATATGACATATGTATGATGTATCCTTAATCATTCATTTTATGTGAAAGGTGGTGAGTTTTGGATTTGCTAGCAAGAAGAATACTTGTGGCAGATGTCAATGAGATTTTCTAGCAGGTCTCAAGCAATTTTATTCGGCCTAAGCCATGAGTAGATTTAACTTTGCCTTTCCACTAATATCATCACCCAGTAATTTCACTACAGTCATATGTTTATTTTATCACCCAAAATGTAAAACTATAATTAGTTATAAGAACTTCAGGACTTTCAACACAACCTTCTCGTTCAAGTCAAAAATTCAATTACACCCTCTACTCTTAGAGACACATTATGACATAATCTATTATGACATAATCTATCTGTATCCATGTTCATGCCTAAAACTTCCCTGGGTAGAAACCATCCTAACTATGGTTCATATAGACAAGCCACTGTTTTTTATATGTGTATCTATGTTGCTTCTTGGTTACATGGTTTGTTGTGTTATCATGGACCATAATGGGTCACGATTAAAATTTTAAGGACCAAAATGGCTTACTTAAAATTTAATGAGGACCAAAATGGCTCATATTTGTTTTGTTTTTTTAAACAATGTCATGCTGCAAAATATTAACGGTACACCTAGATAGAAAACGTCACACGTCAGTCATTTAACGAAGGTCAACGAGCATTGACTGACGGAGGGACTAAAAGGACTCACAGAATTAAATTTGGGGGACTAACTGATGAGTTTTTTTATTTTCAGGGACTAGAATGGGATCTGGAAAAAAATTCAGCGACCAAAAAGGGTATTCACTCAAAAAATTTAACATAACAATTAACTACTAACATTTGCCTATAAAAAAAGAAAGGAAAAAAGAAAGTGGTCGGGAATGGATGCACCCTGTGCAATACAGCTCAGTCAACAAGGCCACGTCATGTGGAGCATCTTCAGAATACGTGTGTTACGTGTGGAGAAAGGGAATCTATTAGAAGATCCGCTATGCCCGCATACCCTGCTAACGGCCAAGAGGGCCCCACTACATGTAACCGTTTCAACTTTCACGTCACCCACGCCTGGAAGAGGAGGGTTATAAGTGGAAGGTATCCGTCTTCATAACAAAAACACTTGGGGTCCGTTTGATTTGCAATAAATCAAGGGACAGAACAACACAACATTACTTGTTCTGTGTTTGATTTTTAAAACAGATGTGGGACAGTACAAAAAGAGGATCAGAGGACAGAACAAAAATGCAAATCCTTGTTACTCACTTTACCTAGGGACAACTTTTTGTCCCTTGTACAAGCAAATAAAATGTCAAAATTGTCCTTCCCATTTCCCTCTCTCATCGTCCCCCCAGTAACCCACCGTCCAACAATTCAGTCCAGAACCACCATGACAGTCCAGTCCCCACCACGTCGAAGCCGATGTTCATCATCCACGCACATTTATGCTCCGTCGCTCCGTCCTCCAACACAGATCTGCTCCGCCACTCCGCCGTTCTACACACGTAGCAGATCCGCCGCATTGCGTGTCGCCTTTCAGTCGCCCTCTTCCTCGTTGCCTGATATGAAAACGAAATGGTGGGTGGGTAGGAGAGAAAATGAAGAGAGGATATTCTGGGGTGTTACAGCGGAGGAGATGAAGATGCCATGTACTGATATTTGTTGAAGGAAAAGGGAAGAATGGGTGGTCTAGGGCGGTGACAAAGAAGGTCGAAAGAATTGGGGAAAATACAAATAAAAAATAAATTTTTTTATTTAAGTGAGATAATTGGTATCAACATTATACAATGAAAGGATATTTTGGTAAATTCATATTATTTTGGTACAAAATTATTTGTGCTGTGCATCGATTAACAAACATCAAACAGCACAACTTTTTTGTGCTGTGACTCAAGTAATTGTTCTGTACTGTTTTATCTGTTCTGTCATGTACTATACTGGAAGGCGAATCAAACGGACCCTTGTATTCATTCACACCCCATACTTATACAGTAGTTAGGAGTACCCTATAATGGTTTCGACCACCGAAACATCAAAATAAATATCAACTAATGCGGGGGAAAATACTTAATTTTATAATAAATTAACGTGAAAAGTGTAACTATACTGATAATTTCATAGAATAAAGTGCAAATTTCCAAACTTCTGAGCTTTAAAATATGGCAATGCAACTTAACCCTAATTCTTTTCCCCCCTTTTGGTACAAGAGAATGTGACCTTAATTATGCATATAAGCAAATCCTTCACCACAGCTAGGTAGTAACCATTCCTAGTAACTTAGGGCACATTTGTGTAACAACTTAATTAAGCATTTATTCAATAATTTTTTTCAAATAAAAAAATAACTTATTTTCATAAATTGTAGTGAAATGATAAATATAGCTGCAACTTGAATTTTCCATCTAAAGAAGACATACACTAATTATCGACTTGCATTGAAAATGATATCACAAATTTTCAACAATTGTATACGATTTCCAGCGTTCTTGTAGACTGTGGGACTAAAATTTTGCCCTCAGCAAGGAGAAAACAGAAATTTCACCATGTATTATAACATTCTTCAGGCCGAACCAACCTCCCAGAAAACCCAAAAACATAGCACGAGAAGAATAGGAAATTCCAACCATAAGACTTGATCGGACAGATCTCAAGGTAAGGTAGCTGGCTGGTGAACCCTTCCTTGACAATAGCATTTAGCACAAAGCATGAGTTCTCAGCCCTTAGCCAAATTTATCGATTTAACATACTGAAAATGAAAAAACGGGCCTCGAAATTGCAGTGATCAATGAATCGAACATCTTTATATGTACATTCTTTACATGACTAGAGACTCGGTTGGATATTTCTGCTCCGCATGTATGTCAAAAATTGAGTAGGTAATTCTGCTAGAAGTGCTTGAACTACTGAAATTTCTCCACCTGCAATAGGAAGAAGTTTACGTAAGTGAGGGATAAGTTTGATTAGCTTGATAAGTTGGATAATTCATTCATAATTTGCAAACTGATACCCACTTTGGACATCCCGAAATGGAACAAACTGAACTATATCACGCGAAGAAACGCGTCCTGATGAACTTTCAAGCTTCTCTCCCTTGTCTGCGTCCAAAACCTGTAAAATTGAATACCAAAACGGCTACATAAAGCCCTGTTGTGAATACCAGTCACACAGCTCAGTGCCTCAGATGGCAAACAATTACTCTATCCATTTTCTAAATCCCTCGTATAAGGCTTTTGCACAAGAATTAGGAAATGTATTAAATACCCTCAATTTTAGTGTAATATTAACTAAATTAACCTTTCCATTTCATTCCAGATTGTAGAGATACCGATAGACAAGGATAAAATTGGAAAAAATACTAATTCCTTCTTGGTTTCTTAAAAGTGACAAATAAAACAATGGATATCATGAAAAGGGAGGGAGTATAACTCTGTAAAGAGAAGACAGTTAGACTTAATACCTCCATTTCTTTGAAATCAGCTCCTCCTACACCGACAATAAGGATTGATAATGGTAGGTCAGATGCTTTAACGATAGCATCTTTTGTTTCTTGCAGATCCGTCACTACTCCATCCTAGGAGGATATCAATTAAATTTCAGCAGCAGCAATGGAAAAAACAAGGTGATGTGAAAATCTTAATAAGTTCACAGGAGTCAGAATGAACAATTTTTCTCATGCACAAGGCAAATATAGACTGCTATGCTTCGCGTTGCATAGTATGGATGCATCAAGGCAAGCTACAGAGCAAAATACAAAAACAACTAAAGAAGCACCAAGTTGTAACCAACATAACTTTAAGAGATAAATTAGTAATGACGTCAAAAACTGCATATTCTAATTCTTACTGTGATGATTAACAAAACAAAGTACTTTCTTCCACCAGTTGCTACAGATTGGCTGGCAATCAGTGCAGCATTGCTTATGACAGGTCCAAAAAGAGTTGGTCCTGCAAGAGAAACGTTAAGCAAGGCACTCGTGTATGCCATCATAATTCCTTGGATCCCTTCCACCTGCAAAAAACAAAAACTTACAAATTATAATTATTGAAGTGGTTTTGCTAACGAATAAAAAAAAATGTTACTTTTTATTGGGTAGTGTGGTTGAAGTGATGTATTTAATAGATTAAATGTATTTAATTTTCCAATTAAAACTTACTTTCGATTCTTTAACTATTATTGGCTAAGAGCAACGGTTAGCAAAACCGTTATTAAAGAACAATTTCAATATGACAACAAAACAAGTCTACCTCACAGTAATGACTGCTTCCATTCAAGTTGAAACAATGGGATACAGGGCCATCAATTGGTCGTGCTCCAAATCCCCACGTAGGAAATCGTTTGTCTGAATCATAAAACTGTAACACCTCCCCAACCTCAACAATCGCCTAGATAAATAATTCATAGAACATGGATCAGTAACAAATAAAAATTGTGAAATTCAAACCAAGAATCATTTCTTACCCTCTGGTATGCATTTGACCGTCCTGAAGGATCAATATAATGCAAAGAATCTGGAAGGCGTGGATTTCCATTTGAAGCTGGGAAGCAACAGGAGGTTAGTCCATAAGAGCACATTGCATCCTTGTCATCAGTTATCCCATACATAACTAGCGTGTAGGATGAAAGTGTGAAACAAGTACTATTAAGTTTATCTTCTTTTTTAAGCCTAATGAAAAAAAAGTGCAGAGGGGTTGGGGAGGAAATGGGAGAAGATAGAGAGGGGGAATATCAACCTCATCAGCTGTAGACATGGACAACATGGGCCTAGTAAGGAAAAGGCTTGGTTCTTGTTATTTCCTCTCTCGACTCTCCAACTAGGACTATATTATCTACAAAAGCATGCATTGTGGCGCCAACTCTTGGATATGTGCTCACTAAGCACTAAGGTAGGGAAAAAAAGGGGGGGGGGGGCAAAACTTGACCTTTGGTGCAATCCTATTACTATAGTTATAGGAAAATAGTGTATTAGCTAAAATAATAGGAATTTATGTTGTACTTTAGACTTACAACATTATCGTAAACCTCTTTCATAATAAACAATTATGTCAAAAGAATGACTTCACAAGGTCAATCCTGTGAGGTAAGGACTACAGTTATTGGAAAAACTAAGAAAATATCTTAATATCAACTTAAGCAAATGATTTGTCTATAGACATGATTTATGATAGGACATTATGATATTGTTTGATCCATGTAGCTAACTCCCCGCCTAGCCTAGTAAGGAAAAGGCTTGGTTCTTGTTGTAAGTTTTGCAAGAAATAACAGACAATAAATTTAGATAGATGAAAATCTTAGTGATGTACAACAGGAAATGGAAACTAAGAACAATATTGAAAACCCCTCCAACTTCTTATGGATAAATTCTAGTGGCAAGACTGAATATACAACAATAGATAATCACCCTTATATATGAGATCCAAATATATTTAATTATACCAAAACTAACCTAAACTTAAGGCTCAACTAATCCAAACCCAAGACAGGATATACAATATTCAACCAGTAATAATATATCCGAAGACCCAAGTAACTAAAAGCAAATTCCCAGATTACAAATACAATAATCATAAATTGTGGCATTCTTCATCACTTGTTATTTTATGTGCATATATATTTACAGAACACTGATGTAGACATCTATTGCAATCCAGAAAACAATTAGGTAAAATAAGTTTGAGGATATGTGGTACTGTGGTGTACCTGTAAAATCAATGGCCACCATGAAGTTCAATTCAAATCCCCCAGCCAAGTAATCCAGGAAAGTATATTGGATACTTTCAGTAAATTTGTCCACAAATAGCAGGCTCTTTAACACCTGTATTATAGTTAAGTACATAAACAAATTCATGATCGAATAACTTATTTAATATAATGAAACCTTAATCACCAACAAAAAAGAAAAACCTTGTTATGAGAATTATGACCCACAGCGGTGGACAAAAATAAATTTTCTCCTTGGCCACCAGAATGAAGCTTCTCCAAGTCCATCAGAGATTTCTGCACTTTTCTGATAAAACAAGAATAAACAACCCAAATATGCATTTCAGCCAGGAATTAGATTTGAGACAAAAGGACAGACAGATGAAAAAGTAACTGTTGATTACCCCATCAAATCATGTTTGCCATTGCTATTGAAGTTATAGCACTCTATTATCAAAGGACTATCCTGTATACAATAAAAATCAAAATGAGACCATTTACACCGTGTCTATACCATTAAGTCCAAAATATTATCAAAAGAAGATAAAGTGATGTGATAAAATATAGGAAATTTTTTATATTTAGTAACAATAAATGCATAGAGTGATCCTTGACGCAATGGAAAGGTTGCTGCATTATGACTTGGTGGTTACTTATGAGTTCTAATCTCGGAAACAACCTATCCACTTACAGGTTAAGGCATCGTACATCAACCTTCCCAGACCCCACAGTGCTGGGAGCCTCATGCACTGGGTCACCCATATGATATCAATAAACACATATTTTCACTGGATTGTTGTCACTTCTCAGTACAACATCTCAAATACCAGCATATTATCTACATTATAAGTCAACATTAACCAGAACCTATATTAGTGATAACAGGCATTTAATGCAATGAAAAAATTATGACAAAAGTTAATATATGCTCGTTTTAATGAAAAGAATGCATTGTTTGAACACAATGCAACTTGAATTAGTGACCTTTCATTGGAAGGAATATTTGAAGAAGATAAAAAGACATGGCTCTTAATCAAAACTGTAAATGTCTAAATAAAATAAAATTGATGACTTTCCAAGTATTTTACATAAAAGATGGCAACGCCAAACGACATTCTTAAATATTAGGATTGTTATTGTTTTAGGAGTGCTAAAGAGTTGTACTAGGGAGTATTAGGCTGTTTTTACATCACAACAGCATAAAAATTCAGAGTCCTGTTAGTAAAATATTATCTATTCACTCTTATATGTTTCCATTTATTTCCTATATTTCAACATAGTATTCTGACATGTGGCCATGGTTGCTTCTGCTATGGAGTTTCCAAAATACGAAACTCATCCATATTTGCTACACGTTTCTATATTAGAATTGTTCAGCTTCCTACTTGGTTTTTCCTCCCCAAGTCATCATGATTGTCAAATTTGTTCTTCTAAACCACGGCATCATCCTTCTTTGCTGACTGTCCATCGTCTTTGGCGATCAGAAAACTCTGTTTATCTCCAAACCCACGGTTACCACACTAAGCACGTGCCCCTCACCAAGAGGTCAACTACCCTCCAATCCACCGATTCCTGAACGGCATCTCCAATAGGGCCAAAGAGCACCACCACAAGCATCTGCCGTAGTTCCATCTTTCCAGCCCATGAGGGCTCTTCTCTGGCCAAGCCCTGTAGTCTGCAAAGACCATGCGGACTCCACTATACAACACCTGCTCAAGCCTTTTCCTCCATGGATCGGATGCTATTCAATTTGGGTAGTACAACTTCAATCTTTGCTGATGCTTTCCTGGTCTTTCCAGATTTGGCCTATTTTATGCTGTTTTCAGTCTTCTTGTCCAGGTTTGCTTTGGTGTCCACAACTTTGTGGGTGCTGCTGCTCTGTAGTTTTGGGCACTTTATCTTGGGTTTTGCAGTTTGAAGCTTCCAAATGATGGTTTTTGATGAAATTGGGGGAGTTTGGTGTATTTATTGGTATCAAGTTGAGAGCTTAGCGAGTTTCAGATTAAGTGTTAGAACTTGGAATACTAGAATTATTATTTTGTTAGGAGTGTTATTGGGCAATTAGTACTATATTTGACCTAGAATATTGGTATAAATAGGAATATGAGAGAGTGTTTCACAATTATTTGGAGTCCTATTAGTAAACGATTCTCTCTTTTATCTTTTCCACCTACTCCTTAAATTTCAACAGACACAACATAACTATAAGAAAGTTTAATACCTTGCTTCCTACTTGTTGGATATTCAAGAACACTGGCTTCCATGCTGGGTTGAGATCATTCTTGATAACTTCTGTTTTGCAAATTGGAATATGGGTACCACCTTCCACAACTTTTGATATCAATAAAAAGGGATCCTGCAAGACATACAAAAAGCATCTTATATAATAATTGCCGATCTCCATAATGCCTAACAAAAAAGAAAATAAACACATACACTTCGCGAGAAGAGATCCCTATATTCCAAATCTGAACACCTTAATATCATCTCTATTGTAGTCTTTGAGCTAACACATTCCTCAGCATGCACCAAGAGTTTCCCACAGTTTTGGGAGTGGGTAGATCTGATAGAATCTTCTCTGTGTAGATCTAATGTCAACGATCGATCAGACTTTGTAATTATCTGCACAGGCCAAATTGTTACTGTTGATGGATACAATTGTTGGGATGCTGATTTATTTTCAGTATTGCATGCATAGTGCAGCAGAATTTGAGTATGTACTTCTTGGATTAAAAAACTTTCAATATGCACGGAAGTTACCTAATATACTATCAACCCTAAAGACTGAAATGTTAAGCATTTTCAAGCACCATACATTAAGAAAAGCAATAATAGTGTGATAAGGAGTCACAAAGATACAGCTTCACTGAGAGTATACTAAATTTTCTTTAAGTTGTCAAATATCAGTCAACAAAAAGTTGAACAGTCTCTTTATTACCTCAGATAATGCACAGGTCGCCTCACCTAGAAATTGCTGCTCTTCCAGCTTAAGTATCTGCATAAGTTAACCAAACAGTCCAATAGCAAATCAATATCTTGTAATTGAAAGAACTTGGAAATGATTGTAGCACAAACTTTATTGAGAGATTGTGCAGAATATGAACCACTTTGAAGAAATTGAAGTTGGGTTCAGATGTTATCTAGTAATTAAAAGAAGGCTATGAGGAGAGTGTGAGGAATCTGATTGTGTAAATAGTAGCACTCAAAAAATCTCACCCAATGATTCATGTTTATCGAGCATGCACAAACTTTTACGTTTTTTCTAATATCCTACAAAAATAGTAAAATTTGAAGGCCCATAAAGAAAGGGTAGCTAGCACTGCAGGATATAACATATAAACTATCTTCACTAAATAAAACCTTGGACTCTACTTGAACTAAAAACAAAGTGAATATGAAACAGTAACTGACATGCGTCAACATATGTTGAGGCTGATAATGATTTTGGTATAAAAATGTTATGTTTCTACAAATCTTCCAAACATAAAAACGTTAACAGAGAAAATTGTCATTCAGCGATAAAATTTTAATCATTTTACACTTTGAGTTGTTTATGTATCTAAAATTCTCAGAATTGGGACGTGGTAGACTATTATCTAGTTTGATGATGATGTCATACAATTTTCTCGTTTTCTAGCTTTACCATTTGTATCTATTTTCATTTCAAAAGAAAAAGAATTTAAGCATGCATGTCATTGTAAACACTGTACCTTTACATCTACATTGTGAAACTGAGTATCAACATCATACACACGAAACCTGTGATGAAAGAAATTTTACAGAACAATTCCTGGTGAAAAAACAAAATGCTCATATGCCCTGTTAGCAAATATAAAACATCAACTTTTAAACTTACACTAAAACCTGAACAACCTCAAATTGATAAATGAGAGTATGTTTTGTAATCCACGCAGGATTCAATGAATTGAGAACTACTTCTGTGCGTCCAAGTTCTTCAAGCACTCCATTTTTCCCTTTTGCATAAAGAACCATCATTGGATCACTCTACAGCAGGGAACAGATACACGATAATAATTATGAGAATATTAGCTAGTAAAAAAATAACATTCTATTTTTATAAGGCGCAAACACCGTATAAACAACGGAATAATAATTAACACTTTAACAGTATATTTTGCATTGTAGCTTCTATGTTTTATCCAAGGGGGAAAAAGTATAATTGCCTCTATTAATTTTATGGATTCGCCACCAATATTACTGAATCAGCAAACAAGCGGTAATTAAGCTGGAATGAAATTGAGGTTAACACAAGCTAACTAAACAAAAATGAAGCCAGAAATTGCAATTTAAACTAAATATTAAATAAATAAACAGTTATATAATGCGATAAAGGAGCTTCAGATTCATGAAATGGTTAAAACGAAAAACCTTGGAGAGCACATCGCGATCACGCAAGCCGGAAGCAGAAAACGATAACTGGAAGAGAAAAGAGAGGATCGTTTAAACTCAGAAAACGCTATTAATTGAAGTTGGAAGAGAATGTGGAGATGAAGTGAGAACCTCGATCTGAGAGTAGAGACCGTGGTAGCCGCGAGACCTGAGGAAGTTATCGACGGCATCGTTGGAACAGTCCGTCGGATAGCGGGGATCGCCGGCGGTGCCGCCGATGGCCGTACGGCCTCCGGGGACGTCGGAACAGCAGTTTCCCATTTGAGAAAATTGACCTGAACTGAGTGGAGCTGGGGAGGGTAGAAGGAACTCTGAAATTGAATGGAAAACTAAAGAGGACAAACTAAAAATTCTAAAATACATCGTGGAGACCAGACATGGAATATCCTATTATATTATTATTATCTATCTATCATCTACTTTGCAATTTCTCAAATTACTTTTTTATTTTCTTTTTTCTTGGACCCTTCGTCGTCTTTACGGTCTCTTTCTTTCTTTTTTTCTTTTGTTTTTTTACTGGTAGTCATGCTTGGTTTCATGGTTTGTTTTGGAATTTTCGGAGAGAAACAAGTTAATAACAAGGAATTGGGGTAGAAAAGTGAGTTTTATTGTTTGAAAAGGGAGGTAAGTAAAGAATGAGAGAAAATATGTGATGGGACCCATATGAAAAAAAATCTCTTATTAGATTTTGAAAGAAAAAAAGGAAAAATATTGAAATAACATATTAACCCTTTATATTATTAGAGCCAAATATACCCAATAGCGTTTGGATGAGATGACACGGATCTTTTCCAGCTTAACCAGAGGTCTCGAGTATGAATCTTGGCCCTCTTGAGGGAGAGTTTTGCCGTCCTTATAGTCCTACCTGGCTCGAGGGATTAGTCTACCTCGAGAAACCAAAAGAAAAAAGAGAGTCAAATATGTTTTTTTTTCTTTTTTTTTTTATAGACAAGTTAATAGTTAGTTATTAGTTATTAATTATTATGTTAATTTTTCCTCATTTGCTAAGGTTTGAACCTTGGACCTCCTATTCCTCCAACTCCTTATACTCTTAGCTCAAACCACTTGAGCTACCCAACCCCCAATATGTTTTTTTAATATAAAAAATTATTTTTTTTCTTCTACTTCTCTTCTACTTCTTTTAATCCAAATAATCTGAAAATTTATCCTCTACTCATTCTCTTTTTCCTTGTACTTTCTTACTTCTTTTTCAGTCGAAACAATTTATACCAATTTATATAAAGTTAAAATGCGTTTTTGATTAGTAAAAAATATAAAATGCGTTTTAGATACTTATAATATAAAAAAAAAATTATAATAAAAAAATTAGGGTGAGGGGATAGTGCCCCAATCCAAGGCAGGGAAAACCTTCGGGTTTTATGAGCACTTACAAATCGATTTATATTTATCTCATCCCAAGGAGACTGGTGGAGGCTCGAACCTACAACCTGTCAGATACAAAACCCTGTCATACTCCACTAGACCAACCACTTGGGGTTTATAAAATAATAAAATTTTAATATGCATTAAATTCTGTCAACATTACAAATGGAGATTTGTTCGGTTGTCTTGACTTGAATTATTGAGAATCTAATATGATTTATAGAAAATGGAAATTTGTTCAATTAATAGAATTTGTCATTTTTTTTAATATATTATGTTATTCTTTATTTAAAGGAAAACCATTTTAATATGTAGTTAGATATCTATACACAAGCTAATTTTACCGTGCACAATTGCCATAGGTACCCCCACATGTGAGTTCCAACCGTTAGATTCAACACGCCTACAAATCTTAAAATGCATCATCCACTTCTCTCCCTCATCCTCCCTTCCCCATCCTTCTCCACCCTCAACCACAACCCATTTCATGACCCATTTTTGTGCTCTCCTCGACAGCCATCTCACTTCCATCTCTTGGGACCGCACCAGAGGGCGAGAACGAGAGCATGAAGGCTGTCATCGCCAACAGAGAGATCGAGCACAAGGCCGACACGAAGAAGTGGTTCCCCGACGTGTCGCCGGCCTGATTTGGGAGGATATGTCGCTGGTGGAGTGGTCGGAGAACGACCACCGATTTTTCTCCGACGACCTAGAGAACGAGGTGAACGACGACGTTTTGAAAAAGGCGTTCGCGCGGTTCCCATCATTTATCAGATACAGAAAACCGGAAGTCCAGCGTGAATCACCACCTTACTAGCCACCTCTCCGCACCACGCACGAACCCACCTGATTTCACCAACTTCTTTCTGACTGGCTCAACCTCCTCTCTGGATTATACTGAAATTAGCAACGAACTTGACTTGAGTCCTCTTAGCTGAAATTTATTGGATCATAGACCTAACTGTTTGAAGTAATTTTATACCTAAGGTATTTCTTTTTCTCGGTTCTAGAAAATACCTTCTTCTTGGTTGGTTCGGTTTCTGATTAATATTGGGTGCCTCCATAACCTACCCTGAATATTGATCACCTCGTACTCCAACTTTAACCACGTTGCACGATCTCTAACGGCATTCGCGTAGTATGGGTTCTGGTTCGTCTCGTGAGCTGCCAAGGAGGAGTCCAGCTCCTCTCCATTTAGGAGAGAAATGGACATCTCGATTTCTTTTATTCTAGAGCTGACATGTGGCACCAAGAAAGTTCAATGGGCCAGATTGATTCGTTTTAAATAAATCACAAATCATTTTAAATTTACAAAAATGTTTAAAAAAAACACTCTTATCTCTTCAACTTTTCTGATATGCCATTTCTCCCTCCTTCTTCGTGCTGTCCCACAACCACATCTCCATCATGCTCCCACAACCACGGCGCTTTGGTCCAAAACCAAAACGAATTGCAACCTTCAACGCTTCCCTCTTCTCCATGGCATCCGCGCTTCCTGACCCAGAAGAAAATGGCGAAACTTGGACGAAACCGCCACCTTGGACAACAACGAAAATGGCATCGTTGCTCTCAAACTAGAACGAACCAGTGAGCAAAGTCAGTGAGCGCAGCGACAGTGGTTGGGTGCAGCGGCTCGGCTCGGCGATGATGGCTGGGCGGGGTGGCGCGTCTCAGGGGCGGGGCTGTGGCAGCGTCACAAGCGGCCAAGTGAGGCAATGGTGAATGAGCTGGGTGGCACGCTAGCACGTCACAGGGGAGGCGTCTGAGTTCTTTGGGTTAGAAAGAAGAAGAAGACCATGAGTCCTTTTAGGATTTCTCCAATTTTTTTAATTTAAAATGATTTTATTTAAAATAATTAAATCTGAGCCATTGATTCAACTTATTGCCACATGTCAGCTTCATAAACAAAGAAATGGAGATGTCCATTTCTCTCCTAAATGGAGAGGATCTGAACCCCCTAGGGAGAGGGGTGGAGGAAGGAGAGAGGGAGGAGTGGAGGAAAAGGAAAAAATAATCAGGTGTGAAAATCCCATTATTAGATCTTATGAAAGAAAGAATATCCAGCCATTCATTTTATCTATCTTAAATCGAATGGTTACAATTAACTTGTGCACGCGCGGTGGTATACCTATCCCACTTGTGCACCTTAGAATCCGCCTCTATACACGTCTTGAAATTTGGAGTTATGTTATTTGAACACAAATTTTGGACACCGTATATGTTTATCTCTATCTTTCACTTACCTTTTTTTTTTTTTGAACAAGCAAAAGGAATATTAATCCGAGTACAATGGGTACTTAAAATCCATATACAAAATTTCAATAGAACCACAAAGTATAGAAAGCAAGTGTTTTACTCACACTAGCTCGATACACTTTTGAGGATCTATGCACCAATCAGAAAAAGAATAAGGTACATGTTTTGCTTTAGCTAAGAACCATCTCCATGAAGTCATTTTAATTCTATCCAAAATGAAAATCATATCTTGTCTTTTTTCTTTAAACACTATACAATTTCTCATCTCCCAAATACTCCAAACCACTACATGCCACACCATAACCCAATGACAAACCTGCCCTTTCTTGCTTCCAGCTTCGACAAACTCAACAAAGAAAGGTATAATTTGCACCTGATTACTAGTACACATTTTCATCCAACCAAAAACCGAAGCCCATAATTGGGAAATAAACGCCACACCATAACCCATGACAAGCCGGCCCTTTCTTGCTTCCAGCTTCGACAAACTCAACAAAGAAAGCTATAATTTGCACCTGATTATTAGTACACATTCTCATCCAGCCAAAAATCGAAGCCCATATTTTTTATTTTCTTTATATACACGCTTCTCGAAAATACACTTAAAAAACAAAGGGGACACCTCCATTTTGTATACAAAAATCATTCCCCTTATATTTGAGGAGTGGAAATTTATGTTGAGCTTTGTCATTTTTAATGTAGTATCTAAATAAACTTTTAAGAAAATATATATAACATTTCTGCAGTGACTATAATATAATTTTGTATCAAACACCAATAAGGAGGACAAAATTATAATTAGTACATAACAGAGTTTTTTAAACATGCTGTTAGGTTTTGTCCAAAAAAAAAAAAACAAAAACATGCTGTTAGGTTTTAATTCTTATGAAAATATTTTATTGAAGAAATTAAAATTACTTTTGATGACCTTTTTTGGTCTCAAAAGGGATCCGAATGAATCAGAAAAAAACAGTATCAAATGAAAGTATGAAACCCAAATGCTAGCCCGCCATCATGTCTATGTGATGATCAATGTCTCCACTTTTCTTTAGAAGAAGAAAAATTGATGTACTTACATTATATTACGTGCATTGCACGACTTCCCATACATATTTCATTCCTTTTTTCTGGTAATAACCCATAGAGATTTCTGCAAAGAATGGATTATTTATTGTGCTTTCCGAAAATAGTAATTTTATGCTTTGACCTTTGATTATAGGGTTTTTTTTTTTTTTTTTAAGGAAAATAATAATGAGTGCGAAGAAGTTAGAACACTAATTAAAGAATAAAAAAAGACATATTTGTATGAGAAACTTATATAATGTTTTTGAGACACTAGTTAACAATATTTTTTTAATCAATACTGTTGGGTCTTGTACTAATTACTAAAATCTAATCTCTCAACGCACCCAAAAAAAAAAAAAAAAATTCTCAATCAGCTATATATATTAAGGGTTATGGTAAAACAAGTTTTTATTGGAAAACTAAATATTTCACTTTTTTAAATATTAAATACACAAATTTCCTATATAATCTTTCTTTTCTTGGTTCCTTAATGAGTGCACATGATACTCGTTAGCATTTTCCATATATTGAAGGCGTACTCTAAATAGTTACAAAAAAGGCATACTCTAATAAAATTGGATTAGAGTCTTGCTAATAATTTCCACAAGAGTACAGAATTAAAAATATAAACTTTTTATTACAAAATAATATATTGAAAAATATGATTTTCAATAAATAATTTCAATTCCTTAACCAGTATTTTTAACATTTGCCATTGGATTATTACGACGGGTTTTCCATGTACAGCTTAACCGTAGGACGTGGGTAGGGCCTGGGTAGAATACTATAGTACCCGTCCCCATACCCGCGTTTGAAAAAATTACCCGTACCCGTGTGGGTAGCAACTTTAGTATCCTTACCCGTACCCTCTGGGTACCTAAGTACCCGTACCCACACCCATTACCCACACTTTAACGGTGAAAAAACAATAAATAACAAAAGATACATTATAACAATTAAAAAACGATTCAAAGGTTTTTTAAATCTACTTATAAAACATTACAAATCAAAATATTTTAAAAAATAAATATCCAAAAAGGAATTATAGATGCAACTAGGTTTAGAAAGTTAAGAATTTTTAGAATAATTTTGGTTTTAAAAATTGTATTATAGTTAAAATTATATATATTAGTAATATAAACAAATAATTAATTAATTATATATGCATATATATATGTGCGGGTATTGGCCTACTCATTATGGGTAATTTTTACAAGTACCCAATGGTTAGGGTACAAATTGTCATCCCTATGCACGCACGCATGTGTGTGTGTGATTTTTACAAGTACCCAATGGTTAGTGTATAAATTGCCATCCCTACGTGTGCGCACGCGCGTGTGTGTTTTACTTGCTTATGAAATTTGTCATGTAGTATCTAGTCGATGACAGCACATTAAGAAGTAGGAAAAGGCTAAAAGCACCCAACCCAACGGTCTTTGATCCCACACCAATATATTTAGACACCATTATTAGTTGATTATTATAGTTGTTTTCCATATGTTACTAATTTTCATGGGATATATATGTCATATAGGTCTGCTCTGTCTTCTCTATGGTTTGTCACCTTGCCAAAATAATTAATGTGAATGAAGGGCATTTTGGTCTTAGGATTTGCAACATTATTTTACTATCGATGTACCTTGCAAAAAATAGAAAGACCAACCAGAAACAATTAAGTCACAGATCAGCAAAGTGTGAGGGATAGAGGGCCATGCATGTCTGCAGTGAAGGAGCATGCATAGGCTGCAATGCTTGACGTGCTTTTTGTTGACCCCCTAAAAGTACAACAGCATGCATGACTATCATTCTAATAATTATTATTTTTTTGCCAACGTTCATGAACGTATTCGATCAGTACATCACACCTCACCAATTAGCATTTCCTCCTACTACAGTCCCAGCCACCTCCCACCTGCATGAAAAAATTTAAAAAAAGGTGAAAAGCATTAGCATCGATCTCTCGAATATTTTTATCCACTCTTAATTATAGGAAATTTCTTAGTGGAAAAAGAGCTAGCGTGTTGACTGTTGAAATGTACAATGGATCGCTTGCAACATCAAGTCATCAACTGCAGGCAATTATGAAAGCAGTGTAACTTTCACATTATGAGTTATACGTGCTTTTTCACATGAATAATAGCATTACAGTACCCACTTAAATTTTGATTTAATTTGTCTCACCTAAACTTTTATATATGGTTCAGTTTCTCAAAACCTTTTACTCTGGTATACAATAAGAACTGAAGTTCCAGTGGCCGACGACTACATATGTGTAAATTGATAACAGTAATTTCTGTACATTAATTAGATCCTGTTCTACAAACTTTTCAGAATATATATGTTTACTCGCAGATCAAAGTTTCTACTTAAGGAAAAGAAGGCACACTACTCCATTTCTGTCGTTAAACAGCAAAATTAGGTGGGTCCCGTGTATGTATATATCCATTCACACATGGCCTTATTGCATATGGAACATGTCAAACAGCCACACCAATTAGATCCCCCTCACGACTCACGTTGGAACACGTGATCCAGGAGCCGGCTCATAATATGAATCTCCGCTGCAACTAAGCACGGATTGATGGACAAAATTTAGGTAAAGTTTTTTAAAGTGTTTGTATTATTATTTGTTAATAACAATAAAATATGTATTATTTTCTTATTACAACTCTAATGAAAACATAAATAAATGGATAAGTTTAAATTTCTAACAATAGTACTCTTACTTTCTCAATTTAGGTACAAACTTACTTTAGAAGAACTAATTTCGTCAATTGACTGAGAGATGTTAAAATATTATATACACACATAAATGGTAGCTTTGACACATTTATGTAACCAAAATAATAAAATGGCATAATATATGCCCGATTCAAATAATAGCAATGCTATCAATGAGTGTTGGTCCCTTAAGTATGTGGTTTTGGTTTTAATCCATTGATTCATGTGTATAAAAAAATATATTATTGGGAGGGGTTCTTTCTTAAGTGCCTCACAATATCGCATGCGGAGGATACTCGAATGAAAATGGTTGACTACATACATACTTAATTAACAACTTTAATTATTTTTATAATGGAAAATACTTTTATTCTGCATTATAAAATGAAAAGGTATGAAACTTTGATATACAAATAACATTACTCTTCTACAAAATTACATTCCTAGGACTTAGCATTTGTGGTTAGAGAAACTATAAAAATATGTGAGCATTCCTTTTCCAGCCAAAACCGGTTGAGCATCCACATAAATGAGGAGGCACTAGTTCAAGAGCTAGCATTGGTAAGATGTTCTACACATTAATCTTGTGTAACCCATGTTGAGATCAGATGATATGGAAATGAGGAGCGGATCAGACTGAAGCCACATGGCTCTGAAGACTCGTTTCTGATGAGCATCTATGGATTGGGAAGGACTTTGACCATTATATCTAATGTCAAAAATGTGAATCATGGGATCAGCTGAACCAGATGTTATATAAAGTCTATTGGGAGACCAAGCCTGATTTGTCAGAGCTGACTGAGATTCACTTCTTTCTTGCTTCCATCCAAAAGCATGAAGTTCTTTCCCGTTCGTTCTAACATCAAGTAATCGAAGCTGCTTCTCAGGAGTCCTGAAAGAAATCAAAGAAAAAGAATAATAGTTACCATCTCCCAAGATTAATTCACCTTAGACAATGGATCAACATACATAGCATTTATGTGGGTGCTCAACCGGATTTAGGCCAAATCTTAGGGCATGTTTAGTTTGTTTTTAGTTTCCTGTTTTTATTTCTTATTTTTAAAAATAATTACAGCAGAAATAATTTTAAAACTGTCATATTATTTTCATTCTGAATCATGTTTTCAAATATTCGTATAAGAAACATTGAAAAGAATATGAGGCATACATAAATTTCCATAAAAACATTCAAGAGAAAAGAATATGAGGCATGTCAAATTCTGGTACATAGCAAAGCTTGTGAAAGCTAAAGAAACACAGTTAATAAAATGAATATCCAGTAATTAATAAAGTGGAGTCCAAAGGCAGATGTAATTTACCCTTCTTGAACCATGAATAAATTGAAGTCACATGGATTTGGCAGGAGACTCAAGCATTTGCTATCAGCGTGATGCAAGAAAACTTTTCTTCCTGCATAGGCATCGTACCCCAAAATTCTCTTATCTTTACCAGCAGACAACACAACATGCTTCTGCCGCATACCAGCAACTCCCATGACAGCAGAAGTATGAAGATCTCCATGCAAAGGTTTTGGCTTCCATTTGTTCTCTCCGTTCTCACTCCAAAGTATAACAGCATGGTCAGTTCCCCCAGTTACAAAACTGGATTTTTCCCAGGGCAGGAAAACTATGTTATTGATAGCACCCTTAACATGAGGCTTGTCCTCTAAGAAATTGATATTTTTTTACACACATATTTTACATATATCAATATCATTGATCATCTATAAAGGGTATGTTTGGTAGTGAAGAGAAAATGAGAAGAGAGAAGAGCTAAGAAGTAAAGTAGATTTGAGAAAAATATAAGAAAGAGTGTTGATTGTTTTTGAAAGTACGGGAATGACCTTAAATTAAAAAAACTTTCAATAAAAAAAAAGGTTACAGATGTAGTTTCACATAATAGCTCTCCTCATCTCCTATTTTCTTCTCACCTATGGAGAGAAATATTTTTTAGGTACGTCTCACCAAATTTATTCTCTCTTCTCTATTTCTCTCATTTACCAAATAAGAGAAAACTATGTTTTTTCCTCATTTTCTCTCTTCTCATATTCTCTTCTACCAAACAAAGGCCAAAAGAAACCCAATTCCAAATTGCAACTTCTATGCCAGCATATTTGTGTCACAAGTCTTACCCCTTCTTGTGCTCCATTCAAATTTATAACAACTTCAAATATACTGAGGGAGAAACTGTCACGGGTGGAGGAAAGAGCAATCATATAGCTAGATTTAAAGTTTCAAATGGGGAGAAAGAAACAATTGAGTTAACAAAGGAGTAATTTGCATATATGTTGAGGATGGAACAAATGAATTCAAGTACTGACAGCTTTTCTGACCACATTCTAAAGTAATATTCGTGTAGGTTTAACAAGGAATGCCTTTCTTTATAGGAAATGATCATATATGATATAACAAAAAATGAAGACAAGACAAAATGCCTCTCATGCATAAGACCTGTTGCAGTTTTATTAGCAGAAAGCACGAAGTCCATATTATCTTGCAGATACTTCACAGTCAAATCCATAATTTAAGCTCACATTCGTACGGCCCTATGATATATTTTACTTGATAAGGAGAGCTATAAAATGAATAATCTTAAAAGAAAAAGTGAAAAACTAATACATACCCTCTAGGATGAGCTTCCCACAAGTTGACCACTCCATCCAAAGCACTGCAAGCATTCTCAAAATGAGCAAAAATCAGACTCATAAGAATATAACAATCTTGTAAAAACATCTTTACATAAGACTGAAATGTAAACTGATCAGGATGACAAAGAATGGCACAATCTATGTTTTCATTATATTTACATAGGCAGATATATCTGAGGATAAAATGAGCTTTTAAACCACTAATGGTCATATCAGAATAATGCATGAATGAAATGATTGCATTACCTGGTTGCAAAAAGCTTATCATTCACAGGACACAGAGCCAGACTTCGCAGTTTCCTCTTGTGTTGACTTGCTATGTGGTTGCTTGTTTGATATTTCACTGGGTGTGGTGAAGAAGTCTTGCATATTAAAGGAATCAATTCCTTGTGGTGTTTCTCTTCTGATCATATCAAACAGAATTCTTGTCATAGCCTTAGCCCTTAGTATCTAATCTATATATGTAAAAGCAGTAATGAAGGGTACCCTTGAGAGATGAATGTCTTACCAAGCTTCCTCCTTTTAGTCCCTGTGATCCTGATTTCAACATTATCCTTCTGATCAGCAGGATCAAGTCTATGAGGGTTATCAGAAGAACGAGAACTTGGCACTGGTGGTATGGGTGGCTTTATTCTTCGACTCACAGCAGGATTTGAAGGTTGTGAGTCTTGTGACTTGAGCTGATGCTGGTTTCTGGAAGAACCTTCATTTCTATGAACAATGGGAGTGTTTGATCCACCCTCGTTCCTCTCACTCCCAACATCTATCAAACATGCATTATTTTTAGATGATGAGGGTGCATTTGTTTGCTCGATGGCGAGCCAATTTGGACTTTGTATCTCGCAACTTTTTTTCTGCTTTCTCAAGCTGCAAATCAGATGATTTCCCACGTCAACTAACCGTCTGTTTGCTTTCTTACCGGTTTTCATTTCCTATCTTTAGAGATAGTTACAAATATGTCACCTTATTTTCATTTCTTATTTGTAATTATTTTTTAAAACAAGAATATGAAAATAAAACACAGACCCTTAATATATATTTTTTCAGTTCTGTATATAAATAAAAGGTTAAATTACACTTTTGGTCCCGAGATTGTTTTTCAATATTCAATTTGGTCTCCAACTTTTTAAAATGTTCATTTTGGTCCTTAAGTTTTTAAAACTTATTCAATCAAGTCCTTCCGTCATGTTGACTAACGGAAATGAACGTTTACCCCGTCTGGTCCGCCGGAATTGGGGACCAAATTGAACATTGAAAACATACTTAGGGACCAAATTGAACATTGAAAAATGATTTGAGGACCATTATTTTCGGGTCAAGGTCCATGTCGGTTAGTCAACTTAACGAAATGACTTGATTGAATAAGTTTTAGAAACTTAGGGACCAAAATGAACATTTTAAAAACTTGGAGACCAAACTGAACATTGAAAAACAATTTGGGGACCAAAAATGTAATTTAGCCTAAATAAAACGTCAGAAACCTAGGCCTGTTCAGTTCACACCAGTCGTAAATTTACAAGCAAATCGTTAATCTTCGTAGGGAAAGAATACAAATATTGTATTGACTATACCCCAAAAAACGATTCTGAATTTAAAAGGTAAACTTGAGTTAACATGCTAGTGTAATTCTTCTAGATAGAATAGAATACATTACCTTCTACCAAAAAAAAAAGACTACATTATAACAAGAAACCAAAATGTTAAAAGTATATAACATTGAAATGGCAGCATATGATGATGAACCTCACCTGGGAAGAGTAATGGGAAATGTAGTAACGAAGGGATTCGATTTCACGTTCAGCGCTTTCGATCAAATCCATCAATGCTTTCTTGTGTTCGTCACTATTAGTGTTAGTGTTGTTAGTACTAGTTCCTCCGCCATTGACGAGGTCGTCGTTGACGTTGTGCTCCTCCATTCGCTTCCTCCTATTACTAACACTCCCTCTGGTCCTATATATAAAAGGCAAAATCCTAAAACACACAGACCAAGGAAATGCATTGAAATAAGCTATTTGTAATTAATATTCATATAAATTTACAAATTTAACCCTTCAATAATTAATGAACAAACCTACTTGTATTGAAAGTTGCATTGTCTCGTAAATATAAACCCTATTATAAATAAGGGTAAAATTGGAAATGAGCATTTAATATTTGTCAAAATACATGTATGTCTCTTATATTTTGGACAAAAAAAGTAGTCATTTACCTCTTATAATAAGGACAGGAGGTAGTAATACTACTACGACGTCATCTACGTCTCTGTGTCTTGCTCGCTCACTAGTGTCGTTTAAAAGAACTTGAAGAGGTGCTGTGCGGTGCTACTTATAGTAGGATATGTAGGAATGAATGATGAGTTCCATTCCATTGTTGGAAACTTGAAAGCGGAAGTCGCTGACGTATTTTCAGCTATTTCAAAAGGGGAGAGAGAGGTAACTGCCAAGTCCCCGAGGCATCAGGCAAATCAATTAAATTCCCACTAATAGACAAGTTTAGCTTTTAATTTAATTAAATCTTTTTAAATACACATGACTTTTACAATCTGCTTGGTTTATGAGAGAAAGTTAGAAGAGAGAAAGAGATGAGAAACAAAGTGGATTATGAGTATTGTTTTGTATGAGAGAAAAAGAAGAGAAAGAGAATAGGAATAAATATTTATTTCCCTCTTCCTTTGTTTGGTTGGATAGAAAAGTGAGAAGAAAGAAATTATTTTACTTTGTGAAAACATTTTTACAATGTCACTATCCTCGGAGCTGTAATATAAGGTGGACCCTACTTAATTTGTTCCTCTCTCTCCCCAATTCCTCAGCAAACCAAACAAGAGAGTTAGTGCATTTCTCTTATTATTCTCTCTCTTGTAACTCTTTCTGGGCTAACTCTCTGATAACAAACAAGGTGTTAGTCTTTTACCCTGCCGGACGAGTGCCTTATGTTCTCGTGGACCCAAAGTGGCCCTCTACCATGAAAAAAAGAAAAGAAAAGAAAAGTAAGCTCAGCCCATATGTGTAAACTATAAAGTAAAAAAATAAGATGTATCTAATTTTAATTTAATAAAAGATATTAAATGTTAACATACTAATAATCTAAGATGTCAGGGCATACATTGATTTGGGTTGATTCCATCAACTAAAATTCAAATCAAATTAATTAAATTGATTCGATTTATCTTGATTTATTGGGTCTAATCGAGTAAAACCCGATTGCACCAAACCTTCATTCGTTCAGGTTTTGGTTTTAGTATTTCCAAACAAGATGACCTTAACCAATTACTTGATTACATTTATTTTATATTTTTTTTTACATATATCAAAGTTGTGTTTTTGACTTTTAGAGATCTTACATGTGATTTAGGGTGTTCTTTAATTTTCTTTTCTTTTTTTATCATTGTCCTTCTTCACACACTAGACAGTCCCCAATCATAGTCCACCCTTGTTCCTTCTCCCGCTGCTAGAAACTTTAATCTTTGTGTTGTGTTGACTTGGAAAAACTTTGACAACTTCATAATTGTTATGTTAATTATGCATTTACGTTTATCCTTATTTGGGGTTGGGACTAATGTGAATTCTTATGATTATTATGTATTGTTGTGTTATTGATCAACTTTAATATCAAAGTTAGTGCTATTTAAATAACAATTCAAACATGAGACTTGCTTAATCTAAATTTAAAACGTTGTCTCTAAAAGTAACGTTTTTTTATCACTTGTATAAATCTAATTGTTTATTTTTTTTAGATGGTGGAAAGTTCTTATGATAATGATAAAAGTCATAAGCTGCATTTTGAGAAAATAAGAAAAATCATTGGGTCACCCAATGACCTGCCCAACTCAGCTAGTTAGTGTTCATATTGATTTGGTTCAAGTTTGGTGTTTTGAAACTGACCAACTCGACCCACCCAAATTAATTCATTTTGATTTATTCAAACATTTTCCCTCCCTTTGACGCGCACATTCCAACCTTTTTTTTATTCCCGGAAAATACATTTTATTCATCAAAATAGAAGGGCATGAGTCCATAAGAATACAATCTAAGACCATTGGAAGGTCTTCCTCAATCCATCTTTCATTTGGCCCATTAAGAGCAGATTTTGCAAGCCCATGAGCCTCACTATTCCCATTTCTGCATATACATGAGCAAGAGAACAAGGGAGTTGCTACATGTACCCCTATAAGTGCTTCATCCACCCCCACAAGCCTTTTAAAAAATATTTATTACCAAAATACCTTTAAAAATAAAAAATATATCTACTAGAATTTTTTACACTTTTTTCATTTTACATTTTTTGGTTTCCGATAACTAAATGCCGAAAACACATATTTTTCTATTTCGGCAACTAGTTGCCGGAAAAACTCCTACAACTAATTGCCAGAATTAATAACTATGATTCCGGCAACTAATTGCCGGTATATTTTTTTTATTAGAAAACAATAATTTGGCAATTAGTTGGTAGAAATTAAAAAAAAAAAGCTGTGTTTCCGGCAATTAATTGCCGGAAACACTTTTTCAATTTTCCGGCAATTACATTTTTTTGGTTTCCAGTCATTAAATGCCGGAAACACATACTTTTCTAGAAAATGGTACCCAACAGGTTTATTGGCCAAAATGCCTGTGGTACCATCGCTGCCATACACAAACCAATGTCCAAGTTTCAATGACCAAGACACTGTTAGAAAATTGCTTGTCAAGCTTGGAGGGAGATTCTCCGATGTTTCCTTCTCTTGTTGCTTCCAACAGCACACTCTAGATTTTTCCAAGCTTGTATTTGATTCCCTTATAGATAAATAATAAATTCAGATGGACACATGCAAGGTTTCAAATCTGGCACCGAAACCGAAATCTGGGCCGAGATGTGTTGATTTTGGCAGTCACCGAAACCACAACCACGACCGCATTTTAAAACCTTGGGCACATGTATAACAAGTGAGAGTACATGGTGGTGTGCGTGTATTAGAGAGGAAGAAGAAAAGAAGAAGAGGGTACTGTGGTGGTGGAGAAATGAAAAGGAAACGATGAGTGTGGGGGTGCGTGTATATCAGAGAGAAAGGAAAGAGAGGAAAATACAGGGTCATAATTATCACTTCACACACTAAAATTAAAAGTGTGGGGGTGAATGGGGCAATTATAGAGGTAAATGTAGCAACTCCCAAAGAACAATACTGGAATTGTGCCGCAAAATTAAGACAGTCCAACAAAACAGAGTCCAGATAGGAACTTCCCCACTGCATTTGATTTAGACGAGAAACTAGGGCAAGGGAATCAGTTTCTGCAAGCCAACAGCATAAAGGAAAGATAGCTCTAGGGTTATACCCAAGTAAGTCGAATATATTGTTGTTTGGTCACTTTATATATAAACCAACTTATAAAAAACTGAGTTTGAACGACCAACGAAAGGAAGAATCAAAAGATAGAAAAACTTTCAATAGAGCTTTTGAAGAAATATGTGCGTATGTGCGTGTAAAAATTTCAATAGAGCGCTTGGAGAAATATGTGTGGGTGTAAATACTATTAGTCTCGTAGTTATTAATCCTCTGGTGTTTAACCATGTTTCCAATGGCATGTCTTCTTATCTTAATAATTAATATTTATACTTGCATTTCATGCAAGGCAAGCACACTTGCAAACAAATATGTTTAGGCCCTAGCCCCTAATGCAAGAACACACAGATTGCAAGAGAGATGGCGAAATCTGAAGTAGTACAATAACAGAGAACTAAATGGGGTAATTAAATCTCTTTCCTTACAATCACTTCCTATAGTCAAAAACTGATCCCAAAAAGGCACAAATGCCGGGGATTTTTTAAAACAAAAATTAAATATGAACAAGACAATAATGGAAACAAAATCAGCAAAAGTCCCCTTGAACCCTGCAATGATGTGTACTATTCTAGGGAACTTCTGCAAATTGTGATATCATCATTCACAGCTAGCCAAAAGTTGAGTTTGTTAAGCCATACTCTAATCTTGTAAGATGGCAGCAGGACTCCAAGCAAAAATTCAGGAAAACAAAGAAAACACTAGAACAGGCCACTTCATTCTGGTTATGTACTTCAGCCTTTGAAAACTTGTGTAAGGCTCCTCTATAGGCAAAAAATGGTGAACCCTTTTTCATCCTGGCTCCCACTCATCCCTCATACAAAAAGAAAATGTCAATATACAACAGACTTGGGGGCTGATATTACATTAGAGTACAAAATTGAGCAGTAAGTGTCAGTTTCTTCAAGAGCTGAATGAAGAGTCTATTCCATTAGAAGACTCTTCTCCACTTGCTAAAGGGGAAGGGCTCCCTTGGCTGCGATTCTCCTCATTGCCACCACCGCGAGATTTTCCAGGTCTCAGCCTAATATTGGCACCCGTAGGGAAAGGTTCCTGCAGATACAAACTAGGTGGTCAGTTTAGTTCCAGGGTAGGATATCACCAAAAGAACCAGATATCAAATGAGCTTGGTTAACTGTACTGTAATTGAAATTTATACTATCCCCCTCTAATTGGAATCATAGCCTTTTAAAGGAAAGTTCAATCTGTTAAATGCACCTCATGAAGAAAATGGTTTAAACCGCCGATATGGATAGCATCTTATATTCATCAAAACCAGCTCAAGTCAGAACCATTATGCTTTAGTCGACAAGTGCAAGACATAATCATCTAAAACTATTCCTACAAGAAGCTGTTTCTAGCAGAAACGATTAATAATATAACAGGATATAACAGGAATTAGTTTCAGCCACTCAAATTGTAGAAAAAGTCTTCTCTATTGGATCCTACCACTCTTAATGCATGAAAAGTAGGCACCAAATGTGTTAATATTAAAATCAGCAGCTAATTTAATGGTGAAAAGATTTTGGATGTAAATGACAAAACATGTAATATATTGGTGTAAGAGAAAGCCTGTCACGTGATTTGTATTTAACTTATAAATCAGCACAACAGGTTCACATAAATAACAGCAAAACCAGATCTATGAATCAAAACATTGGGGAATCAGAGGCCATACAGTAGCTCCTTTGTAAACAGCAGTTAGCAACTGGAAAATAATTACAAGTTTACAGCCAAAGAACAAGCTGATTACCGGATCACCGGCATTTGGGCCTTCTGTATGGAAAAGAATAGGGCGGCAACGTTTATCTTCATTCATCAGGCTTGAATTCTGGAAATGAGCAATAAGAGAAGCTTTTCCTTGAATTCGGGCATATGCAAGTGTGGCTATTTTTTCACTGTTAAACTTCTCCCATTTTTTCCCATTAAAAGCCTGCACAATGTTTCTTATCCATTAGTTCCATCAACTCTTGAAGAAACAAAAGAAAAATATTAACTCAAAATCCATAGTACACAGATAAAAAAACTAAAATTACTGTTACATAAGAACTTTCAAATAACCTGGTAGAAAGGAATAATTTGGGCAGGATCAATCATATTTATGAATGCATAGCCAACATTACATTTGTTCTGCAATCATTTGTAGAATTGAATTAGAAACATTTATGACTTCTTCTCTAAAGGAAAGAATCAAACAACCAAAAGTAAATACTTGCCTTGAAGTCAATTGGTAAATAAAGAAAATCATAAGTTCCCCGACATTGCTCATCTATGGCAGCAAGAAGCATCTTTGAAGTGTACCTACAAAAAATAAAAAATAAAAAGAAAAGAGAAAAGAGATAAAGGACAATCAAGAGACCAGTGCCAAAGAGTTTGAATTCTTTACTCCCTAAAAAATCTGATTGATCCATATAATACATGTCAAATGTACACGAGAAGGCATAAGTGTGTCCAAGGAAGTGTTGAAGCAAGAGAGAGAGGTAACATTTTATCTCTAAAGCTTAAATGAAAAAGGCAAGAGCAATATGCTCAGCTGCCAACCTGGGTAGAATCATTAAATGCAAAATACGTATTTATGTAAATATTTGCCACATCTTAAAATAATCTGTAAAAATGAAATGATTGCTTTAAGGCAACTAACGATCTTATCAGTAAACCAATCAGTTGTAAACAGAAAATGAAAAGATAACAAAGTAAACAACAAAATGAGATCCAAAAGGCTGGGGAGACAATTGACATACTTGTTGGGAATGTTTTTTATCATAAGCGTTGTTCGGCTGTCTTCCCCATGCAATATGCGACCTAGATCAAGTTCATATTGTTTTTTATCAGCATTGTTAGTGTTTGCTTCACTTCTACGATGATAAAGATTCCTCATTCGTTCATTGGTAGAATCAAATTTTGACATTGAAGTCATAGGATGCCTCCCAGGGAAAACATTTGACAACTGCTTAGGAGAGCTCTGCCCAGCATTGGATGACAGTTCAGTGCCACTCCCACCAACTTGAGAAAACATGCGAGAAGAAAAATCTGGTGGATGCAATTGCCAGGATCCATGAAAACCTCCACTTCCTAGAGAACCCAAGCGAAACCCAGAAGCTTCAGGGGACTCTCCCAAGTAAGAATGTTGCCTTTCCCAAGGTGAGGCTGTAACAACTGGTGCTGATCCAACATGATGGTCTATTTGTGGTGATCTTAGCATATGAGGCGGTGTTCTGGCAAAGCTTGGGATCTGCGGAAGGCATGGAGCACAAGCACCATTAACAAATGAAGGTGTTTTCTGCCAGCGGACGGCACTTGATGAAGGTTGCTGATGTGAACTGGAGCTGTTCCACATATGATAAAGTCCATGATGTGGGCGGATCCCATTTCCTGATGGTCCAAATAAAACAAAGATTTCACATCAGGATTCTAAAACTATTAAATCCACATTACAAACCTATTCAGCCACTGAGTTGGTAGAAAAAGCTGTTTTAAAGACCCATACTCAATTTGGTGTGCTTACCCTCAGATAGCCAAGCAACTCTAAATTGATTTATATCAAGAATTTGACTTTAAAATATATACTTTTGTGAATCACCAAAATAGAAGAAATATTTTGGAGTTATTAAAAAATTATGGAAAGAATGAAAACGCTATGCATCTCCACTAACAATCAAGCCCATTATTGTAAAGTTTTAAATTGCTACAATGCCATTAAAGTAAACAATTTAATCCTTTGTAATAATTTTGCCCCTTCATGTCATAATTATCTATAGACAATAATCATTTCAAAACTGTTGCACCAAAAGAAAGGTTATGCATGAAGCTTTCTTAGCACATAAATATCTTTTGCACTCACCTCCTGCATTAAATTCTGCCAAGTTCCTAGTTGAGCCCATTCCCTGAATGTGCCTGCTGTCAGAGGCTTCTGTTGTTGCAGTACCAATATTGCTAACCATGTTGCCGGTTGTGTTTGAAAAGTTATATGGGCTACCATTAGCTAAATTACCAAGATACTCAGGTAACGAATGAGGATGAAATCTCGGACTAGATGCAAATTTCACCACATCAGCAAAGTTACTGGACTCACAAACGCCAGACACTTTTGCAGCCGACGCCCCTCCCAATGTATTGTGAATGCTAGAATTCATATGAAAGAATGCACTATCAGTAAATGCACTCAAAGGCTGATGCATTGCAGATTGAAATCCCTGACTATATCCATTTTCCAAGCAGCCAGATCCAATTACTCCAGAAGAAACTTTGGCTGTAAGTAAAGTCTAGTGAGACCAAGAAGAGCAATTGCTTCCTGGGAAAAAAATAAGTTGAGGTAGACAAAAACTTACCCTTCTGTCTCATGGATAAGTTGTCAATAATGCTTTGACCAAGATCTGGTTCATCTTGCCCCTTATGAGACTGCTGCATCAGACTGCAAAAGCAATGATTTTTTTTTTTTTATTGAAAACAGAAAAGGATAATTTCTTAGAAGATCAAGTATTAACAAGAGCTACTACAAATTATAGAAGAAATTAAATAGAGTAAACAAAAAAGAAGTGACAATTAGACACCATGTTACAAACCTAGGATGACCAAGTTCAAGCTTGATCTGCTTCCCAGCAATGCCAATCCTGTTCAGTGCACGAAGAGCAGCTTCTGCAGCTCGCACATCATAAAACTCTATAAATTTGTGATGATTCATTTCTGGATATTCATAGATCTGCAATTAAATTTTTTTTTTTTAGGAAACTCATCATTTTCATAAAACACAACCAACAAAAACGGGTGAAAACCAACAATGACCAACTTACTTCTTTAATTTCTCCATAAAACCCAAAAATCAGTTTAAGCTCATCATTTAAAACAGATGAATCAAGACCAGATAACATCAGTGTACCATGGCCAATATCCTTCTCTGGAGCATTGACCTAACACAACATGTCATCGGAAGCATTTATAAGCAAAATATAAAAAGTAGGAACGTGAAGCAATGCATACAGGACAAGCTATAAGGAATATACCTTTGGAATTGAATAATGTATGTCAAGCTTCCTTGACCTCAACGACCTGTTTTGAAGTGCTTGCATTGCATTTTGTGCTGCCCTTAGGTCATAATAAGAAATCATAACAAATCCGCGATGCTTACAGGCTGTATAAATGGTTCGGATATCTCCATATAGCTGCCAGAACAAACATAATAGCACATTTACATTTTATGATTAATGGTATGAAATGCTTCCGGAGAATTCTAAGATAACATCTAGCATCAAAGAATAAGATGTACCTCAAAGAGAGCCTTTAGCTCAGAGTCTTCTACATTGCTATTAATGTTTCTAACAAAAAGTGTTCTAGAAGGTTGTTCACCAAAAGGAAGTTTTCTTTTAGAACCTCCATAGAAGCCAGAATCTCCATCCAGACCACTTGTTCTTTTTCCTGAACTTAGATGTTCATCTCCTTCCAACTCCATGCCTCCAACACTGCTAAACAAATCAAAATCTTCCAAGTCATCATTTGTTCTGGCATGAGTACTGTCAACGACACCGGAAAACAAATCATCTTCATCAGGAAGGAGATTCCCTATAATGTCTTCTTCAATAGATTTATATGGCTCTTCCTCAGGAAGGGAACCAACAATAATGGGCTGATCAGACACAACATCATTCCCCAATAACCTCACTGCACCAAGATGTGCATATAAACACACAGAGTAAGGATATCAATTTAAAGTAAAATCAGAAAACATAAAACAAATAAAATATAACTTTTCGCAAACATTTAACTGATATCTAGTGATGATAGACAAGCAAACTAATAAAACAGAAAATTGTTTCCAAAGTATAAGAAAGATAATAGGGCATCACTCCTTATCACTTACTACGCTGTAATTCCCATTATACATGCATGCTGAGTATGCGTGAAACAAATTCTTACACTTTTGGCTAAATATCTCAGACAGTGAACTTGAGAAAAGACTACTTTCACAAGGGGCGGCATTGGTGACAATCTTGTTCCCAATTAAACCATAAGAGGTAGGTGTTGTCTGGATATATGCATCAGACCATGACCTGGGATGATAATGTGATGATTCGTTGGAATCTTTTAATACATCAACAATGCCTTCTCCTTCAAAATGTAGTTTTTCCATACTTTCTCCAGATTGACTAGTCTGTGACATTCGCAACCCAGATTTTGCATTTTTATCAAGGGGTGATGAATCATCCAAAATGCTGCCAGGTGATGCCACCAGTCCATTTTTTCCTGATAAAAGGGATATAGCACAACTTACTTATCCAGCAGTAAGTTACAAATTCTGTCGATAAAGTAGTTATTGATACACATGAATGAACAAACTGAAATATGGTACATGCAAAAGTTGAGGATGATATTGATATGTTCAAAAATAGCACGGTAAAAAGTTAAAAGGCATGAAATGAGTAACATCTATACATAAACACATACATGAGCTTCAGTCCACCATTATTATCCCAGGCTCCAAACCATACCACAACAAAAAAGTTGCAAGAACATAGTCGAGACTTATGCATGCAATATGAAGGCATTGTTTCAGTAAAATTTGCAGCAATTAAGTATTTACCACAAACTGAAAGAAAAATATTAGTTTTTGGCTTGACATCAATTCCCATTACTCAAATACCTACTACTCAATAAGTGATAATCATTATTCCAGTATCAACAAAACATTGATATGTTGGTGAAAGCATAAAGTGTGAGAGTAATAATGACTAAAAATTCCAAAAAATAGACATGTAGAAAGTATTATCACCGCAAACAGAAAGAACATGTTACTTTTAGAATTTGACAATTACTCATATAAAAAGTAATTGCTAGTTACTTTGATAATCATTTATTCTGGGGGCATCATAATGTTTGTATGAAGTTTGGAACAGAAAGTGAATATTGGCAGAAAAGCCCCAAAATGGAAATGTATTACAACATATCACAATTAAGACCATGCAGGTATCATACAAAGTATAAAGATATACGTATGAAAAAATTATCCACAAATCTAAAATGTCAAAACAAAATTGACTTATTAACTTCGGAACTGAAATTTGAATAGACCATTCAATGTCTCAATTCTAACTAGTTGCTAGTTAAAAAATCTTGGGGCATTAATGATGGAATCAATGCACAAAGCAGTACAACATATAGTACCATTTTGGACAAATAATGGGTTGATTAGTCCTCACCTTGTGGGTATTGATCATGAATGGATTTTTGCTTCTGTAATCCAACATTCCTCTGCCCAAAAAAGGTTCAAGACAGGTTTAGAAAACCCACAGGTCATAAAGGTAATAGCATTGAGGTCATAGAGAAATTGTATAACATTTTGAAAAAGAAGACCCCAAGTCTAAAACAACAAAGCATGGTGCTAAGGAATGCTCGAGCATTCAAACACGCCATGTTTGCATTGGTGATCATTAAAAATCACGAGGGTCCCATTTTTTCATATCCACTAATTTTCAGGGAACATTTAACAGTTTGAAAGTCTTATTTTTATAATCAATCAAGAAACATTGTGTATTCATGTGACCATTCAACAGCTTGAGTGTTTAACACTTTAACGTGTGACCATTCAACAACTCAAGTGTTTAACATTAAAAGCTTAGCATTTAGCGTTAAAAGCACAAGCTTTCTATAGCAGTTTCCAGCAATAAAATGTTTTATGGAAGTGATGATCATTAAATTCAAAGGGTCATATTACAGAAGTCGACGAAACTAAACTATATAGGATAATAAGTACCTCAGAATGAAATGAAATGTCATCAAAAAAATTAGATGAGGCAGAAACACCCCTCTGATCCATTATTTGAAAAGGCATCCTGCAGCTCAGACAACAGAAAATCTGGAAAAGAGAAATATTGCTGAAAAGCTCGTCACTTGCTAGCTTCCTTAGACTCTAATCACTATCATCTGTAAAAAAAAATGGTCATTGGCTTGACAAAGGGAAGTGCAGATGACAGTGAACATGGCACTCACATAACAAAACTGCTATTGGCAAGAAGAGAGAAAGTGTTCTTTTAATTAAAAAAAAAACGAAAGCTTGAGGCCATCTCAGACCCAGAAAATATCATTTACCCCCCAAATAAAAAAGAAAAGAGGGGAAGAACCCATTAACTGAAACTCAGCTACCCAGATTCTAATTGCAAAATTCAAAGAGATTTGTACAAAAACTAAACCAAAAAATTAGTTGCATCTTCAACTAAATACCACCAGCAAAGGATGATACTGGGAAAGAAAGCTTGTTGCTTACCTACCAACGACCTAATACAATTGGACCATTTGGTTGCTAAGAAAAAAAAGGTGGGAAATTGAAACAAAAACATCCATAGAAATATAAAGTCGGATATTATTCCTATTCAACTGTGCTGGCAGCTTTTCTTTTTGCAACCAAAGAAAAAAGGGTGCATCTAAGCTTAAGTTTAAAATAAAACTCCACCTTGGTGTTCTCAGGAACCAAGGGAATTTCACAAGAGAAGTCTTCAACATCAACAGATCAAGTGCAAAAGTTAAGTTTTTTCAGAGAAGAAGGAAATAGTGATGAACATAAACAGGTAATTTGAATATAAGCTCAAAAATCAGCAGCAATAAATGGAATTCACCAATTCAAGAGAGAAGGGGTATTTAAACCAAAACATACACCAACCATAAATATGTCAAACCCAACAAAATTCTCTCACCTTCTCAATTCAAACAGCACAAAAACTTCAAAACTGTTTCATCCTCGGTTTCTCCACAAAATTCAACAAACTTCTGACATGAGACTCGATATGAAAGAGACAGGGAGATGAAAAAAAAATGATTTTTTGTTTTTGTTTGAGGTTTACAATTACAACCTAGGGAATTAAAAAATGAAGGGATCTCATGAAATTTTGCAGAAATCTCGTGTCTTCACTCTGCATTGATTTCCTGGAAATCTCACCACACGACAAAAGGAGAAAAGCATGAGAGTAAGAAGGTATACATGGAAACAGAGAATCTTTCTCTCTTTTTTATTTTTGTTTTGTTATTCCTCTTTTTGTTTGTTTGCGGGAGAAAACTTGAGAGAAAGAGAAAGGAATCGGAATTCGGAGGTGAAACAGAAAAAAATGGAGATTCCGACAAGGGAAGGGCGAATTTCCGGCGAGAAAGTGCTCGCCGGTGGCCCCTGTGGTTTGGTTTTGGAGAGAGGGAAAAGACAACTCAACAAACAGAGGGAGTCTTGTGATGGAGAAAGTGAGAGAAAAAGAAAAAAGAAAAAAAGTATTAGTTGGCTTTAATTTAAAATACAAAAATATAGGAAATAAAAAAACAGGGAGAGAATATATAGGTGAGTTGTATGTTTCATGGATTAGCATTGTAATAACACTGGTATTATTTTATGATGATGTATTTATTAAAAATATTTTTTGTAATTTTTTAAAACTTTTTTTTCACATAAATTTTTTTTTTGAGCATGACATAAAATTTTTTAAAAACTTAATAAAGTAAATATTAAATAGAAATTAGTGTAATTGATATTATATAAGTACAAAGTATGTAATACTTATCTTATTTGATGAGATTAAAGTAGTATGCATTATCAATATAAAAAGTTTCACACATACATCTATTAACATTTTGATATGTATATATTTTTATTTTAATAATTATGAGAGAAATAATAATAATAGTATTGATTTGTCAATATATTCTTAGATGTCAGTGTAAAAATGTTTTACACTCACGGTACATAGAAATTAAACTCATTTAATAATTAATATAGTTTTTGATAAGATATCATTTTTTTCTTTGATGAAATAGGATATCCTATTTTAGCAAAAGCTTTAACTAACCATTAATATATTATTAGTGAAATAAGTTTGAAAAAAATTGAGTTGGATAATTAAATCAAAGGAGGTATCGCGTAAAAAAAATTAAGAGTGAAGACGTATTTTAGTCCCTGACAAATTTTGTGGTACCCAATTTAGTCCCTGAGGGAAAAAAAAAAACTCACATGTTGGTCCTTGACAATTACTACCTCCGGACCTAATTATAAGCAAAAAAAACTAAATTCACACATATTAAGAAAGTTAGTTAAGTTAGTTTAATTATCTTGATTTGTGTAAAAAAGAGAGTTAATTGTCTAGGGAATATGCAATGCTCCTGGAAAAGTAAATGAAGAATTAGTTTGATTGGTTAATTTTCTTGAGTTTTGCAATACTAACATTTAATAGTGTTGACTTAATTATTTTTGCTTATATTTAAGTCCAAATAATGTAGTTATTTTGTTGCTTATATTTAGGTCCGGAGGGAGTACAAACATGGGACATATTGGTCCTTCTTTCTATCTCTATTTATTGACCTCCATTATTTTACCTATGTGACCCGTTAAGATGTCTAGTTATCCCGTTAAGATGCCTAATTGTCTCGTTAACGTATTTTCAGCATGTAATTTGTTTTTTTTTACCAAAAAAGGGGAAAATGCCCAAAACCTCACTCTCACCTTGAGCGACTTATTTCTTCTTTGCTTTCTTCTAGTATATTTCCAGGTGAGTTTCCCCAAGGTATTGCTGAAAGGAGCAAAAGAAGAAAATAACAATATACAGGCACAGTACAATGCGGCTTTTTTTTCTTTTTCCAAAGTTTCTTGCCAATTAAAGTGACATCAATGAGCTCCATGTCCTTTAGGGTGGGGTTCATGCTGGTTTATGTTTAAAGGAAGAGGACAGTATTTCGGGATTGTTAATCTAGAAGGTCGCGAGTAATGTGCTTGTGCTGGGGGAGCTTTTTTAGTAATGAAACAAAACAAAGAAAAGTGTGATCCTATCTGGAACTAGCGGTTTCTGATTTTCGCGATCAAATTTGGATTTGGGTCTTATAGGTTGGAGATGACACTTTCACGAGGCTGCAGATTTTTACAATATAAGGAATGGAATTCTGGGGTCATTTTTGGGAAAGTTTCTTTAGGGGGATGGGGGATTTAGTTAGAGCTTCAACCTAGTGAGTATTAGATTAGTCTGGGTTGACGTTTTATCTTACTATTCTCATGTAATGGTTATATTCTTATACTTGGGTTGAGTACCTCATGTGTTCTTTTAATACAATGAGGTTTATCCAAAAAAAAATTCCCACCTTCTACTC
Source organism: Echinosophora koreensis (assembly GCA_035048595.1). Classification (NCBI taxonomy): domain Eukaryota; kingdom Viridiplantae; phylum Streptophyta; class Magnoliopsida; order Fabales; family Fabaceae; genus Echinosophora; species Echinosophora koreensis. The sequence continues at coordinate 1,878,131 of JAPCYP010000008.1, forward strand.
TTCATACTTCATTTAACCACATCGGGGTAATTGCATTTGGAGGAGTAGGAATTCCTTTGTACATAACAGTATGGTGAGGTTTTATGAGGATATTTGAGAACGCAAGAATGCACGTAACGTGTTCGATGAAATTACTGAACCGAGCTTATTTTCTTGGATGAGCTTGTTCTCATGTTATGTCCATGTGAGTCAACATGAATCTTGGTCTGAGCTTGTTATATAGCCTGTGTCAATCTGGTATGCACCCCAGCGATTTTGGTTTCTCTTGGCATTTACATAATTCTTGTTAAACTCTGTGTTGATGTTTCCCATTTTGAACTAGGAAAGTCTCTCATGGACATGTTGTTACCTAAGTTTATGAGGATGTTTTTGAAGAATATATATTGCTATATGTCTAACTATTTAAAAATATGGGAATGTTATTGAAACTATATAAATATAGTGTTGAATCTCAAATACAAGGTGGCAGGACAACCAAGAAAAACATTGAAAGTTACTTTTCAATAGAGAAAAAATTCAAATAAAGCTTAATTTTCTCAAACCCAACTTAATTCTTTGAGTCCTTAGAAACAAAACCCAAACCCAACTCTGAATATTGAAGCTACAACAACAATGGGTTTTGTTGTTCTTTGTTTGGATGAAGTTGAAGCTGTGAAAACGGGAATTTGAGAGTGGAAAAGGTTTTTTTCCATGATGCTTGAAATTGAAGCTCAGGGGCATACATGTTGAGGCTAAACTACGTGTAAAGTTGAGCAGAATAATTCAACAAATTCAACTTCCCGATGGTTTATGATTTATGAGGATATAGTTTTGTCAAGGGAGAAAGAGGAAGAAGAAATAGAGGAAGATGAGGGAGAGAAGAATAAGGGGTACCCAATTTAGTCCCTGACAAATTTTAGATTCATTTTGGTCCCTCAACGGACAGCTAGATGAGTTAACGGGCCACATCATCAAACTAACGGAGCCTTTCTAACGAACATCAACGGAGGGTATGTCCCACGTTTGTAATTGTCAAAGACTAACAGGAGAGTTTTTTTTCTCAGGGACTATATTGGGTGCCACGATATTTGCCAGGGACTAAAATTTATCTTTACTCAAAAATTAATTACATATAACCTTTCTAAACAAATGTTTCAAGCTGGACACTAGTATATTGTGCGCCTATTTTTATTTTTTGGGTGTGTTTTGTGATTGTGAAGGGGGAAGGTGGTTGTGTTTTAATGAGTCCACTATTGCCGTCTTTTCTTTTTCAATCTTACTCGAGCTGACACAAGTTTTTATTTATATATTCTATTCTATGTTGGTTTTTGGATATAGTGAACTTTGTGATTTTCTCGTTTGCTATCTATTCTTTACAACTTTTGTTTCGTTTTTATATGCATTCTTATAAAAAGACTTTATTCATTTGCTATCCTTATTCATTTTAGCTTGATGATTTATTCATAAAAATATACATATTTTATCCAACACAATAAATAATTAATGATTTTTTTATTACAAAAATAATTAATGATTTAAAGTTTTGGAATCTCGATATATTAATTTTTACAAAGCAAATTTAATGCATTTTATTCATAATAACGTCAACAATACAAGCAAGAACACGAAAATATGAATAGAGAATAACACAAAATATAGAAGCCCTAACTAAGGCGTGAGCCACTAAATTAGTTTCTCTCTTAATAAACTTCATTGTAAAGTTTGGAAAAGATGAAAGGATGCCACAATGGAGGCAAATTCTGTAAGGTTGTTGGAATGTCGTTTCAACTCATCCACTACCAACTTACAATCCAACTCAAATGTCACATTTTGAGCACCAATGTCTATAACCCAAAGCAAGGCTTGAAAGAGACAGAGCTTCGGTGAATTCTAGTATGAAGTACTAGTTTTATTGGTATACCCATATACTCCAAAAAAATTCATCTAGAATGCTTTTTGACAATTAGATATAATAATTAAATAATCAATGATCCAGATTTATTGTTCCAAAAAAATTTTGAAAACAAAAAAACTGAAAAATACTATTTTGCCCTTCACCCCTCCCATGCTCCCACCCTACATCCAAACCCTAATTTCTCCACCACCAGCCGCCACCAACATTCTCAGATTCCGGTGATTCCACGACCACCACCATCCAAGGCCGCCATTCTCCGATGAGTTGTAACAATGCTCGAGGACTTTTTTGCTCCTTCTCTCGACTGCCTCTGCAAACACCATTGTCGTCCAATCAGTAGATCCATAGCCGCTACCACCACTTCCTGAGCATCCACAGTTGCCGCTTTGCGAGAACCCACCGCCACTATCGTGCGCCTCCGCTTCACGAGCGCAACCACCTTCTGAGTTCGCGACCCCGCCCCTATACAAGTCAGATCTGGTTCGCCTGAGTCATAGCTCAAAAATTCTGGTAACTAACCAGTAAGATGCATGTACATGAAAAAAACTTGAAGGCACAACCACCAAAGAAAACGTCGTCGTCGTCGTGTGCTCTGCTTCGCGACCCACTGCCCCGCCATCCCGTGTTTTGGTTCGCAAGAAACCGCCATCGTCGAGCGCCTCCTCTTCGTGAGCGCAACTCCATTCTTAGTTCGCAACCCCGTCCCCATACAAGTCAGATCTAGGTCGCAATCCATTATTGACAGTGGCAGTGGGCAGAGGGGTGAGAGGTGACGGCAGGATGCAACTGTTCAAGGTGAAGCAGCAGATGATGGTCCTGTGCGAATGGCAGCGAGCTGTTGAGGTGAGGGGGTTGGGTGGCCGGTGCCTCGGTGGGGTGATGGTGAAGAGCTCCGGTGGTGTGGGGTGGTGGCAGTCTGGTGGTGGAGGGTAAAGAATAGGTTGAAGATGATGGTAAGGACAAAAATGAGATTTCCCATGAAAAAAGAAAAAGAAAGAGCCATTTAGTGGTATATGAGTATACCAATAAAACTAGTACTTCATGCTAGAACCCACCGAGAGCTTCACCTTCATGAACTAAAAGCGTGGGAGTTGTCCATGAAGTTCTAGCTTGAATGAAACAGCCCCTGTGATCTCGAAGACACATGCTATGACCGGTCTTGCCATCATCTTTAAAAAAACCAGCATCCACATTGCACTTATAGGAACCCACAGCAGGTGGACTCCATTGAAGATCAATGTCACGAGAGAGAGCAACAGGACCTAATTTTTTACGCTTGGCCAACAACCAATCTGAATGCACACTTGCTGCACAAGAAAGCACTTGGGCAGTAGTAGTATGCTTATCATCCCATAGCTTGTCATTCTGTTTTATCCAAAGGCTCCAAATAATAATAGAAAAGCTTGTCTTATCTTGATCATCTAGCAAAGAGCAGATTTTGGGTTTGGGGTTGGGGGGGAGTTCTAGGAAGCTATGAGCCTGGTGATTGCTCAATCACTCCCCATAAAGTATCTTTGAGCCAACAATCCCTAACAAGAGGGCAATCAATGAGACAGTCACTAGTGGAAAATATGCAATAAACGAGAAGGGTACACGTCTGTTAAACAAAAATAAGACGTAACAAAAGAGGCGGTGGCAGAACCGTAATTATCAGGTTCACTTAAATCACTTTTAACATCAGTTGTTTAAACAGTTGACATTAAAAGAGTCACCATTTACGTCAATTGTTTAAACAACTGAAGTAAAAAGTGATGGGAGTCATCTTTACGTCATTTGGTTAAACAACTGACGTAAAAGATGAATTTTAAGTTATTTTAAAACCGACCCAACCAACTCACTCTCATTTCATTCATGTTTCACCCTTCACTTCCGAAACCCTAGTGCAGCCGTAGCAGCGCCTCTCTACCTCTTTAGTTTATTCTCTTCCTAATCATCCCTTATTCAAGTCTCAAACCTTATTCATTTCATTTTGAAACCCTCAAGTCTCTTCCTTAGTCTCTCCGCCCCTTCCTCAAAGAAGTGACCAGATCTGCGAAAAAGAAGATTGTGAATGAAGGGGCCAGATCTGCGAGTGAAGGGGTCAGATCTTCGAAGAAGGGACTAGATCTGCTAAGAAGAAGACATACGAATGAAGATCTGTGAAGAAACTTCCTACTTTTTCTTGAAAGTTCCAAACTTTCTTGCTTTTTGTTCAAGGTTTGCTTTTGTTTATGGTTTGTAACCTTTGATGCTTTCTGTTATTGAAACTTTCTTAGTTCATTATCTTTTTTTTTTATGGGTGTATACATAATGTACAGTGCATCCTTTCATCTTTAATTTCCTCGATTATCATATGAGCTTGAAGTTCTTAATTATCCCTTACTCCCTCCTCCTTTTTTGTATTAGAGCTTATATATGCTCATGATTGAGACATTTAAATCACAAGTTTTAGTTAGTATGCTCATATGAATCATTGTTCCCTCGGTTTCCCCTCTCTGTGATGGCTGAGGGAAGAATTGCTGGAACTTAAGATAGATATATTTTTTATAAAAAAAATACGTTTAACGTCAGTTAAATTAAATGATACTTTTAACGTCAGTTCTTTAAATTAACTGACGTTAAAAGTAAACTTTTACATCAGTTGTTAATAGACGTTAAAAGTTACACTTTTAACATCTGCTCGAATAACGTCAGACTTTTTTTTATGTTAAAAAACACTTTTAACTGACGTAAAAAGTGCTTCATGCATTAGCGAGTGTCAAGGATTTTCAAGTGCATTATTACAAAAGAGACAAATCGTTGGACACTCTGCACCACACGATTGAAGATTCAAGCGAATTGGAAGAACATCGTGACAATCTCTCCAAATGAAAAACTTCACTTTTTGTGGGACTTGAAGTTTCCAAAACATGCACCAATTACCATCCACATGAAGATGATCTTAGTTTGAAACTTAATAAAAAGTCTATAACCAGACTTAACACTATAATGACAATCTTTTGTGAATTTCCAAACCAACTTATCACGTCCTCAATATATTAATTTTATATCGTACAAAAACGGAAATGCAAAAACAAGTGCTTATGAAAGTATTAGATACACAATTCTATAATTTACACGTAATAGACTAATAATCATATTTACATAAGTGTTAAAAGGATACTTTGTTGGGTTGATTTAGCTATGTGTCCCTTTAATGGGAAATGGACATGAAATTAAAGTTTGGAATTTAAATTTTTCTATTTGTAAGCCTTTCAGAAATTAAACTTATAAAATTACAAAATAATTAGTTTATGTCATTTCCTATTCATGACTTATATCATGAGAAATTCAATTTCACACAATTAGGTAAGCATTTGATACATATTGAAAGATAGCATAAATAGAACAACATAGCACCATTGCTCCCATTGTAGTCGTTACTGCATCTCTGTCACTAATCCATTGTCGTCGTCACTACCACCATCACTATCGCTATCATTGATGACGTTGTCGTCTCTGCCACTATTGTCAATGTAGTGGTAGTTGTCGCTACCTTCATTAACGTTGATTCTAAGAAATTGAATTTAGAATTATGGTTATATGTTTTAATTTTTTACGCAAGTCAGATACCGAACCAATTTTGATTCCAATCTAACTGAAATTAAAATTAAAATTTGAGATACAACATTTATTCCTAAAATAAATAGAAAGCGAGAAGTAGAATAAACTGCATTCTTTTTACAACACAGGGAATTCAAAAATGAAGAGATCTCATAATATTTTGCATAAATCTTGTGTCTTCTCTCTACATTGGTTTCCTGGCAATCTCAGCACAAGACAAAAGGAGAAAAGCAACAGAGTAAGGCATACATGGAAACAGATAATCTTCTCTCTCTCACACACATTTTTTGTTTTGTTTTGTTTTTCCTCTTTTTGTTTGTTTGTGGGAGAAAACTTGAGAGGATGAGAACATGATCAAATTGGGAACTGAAACAAATTTTTTTTTTTGAGATTCCAGCTAAGCAAGGGCGAATTTTCGGTGAGAAAGTGCTCGCCACTGGCCCCTGTGGTTTGGTTTTGGAGAGAGGGAAAAGACAAGACAATGCAACAACACAAACAACGTTAAGAGTCTTGTGGCAGAGAGAGAAAACAAAGAAAAAAGAAAAATTGTATTAGTTGGCTTTAATTAAAATACAAAAATATTGGAAATAAAAAATGACAGAATATGTAGGCCGGTTGTATATTTCATGGATTAGCTTTGTAATAACTAATAACACCAGTATTATTATATTGTATTTATAAAAACCAATATTATGTTAGTTCGAGTGGAACTGAGCTCGGATCCCTTAAGCAAAGTCTCGGGTTTGAGTATAATATTTCTAAACAAATGTTACCAATTGGACACTCGTATATTGTGCATCTACTTTTATTTTTGGTGTGGTTTGTGATTATGAAGAGGGAAGGTGGTCATGTTTAATGAGTCTAGTATTCACGATCCTTTTTCAATCTTACTAAAACTTCTTAAACTGTCGTCTGGCACAAGTTTGTTTTGATTTTTATTTTATTTTCGTTTTTGGATAGAGTTTAGTAAACTCTTCATGCTTTTCTCGTTTGCTAGCTCTTCATTACAATTTTTGTTTTGTTTTTATGGCTCCTTCTAGCGTGAGAGAGCGATACATATTGCTTATCGTGCATCATGTTTAACTATTGTTAGATCAAGCAATCCCATCAAATCTTATCATATACCATTCATACCTGATTTTTTTTTTTCATTCTATCCTTCTCTCTCACTCTGGCTCCGCTTCTCTTTCCCTCTCTCAACTTCAAAAAGCTTTTATTATTTGAAAAGATTTATATCTTAATTTCTCATGGACAATATTAATATTATTATTTATTATATAAAATATTAAATAATTTGTTTTTAATAATAATATAATTGTTATTATCTATAATATATTTTTATTCTGAATTTATTAAAATTTGACTATTATTTTAGAATAAAAGTATTTTCTAAAATAATACTTATATTATAATAAAAACAAAATATTTTGATATTTATATATAATAAATATTAATTAGAAACTATAAAAAATATGAATAATATTAGTAAATGTCTGTGGAACTAAAAATATTTTTTGTCCACGTGACACTGCTAGTGTGACATTTGGCTAGTTACGTCAACACTGACGGGAGGAAGTTAATGAGTAATCATAGGTACCTAATCCAAAATTTTTGAACTTGAAAGGACTAACAAGTTCATTAAATATTATTTTAAATTATTTTAATTTTTATCATTTTTATAGTAGTTGTCGTTTTTCATTTTTCAATTTTAAGGATAATTTTGAAAATAATATTAACATTTTCAGAAAAGACGTCCTTAAACCAAAGAAGGGAATTAAGATTCCCAAGTAATATTATCAAAAATGTTTAAGGTCTACCAAAAATTTCATTCCCCATGCCAAGAAATGATGATCCCCAAGAATGAAAAATCTTCCTACCAAACACCATTAAGAGAAAAAAAAAAGATTTTCCACATGAGAATAATTTGTATCCATTTTCGCTCTAATAAAATGATATTGATTCTGGACCGAGAAAATGGTATTAATTAATTAGATGCATCTTAAGATCTTTTTTTTTTTTTTTGGATGTATTTATTTATATAATAATGATTTTTCTAACATATACAACATTACACATGTTAAGGAATAAAAAAATAAAAAAATTTAATTGGAAAGAGTAGTTTTTAGACTTTCAAAAAACTGATTACACAACTTTTAATACAATATTTCTATATTTGATTTATTAATATGTGCAATATTGCACAGGTTAAAAAAATCCATATAATAAATCAAGATTTCACAAAAAAAAGATAAGTTGTTGTGCAATATGCTTCAGAAAAATAAAATAAAGTAAAGCCCATGTATAATGTATTTGAGCATTTTCTTCTTTTCCGAGAAAACGAGTGTCCTTTACTTTCCTTCCAGTCGAGTAATCAATTAAAAATTTAAAACGAATATGGATTTCAGAATTTTCCGAATAATAATTAGATAAGTCAATAAATACTAATCAGTGTCCTTAGAATATTATTTAAGAAATTAAAAATAGAAAATTTATATTGAGAAGTGCTGTATTCAATTCTTCTAAAATTCAAAAGATACATTTTTCAATAAAACTTTTTTATCTTTTGATTCCTTAACCAATACCCTTAGATTACTGGTTAGCAAGACTCGTTAGATAATACTCCCTCCGAACTCAATTATAGGCAAAAATAACTAATTTGACATTTATTAAGGAAGTTAGTTAATTTAGTTTAATTGTCTTGATTTATGTAAAAAAAAAAAAAGAGTTATAATTACTAAACTACCATTTAGTTATCTCGGGAACGTACAATGATGTTAAAAAAGTAAAGGGAGAATTGGTTTGATTGGTCAATTTTCTTGATTTTTGGAATACTTACATTAAATATAATTGAGTTGGTTGAATTTTGCTTATATTTGAGTCTAAAAAGTATAGATATTTTTTTGTTTATAATTGAGTCAAAGGGAGTACAATAAGAAAAACAGTTCAGTTATTTTAAACATAAAAAAGGAAACAACAATCGACAATAGCTAATAATATTCAAAATTATGGTTAATGATGTACTAAACTTAATTAATGAGTATAGCAAAGATAGATAACTCATTAATCATTTATTGAATTGTATCAATCAAGATTTTTTGCATCATTAATTAACTAAGTAGTCAATTAAAAAATTAACTCACTATTATATATATATATATATATATATATACAACAATCATGATTTTAAATATTGTTAACCATTGTTAATTGTTATACATTTTTTGATTTGATGTCGAAATAATATTTTTTTTAAAGAAAAATAAACATTTTTCTTTATGTTTGGACTTTGGATTTCTTCTGTTCCTTGTGTTGCATATCCTGATCGACCATTTTCCATTGCATCCAGGCGCGTGTCGTGTACGAAAATATTTGCTTTGGATCAGACAACCAATTCTATACTTATTGTTTACAAAAAATAATAAAAAATTAAGAGTAGCTGTTATATTTAATTTAATGCAGTATTGTGTTTGGGATAAGATCATCTGATCATGTCTCAACTCCACGACAAAAAGTATCTAATTGTTTACCTATAGCTAATAATTGTCTTTATTTATTTATGAATACATGCATCCAATATGTTAAAAAAAATAAAAATATTTAATACTTTCTTTACACACACTTAAAAGTTTGTTTTCGAATAAATAGAGAGGGGATTAATATTTTTTATATAATACCTAGGAAAACTTATTTACATTTTTAATTATTATTATTATTATTATTATATTTTTTATATAATACCTAGGAAAACTTATTTACATTATTAATTTTAAAGTGTTTACTATAAAAGTTAATTTTTTTAGTAATGTAATAATGTATAATTGGTCTAAAATGTAAATTATATTTAACTAATAATGCATCACAATTAAATACAATAAAGAATAATACTAAGGATTAAATTTGCATGCCCAGTTTGTTAAAAAAAATATTGCATGCACATTCAATGTAAATATTTTTAATATTGTCAACCAATCATAAATAGTCACGTGATTAAAATATTTGATTCTTATTGATTTATGATTAATTGACAATATAAAGACTTTTAAATTGACAATGTATCAAAATCAAATTTTAATTTTAAATTCTCCAACCCAATATTCTTAAGAAGAGTGTGTTTGAGTCAGTTAAAAAAAATACATTATTTTGATAATCGATAATATGTATGATGATAATCATTTTAATTGATTATAATAGATTTAGTTTTATGTTTGAGCGTGCTAGATGAAAAACAATTTTTTGATAATATGTTTCTTTTGAGTTATGTAAAAGAATCATTTTAGTTTAATAATATTTACTTGATTTATTTGATATTTAGTTTGCAATGGGTTTTGATCATTATTTCCTATATTTTTTTATAATTTAATCAGATTGCCAAATATATCAAACTAAACCTTATTGGTATAGATTAAATTTGTACCAGATATGCTTTTTGGAGTTAATTTTTATGTATTATTAGAGTAATAATTTTTATAATATCAATCAATCATGAATTGCAACGTCATTGGAAAAATATCTTACTCTTAATAACTACATTAAAAATCAACATGGAATGATTTGTGATTGATTAATACTTTACACCAATAATATATCAAAATTAAGCTCCACTCTTCTACTTATTATATTAAAAATATTGAATATTTTGTTTTATATTTTTAAAACATTGAATCCATTACTTTTTCATTTAATATCTTATTTATGTAGTATTAGAAGATTAATGAAAAGTATAGATCAGCTTTTGTCTAGATATGTTTACAGAAAATATATTTTAAGCTTCAAATAATAATTTTCAGGGATAAAATGAGAATATATGATTAGTTTCAAAATAATCAAAAGTTTTTTTGCAAATAAATTTCAAACTTTTAAATTTTATAAAAATCAATTTTTTATGTTAACTTTTTTGTATTGTAAACTAACTTATCAAATATAGCATATTAATCTGAAAAAAAAATTAAAAAAAGTTTGTTAAAAAGTAATCTTTTTAAATAAGGGCTTATAGGGTGTTTGGTACATATTATTTGATATACAAACACTTTTTTAAGTAATTTTTTTAATGTGTTTAGTTGTCTTTATTTAAGTTTTTCATAAATTTTTTAAAAAATTATTTTTAAGATTAAAATGAAAAGCTACTTTCATTAGCTTATAAAAAAATTAGTTTCAAATAATAACTATTTTTTTAAAAATAATAATTTTCATAATGATAAAAAACATAAAATATTTTTTTAAATGTGAACTCGATAATCTCAGCTCATGTACTTGCAGCAGGTTGCCACCCCACCAACTAACAGCAACTTATTATTCGCTCAAATATCCAATCACATGGCCAATCATTTATTCTGAACCTATGAGCATGAGGTTCGTTATTTTATTATTTATAGTTATAATTATATTATTAAGATAAATAAATGTATCCCATGTTCCAATAAGAATAAATATTTTTAACTATTTCTACATGTATATTAGGACATTGGTTAAGAAATCAAAAATAAAAAATTTATATATTAGAAAATAGAATGTTCAATACATTAAAAATTTAAACATTACACTTTCCAATAAAACTTTTCCATTTTTTGATGTTTTAACTAATGCCTTTAGGGCAGGTTAGCAACATCCTTAACTATATATAGGTATTGATTTACACCAGTGTAAGTTATTTTTCACTGATATTTACTTATAAACGTTAATTTTATTTTCATATGAAAATAATTGTGATTTTAATAGTTTACCTCGTTGGAAGAAAATAAAACCAATGGTTGGGTTGAGTGTAAGTAAAATACAACTTACACTGGTATAAGAAGATACTTCCTCTTCGTATTTTTTATTATTGAAATTAACATGTAAAGATTTTATATCGTCAACTATTACATGGGAACTTGGGTGAAAATGAACTCATTCATTGATCGATTGAAAGTTAGAAAGGAGATACAAGTAATATATACACGGTGTTAAGACAATTAGAAAGTTGAAACTAACTTCTAACTAACACAGCTAACTTAACTAATTTAACAGATTAAGCTATCGTTGAAACTCCCCCTCAAGGTGGGACAAATATATCTAACAGTCCCAGCTTGGATGATAGAGATTGAAAAATTGAAGGTGGAATGGCTTTGGTTAGAATGTCTGCAAGTTGGTGAGCATATTTTATATGGACAAGCAATATTAAGCCACTGTTACTCATTCTCGCACAAAGTGGCAGTCAATCTCTATGTGTTTGGATCTTTCATGGAAAGCTGGGTTGGATGCAATGTGGATCACTGTTTGGTTGTCCCAAAAGAGCATGGCATGATTAATGTTAATAAATCATTAAATCTTTAAAATTATTAATTTTATCAAAATTATCTCAAAAGTCACAATGATGAGTGATGACTTGTGTGTATGTGCGCGCGTGCATGCTTGTGTGTGTATAGATATAAAAAAAAGTTTAGATTGAGGGAACACAAATCTCTTGTAAGGCCAGGGAATACCACCAACCTCGGCGAGAATTTATAATGAAATTTACATATTGCCTACCAACAAGGGAAATCTAGGAATCAAACCCAAGTCACAGCTAGTGTGACCCGAAGGTTTGACCAAACATGTCAACCCCTGTTGGCGTGTGTATAAAATTAATTAAAACTTTACATCAATACTCTATCAAAATTAAACTTAAAATTAATTATAAGTAATTAAATCAAAACATGAATATACCAACATAGTGTGGTACGGTTGGCAGATAACCGGGTCCATTAAGCATATGGTCAGGGGTTTGATTCCATACTCAGTATATGGAATAACATCTGTTGGGAGAGGTCAACTTCTTAAATGGATCTCAGTACCTCGAAAGATTAGTCTGGGTCCTGGAACATGAATAAATAATTGGACTCAAGAACCACACTCTTATTACTTTACAAATTTATAATATGGAATTGTCCGATACCATAAAATCATATATTTGTATACCAGCTATGGTGTATATTAAGAAGTCTGCAGCTTTGATCAGTTGTATTGCTACAATTTAAATGAGTTTTAAGTTAAGATGTAGTTTGTTGTTAATATAAAGCTTTTAACATTATGATGATAAATAAGTTTAGATCTCATAAAAAAAATGAAGTATTAATATATAATTATATAACAATCTAAAATATTTTATATATAATTAATTAATCGTAATACATTAAAATAATTGGTATGAAGTACCCAAAAAAAAAATGGTATGCACTCAATTTTTTATTTTTTTTTGACAAAAGAAATTTAATGCATTTTATTAGTAATCAAAGAAGCAATACGAAGTGGGACAAGACGAAAATCATAGTGTCGCATTTGCTAGGTTATGGGCTACAATTCGCTTATCTCCTAGTGAAACTTACACCAAAGTTTGGAAAAGACAACAATAAATCATGATATGCTTTAGTAACAACACCCAATTCTGAGAAATTATCCTTCAGGTCTTGGTATGCACTATTAGTAGTGCAAGGGTTTTTTCATTGTCAATTAATCATGGATTGCCATGACATCGATAAAATTGTTTATCTCTTAGGGTGTGTTTGGATAAGGTATTTGTAGAGGGTGAAGTATTTTAAGAGGGTAATTAAAATACTTCACTCTAAAGTACTTTGTTTGGGTATTAAATATGAAGGATTTTAGAAATCAAGGGATTTTATGAGGGTATTTTGTTTAAGGTAAATTTGAGGATTTTGAAATACAACCTAAAGAAGTGGTATTTTGAAATTCTCTCTCCGTACTCATGTGCCACCTACCACCGATGCCAGCCACCGAACAACCCCGACCCAGCCCCGGACCCCACCCGACCTGGTCCCCCTGACCACCCCGGACTCGACCCTCGGACACCCGTTGGGGGGAGCGCCGCGACAGCCTCCGGACACCCGATGGGGGGACCTCCGGCCCCCGAATACCCAATTGGGGGCGCCGGCCCTCGTACACCTGATGGGAGCGCCGACCCCCGGACACCTAAAGGGGGCGCAGGCCCCCGGAAACCCGTTTGGGTGGTGTCGGCCCAGTGCGGGGGCGCCAGCCCCTGGGCACCCGATGGGGGGGCGCCAGTCCCCGTACACCCGATGCAGGGAGTACCGACCCCGGACACTTGGGGGGGCGTCGGCCCCCGAACACCCGATGCGGGGAGTGCCGACCTCGGACACTCGATAGGGGGGCGTCGGCCCCCAAACACTGATTGGGTGGGTGCCGGCCCCCGGACAATTAAAATCCCAATTTTTTAAATGAATATTAAAAAAAAATGTAATTGAAGGTAATTGAAATGCTTTATCCAAACAAAGAATTTAAAATACATGATATATGAATTATCCTATCCAAACAAGGTGATGTCTAATATGAGGGAGTCATTGTGTCTCTCACAGGCGAGGGAGAGGAAATGACCTAGAATAATAGGTAATACAAGTCAAAACCTTGGATAAAAGTAAACATACCGGTATGACATACCAGGATACTCAACATGATTTTCCCCCAACATGTGTGGGATGAGCATCAAATTTTTAATGAAGCTATCTATTTATAAATTTTTCTCTTTCTTAATTTTCTAATATTATATGACTTCTTTTATTTACATGTATGTTTAAAAGTCATACTTAAATTCCTAATAAATTTGCACTGTTTGCATGTTCGCACACACAACCGGCATGTGAAGAGTTGCCGAGTGCTGACCACACGCAAGGAGCACGAACGAGGTTGGGTACATGAAGCAGGTGTCTTTGAAAATGAGTTCTCTTATGATATGTTTTGGTTCAAAAGAATGGAGGGGAGATAAGTGATTTTAATTGAGGAGAGGGGGAGAAAGAAGTTTTAATTAGATATTCTGTTTGGCTGTGAAGAGGAAAGGAGTTGGGAGAGATTTTAATAGATGAGAGAGGAATAACACTTTTGTAAAGAATATATGTAAAGAAATCTCATATAGCACAAGCAAAAATACCAACTGAGGTTGGCGTGAGTGGTTAAAGGCCTCTCGCCCCTTAACCAAGGTCTCGAGTTCGAGCCTTGGGTATGAAAAAAACCTCAGCTGGGAGGGATATCACCCATCGAGGTGCCGAACAAACTCCCGCGGGAGATTAGTCCCCATCTCAGGTTGGCAGTGGGATACTCTTCGAAGTAGATCGAAAAAAAAAAAAAAATAGCACAAGCAAAAAATTTAAAGTAGTGAAAGTGTTTTTTACGGTAAGATTTTAATCTAAATTTTAATGGAGTTATTATAACTTAAACGGAGCGGTTAAGAATGAAGATAAGGCCACAGAGAAAATCCGTTCACGTGGTGCCGGTGTTCCATGACCGTTCCATTCACAGCTAGATGGTGACATCCAGTACTACTATGCAATTGGAGTCTGGAGAGATGCCATGACATGATTGTGATTTTCAGAAAAGGTACATATAAATTAATTATATGGAGAAGATTATAATACATATTTTAAGTAAAAAAATTTGATAGATTAAATAAAAAATTATATCATGCCAGAGAAATTATGATATATATATATACTGGATATCGCATTTTGTACGGTAATTCTATATTCTTTTTATTTATTTTTTCTTTTAGTAAATGCTAATTAGTGGGTGTTAGTTAATAAATCAAAAGAGATACTCCCTCCGGTCTCTATTGTAAGCAAAAATTAAATGGGACACACATATTAAGATAGTTAGTTGATCTCATTTAAAAGAGTCATTGGGAATAAAAAATTAAGTTTGTTACCTAAATTATCCTTCCTCTTATTTATTAAGTTTGTGTTATTGAGAATAAAAGGAGTCATTGGAAAACAAAATTTGTATTAAATGAAGGGTATTTTGAGAATAACCTCATTAAATGAGAAGAAAGTAGTTGAAATTTGCTTATATTTTGGACCAAAAAATTTGGAAATTTTTGCTTACATTGTGGACCGGAGGGAGTAAGTTTTTATTGAAAAATACCAATAAAACTCACCACTTTTTTATTTTTAACCAGGATCCTTAGCATAATGTTTGGTTAAAGGGAAATGGGGGAGAGTTTTTATAAATTTTTCATATTTGATTCACTTTCTTGAGATGAGGGGAGTGGAAGAGAGCAAAATCCATCCTTACTCAATTTTGGTCCCCCTCAAAAATTGGGGGATTTGGAGGGGAGTGGAGGAAATTTAAAACATTTTGCACATATTGACTTAAATATCATTTCTTACGTTTTGAAAATTAAAATCACAAGGCTATTAAAGTAAAATAATTTTAAAAATCCCATCCTCACATTGTGAACCAAACATGAATAATGTTATTTCTTATCTCCTAAAATCTCTCTCCTCTCAACCATACCCAATATCTAATTAAAATCTCTCCCCTCCCCTCCTTTGAACCAACACACCCTAAGGGTGTGTTTGATACGCATTAATACACAGGTCAACACAGGATAAACAAGACAGCACAGTACAACCCCTTGAGTTACAGGACAACTATTTGTCCTGTATATCGTTTAATAGATAATGGACAACACAAGTAAAATAATATTGATTTTACTATGATACCCTTTGTAATATATATTATATATTATTATATTATATTATTAATATATATTATTAATATATGTAAGTATTAGGTAATATATAATATATTTTATAATATATAGTATATATGATAATATATTATTACTATCATAATAATATTATATATATTATTAATTTATGTGTTATATAACATTAACGTTCAATCAAATTATATATATAATGTTTATAACCAAGTGATTGGGTGCAAGTGGTTAACGCACTACTACTTAAGGACGAATCGTTCGGGCTCTGTCCGAGTTGGATCCTTGGGTATGCAACAACCCTTAGCCAGGGACTGATCAGGGTGAGTACCAAACCAAAAATATATATAATATTTAATTACGTCTTTGAAAAAAATCGAGAGAGAGAGGGAAGGGGAGAGAGGGAGAGGGAGGGGGAGGGGGAGAGAGAGGGAGAGGGAGATGTAAGGATAATTTTGTCTTTTTTAAGAGAGAAGGAGAGAGAGATTTAAGGATAACTTTGTCATTTTCTGGTAGTATGTCCATGGGACAAAAAGTTGTCCCCATGGTTTGGTGGGGAACAAAATTTTGGGTTTTTGTCATTTTCCTTACCCCATTTTTTGTCCTATCCCCTGATCACTTTTCAAATCAAACAGGGGACAAAAATTTGTGTGCTGTCCAGTCTCTGC
Organism: Echinosophora koreensis; assembly: GCA_035048595.1. NCBI lineage: Eukaryota > Viridiplantae > Streptophyta > Magnoliopsida > Fabales > Fabaceae > Echinosophora > Echinosophora koreensis. Next base: position 1,894,755 of record JAPCYP010000008.1, read on the forward strand.
ATTTTTGCAAATCAAACGCACCCTAAGATATTTTTATTTTTCCTTCTCTCCCTTAGCAGCTATCACACTTCTCGCCACTTTTTCTTTTCTCCTTCTAGCCACCGCCATTGCAGCCACCATTGCTCCTCCTCTGCCTTGTTGTCATCGTCGCCACCATGTAGATTTGCCACCCTATCGAGCCACCACCACCACCATAGTCCACAAATCTACCACCACCTCAAACACAAATCCCAACACAAAATTAGGGGCAATTAGTTACATACATGATACACCCTAACTTCTTTATCTCTTTTCCATTTGGGTTTCTCAACAACCAACACCAAACATAGATGGCATATCGCCATTTTCTAAGTAACCAAAACAACCTCACAAAAAAAAAAAGAGAGATAAGTTTCCAAGAAACACAACAAAATCATGTAGAAGTCCAGACATGATCATCATTGCCATTGTCGTCCCAATGCAACCCGCCATTATAGGCTACCCCACTATTGTCGCTTCCCACCACCATTAACCATCCACCATCTTTAGGAATGTAAATGAACTGATCTATTGATGAATTATTCAAGATCGATTCATTAAGCACTCAACTAAACTCGTTTGTTTAGCTAAAGAAACAAGCTCAACTTAAAGTTACGCTCGATTATATAAATAAGTTAAACTTGAGCTTCAAATACTCGACTTTACCTAATTCGCTTTTAGCCTTTATAATGCAAAGGATTTTAGTATGCCAGCAAATATTTGTGGGAAGCGACAATTTTAGCACATGAGGACTAGTTCCACTTAAAAGAAAGTGTAAGGAACCTTATCACTATAATACAAAAAACAAAATAAACAAAAAAACATACAAGTTTAAGTTACAAGCATATGTCTCATTTGGCAGCAACTACCAAATCTTCTATTATTAGATGGATCCATTAAATACTTAGGGATGTTATTGTTTCTATAAAAACCGAAATTTGAATAATTTAAATAAAAAACTTGACTTATTGCCCAACAAAAAAAAAAAAAAAATAGCCCGGCTTAAAAGATCTTAACAATTCCCTCACTTTGTGGTTCTCCTTTTGTTTTAGGCTCTGCTATCCTTTTGTTTCAAGAATAATGATATTTGAACACATTTTGAGATATCAACACCATATATTTATATTATTCCACATTTATTTATCATATTTTCTCTCTCCTAAACCTTTCAAAAGCTATCAAAAGTTGTATAATATACGGTGTCAAGACTCAAGAATTATAGTGTCTGAAAATGTGTTCAAATATTATTTCACTTGTTTCAATTAACCTATTTTGCCATGTGTCTCGGACAATATTAGCAAAGTGTCTACAACATTTGCACAGTTATTAGTCCTTCGTGTATTTTTTACGGACGATTCTTTTTTTAATGTTTCTGCCTTTTACGTGCGATATGCTTTTATTTCTTTACCAAACCCGCAGCGTGGTGCAACTTATTTTATCAGATCACTTACACGATCCTGCCAGTCTGCCACAACAAGGTGTACTTACCATTTAAATGGGGCTAGATTTTGCTACCTTTATTTTTTAAGATTTCTACTATAATCTTTAAGGGGCTAATTTGATGTTATATTATTTCATAAAAGTTTCAAGATATTTTCTTGATTTTGAGTCTTACAAATCCGATTCTTATTCTGGAAGTATTACTAAAAGAAAATTAAAAGAAAAACTAGGAACTTGGGAAAGAGTTAGAATTGGTAAATACCCCTCCTGTGGTTTATACTTTATGTTAGTGAAATGGTAGAGAATATGCATGAATTTCTCTGTAATGGTAATAGATAAAAAATATGTAACAGTAATAGTAATGGCTCATTGCTTGGAAGATTAAAATTAAAATTTAGGACATGAATCCTCCCCATCCAATTTTTTTTATCCCCTCTTCATCTACGATTTCAACCCCATATTACACATCCAAGGGTCACAATTTATTTTGCCTTTGATGTTAAAACATAATTTGTGACCCATAGATGCATAATGTAGAGTTGTGATTGTGGATAGAGAGAGGATGAAGAGGGATTGGACGAAAAGAATCCATTTATGTGCTTATAACTCCCCCATAATGACTGCAATGCCACCATGACATAATTACAACCACCATTTAAGACCATATTCGTGCTTAAGGTAAATAGCTCCTTACTTGGAAGGAGAGGGCACCTTATGAGTGTCCATATAAGTGAGCGCCATATTCAAATAATAATGAATTACTTATGGAAAAGAAGTTACCTGCACGAGAAAAATATCATATCCTAGTTAGGAAGTTCATTTACCTCCATCGAAAGCACATTTTTTATAAGTAGGATTGTATCTCATTTCAATCCTCAAAGCCTATCTCTCCTTGTGTGTGATAAAGTCATGGCATCAAATCCAGAGAAAATTGAGGATGCTGTTGTTGTTGCTGATTCTCCAACTACACCAGTTGGAAAAACACCAACAGAAACTGACCCCAAAAGTGTAAGAATCAAAGCCACAAGACACCCTAGATGGACAAGACAAGAAACACTTGTTCTCATACAAGCCAAGAAAATGATAGAAAATGGAGAACAGGTTTGCCGCTACAAATCAGCATCTGGGTTTGTTCATCAGACCGACCCGAAATGGGATATGGTGTCATCATTCTGTCAGCAACAAGGTGTCATGAGAGGGCCTGTTCAGTGCAGAAAAAGATGGGGCAATCTTCTCACTGACTTCAGGAAGATCAAGAAATGGGAGTCAGGTTTAAAGGAGGAGGCTGAATCGTTTTGGATGATGAGAAATGATAGAAGGAAAGAGAAAAAGTTGCCAGGGTTCTTTGATGAAGTGGTGTATAGAGTATTAGATGGTGGGGTATGCACTGCTTCTGCATTTCCATTGACATTGATTAAGATGACACCAAAACCTGCTGATCAAGTTGAAGAAGTGGGGTTAGAGCAGTGTAAGGAGGATGAGGATGATGAGGGGGAGGAAGATGAGGCAATTGTTGATAGTGAGAAAATGGGTTGGAGTACAGAGGAGGAAAACATTGAGACAAACACTGCAGGAAATATGGTCATCTTGCAAACACCATGTTCTAAGGAAACAGTCATGAAAGGAAGTCCTAAAATTACACCCACACCCATGCTGCCTACTCTAGGTACAAAGTCCCTGCATTTTTTAATTTTTGAGAATTTGGTTATTGTCCTTACAGCATTAGTCTCTATGTTTTTCATCTGTTTAGATTCTATGCTCTGTTGCAATGTTTTGAAAATTGAATCAGATATTAAGTTAAATTTGTAGTTAAATCCTAATTGAACCACGATTGATTCGAATAATGCTCGGACTTAATATATAGACAAGTATCTGGATTCTTAACATATAAAAAACCGTGCATTCACATATTAATATATCATTGGATTAATCATTGAAAGTGTTTGAGAAAAGTTAGAATCGACCCAATGGTGCGTTGATGCGTAAATGCATGATTTTTTAAACGTAGAAAATCCATTTTCATATAGAAAATTCATGGTCCAACCAGTTGAGCTGACCATTTTGCTCTTATTGTAAAACATTACTCTATAGTTTATATTTATTAAGATATCGGTCTGTATTTTTCATTACAATTTGTTCTTTAAAATAATTTCAAATTATTAAGATATTAGTTTCTGATGGACCAAAATCCAAATTAGTGAAATCACAAGAACTAAAATTAAGAAAATAAAAAGAACCAAAATCTAAAGTGGACTATTTGTTTGTTTGTTTTTTGATAAGCAAAAACATATATTGATTGGGAGTACAAGGGGTACTCCAACCCGTATACAAGAACAAGAACAAAATTAGAAGAAAAATAAAGGGGAAGGCCAGTGTAAGAGGGCATAATGACTCCTAATCTGGACCAATATGAATATTACAAAAACCAAACCCCCAAAAGAAACTATTAAACTGATAACAATACCTAATAGCATAATAAAACATATATACCAAACAGAACCTATTTGTTTAACTTAACAGTAAAGTCAATTTGCTTGCATTGCTCATAAATGATTATTGACATGTGCCGATTACAATTTCACCTAGAAAAAAATATCCCCACATACTTGGAGTGAAGAGAAAGAGTGAAAAATAATTTTAGAAAGTAAATTAGTAAATGAAAAACAAAAATATAATACAACAATTCCTTTTTCATTTTATTTTATGATCAAACTAGAGATCATAAAAAAATAGAAAAGCGCTGAAGAAAATCTGTTTTAGCAGTTTTATATAGATTTTTAGTGGCATGGTTAAATAAGCTCAGATTGAATATGTTTAGGTGTCTTTCATTCTTTCTTTGTTTCTCCAAATACTATACTGATTATAATCTACCGTTTACTTATTGATCAATTCTTTTCTTGTTGTTCTACACTGGTAAGCAGAGAAACAGCAACAACCATCTTGCCAAGGGAACTACGATCCTGGTAACTCAATCAACTCACTACAGCCATGTACTAATTCTAGTCACTTCTGTCCATTGCATATAATCATATCACATTTTAGGCCGTTCAAATTGATCAAATTTACTTGCCAATATTACAAATCTAGCAGTTTTAGTTGCTGCAGTAAAGTTTGTTTCGCATAATTTTTTTTTCCTTCATCCCACCATCTTCTTGTCTATTTCCTCCTTTTCAAAGAACTCTTTATATGTATCTGTTGCTTAAAACTCTCATTTGGATTAACAATTGCTAATTACTATTCATTAGCATTTCATATGGCAAGCCAATGCAGCATATATTGTGCATTTGACATTCTTTTTTTACTGACAAAAGCATTCATAAAATCTCTGGCTCTGGCTCTTTTTTCTGATTTCAAACTTCCCAAGTATAAACAACATAAAAAGCTTGTTTAATTTGATAATGCAACTTTCTTGATTTTGATTTATTCATTACTATGACTGTTTAGTCTTTTAATCTAGACCCAGAATCTTTATCTTTTCGCTGTTTCAAAGGATTAACTATTGGAATATCATTTGAGACAGACTCTGCATGCTATCTAATAATAGAAGAATACCTTGTACTTTACCAGGTAAAGATTTTACCAAATAGCAAGTTATCAGCTGCATGTGAAATTATAGCTTTAGTTACAGGTTGACAAATGACTAAGCATAGTTTTATGTAACTGATTGACAAATGATTCAACAATACATAAAAAAAAAACATTGATACGCTTCGGTTTATTTTATTTTATTTTTTTTGTAAATCTCAACGAAATTTTATTGATTCAGGCTGTCAGAGAGAACCTATGTCCCAAGAGAAGAGAAAGCGATTATCACCAGACAATTGTGTAGACACCACAAATTTCGGCAATAATGTTATCAAAGTTCTAAGGAGGAATAGTAACATACTGAAAGCCCATCTTGGAGCTCAGAACATGAACTACCAATTGGCCAGGGAGCAGCAGAAGGAGCAAACAGACAGCTTAGTAGCAGCACTTGGCAAGCTCACAGATGCTCTCACAAAAATTGCTGACAAGCTGTAAACGAATTCTGATGAACATGAAAGATCCTTCAGGGGCATCACACCTCATATATGTGTACGACGATCTGCCGATTACTGTTAATTTTGGCACTGGAGTTCATTATTATCAATTTTCTTTTCTTTCCTTTTTTTAGTACTCTCCTCTTTTTAATTTGTACTCAGTTTTGCTCCTCATATTTTTTCGGCGAAAACTCCTCTGCATATCATTGTTGTTTGCATGAAGTTAATGTTTATTCTTTCAATTCTTGGTGGAGCTTACAAATCCTCTGATTTCTTTTTCCTAATGCCTACTAGGATTTAGAAAAAATTGAAAATACCTGAAGAGCATCAGAGTAGTATTTTTAACACTCCTCGAATCATTTAGCAAGAAATGCACATTGACATTTATTTTTATGCGGTACAACACATTAGCATTTTACCTAGAGGTATTTAGGTTTTTCGGATATTAGCATAATGTTCTTTGCTTTTCCTTCATAGTTTTACTGTCAAACAACATCCAGCAATATGCACTGAAACTATTTCCCCCCTCTGTTTATATCTATTATTACCAATTTACTTAGTTACCATACTGATAATGACTAGATGAAGGAAGCAAAGTCATCACCTATGTCTGTGGGTGGAGCTAGTTAAAATTAAATAAATAAAAAGAAGAAGATTCAGCTTATCAACTTTAGTTTCTAATTTGAAATTAATTTTGAATTAAAAAAAAAAAAAACTCAATACATCAGCATCTTTTACACTATGAAGAAATATATAAAGTAGAATTATGTGCAGAGAATCATAGCATACAACAGCAAAAGAAAAAAAAAGGGCCTTACAATTTACATTAGGAATTTCCTCTAAACAAAATAACTATAGTATCCAAAACTTACCTCACAATCCTCATTACATAGGAACAGCCTCAACAAGCTTAGCAAAATAAAACTGAGTACTGATTAAGCCTCTCTTCCTTATCGTCCAGCCAACCTTGCCCAATGCCCTCTCTACATCAGCCTCTGAGTGAAGATATGCTCTTGTTGCCTTTGAAGGTCCAGGGAACAACTCTCCAATCCTCTTTAGCAGATCATAATAAAATGTCTTTGGAGCAAAACTCAGAATCAATCGGTTGTCAGCCAACGATGCAAGGTGGGCGATCATCCCATCTGCCTTATTTTGTGGGTAATGAATCAAAACATCAAGGCAGATAACTGTGTCGTACTTGCCATCTAAGCTCTCCAAATCCTTTACTACAAACTTCGGCATCACAGGTGCTGGTGAGAGGCCATCTTCACTGGCTACAAGGTGTTCTTTTGCCTGCATGAAACCGAAATTCAAAATTTAGTTACTGGCTACTACCTACTGTATAATTAAAGTAAAAAAAACATGAATGACCTACTAGTTAACTTTCGTCAGATGACAATAAGATATAACTAACGTATTGATGTGAATCCGCAATTTTTTCCACTCAATTACATTATGAGTTCATATTTATATCTTTTTTGTGATGGCATTCTCACATGCACTTCTTCCAATGACTCGCTAGTTGCTAACTAGAAGACCCACCGAAGTCCGAGCAATTGACTTCTCCAAGGTTTAAACTTTGGTCCTCTTCTTGAGCACAACAGACTTGCCATCAAGACTAGTAGCTCAGAGCCTCGGACACCACTGCCACTAGTTACTAACTAGTAGGCTCTCGAACAATGGTATTCTCTGAGGCTTAAACTTTGATCCTCATCTTCAACTTAGCTCACTTACCATCACAATTTATGTTTAGGACACATTTAGGTAAACAGCTCAATTAAGCACATATTCAATAAGTTGCTTTAAAATAAGCTAAAAAAGAGCTTATTTTCACAAGTTTCTTTAACAAGCTTATTGAAATCATAAGCTATTTTCATAATCTTATTATGATCAAACTATTCTTATAAGCTCAAATAAACCCTCTCTAAACTCTTACTAACACCCCACTAATCATATACCACAACCAAAAACAGTTAATTCATTACTTGTATGCAAAATAATAATCCACCTTATTTACATTTACATCAATTACAACAGCAAACGTATCATACACCTCATTGCAAATAATCACAAGCCACAAAATTCGTCATTGCTTCCATAATTCTGAAAAGAACTTACTCGCCATAATCATGCATGAAATCATATAAACTTGTTAATAAATAAAAAAAGGAAAATTAGTTAACCTGTTTCTCAGCTTCGGCAACCATAGCAGCAGAGATATCACTGGCGGTAACAATGGCGCCCTCCTTGGCTAGAGGAATAGAGAGAGAACCGGTCCCACATCCAGCGTCGCAAACCGTGACGCCACGAAGCGAACCCTCGTCTTTCAACATCTGAAGCGCATTCTCCACGGTTTTTGAATGGCCGAGCCTGATGTCTCGCTGAACCCGGTTCACGTCGTCGGTTTCTCCGTAAATCTTCTTCCACCGCTGGAACCCGGTGTTGTTGAAGTACTCCTTCACCACCTCCTTGTCGTCTCCGCCCACCTCCTCCGCCTGAAGCTGCCGCCGCCTCTCGGGGTTCGCCAGGGAGAGAAAGGCGGAGAGGGCGGCCACGGATCCGCCGAAGATGACGGCGACGGTGGTGCCGTCGACGACGGCGGAGACGTCGGCGGTTGCGGTGGAGAGCGGGGGAATGGCGAATGCGATTGGAGGTTTGTGGCTGGTGGAAGAGAATCTGTTAGTAGGGAAGGAGTTGGTTCTGTTAGGAAGAAATGTGGAAGACCATAAGGATGCTGAGAACGCCATTTTTGTTTTCCGGTTAGTGTGGAAGTGTGAACTATGAACTGAAGAAGAAGGCAGTCGAAATCTTATCCAGGATAAGATAGCATTCCAGCTTTTATGTCTTTCCCTGATTCTCCTCGGTCCCACTTTGTCTTGAGAGCTTTTATTACATCATCAATCATTATTTTTCCATTTTTTTTATAATGTTATGTTATATGTGTTAGGCTTTCTGAACTGTGATGATTAATCTTGATCGGGAACTTTGATGATCTTTGTTTAGACTTTAGTGGGTCTTTTTTCAATTGCGTTTTTTCTATCCACAAAACTTAAATTCAAAACCTTACTTGAGGGATCCTGAACAAGTTCCACTCGAACCCACATAAAGTGGGTATCACTATTCTTCAATTAGTTTTTTATTTCATGAATAAATTATTATTAAAATAATTGAAATAAATACTAGTTTGTGCTATGTTTAGTGTTTAAAGGAAACTTATTTTTCTCTTCTCGAGAACCTCGATATCCGGAAATTATATTAAATTCTGATTAACTCGAGTCGAGTTAGGAAGATTCATTATATGGACAAAACTCTTTTAGTGCCTAATTTGTCATTCACAATCCACGAACCTAAAACTTTTTAAGGGGAACCAAGTTCTAACATACATCGACTAAGTGTCAAAGTGATGACTAATTTTTAATTAGATATCTTTTGTTATAGCCATTTCAATTACTATTGATTGTTGAATGTATTAAAAGAAATTATAGGCTCACATTGGAGACCATTGTAGCCTCTCACAATCTCACATGAATAAGCAGATGGCACAGTATAAATGAACAAAAAATAGAATTTTTGTTTCCAAAGAAATGCAATGCAAACTTTATGTTGGATATGGAAATGATGGAATTCAAGTGATAACAATTTTTCCCTCAAAAAAAAAAAAGTGATAACAATTTTGGGATTCCATGGGCGTCGAACCCTTGCTCATATAGAAACAAAGTTGGGCTTCTATGAAACAAGAGCTTAGGTGAACTTAGATAGCCAACCCGGCCCGGCCCATTATACATTTCAGTAGACCGTGTGCAAGTAAAATCCTTCACTTGTTCGGTTCTTCCATTGTCATTGTGGGCGACGAAGGAAGCCGTTTGCTTTGTTACTGCGTACGGAAACGCGACATTGGTGCCATTTCCGATTGAAACCCTCAACTTCACAGCTAGGTTTGTCTCCATACCTCTCATTTTCTATCTTCATTTCGAGATCTATTAGTTTTCCCTTCAAAATGGAAATCAAAGCAAAGCTTCAATTTTATTTAATTATTATTATTATTATTATTCTCTCAATTTTATTTTTTAACTAACGGAATGAAATGAATGTTTTGATTTTCCAACTAACGACGATTAGATGGGAAAGGAGAGCCAAGTGTCTGCTATGGATATCGACGATTCAAAATCGAATAATTCCGATCAGATCCTTCCCAAATTCTCTATTAACGGTTTGTCTTCTATTTGTTCTTCATTCTAATGCACTAATATATCGCTGTTTCCTTTAGATTCTTTATTATTAGGAAAAAAAAAAAATTCATCCATGTTCCTACGCTACTCCACTTAGCATTGAAATGGAAAATACAGCATTTCGTTGCGAAGCTTTGATCATTGCCGTAAATTTTTTTATGGTGTGTTTGGTATGGGGTTTAAAATTGAAGTAAAAATTTCACGGATTGGATTTATTTGTAAAATAGTATTGAAAACTGACTCTTATTTTTTTGAATTTTCCAGTGCTGCAGCTCTTAAAATCTGCACAAATGCAGCATGGCTTGCGGCATGGAGATTACACTCGCTATCGGTATGTATTCTTTTTTTCATTGCTAATATAATATAATGTCAAATAGCCCTTTTTTTTTTTCATTCTGTAGATGTGATTTGCACTATTTGCGTTCCAAAGAATTATTCATAGGAGAGATTCAATGTACTAGTTCCATAACTAAACAGTGGACTGTGCCATTGAAAATGGCCTGGGACATGTCAGCTTTGCTTTTATTCTGAATGTTTTGGATAACAGTTTATCTTTTATCATTTCGTGCACCTTGATGCTTCAACACTTCAAGTCTTCTAGAATTGTAGATCAACCATTCGATTTATGCGATCATCACAACTTCGGGGAAACATTGATTTCAAGCCATTGCTTTAAGTAGCATTATCTATAGATTGGTAATGGATGTAATTTTTTCCCTTAACAATGTAGGAGGTATTGCACAGCTCGTTTGAGGAGGTTATATAAATCGTTGAAGTTTACCCATGGTCGTGGCAAATATGCAAGAAGAACCATAACTGAGTCTACTGTCACTGAAGTAAGGTATACATTACTTAATCTATCATTCTCATCGATCTAAGTTCTGGCACCTTTTTTAATTGACTTGATTTGAAGTTGTGTTATAGGAGGTAAGAGCATCAGAAAGATAAATTCCAATCGGATGTTAGGCTTTACTATTTTTGTTACTATCAAACCATTTATGGGTTCATTCTCCGAAATAAATTACTTATGATTTCTCTTAAGAATTACAGTGATGATACTTATATTACAACTCTGATAAATCTTGAAGGCGGTTGTAATGATATTGATCTGTCAAATGGTTCCAACAGTATGTTGGTCAGGGTTGACATTTTGGTGATATGTAGACGAACTCTAATGGCAAGGGTTGAAACTTGAAACCAAAAGTTGTCGCCCATAAGCTATTACTAGGCAGGTTAAAATTAAAGATATATAAATGTTTAAATTACATTAGTCCTGTTGCAGGAACTAGATTGCAATGTGATAGGAACTAGACCAGAAGTTAATGAAAGAATGAGGAAAACTGTAGAATTTTATTGGAGATACTCGTACTTCTATGGATCAATGGGACACGAGGAGAAGAAGAACAAGAATGGTGTACAAAGAATTCTCCAGAACTTCAAGAGTCTGGCCTCTCCTTTACCAACTCACTAACCAACTGACTTCCTTTGCATTCTCTGTCTCTATTTATGCCGTGCTAATTGCTAACTAATTAACTAACTCTAACAGCTTCGATAACAAGGCCTGGTCTTAACTAACAAGGCGTAATTAACAGAGGCTGGCCCACTTTGGGGTCTGTTACTAGTAAGGTGAACTTGCTAATTTCGTTAATGAAATGGTCTCAAGTGCCTAGAAAATTAAATGATCTTGAACTTTGATTAATCTAAAGTGTCAACAAGTTATCAAGATGATAAGATGCGGCTGAACGCCTGAAATTCGCTGTAGGGAATGTAGAATATTTTTATGAGGATGATCTTTTTATATCTCTTAAAGGTGGAGAGGTATGGAAGCCTCTCCATGCCGTCCTTATAAGTGGTTCATATCTTCTTGGAATCATTTTGATGTGCTTTTCCACCTAGTAGATCAGTCAAAGTTAAACATTCTCTTCCCAACATTTTATTTGAATTGCTTGGGGAGTTAAAGGACTATTTTGAATTTTTCTACATTATTTATGCTGAAGTATCCCACATTCTCAAAACCACAATGAACATCCTGCTGCATTTGCTGACACTCAATGGTAGGTTGAGTTTTTTATGAAGAAAGTCAGTTGATTAGACCTTTTTACATCTCCTACAACAATTGGTCCCTGAGGTCATTGCTCTTGAACCACTTTTAGGTATCATTCTTAGTGTTTCTATTGCTAACGTGACATGCTTGTCATTATCTTATCCTAATTCCTAAAACCAACCTAACCCAAAAGTTTGATATGAAAACCATCATTTAGACCTTGGTTTAACTTCTAGCCTTTTTTTTCAATTTTTTTTAATGGTGTTTGGGAAAAATGGATAATAAACATTTCATCTATCTTTTTTTTTTTTTTTTTGGGTTGTCTCTGCATGTTTAACATTGTATGTTATTTGGTTCCGATTCAGGTTTCTTCACCTGATTCTTTATTCGGCAGAGAGAGCTTGGAGTCACGCTATGGAGAAAAGGCAACTTCCAAATGGCCCAAATGCAAGTCAACGTATTTATTTGATTGGTAGGTTACGGAAAGCAGTTAAATGGGCTACTTTGTTTTCACAATTGTGTGCAGCCAAGGCAGATTCTAGAACATCATTGGAAGCTGAGGTGTGTCTTTTAGTCAGTTATTGCAACAAAGATATGTGGTAGCAATTGCTTTTCTACATTTAATTGAGTTATGATTAATTTTGTGCAGTATTTTATTTTGCATTTTATTTCTTCTCCCCCGTTTCCTTTTGTACATTTTTTCCCAATCTACTTCAGAGAAGATCATTTAGCATTTGAAATGTTTATATTTCTTTCTATTTATAGAATTAAATATTTTTATTTATGTTTTCTTGTAAGGCTCTTTGGATGTTTGGTTTGATATACATAGGTAGTAATACCATGAAAATAAGATTTGCTTGAACACACAAGAATTAAAAAAAGTTACAATACACTTTATGTTTTTAATTTATGGATAAGTTTCAGCTTCATTTCAACTCTGATGCATGTTACTGTTTTAACATTGTCCTTAAAATTCAGTTTAGCATATTTTCATTCTTGATTAATACACTTGATATAACTGACTGTTTTGATTCTTTCCAGAATAATGTGATATTGCTGTAACCACAGCATCAAATTTCATGAAATTTAAACAAAAAAAAGTAATATTTTATTGTAATGAATCGATAACCTATAGTAATGTTAAAAATATTGCATCATTTTTTTGTTACATATGGGGCCATAGGGCCAAAACAGAGAAGAAAGACTACTATGAAACAATGTAATGGATAAGAAATTTTAGGAGTTTTACTCTGATACATTACTTTTGTCACTTATTTGAAGGATTATCTGCAAAATTAGTGCTAAATTGGAATTTTCTGAATGAATTTAAAATTATAAATATTTTGGAGACTACATTAAAAACCTTCATTAAAACCTCTGCACGAAAACGCTATGCGACAAGCTGGACGTCGCGGGCGGCTGCATGATGATAGCGTGCTATTGACTACCCTTTTTATCCATCAAGATGTCAGTATTATTAATATTGGTTTTTTCCAAGTTAATCTGTATTTTCCTATACTGTTTTTGTTTGATAATTATTTATTAATTTCTTAATAATCCTTAGGAGTCTTTAGCTTTTTAAATGCAAATGCTTTGATAGTTTTATTCCATTTTTTAAATCTATGCTGATAACTATTTTTCTTTTGTTCATGAAAAATGAAAATGCTTTGTCTTTTGTTTGTTCACTGAATTTTAGGCATATGAGTCCTATATGAAGGGGAGTTTGTTGTTTGAACAAGATCAAAATTGGGACGTGGCCTTAATGCACTTCAAAAGTGCCAGGTACATCTACTTTGACTCTTTGATTGATACATATTGCCTTGAAAAGAAGATGAAATAAATGCTTTCTTTTTCTTTTTTTTTCCCTCAAAGGAACAAGCATGTGCTTGGTTGGATGAGATCTTTCTGTGAGGGATTTGAAAATATATGCCTTTTTGTGGCAAACACTTGTTTAGTTTGTCTAGTCTTGCTTACTAGCTTTTGGGATACTTTTGTTTTTCTTTCAAGTTTTTAACTATTTGCTCATCCAATAGGGCTGTATATGAGGAATTAGGGAAATATGGAGATCTGGATAACCAAGTTTTGTGTCGTGAGCGAGTTGAGGAACTAGAACCTAGTATCCGATACTGCCTTCACAAAATTGGCCAGTCAAATCTACAGGCCTCTGAACTTTTACATATTGGTGATATGGAAGGTCCTGCATTAGACCTTTTTAAAGCTAAATTAGAGGTTGGTATATATTTCTTTTGTATATATCATTGAAAAAAAGGAAAACACGTAACGTGTAACTTTTCAATTCAGTACATTCAAATATTTCTTATGAGATGTTGCATTGAGATGATTTTCATTTTCATGTTTATTCAACTAGGGTACACCATCATCAGACATAAGATGACCTTTTAAATGCAAGATTTTAAATGTTAATTAACTTTCTTAATTATCTACCTTCATACTCAAGAATTTCTGATGTTTCAATTTCCGAGTGAAAGTTGATTCAACTTGATGCTTGGTTCCTTCCATTTTGCAAATATGGTTGGATCCTATAATGCATTCTACTGAGCCTTCCCCCTCCACGGATTGGATCCCTGTGTAGAAAATTGTGAAAACCCTCGTATGCATTGTCTGTAAAGTATTATGTGGGGAGGTCACTTTTGCTATAATTTTAAGTATGATGTTTTAAATTTCTATTCAAGAGTCTTAATCAGTTTCAATGATCTATTATTTGAATCAGTAGGTTGCTGTTTTGAAAGATAACAAGCTTCATGTATTCCTTTTCTATGATAGTAATAGAGAATTAAATTGTGTTTGTTCCAGGCTGTTATGGCCGAGGCAAGATCTCAACAAGCTGCTTCAATGACAGAGTTCCATTGGCTTGGCCATAGATTTCCAATATCAAATGCAAAAACAAGAGTTGCAATTTTGAAAGGTTGGTAGTTCTTTTCCCTTGTTAATTATAGTGCTAGTAAGTTGAAAAGTAAACTTACCTGTTGTTTAGATTTAATAGTCATCTTTCCTGAGTCTTAACCTGACCTTTGTCCCATTTGAATCCACCTGGTTGTCTCTTACTCCTCTCTGCCAAATGTTATTTGCTAGTATGCCTGGCTTTCCTGTCTTTCTGGTTTTTGTTTTTCCCCTTATAAAATATAGAGATAATAAGTTGAAAAGAAAACTTCTTGTTTAAATTTAATAGTCATCTTTCCTGAGTCTTAACCTGACCTATGTTCCATTTGAATCCACCTGGTTGTCTCTTATTCCACTCTGCCAAATGTCATTTGCTAGTACGCCTGGCTTTGCTGTCTTTCTGTGTCTTTGTGAGTCTGATGTGATAAAGTTAATTGATTGCAATATTGCCTAGACGGCATTCACTGTGTGTGAAAAGCATTCTCTTATGTAGTCCAGGATTGTTGAATCACGCAACAAATTTTTTAATATATTTGGTTGTGTGATTTAACATTTTTTTTTCTTTTATGTTCTGCTTAGCTATGTCAATTAATGTTTCTATCTGAATAATTTTCTCAGCTCAGGAGCTGGAGAAAGATATACATGGTCCCTTGGCAGACTCAATTCCAGCAGATAAAAGACTTGTTATTTTTGACAAAATCTTTTCTGCTTATCATGATGCAAGAGGCTATATTCGGGCTGATTTGGTATGGGAAATTACTTGATATTCTTGCTGTTAATTATGAATTATCAACAAAATCTTTTTGTTTGTTGGAGAGTTCTTAATGAGTTAATGCCCTTTGGTTTTACATTTCAGTATAAAATACATTTCTCTTTATTTATTCTTATTTATTTTTTTTATTTTTTTACGTTTTAGTCCACTACAGGAAGTGCAGAAAGCGTGAAAGATGATTTGAATGGTCTTGATAAGGCTGTCAGTGCCGTATTAGGAGAAAGAACCATTGAGCGCAACCTCTTGTTGGTTAAGGTTGCAAAGAGTAAACTTGCAAAACGCCATGATGACAAAAATGAAAAAGTCACCAAACCTGAAGAGCTTGTTCGCTTATATGATCTCTTGCTACAGGTTGATATCCATGTGTTTGTTTGTGAACATGAATTAATTTAACACACTTCTTTATGTAAATATCCTCTTGGCAGCTGCATGTTTTTAATGTTATGCTCCTCAGAGGGAATGGCAATGCTTGACGGATCATGTATATTGCAGAATACAGCTGATCTATCAGATTTAGTCAGTTCTGGCAGGGATAAAAAGCCTGAAGAAATTAGCTTTGCCGAAGAGTGTTCGTGCAAAAGTTTGGCTTTTCGAGCAGAAAGGTTTGCTTCCTTCAAGCAACTATTATTTTTATGGACCACAGGAATATCCCGCTTAGTCGATTGCTTACTAGAAATGCAAGTGCACACACAAATATCAATTTCAGCAAAAAATGCTTTTCTGAAAACAACTTTTGGAGAAGCTAAAGTTTTTAGTCCAAGATGCTAATTTTCGCCTTTTCTGTAGCTTTTTAGAATAAAAAATTCTTTATAGCAAAAAATATCTGGGATTTTTCAGGTGCTTTTATGTCGCGAAGTCATACAGTGTGGCTGGAAAGAGGGCTGAAGCATATGCTTTGTACTGTCGTGCTCGCAGTTTGGCAGATGATGCCTTAAGAAAGCTTCAAATGTTAAATGGTGAAAGTAAGGTAATTTTAATCATTTAATTTATAAGATCGGGTTGGTAGACACTGCATTATCAATGCTAGTACTATTATTTGTGTTGTGATGTGTTTTCAAATGATAACAATGGGCTAGTATAGGCACTAAAATTTGCTTTGGCTAATTCAATTTTAACTTTTACTCATGAAAATACTCCTTAGACCATGAAGTTGAGCATGAGATCGAATGCGGTTGATAGGAAGGAATTAAACAAAGGCCTTTTGTATAAAGATTTCTCCTCCCACCAGGCACAGAAAAAACGGCAACTTATTAGGTGGGCCGTTGAGCATGTTTTTCGGCCATGGTTGAAGGAGAGCAAGATTTTTCTGTTTATGGAACATTCTTTGCTACTGTAGGATTATGTCTTCCATTTTCCAACTTCCAGGATATGCTTTATATGTTGAAATTTATGATGGGAGCTTAGTGCGTTAGCGGTAGTTTGTCTTAGATTCATATTATAAAACACAGCTATAATAGTTAAGCATCATATTTGATTTGATTGCTGTTGTAATTTCTTCTTTAATTTATGTTCCCTTTTTGTGTGGCAGATTATGATGAAAGAGTTAGAGGACTTGTGTAATGAGTGCCGATCTAATAGTTGTATAGAGCATGCATTGGGGATCATGGAGGAGAAGAGGACTCAAGAGAATCTCTCGGAAAGGGTTTCCAATATATCGTTGACTGGAGCTGAGCGGGTACATTTAACATTCTCTTATACTTTCTTTACAAGTGCTTTACTTCTCTTGTGATCCCATTTTCTTTTGAGTCCTGCATTGTCATTTGGGAAGGTTGAGTTTGTTGAATTTGAAATATCTCAGTATTTGCATGATCTTTTATTGATATGTACTTGTTTCAGTTGGAGAAGTTCCTTCTTGAGAAACTTGACGTTTATGAGTCTGCTGTTGGTGATTCAAATGTGAAATGTGCACCACGCATTACAGGCTTCCCCCCAGCTTTCCAGGCTATTTCCCGTAATCCCATTGTGCTGGACCTGGCTTATAACACAATTGAATTCCCACCTATTGAAAATAGAATGAAGAAAGATAGAAAAGGAAAGGGTGGCTTTATGAGTAGGATATTCGGATGATTCATCTTGGATTAGGTTTTCTGTTCTTCAAATTGAAAAATTCTTGACAGCTAATTTGATGGTTGCCTTTGTTGAGATGTTGATATAAAAATTTTGAGTGTTCTAGATATTTGGAAATTTTCATGAGATTTCTTATTCTGTTACTATTTCTAATTTGTTGTAACACTTCATATGAGTTGCTCTTTTTTCAGGAATATTTACAGTAGAAGTTAACTTTTTATATTCAGAAGTTAACTTTCAGTCGGTAGAAGTTAACTGCAGTTATAATATTTTTATTTTAAGAAGGCAAATGATAATCAGTACCCTAAGGCCATTGATTAAGGTTTAAGGCCATTGATTAAAGTTTCAAAGATAGAAATTTTGTATTAAAAGTTGTGTATTTATTATCTTGAAGTTTAAAAGTTGTTATTTTCAATACAAAATTTCCATTTGCTTCCTTAACCAGCAAAACCCTTTTAAGAAATATTAATGTAAGAGATCATTTGGTGGTTAGCTTTATTCAGCACATACCTTTAAAAGTGCAATATCTCAGGCTTCTCCTGAAATTATACTATTCTATGCTGGCATGAGGTATCAAGATGCCAATATCCTTTTAACTCAATGAGCTAAAAATTGGTGAGTAAAAATGATCTGCTGTCTCCAAAGCTATAAGATTGATGACTGCGGTAGAAGATAAAGTCAAATCATGTATAACTCTTTCAGTGTGGCGAATTGTCCCATTTTCTTTGAAAATTTTGAAATAATTTCACCTATCCAAGTTCTTGTATTTTGCCCCCGTGTCACCTTTCTGTTGATAAATACTAAACGATATGATATCGCTAGTCGCCCTGCACGTTTTGCGACATATCCTGGATGACATTACTTTTGCCATGCTTAAACATTCCACACGCAACTTGTAGATGTTCTTACTGTCTGTTCTCAATATTGGTAAGGCATTATATCCTGCCCACAGTAAATTGCCCAAACTGGACCAGTGGCAAAATCATCTGTTGATATACTCTATTTGAAGAACCTTTTTGATTGCAACTCCCCAGAACACAACATTTACTCGTTAATATCACTGTTAGAATCACTATCCTTGACAAGAATTAGGGCACCAATATGTTGAAGTTAGTTGTGGCTCAAAGCCATTTGGTTAAGTTCAAATAGAACTTCAATTTTGCCACCTACGAGGCTGTGCAATTGAATGTGGGTCATTATTCAAGTATTGGTCGAGTGATAAGTATCTCGACCCTATAAGGAAGAGATTTCAAATTTGAATACTAGTGGTAAACATTCTAATTGGAATGTTGCCAAAATTAAGGTTTAATTCTCTGCTTTAAACAATCAATCGAGAATTAGTCTCATAACCAGTCAAAAGAGTGAAAGCTTATAGGGTATCCTAATATATTACTGGGGAGTCAAAGGCCCTGTTATATTAGTTCATAAAAAAAATGTATCAAAATTTTAATTTTCGATATTGCTATGTAATAAAGTCATACTCTGGTCTTTAAAAAAAAAGTCATACTCTGGAAAGCATTCAAAAAGCTGAGGAAGGAGAGTGAGATGTGTCTGCACTGCGCACGACAAAGGTCGCAACTCACAAGACCAGCGTCGTTTTTATTACCTTCTTGTGACCCGATTTGTTTGTAATGCAAAAAACGACATGTTGTTTTTGATAGAAGGAAAGGGCGGGTGACATGAAATGTCGCAACCACTGCTAACTGCTTCTCTCACTCTGACCTCTCTTCCTTCCCTCCAAACGCGCTCCAAATTTTTATATTTTTATTTTAAACATTTTTTAAATAAAAAAAGTGAAAAAAAAGAACCAAGTAGCTATACCTCTCTTTTCTTTCTCTCACTTTCTTTTATTTTCTCTCTCTATTTTCTCTGCAAAACAAAAACGAAGAACATTTTCCATTCCCTTCATCCTTTTTGAAAAATGCATTTCGCGAAGCTCGATGACTCCCCCATGTTTCGCCAACAGGTTTTCTCCGTTTCATTTTCGTCATTTGATTGTTGAATGGATCGATTGCGTATCTGACTCATGATTGATTGGTTATTCTTATAAAATGATGAATGGGTGTGAATGCAGCTGCAATGCCTGGAGGAAAGTGCTGATTCATTACGCGCCAGATGCTGGAAGTTCTACAAAGAATGTCGAAAGTATACGTGGGTTTTCCTCATATCCATATTTCAGTTTTGCACTATTACACTTTTGCATATCGGATTATTAATATTTTCATCTGTGAATAACTATGAAAAAAAAGGGTCAACTTGGTGTTATAATAGGTAGTCTTACCTTGTATTTGCAAGAGTATGATGACAATTTGTCACATGGCAACAATTTTAACCGTTGCGCTGAGGCTCACCTACTATTGGAATAAAAAGGTTAAATTCACTTGAAGTTATGTACAAGTACAACTTGACCCTCATTATCCTAAGTAGGCAGATAGATATATTCAATAATAGAAAGAGCAAACTCCCCCATTTACTGTCACACCTTCCTTCAACTCATTCACCATTGGGGGCTATCAGTTTAAGCTTGAAATCTACAAGGACTTGTCACAGCTCAAAGGAGATACTTATTGGTGGCCCTGAACCTTAACCCCAAGTATTCTCAGCCATTAAACAGTTTGAAATAATTCATAAAGGATGGTGATGTTCATAATTTGAGACAACACAATCTTCTTTTTGTCTTGGATTGATATCTTGACCAAGTGATAGCAACAAGCCATCAACAAGAGTGAAATAGCTCAGGAACCTCTCCTCTTTTAAGGATTCTTCCAATATCATCCTTCCATCCCTAAAAAATTTCAAAGAACCGAGTAGCCAAAAGCTCTCTCTTGTGCTAACTGCTTAGTGTTTTCACCAAAATGGATCTAACAGCATGTGCGAAGAGTTCTGACCACATGGCTTTGGAAAGTTTTAAAAGTTTGGATGTAAGAGGAAAAATATGTTCAAATAGAGTAGGAGCACAAGGTCTTGAGTTCACTAGTTCTGTCAGAAAATAGAATAAGAATGAGGAGTAAGGAAACTATTGTTTTTCTTGTTTTATGTGAACTGTGTAAGATTCTTGTAAAAAGATCTAACTTTATATAAGATACTACCTACATTTATTGCAAATATCATAACAATTTGTATCATGATATTTGATCTAACCAAGACGTACTGTGGCTGATTAAATACCTGCGTTCTTAAAAATTCTTATTGCCTGATATGTTAACATTTTTTTAGGGAAGCGCTTGGAGAGGTATATGACGGCGACATCGCATTTGCTAGTGCCCTTGAAAATTTTAGAGGAGGGCATAGTGATCCTCATTTTATTGCTATGGGAGGTAAGCCTTATTCCGCCTCATGCCTTGTCTTATAAAACTAAATGACTTTCCTAGTGATTGTTAAGTAAGAGGCAATAACTGGAGATATTACTTGAAGGTCATATCTTGGGTTATATATTAGCCCTGAACTGACATGAAAATTTAGGTTGAGTATAACAAATCAGTTTTGTTGCTGGAGGTATACCCCAGTTCTGTGCATGATACTTTTAATTTTATGCCATTAAACGAGCTTCCAAAATCCCTCAGCAAATATGGTCAAAGTTTCTTTGCATATTCTAAAGCATGCTAATTGCTATGTATATTTACTCTTTGCCCATGCTTTTTTAACCTCTGTGCTTCATTTGAATATACATAATACTGCATTAAGTTTATGAAACCTTATATTTGCTATTAATTTTGATAAATTTTATTTTGATATTCCCAGGACCTGTTATGACCAAATTTACTATTGCGTTGAGAGAAATCAGTACATACAAGGAACTTCTTCGGTCACAGGTAATAATGATGTTGTCCTTTTCTTTCTTGTTTTTCAGCAGTGTATTCTTTTATTATGGTTAGATTTTATATTTTACTGGGTGCCTGTTCTAGTATAGGGATGCCTTTTTGTATACTCTCAACCATCTTGTTTGTAAACATGTACCTGTTGGCTGTACTTATTTGTTGTTGAAGAAGAATGAATTTATGATACTCAGGTGCATGTATAAATCATAAGTTTGTCATTGGATTATATATTTACTACATAGCCTCTTTTCCTTGTCGAGGTCCGTGGCAGTTTTGTTCATAACTTGTAACAAATTTTTACCTGCGATAATAATATGCACAAACTTGAACTTTGGTGAAACTTGTGGATTTCCAGTCTTTTAACTTATAAAACTTGAGCTTACATTGGAAGCTTAATTTGTCATTTGATGATGGTTGAGATTTTCTTCCCGGGTAAATTAGAGGCAATTGTTCTAATTGATATTGCTATTCTGAATATAATTATTGTGGCTTCTTAGGTAGAGCACATGCTCAATGAGCGGTTACTACACATTATCAATGTTGACATCCATGAAGTCAAGGTATACTCTGAGTAGTAGATATTGTTTTAATGTTTATACATAATAGTGTTTGTTATTATATGCTAAACTTTTGGAATGTTAAGATGTCATACTTGATGATACGTCTTACTTCCAGTAGTTTCTCTCGTATTCATCTATAAGTGGTAAAGCAGTATAATGCCGCTTTTCTTCTCTAAAGACTCTAATGTACAACTCTTAGTCATTGTATGTGACAAGACTTCAATTTGTATTTAACAATGTGAAATGTCACATGAGATGAAAATACAATTTGTCAAAATAAGATTCTCTGAATTAGTACTACACAAATGAAATATGTTCATTTCTGTTTTATATATTTGAACTGATATTACAACGGGAACAGATAACTATTTTGTGCGGTGAGTCATGAATTCCTCATATTATCAATGAAATTAGGAGCATATAAGCATATGGAGAAGTGTTTGTTTTCAAAAAAGGAAGATAGAAATTTATATCATTTTCCAGAAATATAGATCAGCTGGTAATAGATGAAGTAATGCATAAAGCATAAAGAGCATGATATGTCCTGAGAGTGGACAGCTTTGCTTCATTGATGTTTTTTTTTTCCTTTTTGTTTGTCCTTTTTTAAAAAATATATTGCAAGGAGCATCTCTTATCATTCTAACTCTTTGTATTCTTCTTCTCTCTGTTTTGGTGAATTTCTTCTTTTATCAAAAACAAAATAAAAATACCATGATGTGTCAAAATTTCACAACTCAATAGTCAATTCTAGGGAATATAACTGGCCAAGGATTAGGCACTCCGAAACCCCAAAGCTCGCTACCACATGTTAAACTCAACACCATTCAGTATAAAATCAACATTACTTAAACATAACTACATAGCTACACATTTGAAATATCAAATGCTTGATAGGCTTACAGGGGGAATTGGTGGTTTCTGTTTATTTAAATATAGATGATTAAAAGATGTCTTCTTTTTTTACTTTCTAATTGCAATCTTATTTTGGTAATTGTTGAGATCCTTGTTATTCCACCCTCATCAGTCCACGCTTCAGATGTCTAGAGCGTGAGGGGGTGTGTTGCGAGTCTCACATTGACTAGAGATATGGCCTAAGTAGTGCTTATAAGGCTTGGGCAGTCCTTACCTTACAAGCCGGTTTTGTGGGGTTGAGTAATGAATACAATAGGGAGAAGAGTTGAAATTTTGAACTGTGATGAAATAATTTCATTATGTGTGTGTTTGGATGAGCTTTTGACAAACGTGATTTTGGAAAAAATTGATTTTGTTTAAAAGTGAGTTGAAAGTGAAGTGATTTATGTTTGGATGCCTTTATGAAAAAATGATTTTCTCAATTCTTGTTGTTTGGATAGTTGAATCAAAATTGCTTTTGGATGTGCCATAGAAGAGGTCATAAATCATTGACCTAAGATTATCTCGCAGAATCAATTTTCTTCCAACGTGAAAGCTACAAAATTTAGCTTCAAGATAAACTTGATTTTGGGACTAAAATCACTTGTCAACTTAAGAGCCAAACATCAACAATATTTGGTCAAACCATGTTTGATATGGTCAAACGCACTTCTTTTGGTATAAACCATCAAACCAAACACACACTATAAGAATAGGTGGCTTCTAGGGTGAGGGAGCTATCAAGTCCCTCACCCATAAGGGAGCTATTATGACCAATCAGATATAATATTAAAATAATGAGTGGCTGTGATGAAGTTAAGGTAACCCGATGTCCAGGTTATTCCAATATTTATGAAGTTGTCCCAATAGTTTATGAAATTATTTAATCTAATGGAAAATTTTGCCCTTGAATGACTTCAAAAAACCCTACTCCTCTGTTTCGCGATTTCCTCTCTTGCCCAGCTCCAGCTCGACATGAGCATCGCCTACAGAAATGGTTTCCAGATACAACTTCATGGTTTTCGTCGACCCTGAACCCTAAATGTTCCATAGTTGATGTTTGTGAGATCTCAATGTGAAGGCACTTTCAGTTGGGAATATCGAAAAATAGCTGAACCACAATTGTGATCCTTATTGGTGTTCGTTTGTCGTTGAGGGTTGATATACTGACACAGATCTGGGTTATTATGTCCTACTAACATAGATCTGTGATAATGGAAGTGCTACCATCGACTGCCATGGAAGAACCGTGGGTAGGGAAGGGATGAGTTACTTTTCGGATGGGGACATGGCTGGCAAAATTCATGAATGTAACTTTAACAATAGGTTAAGTATATATAAAATACATTGATATACACAACTTTAGTGCTAGTTTAATGGTATGCGCTTAAGTTCCACATTGGTAGGTCGCAAATTCGACATCCAGGTTTCCTATTTTCGTTTTATTATTTTAAAACGCGAACTTGTAACAAAAAAAATCAAAGTCGTTGGAACCGAGGATCGAACTCGTGACACGAAACCTTCTATCTTAATAATCGACGTTGCCAACCGCTATGCCAAACAGCGCAGTATGCCATCGACGTATACTTATTTCATTTTGACGTTAAAAAAAGGTAATGTTTGCTATCATCTTCTACCTCCAGACGGGTCTAAAAAGATCCGTTTTGCAGAAAATGAAGTCCCTCTCTACCGCGTCAGCGCCGTCCACCGTGAACCACCGTGCCTTGTTCATTGTAATCAACCACCGTCCAACCATTCCCTCCCCCCCTCCCCCCTCCCCCCTCCTCTCCCTCTCTGTGTTCCTTTTGCTTCTTTGTGGTTGAACCCTTTTACTAACAACCAAGCCCCTGGATCCATGATTTCATCTCCTCCAACGGTATAGTTTCGACTTTTTTGGTCGATGATTTTTTGGGTGGCCATTTTGTTTCCTTCAGGATGGCGGCAGTGGCGGTATGGGAAAGGAAATCAGAGCTGAAGGGGAGAGTACAGACAAAAAGAAATAGGGACTTTACTGCAAATAAAAAATTAAAAAGGTCAACCTATAAAAAAAATTAAATTTGTTAATATACCACTAAAATGACATGCTACAACCAGTCATTTTCCCCCTCTTTACTTGGTCCCTCATGTTAGAAGGCACCATAAGAATATTAGTTAATTAGTTAAAACTATGCACAATGAAATTTAACGACTGTTCAGTTTAAAAAATGACCACTCTTTAGCCTGAGGTTTTCTTTCTTCATATCCAACAATATATTTGTCTATTCTTGCCTTCATATGACTGGTACAGTTTTTTTCTTCTAATACTTCAACCGATGCTTGCAGGAAGCTCGCAAGCGTTTTGACAAAGCTTCCCTTGTATATGACCAGGTACTTCTCATTTTCCTACAAAGGTTGCACAGTATAATGAACACAAGTTTTTTTTCCTTCTGCTATGTGTGTATAGTTGTGTGCTATGCAATTTACTAAATGAGAAGCATAAGTGCTAATTGGTTGTCTTCAGATATTTAGCACAATCATTTACTCTTTTTAGCAATCTCTTTATTCTATTGGACTGATTGAGACTTTCTCTTGTTAACTGATACCAGGAGTAAGCTAATCAATATCATTCATTTTTTCTTGAATCACTGTTCAATGACTATCTGTATTGTCAAGATGTTTCTTAGTTAATTACCAGCATGGATTCATTTATGCTTTAAAATCTCCAACTTGCTGAACTTTGAATATTGATGCTTCTAAATTTGATTATTCAGAGATTGAGATTTGGGTTTTAATGGATATAAAATGAGATAATAGCAAATGCCCTTGCAGTGGTATGTTTGAAATTTTGAATTTTTCCTTAGGTCAAACTGCCCTTAAGATAAAGTTTGATTTTTAGTTATTCTGATTTGATAGAATTTTGAAATACTTGTATTTCAATTGGTAATTTACATCTCAAAAGTTCAATCTGAGTTTGCAGTAATTTTTTTGAACAAATTTCAAAGTAGTATGATGCATGCATAAAGTATTTTGTTGCCAAATCCAGGAAGAATTTAGACACACACACACACACACACACACACACATATATATATTGATCATAACATGAAAGCAATGTGGATTTTGTATGACAGGCGCGTGAAAAATTTATGTCACTGAGAAAGAGCACTAAGATTGATATTGCCACTGTCATAGAAGAGGTACTCCCAATTGCTTTTTATGGCATTTTTAACTCAGTGAGTTACTATGATCCTTTTGAATCTAATTGGTATAGAGACATTCCAGGAATTGCAGAATGCAAGAACCTCATTTGAGGAAGCCCGTTTCAATCTGGTAATTTCAGCTGCACAGGATATGTTACTTTGAATAAGAGTATAAGATGTATACCATCGGGTCTTAACTACATAACATATTTTGTCATCCAGGTCAGTGCCCTTAATAACATTGAGTGCAAGAAGAAATTTGAGTTTTTGGAGGCTGTAAGTGGAATTATGGATGCTCATCTTCGATACTTTCAACAGGTATATGACATAGTCACATATATGGCAGTTTTCCAAACGTAGTATTGCATTTATGTTGTTTATGAAAATTCTCTCTTGCAGGGATATCAGCTATTACATCAGATGGAACCTTTCATTAGTGAGGTTTTGCTTCTAGTTCTGTACTTCTTTTGCTTTTAACTTGACTGCTGATGGTACACATAGTTCTTTTCCACAGATACGTAGATGTAATTTTCTTTTGGTTTTCTAAACCTATAAACCAAGGGGAACCAAGCAGCTGAAGAAACACACAATTAATGTGCCTACCATCTGTTTATTAGTTTAGTATAATACGTCTGGAATAGGTAGTATAGTGTATTTCCTCAAAAATCGAAACCTTGAATGATTGGCAGGGTCATCCAGATGTGAAGTCCATAACTTAGCCACAATAACATGTTTCAAATAATAGAGCAAAATTGTGGGTTAGAAATTGTGATTGGAGTTCCTGATTTATTGAGTGGATTGAAGATTTTCTTTCCCAATTTATAGTGTATTTAGGTCTTTTATCAATAGCATTAATTAAAAATAATTTACCATCAATTTAGAGGCTAAAATCAGAAACTATAAGACCTTTTTTTTTTATAAGCAAAGATATAAGATATACTAGAGTACTAGGGGTACTCCAACCCATATACAAAGTACATAAATGGACACCACCTAATGTAAATAAAAGACTACCCATAATAGAGGGAAGTCTTACCTTTACACAAGCCAGAGTCTCACAGCTAAATCCAAAAATTACAAAGGAACCCAGGCCAAAGAAACTTAGGTCAAACAATTGCCACCAGAGAAATATCAAATTAAGACACATCAATACAAAACCTAATGAAAAATGAAACCACCAGAACCAAACTAAAACAACTGTAAACCAAAATGTATGTCACCAAACTCCACAACACCCGCTATTGGTCCTTCATGTGAGGCATGATCTTGGTCCAAAGGTGGGCGTTGCTAATGGTCATTGAAATTTGTGAACCTTTTTTTAAACTTTATGCTTAAGAGAGAAGGGGTAGAATTCCATAATATTTAACTCGGCTATGTTGCAGGTTTTGGATTATGTACAAGAGTCAAGAGAAAGTTACAATCAGGAGCAGATTTCTCTTAATACAAGAATGGAGGAGTACAAAAGACAAGTTTATGAAGAAAGTAGGTTGTCCTTGAATGGTCCTTATGGTTCTCCTAGTGGAGACTCTGCGCATCCTTTTTCTAGGATATCTAATGATGTGGTAGATGTAATAATGGAATCTGCTGCAAATGGAAAGGTATTTAAGCCCTCTTTATCCGAGAATATATATTTAATTCATTTTACCTAGTTTTTAATTCTGAGTCCTGCTACTGACCAAAAATAAAATAAAAATCTGAGTTGTATGCATTGGCATCTGTTCATTTCAAAAGTGCACAATTTTTAGGTTCAAATCATACGACAAGGATATCTTTCAAAACGATCCTCCAATTTGAGGGGTGACTGGAAAAGAAGGTATTTTGTTCTTGATAGTCGAGGAACGTTGTACTATTATCGCAAACCATGGAATGGATCATATGTAAGTCACCAACTAAAAGTTACATTTTAATTCTCTAAGCTAGGTAATGCTCATTTCATTAACTTCTCTTAATAAATTTTGAGTATACCATTCCAGGGCGGCAACCAACCATCTGCACAGAGGAACAGTGCCACTGAAAATGGTTCTGGGCTTTTGAGTCGATGGCTTTCTTCTCATTACCATGGGGGTGTCCATGATGAAAGATCTGTAGCACGTCATACAGTAAACCTGCTGACATCAACAATCAAAGTTGATGCGGATCAGTCAGATTTAAGATTCTGTTTCAGGATTATTTCACCATCAAAGAACTATACATTGCAGGTACTTATTCCAAACTTTCTTAACACATAGTTTGGGTGTTTATTATTTGCTTCTGATGATACTGAGGAAAGCAATGCAGGCAGAAAATGCAGTGGACCAGATGGATTGGATGGAAAAGATAAATG
Organism: Echinosophora koreensis; assembly: GCA_035048595.1. Taxonomy (NCBI): domain Eukaryota; kingdom Viridiplantae; phylum Streptophyta; class Magnoliopsida; order Fabales; family Fabaceae; genus Echinosophora; species Echinosophora koreensis. Next base: position 1,923,016 of record JAPCYP010000008.1, read on the forward strand.
GAGTAATTGCCACCTTGTTGAGTGTCCAGACATTGGCAACGGTACATAGTCGATTTTCTTTTAAATGCATGCTTTGATACCCATATTAATTTTGATTATATTAAATAATTTGTGACAGCCTCTCTCAGCTAACTCAGAAAACAGTGATTGTTACTCTCCTAACAAGATTGATATATTAGAAAGTTCTCCAGATGATGATGATCCGACTGTGACTGAGAAGTATGCATCCATGAATTGCACCCATAACAACCACTTACGTGCATCTAAAAGTATGCAGTTGCACAAACACACACTAAGAATTGAAAAGCCAATTGATATTCTTAGAAGGGTGAGCGGGAATGACAAATGTGCTGATTGTGGTAAACCTGAACCTGACTGGGCATCCTTAAACCTCGGCATCCTTGTATGCATTGAATGCTCTGGTATTCATCGTAATCTTGGTGTACATATATCAAAAGTAAGTAGTTGAGACTACACAGTTGAAGTTACTCGTTAATGTTGTATGTGGTTCATGTCTTATCAACTTTTACTGAATAAAAGCTAGAGGCTGGGTTTAAGGACCTTTGACCTGTTAACTCGAAGCTCACTATACACACATGCACGCACACACGCACACACACACGCACACACACACGGAGAAAGATAATGGTAGTCATTCATGTAAATATAAGGAGAAAATAAGTGCATGTCTTAGACATGAGGTTTGGACTCATTTCATTTCTATAAGCTTAGCTTTTAGCAAGGAGAAAAATTGACTACAGTTAATAGAGGCAAACTGAACAAGAGTGTGCAACATAACATAATCTAGTAAAACAAAAACAAAAAAAAACAAAAATCTAGGGAATCAGGCTAGCAGAATAGAGTTTGGAGAATTAATGTTTCAGTATTAATTTATTGTCATGTGAGTACCAGTGTAGGCGGTGCTAAAAAGAAAAAAGTATACTTTAAAAGAAATTGATTAATGACCATCATCTAAGACCCATAAATATAAGTATTACAAGCAATTATTCCAATTAATTATTGATTTATTTTTAAAGTCTGATTCTAACATTGCGTTCTTTGTAAATTTCATTTTCTTTTGTTTAAAAGGGAAAACAAAATCCTTTCTTTTTTAATTCTCACTTTTGCAGCTAAGGTGCAATAAATTTTTTGGCAGGTAAGGTCACTGACACTTGATGTGAAAGTCTGGGACCTCTCTGTCTTAACCATGTTTAAGTCACTAGGCAATCTCTTTGCAAACTCAGTTTGGGAGGAGCTGTTACATTCAAGAAGTACTTTGCAAACTGATGACACACCTAATGGGTAAGTATTGCAAAAATTGATGGGATTAACTGTTTGAACTTATGCTAATAAGAACCTGCAATGTAGTTCCAAGGCCAACAGTGACATACTATTTCATGCAAGAAAACCAAAACATGATGATTCTATTTCATTAAAGGAGAGGTTCATTCACGCAAAGGTAATATTTAGAAAATTTTAAGTTTCCTTTGCTATTCCTGTTTAGAAAGATGGAGGAAGTTGGAGTCCTTCAAATTTGTTAAGTAAATTCTTAGCCTATGTTTTACAGCTTAGAATAACAGTAAGCTAATGTACTCTATATGTACATAAGAAGTTCGTCACGCTTAAAAATGTCCTAAGGAATAGGCAATTAAGAAATTACGCTTAACAGTTTCTATGGTATTGAAATTTCTTGGAAGTTGGGCACCCAATATGTTGACCCCTGCAGCCTATATGATTTGCAGATATCCTGTTGTCTAATATTGTTCAGTTGAGTTCTTAGCTCATTGGAGTTATGAGTTACTTCATGGTCTATAGATATTTATCATTAGAGTATACAACTATACATTGTATCTTGGTTAAGACTTCAGGGTGCAGGTTTTGGTCAACAAGTTCCGGAGTTTTGAGTAGCTTACTTAATTTTCACCAAAAAAAGAAAAAAATAATACAAACTTATTTTATAGAATGAGATAAGCTTGACTGCCTTACTACTATCCCATTTGCTAACTCAAATGCTCAAAACTCCACTGCTTAAAGTCTTAACTCTTATATCATATTTTTCCATGTAACATCTGTATAAAGTAACTGAAGTGGAGAGCAAATGCCCGAATGTAGATCATTCATTCTTTATCTGTACATTATAAACATCTACCTATTTGTATTTTTTTTTCGGTTCATGTTAAACAAGTGGTGGGTGGGTTTGGAACTTTGGATAGTTTTGTCCAATTACTTTTGAGAATAATCAATTTTGAAAGAAAGAGTTTGATGTTTGGATAGATTACTCAACATTAATCTTTTTTGATATACAAATGGATTTTGTTTGGATATCGATACTTAAAATTGCTTTTAAGTGTGAAATCACCAAAGAAGGATTTGAGTTAGTTGTGAAATATTACAAAATAGAAGGAAAAGTTTTAAAGAATAACAATGAGCTATCTCATTTTTTTTATGGGTTTAAAGTTAAAAGACATTTAGGGTAAATTCATGCAAGATAGCTTTTCATGCCCACCATAATGTGTCCTACTCCTTGCCATAACATGAGGTACAAGGCACACACCTATGTAATGTAGAGAGATGATAATTAATTACAAAGGAGAGGTGAAGAAGAAACAGAACTCTTCTATATCCGAAGAGCCTTAGCTTAAGCTGCACCAAATCCCTTGGGGGACAAGCCACTTTACCCATTCCCATAATAGATCATAGACCTTCTTGGTAACCCCCCCGCCCCCCTCCTCCAAAAAAAAAAACTATGCTGTAATTAGAATCATGTGACCCTTGGCTAGGGTAAATACCAAATAGTAAAGATGACATCCAGTAGTTAAAAGGTGGAATTAAATTTGCTTAAACATCATTTTCACCCTTTTTTTCTCAACATGCATTTTGAATCTCCTGTAGCCAAACAACTCAAAAACAGACAAGAATTAGTTCCTACAGTGCAAAATTATGTTTAAAACCTCAAATGCATTTTGATGGTGTTATCCAAAAATGCACATGTTGAATATTTGGTAAGTTTATGTTGTTTCCTACTTAAACTTAGATAAGTTTACTTTTTCTCCCTTTAATAAAAATCTCAAGCATTTTGTAGCAATCTTATTCTGGAAGTATTACTGGACAGAAGTTTAATATCCGGGAGATAGAAATTGATGGTTTCTTTTAGTGCAGTATTCTGAGAAAATCTTTGTTTGCCGGACGAAGGAAAACGACCCTCCCCTTTCACTGGCACAACAGGTGAGGGAAAGCATCTGTGCCAATGACAAGAAAGCAGTGTACCAGCACATTGTCAAGTCAGATGTTGATGTCAATGCCATCGGTGGGAAAGCATTATCTGGTATATGTTCTTATCCCTGAAGTCTCAACTCCACCAAAGTTATTTGGTTTTGAAAAACCATGAAGTCGCAGATAAATAATTAGTTGCTGTACAGGTGACTCTTTCAACATGGCTTCTTCAAGTAATTCAGACGTTTCATCTCAAAGTGAAAATCAGCTTATTGAGGACATGCCAGATAGTTCTAGTGTGCTTCACCTGGCATGCCTAACTGCTGACGTTGGCATGGTGGAACTGCTCCTACAGTATGGGGCAGATATAAATGCTTGTGATTTAAAAGGTCGGACACCACTGCATTACTGTATTATCAGAGGGAAAACTGCAGTTGCAAAAGTGCTTATTATGAGGTAAATTATATTGGAAGGTTTCTTAGATAGCTCTAACATTTTCAATCATTGTATTCTATATCCAAATTCACCTTACAGTCATCAAATGATCAATAACACTGCCAACCACAGGAAGGTACCAAATCTGTATGGATACTATAGCATTCTCCACCATATATGTTACACATGTTTATTGTATGTGCTAAACATTTGAGTACGTGCAGAACTTTGTAAAATTTGAATTCATATTAATATATTCTTCCAATTCCATACAATTCATTTGATACTTCAAAAACTAATAATGTAGATGCTGACAATTTGTTTTTCTTTTTGTTACATTGGGAGGTTTGAGTGCCTAGATTGGAGAGGGAGGATTGAACCTCTAACAAGTGCTTTTCTTATGATGATCATGCATATTTTCTCCTCAGTTTTTATTCTATTATTTTCGTCATTTCTATTGTTTTTGTCCCCTTTCCTTGGTAATATACACCATAACCATACGACAGGAACTGGAGACTTGAGATTAGGTTGGTGGAATTGATATCTCGTCCAAATAATAAGATTTATGCTTTACCATGAGTTAGCTTTATCACAATACCATGATAAATATTGCATTTCAATTTCAAAGCTAACATGGAAATTTTCCTCTCAGATATGCCATGTTCATGGTTAAAGTGTCCTAGTTTACTTTGGAAAACTTAAAAGTTTGCCAATTATTTACAGGGGGGCCAATCCACATGTCGCAGATAAAGAAGGCAACACTCCTCTTAAGCTTGCATCAGAATCCAGCTCTGTTTGCAATGAAATTCTCGCTCTCTTGGCAAGCAGATGACATGCTCAAGAACTCACTAAGAGCAGTCATTAAATTCATGTCTCGGATTGAAACCAGTGGCTTGTTCATTCTGGGGAAAAATGAAGACCAACTAGCCATGCATAGAGAGAAGCAACTAGCGGTAAAGGGGGCTGGAGCTGGTGAGTTGGTTTTGTTGGGTCATGCTGTATAGTAATTATCTTCTTGATTGAAGGATGTGATGGGCTGATTGTGGGGCTTCACGTCTATTCCAATGTTCAACCACTTAATCTGATTGTTGCAGCCTCCATCCTCTTTATATTTTTGGGATTGGGATCATGATCATGTATTCCAAGGACTGTATATAAGTTACTTGAGTGATTATTCAACAAGGTTTAAGTTCCCATCCCCTTCACATGGACTCATCAATTACAACTTAATTTGAGGAAAAAGTAAATCTTATCAATTATTTTATAGCATAATAAAAATGTAACAACACATTAGTAGAAGAGTAAATGCATAAAATGATGGCTTACCGAGTGTGAGACTTCACTTTTGGATTGAAAAATATCTTAATAAGTGAAGTTAAATCCGTACTCAGATACCATTGCAATAGAAAATGTCATAACATTTTCCTTCTATCGATATTTTTTCAAACTGATCAACATGACTACTCCATACAGTGCAGTGAATTTTGCTGCATAACATTAAAATGTTAAAATAAAAAAGTAAAAAAATAAAAGGAAACCGAAATGATAAAAATATTTTGTCATCCACGACAATCTAAATCTTCGCTCCTCCAAACATTTTGAATATCTTAGTACTTTTGAGAGAGCAAACCACCAATTAACAAAAGTTAGTATGGAGTGCACTACCAACAATCACATCTTTTTACACTATGAAGCAACATTTCTGCTTTATAGAAAAATCCCTTGATCCCTTTAAATCTTCTTATTATTCTTATTAAAAGGCAGAGGTAAATTAACACCTTTTTTTTTTCATGACGAACCAAATAAGAACAGTTTTTTTTTACTCCTTCAAACATTTTCTTCAAGCTCCATCATTGCTAATGGATGCAGTTACCCGAAACATGGTTCCTATTGTCGTCTACATTCCCGGAGTGCAAAATGTTGGACTTTAGTGCAAGGCCCAATGTGAGAGAGTATGGACTGGATCTATCAAACTTGAGGTTGCCATATTGTTTAAAAAGTCTCTACTCTATGGACTCATGCACCCCAGCTTAGAATCAGCTTAACTCTCTTCCTTCTAGGCACTCTGAGATTTCTTGTTATATTCTCCAACACAAAATTTAGGCTTAATTAATGTACGTGTTGACCTTAAACTTTTCTTTTATTAGAAAACTGCGTTATTTGTCCAAAAATTGATTAGGAAGCAAGAGTTGTCAAACGGGAGAATATATCTTAATGCATGTATAGACACGAATACTGCTCTGTTAGATTTAAATTTGCTGTCTAAATCGTAAAAAAGATTAGGAGTTGCACATAAATAGTTATCTATATTTGATCACACTAAAAAATTATCTGTAATTGATATATAACTAGTTGTGTACTTGGAAAATCATGAAGCAAAGACGCAATAAGAAAAACATCAAAACAAGCCACGTGTCAGCCTATTGCATATTTTCAAAATTTGTAATAAATTTTATATATAAGTATAGAAGTATAGATAGCTGGATGGTAGAAGTTGTGATAAATGGTGTGCAATGTTCTTCACTTTATTGGTTGGTATATATAATGAAGCATTATCCAGAGAAGGGTAGTTGTCTGACTCACAATAGAAACTTTATCCCTCCTATGTCTGATTCTCTTGTCTTTCTCACCACTCAAGTACTTCCTTGATCACACTCATGCGGCTTTTCAATTATTAATTACAAGTTTCATTTTCTCAAAGATATACCAAAAAATATATATTAATATTATAGATTTTGATAAGGTTTAATAGGATACTTTGATATATTATGTCATGACTTGAAAATCCAAGCAAACTTTTGACTGGCCAATTATTAAGTATGGGCCTCGTAACGAACTAACAGTCGATATATAAAGGAGATAGCAATTTGGTTGGATAAAAGTACATCCCTTCTAGAGAGGGTGCAGCTTCATCTTCTTGAGGGGTTAAGTAACATCTATGACTATGAAGGTAGCCATACCACCCTTTCTCTTTTAATAATAAATGGAAAACAAAAGGCAACTTACCCGTTCAGAGTATCGAGCATGTGAGATTTGCCATCCATTTTTAGTATTAGCAACTTTCAAGCATATAATTTATATATATTATTCTAAGAGGATGATGAGTGATGCAATCAATTCTGAAAAGGACCTTGTTATCCTTACGCTTCAACATTATCCACCGTGACCAAAGAAAATGTGGAACAAGATAACAAACACATTATTATATATTATATATATACATTTTCGGTTCATCTACTCAACCTCTTTGAAGCTAAAAAATTTGAAGAATCGGTAATGATTTGTCTAAAACACCCTTATAAAATTGATTACGATATATAAAAGAGATTGACGTGGCACCCATGCACAATTTGTATCCAATGATGAAAGCATAAGGCGGTGCAATTATGTGAATAAATCTAGCGAGGTTTCAGTTTTTTTTTTTTTTTATATGATAAAATTTTAGATTGGGGGAAGGCACGTCCCTTACAAGGACAGAGAATACAATCAACCTCAGCGATGATTTATAGTGAAATTTACATATTACCTACCAACAGGGGAGATCTAGGAATCGAACCCAAGTCACAGCTAGTGTGAGCGGAAAGCTTGACCAGATATGCCAACCCCCGTTGGCAACGAGGTTTCAGTTTCTAGTCTTTCGCTTACAAAAGCAGTAGAATTGATCATTTGGATATGAATATATAGGTTTAAATCTCGGTGTCGTTATTGCACAAAAATATTTCATATTGTTTGCCTATTGCCTCTTTTTTCAAGCTTAATACATCATAAGAATTAAGTATGTCTAGCTTTTCTTTTTGATGGCCAGCTTATCGTGCACTTATTAACATTTAGTAGTTTTAATTAGACAATACGATGTTAGTTGTTAATCTTAATCATTTGAGTTCCCTTGTTTAAACAACCATTCATTTAAATGATATCTCATTTACATATGCATGCATATATTATACATTAATTCCAATTTTATATTCAATATACAACAGTATTTAAATACACTTGCATCAAACAGGATATCTCACATGAGTGTTGTATTTGAAGTCTACAAAAAATCTTTTTCCTAATCATTTTATGATTTAATTGATATGCATTGTCAATGTAAAGAATCTCTATATAATCAACCAATCAGAAATTACCACATAAGTTAAAATATTTGACACATATGTTAACTACCTTAAAAGTCATCCATACCATGATTTCTGATTGATTGACAGTGTAAAAAAATTTATACTGACAGTGAATAAAAATTCAACTCATCATTTTATTTACATTTTATTTGTTCACTACATCAAATTCTTGTGATGCATCTCGACTAGCTATAAACAGCATTTTTTTTATACATATATAATATTTTATTATATGCTTTTTCTACTCGGAGATTGAGAATATAAATCATCGGAGGGGCTTCATGGATGACAAGTTTCGCACAAAATTTTGAAATGTTTGAAATGTATATAAAAGAAATATTGGATAAGTGAAAATTGTCATTTTTCCAATACATTGACAATATATATAAACTTTTTAATAGTAAAACATTATACATTTAATTTTTATTTATTAAAGTAAGTTTCTTTCAACTTTCTCAAGATTTTTGTTCGAACTCTATCACCAATATTCCAGAAGATAGTTGCATAAAGTGAGCGATGGCAAAATGACAAACACGTGGATAGTGTGGTAAGTTTAATTATGTAAAATAACTCAAAAGGTATTTGGTTGCTTCCCTGAATATTGAAGGATATCTTCTTCCCTGGCCTTTGAAATAACAATATTATCTCCTTCATTCATTGAATGGGAAAAAATAATATTATCTCCTTCTTAGCCTGTATATGATTCGCTGAATGAGCTATTACTACAAACACAATTAAGGAGCATGCCCTCTTAAGTGTTTTTCTTCTTTTCCGTTCTGATCTTTTCTCTGTTTCCCTTCAAATGCCCCTGGAAAATGTGCCGCGTGTTGTGTATGTGGGGTTAGAATGTGATTGTGAGCCATACCATCATTCTTTTTTTCTTCTCTTCAATGACTGGACCCAAACTCCAAATGCGTGCTTTATCGTTCCAACTAAAATTTATTTATTTTCTCTTGGCTAATTAAAGGTGCAGTGGAATTGGAGAATAAATAAGTGACTCAATGGCATACTTATATAACTTGGATGGTGTTCCCACCAAAATTTGATAGGGCCATAGCCCATATGACATAACAAAATGATACTTTTAAGACTCCAAAAGGGCCATAAAAGGAGAATAAAATAATACACATTAAGAATGATTTGTAATTAGTTAATAATATTTATAAAAAAAACTTTATATTGATAGAATATTAAATTTATCTTTTTTTTATTCAGACTTAATTGTACTTTTGGTCTCCCTATCTATCTATTTGCGATTTTGGTCCCTAAAATATTTTTGAGATTATTTGACCCTTCTATTTTTTCAATGTTTCTTTTATCCAATACCCGTAAATTTGCTACTGGGAGTTGCTTACATGGCAATACCCTAAATTAATATATATTAATTATTAATAAATTTTAATTTATTATATTAAAAAATAAAAAATGTATATTGATTGTTTTGAAAATATATTAAATAATAGTAAATTGATTGTTTTGAAAATATATTAAATAATAGTAAATGGTCTGTTACAGTTAGAGTTTCACTTCGTTTACGTGCCGTGGTCATAATGCTTCAATGGGTGCCAACGAAATGTGGGAGACAGAGACGCGGTTGGAAGTGGGGTACTCGCCCAACGGCTGGTTGGCGTGAGTGCGAGTGGTGGATCTGGGCGTTTAGAGCGGTGGCTGGTGGTGCAACACATGGAGGCTCGCAGAAAGGGGTTCAGCTGGTGAGAAGTAATCATTTTTAATGATTATGCATATAGCAATACATACAAATGTTGGGCAAGGATCACTTATAAGGACATATGGCCGACTCTTGTACATTAATTTATAGTTTTTGTAAGTTTGCATATTTGTCACTTGTTTTATAGCATATTCAACTCATTTTTTTATGCAACTTATTTTAGCAAAGTCTTGGCCTTTATAATAAATAATATAATGTACCAAGTCATTATCAATGGGGTGTTGTCAAGTGAAAGCAAGTTACCCCTTTGAAGAGGAGAATATGAAGAACTTGAATTCGATCGAATCCTTATGGACTCATCCTATTGAGAGACTGAGAATGAAGGATAAAACTCTACTCAACTTAGTCGGTCAACTCAGATATTAGTCTCATAGTGGGCTCGAAGGGTCTAAGTCGTAGTAATACTCTGGTGGACTCGTTCGACCCAAATAGCTAATTAGGATAGATTTCGAACCAAAAATAATATACCAAGTCATTGGCACTTCTTTTCTCAAAGATGAAAGAGAAGAAAATATTTTTTAAAAAAACAAATTATTTAATTCAATCTCACCTTTGTGGGAACATGCATAGCCACGCGTTTGCATATTGTTATTGTATTTATTTTTTAGGTTAAAGTAATCTTTTAGTCCCTGTACGTGATACTGATTTTCAATTTGGTCTCTATATGTAAAAAATTATTAATTTGGTCCCTATACGTGACATAGGTTTTCAATTTGGTCCTCACTGCTAATTGGTCCCTATATAAGAGGACTCAATTGCAAATTATTGTCACATATTGGGACCAATTCAACAAGAAAAAATTGAAATCTATCCCTACATGTGACAATTATTTTCAATTTGGTCCCTGTATGTGATAATAATTTACAATTTGGTCCCTCTTATACGGGGACCAATTAGCGGTGAGGACCAAATTGAAAACCAGTATCATGTATAGGGACCAAATTGATAACTTTTTACGTATAGGGACCAAATTGAAAATCAGTGTCACATATAGGGACCAAAAGATTACTTTAACCTATTTTTTAATTCACTTATTTAAATATATATTTAGAATATAACATTCAAATAATACTGCTCTATATATATTGCTCTATATTTTTATTATTTTACTTTCTTAATCAATGTCTGATGAAAACTGCACTCTTTACTTTTGTATAAATATATTTATTTCAGCTTGAGATACAATATACAACAGTATTTTACAACACTCGTACAAAATATATTGTTCTATATAAAGGAAACATTACTCTCTGGTTTTCACCACTCATAGCTCAATTAAAAAACTTAGCTATTTTTATGTTCACAATTCTTGGATTCCATTCCACATCCGGTGGGTTAGAAACAAAACATGGACATGGACAGAAACCCTCGTGCATTATTGGATGGTAGTTCGTCTTTCTTATTATCTGCATAAAATTGTTAAACATATTTCCCCCTTTTTTTCAATATAAACTTAGGGAAAGGAAAGTTAGTCACTTACAATAGGAGAGGGCGTGCTACAGCCTACAAGAATACCGCGAGAGCCAATAAAATAAGACAAGCCACGTTTACAAAGCTTTTTCCTCTGTCTTCTTTTTTTTATATATAACACAAGATTTAGGGTGAGTGGATGGTGTCTTAATCCAAGGCGCAAAAAACTTTTGAGCTCTATGAGTACTTATAAAGGAATTTATATTTACCTACTCCAAAGAGACTAGTGAAGACTCGAACTTGCAACCTGACAGATAAGGGACTCTGTCATGATCTATTAGACCAACTGCTTGGGGTTAGCTTTTTCCTTTGTCTTCATACTACAAAGTAAACTTACGAGTAACCAAAAAAAAATAAAAATAAATAGACCACATAAATACATAATACGTCCTTGAAAGAAAGAAAAAAGTAGACTATATCATGCATATAAGCAACACCCTTAAATGGATATAAACATCTGTTGGGAGACGTTAGCCTCTTAAATGGATCTCAGTGTCTCGAGGGATTAGTCTCTAGTTCTGGGCTAGATGATACCCGGGTTCACCTCAAAAATGTATATAAGCAACACCCTTGTATGACATATATATCATCGAGCTTGCAACTGTACTCGGTTGTGTTCACCAAAAAAAAAAAAAATTATTTGTACTCCATTATGAAATTAAAAAGATTGATTGTACGATGTGATTTACTTCATAAAATCGAATAACAGATAACTGGAAGATTATTAGAGCTATAAAGTTCCATACTAAGCAAGAAAATATTTGAAAGTTTAAACAAGTTTTTTTTTTAAGGAAAAAATTTAAAAGAGTTAGAAGAACGTAGTTTTTGCTTGTATAACAATATATTTTGGAAAGTAAGTTTGGGGGTGTATCATATGAGAACTCCTTCTTATTATGAGAAATAAGAACTACTAATAAGGACCGTTAGATCGCAATTAAAATAAATGAAGGGATCAGATTATAGTCACGTGATTGTCTTGCAATTCGTTTCCAGAAACGTAAATTAGTTAATATCAGCAATATTGGTCATGATCCTTCGCCGTCATCACCACAAATCTGTCTCATCTTGCTAGCCACCTCCGTCATCGCCGTCTCGACAGATCTGAACCTCATCCTCTCTCCTCCACCATCTTCGTCACCAAGCACGGCTACTGCCATCTCCTCCTAGAACCACCGCGCACCACCTAACCAGAACCGACGTTCTCCACCGCTCCGCCGTCGTCGCAAGTCGTCGTCGTCGTCCATTCCCCACCGTCACGAATCGCAGATCCGCCCTTCGCCACGACCTCCGCCTCTGAACGCTGCTCCGCCAACCACCGCAAGGCAGCGCCGCCCAGACAACCACTGCGTTGTCTGCCTCCGTACCTCCCAAACATTGGCAGTAGCACTGTGGTGAAAGGGAGTGGAGGTAGAAGAAGAGGTCATGTGACTTTTAAAATTCATGTTTTAATATAATCCGTTAAATCTTTATAATTGTGATTCAATGGCTCTCATTGATAGTTCTCATTTCTCATAATAAGTAAGATTCTCACTTGGTACACTTCCAGTAAGTTTAATATAAATTTTAGAATAATGTATAGATTTGAACGGTCTATATAAACAACAAGCATCGTGCTGCCTTCCAGAAAGCACTCACATGACATAAAAAAAAAAAAAGGAAATATGGAATAATTGACATGTGGCAAAAACTATTCTAATTAAACTGATAAATAGTTTTTAGAGTGCATGATAGAAACAATGAAACATAATTAATTTGTTTAAGAAGTCCTTTTTAAATTTTTATATACTTATAGTCAGTTTCTTAATAAATGTAACTCATCCAAGAGCATTTAATAAGTGGTATCGAGTTCGAATTCTAATCCTAAAAATGCAGCAACATTAAAGTTCTCGAGAAAGAGCTTAACGACCCTTATGATCCTATCTGGCTTGAGAAATTAATCTCAATGGCTACATGAGAAGGATATCTGGAAGAAGAAGAAAAAATGTAACCCGTGAAGATATGTCGAAAGTACTATTCTAAATTCTGAAAGATGCTAACACGTTAATTTTGTAGGGGAAAAGGTCTTAAAGAAAGTGTGTGGGATTGGGGTAAGACATGTAGGGTCGGTGCTCTGATGGTGCTAGAATTATCTAACCTTTTTTATATGACATTTTGGTCCATCTTAAGTCCTCTCCCCAATCCTTCCCCACTAGTACAGTATATCCCTTCACCCACCCACCAATTGAGTTATGACTCTCAACCAAACGTGCAAGCTTCCACAGCTTATCTCTAATACCACTTATGATTCTGATTAATTATAGATCGGGTGATTAAGATAAGGATTATTGTGTTGTCCCCTAATGTGCCAGTACATCTGCCTTTGGTGGAAAACTGATATAGTGATATCCCCATCACTCATTAGCTTCTCTCTCTACCTTTCTTTGTTTCTTTGTTACTTTCCTGCTTTTCCTCACACCAATGAGGATTTGCCTCTATTCCTTTCCCGTTTTACTTGCTAGGCCCACTCTTGTCTCTCTTTTTTCAATACTTTACTCAGTCATTTTGTTTTCTTCTTAGCTACAGTAATTTTTAACTCACTTTACTCTATATAACCTTGTTTAACTGTTCGTGACATATAACTAAAGATGAGGGAAAGCAAAGGGGTCAATAAAGGAGCTAGGATGAAGTTTCAGTGCTATTTTAAGCTTTAGCTTAAATAATGTAATTGTTTAGCCTGGGGTTTGGGTTTGTCCGCACCTGTAAACCAAATATATATATATATATATAGTAAGTTCAAAAGAGTTATCCCAAATTTTCACCTTTCAATTTATTGTAATCTAATGACTTACATTGATTCAATAAAGAATTTGTTTAACTTCCATTGGATTGCAATAAAATGAAGGGCTAGGATATGGAATAAATCCTTTAGACTTACTCTTGGAAAAACTTGAGAAAGCTCCAAACACATAAAGAGGAAGCGCTCATGGGGAGCACCTACAAAGGATAACACGAAAAAAAATCCACGTATCCCACTAATTGAATGGACTCTACAAGGAGCAACGCAACAGAATCATCCATTTCATGCCTCAAGGAAGCCTATGAAACAAGGGAGGATTCTACAATACACCAACGTCATCTTCTTCCTCTTCCAAGTTCTCATGAGATTCATCGTTGACAAAGTTTCATTGATTTTAATACAAGGGGCAACATGTCCTTCCTGATGTAAAACCATTTTTATAAACTTAACCTTGCATTTAAAACATACGTCCATGTCTTCTTCAAGGAAAACATTATTGTGTCGCATCAAGATTTACAGATCTGAGATACCAAGAACATGTACAAATATGTTGAGGTGGAGACAAATCTAGAAGCCACCGAGCTTCTAGATACCAGTTTCACAAGATAGAACTAGCTAGCTAGCAGCTGGCGGAGGGATGAAGGTTGGAGAAAATAAAATAAAGAGTAATTGATCCTCAAATATTGCAAACACTATAAAACAAATACTGCAAACAAGATGAGGTTACAATTCCATCAGTTATTAAAAAAAATTCCAACTCCTCCACCACCAACCGACTTCGCTAACTTGATGACGGTGCGAACCACCCTCGCCGGCAACACGTCTACGTGTTCGATCGCAAACACGAGCAGGGCATCGCTTGCGAGGACCGCAACGTCCTCTCTGAAAACCTTGTGCTTCGTGGGTTTTCCTCGCCGGAGACCATCGTTGTCTATGCAGGGCAGATCGTATGAATCAGGCATCGGCGACATAGTTTGCACCAAGGGGGCGACGACGGAGAGAGGGGGAGGAGAGAGAGAAGAGGGAAGTGAGAGAGAAGGAGGTGAGAGAGAAGTGGATAACTTTACCATCTTACCCTTCTTAAATCTGGACCATCAATTTCTTTTAATAATATATCAATAGTTAAAAGTTAAGGAGGATACATCGTCCAACATCCTTCGAGAATATTGTAGACAACGCCTGGAAGGAGAGCTTGGAAGGGACTACCCCAAGCTATTACACACATCATACTAGGGTTCTCTCCCCCTTAGTACTCTGGATTATACTCAACTGTTGTAATGTAGCAAACATTGAATAAAATATCTTGTCCATCCGCAGCGAAACAAATATCGTGAAAAATTAGTCTCTTAGCTATGGCCTATGGAATGGAGGATATTTTGAAGAGAAAAAAAAAACCAAAAAACTAAACTCAAAATAATAACAATAATAAGTAAGTAAGTAAATAAAATACGGAAGGGTCCAGGTAGGTAGCACATGGTTAGTGGAGGGAGATGACGTTGAGAAACGTAACGCTGCTCCATCTCTACCCAACCATCCTCACGCAACCCGCGTGATCAGATTACGACGTAACCAATTCCCATTGAAATTGAAAGAAGAAACTGCAGCTTCAGTGGTCCATTACATACAAGCGAATCCCACGTGTCTTCCCATCCGACTCTGCTGCCACGTGGTGGTCCACTTTCTGGTTTCAACAACTCTACCACACAAAACGTAACACTACTAGCACACACATTTATAACAGTAACACCGTTCAACTGAAATTAAACCCCGTTTCAAGTCCGTAATCGTTGCTATCGTGTAACGGAGACGTGGATGGAAAAAGAAGGAGAAAGGATTAGGCTAGAGGTTTTTTTTTTTTTTTTCTTTCAACAAATTTAATGGAGTACTTGTGAGTTGTGACAAATAGAGTTTATATGTACGGTGTAAACTTTTTTTTACACTATCAATTAATCATAAGAGTTAAAGATTTAACTTATGTAAACATTTCTTACTAGTTGGTTGTGTAAAAAAAAATTATACTAAAAGTGTATACCAATTAAATATTAAAGATAATTGCATCTAAATTTGTCTTTTACTTATAAGGTATTATATGTCTAACTATTTTTTATAATATTAATTATTCATATATTTAGTTGGTAAAAAAAATATTCATATATTTATTATATTATTAAAAATATTCAATTTCTATAATAATAATAATAATAATAATAATTGCCTATTAAATGATGCATGATTAATCGGAATAAAAATGAGTATGATTTTGATATATCATCATGTTTTTTACATTATCAGTCAATCATAAATTATTTTATAGATGACTTTTGTGATAATTTTAATAAAAGTCAAATATTTTAAGTAAAAAATTGACAGTAAAAAATTCGTTAATACTGACATTACATGTCAATTAAATTCTATAAAAAAAAATATATGCTAAAAATATACTAAAATTAAGCTCTTAAATAATATATTAATTATCAGTTCAAAAAAATTTTATCGATTATCAAATGTCGATATGTAATGGAATATTATAGATACGATGACCAAAACTTACATTCTTAAATAAATTTTATTATGATGTAAAAAATTATTAAATATATTTTCGTAAATTATCTCAATATATACTTTAGATATATATAAGAATTAAGAACTGCTCAATTAATTTTTTATTGATGTTCATTTTTTTAATAATTCAACACAAATAATAAAGATGATAGATAATTATAATTTAATGATTGAATTAATAAAAAATTATTTAATTTATATCAACAGTACATGTCAGTTTTTTTTTTGGATTTATTTGATATACTATAAAAAAAATTTACATTGTCAACCAATCAGAAATTGATAAATTACTAAAAATCTTTGACTCTCATCCTAACTACCTTAAAAGTATTCATACCTTGATTTTTAATTGGTTAACAGTGTAATTTTTTTATACTGACAATATATAATAATTGAACTTTTTTTTTAACATGAACAGTACATGTCAGTTAATCCTTTCAAAATCAAACATATGTTATTAGGGGAGTGCTACTCATTATTATTTAAAAATAATATTAATTAGCACTAACAAAAAACAATAATTCACGTTAGTAATTAACGTGTTCACATTTTCCACGGTAAAAAATAGCAACATTAGGCACCAAAAAGAGAATTGCAACAATTTTTTTTATGATTAAAGAATTGCTACACTAGTGTACTAGTACCCAATAAGCCATGAGATTAATATATTGTATCCGAACAATAATTAAGCTGTCGCCTGTCGTTAGTAAGGTTAGCAAGCCAACCTAAAATCTAAAGGGAAAAGATTAAGTAAAAAAAAAAAATTGATTAATTTAGGGAACGTTTGGTCTGTAGGTTAGGGGTCAAAGAGGGAGAGGTTAGGGGATTGTCAGAAATTGCTGTTGCTGAGGCGAGAAGGGCCACAGCCAGATTGGCCCCACACTGAGATTAGATGTAATATAAATAGGTGACATCTCCTTTACCATGACATGGTTTGTAGTTGTACTGTTTTGTAGCATCGTTTTAGATATCGGTAACAAGTGTCTTAATGACATTAATTAAGAAACTCACAAGATAAAAGTTTGTATTGGAAAATAAAGTGTAACACTTTTTAAAATATCAAATATATTATTTTTCATATAAATTTTCCCTTTCTGATTCCTTAAACGATAACTTAAGGGCACTCGTTAGCATTCGATCTCCATACTTTTATATAGAGTAAAACTCTAATTTGGTCCTGAAATTATAACATTGTATCAATTTAGTTTATGAAATTAACGAAATTTCAAATTTGTTCCTAAAATTGCAAAACGTCAATCAATCGAGTCCTTCCATCAGCCAAGTTACTTGACATCGTTAACAGTGCTGATGTGGCACGTTAAGTGCCCTGTTGGCACCGTTGGCATAGATAGTTGGTGTCCATATTGTCAGGGACCAAATTGGCACTTTGGTTCAGAGACTAGATTAACATTCTGAATCCGGAACTAAATTGACACTTTTTTTTTCCCACTCTCTTTGCTTCATCTTTACACTTCCTCTCTCACTATTTGTGGAAAATGCAGGTTGAAAGGCATGGTTCTTTTATATTTACCGTGGCCATTGGCTTTTCAATTTCAGTTTTTACCTTCACTCCATTTTTTTTACTCCCTGTTGTGTCCCCCCCCCCCCCAACCCCAATCTTCCCATTCTTCTCGACTCTTCTCTTTCATTTTTTACGATTTTTTATTCGTCTTTTTCCTTTCACTTTGCATGCTTTAGGGTTTTTTTTAATATCGGTTTTTGTTGTTCTTATAAAAGAACCATGCAATTCAGCCTGTATTTTCAACAAGCAGAGAGAGGGAAAGGAACAAATAGAGTGGGGAAAGAGAAGAGTGTTAATTTAGTCCCTGATTCAGAGTGTCAATTTGGTCCATGAATCGGAGTGTCAATTTGGTCCCTGACAACTCGGACACCAGTTGTCACATCAGCATCGCTAACGGTGTCAGGTAACTCGAGTTGATGGATGGACTAGATTGATCAACGTTTTACAATTTCAATGACGTTTTTGGTATTTTGTTAATTTCAGAGACTAAGTTGACACAGTGTTACAATTTCAAGGACCATATTGAGGTTTTACTCCTTTTATATTTTTAGGAGGTACAAGAGGTATTCTTACGTCTAGAGGTATTATCACACATTCTTTAATGTAATATTAATTCTTATTTAATTTTTATTTAATGATGTCACCGAATTTGATAAAAATTGAACTCTTACATTATAAGTAAAAGAGTTTTGTTAACCATTAACATTGTTTAAGAATTCAAAAAAGGTAAAAATTTAATTAAAAAAATTACTTCTCATCATTTTGGTCCCTGAAATTGTAAGACAGAGTGATAAAATAGTTCATTATATTAATAAATAGGTAAAAACGTCTTTCAAATTTTAAAAATTTTTTTATCAAGTTAGTCCAATTTGATGACGTTTTTCAATTTGAATGAGTATATCATGATGAACATTTTTCAAATTGAAAATGTATGTGATAAAGCAACCTATTTTGCTTATAAAAATCGTTTATACTAATTATGCATCATAGATTAATGGTTAAGCCTATGGTGCACCACCCACCATAATAGTCAAGTGGTGCACCACCCCATGGCAGCTTCCTGGCCAATCATTTATCCACGCGGGACATTGTAGCTTTCAACCCATTATACAGTACCAACCCTCAAATATATACTGTATCAGAGTTCCGTACATTTTATTTTCAAAATATATAGGTTTATGTTTTTTTAAAATACAAATGCATCCTGTAATCTACACAAATTAAAATATCCTACTACCTATTCCCCAACAATTTTGTCCCATGTACCTGATCTGCTTCTTCCAGAGTTACCATTGATAACATCTCCTCTTGTAGTTCCACTTTCTTAGCTGTCGTGGGCTTTCTGCTTGCAGCTGTGAACAACCCATAGCTCGCGTTCTGTGTAAAGGTTTAGCTCGCAGTCGCTGTACATCCTTAGCTCGCCGTCTTGTGGAAGAATCTCTGCGTGGCGAAGGTTTCAGCTAATTTGTGCCCCGGTCGTTGCGAGGCATTTAGTAGCCAACACTACTGGTTCTGTGCTTTGTTGTGTAAGTTCATCTCCTATCCCCATTTTACCCCTTCGAATGAACCCTAAATCATCAAAATCAGAAATCCTGATTTTCCTAAATCCAATCAACCAAACAACGGTTCCATGAATTGCACCATCTACGATTTCGTCAACAACAACCGTTAACCACCCATCGTGCGACACCGCCGCAATAGAAGCAACCTAAAAAAACTCCAGCAACCATAAGCTCTATGGTGCCTCCAAAATAACAACAGCATTTGCTGGTGAAAAGGAAAAATAGCATCGTCGTGGCGAGAATTTACCCACATCATATTGGCTTCACCTCGTGACTCCGATCTCCCCCCGTGCCGGCAGTGGCGGCAACCACCAGCTACCCATTTGAATGAACCAACACTGACACACTTATCTCCATAATACATTGATTATCGATAGTTAACAGCTTAAACATGAATTAATAAAACATAATTAATATTACACTTATTGATGAGAGTACAAATAAATTTATTATTATAATATTTATTTTCAGTATATCTGTAAAAAAAAATACTATTAATATTCATGTGTTTTATGCCATAATGCTACTATAAAACTAGTTTGACTACTTTTCTATTATAAAAAAACTAGTTTGACTATTTTCAAGTTTGAAAAGTCAAATTGATACAACTAAACCCACATGACCGTTTCATTGGGAGGACAAAGGGATAAGTGGGTGGTGCACCATTGCTCCACTTTAGAGAGTAGTGCACCAAAGATGCTTCCTAGATTAATTCATATTTTTTTTTCTAATTTAATCACAAATAGTCATGTATGGTTAGAGAATATTTTATTCGTAAATAAATTATATTTTTAGAATCTAATTATTAAATTTTTTTAAAATGAAAATAGAATTTTTTAGATTTTATTTACAAAACTATTTTTTTATATGATTCACAAAACTTATTCTTGAACATATTCTATATCTAAAAATATTTTTTTTTCAAATATAATAAAGTTTTATTCTTACATCATTTTGTTACGAATGTAAAAATACACACAAACTCCCTTAGACTTACTTTATCATTAAGTTTATAACAATTTAATCAATAGGGTGGAATATATATATTTGGCCGAAAACATTGATCAGCGAAAGTTGAAAGATTTGAATTCCAATTAGTTCACCACCCAAAATCATGTTTGACAGAAAGCAAAATTAATTGTGATACTTTCAACTTTTAAACCATACACACCATTAACTTTCCTAAATTGCAAGTCTGTGGGCTTTTCACCTATTGGTCCAAAGATAGCTCAACTCCAAGTTCACCATTCCTATCTCTTTTTTGTTTCTTTTGTATGAGTTAGAATATACCTTTATACTCTCTATCAATATATTTATTGCTTATATTAAAAAAAATATAGCTCAACCCCAGTTCACCAGTCCCAAAGGCCAAGAGAGCGTGTGTACTGTTTCGATATATATTCAAGATGGGATGAAGAAATAATGCATATTATTCATGTTTTCCTTGCTTCCATAATCCATTGGCATCTTCTGATCTTCGACTTGTCCTTTTTTCTTCCTTTGTCTAATAGTTCTTACTCAACCCACATACTAAGAGAGGATATTTGAAGCACATGCACATTTATGTCCTACGATTCTCGTGTAAGTGACAACGCCGGCAGGGGCATCTCCTTATTTGCAAGTGGGTATGGTTGTTGGACATTATGTAGATTATGGAGATTTGATCCCTGAAATTCCGTAAAACGAAATATAAAATAAAATTGTTTTGCATTCAAACTCATTTTTAAAAAGGTTAATAATATGGCCATGCGACACCTAAACAGGACTCCATTCTAATAATATTTGTTCTATACAAATAAATCTAAGGGTCGAATTAAAAATCACATGTTTAAACTTTAATGTAACTTCTGATTGGAGGAAAATGGAGGAGGGGAGAGATGAGAGATTTTTATAGAGAGAGTAAAATGAAGAGAATCTCTACTCTCAGTGAATTAGCTTTTGCATCAGTGCAATTTCATCATATCAATTGAGCCAACAAAATTGTTTGAATATAAATTTCAATAAACCATTAATGTGTTCCAACCAATCTAAAGAAATTTTCTTTAAAAAAAACAATCTAAAGAAATTCAACATAATATAGTCAAATCTTTTCATTTTAATGGATAAAAGGGCTAACTAAAGTCCAGACAGTCAATAACACCAAACCGTTGCTCAGTTCAGCGAGGTTGGAGTTGGACTTTAGAGTTGGATATACTTTTCTTTTTATTTGTATACATCTATTTTATAATCATTTATCAAAAACTTTTGTTTAAAAATAATAACAAGAAAATAATATACGATTAAATTTAAATATAATATTGTTTTTTTTTTTTGGGGAAACAAGCCTTAGAGCATCTCCATTAGTAGTTGCTTATGAATTACTTAAATATAAGCAACGATTGCTTATCTGTTTTTAGCATTGGAGCTGTATCACTGATTACTTAAAATTAAGCAAGGTTGCTTGTATAAGCAACCCTTCCTAATTTGTGAAAGAATAAAGTATTTTTTGATAAAATAAATTCAATAGGAAATAAAAAAGAATAAATAATTAGATTGCCTAAGGATTGCTTATTGTATGTACCATTGGAGTGAAAAATAGATGAATTGTTTAAATATGATATGATAATGTGAGGTCTACAATGGAGCCCACTTAAGCAACCAGAGTGGGTTGCTTATACTTTAGTATTGGAGACACTCTTATAAGATATCATCATCGAGCAATTTAAATATAAATTATTATGTGATAAAAAGAGTGATAAAATGATATTTACTGATCGAATAATTGGTTGGAGTACCAACATGGCAACATGTATCCTCTTGATATTTTAGTGGTGATTTTTTTTCCCGGACAAAGAAATTAACGAATATTCCTCTCCTTTTTGCTTTGGGCCATACAAAGATACAAACCTGCTATCGCGTAATTACTTAATAGAAAATTAGAAAATACATGCGGGTCCCTTTCTCTTCTCTCTAGTCTGTCTCCACGTGACTTGCTCTCCACTTCACATTTTACCAATTTCTCTATTTGTTTAAATAAATTTTTAAGTCTTTCACTAATTTTGGTTTTAGTTATTATAAAAAAAATTCTTAGAATTTTATCCTTATAATTTCAAAACTTTTTTAAATAGTCCCTACTATTATCCTTGAGTATTAGACATAATACCAAATAAAAAAAATTGTCACTTTTAACCGTGTGACCCTAATATATGTTTTTTTTTCCTAGTGAAATTTTGAAGTCAATCGGACAGGAACAATAAATTACTTAGGTACCCCTAAGTATTAAATATCATATAAAATGAATGAATTTAACAATTTTAACCTTGTGATCTCTAATGTATGACTTTATTTTTATTTTCTGACTAAATTTCATAGTAAGTCAGACGGTAAAATGAAATTACCTTGATACTCCCGAGTACTAGATAATAGAAAAAGATAACGGTAAAGACTATTTACAAAAACCTTTAGATTACAAAATCAAAATCCAAAACAAATTTTTACTGAGACCAAAACAAAAACTGATGAACTTCGTAGAAACAAACTTACTTAAACCTTCTCTATTTTACTATGTCTCACTGTCTCATATCGCAATCTTGCCGTTGTTTTCTTTCTCACACTTCCATTATTTTCAAAATTTTATTTTACTAATCTTAGAAAACTACTAATGAAAGATGACCAAATAACACAGATTTAAAATATTATTCCATTGCTCTCTTTTTTTTTATGTACATATGACATTTGTCAACATTAACCAGGGGTTAAAACTGAAAACTACAACAATAACAGTAATAATGTTCTTGTTTTACTTCTACCCCAGTTTGTTTAGAACATATAATGCACCAAAAGTAATTTATAGGGAAGTTGCAAACAATTAACATAAAAGAAGACTTAACAAGAAGTTTAGAAACCCTGTGTTTCGCAATACCTTTTCAGAAACTAGCATTGTTTTTGTTGCACCGAAAAATAAACCACGATAATCTTCATACATGACTTTTAACACTCTTTTTGAATAAATAAATAAACTAAAAAGCACACTTTTAATATACAATCTCTTTTCTTTATTTTTTCCTTAATGAATATATCATGAAAAGAATATTATAAAAAATATATATATATCATGTTCATTTTCACAAAATGGCATATTCATTTTCTAAAAAAAAAATGGGTATTAACAAGGTTCGTCACAGTTAGTAGGTAGCTAGGTTTTTTTTACCATGTAACCTTTTCCACATAACTTTTTAAAGTTCCATTGGTGGCTCGTTTTGGTATTTATTTATTTTTTATCAACATTTTAATGAATTTTGAAACATTTATTTGATAACTAATTATATTTAATTTATCAAAATGGGTTAAGAGAAATGCTAGCATACACTCATTATCATACTCCTTCCAACATATTATTTATTTAAAGTTAATCCTAGTAAATTGTATTTTTTTTTTTTGGTAAGAGAAAAATTTAGATTGGGGAAGGCACGTCCCTTGCAAGGCCAGGGAATACTACCAACATCAGCGAAAATTTATAGTGAAATTTATATATTACCCACCAATAGGGGAGATCTAGGAATCGAACCCATGCACTACAAGAAAACATCGATTTACCGACGGACAGTTACCGACGGACGGATTTCCGACGGAATTTTTTGCATTACCGACGGAAAAAACCCGTCGGAAAGTTAGATAACGGACAAACCCAAATATTTCCGACGGAAAGTCCGTCGGTAACGTTACCGACGGAAATTCCGTCGGTATTTCCGTCGGAAACTAGTGAATACCGACGGAATTTTCCGTCGGTAAATTACCGACGGAATTTTCCGTCTGTAAACTGACGCGGTTCGGAAATGCGGGCGGCTTACCGACGGAAATTTACGTCGGTAATATTTCCGTCGGTAAGGGGCGGCGGCGCGGGAATAGGGACGCGTTACCGACGGAATTTTCCGTCGGTAAGTTACCGATGGAAATTTCCATCGGAAATGGGGCGGCGGCGCGGGAAACGGGGCGCGTTACCGACCGAAATTTCCGTCGGTAACGAAAGGCGGGAGAACGGGTAGCGGTACCGACGGCGGATCCGTCGGAAATTCGGATCCCGCCGTCGGTAATTTAAATCGGTCCCTGCATTACCGACCGAAATTTCCGTCGGTAATGCCTCCTCCCATTTAAACCGCCGGATTCCCCCCTCCTCATTTTCATGTTTCATTTTCTCTCTTCTCCTCTCTTCTTCCTCTCTTCACCGCTGGATTTGCCCCTTTCTTCCTCCTTCCTCCTTCCTCCTTCCTCTTCCTCTTCTTCTTCCTTTCTCCCTCTCTTTCCTTTCTCCTCTCCTTTCTCCTCTCCTTTCTTCTTCATTCGACGGACCAGCAGTCCCAGCCCCGGCCGCCGCCCGCCTGCGCCGACCCGCCGCCCCCTGCGCCGACCCGCCGCTGCCTGCGCCGACCACGCCGACCCGTCGCCCTCCTGAGCTGCCGCCTGCACCTCATCTTTCACCACCGCAGACACTACATCAAGGTGAGCAACCACCTTCTCCTTCAACTCTGTTCTTTGTTTGTGCATTATACTTACTCAATGTTTGTCTTCTCCATAAAACAACCACCAGTTTGGAGCACCAGCCACCGTGCCTGAGGAATTCCGGCTACCAGTTTGGTTTTTTCAGGTGAGTTTCCAATTTTCTTTGTTAATATTTTTAGTATATTAATTAAATGTTGTATGGATAGTTGTTAATTATAGGATGTTGTAAATTGTTAGGACAAAGTAAAAAATGTGTTGGATTGTTATGTTGGATTAATTTTTTGTAAGTGTGTTAGACAGTTTTGTTGGAGTGTAATTAGGTGGACTGTTATGTTGGATTATTTTTTTTAAGTGTGTTGGACAGTTTTTTTGGAGTGTAATAAGGTGTACTGTAATGTTATGTTGTATATTGTTAAATGTGTTGGACTGTTATGTTGGATCAATTTGGTGTGCTGTACGGTTATGTTGTAATTAGCAGTGTTGTACAGTAATAATTTATGTTTTTTATCATTTGGTATGCTTTATTGCTTTTTAACTAACAAAAAATAACAATATAAATTTATTTTGATTTTGATGTAGAGAAATGCAAAAAGCACCTGAAATTATTCCTTATGTAATCTCGTAATTAAGCTAGATTGTGAGATGTCATAACCAAACTTTAGTTGTAAATAAATTATATTCTGTATCTTGGATTTGTTTTTTATTTAAATATGTATGTTATTTATTTTTACTTTTATTCTTAACATAATATTATTAATGCAATGATTAAGTGTATAATGTGTGTTTACATTAATAGGTTACATTGTAAAATTGAAGAAATTTACACGATAATAGAATTTAAAATAAAATTTAGATTTTAAAATTCTAGTATACAAATTAAGATAATTACTTTACTAAATCAATAAAATGTTTTATTAATTATATTAAATTGAAAAATACATGATTTAATAAAACGTAAGACAAATGATTATGGGCTGATATATGTTTATGTTGGTTGCTTAATTATGTGTTATATAGTTTGTTGTTGGTATCAAACTTTACGCAAATTATCTGTGTTACGTAAAGTTTAATTTTATCGTAAAGTATATATATTTAATACGTAATTGAGAAAAACCGTAGCTTCCCGTTCAAGGTTCAATATTATTGAGCACGTGTACTCGTGGTCATGGTATCGCTCATTTTATTAAATCTTGAATTGTCCAATTGGGACAGTTTGGGAAAAAACTTTTTCTCCACTAATATACTAATTACTCGTTGATTCTCATCTGTTATATAGTTGATGAAATTTCGGGTCGAAGTATTTCCGTTTGTTCTCCGGGTCCATGCTTGATTGCGGTATCTTATCGCGGTCAAGTCGTGTACAGGCAGCAGGATTATCATTTATGCCGACTCCTGGTATGTCGGCACAGCCTGACCCGACCATTCCACCCTCATCATCCGGGGCCGCATGCCCTCACGGCACGGACATTCCATCCATATCGTCCGGCCAACAGTCGGTCGCACCTGAGAACTTGCCTGAGTTGGCCAGGATTCCCAGACCTGAGGATCGACCATGGGTCACACCTATTTCTGGATCGTAAGAAATTTTTAAACTTTGACTATTTCATATTTATCCGATAAGTATATATTTGTTGATATGCATATTGTTGAATTAATAAAATTTTAACTTTTGCAGCTTCATCCCATCGAAAGTGGGATCGAAGAACGTTACCTACGCCCTCAAGGCACAATATCGTTGCTTCTGGCCATCGTGGGGGAGGATACCGAAGGAAGACCGCGATCGTATCTTCACACGATTCGGGGTAACTTGTTTCATTTTTTCCTATATTTTATATATTTATTTTTCACGCAGTTTATATATTTGTTATTTTTTGTATAAAATTGATATTTCTTCTTTGTTAACAGGTCCTTGTGCGCTGGTTACCGGAGCATGCTGCACAGATACGCGTCATATTTGACGAAAGAGCGTCTAGTCGACTGAGGGACATGCTCGCGACGGCTAGGGAATCTCGAGTGCGCCCAGATTACATAGGCCCCAGCTTTGTGCATACTGGGACACTCCAGAGTATAAGGCGAAGTGTGAGCAGGCAAAGAGAAATCGGGCTTCCGAGAAGGGTGGGAGCATGCACACTGGTGGCTCGATTAGCCATATGCAGCATGCCATTAACATGGTATGCACATATAAATAGTAGTATTTTTTTGTTTTTTTATATGATTTATTTTATAATTAAGTGATTATATTTCTTTGTCGGTTGCAGGTAGGACAGCTTACCCACTCGGTTGATGTCCCTACCGTGTTTGAGCAGACACATATTCGCGCAGACACTGGCGAGTTTGTTGATTAGAGGTCGAGGCAGACAGTGGTGAGCTAATTTAAGTATCTCTTTACATTTGATTTATTTTTCATTATTATAGTCTAATAATATAGTTTTTGTAACGCAGGCAGAGTACAATGCCAGGTTCAGTCAGGTAGCGTCTGAGGTCGCCTCCTGCTCTGGTGCCTCGGATCCTTCCCAGCTGGACCCCGCCGAGGTCGACCGACTACAGACCCAGGTCTGGATGGAAGTGGCGGGTGGGAAAAAGAAGGGTCGCATTTACGGTACCGCGACTATGGCTCGTTCCATCACTCGGGCCTTGATGCCGAGCTTGACCATTCGGGAGCCTACATCCTTAGGGATGGCAATTTTACCCGTACCCGCGGATATCCGCGGGTAAAATCCGTGACGGGCACGGGGCGGGGGGCTTGATGGATACCCGCGGATAAAATAAACGGATATTTTCATTACCCGTTTATTAACGGGGCGGGGACGGGTATTGAGGTATCCGTACCCGCGGATACCCATGCCCGACAGTGAAAATACTTAAATGTCCACATGTTATATACTGCCTCACCGTCACTCTCGTTTCTCTCTTGAATCACCATTTCACTCTTAACATTTCTATTTGTGAACCCTAAAATCAAGATCTCCAAGACTCCAACCTTCACATTCACTCTTCCTTCGACCTGAGCTTGTGATCCCGAACCTTCTTCTTCGCAACATCACTTGACCCCACTGTGCAACTTGCTTCGTCCACCAGATCTGACACGACCCATCGTCCACCATCCTCTCACTCCTTCCCATGACGCTTCCAGGCACGCCTTCCACCGGAGACGACACAACTCCGCCAACCGTTCTCCTCTCAATCCCGTCATCGTTCTCTGCTCACCCGCCCACTACGGTGGCACCACGTTCGAACTGTACTGTGACACGGCAACGATGTCCTCCCCCTTCCGCCCACCATGTCGGAGTTCTGGTTGGGCAACGGCGTCCGCCCCCTTCCGCCCACCACTGAAGCAGCGACGACATCCCCTCCACCTCTGTGTTTTCATGTTATCTTGGTTTAGCGATTTGAATCTAATTTTGCTACAATCTTTGAGAGGCTTAGCACCTCTTTTTTGCTGCAACGGTCTAATTTGTAATGCAGGAACCAATTTTTTGCTTCTTTGGAATTAATTTTGGATGTCAGTGGGGTTTGTCTTTTGGATTTGTTGATCAGGTGTTTCTGTGGGTTTAAATCCGTGGGTACCCGTGATATCCGTGGGTACCCGTGGTATCCGTTAAATACCCGTCTAGCGGGTACCCGCTCGGGTAACGGGTGGGGACGGGCATGATTTTCCCCCGACGGGGCGGGTAGCGGGAGAGTGCTATCCGTGCCCGCCCCGCCCCGTTGACATCCCTATACATCCTCCGTCTCACAGGACACGGAGGAGATGCGGCAGCTGAGGCAGCAGATGCAGGAGCAGAGGCAGCATGCACAGCGCATGCAGCAGCGCGCAGAGCGCATGGAGCAGCAGATGGAGACTTGGTCTATGGTGATGAGCTCTCTGCTCGAGCTGCTTCCACCAGAGAGGCGCAGCGCTCTAGAGGGGGTCATCCATGCCAGCCAGCCAGCCACTACTTCTACCATGGCACCACCGCAGCCGCATGATGCCGGTGTGGCTTCTGCGCCGCAGCATGATGGTCTGACGCCGGTGAACTCCCCCCTACATAATGATGATGATGATGAGTACTATAATGATGATGATGATTATGATAGTTTTAGATTTATTTACTTGTGTTTTCTAGACTGACGGATATTGTATGTGTGGAATATTAATGTTAATTTAAATTTAATTGTCTTTTTAATTATTTGTGATTTCTTTTTTTGATCTATATAACAAATTATTTATAATAAAAAAACTTAATTTTATTAACAAAATTGATTTAATAATTAATATTTAAATTAAAAAATCAATTAAAAAAATTTAAAAAACGTTACCGACGGAAAAATCCGACGGTAACGTTACCGACGGAAATTTCCATCGGAAATTCCGTCGGTAACGTTTCCGACGGATCCTAAGTCCGTCGGAAACCGTTTCCTACGAGCCGGATACCGACGGAATTTGGTCCGTCGGAAAATCCGTCGGAAAAGCGCATTACCGACGGATTTTTTGCATTACCGACCGATTTTGGTCGTCGGTAATCACGCCTTTTTTTTATAGTGATGTTGCAGCTAGTGTGAACGGAAGGTTTGACCAGATATGTCAATCCTCGTTGACAATCCTAGTAAATTGTCTGGAATAGTATGATAGAAAGTTATAGTTAGGCTAGAAAAATTCAAATTTAGACTTCAATTTATGGAATTTGATTTGTTTTAATTCAAGCACATTCTTTGCAATAACAGTAAATTATTTCAAAGAGAATACTGCTATTTTTTTTATATATTAAATCCTTTCCAGCGATTTTCCGGTGACAAGAGTCCGGATCAATGAGGAACAATATCGCTACAACTCACATCAACTTTTAGCCCAGAAACACTCTTGTTTATTGAAAGATATTACTGAAGTAGTAAAGTCAATGTTACAAAATAGCTTAACTTCTCAATTGCATCGATAATCTGCTTATACATGGATCACAACCCCACTATATCGGCAACTGCTTATACATGGATCACAACCCCACTATATCAGCAATTAGTTCTTCCTAGGCTAACTGCCTATCTCATATTATCAAGGCTCCCATGACTCTCAACAGCTAGTTTTCGTGTCGTTTTGCCCACTCCACGATTTGACTTGGTCTCCTGCTCGTATGTGCCAACGGATCCCAAAAGACCAACACTATTCGAGCTAACCTCGGCCCATTCTCGACCCAATCTTTATCCGAATGTTAAAAAAATTGAACTCGCAATTGGGCTGGGCCGCAAATATATTTGTTATTGGTCCAAAATTAACTAACATAAATTTCCCATTATTATTTATTAGCTATTTTATAATTTTTAAATATTATTCTGTCAAAAAAATATAATTTTTAAATATTAGATTCGTTATTTGGAATTAAAAAAAGCTTCTTGGGCTAGCAGTTGGACTAGTTATTATATTTAACATATTTTAAACGGGGATTACTAACATACTCCCACCTAGTCATATTTAAACTTTTTATCATTTAGCATCATTTGTTTCGGCGATAAGTGCTATTCACACCAAGCGTTGATAAAACTGGTACAAAATGTGTCTCAGTAGGACACAAGAGAATCATTAAATTTTGAGCAACTTTTTTCTAATATGCACTATAAATAGCTTATGTGTTGCAGTATTATCAAAATTGAAAAATACTAGGATATTTTTTACAAGCATTTCACGTTCCTTTCGAAAAAATAGGTATTTAGGATAACCTTAAACGTGCACGCTACCTCTCTTTATAAATAATGCATTCTTACTTTCATACAGGTGGTCGTGTGAGGAAATAACATTGAAGGGAAATATAACACCAAAATTTTGTTTGAAGGGAAATAAGTCAATAACTATGGTCTCTTTCTTTTTCTTCTTCTTCTTCTTCTTCTTCAAAAAAAAAAAAAGAAGCTATATATATATATATATATATATATATATATATATATATATATATATATATATATTATAAAAAGTGTACACAATTGTATGCTTCTCACATATTCTTCTTTGTACGGTTGAAATGTACAATTATACGGTAATCGTTTAGCAATGCTTTCGCGTGGCCCAACTTTTCTCACCTCACCATAGTATTCTCTCCGGTCTACAATATAATAAACAAAACTTAAAATACACAGACCAAGAAAATATATTGGAATGAATTAATTGTAATTAATACTCATATAAATTTTCAAAGCAACCCTTCTAATTTTAATTAATATTCTGATGACCTGTAATTAATGACAGTAATTAATAAGGGTAATATTGAAAATTAGCATTTAATATGTATGAAAATTGATACATGTTTCTTATATTTTGGACAAAAAAAAAATAACTCATTTGTTTTTTCATACTGTGGACCGGAGGAAGTATTGAGCATCCTTATAATACGATATTTAATAATTGTGTAAGTGGATCCGATGCGACATATGAATTTGGTTGATCCAAATCCATCTCAATTGATATTGGTGGTTTGGATTAGTCAATCGAATCGAATCGAATCGAATCAAATTTGAAGTATTGAATTCGAAGACAATTGATTTAGATGTCGAATTCTAAATTAAGAACCGATCCAATCTTAATCGAATTGGACACTTTTAAAAAATATTATTATTTTATTATAATAATATTATTTTATTATCAAAATTAATGAATTGACTTATTGTACCTAAAATTAATATATTAAATAAACCTTTCATAAAAAAATAAAAAGGTTTTGGATAAAAAAAAAGGTTAATCTAATGATCCAATTCTTACCAACACAACTTTAATTAGATAGATTAGATTGGTTCGGATTCATATAATTTTTTTTTATAAATTTTAATTAGATTCGATTCGATCAAATTTTATTATAAGTTAAATGTTTAAATATTGAGTAGGTCCCTGAACTATTTGAAAATTTTCAAATAGATCTCTAAACTATTTTTTTTTTTGAAATTGGGTCCTCGAACTTTTATAAAGTTTTCAATTGGTCCCTATACTAAAAAAGTTTCTAATTGGGTCTCTGAACTTATATAAAATTTTCAATGGAGTCCCTGTGGCAGGGTTCCGTGAATAGGTCTTTAAGTCTCCTGATGTGAAACGTGACCTGGAGTAGCCCCAAATTTGTATTTAGGGTTGCAATAGACCAAAATGTTGAGTCAGCAAAACCAAAATGTGACATGCGATTGCTTTTCCTCCAACTGAACAAATAGTTCATTTCTTTCCCGATTTATATTTTACGGTTGTATATCCCTTTCTTGAAATAAGTTTGTCCAAAATAGTTTCCTCACTTGCAACTTACTACATCTCACTTCATCTTGTTATATCATGCTACATTCTACCGTGACAAATTCTCAAGGTTCATCTTGCACCCAAACTACTCATAAATGACCAACTTGGATGAAATCAGTTATATTTCGTCCAATTCAATATATCACTAACAAATTTCATAATTTAGGGACCCTATTGAAAATTTTATATAAGTTCAAGGACCCAACTAAAAACTTTTTTAGTTTAGGGACCCAATTGAAGATTTTATAAAAGTTCGAGGACCCAATTCTCAAATAGGTCAGGAACCTACTCAATAATTAAACCAAAGTTAAAACACTGAAAAAATATAAAGGTTAACATGCGGTTTTTTGATAATTCCTATATTGTATTTTGTACGAGAATCATGAGATAATGAAAAATGCTAAATGAACACAGTTTCCCGACATCAATACGGCGACATCGTATGTGTCACACTGTGCGACATTGTAGTTGCATTGTGCGGCACTGTAGCGGTCTTTTTTAAAAAAAAAAAAAAAAGTTTTTTTTAAATGTTTTTTTTTATAGATAAATTTTTTGGTTAAGTATGTGTAAATATCTGGTGAATCAGGTACAAGTATCTGGTGAATTCAGTTCATTATCTGGTGAATGGGTTTTTTTGAGAAATAAATTTTTTAGTTAAGTATGTGCAAATATCTGGTGAATCAGGTACAAATATCTGGTGAATTCAGTTCATTATTTGGTGAATGAGTTTTTTTTTTTTAGAAATAAAATTTTTCGTTAAGTATGTGCAAATATCTGGTGAATCAGGTACAAATATCTAGTGAATTCAGTTCATTATCTGGTGAATGGGTTTTTTTGAGATAAAATTTTTGGTTAAGTATATGCAAATATCTGGTGAATCAAGTACAAATATCTGGTGAATTCAGTTCATTATCTGGTGAATGGATTTTTTTGAGAAATAAAATTTTTACTTTTTAAAAATAGGCAAAATAAAAAAGGGAGAAAGTAGTGCTACAGTGGCTGCTACGCTACAGTGCACCACTGTAGCGTGATGTCGTGTATTTGATGTCGAGTCGTGTGTTCAATTAGCACGATTGTGAGATAATATAGGGAAAAAAACATGTTTCTCTAATAGTACTATTTCGTTTTGTACAAGTTTAAGTATTTATTTTCAATCAGTGTTTAGCGGTTATTACGAATTTCATTTATAATATTAAGATAACGTTAATTTGTATGGGTCTTAGCGTATGTTTGGTTTCACGTTGGAAACCCTCAGAATTGATTCTGCCTCATGTCAAACTTGATTTTAGTAAAAATGAAGTGTTTGGTTGTTACAGATAAAATTGAATCTGCCTTCGGAAGTGATTATGACTAGAAGCTACAAAATGTGGCTTTTGCGTTGGGATGAAAAATTTACACTAAGTTTTACATAAAACTTGCTTTCAAAATAAAAACATCCAAACATAAATCACTTCACTTCAAACTCAATTATAACCGAATCAATTTTACATAATCAATTTCATTCAAAATCACTTTTATCAAATTCTTATCCAAATACATACTTAGCCTACATTTGGATGCACGACAAAATCGGAAGCAACAAAAGTTAGCTTCCACTCTCATATCCAGACGTGAAAACAAACACATCATTTGTATGGTAAGCTTGAGTGTTATTCATGGGCGTGAGAGGGTGTGTTGAAATTTCTGTTATTCCACCAGCTTCAGTCTACATTTCAGATGTTCAGTTCTGAACGTGAGGGGGTGTGTTTAGAGTCCCACATCGACTAGAAATATGACCTAAGCAATGCTTATGGCTTCGACAATCCTCGCCTTACAAGCCGATTTTATGGGGTTGAGTTAGATGGGCCTAGAGCCCAAATTCAAGAAATCTCGTAACATACTGTTAGTCGTAGCTCTCTCTACTCAGTCCGAGGTTATTGAAGCTTTCTCTTATGAGGATCAAGAGCTTCAGAATGTCCGACACTCAAGCAGTCATGGAATTTAGAAAAGGAGTGCCTTCAATATGTTTTATTTCCTTGTACATCTGGTTAGCAACATTTTATCTAGAATGTTGCTAATTAGTACATCTGGATAGTAACATTAGTTCATTTTATCCAAATGTTGCTATAAAATTAAATTCAAGGTCCAACTATTTTATCTTTATTTTTCCTTATTTAAATATTGTCTCGGTAAAGTTTATGAACTAAAAATTGACCAATAATTTAATTGCAATATTTTTACTCGTAAATTAGTTTATTTTCCAGGTAAGGAAGTTCACTCCTTGATGCAAAAAAAGAAGGAAATTAAAAAATTCTAGATGAAAGACCAACTTTGATATCAATACTGATAAATGCAGGGGCAACAATGGGTGACGGGATAAGGGGAAGATGGCAAAGACGCAACTGGGGCGACAACAGACAATTACTATTCGGGTGATGCCCTGCCTCGAAGTCGCATCCAAGTTCTTATAGACTTTTTAGAGCTCGTTTGGTGGTCAGGATATGTATGAATATGATATAAAAATAAGATATGATATGAGTAAGATAAGCTATTATCCTATCCGACACTTGGTATTCACCAAATAACCAACCAGATATCATTATAATTTTAGTATGAATTTTAAAATTTTCGTTTTTATTCTAAATATTTTTATATTTTATTGGATTTATATTTTTATAATTTTCATTTTTTATAAAATTATATAAAAAGACAAAATGATTCTTGTGATAAAATTTTAAATATAATTTTTAAAATATTGTCTAATTTCAAATACTTTTTTTTATGAATTTTAAATATTCATTTTGAGTTTTCACTTTATATATAATTTTTTTGAGTGCAAGTGGTTAACGCACTGCTACTTAAGGACGAATAGTTTGGGCTCTGCCCGAGTTCGATCATTGGATATGCAACAACCCTTGGCCAGACTTTACTAACCATGCGGCCGACTTAGAGATTAGTCTCATAGCGGGTCCTAAGGATCTAAGTCGTGGGGATACTTCGAGGGCTCACTCGGTCCCAAGGAGTAATTAGGGTTAGTACCGAACCAAAAAAATTTATTAGAATACTTTTTTATATTTTTCATTTTTTTAAATAATAAAAAATGACAAAATTAGCCATGTAATAAAATAAAATAAATTTTAAAATTGATTATTACTTTTTTTTATTATTTTAAATATTTTATATTTTACTATACCTTTTTTCAACCATGTTATATTTTATTATACTTTAAAATATTGTTTTATTATACTTTAATTATTTTTTTATATAAAATATTTTTATAATTTATTATACTTTAAATCATCCTATCCAACCTTGTTGAATTCTAACTCAGCTCCCCCCTCATGATATAATTTTAACTAGATGAAAATATTTTTATGATTTATTATAATTTAAATCACCCTATCTTTTCCTGTTGAGTTCTAACTTAGCTCCCTCTCATGATAAAATTTTAACTAGACGGACATGATAGGATAGATGACAGGATTGATTTATCCTATCCCGCTAGCTCACCAAACAATAGTTCCAGATAGGATATGATAGCTTATCCTATCCAACCACCAAACGAGCCCTTAAGGCGGTCACGGGTAGGTTTGGGAGAAATTAGATTTTTACGGTCAATATAAAAGATTTTTACATTGGCATCAACAAATCAACATTATTGTTATTTCTCTCACTTAGTTATTAAAATAAAAGCATACATGTCTAAATATTAGTAGATGTTGGTGTAAAATTTTTAACATTGCTAGTGCTGCTACACCATTCCATAATTTTTAGGACAAATTACACTTTTAGTCCCTTAAGTTATTTGTTTTGGTTAAATTGGTCCATTAATTTTATTTTTTTTGTGACAAACTAGACTCTTAAGTTAGGGTCGGGTGACAAATTGGTCCCTTAAGTTGTTTTTTGACAAACTAGACCCTTAAGTTATGTAAATTGGTCCCTTAAGTTTTTTTTGTGACAAACTAGACCCTTAAGTTATGTTCTGGTGACAAATAGGTCCCTTAAGACAATAAAAATGATAAATTAAGGGTCTAATTTATTGGTCCCTTTGACAAATTAAGGGACCAATTTGTTACCCGAACATAACTTAAGAGTCTAGCTTGTCATAAAAAAAACTTAAGGGACCAATTTGTCACCCGAACCTAACTTATAGGTCTAGTTTCTCACAAAAAAACTGAAGGGACCCGTTTGAACAAAACAAATAACTTAAGGGACTAAAAATGTAATTTTGCCTAATTTTTAATACATTAAAGAGTTTAATTTTAATGTAGTATCATGTAAAATTTATTATCCTACTGATCAACCACAAATGATTCTATGTGTGACTCTTGAAGTGATTAGTATAAGATTGAAACATGTTCAATAATGTATCAATTTATAATTTATCACTAGTACGAAATGTTTATACTCACAATATATATGGATTAAATTCTATATTGAATACCAATGTTTTAGAAATCGATATAGGTTGGATCGTTAAACGAACCCTCTCCCGTCATGATCAGATTAGAGAACCGGCAAACCAATTCTGACCATGCAAAAATCGATCCAATCAGTGTAAATATGATTTCCGAAAATCAGGCGGTTCATTGTTTCACTTGTCTCTTTTTTTTTTTTTTTTTGTTAATAAAAGGAAGGTAGTTCAATTTTGAAGCTATAACAAGTGATGATTGAGAAGTGATGCAACATCCAAAGGAGGACATTTATGAGTTAGGAGCCATTATCCATGATTGCTCTTCTTTAATTTCTTTTTCTACAAACTTAAGTGTAAGTTTTGTTATGAGACAAGTGAATAGTGTTGCCCATTCATTGGCGAAGGTGGCACTATCCTTATTCCTTAGCTAGTCCTTATGTTTTTCATCATGTCCTACTATGTATTGACTTTTTGATTATTAATGAGATACAGTAAGCTTTTGATGTCAAAAAAAAAAAAAAAGTAATGATTGAATATGCAATTGAACAATTTGGTCATAATATGAAAAGTTGGAACTTGGATTGAAATTTCATTTGTTGATTGATCTTTTTATTAATGTATATGTATCACCTTATAATAATTTTATATATACACATGTACATACACACATGACACATCTAGCACGGCAAATGTAGCAGCATTAAAACTCTTGAGGAATATCTTTATTGTGCTTGTGACCCTACCCAGCTCGAGGGATTAGTCTCCGCAATTGAGTGTAGAGGATACCTTAAGGAACAAAAAAAAAAAACATACATACACATACGACCACGGTAAAATCAGGTTAAACCTTAACACTGTGTTTGAAAGGCATGAAAGTTGGTGGAAAGAAAAGGGCAGGGCAGAAAACACAATAATCGAGGTCTTTCCCCCGTTTGGTTTCAAGAGGAAGGGGGTGGAGTGGAAAGAAAAAAAGCCTGGCCCCACAAGTGTTTTTTTTCACCTCCATTTGGCAAGAAAACACACATGCCGAGACAACATATGTTTGGAATAGTGTTTAAAAATCACGTCCAGTATACAAACCACGTCCACAATGGCATTCTTGTAGTTTTTTCAGCCTTCAACGTGGAAGCTACTGCGGCTTCAGCGTCACATAAAAATTAACGTGGTACCAAACATATGGACAGTGTCATTTGGGAATTGAACTGCCGCATTGTGTGAAATATCTAAAAAAAACTTCATTTTGTATTTTTATAATATTATTATATGAGGTCATTTATGTCATTTTACAAATATATTTTTTCTTTCCTCTCACTTTCTATTCAGCCAAACAAGAGGAGAGAAAAGTTTTGATTTTCTTTCCTCTTATTTTCTCTCATACCAAACAACTAAATAATCCTCTCATTTTTCACTCATTTTCTTTCCTTTCCCTTTCTTTCCTTCACCTTTCTTTCCTCTCATTTTCTCTCTTACAACCAAACAGAGTGTAAAGCATTCTTCTTTTCGATCCTTTGATTTAGACTAATTTTTAAAATATTGTTAAATACATTTATTTTTTTACGTAAATTTATTGTTACAATTCTTAATCAGTTCCATTGAAACATTAATTGATATTTACCTTTAATATTAAATTGAGATTGCATAAATTATGGGAAAAAGAGAGGAAAGCATGGTTAAGAGGCGCGGGTCGGGTTAAGTGCACCCCCTCTCTATCTGTGGTTGCTCGTTAATAGCATGACAATCCCATTTTCCAATAAAAACAGAACAACTTTCCCGCATCCGTCAGGACAGACGCCGTTGGATGCTCCATCCAATCCACGCGAGACAACAACGTTAACGCCGTTTGCGGGGTTCGTTCTGTCCGAGGAGCCGCCTTTATTTATGAACGTGATCGTGTCTGGTTGTTCGTTGCGTTCCCCATTCCCCTGCCCAATGGCATAATGGGTATTATCATTATGCTAGTAGTGGTAGGTTCACCGGTTGTATCCGGTCGGAAAGGGCTGGAGGACCGGCAAATCCCGGTTGTCTAGCATGGTTAAGTTAAGAATTGACCGCGGTTGACGTGATGGCACGCTGTTTTGACCACCTCTGGTTAAGTCTCAACTCTTTACCCCCCTCCGACAGTACTCCTTCTGTTTCTGCTGCTGCAACCATTTCCTCTCAGCTCTGAAGAGAGAGAAAAAGTTAGAGAGAGAAACAGATAGAAAGAAAGAGAGAAAGTGGTTGAAAGGGTCAATTGCTTGGTGAATTGAAGCCACAGAGAGAAAGGGCTTTTGGAGTTTTGAGATGTGGTGGAACAGAGAGAGGGTGTGTTTGTGTGGATGAGAGATCTGGGAGAAAAAGAAGAAGAAATGGCATCATCAGAGGTATCAATGAACGGAAAAGGTGAAATCAACAACCAGAGTAACGGCGGAGAGGGTCAAAATGGTCCTTCTTCATCAGCCGCCAGAGGTAACAAGACAGTTTCTATTTGAGTTTCGTTTCCTCCTTCGTTGTGGAGGAATGTGTGGAGTGACTGGTTTTGTTGTTGTTTTGACAGATGCAGAGGTTGCACTTTACAGGGAGCTATGGCATGCTTGTGCTGGTCCCTTGGTAACGGTTCCTCGGGAAGGAGAGCGCGTGTTCTATTTCCCTCAGGGACATATAGAACAGGTTTGTTTTGCTTCTTTCTCTAATGAAAATGAAAATTTCCAATCGGGTTTTCTTCTTCCTGAATGTGTTGTGTTTTTGTGTTATATATACATTAGGTGGAGGCTTCGACGAATCAGGTAGCAGACCAGCATATGCCACTCTACGATCTACGCTCTAAGATCCTTTGTCGGGTCATCAACGTCATGCTCAAGGTATTCCCTTCTTTCTTTCTTTCTTCTATTTTTGCTGCACATAAATTCCTAACCTGTTCAACCAACCCCATATTCTTAATTGGCACTTCCAATTAATTAATTTTCTTCCTTTTTTTCTGATATAATAATTTCAGGCGGAGCCTGACACCGACGAGGTGTTTGCTCAGGTGACCTTACTTCCGGAGCCAAATGTAAGTTTTCTCCATTTCTTGTTAACTTGTTCTGCTTGGTCTAATAATTGACCAACAACATAACACGCTTCTTATTCTTTGTTCTATTTTTTTTTCCCTTGTATGTTATAGCAAGATGAGAATGCAGTGGAAAAAGAGCCGCCGCCAGCGCCGCCGCCACGGTTTCATGTGCATTCATTCTGTAAAACTCTCACTGCCTCGGATACTAGTACGCATGGAGGGTTTTCAGTGCTGAGACGACATGCTGATGAGTGCCTTCCTTCTCTGGTTTGTTTTGTTCTTTGGTCTCTTCCTCTTTGTTGTGGTTCATTTTTTGGTTATTTGCAGCTGAATTTGGAGGTGTGCTCCCTCTGTTTCTTTGTTGTTAACAGGACATGTCAAAGCAGCCACCTACTCAGGAATTGGTGACCAAGGACTTGCATGGGAATGAGTGGCGATTCAGGCATATCTTTCGTGGTAATTTCGAACTTGGAATTTATGTTATGCCATATGCATAATACATAGCTATGTCTGTGACTGATGAGCTAAGTAAATTCCAGGTCAACCGCGCAGGCACTTGTTGCAAAGTGGTTGGAGTGTTTTTGTCAGCTCCAAGAGGCTGGTTGCTGGGGATGCATTTATATTTCTAAGGTTTTATTATTTTGTGAATAAGGTTTTAGATTTTGCTGGTTTGTTACTTTAGCTATTCTATATGGTATGGGACTAACTACTGAAATTCCAGAGGTGAGAATGGGGAACTTCGAGTTGGTGTCAGGCGTGCAATGAGACAGCAGGGTAATGTTCCGTCATCGGTTATCTCTAGCCACAGCATGCATCTTGGTGTCCTTGCAACTGCTTGGCATGCTGTCTCCACTGGGACCATGTTCACTGTTTATTACAAGCCTAGGTTTGTAACTTGTCTTGAGACTATGTCCATTGAACCTTTTTTTTTTTTTTTGGGTAATTTCAGCCTTACAAAATAACTTCCTGTTGAAGTGATAGAAGTGTGTGTGGGTGGCCTGTGCAAACAAGTGCTTTGGTATTTCTGTTTTGATTGATTCACACTATAGGATTCATAGCAATTCTGTCAATATTGGTCTGCAGGACCAGTCCAGCTGAATTTATAGTTCCATATGATCAATATATGGAATCTCTCAAAATTAATTATACCATAGGGATGCGGTTCAAAATGAGGTTTGAAGGTGAAGAGGCTCCAGAACAAAGGTATGAATGGTTCATGTTCTCTTTTCTGATTAACGTGTAAACTGTAAAATATGTGTTGATTTTTTTCTTGCCTTTTCCTGATCTTCTTGTTTATTTGATCAGGCAGTATTGTATTATTATTAGACATACAATTTGAATGGAAGAAATTTGTTGACCTGGCATGTTAAATTTGTAGGTTTACGGGTACCATTGTTGGAATTGAAGATGCCGACTCCAAAAGGTGGCCAGATTCCAAATGGAGAAGTCTCAAGGTTGTATTTTAGTTTGTGACATTGTATGACTATTAGTTAGTCATGTTATAATGGATTTCCTCATATGTGATGTGTCACATTGCAGGTGAGATGGGATGAAACGTCCAACATACCTCGTCCGGATAGAGTTTCTCCTTGGAAAATAGAGCCTGCTCTTGCTCCACCAGCTCTAAATCCTCTTTCAATGCCCAGGCCTAAAAGGCCTCGGCCTAATGTGGTTCCATCATCCCCAGATTCTCCTGTTCTTACTCGAGAAGGTATGGTTAAGTTGCTCTGGATGTTTGATGTTTCTAAGAATTCTATCTCTGCTAAACATTTGTGGATATGCGAAGCCTGATATGATTTTGGTGATTAACAGTATCGTCTAAAGTGAGTATGGACCCTTTGCCAGCAAGTGGGTATCCAAGGGTCTTGCAAGGTCAAGAATTCTCGACCTTGAGAGGCAACTTTGTTGAAAGCAATGAGACTGATACTGGCGAGAAGTCTGCTGTGTGGCCACCTGCAGTAGATGATGAAAAGATTGATGTTGTTTCTACTTCAAGAAGGTATGGATCAGAGAGCTGGATGTCAATGGGGAGGCATGAGCCAACATATTCAGATCTTCTATCAGGCTTTGGGACCAATGGGGAGCCTTCTTCGCATCCATCCTTGGTTGATCAAACTGGCTCTGTAACAAACCCTGCTAGGAAACATTTGTTGGATCGTGAAGGCAAACTTAATGTGCTGGGTAGTCCATGGTCTATGTTGCCCTCTAGTCTATCACTCAACCTTGTGAACATTAATACTAAAGGTTCTGCACAGGGTGGTGATACAACTTATCAAGTTCGAGGTAATTTGAGGTATAGTGCATTTGGTGAATACCCTGTGCTTCATGGTCATAAAGTTGAGCACCCACAAGGAAGCTTGTTGATGCCTCCACCATCCCCAACTCAATATGAGAGTCCCCGTTCAAGAGAACTGTTGCCAAAATCAGTATCAGCCAAAACTTGTGAGGTTGCAAAACCAAAAGATGGCGACTGTAAGCTATTTGGCTTCTCACTTCTCGGTAGCCCCATTGCGCAAGAGCCTTCGATATCACAAAGAAATATTGCAAGTGAGCCTGTTGGTCACATGCATCTTCCATCACACCAACATCATACTCCTGAAAATGATCAGAAGTCTGAACATTCAAGGGGTTCTAAACAGGCAGCAGATGGTCTAGTTGTAGCTGATGACCATGAGAAGCATTTACAAACTTCACAGTCACATCTGAAAGATGTTCAAAGCAAACCACATAGTAGTTCTTCTAGGAGTTGCACTAAAGTAAGTCCCTTTATTGTCTGATGGACTTTTTCTTTTAAAAAAATAATGGCTAGCACTTTGCAGGGAAAATTAATCAAATGCTGTTTATTTCAGGTTCACAAGAAGGGGATTGCGCTTGGTAGGTCTGTGGATCTTACCAAATTCAGCAACTATGATGAATTAATTGCTGAATTGGATCAGCTGTTTGAATTTGGGGGTGAATTGATTTCTCCACAAAAGGATTGGCTTATTGTCTACACTGATAATGAGGGTGACATGATGCTTGTTGGCGATGATCCATGGCCGTAAGGACCTCTAATTATACATCCTTGATTAGCCTGTTATATTGAGTTAGATTTTTTCTTGAGAATGCAACATCATTTGAATAATTCTATATTTGATTAGGGAGTTTTGTGCCATGGTCTGCAAAATTTATATCTACCCAAAAGAGGAGATTCAGAAAATGAGCCCGGGTACCCTAAGTTCAAAAAATGAAGAGATTCAGTCAGCTAGCGAAGGTGCAGCAGATGCACGAGAAATTAAATGTCAGCTCAACAATCCAACTTCTGACACCTGATTATCTGTAGGTTTTATCTCCATATCTTCCAGGTAACTTCACTCCCTCCAATTTCAGTTAAGACCAGATTCAATGGTATTAGCTGTGCTGATGATATTGTTTGTTTAATGTTGTTGCTATATATATGGTATGACTTTTGAATCTAGTATCCTAGAAGAATCTCACTGTTTAATGTTGCTTTGTTTTGATCCAGAATCTCACTGTCATAAAACCATCCAGTGGCAGAAAATGACCTGAAGAAAATTTTAGTTCTGAAAATCTGACTGCTTATAAAGGGAATGTTGTGTTTGGAATCAGAATATGAATGTGGCATGAAACGAGTAACCATCCAATTTTGGACCGTATCGTGGAATTAGTAGTATATATGCTTTTCGTAGTTATTATACACCCCTAGTATAGTTTGTAATTGTCATGATCGAGGTGTGATATGGCTACATATCTGCCTTGCATTTTTCAACAATCCTATTTCCTATCTTGTATATAGTTGACTCTCATCCTTATTAGGACCCCAACCCATTAGTATGTATGTATGTAATTAAGTTCATAT
The DNA here is from genome assembly GCA_035048595.1 of Echinosophora koreensis. Classification (NCBI taxonomy): domain Eukaryota; kingdom Viridiplantae; phylum Streptophyta; class Magnoliopsida; order Fabales; family Fabaceae; genus Echinosophora; species Echinosophora koreensis. The sequence goes on from JAPCYP010000008.1 coordinate 1,966,407, forward strand.
ACAAGGGCGGTTTATCTGATCTTGAATTTGATTGTATCTTATTTTAATTGTAATTTGTGCTAGTATGGACAACTTAGATGGAAATTATTGTTGATATCAATTTGCATTTTGCAAGATGTATAATTAAACTTTGCCCTTTATCTCATTTTGTTGGTAAACCCTTGTATCTTATTTTTCACATGTGGGTGGCGAGTGAGGTCATAGAGTCATATCATATGGTCACAGGGTTTCCGCGTGAGCGGCCAAGATTGGAATTGTTGTCATATCATGAAAGCCAGAAAGTGGACACTTTGGGTATGAAAATATTGATGGAGGATTTGAAATTTCTTGGTGAAATGTATGTGGTTAATTGTGGTGATGCCATGGCACTATAAGTTGTGGTGTGGTCCTTGCCTCCCTGGGATATTTGTGATGGGGTTACGTGATAAAGCTTCCTTCTAAGATGGCACCATATTAGGAGGTTATATTATAGTTTTTTTATTAAATGGTTTGTCAACATGCGTATGCTTTAAGGGAATATGTTGAGGAACAAAAATTAAATGTTCAATATCTTAAACATTTTGAAATATTTACATCATTCATTCCTAATAATAGTTACACCAATTAAGTAATTAATTATTCAAAAATGGTTGGTCGTAGTGGAAGTGGATTGTTTCGTCAAACAAACTTTACCTACAAGGTTGTAAGGTTAGGGGTTCTAATCTTAGGGTCGTCACTTGAAGAGAGCTTTATCTAACTATCACTTTTAACTCGAAGGCTAATCTCATAGCTAGTTTATGAGGATGCTAGGTAAAAGACAAAAAAATTAAGAAACTAATTAAATGACTTGAATTAAAAATATTTGATAAAATTGTTCTTAAGAAAACAAGAGTAACTAAATATGATAGAGGAAAAAGGTAGGTGAAGATTACAATAATCAATAAATAGGGAAATTTGAAAATAAATAAAAGAATAATTTTTTTAATGTTCTAAAAATCACATAATTTGTTTCAAAAAATTATTATTATTATTATTATTATTATTATTATTATGTAGAATCTGGCGAAGTATATTTTCTTAAGTAATTAGTGAAGAGTAATGAAGGTACATTTTATTCCTATAATGAAACCAGGAAAAAGTACCTTTCAGCCAAAAAAGAACTTATAGGAGCACGTTGTGGACCTCACTATTTCCAGGCTCTCGTCCTTGGTGTCTAGGAAGCTTTGGCCCATGAATTTAATCATTTATTTGGATTGAAAGTAGGGTCCAGTAGGTTTGCGGTTAGTTGGCAAAACCTTTTAATTTTTACTGCCCCATCTCTCCTGTTCTCTTCAGAAGCCAGCATTTAATTTCCAGTTCTGCCTCGTAAAAGCATTCCTTTTTTTTTTTCCTTCATATTTTTTTTTTTGGTTTAAACGGAAAGAAAATAAATTTAAGGAGAAAAAAAATAGAGAGAGAAAAGTCAGTTGCTTAAAAGCTTTGTCCTACTAATTATATGAGGAAAGTTGACCTTAAAATGTCTCTAAACTCAGTGGATCATTCAACATGAATATAAACAGTGCAAGTAGTGCTGTTTTATTGGTAATATCCATGTGAAAATTTAATTTCTCCCAATCCAAATGACACGGAAGTCAACAGAGCCAGTATAGTACACTTGAATTGTGAGCATTATAACTGATTAAGTTTGCTACATTGACTATTAACCAAAAAAAAAAAATGATTGCTAATTTGACTCTTTGAAATGGTGGCCAATAGTTTGTTTCTTGCCAAAAGCACTAGCTCAAGTTATGGAAGCCAGCTGAATCAAGGAGTGCTGCTTTGATTTGCTCCGGATGGACATCCTGACCTTCCTTGCATTGCTGAAAGAGAGGAAATGTTAGCCCTTAATTACATGAGAAAAATTGTAAAATTAAAAAACAAAAAAACTTAGTCATGATTTTTAATTCCTTGGTATCTCAACATAAATTGTAACCTTAATGACAAATAAGGATTAAGGAATGTTCTTGAGAAGCAGAAAGTATAATAGCATTAACACTCCTGCCCTTAATGGACATAGACTGTGTTATAGTGGTATAAGGATTAAGGAATGTTCTTGAGAAGCAGAAAGTATAATAGCATTAACACTCCTGCCCTTAATGGACATAGACTGTGTTATAGTGGTATAGATTATTGTTATGGATAATGCTAACAAGTGCCATTGGGACATTGTTATCAATATCATCATACAAGGTTCATTGCAATAAATTCGTGAAGTTTAAAGAATTTCCACATGTAAACGATTGCCATATATATATATATATATATGGGATTTGCTAATGTATACCCACCCATATTTTTTTGGAGGTGTACGTTAGCAAGCTACACCTTCGGGTGTATTTTCCATTTTTTTTAGTTATAGCTTGCTAACAACACAGTTTAAAAAATGGGTATATATATATATTTATATTAATAAACATGTTGCAACTAGTATGAATTATAGGAAAATATATATATCTAGCTCACAGAGCTGGATGCACTGCATGGTTTGATTTCCATGTGGTGTAGGTATTAATAACAGAATAAAACTTGATCTTACCTCGGCTCGAAAAATATCCATAGCAAATCCATTGAAATAGCTGATCACACCTTGCTGTATGTCTAACCCAAGGTTATCCAAAGCCCTCACCGTTGAGAGCAACAGACCAGGTTTGCGCCCACAAAACATGTGGATATTCACAGCTCTTCCTTCACGCACCCGAACCTCAACCTATATATAGTGAAAGCCAACAAATAATAACATCGTTGTATTCAATAAAGTTTAATAAATATATACACGGTCCATGTGATATCCTAAGAACACTAGCAAAAGTTCACCACACATTAATGCACACATACAAACATGCTTGTTGTCCTTATATCCACAAATAGAAATAGCAATAGGAAAGTAATAAGCAATATCAATTGAGTTAATAACCTCATGTATATAGTACATAAGGCAAAGGGACAGCTTTCAGAATTTGGACAAGCAATCAAATATTACCCTGGCAGGTTGGCCATTTGGGCTTAGCAATGAGCTGGGGCAAAGTTCTTCTTTCATACGGCTCGGTACATTGGGTGACAAAGGAGGGAAGCTTGAAGCAGTTGTCAGTGAAGAGCCACCAGGTACGGTTGACTCCAATTCGTTATGAAGGTCCTTGATCCTTTGCAGAAGTTCCTTTAAATACTCAGTTGCATCCCCAAGGATTGAAGCCATGTCCATCTTTCAAACCAAACGTGTCATAGGATCCAGCACAAACCACAGTAACTATTAAAGCTTTGAAGCCATGCTATATATATATATGTTAACTTCCTCTAATAACTATATAGTAGCCTAATCAGTCCTTAGTAATGTTAACTCACAGTTGAATTATTATGAGTCATATATTGTATGGTCTATATATATAAACTTCTTGAATGCTCTAGTTAAGAATTTGAGAGGGATATTATATTGAAGTGGCTAATTAATAGAGAAAGTCTTACTTTGCTAATATTTGGAACAAGGGACCTCAGCATATAGAGTCTATCATTGAGCTTCTTCCTTCTACGGCGTTCAGCCATCAAATTCTTAGCAGGCATTCCCTTCTTCTTTATCTTCCCTCTCTGATCCATGCCACTGATGTTGCTGTTGGCATATGAACTGTTCCCACCACCATTAATGTTATTACTCTCAGTCATCTCATTATCATCAGAATCATAATTACTGCCACCTTCAACGTGATGATCTTCTCTATGACTCATCTTTCTTTTCTTATCATTCACTTCCCCGAGTACTTCACACTTGCCCTTCTTATCTGCTAAGTCTTTCCAAAGTGCTGCTCTCTTCTGAAAAAGAGTTGATTGTACTGCACCTGATGGAGGTAAAGATTCAATGGGTCTCAGTACTTTGTTGGACCTCTTCAGATCAACCAAAGCCTCTCCAGAACTCTCCTCAAAGTTCTGATGAAAACCAGCAAAACCTACACTTGTTTGTGGCACTACATGAAGGTCTGAGCTCAAATTTGGAAGGCTCAACTGGTTAGTTGAAGTGTTGGAAGCTTGAGGCTCAAGAAACCCCACCTCATAACCATTCTCAAAGCCATGCTCCAAAGGGTTGCTATGGATGGTATTGAGAAGAGAAGCAAAGGTGGGTTTTGGAGGCAGAAAGTACTGCACCTGAGATAGGTGGAGATTGGTGAGAACAGAAGAAGTGGATGAGTCTAATTGATGAAGCAATAGATTATCTGGGTCAGCAAAGTTGGGAGAGAAAACCATGTCCCTGACACTGATATCTTGGTTATTTTGGTTACTGTTATTCTCCATGTACCATTCTTCATCGACCTCAAACATGGGTTTAAAAGTACACAGAGAACTCAGTTCCTCCTTGTTGATGTTGTTGCCATTGGGGCCTTGTTCTTCTCTGTCTTGTCCCACCCATGAAACTCTAGACATCAATTTTTTTCATTCTCTCTTCTGACAAAAGCTTCTGCTTTTGGTTACTTGGTTTTGTTTGCTTAGGGAAGAAAAGAGAAGAAAGGAGCAAGAAAAACAGGCAAATATTGGTTGAGTTTGCTAAGGTGAGAAAGTGGGAGAAGGAGTTAAAGGAAGAGAGGACGTTGCATAAGGAAAAAGGGCACTGGCTTGGCTTTATTCAACCTTGATTTCCGGAATTATGTGATAAATCACCCTTTCTTCAAATTGTCTTGATTATTGAAGAAAAGGAGTCATCAATCATAGACCCATGTTTGAGATTTCAAAGTTAGGCCAGTTCTAGGGTGAGAGGTCTGGCAAACCTCTCACCGTGAGAGGGCAATCTTAACCATTCATCAATTTGATCCTCATAATAACTATCATACACCCTCCATACCAAATAATTCCTCCCACCTTCGTCACAGTGCCCCTTCCATCCCCACCACCACTACCGCCACCCACCTCCACCACTCTCACAACCTCCCAATGAGTCTGATCCCTTACTCTGCACCTACACCGCCGCCTACCACGGCTTCGCCGCCACCCTCGACTCTTGGCAAGCCCAATCCCTCCTCAGATCTGATTCTGTCACCATCTCCACATGACCCGAACCCTTCGCTACCCACCTCCACCCCTCCGCCTCTGCCACCGCCACCCCAACATGTTCAACCTCCCGCCATCAACCTTCCTCTGTTCTGGAAAGGCCACAAGTCGCCACCACCTGCGAAGCTCATCTTCATCGACGTCAAGCTCGGAGACCTCCACGACGAGATCCCAACTTCCAGTGGTTAGGGTGGGGTGGGGGTGGTGGGACACGGTGGGTTGGGGTCGGGGTGGGGGACGGTGGGCTGGGGGTCGGGGGTGGGGGCCCTCTCGTCGCGGGTTGGATCTGGGCACGACGGTGGTGGAGAAGGTGATGAGCGAGAGGCTGATGGCGAGATCGAAGACAGAGAAAACAGAGCCAGAATGAGAGGGAAGGAAATGAGAAAGAAGAGGGGCGGCGGTGACAATGGCGGCACACAGTGGTGGTCTCGGTTGGGACGGAGGTGGAGGGGCGAGCAGTGGTGGTGGTTTCTGGTGAGGTTCTATGGATGGAGTTGGGATCTGGGGTGACGGTGGCAGAGGCAGGAGGAGGTGGGGTGCGGTCGGCGGTGGCAGTGGCAGAGGGGTGGCGGTGGCGACGGCGGCGGCAGTGGTGGGCTGTGAAGACTGAAGGGAGTTGGGGGAGAGGTGATATGGTGTGGAGGGTACATAGTATGATCATGAGGATTAGTTTAATCCTATGGTGGATAGTGGCCTCTCATAGTGAGAGGCATGATTAGCCCTCTCACCCTAGAACTTGCCTTCAAAGTTAACCAGGGAAAGTTTATAGGAATCACTTTTGTTAAAGAAATTAGTATATTTTAAGGATGTAATATTCTTTTTTACGTTAAAAATATTGTCATTTAATTTCTTTATCGGTACAAGATGGTAGAGTAGAAAACTTGAAAGAAACATGGATAGTGAGTATCTAGGGATGGTGGTGAGCTGAATATAACAGTCTCAATCTCGAGTATCTCGTGAAGCCTTTTCTTGTCACTACAGTCACTACCAAATCTAAAAGATATCCATATGTAACACCTCACCTCTTTCTTCCTCTAACCCGGGTCCACCGTAGTTAAACAACCACACATTCGTGCAATAATACTATGTATCGTTGGATCAATCTGGAGTATCCTCGAAGACGTCTAGGATTTGTTTGGTGGTCAGGATAAGAGAAACAGGATAGGATATGCTATCATATCCTGTCTGAAATTATTGTTTGGTGAGTCAATATGATAGGATAAATCAACCTATCATGTCCATCTAGTTAAAATTCTATCATGAGGGGGGAGCTGTGTTAGAACTCAACAGGATAGGATAAGGTGATTTAAAGTATAATAAATTATAAAAATACTTTAAATATAAAATAATTAAAGTATAATAAAATATAATTTTAAAGTATAAAAAAATATAACATGGTTAAAAAAATATAGTAAAATATAAAATATTTAAAATAATAAAACTATTAATAATTAATTTTAAAAATTATTTTTATTTTATCACAAGGCTAATTTGTTATTTTATATTATTTTAAAAAACTGAAAAATTTAAAAAATTTATTCTAATAATTTAATTATATGTAAAGTCAAAACTCAAAATGAATATTTAAAATTATAAAAAAATAATTGAGGTTAGGCAATATTTTAAAAATTATATGTAATCTTATCGCAATGATAATTTTATCTTTTTATATATTTTAAAAAATGAAAATTATAAAAATAAAATAAAATCTAATAAAATATGAAAACATTTAGAATAAAAACAAAAATTTTAAAATTTATACTAAAATTATAATGCTATCCGGTTGGTTATCTGGTAGACACCAAACTTCGGATAGGATAACAACTTATTTTGTTCATATCCTATCATACTCCTATCCTGCTCTCTTATCCTATCCGCCCCTATCCTATTCTGACCACCAAATAAGCCCTTATTGATTGATCCAACGACTTACACTTAATGAATGTGCAAATGTGCGTTTTGTTGACAGAGAATCCATTTTCCCCCTCTCTCACCAAGGGGCACGGGACATATCTCTTTTTATTTTTTCGAAATAATTCTTAGATATAGTTGATAATATATGCACTCAAATTATCAAATTATTATTTAATTTGATATATGAAAATTATATGAAAATTGTAGGGAAAATTTTAAAAAGGCAAAAATTATATTTTGTCTACTACTTTATTTTTATTTTAAATTCACACATCTCTTTTTGAATGGTAATGAGAGTGATATAGCTAGATATGGTTATTTAGGGACAGAGAAGGAGTCTCTCACCTGAGAGATCACTCAATTCCACTAGCTAGAAGATGGAATAAGATGTGAATTTTCATCATTACCATTATTTGCTTGAGATTGAATATGCTATTTATGTTCATGTTGTAGAGTTGTTTGAGATTACCGGACATTATTTATTTCCAATACCATTCTCACCCTCACAAATTCCTCTTTGATTTTTGGTTTGTTATTTGCTTTCCTTCTTAATTTCCTTCCCTAAATTACTTTGATGTGTAACACCTCTTTGTGATTTTCTTTTCTTACTTGACAATCATTATATGGGATTGTTTTGAGTGTCTTCCCAAACTTGTAATGTCATATAAAATTGTTCCATCAATGACATTAACAAAGTTAGACTGAAGGATAACAATGTAAATTTTGATAAACCATAAGATTAATTTGGAACAAAAATTAATTAGAGAACACAATTAGTTAGTTTGTTAATTAGTTCAGAAGTTTTTTAAAAATTAGTAATATATATGTGTGTGTATATTCCTGCTCTGGGGTGGCCCAAAACGATGTCTTCAAGCCTTCTTTGGTACAGGGCCTATACTTGAAGGCCTAAGAAAATGTATTCAACCATGGAGATGGTGCTTTGCTTTGTCTCCTTCGTTGCTCTTATGGTTGAACTAACCGGGGGAACATGCGAAGACACTTCGATGCCTATAAAGTCAGTAAAGGGGTTGCAGATAGTGTATTTAGGTGATTATGAGAACTTACCTGGTCTTATGGTTCCACAACTTTTTATAGTGGTGCCTCTGATATGTTGGTATGAGTGACTACCATAGCTGGCATGGGGCTCCTTGCTGTGAGCGTATGAAAACGAGGAGCTGGTATGGTGCCCCTCACTGGGTGAAGTTTGGGGTTAACGATGACCTGGGGTGATAGTGACAGTGATTTAGTGGTCACACGATTGAGGGACGGACCTTACTGGTGGCGTTTTTTGGTGGTGGGGAACCATATCCCCTAGGGGGTATATGTCAGTCCTCCTCCTATTGGCCTTTGACTTTGAACCTCGGCCGAGGGAGGGTTGCTCGGCCTTAGAGTTTCCATGGTTCTTATTGGGCTTGATTTCCATATGTGAGCCAGAATAACTCATTTCTACATAATTTATTTATTCAGTACATTTTTCATTTTTAGATAATTTAATTTTCCCCATAATCTTTCAACTTAATCCCATCTTTGTCATGTTTTCCTATACCAGTCTATTAGTATAAAGCGAATCGACGCATGTTGTCATTGTCCCCTTGAGTTAAGCCATGGGACATGAATTATGAGAACTGCGAGTGTCGGATTCAAAATCTTGTTATGCACTCCATCCTTTTTACATTCCCTTTTCCCCTGTGTCCTTCCACCATGTAAGGTCTCCTATTAGACCCTTAAAAAAATCATCTCCTATTGTCCACATAAAAAATCAACTTCTGTTTTCAGGTTTTAAATTATGAACGAAGAAGGCAAATATTTTACTTTTTCTTGATGGTGCAATGGTGAATTTTTCGAATTATATATTGTAATCTCTGCCCCTTATATAAGTCTACTTGCTTCGACTTGAATCACTTATGATGCAACGTGATTTTTGAATATCATAGTCTAGAAAAAATAATAATAATTATATATCATAAGGGATGTAACCAAATATTATCAACCTTTTCGGGCCCACTGGTTGTGTTTGCATCATCCATGTGTAATTGAGGGCAAGAATTTTTTTATTTTTTTTATAAGACAAAAGATGTATTAAAAATAATGATACAAGGGGTACCCAAACCCGTATACAGTAAAAATTACAAGAACCAGGAAGGACCAATATAAGTAAAATGCTAGACAAAATATATACCAACATTTCTATTACAAAATCCTACACCAACCCAATAGAGACCAAATAGAAAAACCTACAGACTTGAAAGCTAAACAAAACAGTAAGAATGCAGTAAATTGAGTTTTGAAAACCAATACATAGGCACATTAAGTTTGGAAAGATACTCTACTTTTTATTATTTCTCCACTAACCTCGTGAGCATGGGACATGGAATGTTATTGTTAATTTGCCTTTGCATGTCTTGTTGGGTATGTCATCCCACGTTATTTGTATCCAGAACGCTTGTCCACTGATGCTTCAAAAACCATAAATTGTGCTGTTGTTGCTGAGGAAGTTGTTTCCTCAAAGATGTCATGACTTACAAAAGCAATAAACTAGGTTGTTTTTGTGTTTTTGTTGAGCTCCTCGTCCAAGCTTGAATTAAAAGTTTTCTCTTAATTTTACTTGTTCCTTTTATTTTTGTTTTGTATTCTTTTTTGTTTTCCTTGAGCTAGGTTTTGACGTTCTTTTTGCATTTGATCACCCTTTCTTGAGGCACGAGTTCTTGTGCCAAGTGGGATTATCTCAATTTCTGACTTCTTGAAATAGGAAGTAGGAGGGTAGGTGATGTGGATTCTTACATTTAAAATTCACTACGTCTATGTTTTTGAGTTGTTTTTTAGAGGGGAGGGGAAGAAAGAAGAGGATAATAATTTTCTCTTAATCTTGTTTGTAAGTTCTATTAATTAGAGAGAAATGTTTTGGGATATTTTAATTAATTCCTCATTCTACTCATCAACCCATTTTTTTCATTTCACTCCCAAATAAGGAGAGGGATACACTCTCATTCTCCTCCCCTCCCTCCCCTTTCCTTCCCCTTTAATCTCCTCTCTTTCCTTCCCATCTAAACTCGCAAACAGGGCCTACATTCACTATATTTACTCATATACACCATTGGATAATTGTTCTTCATTTATTTAATGCAGATTCAAATGCATCTAATGGTGCATATGAGTGAACGTAGTGAATGTGGTGAATTTTGAATGTAGTGAACCCAAATCCGTAGCTTATATGAATTTTAGTTGAGGGGGGTGTTTTTGATGCACCTATTGGCTTAAATAAAGCTTTTATCATTGTTTTGAAAATCGAGCCTTACTGACCGGTTCGACTGGTGATGAGTGTGATTTCACCTCATATTTCTTCATCAATTTACATGCATTTTCATATAGATTAGGCATTTTCATTTTGATATTTGTTAGTTTTTCCCCTTTGGAATGGGTAAGGTGGTTCTGTGGTGTTTATCTGCAGGAATTAATGATTAACATGCTCAAGACCAAGTAATTTGGAGTATTGCATGAAGATGGAGCTTGCAAGAAAATGGGCAAAGCAGAGACCATCACGGCCTGGGTGTGACCACCATCACTGCCATGATTGCGTGGGACTGAAGAAAAAGAAGAAAGTGCAAACATCCCTCCTGTGCAAGAAGTAAACAAGGCAAAACCTGTCACGGCCTGACCGTGACAGGCATCACGGCCGTGACGCATTAATTTTGGGATTCTGATTTTTTGTTTTAATCTGATTTGTAATAGCTTTAATCCCAAGTTAACCTACATTATAAATAGGACTCTTAGGCTCGAAAATAAGGGATCTTTTGGCTGCTAACCTTAGGCTTAATTTAGGATTTCTCTTCTTCTCAATTTCTTCTCTTCTCTTAGGATTTTTTTTTATGCTTTTGTTATTCAAGATTGCTATGAACATGGCAATGCGTGAGTAGTCGCTTTATTTCTAGGAATTGGGGTTATGCCCAAGACTCATTTTATGTGATGAATTGACGTTTTTTCTTTCTTGTTAATTTTAAATTGCCTTCGATTTAATTCCTTTTGCTTGAATTACTTGTAAATTCGGTGGCCACTTATTTGCATGTCGTAGATACTCTAAGGACGAAGTTAGCGGTGAACTTAGGTATCGGATCTATAGGAATTGAAATTAGGACTGAAATCACGAAAGTTAAAAACGGTCCTTCGAGGGTTCATTGAATTGTCACAAATATCAATGAGTTCAATTTAAATACAATTACCACTAGAGTAGGGGTTGGTTTAATTGTGCACGGTTCTTGTATCTCTAGAGGAAACATTAACTTTATTAGGATAAATTCACCTTCAAAGCAATTTTGATAATTAATGAGAGGGGTAGTCAATTTCGTAGCATAAGCAGTCTTGTTGGTAACCCAATTCCTGAAAATCTCTTTTAATTTGAAAAACTCCAGATTCGATTTGCTTTGCGATTCGATTTGATTGCGTTTTAAATATTTGATTTGTTAGTTAATTTTTATTTCAAAAACAAAATCTTTTTCTTGTTTAGTTTAATTAATTTAATAATTAATTGTTGTTTAAGATCATGGTCTTTGTGGGTTCGATCTTTTTATTACTTGACGATGAAGCCGTTCACTTGTGAATTCACGCTATCAACTGGTTGGATCGAGAACCGGTCGGATGTCTGATCCGTTCAACCCCACAAACTGGTTGATTTCAGACCGATAAGAACTAGTCAAATCGGTCCAAAATCTGTGAAAACCAGTTAAGAGCCGATGGCTAGAAAGGTTAACTGGTCAATTTGTTTAGATTTTTTAAATTTTTTATTTTTATTTTTAAATCATAAAAATATATTTTCTAATCAAAGAAAGGTCCAGTTATATATATATATATATAGACACACACGTGAGATTTTATTATTTATCCTTCTTCATTAATTTTTTTTATCTTATGAAATTTATAATATGATTATTTTATGTTAATTTATAATTTTATTTTCCTTAAGTTTATTATGGCTTTCCTTAAGTTTATTACTTAACATAATATAATATTAAAAAAATATTTAATTATCGCCTGTTCGACCATGATTCAACCACAATTGAACCATGGAACCTTAAGTCAATGCCTTCACTGATTCAATGACCGATCTGATTTTTAAAACATTAGTTTTTATGCTCAATTGCTAAGATGTTGCCCGAGTTGGAGAAAATAGGATAGTAGTTAGGAAGATGAAATCGCACAATACAAAAAAATGTCAAATGTTTGAGAGCCATTTTTTTTAAATGAAAATCCAAGGCAGAGAAAATCTCCAAGTAGGGGGTTCGAACCTGCAATACATCAGATACGAGACTCTGCCATGCTCTATTAAACCAACCCCTTGAAGTTATCATTTGAGAGTCACGTTTAACATCATATGATGTTTTCATTAATTTTAGAAGGTCCTAAAAAGTTTGAATTGTTTTGCACTCGAACCAAAGAACCCAACCAACCCGACCAAACCCTGATTTTGTGGGTTGGGTTGGGTGGGGTAAAAACAAAGAGGACCCATCAAGTATGGGTTGGGTAGTGGGTTTCAGAATTATAAACCCACTCAACTCAACCCAACCCAGTCAAAACATAGAAAGTTAAAATACCTAGTTTATTTTTAATCTTGGTCAGACTCTTCTTCTCATGCTACATGACTCTTCTTCCCTTACGCACGACCCTTCTCTTCTCTCACGCACGACTCACGCAGCCACCACTCACTTAATGGATGAATTTTTTACTTAATTTTGTGTTGATGACTTTTACTTTCTCATTATAATAAACTTTTAATTGATAGTTGTTGATGATTTTAGGCTTTTAGACTTTTAGTTGATGATTTAGAGTTTAGATTTTTAGTTTCATTTACTTTTATCATAACATGATATTTTAGTCGTGAATAATATATGATTTAGACTTTTAGACTCTTAGATCATATTATCATACTTGTTGATGTAATTCAAAGTTTTAAATAGGTTTATTTATATTTTTGGCACTTTTCACCTTTTTTGTCCTGACAAACCCGTGGATCCGAACCAACATAACTCAAAAATGAAATTATGTGTGTTTATTGTCAAACACAACGATCCATCCAACCCAACCTTTAACTCGGCTGGGTCCTAAAATCCACCGAACCGAATCCAAAACGATCATGGACACCCGATAGTGATATATACGGTGTCGACGACCGCATTCTATCTGTTACCCTCACGCAACCCTTTCTCCTCGCCCCACCATAAAAAACGACGCCCTTCTCCTTCTTTTCTTATTTCAATCTTCTTCTTCTTCTTTTCTAATTTTTATTTCATAAATTTTTTTCTGGGTTCAACTTCAATTACTCAAGGGCTACTGGTAAGTGCATTTTGTTTTGCGTTTTTGCATTTTATTAATATTAATATTAATATTAATATTATTATATATATTTATGTATTTTTACTTTCCTGGGTTTGGTACTGCAAAAGCTGCTTCAATTAGGTTTTTGGAGCTAGGTTCCGTTACTTCCCACCTTTTTCTTCTTATTCTGTTGTTTTTCTAGTTTGGTGCACCAGGTGTTTGCTCAAATGCTTTTCTTCTTTCTACATAAATTCATATATACATATAGCATCGTTATTATCAACTTAACTTCTCACTTTCTCTCTTGTTAATTGTTAACATGTAACCCGCTAATTTAGCTCTTTGCACACGCAATTATCCTGAGTCTATGTATGCGTAATTCTCTGTATGTGTTGTTTTTGGTTTCATTTTCATCTTCTGCTTGATGTGTCCAGTGTCCAAAAATGAAGTGTTTTATTGTCTTAAATATTGATATGCTGTGTGTTACTTGTTGGCTAATATGTTTCATAAAAAAAAAAAATGCAGCCAGCAATTGAGGAATCATGTCTAGGGTTTTGGCTCAGTCAATCAATGTCCCTGGTCTAATGGCTGGGCAAAGGCATGGTCAGCATAAGGGTTCAGGAAAATCGAAAAGATCAACCAAAATGATGTCTTCCTTAACAATGCCTGGAATAAGACTGACAACTTTCTCTGGACTGCGTAGTTTTAATCATTTGGATTCTATGTTGAGACGTGGGCAAGATTTTCATTCGAAGGTGTTAACCGCAACTTCTTCAAGGCGAGCAAGGGCTAGCAGATGCATTCCTAAAGCCATGTTTGAGCGTTTCACTGAGAAAGCAATCAAAGTAATTATGCTAGCCCAGGAGGAAGCGAGACGACTTGGTCACAATTTTGTTGGAACGGAACAGATTCTATTGGGCCTTATTGGTGAAGGCACTGGTATTGCCGCTAAGGTTCTGAAGTCTATGGGAATTAACCTTAAAGATGCACGTGTGGAAGTGGAAAAGATAATTGGAAGGGGTAGCGGATTTGTTGCTGTTGAGATACCGTTTACTCCTCGTGCAAAGCGCGTTTTGGAACTCTCACTGGAGGAAGCTCGCCAGCTTGGTATATCTAACTACTTAGTTACAAAAAGCAATTTGCTTACTGAAAATTTTATTTCTGTTACCCGCCTGTCTATTTATTACCCTTTTCCCTGTGATTTTCTGTCCCCCTTGTTACTTCAAATAAGGTAGAAGTTATTTGGTTGTTCTGGGTCTGGTGCATTTATCTTTTTCACTTGAAGAGTCAACTAAGTTTGATGATTTTTAGAAGAAGAACAAATTAAAAGAGCAAAAGATTGGATAAACTGCCCAACATTTATTGGGTTACAGAAAGAAAGATCATGAACTAAATTACCCAGGTCGGGCTGATTTAGATAAATCTCTTATTATAAACTTTTGTTCAATATTTCTTGTGCAACTCTCATGCCATGATGCCAAATCCTTCAAAATCTTTCATGTGGTGAGCCACCATGAGATGGTACTATCATCGTTCAAAAACTTCAAATGAGTTATCTTAACTGGTTATGTCAGGATGTCTAATAATACTCGAAATTGCGAGTGACGGTTTTTCTCAGTGCCCAGTTGGAGTTCTACTAATCTGCATGTTCATTAGCATAAAAATGGTTTCATAATAAGTTATTTAATGGATGAAGTATCACAAACATGAGTGCCTGATGAATAATTATTTGCTTTAAGTACATTCAAAATGAGTTGGAGTTTATCTATGAATTGTTTTTTTAGGCTGGCCTTCTCTCCCTCCCTCCCTCTCTTTTGGTGGTGGGGGGAATAAAAATTGTATTCATTTGTAATATTTCGTTTGCACTTGCTGCAACATCTGAGCTCACTCTTTGAAATTTTCAGGTCATAATTATATTGGATCTGAGCACTTGCTTCTGGGTCTTCTACGAGAGGGTGAGGGTGTAGCAGCACGTGTTCTTGAAAACCTGGGTGCTGATCCAACTAATATTCGCACTCAGGCTAGTATTATGTTCTCATTTGTTCTTTTTGTGTATATTTCTATTACATATTAGTATATATCTATCATAACATGAGTGTTAATCTTATAATCTCCATTGATGGGCACAGGTTATCCGCATGGTTGGTGAGAGTGCTGACAGTGTTGGTGCTACTGTTGGTCCAGGAAGTAGTAGCAATAAGATGCCAACTTTGGAGGAGTATGGCACCAATTTGACCAAGTTAGCCGAGGAGGTAATGGGAAGTTACTTATTTTCTTTTTGACTAATGGTAGATGAGGCTTCATTCTGAGTAAAGGCATGATTGTTTCTTTTCCTCTCCTCCAGGGAAAATTGGATCCTGTTGTTGGAAGGCAGCAACAAATTGAACGAGTCACTCAAATTTTAGGTCGTCGTACCAAAAACAATCCTTGTCTTATTGGAGAACCAGGTGTTGGAAAGACAGCTATTGCTGAAGGTCTTGCCCAACGGATTGCAAATGGTGACGTTCCTGAGACCATAGAGGGAAAGAAGGTTAGTAGAAATTATTTTATTTCTACAATTTGTAAAATTGATGTTTGTTCAATTAAGAGGATTTGCCATTTCAATTTACTACTATTAACAGTTACTTCAACTTGCTGGATCTGTGTAAAGTGATTCTAAATTAATATCCCATTTCTTCTATTTTTACTTTTGGAATTTTACATGTCGAAGGGATTTTCTACAACAAGATCGTTAAACCAGTATCAGAGCACCCTGTCACGTTTTCAGTCAGCTAATTGTTTGACATTATTTTTGCATTTCAGCTAGGGTGTGTTTGGGTCAAAGGAGGGGAGGGGAGGGATTTTAACGAGACATTGTGTTTGGTAGGAGGGGAGGGGAAGGGAAATAACACTTTCATGTTTAGTCCAGGAGGGGAGGGGAGATATTTTAAAACAAATTTACTTTTAAACCCTTATAATTATTTATTTCAAAATAGACAAATGAGGATATTTTAGTCAAATCATATATTTTAGTCAATATTGGAGGGGAGCCAAAATTGACTTTAAGGAGGGATTTTGCTCCCCTCCCTTCCTCTTCCCTTCCCTCCAAAAGTTGAACCAAACATGAAAGATTTTAAAAAATCCCTCCTCCCCCCTCCAATTCCCTCCAACCAAACATTATGTAAGATTTTCATTGATTAGAATTCTTGTATTTGTTGGTGTTTACTTTTATTCGATCAATTAATGGCAAGCAAGTAGGCAATCACATTTCTCTTATTTATAGATTTTTTCACTGGTTAAACTTATGGCTACAAAGCATTGAGGGTTAAGAAGTTCAATGCCGGTTGCAGCACATCATATAATTTACTCATATGGTATGCCTTTATTTAGAGTGAGTAGTTACCCTTTACTGTCTCTTCCGTTATATACTAATAGTGTACCCTGTGCTCTACACGGTGTAGGTTATAACCCTTGATATGGGTCTGCTTGTAGCTGGTACTAAATATCGTGGAGAATTTGAGGAGAGATTGAAGAAACTAATGGAGGAAATCAAACAAAGTGATGAGATAATACTTTTTATTGATGAAGTGCACACTCTAATTGGAGCAGGAGCAGCAGAAGGGGCAATCGATGCTGCAAACATATTAAAACCAGCTCTTGCCAGAGGTGAACTGCAGGTAATAATCACCCTTGACATGTTCAAAATGGACATGCTTCCTTTTGGCTCTGACCTTGAAATCAATTTGTGTGATATGTAAGGGAGAGAAAGAATGGATTTTTGCATCACTCTTGAAGTTTGTCATAAAAAAACAAAAGGGATAAAAAATACTTCTCTTTTTTGTGTTGCTAGTCATATGCTTAGATTGCCCTAGAAATTCCATACGTTAGATAAAGGAACATCTGGTCTTTCCATACGTTGAATGTTCAGTTCTTTCTGGAATGTAATTATTTTTAATAAAAAATAGTGTTGGTTTTTCAACATCGTCAATCTTGGTTAATAATAGAAAAACACAATAACCACTGATCAGTTGTGAATGTGACACTAAACCCATCTCAATGTGCATCTTGTAAATTAA
The DNA here is from genome assembly GCA_035048595.1 of Echinosophora koreensis. Lineage (NCBI taxonomy): Eukaryota > Viridiplantae > Streptophyta > Magnoliopsida > Fabales > Fabaceae > Echinosophora > Echinosophora koreensis. The sequence continues at coordinate 1,983,728 of JAPCYP010000008.1, forward strand.
TAGATTTGGTTAAATCCAGTTATTGTTACTTATATTGGAACTGTTCTAAAAAAGTGTCTCCTTAAAAATTTATCCAGTGTATAGGTGCTACAACACTGGATGAATACAGGAAACACATTGAAAAAGATCCAGCTTTGGAGAGACGATTCCAGCCAGTTAAAGTGCCAGAGCCAACTGTGGATGAAACCATACAAATACTGAAAGGACTTAGAGAACGCTATGAGATTCACCACAAACTCCGGTATACAGATGATGCTCTTGTTGCTGCTGCACAGCTGTCACACCAATATATCAGGTTTGTCATAATTCAATTTTTCTGCACCATCTCTATTCATTTTGCCTTTGATTTATGCTGGAACGGACAAGATATATATAAATATATTTTTATCAATGTTACATGTTTAAGCTGGAAGTTTTACACGGAATTCAATTAGTTTATGTCTTCTGGAATTAAGCATTAGTAGTTCCGTATGAATGTTGTGATCTAGCATGGTTATTTGATATCTATAGATGAATAAAATGCTCCTGTCTTGTCTTGTTTTACTTCCTTGTTGCCATATATCTTAGGTATTTTCTAGCTTATAAATATGCTTCTCCTGCAGTGATCGATTTTTGCCGGACAAAGCTATAGATTTGATTGATGAAGCTGGTTCCCGAGTCCGGCTTCAACATGCACAGGTATATTGTTTGTTTTCCCTTCAACTAGTAGTTATTACATTATATACTATTGAGCTAATTGGGCTAGATTTATGTACTTTCAGTTACCTGAAGAAGCCAGAGAGCTTGACAAGGAGGTCAGGCAGATTGTGAAGGAGAAAGAAGAAGCTGTTCGCAACCAAGACTTTGAAAAGGTAATGCTTTTACTTAAAATTTAACTTGTAAACTTTTAACTTAAAACCAACAGTTTTAAAACACCACACCACCTTGGTCCAATGAGATAATGTTATTTTTGTCTTCGAAAAGTAATGTTTACCTTAAGTGGACATAGAACAGAGGACATTCTTTTTTCCAAAGTTCTAAAGCGACTTCTGTTTCTAGTTTGTTTAGTTGAATGAACAGTGTAGTGGTTTGTTCCTTGCTCGATTGTACCAATTATTATCTCCTAACTCATTATTACTTTTTGGCCAATAATTAGTGAGCTGATGATTCATGAATTTCTGAATAGGCTGGAGAACTACGAGATAGAGAAATGGATCTTAAGGCACAGATCTCAGCACTTATAGAGAAAGGCAAGGAGATGAGCAAGGCAGAGAGTGAGGCAGGAGATGGAGGTCCAGTTGTGACTGAAGTTGATATACAACATATTGTCTCCTCCTGGACTGGTATTCCTGTTGAGAAAGTCTCGACAGACGAATCTGATCGCCTCCTCAAGATGGAAGAGACTTTACACAAGCGAGTCATTGGTCAGGATGAAGCAGTAAAAGCCATTAGCCGGGCTATTCGTCGAGCCCGAGTTGGGTTGAAGAACCCTAATCGTCCAATTGCTAGCTTCATCTTTTCTGGGCCAACTGGTGTGGGAAAATCTGAGTTGGCCAAAGCATTGGCTGCATATTACTTCGGCTCTGAAGAAGCCATGATTCGGCTTGACATGAGTGAATTTATGGAAAGGCATACAGTCTCCAAACTCATTGGTTCTCCTCCTGGATATGTTGGTTACACTGAGGGTGGTCAACTGACTGAGGCAGTTCGGCGTCGTCCCTACACTGTTGTACTCTTTGATGAGATTGAGAAAGCCCATCCTGATGTATTCAACATGATGCTTCAGATCCTGGAAGATGGAAGGCTAACAGACAGTAAGGGAAGAACCGTGGACTTCAAGAACACACTTCTTATAATGACATCAAACGTTGGAAGCAGTGTTATTGAGAAGGGAGGTCGCCGAATAGGGTTTGACCTTGATTATGATGAGAAGGATAGCAGTTATAATAGGATCAAGAGCTTGGTGACTGAGGAGCTAAAGCAATACTTCAGACCAGAGTTTTTGAATAGGTTGGATGAAATGATTGTTTTCAGGCAACTCACAAAATTGGAGGTGAAAGAGATAGCTGGCATAATGCTGAAGGAGGTATTTGAGAGACTGAAAACCAAAGACATTGAGCTTTCAGTAACCGAGAGATTTAGGGAAAGAGTGGTTGAGGAAGGATATAATCCTAGTTATGGGGCTAGGCCTCTAAGAAGAGCCATAATGCGACTTTTGGAGGACAGCATGGCTGAGAAGATGCTTGCTAGGGAGATTAAAGAGGGCGACTCAGTAATAGTGGATGCTGATTCTGATGGTAATGTGATTGTGCTCAACGGTAGCAGTGGTGCACCAGAGCCACTGCCGGAGGCTCTTCCTGTGTAACGAGTTTGCTACTAAGATGATGTTTGTGTTTGTACTTTTTAATTTAAAACAGTTAGTTTGTTTTAGTTGTCAATGGACCTAAAGCTTTTAATTGATTACTAGTAGTCCCAAGCATGTTTGCCAACAAAGCTAGTTGAGAAATAGTGGGGAGAATGAAAAATGGGGCTGTTACCCATACGATAGAGTTGTTTCAATTTTTTTTGAGGTGGTAGGCCGACAATAATGCCACATTTATGGCCTCTGGATACTGTAAACAAATTATGGTTAACCTTTACTTGAGATCGCAAATACTGATAGTTGCATGACAATGACATGTTCTCACGAGGTAATATACCTCTGTTTTGCCATTATGGGTGACTACCATTTTATGATTAACTTACCCTCCATTTTTGTGTCTTTGTTGGGGCCAGTTTCTTTGGCAATAGCAATGACTTTTTTATTTCTTCATACCCAAAAACAAGATTTGTTAGATACGATGTGTACAATATGGAAAATCTTAGGGACTATTTACTTCTTAAAACCATTTTCAGTTTTCATTTTCTAAAATGTATATTGATTTTAGTATTTTCCTTACCATTTTCTTTTTCAATTTTTGAAAACAGATTTAATATTTCCAGAAATTTTGAAAATGTCAATTGTTTTCATTGTTTTTCGAAATACATTCTCTTAACTAGCCTTCTATCTTCTCTTTATCACAATTGTTTATTGCAAGAGTCTTTCATCTTCTTGTTAGTAATTTAAAATTAATATAAATTTTAGAAAATAAAAACTGAAAATGTTTTCGGAAAGTAAATAGGCCCTTATTTTTTTTAGCTCAGGAAGCAATTTGATGAATTACTCCTAAAGGCTTACATCAAAATAGTGTTAATTGATGAAAGTTACTTCAGAAATAAGGAAAAGTAAAATTAAATTCATTTTCATTTACTTGGGTTATTTATTTTGCCAATTCCAATAAAATAAAAATGGATTTAATTTGAGTTGACATTCAAAACGTATATAGATAGAACTTGTAATGGGGTCTTGGAAAACAAGTAATTTATGATGGACCTTTATCTTTTTATTTTACGTTTATTAGGATTTTTATTGGTTGGAGATTATCTTGGTAGGAATTTGTTTTTATTTAGTCTCATAAATTATTTTTCCCTCAAGGGATCATAGATGTTCTAGTGAATACCTAAAGAAAATAGATTAAAGAAAATATAGTATAGGTAGATGGGAACATCTCTCATATAAGTTAACTAACTATGTTTTATGTTGGTGGGTCTCTGTATGTGTTGTCCGGAAAGTGGATGTCTTTCTATAGGATGACATCTCTTTTTTAGTTCTTATTTGTGGTGTACAAATAGAATCTTCAATTCTCAAAAGCTTTTGATTGAAACAAGAGTACGAATTCCCAAAACTAAACAAGCATGATCCCTTTTTTCGGTACATGAATAAGCATGATTCTAATTGCACGGACTTTGGTCACAGGGAATTGTCAATTGTGAACACCTAACAAACTTAATTGCTGGTCTGTGAAAACTGAAGAGAGTTCCATTTACGATATAACTCTCGGTTGCTACAGGACTTCTAATGCACATGCCAAATTGCCAATTAAATGGTAAAGGACTCACTTCAATATCTACTTGCACTTCATTGAAGAACTAAAAGGAAAAAACAATTAGAAGCAACACCTTTTTGTCATTATCCTACTCAAATTCCTAAGCTGCTAATATTTGATGAAGTAAAACATCACAATTAGCAGTATCTATTCATCCATTATTGAATGAGACGACCTTTGTGTGGGGCTGACACTCCCACCACGGCTAATCTTCAAAGCTGTCAATGCCTTTTGTATCTCCATCGTCATAGCACTGTCTACACTCCCAGATGATAGCTTTCTATGTGATTTCTGCAGATGTAGCTTAAGGGAGCTGCTGCTTAGTCCAGCATTCTGCCCACAGATGGGGCAAACTTTCATCGTTGGTTTTCGCTGCTGCCACTCCATTGAAACCTTCCCATGCAGTTTCTGATCCAGTTCCTGTAATTTCTTTGCAAAACCATCATTGGGTTGTGCTCGACGGTGAACTCGTTTCAGAGCATTCCATGCTTCTAATAAAGTGAATTTCCTGCACCACAAAAAGACTTCAGTTCAAAAATTGTCCTAGGTGTCACTCACTAGCAGTAATGATCTTAAATATCAAAGAACATAAACTGATGATTGCCACATGCTGAACTATAGTTAGATTACTTCATAGTATCTAACCATGAAATAATTGATGATAATTACTAGCCAAAAGATTTATATGTTAATATATTAGCTATTAGATTCAATTATTTAATTACTATTGCAACAATGAATGGTTTTGGAAGACAGTATCATCATTTTCTATTAGTCCTAAGATTTTATAAATTTTAATTTTTACTTACTTCCTGAGCATTAAGTAAGCAAGGACCAAGGTGGCACTTCTGCTTCTCCCCTCAAAGCAGTGAACTAAAACCCTCTGACCCGTTTGTTCAACATGATCTATAAAATCACATGCTTCTTCAAATATGCTACTGATGTTAAAATCATCACTGTCAGACACCTGCTAAAATGAAGAACGAATAGAACCAACATGAAGACATTTTCATGAAAGAAACTTAATATCAAAAGAATTTTTTTAACAGAAAGTAACATTACAAAAACACATAAGAACAAAAGTACAGCATATCATATTGATAGCAAATCACATTGTTAAGGGGATTGCTATGGTAACCTTATGTTGGTAACCAGAGAGAGTTGTCAAGCATTTAGGCATACACCCAATAACACAACTTTTAGGATGATTGGTAGTTGACAGTTACAACAGTCGTAGAAAACCCGAGAAGTTATTGCAGTAAGAAATGAAAAAAAAATACGGAAGTTAACTTGATTAATTTTGCACGAGAATGCAAGAATAAATAATGAGGTAGACAGACATACAGACATCAAGCAACTGATTCTCAAAGAAGCCAGACCTCTTCAAATAATTAATTGAGGATAAAAATAGACAAGAGAATATGACTTACAGAGAAATTATTGTACTCAAATAGATCAGGAAACTGAGAATCTGACTGTCCAATTTCATTGGCACACAAACACAAAATATGTGTGATTCCTAAGTATTGCAGTGTGTATACAGATCTTGCAGCCAGCGCTCCACCAATGAACAGACTACTTGTAACGGCAGATGGTCTCTCTGTACTTGCAGCCTCAGATATCAATGTAATTCTCTCAAGGATATGCTCAAGTCTGACCTGAAAATTAAAAGGGTAAATGCTTCACAAATAGAAATCCCTCATAAATGAAAGGAGTCTAATATATTTTAGTTCTGCATAATAAAAAAGTGAATATAACAACCTTAAGTTCATATGCATCAACGACACTGTTATTATCACTTCCCTCAAAAAATCCTGGATTGAAATTGTTCTCCTGACATAGCTTGATGGCATCACTTTTAAGCATTTCATTCCATTGTTCCAATTCTTTATTAGATTCAGCATCAACCTGGAAATCATGATACAGTGTAAATGAGCAGAAAAAATAGGAATACACTTGGTAAAAATGTTGTTTTATATGGTAAAGAAACAGCTAATTACATTGCTCTTATATTTTTATTTGCCAATCACCCTGAAACACAGGATTGAATAAAACATTTGCACATGCAGAACAAAAGCGAACAGAACTGCTGGCACTTTTATTTTTAATTTGAAAACCCCATCTTCCAATGCTTTGATGACAAGCAACCTTCTGGTCTATGTTACATAATGTAATCACATCAGTTAGACAATAAGAGCAGAAATCAAGCTAACAGAATAATCATATGCATCTCCAAAACAAAAATGGCTGAAACCCTGAAACTGATTCAGCAAAATCCCTGCTCTCACTTATGAACAACAAGAGCACGTCCTTGTAAGAATCATAAGCACTGTTAAGTTTGCGTAAACATGCAATAAATTTGTCCTGTATTGCATAATAAAGCAATATGCCACCAACTGGTTATTTATGATATCCAAAGTAAAATGAAAAAAATAAATGCGCCAATACATACAACAGTTCAGATTACTCTTTCAGCAGCATCAAAACCATGCGACTAGAGTAAACAAGGTTACGTTACCAATGGGACCCACCTTGGAAAATTTATGGAAGTCACGGAGCACAGATGTCAAGCGGAGACTACGTTGTTGCTCCCCACTTCCTTTACAGAACTTTCCGTGCCAACCTTCTCTCGACATAGTTGAAGCAGAATCACAACAATCTTTGTTGCTTGAAGATGATGCCCTCGAAGCAGATTTTTGTGATTCCGAATCAACAAAATCTTGATGGTTATCATTAGTGAACCTCTCCTTACTTGGTGTAGAGGAACAACTACCACTAACAGCCAGTGATGGTGAGTCAGGAACTATTGGATCCTCTCTGTCAGAGTCCCCCAAAGATACTTTACTTATAATGTTCATAAATGATCGGAACAAGGCATCCAGCCTTTGATGAAGTGTGAGTAGGAATATATGGAATCCCTGCACATCCCTAAGAGCACCACGGAAACCAGTACGAAACACATGAACTATTGATATCATGTCACTAGCATGTATATCAGTTCTATTCATGTCTTCTAGTGGAGGACATCCTAATTTCCCTCCTGTTATATCATATAACAGGTTTGAGGCAAACTCAGAACTATTGAGAAGCAACTCAACCAACTTAGGATAATTAACTTGATCATTTGCACGTTTTCCAGCAGGAGGTCGACGAGGAACACCTGAATCAATGGCTACAATGTTGAAGTCTGAAGACAATGATTCTTCTGATGTTTGACTTTTGAGGCTCATGTTGGTGGATCTTGGTGATTCTGTGATCTCTGAAAGATCAGAAGTTTGTGATATTAAGACAGGACTGTGAGAATTGAATCTGATATCTGCTGAAGTTGACCTTCTTTCTTTTTGAAGTGCCCTAATCACTTTTGGTCTATATCGATTAATTGCAGAATCAATAGCTGCTTGTAGTGTATCTGTATTTGAAGATATCATTTTTTCAGCCAACAATAAATTTGCAGAATTCCCACGCCATCTAAGCTCACGGCACGGGAGCCTATCTTCATTCCTAATGACAAGGTCCAACATTAGTACCCTGCCAAGAGCTGCTGATGTTCTTTCTGCAGATTCCCGTGACTCAAATGCACTAGAGCTTTCAAGCAAAGGCGAACCATGTACATAACTGGAGGAAGATGGTGAATCTTTAGAGTAAGCAATAAAAAATTATTTTGTAGAAGAATAGCAATGTCTGCTTCATTGAAGGCAGAGTGACTGGAAGTGGCAAGTAAGCAAATATATTCCATGTTGCCATGTTATAAATCCGATCATATTAAAATCAGATTTGGATCATACCTCATAAAGAAGAGACATCGGCTAAGCTCAAGTGCTTCCAAAAGTTCAAAACATGTCATTTCACCAATTTCATCACCCTCAGAACATGCTACTTCTCTAGCTTTTTCTGTAGCTCCCTTTATTTGGTGCCACTCTGAACTAGTATTGTGAATGACTCTAGCCTACCTCCAAATAATAAAAGAGAATGAATATGGTAGAAATACAATCTGTTAGCCAAAGCTATAAGATTGGTAGTTGTGTTAGACAAAATATAAAGAACAACCTGTGGAGTTTGGACTCCCAACCACTTGGCAAGTTCATAGCCGAGGCGTTCAGACTGTGTTGCCATTCTCGATGATGAGACCTTTATAACAGCTGCTGCTTCTTTTGGAGAAGTATCATCACTCCCAAGGCAATTGAAAAAGGCAAAGAAAACAACCCCGCCAGAATTTACAGTTACCTATGTGCACACAACTAAGGAGAAATTGAGACTAAAATTCAGAAAATAAACAGTTTATGCATACTTCTTCCTATTTAATTTGGTACAACAGAAAATACAACACATGAACATGTTCACTATAATGTTCATTCAAAAAAGTGAATCCATATGCATAGGTAATGCTATTAAAAGAAACACCATGCTAGAATGAATTAGCAGGATAGCCGCTGATGCCATAGGCAAGAGGATTAATTCTGGGTTGAAAATATACGGGATAGAAGCTAAACCAGCAACAAATTGTATCTTAATCTTTGGGTTAAGCTGAAAAATGATGGGCTTAAGTTTATAATCACAACTAAAATGGCACAGAAGTCCAAAAAAGATATACATTGGCCTACATGCGTAACCTATGTTGGAAATATACAACATACAGGTTGTGTATTGATTCCTCAACCTACCTCAAGAGCTTTGTTCATTTCATCCTCCGAAAGTTCATTGCTGCTGGTATGTTCAGTGTGGTGCAGTGAAGAGAGCCTGTCCCAAGAAAAGGAGCTCGATTCAATGTCCAACATTGCAGCTTTCCCAAGCCTCTCCCACAAACTAATTTCTGTTTGCTCAGGATGCATATCCCATTTTGCTTCCTCAATTGATTCTCCGGGGCTGAACATAAATTATGAGCATTAGCCACAGAAGGCACAATGTCCCCTTCCTTAAGCTCACTAATCCCACAAGATAATCAACAAATATTCCTTTATATGTAGTTAAAGAGTGATGTATTTAGTTTTTCAATAAAAACTTGTGCTTTTTATTTCCTTAATCATATGTAACACTCTCATTCAATATACCCCATTTGTTACCAAACCCTCCCAAAGAAAAAAACTTTAAAACTATAGCATCCAACAAAAGGCTTTATACATTACAATTCACAGAACCAGTGACAGTTCTTGGAAATGAAAGAGAATGGTAAGTAGTAGTAACTAACCTAGAAGGCATGGTGGTGGCAGCGGAGGCAGCAGAAGGGCGGTGAGGGAAGCCAGAGGAGCGATACTTGGCGGCGCGTTTACGAACCAATTGGAGCCATTGCGTGAATCTAAACGCAGGCCCTGCAGTTATATCTCCCAACATATACAAAGCCTGCATTGCCCACCAAAACAATGTAAAAAAAATTTCAAACTTTGAACCTTTCATAAATTGATCCATTCAGTTTCTATTTCAGAACGCCATAATGAAATTGTGAATATATAAGAAAAAAGGTTTGGAGTTAGTTTCAAACCCTGGAAGTAACGGTGAGAGGCAAAGGGAGCTCGATGTCAGAGTCAGCCTCGTCGCTTTGGAGTCCCAATTCCTTGTATTTGTTTGGGCCTTTGCCCTGCAATGTCCACTCCCTCATGTAAAATGTAAAAAGACCAATCAGATCCAATTAGGATCTGCAACTATCACTATGTAACATCCAAATTAAGGTCATGATTCATGAATGTAAGTATCATGGTTGTTTGTTATGTGTATCTTTTTTATGTTGTAACTTGTATTATAGTTGTTATGTTTATTATATGAATATGAATATGAAAAGAGAAGGGTGTTAACCTGGGACTGGGGTTGAGGATGAGGGGAGTTGGTGGTGATTGCAGTGTCCTGATTTTGCTGCTCTTTTGCCATATGGTATCGTGTTATGTACTAATATGTATGGTATAAAAAGGGGAAAAAATAATATTTGAATTTTGAATTTTTGTGAAAAAAATGGGAAGTCAAATTACAAGGGAAATTTTGCACCGAATCTGCTCCTTTAAATGATGATGCCCACTTTTTTATACAAAAAAAGATAAGATTTGGGCGTAAATTTTGGAGCCTAGAAAGTGAGAAACACACAAGATACATTACAACATAAGCTCCAAGTTCTACTATGCAATACAAACGTTGTACACTAGAAAATAGTAGCACTGGAAAACTTTATGTGGGGTTTAGTTCAGGCAGTGTGGTGATAACTGATAAGTGAACAGAGAAAGGTGTGAAGGGACTGCACTATCATCACATAGTATTGGATTCTATATGATGGCCAGTCGGTGATGGATTTTATATCTATATCTATAGTGATGTCTTCAGATCAATTTTATTATTTTTATCTTATAGTACCATCACATTAATTTATATGCTTACTTTAAGAGGTTTTATAATGGATATTCAAATCTGGCAACGATCTTTTTCCTTTTTATATTTGCTGGGACCAACGGGTCGGATCTCTTTCTTCTTGAATATAGGAAATGGAAGTTTTAATATGAAGATGCACTGAATTGATAGCATGGAATAAATTTTGAAGGATAAACTCCTTGCTATGTTGGGAGGGATATGAAGTAGACTAGAATGTATTATGTATAGCCTAATACATTCACAGAAGCTCTTGAACGACGTAGAAATTAACTACTGCCGAAGCTATATCATGCAAACTGGTATTTTGGCTGAAAATGCTGCCTACGAAGTGTTGTTATGCCTACGTGATAAATATAACTGTAATACAATAAAATGATATTTAGCATATAATTTATGAGAAATGGGGGTCAATACAAGCTATCTGAAGAAATGATTTGTCTTCAGCTGAATCTGGATGATGACATGTAATTTCTTGGAGACGCTGAATGGTTTTAAACTTTGAGGGCACATTATAAGTTATAACATTACTGTGCCATATTCTACGAGGAATATTTTTTAACACAAATTTGGGGACACCATATAGTGTCCTTTTTCTAAAAGGAATTAATGTCACAATTCTTTCCCAATCTCGTGTCTTCATTTGAAAAAGATAAACACAAGTCCTTTACTTTTTTATTTGTCAATAACAATAGTCATGAAATTTATTTTTAATATACAAATATAGCTAGTATGCAAAATTTGAGATTTCTCAGGAAACTATCGCAAATTTTTTCATTCTTATGTCTCCATTTACAGAATGTAAGTATGAGTTTTTTCATTTTTAGTTTTCGAATCGTGATATTGGTGGAATTGCCTTTTTTATTTGTAAATCTAGGTGATACACAGAATCTAGGGTTTTTAAGAGGGAATACCGTGATTTTTTTTTCCATTCTCATGCCACCGTTTGAAGAAAATATGAATTTTTTCCCTATCTTGCCCAAAGAATTGATAATGTTCTTTAGGGACCATCATTTCCTTGATTTGAATTTCATTTTGAATATGTAAATTTGAGCATATTGATTACATGGAATTATATTTCTTGAAAAAAAAAAGATAATATTTCCTCAAGAAAACGCTATTAAAGAGAATACCTTTAACATTGGTTACCCTTTTTAATAACATCAAGGCAGATAATGCCTAAAAAAGTGTTATTAAAATTTCTTTTTGGCATAATAAATCATTCATCTCTTCCGACTTATGGTAAATAACTAAATATACAAATAAGTCAACCCATGAGAGCACAAAGAACCAAAATTTAGGGTCATCATTGTGGAGCTTTTAAAATTTCAGCAGTGTAATGAACATTATTCATTCCTTTTCTTTTTTTTTTTGACTGAAAAAAGCTTATTTCATTTCAAAAGCAATAGTAGCAGCAATACAAGTGGGTATACCATCAAAAACATGAAGACTATTATATCTAGAGGCTGCCCTAGTGAGGCTATGAGCAACAACATTACCTTGTCTCCTAACAAACTCAACCTTGAGATTTAAACTAGAGCTAAGAATCTCCCTACAATTCACGATAATATCACAAATTCCGCAGCATAGTGATTTGTAGATGTAACCGCAACAGCAACACTCTTGCTATCAACTTTAAAAATAACTTTGTCCATGCCCATGTCCTTAATCCATTCCATACCAGCTAGGAGAGCAATCGCTTCCCCCTCCCTAACCTGCAATAAAGCATTCATCCACCCTGATATTGCAAGCACAAAGGTACCATGCTCATCGTGCAAGCAGCACCCAAAAGAGGTTAGGTTCTTGTCTTTAAAGAAGGTAGCATCAATATTGCACTTTAGCCATCCATGAAGTGGAGGAATCCACCCTATATTTACAATAGGCGTAGGAACTGCTACCTCCTGAGTAGATCTCGCAGCTAACCACTCATCTAAAACACTCGCTGCTCTAAACACCACCTGAGAAACTTCTTCATCTTTGTCCTCCCAGAGCTTTAGGTTGCGCTTTCTCCATAGACTCCAGAGCAACATAACAAACCGCGTCCTCTCCTCCCCGTTTAGCAAGCTACCTAGCTTGAAAAAGAACTTAGAAAAGCTCTCAACCTCCATCAACAAAGGTTCGATGCGCTACCATAGTCTTCCCAACAACCTAAAACACTCGGACATGAAAGGAAAGAGTGCCATGCATTCTCAAGGCCTGTTGCACAGAATAAGCAACTCAATGGACAAACCACTCCTTTGGACTGAAGTCTAGATCGGACTGGAAGGCAGTCTCTGCAAGCTTGCCAAGCAAAGACTTTTACTTTGTGTGGGACCTTCAGCTCCCAAATCATCTTCCAGTCCCCATCAACAAAATATATAGAAGAATCAACAAGATTATTCATACAGTACTCATAGGCCGATTTGACCGTGAATTCTCCATCATCACTTGCGCCCCACACGCGACTATCCCTCACCGTTGAAGCAAACAAAGGGACACGTAGAATGGACTCAACCTCATGGGGCAAGAAACATTATTTATTCCTAGAAAGCGTGTAAAGCATCATATTTCGAAGAGTAACAATATTTGCACATCAAATTTTTACACCATTTTTGTATGACTTATTTTAAGTAATAAACAAGTAAAACACACTCTTTTTTTTATTTATTATTTAGGGCTCACCGTAATTAGGGCCTTTAGCATCCCAGTGAGTTCACGAAGTATCCCCACGGCTTAGGTTCTTTGGACCCGTTATGAGACTAATATTCGCTCGGGGTCCAGTAGCAGCTTAAGATTCAGCCCGGTCTCCCCAAGGATGCATTCGATAGGAATTGATCTTGAGACCTTCCCCACCAACTCAGCGCTGCTTACCAACTGAGCTGCACCCATGGGTAGTAAAATACACTTTTAAAATACCCTCTCTTCACTTTTTTGTTACACAAGTCAAATATAAGATATAAAAATTTTGACGCACAAATATTATTATTTTTGGATCGCTAACAAAAGTCGTCTTAAAAATTATACTGTTTTTCATAGACAAAAGAAGCCAATCGTATGTTTTGTCCGTGTACCAAGTATATAGTTGACAGGTATATAGTTGTCCGTGTGCCAATGGTATTTTTTTTTTTGATAAGCAAAGAATGTATTAATTAGAGTACAAGGGGTACTCTAACCCTTACACAATTGTAACCAAATCTGACAGACTAAGTGGAACTACAGGTATTTTACAACCAGAAGTCCTAAATTACATGCAGGTTGTACCATAACTATACTTCCAGCCCACAAAATAATCCTATACATTGCATAACCATATCATCCACCAATCACGACCACTGCATCACCTCAAGCCTCAAGACCCAATCCTCTTTCTTGTGCTGTATTCTAAACAGCATATTGGATTGTAACAGAAATCCGAAAATGAGAAATAGCTTGCAGGTATTACATTCGAACACCAAGACCAAGCCCTCATCCTAATTAGATCAAACAGTTTATCTATGTCCAGCTCACAGTTATTGAAAATAATCTCATTTCTATGCAGCCAAAGTGACCAAGTCACTGCGAACCATATAAGCTGCCAACAAGACTTAGAAGATCTGAAGAACAACAAACCCGAATGTTGATGAAAGTGTGCTTTAAGGTCGGCTGGCAACACAACATCCATCCCAATCCATTTATAAATATGCATCCAAATGTTATAAGAGTGCTTACACGAAAACAGAACATGTGCAGTTTCCTCTACTTCAAAATTACAGAATTTACACACAGGACCTTGAGGACCAATTTGAATACCTCTCCTCAATAGGTTTACACCTGTGGGAATTCTGTCCATAGAGGCACGCCAACAGAAAGCAGCAACTCTCAAAGGAACCGCATTATCCCACACCTTTTTGTAAAAAACTGACTCAACCAGAGGAGCACCAGATGTGATTGTGTTATAAGCTGATTTAACACTATACACCCCTGAATTATCATCATTCCAGTACCACGAGTCCTTGCTGTTCATCTTGACTTCAGTAGATGTTAGTACCTGCAGCAATTCTTGTAGCTTAACCTCTTCCCATGTGAATAGCCTCCTGCGCCATTGTATGTTCCAGCCCCATATGTCTTCCCTCCAAGAGCCCATATCAGCAATGTAACCATTCTTCAAGACTGCTATATTGTACAGCCTGGTGAACTGAGATCTAAGAGTGACATTCCCCACCCAAACATCATCCCAAAACAGGATATCCCTACCATTTCCAAGCCTTCTTCCCAACCCTCTCGATAACCACCCCTCATTTTGAGAGTCTCCCCCTTCTATCCTCCCTAAATCCCTCCACCACACTGATTCAAATCCCACCCTACCTGTCACAGCTAGCCCTAGTCCATACCTTACCCTCAACAATTTTGACCATAGACTCTCTCTCTCCACCAACATTCTCCACCTCCATTTCCCAAGTAACGCTAAGTTGAAAGAACTTAATTTTTTAATTCCAAGTCCCCCCACATCCCTATGTTTACACACTAAATCCCAGCTTACCCAAGGGATTTTTCTGACTTCCTCACTCCCCCCCCAAAGGAACCGCATTTGTATTTGTGTCAAGGTTTTGACCACCTTCTTCGGAGCTTTATAAAAAGAAAGGCAATATACCGGCAAACTTGATAAAACCGCATTTATCAACACCAAACGACCCCCAAAAGAAAGGAGCCTGTTTTTCCACCGTGCCAGTCGAGACCTAATGATTTGGATAACACCATTCCAAGTACTTGCCCTCCTTGGGTTAGCCCCAACAGGTATGCCCAAGAATCTAAACGGAATCTCCCCAACTTTGCAATTGAGTAGGCTAGCTACCATACTTGTAGTTCTACTTGTGTCTTTAATTCCCATCACACAACTTTTAAAAAAATTAACTTTCAAGCCGGATACCATTTCAAAACACCTAAGAATACATTTCATCACAAAGGCATTTGAAGTGGACAGCTTACCCATCAGAATTGTATCGTCCGCGTACTGTGTATGTGAAACTGTCACTTCCTCTCCACCACCTCTTATTATGTACTGTTCGTATGCACCCAAACTGACAGCGTTCCTAATCAACCCGCTCAACCCTTCCGCCGCTATCAAGAATAAGAAAGCTGCCATTGGATCGCCCTGCCGAAGCCCTTTTGACACTGAGAACTCCTTTGTGGGACAGCCGTTTACCAAAACCGACACCGAAGCCGAAGATAAACATTCCCCTATCCAATCCCTCCATTTCCTGCTGAAGCCCAATCTATCAAGCATGTAGTCGAGATAACCCCAGCTTACGGAGTCGTATGCTTTTTCGAAGTCCACTTTGAGAAGCATACACGGTTCCCCTCTCTTCTTAGCATAATCAATTAATTCATTAACAATCACCACCCCGTCTAGTATATTACCTCCCTGTATAAAAGCTGATTGGCATTCTGAGATAATGCTTTTCATAACTTTTCCTAGCCTAGCAGCTAGTATTTTTGCCAAGATCTTGTAGCCACACCCCACTAGAGAGATAGGTCTGTAATCTCCTAAGTTTAATGGACTATCACCTTTTGGAACCAAAGTTAGGAATGAGGCATTGCTTCCTCTTGGAAGCTTCCCATGAGAGTGGAATTCGTTAAGCATTTTGCAGAAGTCCACTTGCAGAATGCTCCAAAATTTTTTGATGAAGGCAAAGTTGTATCCGTCAGGTCCCGGGCACTTGTTACTTTCACATCCCCACACTGCCTCCTCAATCTCCTTAGTGGTAAATTCCGCCATCAACATTGCATCTTCATTTTCGGATATCCTTTTGAATGCAACACCATCCAAGCTCGGTCTCGGCCAAACTTCCTCATTGAACATATACTTGAAATGCTTATACACTTCCTCTTTCACTACAGCCGCTTCTTCCCTCCAAGTTCCATCAATTCGGAGTCCATGAATCATGTTAACCCTTCTTCTTTTATTTATGCAAGCGTGAAAGAAGTTCGTGTTCGAGTCCCCTTCTTTAAGCCATTTTGACCTTGCTCTTTGAGACGTGAAAGCTTCCTTCATCCTAGAGTACTTCCAGAATGAATCAACACACTCCCTCCTTCTAGAAATATCCTCTTCCGAGAGCACTCCCTCCTCCCCTAGAGTATCCACAACCATTATCCCTTCAACAGCCTTGGCAATATTTGTGTCAAGATTTCCAAAGCAGCTTGTGTTCCATCTCCTTATTTCCTGCTTCAATTTTTTTAGTTTCTGTTGGATTACATAAGCGCTCCACCCCTGTACACTCGTGCCCTCCCAAGTTTCAGCTACTAGTTTACCAAAATCTCTATCCATAAGCCAGCAGTTCATCACCCGAAAAGGTTTTGGTCCCCACTCCTGGTGTAGTGACTTTAGGATAATCGGGCAGTGATCGGAAACTGACCTTTCTAGGCCCCACTGCCCCAAGTTCTGCCACTGAGCTAGCCACTCTTCGGACACCAAAAAACGATCTAATATGCTCATTGAACTCCCGTCCGGCCTGTACCAGGTAAACTTCCTACCTGTTAAAGGTAGGTCAACAAGATCCAATTCACCTATGAGCTCATCAAATTCACTTGACTCTCTATTGTTTTGCTGTATGCCTCTTCCCTTCCTTTCTGCACTCCTTCTCACTGTATTGAAATCACCACACACACACACCATTTTGAGCAATTCAATTGCTGCCTTAACCTTCGCAGTTCGTCCCACAAAACCCTTTTGCCCGCTATATCACACGGGCTATAGATATTGATAATCACACATGGAACTTCTTCTTTACCCCAATTACCTCTGCACCCCAAGAAACCTGAACCTACAAAACTTTCTAACAAGTTGAAGCTTTCTTTGTTCCACATACATAGCATTCCTCCAGAATTACCTTCCGACTGCTTTGCCACCCAACCAACTTCGTTCACACCCCACAATGAGTCGCACTTTGCTTGATCAAATGAATCCATCTTTGTCTCCTGGATACAAATGAAATCCACCTTCTCCTTTGCTATAAGACTCTTTATTGCAGTCTTTTTTATTCTTCCCCCCAGGCCTCTTATATTGTAGGAGGCTATCCGCATAAGGACTTTGCTTTACCCCTTGTTACATCTTTTTGCTGGCCTCCTTTTTTGCTTTTTGCCCTATCTCTTCTCTCCATTTCCACCAATTTTGCTAGTACTATGTTATCATCCTGACTTGATACCACTCCTATTTTTTTCCCCAAGTCCTATGTTTTTCGTGCCTCTTCCTCCAAATCCTTTTTGATGATGGATTTGTTTATTCTACTAATCTGACTATCTGAGATATAGTTACTAACCTGCTTCGACCCTGCCTCGCTTGGATCCACTGATCTTTCTGCTGTACACTTCTCGCCCTGTTGATCTGCGTCCCCTCTCATCAAGGCCACATCTTCTGCGTCAATATCGCCAAATGTCCTTGATTTTGAAGCAATCTTCTTCTTCTTCTGTTTTAAGCTTGACACCACTATTGGGTTTTTGTTCCACAACCCCAGAGCCCCCATATTCAAAGTTATTTTCCCCTTTTTCTTTTTGGATTTTTCTCGATTATTTTCCCCCTCCCCTTTTCTGTTTGGCTCTTTCTTTGACAGCCCAGATGGGCTACTTCCTGAAGAAAGATCAGAACCCATCTCCTTAGGCCCCACACCAGCCATATTTATTCTACTGACCACACCCACCTTGCCCGAAATCAGAATACTACCAGCCCCCAGACAATCTTGGTCCTGTTCACTATTTGGGCTTATAGGCCCAACATTGTGATGGCACTCCCCATTACATAGATCCGCCCCATTAGTACACTCTGTCATTTCCTTGTTACCCGGCCTGTTAACTTCCCCTATAGGGCTTTTTTGGCTGCTCTGCGCACCTATTAAGTTTAGCCCATCTACCACACCCCCAACTACATTGTCCAAGTCTATTCCCACCTTTTTCTGTTTGCAAGCCATCTACTTTGTCAACATCAGCCGCTAAAAGTACATCGTCAGTGTCCTCCTTCTTGTACAACCTCTCGGGTTCCTCAATTTGACCCCTTACCTCTCTGAACCAACCTTCTGTTTCCGCCTCGATATCCGTTAGTTCCAGTCCGTTTGAATTTGAAAATCGCCTGTTTATCTGCTGGATGATATCATCTCTCAAGCTTTCCGACAGGTCTGTTTCCGGGACCTCCTCTATACTACAGTATTCTGAGTTTTCCCCCACCGAATAACCTTCCGACGAGCTAACTTCATGTTGGTCCTCTTCTTCACCTTCATTAGCAGCAAAGTTATACGCGTCTGAGAGATCTTCTAGGATTCTGATCGTGAAGCTCGCAGAATTAATCTGCACTTTGATGACTCTGTTTATGAACTCTTGTACCGGTGACTCGATTAGTACCCGAGCAAAATCCAGCCTCCTTTTGTCCCTCGTAACTTCATCTATCGAAATGAAAGTGCCCAAAAGTTGAGCAAATGTCTAAAGATCTTCTCTCCCCAAGCATGAATAGGTATACCCGTGATTCTCAACCACACGAATCTTCGATTGCTCGTAAATTCTTCACTCCATTCACTGACTTCTGTGAACCATTTTGCCATTGTGGTTTCCTCATCCTTCAAAATGGATTCTAACTCCTCAGACTCCGTTGATGATAATAGAACCAGATTACCCCCCATCGGTGCTGCTTTGATGGTGAATAGACCCTCATCAAACAGCAACTCCTGGATGTTCTGTAATCCTTCCGGATTGATGGTCTTACCTACGTAACACCCCTTAAGCCATGACTTTTCTTCCTCCGACACATTAAAAGCGGCTCCATTCCAATCA
Source organism: Echinosophora koreensis (assembly GCA_035048595.1). NCBI lineage: Eukaryota > Viridiplantae > Streptophyta > Magnoliopsida > Fabales > Fabaceae > Echinosophora > Echinosophora koreensis. Next base: position 2,002,789 of record JAPCYP010000008.1, read on the forward strand.
TTTGCCTTTTTGTCCTTGATAACGGGACCACCTCCTCTCCTAGGCCAATTATTATTGTAGTTTTTGTTAATGGGTACCCCCTTATCCACCATCTCCGCATAACTTGCAGCACCCCTCGCCCCTTCTCCTACCCTCACATCCCTGTTATTCGCATAGTTCTTTGTTGGTTGTCCCCCATAACTTGCACGTTGGAAATGGGGTAAGTTCACCTTCAACTTATAATCACCTATCCAGATAGTTTCAAGCTTTGCCTCCAGTTCCTTGGCATACATTACATCAGAAAACTTCACGAAACCGAACCTATTACCAAATTTATCTGTTCTGGAGGGAATGTACACGTCTCTAACCCTGCCCCACTTGCTAAACACCTTCCACATATCCTCCATTCCAAATATCTCTGGGAAGTTGGTAAAGAAATATGAAGTTGTACCCCGATCCTCCCATCTCGCTTTCCTTCCATGTCCCCAACCAGCCCGAGATGTACTTGCCTGGATATCCACCATGTTCCTTCGCAGCCCATCTCCATTTTTCCAAACACCACCGTCATGCAAGTGTTTGGGTAAAGGGAGAGGTCTGTCCTCCCTCATGATGTTGACTTGGCCTTCCTTTCTTAGATAGAACCCTGTGTGCCAATCGTATATTTTACTGAAAAATAAGTATTGCTTGATTTATTTTGAGAATTTGTAGAATACTTGCAAATGTTTTCTCTGAGACAAAACAGAAATGCTATCTTGACACACAATCCTACACCTTACACCGTATAGTGCCGCACAGTGCGGCATTGTAGCTGCACTGTGCGGCACTGTAGCGCCTCTTTTTTTTTTTTTTTTTTTTTTTAAGTTTTGGCTTTTTTTTTAAATGTTATTTTTTGATAAATAAATTTTTTAGTTAAGTATGTGTAAATATCTGGTGAATCATGTACAAATATCTGGTGAATTCAATTCATTATCTGGTGAATGGGTTTTGTTGAGAAATAAATTTTTCGTTAAGTGGTGAATCATGTACAAATATCTGGTGAATTCAGTTCATTATCTGGTGAATGGATTTTTTTGAGAAATAAATTTTTTGGTTAAGCATATGCAAATATCTGGTGAATCATGTACAAATATCTGGTGAATTCAATTCATTATCTGGTGAATGGGTTTTTTTGAGAAATAAAATTTTTCATTAAGTGGTGAATCATGTACAAATATCTGGTGACTTCAGTTCATTATCTGGTGAATTGGTTTTTTTATAATTAAAATTTTATTTTTTATAAAAAAACTAAAATTTAAAAAAAAAAAAAAAAAAACCCCGCTACAGTGCCGTACAGTGCGGCACTACGATGTCCTCGTGTGCGTCCACTGCACACATACGGTGTAAACCGTATGTGTGTCAAAAATGTGTGTCATAGTAACACATCTCGAGACAAAATGATTGAGTTTAAACATAATCTTTCTGATGTAGTTGTGTATTCCTATTGACCCGGGCCACCCGGACTCTAAGAAAAAGGCAGGAGGATTTTACTGCTGTTTGGGATGCTATTTTTTTTTTTTTTATAACAAGGGATGCTTTTTTATTTACTTATCATTAGTAGAACTGAAGAAGAGTGTAAAGCTACATTTTATGAAACCTGATTTTAAACTGTTGTTGCTATTTTTTTCAGAAAGTACATTAGTTTTCTGTATTGCTGTTTCTAAGCAGTTTTATTTGTCTACACACCACTTGACAGGAGATTATCAAAATGTGACATTTTTGCTAATGTTCGCGCACAATGCATAATTTACAAATGTCAAAAGATTAGAGCATCTCCAATGAGAGTTGTTTAAGGGTTGCTTAACAATAAAATATTATTTTGATGTGTCATATATGATTTTGGGTTGCTTAAAATTGAAAAGAGTTGCTTGTTTAAGCAATCATTCCTTATGAGTTGCTTAACATTTGTGTGTGTAAATGTAGGAGAAAGAATATGGAATATTGAAGAGAGTGAGAGAATATTTGTGATTTAAGCAACTTGTTGATAGGAACTCCCTTGGAGTGAAAATTGATTGGGTTGCTTAAAATTGAGGTGACCCACTTAAAAAGATAAAATGGGTTGCTTATATGAATAGCATTAGAGATGTACGAAATTCGTACCCATGACATCCTAATCTTCTCTCTCCATTTGAGGAGCTTTATCCATATTTCTCATGAGTTTAATAAAAATAAATGCAAACACTTTAACTAGGGTTCTATAAATTTTGATAGACTTGAGTACCTCTAGCACTCTATTTAATACAATTTTTTTTTTCTGATCAAAAAAAAATTTGATAGACACCATCCGTGAAGAGCTCTGTTTTTTTTTTGTTTTTACTGAAAAAAAGGAGATGATTCGTGAAGCTTTCTTTTGAGCAACTATATGTCTGTATTTTTGTTCAAATGAGTTGGTTGTGAAATAAAAACAGATGATTCGAGATGATTTATTAGCGACAACAATTTAAATTTTGTATACCTAATTTTGATATTCATTTTTTTGGTGCTAAACTAAATTTGATAACGTAACAAACAATTTTTTTTTTTTTTTACATTTTCGTATACAATAAATATTCTCTACCTTACTATCTAAAGTATGCAACCGAGTTGTAAAAAAAAAAAAACAATTCTAATGACTAATGTCAATAACCCTAACTAACTAGAGAATAGAACCTGAAAATTGGAGGGCATTGCACCAAGTCAAACACTAACGGAAAGGACCACTCTATAAGAAGAAGCGCGCGAAAATTAGGGACCTCATCACATCTTGTCCTTCACTCCTTTTTTCTCGGACTCATCAACGTTAACCATTCTATTTTCTACTTTTGTAGTTTTGCTCTTTTCATTCTGAGCTAACAGACATAAACATATACAGACACAAACACACGAGTGACATTTGGATTCTCAATGGCTCCTTCCGACCACTCTCTCGTCCCTTCATTCCTATACTCATCAAAGGCACTCTCCCATTTGGATACTTGGTCCATCAACAACAATACCAATATTAATCATGTGTTGCCACCACCACCACCACCACCACCACCACAGGGTAGGAGGAATGTGATGATCCCTGCACCGAAGGAGAGTATCCGAATGTTTTCTCCTGCTTACTACGCCGCATGCTCTGCCGGTGGCATCTTCAGCTGTGGTCTCACCCACATGGCCGTCACTCCTCTCGATCTCGTCAAGTGCAACATGCAGGTTCATTCAACGACAATAAGCTTAAACACCACACACAGATTTTTTTTATAATTTAATCAAGTTTGTTAGACTTATCAAATTAAACCCAAAATATACTTAAAACTATTTTCCTTGGGTTATACAAACATACTTCTAGGCTCTGATTCTATTACATCACCAAGATGGGTTGATGCTTGACTAGGGGAAATGCTGAACCTTTTTCCATTCAACTATATTGTGTGTCTATCATATTATATGCACTTTCCTATCAAATGGTGTTTGAAATAAATTGTGAATTGTTGGATCGTGATTATTTTGATTCTCCACCATTTATACTTTCAACGTTCTGATATAGGTAGCTCCGATTTGATCCAAAAGCTTTTGCTTTTTCAATACATGTGTCATACATTGTTGTTCTTTTTTGAACTCAAGAGTGATGTCTACACTACATTGATGAATTTGGTTCTTTGAAAGGAACCTTCCTTTCCCCTCCCTACCACTTACAGGATCAACATGATTGTATTTATTTCTTTTTAAACTGGGAAGTATGAGCAGATCTTGCATACACAAACTAATATTTGCAGCTATTTTCAGATTAACCCTGTAAAGTACAAGAGCATCACATCTGGGTTTGGAGTTTTATTGAAGGAGCAGGGCGCTAAAGGCTTCTTCAAGGGTTGGGTGCCTACTTTGCTTGGTTACAGTGTTCAAGGAGCTTGCAAGTTTGGATTTTATGAGTTCTTCAAGAAGTATTACTCAGATCTTGCAGGACCAGAAAATGCAGCCAAGTACAAAACCTTCATATATCTAGCTGGTTCAGCTTCAGCAGAAGTGATTGCTGATATTGGCCTTTGCCCCTTGGAGGCAGTCAAAGTTCGTGTGCAAACTCAGCCTGGCTTTGCTCGAGGTTTGTCAGATGGATTGCCCAAGTTTGTCAAGGCTGAGGGTGCTGGCGGGTACGATTTTCAGTCCTAACTACCTATACTGTTTTACTTCTGCTGATCATGTATCAGTAGTTTTAGATTTTTGAATCTCCAAATTCAACAATGTTACTAACATAGTTCACCTTACTTCTAACATGTACATGGCTTTCACTATTTGATTACAACTAATCCTATCTTGTTTTTACATACCTACACTCTGATTCTGCCTCAGTCAAATGTGAGAGGTGTAAGGGGTTAAGTGATAATCTTCCCTCCAATTTTGATAAGAATTTGATTTGGTGTTCAGGTTGTATAAAGGACTTGTTCCTCTTTGGGGCCGTCAGATTCCATGTAAGTTTCAACACTTCCATATTAATATCCAATTCCATGGTTGGTGTATCACATGAGTAGTCTATAACCTTCTTAGCACCATAGAAAGTGTAACCTGGCATTCTCTCCAAGAATTCTTGTCTTCAAAGGTTCAGGTACTGCAGGGGCATGGGATGAATGGATGATTGGTTAATCTGGTTTTCCACTTAATGACTGGTTGATAGTTATGGAAGAATATAGCTATTAATTTAATTTATTTATTTATTTTCTTAATCTTGTTCCTCTGTTTGTATCTACATACACATTATACCTCTGTGGAATGCAAAATTTCATGCTTGCATTATGCAATTTTAATGTGCTTTCTGCCAATAGGCTATATCTTTCTTTTTTCTTTTTTTTTTCCTGCTTCCCCCTTACACTTTTGGTTCATGTCAGACACAATGATGAAATTTGCTTCCTTTGAGACTATTGTGGAGAAGATCTACAAATATGCCATCCCAACCCCTAAAGAACAGTGCAGCAAAAATTTGCAGCTTGGAGTCAGTTTTGCGGCAGGATATGTGGCAGGTGTACTGTGTGCAATCGTTTCACACCCTGCTGACAACCTCGTTTCTTTTCTCAACAATGCCAAGGGAGCCACTATTGGTGATGTGAGTGGATACATAAATACCTACTACATTCTACATATATATACTAATATCAATAATGCTATACACACATAATCTTATGTCAGCACAATTTTTATCATGAGAAATGATATTATGACACCAAAAGTTGACACCAACTTTTGACACCATGGTTAATTCAGTATATTGGTTGGTTAATCAACCAATAGTGTCAAAAGTGAATTAACCAACCAATATACTGAATTAACCATGGTGTCAAAAGTTGGTGTCAACTTTTGGTGTCCCAATATCATTACTCTTTTATCATTACTTGGTCCTATGTCATTTTCTGCACAAATACATCTACCCCTAATGGGAGAGATGCGAGGCTAGGTGTTGTAGAATAAGCATATTCCACACTAATATATAGAACCAAACATATATGGCAACCACCAATATTCTGTGTAATGCTTACTTTGAGTTTTTTTCATTGTTTCATTTGCAGGCTGTGAAGAAGATTGGATTGGTTGGTCTTTTCACTCGTGGCCTTCCTCTTCGTATAGTTATGATTGGAACACTAACTGGAGCCCAGTGGGGACTCTATGATTCTTTCAAAGTATTTGTAGGGCTGTAAGTAGTTCCTCCTACTTCCTTGTTTACCTCAGAAAGTTGCTGCATGCTTTACTACGTCACTTGTCCCATGTTTCCGTGATGTTTCTCTTTCATGTTAGATATCACTTTGCTGTTTGCCCTTTCAGGCCTACAACTGGTGGAAGTGCTCCTGCACCTACGGCTACGAAGTAAAAACCACAGAAACACACATGCTTTTGAGTATTTGGAAGACATATATGCCAATGCTTCAGTGTTACAATGAATGTTGAGATTTTGTCGTTGAACTTTTTTCAATTGGTATTTGATTATGCTAGCTCGGTTGTCAATTGGTGAAATACAATATAGTTTGCCTTTTAACTGATTGGCGTAGTCCTTTCCCACTATTTTCAAAACAAGCAATATCAACGCAAGGTATTTTTCAAGGGGAGAAAAGATGACAACCAATACCACCCAAACTTCCAATTGTCATTATTTACGTTATAAAAATCATGAAATCAGGATCCTCTGAGGCGAGGAGGAAAAGGTAAGATTTCTTAATCACTGGTAAAAAAAAATAAATAAATAAATTAACAGCTGATATTACATATACATATACATGTATAATAAATTATAGGTTTGTTAAAATCTACTATCTTATTTTTCTCAATTTCTCATCAATAGTTTGACACTGGCTTTAACGACTTTACCAACTCATATTGCTATATGAAAAATCTGTTAAGGCATATTGATAAAAATCATTATTAACCAAAATAAATAAATAAAAACTTCCAACCCCAAAAAAGGGTGAAAACAGTGGGGTGGGGGATTGGAAAATGCTTTTCATCTTTAATCCACTGCCTATGTAGCCTGTAAGTTACATTGCATATCGGGGCAAGTCCCCCTCTTGCAAGTGCCACTCAAATACTGGAATTAGACCATCACGACACTTGTATTCCAATTTTCATCCGACTACTCCCCATGACAGAAAGCCTGCTCCAGCATCAATTTTCTCAATTTCTAACAAAACTTCAAACTAGCCTCTTGTAAAATCCAGTTGATCTTTCACGAGTGATCTCAATCAAGGTGCAGAGGATATACGGTATCAAATACAATCCTTGCAAACACGTGCCTTAATTCTTGCAGGTCGCCTTGAGCTAAAGACTCATAATCAATTTTTTGCCTCGCTTTGACAAAAATTTCTTGCTGGAACTTACTTTCACGCACTCAAAAATGTTGAGAGTTTTCAAGTATAATCCTAATGGGATGAACACCTGTCAAATTGTCAAAGATCAATAGTACAGATCAATATCGTCCAGAAGTATGTATAAAATCAAGATAAATATATGCTCACCATATCTGAATGAGGGGCTTGAGGATAGTCAGCCATAGCTTGAGATACCAAATACCTAGTTGTCATCTGCGACAGTGTCCCTTTAACAGACTCTGCAAGATCCAGAATCTGATCTGCCAAAGCCTCTGCATCCAGACCTGAAGGATCTAATAATTCAGGAAATCTGACATCATGTGATTTGTTGATCCTCCTAGCTATGTCTACAGCTTCCAACAAATTTCCACCGTTATGCAATGCAAGGCTAAATGCAGCAACCACCAAGGGGTCCCTTGGTAGATCACTCAATGTTTTATGTAGTGCGAGGATACCAACCCTGAAATCACATATTCCCGATGAGTCTTGCTTTGTTGACCCAACTTGTAAACAGCTGAAATCACATTTCTAGCCATGTATAACTGATGTTTTATAACACATTCCACTTGGACACTGAGAATTTTGGATAGAAGCACAGCAGTTTTTAGAACCTATTCTTACCATTCAAGACAAATGAGAAAAGCAAACTCAAATTGCTAAGAGACTCAAATTGTGAAAGTGAGCAAAACCTCGTGTTTTGAAAAGAAAAAGATTCGGTATTGATATAGAAGTTTCCTAGACATAGGTGCAAAATGCAATGGCAATGAGAAAAAATTTAATGTCAGACACAGAAAATAATAGCTGCACCTAAGGCAAAAGATGGCATAGATGACTGCGGGCAATTGGGGAATATACCCGAATGGTCCATGTCTTTAGGCACAGGAGTATATGAGATCTTGGGTTTCATTCCATGTAGGACCTCTTATTTTAGAGGAAAAAACCCTTGTTCCCATCACCCCTGAACCCTTTCCAGGTTCTAGACCCTATTGATGCATGCCAACAAAAAAAATATTGGTCAAAGATCATGCAAAGAAATTATAGAGGATTTGACAGCAACCATAGGTAGTGAAAATGTTTAACAAACCAATAGCAACAGGATAATTACATAACATGAACTGCTTCATAGAACAAGAAAATTGAAGTAGATTAAGGCTGGAATTCAGTAAAAAAGAGTCCGGAAAATGAAGTTCTATGTGAGACATTTCCCCTATAAGAAATGACTTCTAAACTTAATTCATGTCTTCAAGCATATGCCATCTTAGAGCATGATGTTCAAAGAAAGCTCATTTATGGTTCTGATGCAAATTATGCTGTTACTTTTTTTCCCCCAACATTACACATTAAAGTTATTGCATATGGCTAACAAGGTAAAACAAGAAACAGCCATTGTTGTTGCTTAGATCTTACCATAAGCTACTATGACATGGACGGTTAGGTGCCACAAGTCTATCCAAATTGGAGAAGAAAGACTGCAAATGAAATTCCAAAATATCCAATAAAAATGTGCCCATGTGGTGCTAAAATTTTAAGCATTCTAAACTAATACCCAAGTAACAAATAGCATTGTTCTGAGCAAATATAATAAGTCATATACAAATTGGAAAGTAATCCCTTCCCCAGCCCCTCCCACTTAGATATTCAGAACTTGAAAGTCTATTGTCACTTTTTCTAATAGGAGGAGTATCTAATGGTTGACACTTTAAAACCATTCAAATAAGAATGAATGTCTAGTTATGCTAATAATTAGTCTAAGTATTCTATATGAGTTTCATACAAAAGCATTCACATGTCCTTAGGTAGAACCAAGGAACTCAGCACATTGCATCTGGATTAATAGTTATTTGCGAGGAATGAATTAATAATGTAAAAGCAAAGAACAAGGAATCATAACAATGTCCAAACATATAAATGTTTCTACTTCTAGTGCACAACTTGATAGATAGGATAGCCAACAAGTTCTGAGTTAGCTTAGGAAACTTGTCTTTTGTATCCTATAACAATTACAACTAGACTGATGCCAGTCAGTCAGTCTAGAATCCTGCAATTTTTGAAGTCTAAACACCATAAAGAGGAATGATATTACCAAAAGCATATTGGTTCTTTTGTCCCGTCTCCGAAATCTATGGCGAACAAAATAAGCAGCCTGTAATGTCAAATTTAAATTTAGCTAACATTCCATGACTTAGTTTAGAAATTAAACTGCACAATCATCATCTACCTGAAAGGGAAGAAGTATTTCCAGAAGTCCAAATTTCCATAGTAACCTCAACGACGCTTCACCGGATCCATAAGCTAGCATATAATTCATTTCCATCAGGAGCCTACCCTAAAAAAATTAAAGAGCGACAACTAGGGCAGGGTATTCTCATGTACGTATATAATAAAGCAGAGAGGAAGAGCACTTTAAAAACCTTATCCAGTCTTAATACTGAAGGAGAAAGGTTTTTAACAGAATGAGCTGTTTCCCTCGAAATACTAAACCTCAGGCGAGCAGCAATTCTAATTGCACGTAGAATGCGAGCTGGAAAAAAATGGAGTCAGACAGTCCTAGGAATTCGCTATTCAGTAGAGTATGTCCAAGACAGTTTACACTGCATAAAATATGGGAAAGGGGGATGAAGTAGGTTCATATTTTACATTGTGAGTCACTCAACAAAAACTCACCACAATCCTCCTGAAAAGAAGTAGCAGCAGGAGCCACAGTTCGCACCTATTCACAGAAAATTAAGTTACAAAAGTTCAACTCAATGATTGGAAAAAGGTAATATAAGAAATCACAGCTGTAAAGAAATACATGCACACTTTAGCTTTCGTAATATCTTCCATTCCTCCCATGTAATCATATACAATTCTTGCATATGGATCAAACATCAACCTGGAAAAGTGTGAATTCGGTTAACATCATAAACAGATGCACATAATAAAGTAAATGCCAAACTGTATATTAAGTGGAGATGTCATAGTGAAACCATATACAGCCAAATGCAAAAATAAATAAATCTTCTATCTTTTTTAAGTTTCAAGGAAGGGTGCACAACCCGTTAATTGTAAAGTCTCGTTTCAAACAATTCCTCCAACGAAGATAGTCGCCCTTATCACAGCCATTAGGAGCCTCAATATCATGAGCAAAGTGCATACCCGACTTGCATCTAGAAGTATTAAAACTTGAAACCTAATTAGAAGGGAGAATAAAATAAAATTATAATGAAAAGCAGAGATAAGAGGAAGACAGTCCTTAATAGGAAAAACTTCAAGCAATAACTCCACTAAAGATAGTTCAAGAAAAAGGTAAAATCTTTTAAGCACAACAGAAATATACCAACCTCAACAACGGTACCATCCATATGAACATGACATATTGGGAACCTTTTCCCAACTATCTCACACCATGAAAATGTTCTCATCACCTACAATGAGTCAAGATTCACATGAAAGGTTAAGGTGAAATGTAAATTTTTCCACTAAGATTGCATAAACTAGCTTTTATGCAATACTTGGTTGCCTTCTAACTGCTCATGACCCTTGATATAGTGGTCCACTAAACCGGATAGATCCCCTGTCTCACTTTCCTATGTCAAATCCTGTCTAATCCAATTAATATGTGACAAGTACACGTCATTTTTATTTTTAAATAATTTTCATTAAAAAAAAGTGGTTACATTATAACTTATGTTACTCATGGGGCAGGAAGTGAGACATGTGAATGGGACAGAGGATTTCTATCCCCACCAAACCACCATGTACGCCAATAATTTGAAAATGTGATAGAAGTAGGAGATAAAGGCAATCTACCTCTTTAAGATCCGCTGAAGTTATAATATCAAAGTCCTTTGGTATTTGGTTTAGTATAAGATCCCGTACACAACCTCCTACAAGGTATACATCATACCCTACAAGGAGAAGGAAAAGAATTATCATCAACTAAGCAATTCTATCTCTAAACTTGCAGGCATAATAAGCATAGAAACCTTGGAAAGAGAGCAGCAGCATGTACCCTTTTTCTTGAGCACGTTGAGAACCTTCTTAGTAGGCCTCGCTATCATCGAATTCTGAAGTCCAAGCTCTTTGGAATCCAACTTCTTCCATGCTGGGGCCTTCTTATTTTCTTCCTCAATTTTAATAAACCAAAACAAAAGAGCATTTCAGAATCACCAACCTCAAAAAAACAACACACAACACCAATTGGGCATTTCAAAAACATCAAATACTAGCAACAAAAAACAAAATTCAAACCTGGCTTGCCTTGTTGTTCGGGAACTGAGGCAGAGCATTGGTCAATGTCAACAGCGGCGACAGATCTTGGGACAAGCTTGCGAATGCATTGGAAAGGAGTGGCGCGAAGATGAAGATTGGGTTTGTATACCAATTTTAAGGTAGCGATGGCCATGGAATTCAAATCAGCAAATCAAGTTTTGTTCAATCACAGTCCATTCTTCTTGTTGATAGGGTTTAGGGTTTTAGGTAAGTTTTAAGAGGCTTACAGATTTTTTCATCAAAAATATTATGGGGCGCACACTCTCAAAGCACCGCCGTTTTGCTCAGGAAACCTTGTTCCTTTTCTTCTTCTATTTTTTTCTTTTTTCTTTTTACACCTTGTTCCCTTTTTTTTTTTTCTTCCTTTTTTGTCGAAGGGAGACTCATAGTAACCTTCACAGGAGACACCGAAGGGGGAAGGGAAGAAAGAAATAATAATAAATTGATATATTATTGAAAAAAGTTAATTTTTATATGAACGATTTTAAAAGTTATATATGACAAAACTTGTTATTTATTGATATTGCAAAATTTTTTACACTAATAAGATTATTTTTTTTAAATATGAATTTTTTTTCCAAGTTGAAAATATGACATTGAGGCAGTATTAACTTATATTTGTATATATATTATATTTATTTTAATTTTATATATGATATATAATACTATTTATATTGGATATAGTATTTTATATAACTACTGAACAGTACACTTCCATTTAAAAACTTTATTCAAATCAAATATTACATTAAATAGAAAATTGATTTTTTGTGTGTTTCTTAACAATAAAATTTCTTTTTATAGAAATATTAATTTTGAATGTTTATGGGGAAAAAGTCACGCAAAGTGTAAACTAAGCCTTCATCATGTCTACAAGTTGGTCATTTTCTTTCTCAATATATGGATTAGGATACCCCTTCTATCAATATACCTATTGCTTTTTTTTTTTTAAAAAAAAAAGCCTTCATCATGTCTCATTTTTGAAAGTTTTTAAGCATTCGTGCAAAGTTGCTCAAGGATAAGTATATTTGAGTTCAATAAAAGTTTTTAAGCATTTATAATAGTTTTTAATTTATCTTTTTATGTTTGGTAATTGGTATAAAAGAGAAGAAACATTGAAATTTGAAAAGAAAAAAAAATCAATGCAAACGGGAAATAAATTTACTGAATTATTGCAAAATTTTTGTATATGTGTGTAGGCCGGGACCTCTTATCCATAGAAGGTGAGCCCGCCTATCATACTATGGTTCTCTCCAACTCCTTCCTATCTTATGAATGGACTTGGGTCCGTTAAAGAGTTCAAGCTCACCCTAACAAGCAGGCCTCTCATATGGGCTTTGGTTTTCTAAATTGGTCCCTCCATTGTATTTCTTCCTCTCGTATTGATTTATCTTTTCATTTCATGCTATGCTGAGTTGTTCATGGATTTGAATGACAAGGTCTGTGTCATTAGCTACCATTTGAAAACGCCTGCCTCACATTCTCGTTCTGTTGTCTTGGAGCGTGCACTCTCATGAAGAGCATGTATTTCAAGCAAAGTGAATTTGTCCAACCCTGTCAATTTGAGATGGAGATCCTCTGTCTCATTTTCCTGTAGGGATGAGCATCAGGCGGATTCGGGCTGGGATTGGCGGGTTGGGGGGGTTAGATGCAAGAAAAATGAAATCCATTTTCGCCCGTTATATACAGCGGGTTGGTCGGGTGGCGGGTTGGCGGGTCGATGCATGCTGGTCCATAATGTTTTATTATTTCAGAAAAAAATTAAAAAAAAAAAGGAAAGAGAAGAGAAATAGATGAGAGGAACTTTGGAAGACCCATCGACACAAAGGAACTTCTAGCCGCCACGCAACCAGATCTGAGGAAGCAAAGATTCGGAGATTCAGAGATTCAGAGCGGAGAAGCAGAGATTCAGGTCGTGCATCGGTTATGGTTCGTCGGAGAAGCAGAGATTCAGAGCGGTTCTGGTTAGTTAGAGAAGTAGAGTCCAGATCTAGGAAGTGCGGTGGTCACCTCGTGCTCCATCGCCAGCCACGCCGTATAGATCCAACCAGTTAAGACAAGCTTCCTTCGTTGACGATGACGTGAGTTTCGAGATGACGGAGAAAAAGAATTTGGGATGAGAGCAGAGGGGAATGACGAAGAAGAAGAAGTAGAGAAGACCAAATTAGGGCCTCAACAGAGGGACTAGAGGCAAAGAAAGAGGTCACGAGTCTGTCTCTGATCAGATTAGTCTTAGACTCTTAAGTCTCTAATTGGGCCAGAGGGAGTCTTGGTGTAAATTTTATTTGGGTTGGTATCTTATTCAGTCGGGTTCGGTTACCGATGGATGGAATTATGCGGAACCGAACCCGCCCGCTCTTATCCATATTTAACCATTTTTTTCATCCGTCTGAATTCGTACCCGTTTGAACCCACCTGTTTCACTAAATTTTAGAACCGATTGTTCGGTTTTGGGCGGGTCGCGGGTTCATGATCACCCCTACTTTCCTGTCACATTCTCTGTCCCTCATCCATTATAATTTGTCACTTAATAAAATAAAATCTTAACTCATTAATATTTATGCACATTTTCAACTTTTGATTAGTAGGGGATACCGAGACATTAATTTTTGGGACAACATATTAGTATACGTCAATTTGATGCATGCATGAGCTACCTAGCATGACTCGCCAAATTGGCAACCGCTACCAAAGCCTGATAGGCATGAATGATGAAACACTTGCGAGCCAAGACAAACTGGCAACTGTATAATATGCTTGTTTGTACGTATGATCAAATTAGATTACGATATCTCTGTGATTGCTCTTATACAACTTCCACGACGGTAGACCCCAATGGCTGCTTGAAACTTTTTCATATGGAATCTTTCTTATATTATTCATTGAGTTAAATGTCATGAGTACTAGTGTTTTTTCTCCTTGAACTTATTTTTGGGATAGAATTATTAAATGTAGTTATTTTATAGTTGCAAATTTTCAATTTCTGCAGAAGAATATAGATAAAGTTATTTTTCATGTTACATTTAAAAAAAAAATATTGGAATTTTCCACACTCCATCTCCTCCGAAGAGAATTAAAGAAAAAAATACGATTCTTCAACAATGCTGACACAAAAAGGTGCTTCCATAAAGCAAAACCACTTGAAAATGAAATTAACCATTCCATATCAAGAAGAGATCTTAAAGATAAGCAAGATTAAATTCGATGTGGGTGTCTTTTCACTGAAAATGAAACCAGACTAGTGTCTATTTTTATTTGCTAATGAGATATATAATTACATATAGATTCGCCTTCGTGATAACAATTTTTTTTTTTACGGGTCCTTCGCGATAACATTATACACTGAAAGCAAACAAATATTTGTGCGTATTAACTTTGTGACTCTTCTTTCAAAAACAAAAAAAAAAAAACTTTGTGACTCTGGGCTCTGGCGTGCATGTATGAGAATTTTCCTAAAAGCACGACTGCCCAAAAATATGTTGGCATTGTAGAGCAAGTTGCGAATGTCTCTTTTATAAAAGGTGTAGTTCTTTGTGAAATTTTTATACACTCTTGAAGCAAAACAAAGTTTTTTTTTAAATTTGATTTAACCTTATTTTCTAAATTGTAACAATAAAAATATTGTTAAAGTGAAAATTAAAAAATGCCGATAAAAAATATGAAATATAAAGGAAAAAAAAATCTTCCACAAGGGGGAAAAAAAACAGTTAAAACTCAATAAAATGATTGTTGATTATATATCCATCCAAACTCGTATAGGCTTTCATCAAATTTTTCTCATTATATAGAGGTGATGTTACTTTTGTTTTTAATAAGCAAAAGAAATTTTTTTTTTAACAAGCAAAAAAAAGTATCATTAATCAGAGTACAAGAGGTATCATAAAACTCATTTACAAGTAATTGTATAAGAGTAACATATAATATCCATCAACAACATCCAAAGAAAAAAAAACCATAACTATATTAGGCAATTAGCTGGACAATTACACCAATCAGAAAATGAACAAAAAGCTCCATATAGTTAGCCAAACAAAAACACTTATAATAAGCAGAATACAAGGGATATTTGAAACCATTACAACCTGTAAGTTACATCAGCAAAGAAAACGAGATAAATAAAATTACTTCCTATAACAAGCTTCCAAACAACAAATACCCGTGATGTTACTTAATCGGCTTAGGGAAACCCTTCCCTTTTAGAAACCCTCTCTCCCTTCAGAAATCTCTCCCGTTCCGTTCTTTGCAACCTAAGACGAGGATCGACACTCCTGATTCAGGATTTGCATGTGCTTAACTGCTTATGCCTTATTGTCATTAATTAATTGTTGTAGTGAAGAAACTGCCAAAGATGGCCGTAAAACGGGATTAAAAATATCAAAGATGATTTGACAGGTGCTTATAGTCATTAATTTGAAGTGACATATTAAGATTAAGATTTAATTATTTAAACCCCCTTAGACGAACAAATATTATTTACACATGTTTAATTTATCTCTAACTTTGATCCATAATATATGATGCCATTCAATCACATTTACAATATAGTGGTCCATGTCGTACACAAAGTGTAACAATTTTTTAAGATGCATAGTTTTTATAAGAGTTCTTTGTTTAAATACTCATAATACAACACTTAACTCACACAATAATTTTGGTGTCACATTGAATGCATTGCATTTTTTTAAGTCCGGGATAGAATCCAGGATATCCCCAGTTTCCCACAACCGAAAGTCGTATATAAAACTAATCCTTCAAAGATGTAGAGTATCAATTAAGGAACAACTCCTTTACCCACTAATACAATTCTATTTCCATAATCAGGATTCGAATCCCGAACATATGATTATATATTCTCGATGTGACGATAAATGTATAACCATCAATTTCCCACGACTGAATTGGGCAGTGCGTACAGACGTACAGCTGGTGTATGCGTTAATAAATTAAAGTACAAGCCACTTAATTTTGACGAAGGCACCGACACCGTCACGAACACACACAGAAGCATATCATATGTAGATACATTATATATAGTCTATTGAGAATGAAATGGTTGCAAAATAAATATAAGCTACCCGACCTTGTTTCTTATCATGATCACGCGTGATAGATTCGTCGGCATCGCAAGATTTGCTTCCCCACGGTCTTCTTTGCTACAGTGCTAGAGTGACCACCTATGATCTATTTGGTTATGGCCGCACCCACCAACCGCTAGTTATTAGCAGATTCAATTCAAAGTTGACTGGAGTTCTTGTCATATATATGCACATATGTTTATTGCTCATAACCACGATTTTGTTCTTTTCTTTGTTCTAAAAATTAAATATTCCTTTGTTTATCAATTGCAAACTAAAAGAGTTCATTGATCAATGATATTTTATTTTTAGCCTTTAATTCTATTGGAATTGAAAGCGTCCATTCGTTTCTTAAGAGGTGAAAATGGTCATTCTATATAGAACAAAACAGAATTTTTACTTTGATTTGTTATGCATTTAACAATCGTAAGTTGGTAACTATTGTTTTATGGCATATCAATTTTATATGCTAAATTAGCTATTGTTGTATATGTAGTCATATCTGTCAAATTAGGTACCAACTATATATTTGATCACGACTAGACGATATAGTATTATAAAAGTGACCACTTAACAGCTAAAAATAAGAATGAGCATTTAAAACGTGACTAACCGAATATAACAGCTTATATTGTCTCTCTTTGTCATGCTCATGCAATAGATCGCTAGAGTTGTTGTATGCCCATAACTAAATTAATAATAACGATATAGATATTATAGATTATAGTTACCTGTTTGTATTTAATAAATATTTTTCCGTGATTGATGCTTGTTAGGACAGATTAGGATTTTGAATTCTCAAAGTAATTTATAAGATATTGCAAACATCATTTGTCAAAAGCGACATTTTGATGTTTCTGGAAAGTTGAAAAGTGTAAGAACCGTCTACGCATACACGAAGACGAGGGAAGATGCGATGAATAGTAACTATGTATCATATTACATATATTATAATTCAAATAATTTAAATATTGGATTTTCAAATTTGAATTCCAGTCCATCGTGCTACTTGACCATTATTTATTTTATTTTATTTTTATCTCCATGGGCAAAATCGTGAGACTAACCATAGAGTTGGGTGATGATTAGGCAAAACATTCTCTAAAGTGATTATTTCAGGATCTGAACCTTTTATCTTGTAAGTAAAGTTCGTCTAAGAGCATGGTACAAGTTAGGTGATGTGTAAGAAAATAACTAGGTGAATAAATTAATTAATGTATAAATTTTCTTTTATCTATATAGGCGCATTAACTATTTAGATTTCAGCATGTGTGCTTAATTATATGCATTAACTAGTTAAATATTAGCATGTGTCATAGCTAATCTTTTGGGATAATTCCAGCTCACAATTCTTGTATTTATTTCAAATTATTAGCGACTGATCTTTAGGAAATTTGAATTGTAAATATAATGTATTTATACCACTCATTATCAATGAAAAGATAAGATTTACAATCATCTTTATGGTGTCGGATTTTCCTCTCTAGCCTAACAACTTCACACGATAATCTTGCAATGGCAACCTCCTCTGAAACCACTACAACAAACTTGTCCTCCACCTCTGAATGGACCTCGTCGAATTCAACACCTCTACCCAACTCCCTATTAAACTCAACTCCACTTATTACCCTGCTTGAAACCTAAGTAGTTTGAATGCAAATACGATTAAATTCAAGAGCTACTATATTTAAGCTATAAAAACGAGTATAAAGCTAACATAAAACAGATAAAAAAATAGTCAAGTCGTAAATTTTTTTAACATGAAAGGACATTTATTAATTTGTTGTCAATAATATAGATACACGATGGGTCATACATCAATGCAGAGAAGGAGAGCTATATATGCTTTAGTAATGAATACTTGTGATCTCTCACTCAGTGTTTCAGAGAGAAGAAAACACGAAAACTGGAGTCAGTGACAATAATCACGAGTCATAACGTTTTATGCTAAATTCATTTCCACTGGCGCTGAATGGTGGTAGTGTGTCCTTTTCAGCGTAAACATGGCCTTTGAACGCGTTCCATTTCATCCGTGCTCTAATGTCTTGTGTCCAATGAACTTGGCTAAATCTTGGACCTTTTTTCTTGGGTATCAAACACGGATAAGTGGAAGGTGATACGTACGTATAAGAAGTAATTTTAGTAACATATTTTTATTTGTATCACCTTATATTTATATAATTTTTATATTATATTTATATTTGATTCTATTTCATTTTAACATATTTTCATTCTAATTCTGCCACATAAACAAGTGTGAAATACACATACCGTTAGGAATGTGTATCTCGAGGTCAATTTATACCGATATAAGACTTGTAAAATTTTCAATGTAGATTTTTTAGAGCATCTCCAACACAAGTTCTTAGACTGGGTTCTTAGAGCTAAGAACGGTTCTTACATAGAAATATCATTGAAGATGGAAGAGCTGAGTTCTTCTATAAGAACTGTTCTTCTATAAGAACTCGGTTCTTATAATTAAAGAAATATTTTCTTCGTTTAGAACCAATCAAAAGATGAGAGAGAAAATAAGTTAAGAATCCAAGTTGAGTTCCACCATTGGAGTAAAAATTAATGGAGATTCTTAAATCATATGTAACATTATTGGGCCCACTAAAAGAGACATAGGAACCCAAGTTGGGTTCTAGCATTGGAGACGCTAGGTTGAGTTCTTAGAGTTAAGAAGAGTTCTTATATAGAACTGCCATTAGAGAGGGAGTAGTTTGGTTCTTCTATAATAACACTTCTTATGATTAAAAAAAAGATTTTCTTCCTGCATAACCAACCAAAATAAGAGAGAAAAGTAAGTTAAGAATTCAAGTTAGATTCTATCATTGGATTGAAATTTAGAGTATTTGGCAGGGTCGTGCACATAGAAAGGCCATTAAGGCTGGCCTTAGGCTTTTTTTTTACTATGTATATTGATGACAATTGACTTAGCAAGCGGTTGAGTAACAATGGCTAATTCTATGTACAATGCCCTCCATATATAGTGCATGCGTTTTTAATTGAAATTAAAAATCAATTATAGATAATGCAATCCGCAATGCACAACATTAATTAGTTTCAACTTTAAGGTAATTATAAAAATAAAAATAAAAATTTAAGGTTCCGTCATTATGCTTTATTGTCTTTAACTCTTTATTGCTCTTCTTTATCCAGTGTTATAGTTAATTGTTATTGGATACATAATACATAATTAACAATTGAGCAATGAAAATGTAACTCTGCAAATTTATTGCTGCGAATTATATTTTATAGTTTTTTTTTTTTAAAGATCATAAGATATGATAGCTATAGAGTCTTTTACATTCTCATCCTAAGGATCGAAATTACTCACTACCTAAACCCACCTTTTTTGGTACTTTTGTTGATTATATTGGTTCGGGAACGCTCATTGGGACGATTCTGAAGTACTAAATACTATAATTTCAGCCCAATACGATGTCCCTTGAATAAGAAATAATAAATCGCAAAAACATCTTTTTAGTCTTTAAAATGGTGTTACTTGTTATTACCAATTTAGTCCATATTATTAGAAGACTGTTTTATTTGTTAGGTCACCTTTCAGGCAGAATAAACTTTCTTGAAGTTTTTAAGTTTAATTTATCTAATTAAATAAGTCTTAACTTATTATACTCAAATGGAATAAGATTTAATATTTATAAAAATCGCATAGACGTTACCAACTTAATTATCCCAAAGTTTCTTTGTATCCAAAGTGACGTTACAGGACGTTGGCTTGGTGGGTTTGTTGGGAATTTGGAAGTCTTTTAATGTGTTAACGGCGGAGTTATGGGAGATTAAACTAAACCTTCACCTTATTGTGGAAAGAACAATTTCGAAATATTCTTTGAGGGGAGAATGACTCTGCAGTTGTGGTAGGACTTCTGCAAGAAGATTGTTCTCCTTCCCATTCATATACACCTAGCAAATTTTGAATTACGAAGTTGCGCTTGGGAAATCCAAATTATTCATATCTTAAGGAAAGGGACCCGGGTGACAAATTTCTTAAGATAATGTTTGATATAAGTTTTAAAAAATTATTGTCCGGCATAAAATATGTCAGGAAAAAAATTAGTGATTGATAGTTAGAAACTTGGAAAAACTTCATTCTCATATATAAAGGTGAGAAAGAAATGTTCATGGAAATATGATTTTCAGGAATATAGTTTGCCTCGAAATATTCCAGCAATCAAACGCCACCTAACAAATATGACACATTATGTTGAGATGGGGTTACACTATTTTAGTAACCCTCCACGGGTCTTGGCTAACTCTTATTTTAGGGAGATGAATTCTCTCCATTGGAAAATAACTTGAGGAAATAATGTGGGGAAAATCACACCCTTAAACCTCCTCTTCCCCTTTATTATAGTGTAAAAACATTTTTTTTCCTCCTTTTTAATAGATGGTTAGGATTTAACTGGATGATAAAGTATGAGAGATAATTCATTCCCTTATTTTAGGATTTCGTTAGTGTTTCTTTTACTCATTAGGTAGTTAGTTAGTTGAGTAAAAAAAAAAAGGTAGTTAGTTAGCGCTTGAGACTTTGCTCACCCGAAACAAAAAGGTACTCATAGTTAGTAGTAGAAATCATTAATCACATGTATATCCCTCATTATCTTGGCATTGTAGAGCATATTTTCCTTTGATTAATTGTTGCATGTTTTATTTTATTATAACTCGCTCGTAAAAGCAACTATTGTTTTATTGTATATATCAAATATCAATTTTATCTATGAAGTCTGTCACACACAAGGTCCGCAAGTCACGTTACCTAGTCAAAAAGAAAATTGAATATTTTTTTAATCTATGAACATTGAGCTAATTTATTAATTATTTTTTATTGAAAATATTGTGAGAGAAATTTGAGCTGACGATATTGGACCGGCATATTGAGCTGACAAATGTATTGTCCATCCAGTGGACCGGGATATTGCTTAAAAAACTATAAAAGATTTATTGTTGTGTTCAACCAACTCCGATAGTTGTTCTTAAGGTGGTTCTTAAGTATAAAAATCAGTTCTTGTAAGAACTTCTATTAGAGCTGAATGGGTTGGTTGTTACGGTGTAGAACGGTTCTTGCCAAACAATTTTATTTTCATCATAGATTCCAACGAACAAATGTAAGTAAAATGACACGTGAGACCCATTTAAGAACCCAAAATGAGTTCTTCCATTGGAGTGAAAAGAGGTTGAGTTTCCCAAGTGGCATCTTTAGTCCCACCATATGATAAATAAGAACCCAAATATGGTTCTTCCATTGTGGGTGCTCTTATATGGTCCGATTATATTTGGTTTATCACTGTAAACTTTAAGATAAAAGCATGTTTGCCTCAAAAGAATTTTGTAAATATTATGTCTCAAACGTGTTTTAAAACTTTTCAATTGTAAATCAAACATGCTCTAAGAAGGACCCAAAGGCATGTTTGACAAAAGTTAATATAAGCAGTTATACAAAGGAGTTTAATTTTAATAATATTATCCGTGTAAAGTTTTTTACGCCATTAACTAATCATGCATAATCCCATTTATTAATTTCATAATAGTTATTATAAAGGAGTTCAATTTTAATATACATTAAGCATATTTTTTTTATATTGTCAATCAATCACAGACCATCTTATGTATAACTTTTAAAATAGATATAATAAAAGTAAAATACTTTTAATGACATGACAATTTATAATTAATTGATAATGTAAAAAAATATTTACACTGAAAATGTGTATCAATTATATTTATTATAAAAATTAAATATTTTTAATAATGTAACAATATATGATCGATTGTCATATTAAAAAACTATTTACAAAAGACAATGTATTGTAATTAAATCCTATACAAAATGCTATATCTCAATATAAGTGTGCTTAGCTCTTATAACTGTATATGATATTATACTAAAATAAATAAACTATAAGCAAAATATCATGATTTAAAAACTTGTTTTTTTTTTTTTTTACAAAAGAAAAGTTAGGGAATTTCATTAATAATGAAGAACGTAATACAGATGGTAACATCATCACAAATTTGGAGAATAGTAATATATGTAACTACCCCTAACAAAGAGTGAGCAACTACATGAACTTTCCTCCTATACCAAAGAGTTGGTAACATAGTATGATAAAAGACTCCTACAATTTGAAATAACATCCCTATAATTTGCTTGGTTCTCTTGAAGGAGACCTAACACTTCCACATTTTGCACCCGGAGTCTAGGAGAGTGACTGTAAAATTTAGCTTTCAAAACATATCCTCCCTTATTACGTAAATTGTTACTGAAGTCGATGTTTTGAGCTACCTACAAGAAAGACTCAATGCAGAGCCAATTCAGCTTGACTTTATTTGCAAAAACTAAAAAATCCAAAAGGAAAAAGAAAAAAACGATAAAGCGCGTCTAGCCAATAACACCGAACGAGGTATTTGTGGTTAGGAACTGTGTGTAGGTTACCCAGACCTCGACAGTTCCAACTTATGATACTCATGACTTCTGGCAGGCCTGGGAACTGGAGTCTGCCAATGAAAAATGACCATTTAGAGACCCAGAAGCTATACCACACGAGCTGCTCATCATGTTACTATCAACTTCACGTGTATGAAAACTAGAAGCATCTTCGGCTCCCCTAATCTCCACCAACTACTGTCACTGCCACTCCCAGCCCTCCTCGGCTTCACCCTAATCTCCGCCCTCCATCTCCTAGCTCCATCATTATTCTCACACTCAAGCAATTTTTCATAGTACTGCTCAGTGTGACCAATGATCCCGCACATAATCGCCACTCCTCTAGTCAGCCTCCACACTTCTACCATGTGTTGTTTCGTAATATGAACACGTGAACCTCTCTGTCCATAAGAAACCTTCCTACCAGACATAGGTTTAGATCTGCTTCACGTTCTTGACCCTTCTCAGTATCAAAAACGAAACTGTCATCCTCCTCATCCAACAACGACAAACCCTCCATACGCCCCTCCATCAGCAAGAGGAAAAAAAAAAACCAAAACCATATATGCCCCTCCATGAGAAAGAGGAAAAAGAAAAAACATAAACCCTCACAAAGATAGAAAAACCAGAGCTCTCACAAAGAGAGAAAACCAAAGCTCTCATGAAGAGAGAGTTCAAAAAATATAATACTGGTTATTGATTCCTTAAATAAATAATCGATTTTTCTAACATGTGCAACATTATATATGTTAAGGAATCAAAAAATAAAAATATTCCATTGTAAAGAGTAGCTTTTAGACTTTTAAAAAACTGATTACATAACTTTCAATACAATATTTCTATATTTGATTCCTTAACATGTGCAATATTGCACAGGTTAGAAAAATTCATAAATAATTGTTTTTATATATAGGCCTGGCCTCTTGAGTTTTGTGACAGACCAACTTTTGCTGAGTCCTCACTGCCGCATCTGGTTGCCCTTTGAGCATCAGCAGCAGCAGCAGAAGCAGAACTGCCTTGCCTTTCTTCTATCACTTTCTTCAATCTCAATTGATTGTAACTTTGATTTTCAAACCCACACCCTCTGAAAATATGGCAGCTTTTTCACACCAATACCATCCTTCTCTTGTTAACTCTTCATTCATTCCCAACACTCCCATAATTATGTCTTCTTTGAAGGAGCTGCAACCCCATAATATAAACAGTACTATCCCTCCTCCTTATAATGAATTCCACCTTCTCCAGGCATATAATCAGAAAAGTAGTTCTGTTGATCAAAGCTCCAAGGTTACCATCAGTGACACTACTGAGCCTTCTGTGACCAAAAATAACCATAGTCCTGAGACCTCCATGGTAGTGGATAAGCTTGAAAACGGTGAGCAGGTCACTCAGAAGGTAACTCCAATGGAGAAGAAGAGGAGAACCAGAAAAGGGTCTTCCTTGAGTAGCACCCAATCTAAGGTAAACTTAAGCTGTGATGTTTTTTTGTTCTAGCTTTTTTATACATGTTGTGTTTAATTATTTTCAATATTTTGATATACTACATAAGTTAACATATATATGTTGACAAAAAAATGGTTTGTCTTATTAATTTAATTACTTTGTGCTTACTTTATATAGGACTCAAGAGAATTAGGGAGAAACAAGAAACAGAAGAAGAACAATAGTGGGGTGAAAGGAGAGGACAAGCCAAAAGAAGAGAAGAAGGATCAGAAAAAAGGTCCAGAGGAGGCTCCAACAGGTTATATCCATGTCAGAGCAAGAAGGGGTCAGGCAACAGATAGCCACAGCCTTGCTGAAAGGGTACAAACAACACTCTTCAACTACAAATTATTTCTGGGTCCCCTGAGTCCTGATATATTTGTTGATACCTAGTTTGGGTAATGGTATTCCTAAAATGCCTAAATGTTCATGTCTCATTGTGAATGTTTGAAAATTTTTTGGATTTCAGGTGAGAAGAGAAAAAATAAGTGAGAGGATGAAGATGTTGCAGCAACTTGTGCCAGGCTGTGATAAGGTGAAGTTCATTTCATTATCAAATTATATTGAATTTTATGTTTTGGTTGAGACAGCTATATGTTTCTATCAGCTCTCTTGACAGCTGCATGTGATTTGGTAACTATAAATAGGTAACTGGAAAGGCCCTTATGTTGGATGAAATAATCAATTATGTTCAATCCTTACAGAATCAAGTGGAGGTACCACCAATATATAAACTTAAGTTTCTTTTCTAGTTATTCCACCTTGTTCATCATTACCTACAATTTCAATCTATGTGTAACCTTCAAACCAACAAGCTAGCTATATATGTGCCTCTCTATTTTTCTGCAGTTCTTGTCAATGAAGCTTGCTTCCGTGAATCCCATGTTCTTTGACTTGGCTATGGACCTAGACACCCTCATGTTTAGACCTGAGGTGAGGAAATCAAACCCATCAGTTTACATGTTATTATCTACAAAGACAATCTTTTAAAATGACTTTGTAGATAAGTTGCATGTTTGGTCTACCTTAACGTTTGGAGCAAATTTTTTTTTTCAATAAACAAAAAGGTATGCAAAAGCATTACTTTAGAGTAAGATAGTTTGGAGCAAAATATTGATAAAGTTTAAATATACTTTTGGGTCATTTGTAACGGTAAATCAAACATATAATGATATATCAACTATCTCATAAATTAATAATTTGGGATTAAGATGTACTACAAATTAGATAAAAGATTAATATATCATTATTTATCTGCTTTATATATAACTATATAAGTTTACTTTAAATAAACTGTTTTTTTTCTCAATGTTGATATAACTCAAACATATCTAATAATGAAACTTTGGCTAACTGAATTTTCAGAAATTAAATAGCATAGCATCACCATCAGCAGGACTACCATCTGTACCACAATGCAGCCCTAACCAGTCCACAGCTTTTGCTGATACAAGCACCATGACCACCACCAGTACCGCCGGGTTCCCCGCTGCTAATGACTATCTTTTGGATTATTCATCTTCACCTTTTCTTCAATGGCAGAGGTCAAATGTCTTCTCTGAGGTATAATCACAAATGACCAATGAATAATTCATTCATGTTTAGAGAGAGAGAGAGAGAGAAGGGTCTTTCTTCTTTTCCATATTCTGACGAAAACATCATTCTCAGTATACTGGAGGTCAGTTCTGGGACGTGGAAGACCAACGACAAATGTTTCTTCCTCCATATGGATTCGGCAACAACTTATGTTCCTTAAATTAATATCAGCTATCTACAACGCTACAAACATGTTGTAAGCTCTCAAATCGTGCCTTCTAGTAAAACTTCATATATATTTATTAAAATAATAGTGAAATACTCACATGTCACCTTATATATTTGTACATTTTTACCATCTAATATTAAACAAGTATTTTATCTTATAAAATCTCCTGACCCTTTTATTTTTATTTTGTTTTGAAGGATTTATCTTTTCTAGTAGGTAGGGAAACTCCAAACAATAGCTAGCGTCAGAATATATTATATATCAGTTGAAGACTATGTGCATGGCTTGGTGTAGTCCATCAGATTAAAGGGACCTTTGACCATATATGATGAATTAAAGTGCAGCAAAATTAACGGATGAAAAGCCTCAAGGACAGAAAATGCCGACCAAAGAAGACCATGTCATTTCTAGATCTGTTGTTCTGTTACTGTATAATTTTTGAACCCTTCCCCCCCACCCAAATAAAAAAGGTCTTATGATGCACAAATCCCTAGAGACTGTATCTATCTTTAGAGACATTGAAATTTATGGCATGTAAATTATTAAAAAAATGGAATCTTGTGGTGACAGTTATTCTGTTGTTGTAGTTAATTTCACCGTTAGTGAGAAATGAAAGGGATGCTACTTGATCATGTTCTTGACATGACAGGCCATGCATTTGTTGGTTTAGTTAGATTCATGCGTATCTGCAGAATCTTCAGACTTTTGGATTTATTATGGTACTTTTATTTATTAGTAGTATTATTATTTACGGGGTTGAGCCATTTTGTTTTTCTACGGTGGACACATCCTGGGGGCTTTTCCTATGGTCAAGTCACAAAGCCAAACGTTAAAAATAACAAATAAATAGTTAATCAATCAAATCATACAGTTTGGAAATTTCTGATCATTTGTTATTTATTATTGATTGTTAATAATAACAATTTCTTCCCAAATTCAACTTATATTAGTTTAACTTGAGTGTTTCAATATATAGTTTCCTCTGTTAAAGCAAACTCTCCTGCAATTCATGGGTGTGATTCTTGACATAAGAAAACATAGTTTTCTGTTATTGTTGTTTATTAGAAAAAGTGTTTGTAGTCTGTACTATTGTCTAATGTCTGTGGTTTGAAAACACTTTCTCTAACAATTGGATGTATGTCAACATGAAGTTATTGTGAGTAGCTTACACGTCTAAAACGTGATTTTGCCTTCACCATAGTTCCAAACACATACTATCATATGGATGGTTTTGGAATATGGATTTGTTTGGGGAGCTTGCCTCTAATGATTAGTTGAAATTAGTAGATTAGGATCGGAAAATTTCCTCTTCTTTATGATGCTAAAGTTTGTAGTTGTAATTTTGATGATGCTAATTGTGTATGAGTTGGTTGATATGATTTCCTTTGACAAAACATGTCAATAAACTGTGTAGTTCAGCACCTGCTCCAAATTAAATAAGCTGAAATCATGCCCAAAACCACCACAAGAATTAACATGCTGAAATAACTATAATGGTTATTTTGATCAATGATACTCATGACTCATGAGACACTGTAATTAAAAAGGAGGAGTTCAAAAGGAGAAACAACAAAGAAGGTTGCAAATTATGAAATCTGCTGAAATTCTTCCTCATGGTCATATTCCTTGTGTTTATATACACATCTAGAGTTGTTGATTTTGTTTAACTCACTGATAAGAACAATGGAAATAAAAAGCAAAAGAAAGAGACTGAAAAAAATTCATTAATTTAGGAACTTTCTTGAGCCAGTGTTACTCTACTTTGGGGATATATAGGTGAAGGCAAGTTCTTCATAATGTCTTTCGAAAGATATCAACATTTTTCAGCATAAAGGTTGAAGGTTGTTGTGATGTCAATCATGTCATTATAAGCAAACACATTCCTATTAATCTGAAGTTCACAAATTAATTAGTTGTCTGTTCATATATCTTGCTTTTTCAGTATGTGTATAACTCATTCGTTAAAACGCTTGTGCTTTAGTTTTTATTAATTGATTTATAAGAACTAATTCAATTTTTAGTTCTATCAGTTATAGTAAAATAAATTTCATACCATAGGTACTCAGAGATCAGCACTGTTTACTTTCCAAAATGGACATCAGGGATGTAAGAGAACATTTTATGCCGCTCATTGTATCTTTCTTACACAATGCTATTCTCCAAATATGTGACAAGTGGCAGCATCGGGCTGGCACAACAAGTGCTGCTCTGAAAATTAGATACTCATGCTAAAAGTTATGGTTAGATTAAACCTGAAAAGGTAGCTTTTCATACAAAAGTGACAAACTAAATTAACAGAATAAAAAACACAAGTGAAGGAAGAGAGGCATTGTTTGGAAAGCAAAAAATAAATTAATGAACATAAAATATAGAGAAAGAGAGAGTTTCATCCCAATAAGCAACTAAAAGAATTCTGTTTCCCTAAAGCTTTGAAGTTATGGATATAGACAGTCCATGTGGATTTTGTGTTCAACCTGTTTTTTTGTATGTCGACCCACATGTTGCATTGCCGTCACCAATCATATGCACCATCTCTCTTCTCTGTGTCCTTTACAATAGAGGCTATAAAGAGTGGATTCTGATAATGTCTTGTATAACTGGGGTTAATTAGTTATAAGATGAAAAGTGCAAAATAAATAAATAAATAAATAAAATTTCTTTGTTCAGCCATGTGTAGTATTATTTCTTCCTAAGGGGTACAAATGTTGAGCTCTAGAATCAACTCCATCTAGATACTCCCTATCATCATTGCTGTTTTGTGAAGGATTTCAGTGTTTGGTACCACCCTATATGCCTAAAGCAATTAAAGGTGAGGGATTGTAATGGCTGATGAGTTACATATCATTATTTTGAAATCATGGACAATGAATGCTGGATTTGGACACCAGAAACTGTTCCCTGGCCAGGTCGGTGCATATATATTGCCACTTGGCTTCTAGCAGCAGTCAATTAACTTTAGAAAAGCTCATGATCAGGAAAGCAATATCATTCAAAGTTCAAACACACTTTCCAACCAAACCAATTGGAGAAGACAAGGTGCTGCCAATTGTTTTGGTAAAATGCAGAGTTGTTAGAACCCAAAGGGGCTGAACTTACTTGTTACTCACCAACACATCCATCTGCAATTGAAGGATCCCACCTCCTTTTAAATATTTTAATAGTTAATTAATGTATCAAGTAGGGTCTTATATCTGTGAACTGACAGTACTGGCATTGTCTCTAGTTAATAATATATTGGATGGATCATTGCTCATTCAATGTTGAAATTGAATATAAATAATGTTTAGCTCTTTAACAATATCATCCCCCATCATCCCTAATTATCAATTATGTGAAAAACCTTTCCAATCCATTATTATATGACAAATACTTTTGTTGCAACAGTGTCTGTCTGCTGCTAAAACTGCAGAAAATTGAGGGAAGAGAAAAGAAAATTACTTCAAATGGAACCTTTCAATCTTTTACCATATGTGACAGAAACAATTACAGTTTTGGTGTCAAACAAACGCCTGAAATATGTCTCCCAATCAAACCAACGTACGTCACAACTGATGGAGATAATTAATATATTTGCAGACCTATTAAATTGTCTGTGCATTGAAGCTATGACAAGTCAGCATCCATAGTTCCAAACCCCATCTGAAGCTTTATGCAACTATACATAAAGCAACATCCTTGACACATGTCAAGGTGCCTTCCTCAGATGGTGAAATAAAAAGGTAGAGAAATATACTATTTAGGATTTGTTTTGGCAAAGCTTAGCTAGCTTGGCAAGGAAGAAGGAAAGATTCCCAATTTAATCATCAGCATAGATATGAGGCATTCAATAGTATAATACTATTCCCTTTTTTTATGATATGCACCATATTAATGCACGTATATATGACAAGCTAAGTCACCATTACTACTTTATAAACTAATGCTTTAATCATCAATATGGAGTGCTTCTGGGGGCCAGGGCCATCCCTAACTCATGTGTCAATGTGCTTGTCTGCTTCTTAGGGTGGGAAATTATCGAAAAGTTAGTTTGGTACACAAGGGTGCAATAAATTTTCAGAAATGATAATTGTACACACTTTTGCGACATCTATGGTGGACACCATATAGGAGTAAGTTATTTTGAAGTGCTAAATACATGTGAAGAGAGAGAAAATAATAAACAAATATGAATGAGTATATATATATACATATATATACAATGTTGGATATCAAATCTGTGTACAACTATCATTGCTCTAGATTTTACCGGTGACAACATGTGTTTGTACTTGGAGTGTATCACAATCAGATGAAGTTAACGAAAAACTACATCTACATGTGGTTTAATGAAACACATAAATTAATGACACGAGAGAGAGACTTATCAAGTCATCATAATCATAATTAGCTTAATCAGCTTGTTTGTCCTCATGGTAGCCGACATCCATATATGGATACACCGATATCTTTGCCTTCGGTCTAGTCTCATCAACATCATGATTAAGAAGCTTCAACCTTTTTTTTTAACAGGAAGTTTCAACTTGAATACAGTCAGAAATTTCTTTTCACGGGTTATTAAAAAGCTAGAGTTAGATCTATCATAATTAGAATGAATAGAGATCTAATCCAAAATTAATCACCAATGGACCAACCTTATTAGATGCTTTTTTCCTTTGAATCAAAACCGTGTTGGATGCTGATAATGGGTACGTATATCGCGGTACAATATATTATTTGGTTTCTGTTTGTAAAATCAAGCAAATATCTTGCTATAGTCTTATCAAATGATAGTGTTAACTGGGAAGATATTGATCCAGCATTAGGGATTTAATTGTCGGAACAAACTGTTTGTCTAGTTGAATGTAGGTGTGATAATGACACAACAACTTCCCCCAACAAAAGGTATAATTAAAATAGTATTACAAGTTTTCATCTTAATGAAGGTGAAAAATCCAAGGATCAGTTTTATTTGTCTAATTATACTAATTAAGGACTCGTTCATGAATTTTCCGGTAGTTGAGTCAGTTGACGTAGAGAGACTGTGATTTGAGATCAATTTTCACTATTGGTTAAAAAAGATTATATGTAATGTAAGTAACATAACAGATTGCGAAAAACATATCGGAGATGTGTCTCCGGCTGCTTGAACTA
Source organism: Echinosophora koreensis (assembly GCA_035048595.1). Classification (NCBI taxonomy): domain Eukaryota; kingdom Viridiplantae; phylum Streptophyta; class Magnoliopsida; order Fabales; family Fabaceae; genus Echinosophora; species Echinosophora koreensis. Next base: position 2,033,767 of record JAPCYP010000008.1, read on the forward strand.
TGATTATGCTAAAAAACAATGGTGACCTAAACTTCATTTGGTTCTGGAGAACTTTATTAAGCCATCTGTATCCGGAGGGGAAAAATATGAGTACACTAACAAGCAACAACTCTTGTTCTTATATAACTTTAAGCACGGTGTCTTATATATTGAGAATATTTGGGAAGATATCAAGATAGCTTTAAGGTATAGTCAACTAGCTTATTTGACCAAAAAAAAAAAAACTTTATAAGTTAGGAGTTACGCAATTATTTTTCGATTTTACATTTACAGTTTTCAAAAATGTTAGTCTTTTATCATTCTTAATTAATACTCTTATTTTTAATCTTAATGTATGCTAAGGGACTGTGAAGACATTCAAAGTTTCTGGTCGAAGCACATCAATCCCAGGCATTGGAATAAAATTTTCAGTTTGGGGCTTCATGCCCGATTAGATTAACGTTTGCTTTAGTAACATCAATAAGAAACAATCCTTGGAAGTAGTCGGTTGCTTTTGGTGTCGCAGTATGGGCACTATGGAGGGATGTAAATTCATTGGTTTTCTTGCAAATTTCTCAGATGGGGGACGACCTATGGCATTCTGTTGTTAGTTAGGTTCATTTCATTCAGAACTCCATGGTTAATCCTATGGCGTCTCGCAATTCCTTTCAGGACCAAGTGGCGAAATCATGGTTGAAACCACCGCAAGGCTTCATGAAGTTAAACGTTGATGGATCTCATTTTACCTAGAATCGAAGCTCAGCCTGGCTCCTTAGAAATGAATCAGGATCCTTTGTTAAAGGATTTTTCTACAAAATTTCATCAGGGAATGTCATTTGGGAATGTCATTTATATGTATTAGTTGATTGATCAATTAATTTTACTAAATACTTTTAATTCAACTAACTAGTTTATCAGTTTTAAAATTCCCATCTAACTAACTAGCTTTTTAAATTTCAATTACAATTTCACTTGTTAAGTAGTTTTTGAGAGTCTTAATTTGGGTGGTGGGGTGTGGGGGGGCGCTTTGGAGGGTGACTGGTAGGAGCCGATGGTATATGGGACCCCAACTGGTCCCACTTGGGCATGACCCTTAAGCCATTGAATTGCTCTGTCCCTTTTGTCTAAAGGAGGAAGAGATGATTGAAAATTTGAAATAGAAGTTGACATTGATTTATTATAATAGGGAGTTTCAGGAGGAACCCATGCCTCTTTGCACCTAAGACATGGGCCGTCCCAACATTGCACTTGCAACTTTAGACTACATTGTAAGTAGCCCACCACTGGTTTTATGTTCTCTCTTATGATCCTTGTTCCTCTTGAACTCTTGTCCCTGCTCTATCGTATTTTTCATATAAATAAATATTAAATAAGCCACCAGCCTTGTTGGACCAAATGTTCCCAAAAGAATAGAAATTAATAAGAAATACTAGAATATGAAATTCCAAACTTTAGGAATAGTTCTCGAGATGAATGTCATAACTGAAGTTTGAACTCAGTAGCAATGACAGCGCAGTTTTGCTAATTGCAAAAAGAAAAAAAGTGAAATTAAAATGATTACAATAAATTTGAATAAAATAAAATAAGTGTTTTCTTGATTAATGAAAGAGTTGTGATAATATGACACAACTTTTTGACATACATACGCTTTACACCGTATGTGTGCAGGGGACACGCGCACGACGCGCACGAGGAGATCAATGCACTGTAGCACTACTGTAGAGCTACAGTAGCATCTTCTTTTTTTTCTTTTTCTTTTTTATAATTTTGACTTTTAAAAAAAAAATTCTAAAAAAATTCATTAACCAGATAATGAACTGAATTCACCAGATACTTATACCTGATTCACCAGATATTTGTACATGCTTAACAAAAGAATTTGTTTCTCAAAAAAACCCATTCACCAGATAATGAACTAAATTCACCAGATATTTGTACATAATTCACCAGATATTTACACATGCTTAACCAAAAAATTTATTTCTCAAAAAAACCCATTCACCAGATAATGAACTGAATTCACCAGATATTTGTACATGATTCACCAAATATTTGCACATACTTAACCAAAAAATTTATTTCTCAAAAAAATCCATTCACCAGATAATGAACTGAATTCACCAGATATTTGTACATGATTCACCACTTAACGAAAAATTTCATTTCTCAAAAAAACCCATTCACCAGATAATGAAATTCACCAGATCTTTGTACATGATTCACCAGATATTTGCACATACTTAACCAAAAAATTTATTTCTCAAAAAAATCCATTCACCATATAATGAACTGAATTCACCAGATATTTGTACATGATTCACCACTTAACGAAAAATTTTATTTCTCAACAAAACCCATTCACCAGATAATGAATTGAATTCACCAGATATTTGTACATGATTCACCAGATAATTACACATACTTAACCAAAAAATTTATTTATCAAAAAATAACATTAAAAAAAAAACCAAAACTTACAACAACAACAAAAAAATCGTGCTACAGTGCCGCACAGTGTAGCTACAGTGTCGCACTGTGCGGCACTATACGGTGTAAGTGTAAGGTTTTGTGTCAAGGAAACATTTCTGTTAATGAAATGGGTTTAATACATAAGCATGGGTTTAATACATAAGCATTTTCATTTGGGTGTTACTTTTTACACCAATTTTTTTCTAATACATCACAAAATTTAAAAAACATTTTAATATCTCCAAAATACCCACAAACTATCTTCATATACCCGATAACCTGTATCCCGAAATACATCAATTCCCTCTTCTTCCTCTCTCTCTCTTTTCCTCCTCACCATCACTCATTCAATAACTCCCCTTTGATAAGTTGATAGATTATTTTCCCTCTTTTTCATTCTTTTCCTTTAAATAGCTTCTTCATTTTCATTCTTTTGTGTCCTTCTTTCATTCCATGTGTTCCCCATGTTCCAGTACGTGTCTGCCTGCAAATACATAATTCTGGTAGTTAAATTCCGGAATATTGGTTTTTATATACCGGAATTTAAAATCCAATACATTTTTCAAATTTCGTAATATATCGGAAATAAACTTTTGGTAGCTTTATTTTATATTACCGGAAATAAATTTTCGGTAGCAACTTTCTAGCGTAGGGGAAATTAAGTTCTGGTACTCTGAAAGAAAGCTTTTCAACTATGTAACACATAATCATAGAAAATGGCTACCAGAAATTTATTTCCCATAGTGTAAAATGATGGCAGTGGAACTTAATTTCCTACATGCTAGAAAGTGGTTATCAAAATTTTATTTTCTATAGTATAAAACAAAGCCACCGAAAGTTTATTTCCTGTAGATTACAAATATAGGTTATGGGGTGTATGGAGATAGTTAGGGATATTTTGGGGATATTAAAATGTTTATAAAATTTTATGGTGTATTAGAAAAAATATGGTGTAAAAAGCAACTCTCTTTTATTTCAAAGCTTCTATGGCTCTATGCCTCTACAAATAAGCTAGCATGGTCTCATAGATGCGTAGTTGGATCGTGATTGGGCCATAACATTTGGTTCGGGTATTTATCTAGCGGTGGAAATTAGGTTCATTGTTTAGGGACTCCTGCTATCTGCACAACCCCATTTATTCATACATCACCACACTTTTATTTTATTTTTATTTCTAAAATACCCCTACCTCACACACCACCCCCATTCTTCTCGTCGCTTTTCTCCAGTAACTAATAGTCGGATTATATTTTTTCTTCTTCAAGTTTTTGTGCTACCAGGAATTAGTTATCAGGCGACAAAATGATGCATTTCGGCAACTAATCGTCGGTAACTCAAAAAAATTAAAAAAAATATAATCCGACAATTAGTTGCCGGAGGCTAATTCTGGCAACTGATTGCTTCTAGGTAAAAAGATATTGAAAAATTTTATTCCAGCATTTAATTATCAGAGGCTAATTGTTACATATTTCGATAACTAATTACTAGAAACAAACTTATAGAGATAAAAACATCTTTTCACGGTCCAAAATTAAAAGTGGGGGGATGGATTTAACACCTGTGGTGGCGCAGGTAGCAGGAACCTTGTCTAGGTATCCCGTATCCGCCAAATTTGGTAGGGTTGTGGGCCAAATCCACTGTTCTGCATGTGCATATATATCATCACTGCGAACCAAGTTAGTTGGATTAAATAATCTATGGTTTCCTTTTGTTTTTTGGTGACAGTCTTTGATTTTCCTTTTGCCTTACTTATAGAAATTTGCAATAAAAGCCAACGAATGTTTTCCAGTTGGTAAGGATAAGGCTCATAACTAGGGGTGGGAATAGGCCAGGCCAGGCCAGGCCAGGCTTTGCTTAAATAGGCCTGGCCTGTTTAAAAATTTAAAAGCCTAAGCCTGGCCTATTACCTGTTAAAGGCTTTATTTTGAGCCTGACCTGGCCTTTTTAAAAGCCTGGCCTGGCCTGTTAGCCTTTTTAAAAGCCTGCTTCGTATTAAAGGCTTCAAATAGGCCTCTGCCCTATCTCTAAATAGGCCAATAGGCCATTAAATAGACTAATAGGCCTCTAGTTTTAAATAGGCTTTTACTTTCAAATTACAAAAATAAAAAATAAAAATAACAAGCTCAATAAAGTAACAAAACTTCTATAATTCCATGTACTAAATAAAACTTCTATAATTTCCAAATCAAACAAACGTACAAGACAAATATTGTTTCCACCATAAAACTCAATTCATAACAAAGTTCCCAAAATAAAATGGACAATTTGCTAGTATAGAAGGATAATAAAGGAGTCCTAATACAATGGACATATAACAAAACTATCCATATAGGCTTTCTTTGTTTCATCTCTAACCTGCATAAAAAGAAATGAACTGATTGGTAAAACTATAAAGCAAAATAATATTGAAATATTCCAAATTAAAATACAACAAAAAGAAGTGAAGTAGGTAATTATTCAACCACAAACAAAATAAGCAGAAAATTCAATATAGACCCATTATACCTGTGATTCAATAGCAGTGTAGTTTGCTTTAGTTACAAGCCTCAAAAAAGTAACAAAACTTCTATATCATATCATAGCAACTAGAAATCTTCACATCAAATCTTCAATACGATCTCTTGTTGTTCAGACACCTTAAAAATAACATAATTTATGTTATTATGCCACACAATATCTAACAATAATCATATAATCATATTAAGTAGTATAGAAAATAAAGTTAATATAGGAAAATATTAATTGTACCTTTGACTTTTCTGCAAACCATACTTGTGACGAAGCCAGTCCCCTCCTCAAATGAGTGACTCAATGGATTCTCCATTCAATTTAGAACGGTATTCATCAATAACTCTTCCTCCAGCACTAAATGTGGACTCTGATGCCACAGTTGATATTGGAATAGCTAGTATATCAACAGCCATCTTTGACATAATCTTATATTTTAAACTATTGTCTCGCCACCACTCCAGTGCACAAAAAGAGTTGTTGCTACCATCAGGAATGTAAACACCTTCATCAAGATAAGCATCTATTTCAGATTTCATTGGGGGGACTGCCTCCTTTTCTCTCACAAGAGTCATGATATGATCAAAGCCAGTAGTCATTGAAGGTTTAGGTGTACCGGAAGATGAGGAGTTATTGCCATCATTATTCACTTCACTAGAGGATGACTCTTCAAGACTTAGAGACACATACTCCTCATACAATTGCTTCAATGAAGTACGCACCTTTTCTATATTCTCTTTTGCAACTTCATCAGGTTTATATATAAAAGGAAAGCATATATCAATCACATGGAATTTGCACCTGGGATCCAAAACACTAGCAATGGCCATTAGTAGATTACATTGCCCCCAATATTTGTCAAACTTTAGTTTCATTGGGGCTGCCATTTCTCTCATGAAAAGATCTCTATCCTCAGCGGCATTATCAATCACCTGTTTAACCTCCAAATTTCTGGAAGGTACAAATTTGCAGTAGGATACTCGCTGCCTGAGATTACATGAGTAGCTAAATTGAAGACCTCTAGAAGTTTGCAAACCTTCTCAACTTTCTCCCAATCTTCATGTGATGGTGCAAAACCATAATGTGGCTCTCTTTCCTTATAAGCCGGAAATACAATCTTGAACTTCAAAGCAGAGGATAGCATCTGAAAAGTAGAATTCCACCTTGTTGGACAATCGATAATAAGTTTCCTTTCTTTCAAGTGCTTCTGTTCAACAATGTCACAAAAAGCCTTCAACCTCAAATCATTGTAATTAATATACTTGACACTTTCGCGAACATTGTAAATAATATATTTAATCACGACAAGACCATCTTGCACTAACAAGTTTAGAATGTGAGCACAACATCTAACATGAAATAAAGCACCATCCAAGAATAACTTACTGTTCAATGATAAGTTCTCCTTGAGATTCCTTAAGCATGAATCATTATAGGAAGCATTATCAACAGACACTGAAAACACTTTATTTTCGATCCCCCAAGATTTTAAACACTTGTAAATTGCATCAGCCACATCAACTCCACGCCTTGGAGCAGGCACTCTCACAAAGCTCAAAACTCTCTTTTGTAGTTTCCAACCCGCGTCTATGAAATGTCCAATGATCACCATATACTCAGCAACTTGATGACTTGATTTCCACATATCGGTAGTTAAATTAATCTTGCTAACACTTTTCAACAATGCTTTTAAAATTTTCTTCTCTGCCTCATATATTGCCAAACAATCACCTCTTATGGTTTTATGAGAAACTTTTTGAAAATCTAAATTTGCATACTGAAAAGCCCACATCCAAACCTGATCTTCAACAATGCTAAAAGGAAACTCATGTACCATAATAGCAGTGGCAATAATTTCCCTCATCTTTTCATTAGAGTATCTAACACCAGAATTGGTAAAAGGATTACCTCCATTAGATGGCTGAAACGGAATGATAGTTTGCTTCTTTTCTGTAGCCATATGCACCTTCTTTTGCAAGCAATTTTGAGCATGTCTTTTCAAATGGCTAGTACTTGCCCCTTCCCCCCCGGTAGCAAATTTTTCCTTGCAGTATTTACAAACAGCTTTCTTTATACCTCCAGTGAAATCAACTTCATCAAAATCATTCCAGACAGCTGACGTTTTCTGCCTCTTCCTCTTAATGACTGGGTCTTCATTAACTTGATCTTTGTCCTTTTCAGTGTCTTGTGTGTTCGCATCTGCTTGAGTTAAATCTATTGGCACATGTTCATTCAGCTCATTCATTGATGCAGGAGTGGCTGAAACTATTTCATTGTTGTTAGGTGCAGAAGACATTTTGTGAGCTCCTGTTGCAATTTACAACAGATGAGACAGCAACCATATAAAGCAGTAACAATAGATAAAAGTGTGATGCACTCAATGGATGAGACAGAGCAGTAGAAATAGACTAAACACAGTGAACTGAGAAATCCAGTAGCGAAACGCTGAACAATTAGTAATGGTGTCAGATTGTCAACAACAAAAATGTAGAAATCAGTTTGTCAAATAATCTATTTTATCAAGGGAAAAAAAAATGAAGAAACCATTTTTTTAAATAAAAAAATGTAGAAATGAGTTTGTTAAATAAAAAGTGAAAAGGAAGTCAATGGTGTCACAATAAAAAAATATAGATAAGTGGTCCACGCCATGGTATCACAAGAGACAATAAGGGAACCACAAAACAAATACAGAGGAACAGAATAAAATTGAACTGTTTTTTTTTTGTAAAGATCATATTTTTTGGTAAAGACAAAATAGAAACTTTACCTGATGTTTGTATGCTGGTGAGTGATGAACCACACAGATAGTGCCGTTGCTGGGCTTTCTTTCTTCAACGACGAACCACCACGGCGTGCAACGGCAAGCGGGCGACGGCGAGCTAATCGCGATGAGCAGCAGCGAACCACCACGGTGAGACACGAGCGGCGAGCGACGAGCAGCAGCGAACCACCACTGCGAGACACGAGCGGCGAGCGGCTGAATCCAGGGAGGAGGAGCGGCGGCTGGGACTATGGTTGCCTTGAGTTGAGACTCTGAGAGTTGAGATTTGAGAATGACAAACGTTTTAGGGTAATTTGAGATTTGAGAATGAGAAACGTTTTAGCGTAGATTCTAATTTCTAAAACAAGCTGACTTTTAAAAATTATTTTATTTTAATATTAATATATATATATATATATATAAACAGGCCGGCCTGATAGGCCAGGAAGGCTTTTATATAGGCCTGGGCCTGGCCTTTTTAACTAAGAAGGCTTTTTAAAAAGCCTGAACCTGGCCTTTTTGCTAAACAGGCCAGGCCTTAGGTAGGCCAGGCCATAGGCCCCTGTCGGGCGGCCCGGCCTATTCCCACCCCTACTCATAACCCACAGGGTCATGAGTTCGAATCCCACTGTCGATGTGAGGATCTCGTTGGTGCGTAATATGTTCGTTCTTTGATCCTTGAGGCATGCCTTGGCCCTGGTGAGGCCTCGAGACCCAACTCACCTAAACTTTTAACAACAAAAAAATTGCAATAAAAACGTCAAAAATGTTTGGTTAGACATTGGATTTTTCTTTTAAAGGTTTCTTTAGTTGAAGGTTTAAAATCTAAATCATATTAACATTGAGTGAGTGGAATTTGTGGGGGGAAAAACAGAGGTTAGCTATCTTCTTTAGTAATCTAACGCAGTCTCTAATTGATAATAATAAAATAAATAAATAAATTTATGAGTTTATGATACTAAAAAATATCACGATTTTATCTCCTTCATATCGTTAGAATTTGGGTTTTGTATGGAGATGACCTTGTGATGGGTTGTGCCATTCATTCAGTAGCTTGTTGAGAGGTCCCTACTCTCTGCTGATAGGTTAAAAGAGTGCCTCCCCATTATGTATTTTCATATGTTGTAGACCCTTAACAGAAAAGTTGTTCAAGATCAATGGACTCTGTAATGCTCCAAGGTACACAATTCTTGACTTAACACTTTGTTCAATATTGTAACTATTAGGGGTGAATTTTCAAATTTGAACCCTCGACAAGCAGACAGCTGGAGACTACATGAAATTAATAAAGAAGTCCTAAAGTTGACATATGCTCGCTTGATTAGAAAAAAATTAGGCTTAATTGTACTTTTGGTCCCCCTATTTTAGTGATTGGGCAATTTTGGTCCCTCATTTTTTTTTTGATTTTAGTCCTCACAATTTTAAAATGCTCAATTTTGATCCTTCCGTTAACTTGACATCCAAATGCTAACGGCGTTGCTGACGTGGCAAGTGGGGGTTATGCTGACATGGATTCACCTTTGATTAAAAAATAAAAAACTAAAAGAAGTAAAAAAAAATGAAAAATGAAAAGAGGTTTTTTAAAAACTAAAGAAGTTAAGACCATTGAAGCTTATCCTTCATCTCCGTGAGTGCGTCGTGCATTGCCATTGGAAGAGGGACCAGAATCACATCTCCACCATCTCTGCCTCCATTTGAATTTGTCAGGGATTCAATCGCAGATCAAACATTTCATGGAGGGTCTGATTTGCCGCCGCGACGTCGCCTTCAGTGTCGAAGCTACTGCGAATGGGAAGATTGCATCATGTGTTTGATTCGTCGCCGTGACCAGAGTGTGGGTTTGATTCGCCGCTGATGATGTCGTGGACAGAGAGAAATCCAGTCATCAGATCCATGTGTGTTGCTCACCAACGCTTCCTCTGTTTGCTGACTTTTGAAAACCCTTATTTTGGAAAAGGTAGTATCAAACTATCAATGCTCGTATGGGTGGGTTGGTAGCAGTAAGTGTCTTATTTCTTTTCTTTTTTACCTTTACTTTTATTGATTTTTTTTAAAACTTGTTTAATTAAAGTGAAGTTTAATTAAAGGTAAATCCATGTCGACATAACCCCACTTGCCACGTCAGCAACATCGTTAGCATTTGGATGTCAAGTTAATGGAAGAACCAAAGCATTTTTAAAATAAGAGGATTAAAATCAAGCAAAAAAAAAAATGAGGGACCAAAATCGTCTAAACACTAAAATAGAGGGAGCAAAAATGTAATTAAACTAAAAATTTATCAAGTTCAAAGTTGACAGTCAGAAAGTTGGCAGAAGAATTGGTGTCAAAAGCAAATGTATTGAATTCAAAAGAATACGAAGAATTGACAAGTGTAGATTTGATAGAAGTTTATTAGTTGACGTGTCAAATAGGAAGCAGTTATGAGCATGCAAGTTGACATTCTTTATTCCTTTCATTATTAGTAGACGAAAACTTATATTTTCATAGTTTCCCTTTTTATGTCAAAAATTTGCATATTAATTTGATAGTCATCTATACTTTTTTATTCATTCAATTATGTTTTGCCAACTTCCTTGCTATTCTATTCATCTAATTATAATTTGTGCCAACTTTACATTTAGTAGACAAAAGTGTTTGCTATCATACTCACAATTTGATTTATGTCAAATTTATATTTTGGTAGACAATATCTCAGAATTCATTCTTACGAGATTAAGGCATTACTCGAGAATCCCACATTCGTTTGATCTTATTAGGTTGTAATAAGTTTTTGGTCCCTGCAAAATATACCAATTTTGGTTTTGGTCCCTGCAAAATTTTCCCTTGGGATTTCGTCCCTATATTTTCAAAAAATTTGGAAATAGTTCCCTACCGTTATCTCTTTCCGTTAACTGCTGACGTGGCAAACAGAATGCCACGTCAGCAGGGACCATTTCCAAAATTTTGAAAATACAGGGACGAAATCATAAGATAAAATTTACAGGGACTAAAACCAAAATTAGTGAACTTTGCAGGAACTAAAAACTTACTTAAACAAAAAAAAATCTATTTTCTAGCCAAACTTCAGAGCAAGTCGTATAAGGACAAGAAACTTGCAAATGAAGGAATTTGTCAATTTGTCAATCCAAAAAGTGGTTTGAATTGGTTTTCACTAGGAGATCCAAAATTCGATCCAATCCAATATAAAAAAAGCTGTTTTTTCGGTTTGGTTTTTCGGTTCGGTTTTTGCGGTTTGGGTCGGTTGATGAACACCCCTATTTTCTCTGTATATTCTAGCCAAATTTTATCAAGGTTAAAATTGTCAAAGTTCTTAATCTGGTATGATTTTTAGTACTCAAGGGTACCGAGGTAATTTCCTTTCCTGTCCGACTTGTTATGAAATTTGACAAGAAAATAGAAACAAAATCATACATTATGGACCACGTGGTTAAAATTGCTAAATTCCTTAATTTTGTTAGATATCTATTACTCAGGGTATCGATGTAATTTTTTGTTCATGTCCGACTTGCTCCAAAATTTGGCTACAAAATAGAAAGAAATCATACATTAGAGCCACAAGTTTCAAATTGACAAATCCCTTCATCTGGAAGTTTCATGTCCCTCTATGACTTGCTCTGAAGTTTGGCTAGAATATATAAATTTTTTGTTTAAATAAGTTTTTGGTCCCTGCAAAGTTCACAAATTTTGGTTTTAGTCCCTGTAAATTTTGTCTTAGGATTTCGTTCTTGTATTTTCAAAAATTTTGGAAATGGTCCCGACTGACGTGGCATTCCGTTTGCCACGTCAGCAGTTAACGGAGAGAGATGACGGTAGGGACTATTTCCAAAATTTTTGAAAATACAGGGACGAAATCCTAAGAAAAATTTTTGCAGAGACTAAAACCAAAATTGCTGTATTTTACAGGGACCAAAAACTTATTTAAACCATCTTATTATTATTTGTTTTATCAGAATTTGGCCACTACAAAAAATCTGCATAAACAATAACATACTATGATTTGTATCTATGAATAATCTAGGATTGTGAGATTATTGTTTAAATCCTTCAATTGATATCAAAGTCAAATAGATACATGTTATAATTATTAGATCTTTTCAATAATTGAATCGTATCAAGAAAACTGTTTAAGAGTCGTTCAGAGTGGATGTTTTGGAAGGATCCCCCCTGCTATGGGGTCCTTGCCGCTGTGTGACGAGCTTGGGCTCTCTGCACTAGCTGTGTACTGCTCCCACTGTTCTTTTGTTTCTTGTTGTCTTCGTTTCTTCATTATTGTATACAAAAAAAAAAAAAAACTGTGATACGAGCCCTTTTTTCATTTTTTCTCTAAACTATTGGAACCAAAATTGTCTATCTCTATAATTCATGTCGGTGTTTAAATGAACAACTTATTGTGCAGTGCATGAACTATATACAGAAGCGGTTTGAAAAACACTCTACTTATCTTGTTTGCAATTTTCATATATATATATATATATATATATATATATATATATATATTTTTTCCCACCACTCGTTCTCCACCCTTAATAGTTCCCCTCGTTCTGTTAAAACGGTGAATCCCACAAGTTGAGGAAGCAACTTGCTATAACATGTTGTGTATGATGATTGAAGATGGTAATTAATTAGCAAGGGCAACACATATTAATGAACAATGTACAACATGTGAACATAGGCAATGCTGTCAGTTATGGCTACTTTAATTAAAAATTCTAAAAGGGATGTTTTACTGTGTAATTTTCAAAAAAACAAGATATAAGTTAACTCTTTTAAATAAACTAGTTTTTTTCTTTGAACTTTTATTTAATTGTTTTTTTAGTCCCGTCTTGTATCATAACTTTAATATTCTTCAATGTTTACAATCTACTGTTCGGCTGACTTGGCAGGTAAACCGCAAATTAGGGGACAATGAATTTTTTATTGCTTATTTGTAGCTATTTTTCAATTATTAAATTATCTTTTTAGATTTTAGGTTAGACTACTGAAAAGGAGTACAGCTATTCTGTCAAAAAACAATTAATATAGCTATTGACCACCATTTCTTTATAGGGTCTGACACAGTGGTTGTGTGATAGCACACTCTACCTTTCGCTTCCCTATTGAAAGAAAATATACCGTGGTTTCTTCACTATCCTAGCACACCCTAACCCCATATTTTCGTCTTCTCCTTCACTTCCCTTTCCCCTCTAACCTACAAGAGGATTTCTTCTCGTCTTTGTATTTTTTTGCTTCGACTTCTTCGTCACGGCGCTGGGGAGCTGCCGCTACTGTTGGAAACGCCACTTAGGGCCAAGTTTAAGGCGCAGAGGGGGCTTGCCGTCGACGAGGCGGATTCCTCGGAAGCCAAGGTATTCACTCTTTTTCCTTTCTTCATGTTTTCTCCCAACAGTTTTACACTGATTTCCGGTTCTTGCAAATTGTTACATTTTGCAATGGATTTCAGAAGGCTCTCAACTACCTCGTCGTTCGCCGCCAGAGATGTCGTGGTGGCCTTCATCTCTGAATCTCCTATGACAGTTCTGGACCCTGGACTCCACGACGTCGCCGCTTAGGGTGGAGATGAGAGCTGAGGTTACTTCTCTATGAAATACTCTCTCTTTCTCTCTCTCTCTCTCCACTGTGAAATGTTTCTAATTTCATTTGGACCTTTCTGGTTTTGAAATTATTATTTCTAAATAAACAAAGATTTTCCCCTTCTTAAAATTGGTTGTCTCTGTTTTTTCTACTTGTGCGAGCTCTTATTTTTTTGTCTGGGAGACGAAGGGTTGTTTATTGGGTGAACTTGAATGAGAGGGTGATGATGGCTGAGGCTGTGGGTTGTGGATTGTTTATTTTGGATGTTTAAAGTTAGATTATACATGATTTTTTTTTTTTTGCTAAAGTGTTTGCTGTTGTGCAGGTTTTAGTATTGAGGTGCTTTTTTTATTTTTTATATATTAATTAATATTGGTTTATGATCTGTCTTAATTCCTAATGAATTTTTTCGTTCTTAGCATTGCTTTTAATTTGTGTTTTTGGTTTGGCATGTATTGACTTTTGTAAGAATCTTTGTTTTTTTTTTTTTTTAAGTTCCAATATGGGTGTGGCTCAACAATGATGACCTCCTCCTTAACTATGTATGGTGTTATCCTTTGTAACAGTGCTAGCAAAAGGAGATTGGAGTTCGGATATTTTTAATCAATGAATGGATGAACCTTTGTAAGCAAAAAGAGGCTGGAGTTTGGATTTGTTTAAGGTATAGTATTTATAATGAAACTGCACTAATCCTGTCTGTTTAGCCTTTTATTGTCCCCAATTTTTTTCGACCTTGAATCAGTTTCTCTTGGTGTCCTTAACATCCAATCATATATTGAAGCAATGTAGATCAGCTGTTTGAATGGATCATTCAGTCAAATTCACATTAGTATATGGATTTGTTATATTCTGTTTAGCATTTATGATGTTGAATGGAATTTGTTTTTGTTTCAGCAGAAATGATTGATTTTCACAAACGAAAAGTTAAAGGGAATAATTTGATGATCTGAGACATGGGAGGAAATATGCTTAATTTTGTCTTTAGATCGACTATATCTTGCTCAAGGTGTTAAGACATTTTTTCTAGCCTATCCAAGGTTTATCTTATTGGTTAGATCCTTGATTTATTTATTGAACATGCTTTTTTGGTTAATTTGAGAAATTTGAAAGTACATCATTCAAACAAGCCTCCATCATGACAATGGCAAATGATTTATCTTATAGGTTTAGTTGGTTTAATATCCTTGAATAAGAATGAAGTGTTAAGTGTGTGGAAGTGTATTTGGATTTTGGCACTGTTTGAATGTTTCTGTTGAACCTTGGGATCACATTTCTGAATTAGCTAAGGATTTGTTCAGGGGACTGTTCTTTACAGAAGCTTCTCAAAGGCTCACTGCACAGGAGGTTCTAGGTAATACTACTAAATCTGTTTTATTTAGATTCATCAATGAAGTTAGAGAGCATTTTAGACAAGTAGGATAATGATACTTTGATAGGAATTGGGACTGATATATGTGTTTAAAAGGAGAAATAAAGGCAGCAAGCTCCTTACAATTGAGAGGATATGCCTCTGTTATCGGAAAATAACCCAAAAATATTATTGATAGGAAACGGAGCAATGCTCCTTACAAGGGAAGGAAAACAGAAAAAATGAAGATTACTAGAGGCATCATTTGTCTCTGTAAATTACTTTGCAGAATCTGTAATATTCAATTATGTACCGTATGTGTGCTTATAGGACTAGGGTCATGATTCTATTTTACATATTTTATTTGAAAGAAAATGATTTACTCTAAAAACCTGCAAAATTTTGTTTTAAATTAGATATGGCTGCAATGTAGCATGTATGCATGTCTAGAACACTTGAAAGAGTGACTGAACAAGGCATGTGTCATCATTTAAATCCAAAACTTTTCTTACTGCCAACATATAGATGGTTGCCGCTTCTGGGTTCTGAATGCAGGTATGGGAATGCCACTGTGGTGGAGAACACAGAGAGGGGATGGCAGGATCTCATTTTCCAGAGGATCCGTGCAGTTTTTGGTTTTGGAATTTGAGATATTTCTTAGTCATCTTCCATGTGTTTAGAATTCATGGATTTCATATTAGAGCACTCAATTGATTTGTGTAGGGTAAGTACTAATAAACACAGAGGTAGGGGCATGTAGGCATTTTTGTCCCCAGTTTCTGAATTTGTATAATTTTGTTGTCCATATTAAGGGTAACTACTCTTCTATCTCTCTTTTGTTCTCTTTCTTCACACATCTACTCTTATAAACCATCTTCCATCTCCTTTGATCTCTGTCTAATTCAGCGGTGCTTCTGTTTTGTGGAAGCTTATTGAAAGGAGATGTTGTAAGTGACATGTGACTTTTATTGGTTGTCATGTTTATTCTATCCTCTAAAAAATGTTACAGTTTCTTATTGCCTTGAGTTTTAGTTGTATGATGGTTTACTGGAATACCATCCTCTTTTATCAGGATGGACACTTGAAAATGTTAGGAGGATATCTGGATTTTTTCATAGAGCCTCTTGTTGCTGACATGTACCAGAGTATTAGGAGAGAACTTGATGGCTTCATTCAGAGCAAAGTAAGTGCAAATTAATTTCATTCTCCTACAAGCTTCCCCTTGATATTTGAATATTGAAAACAAAAACATGAATATAGTTTCCAAAAGCAAATGGCAGTAACATTTTTTTTTTGTGTGCTTTTCTTTTGGTCAACTTGCATTGATGACATTAACGGTTAATTTTTAATTTATACTGTTTTACTTTGCAGCTATTTTTCCAAGGATGGGAATTCATTTGTATCATGAGCTCCTATCTGCAGTGCGGTTGCTGATTTCTTATGACAACTGTGAGGGTAAATTTGTATTTGGTTTATAAGTGTAGATGGAATTTTTGCGATACAGTTGGAATGCATCATGAGGTAGCAAAACCTCATCTTTTATTGTTTTTTGCCTTACCATTTTAGTTTTTTTCAAATCTGTTTATTCCATTTTATTGTTGACACTAAGCAATATACATTCTTTTTTATTGTGGTTTTAATCACTAGAATTTGCTAACTCAGCTTGACATGCAAGTATTTGAGAAGGACTTCAAAATAAATTTTGTCAAATAAAAATCTTTTGAAATTAAGGACAGAAAGCAGATATCCCTTTTGTCTGGATTGAGAAGAAGGCCGTCTAAGCTATAGTTTCTTACTGCTAAGTGTATTTTCTAGGCTGTTTTATTGTCTCTTATATGGTTCATTAAAAAGACCTGCCTAATATATTGAAGATAGAGTGATAGACCACACAGGAATGCTGAGACTGATTATTCATCACATGGTTTAATATATTTTGGTCAAATTCCATATTTGGCCAAATGAGTTGTCAATGTTGTTGATATAATCTAATGTTTTTTCTTTAATCTGGCATATTTTATATGCAATAATTTTTCAAATTTTTTGTCAACTGCAGTATCAAGATTGAGTGCACTGTTTGGGAAGTATGTTGAGTTCTTGAATGGTTTCGTAGCTAATAGAGGCATTCATGGAGCTGTTGTATTAGTTCAGTTGGCAAAGCTAAAAAATCTTCGGGGTATATCTTTTGGCTCACCTAATATATTTTTCTTTTTGCTTCTTTAATGTGTAATATGATTTTTCTTATTTTCTACTATTTTTTTTCCCATAGGGATTATTACAGGATTATTGTGATCTTTAATGTGTCATCTTTCACAGGGACAATTTTAACATGTTATCTTTAATGTCTCCTGTCAGCTGTTTCTTTAATGTAGTCCAGTTTGCATCTTTAATCCTCTTAGAGACACTGATTTACTCTTCTTTTTAGAGATTACGTTATTTTTTACTATTTGATTTCATAAGGATTTTCTACAGTCATCTTTAATGTGTTATTTTGTTATTTACAATAGTAAAAAACGTTCCTTCTCCTTGCAGAGCGTCATCCACCATTGCTCATTATTTAGAGGTAGCTTCTTTGAAATCTATTTGCTTTTTTAGCTGCATTATTAATTTGATAGCATATGAATATTGATCTGCACTCTAACTTTATTCTTTATTTTTATTTGTTAAACTTTGCTAAAGATCCTTGCTTTTTTTGACACTGGCTTCCACTTTTATAATCACTATTATTGTTGACTTCTATGTTTCAGCTAATAGTTATCTTAATTTGTTTTTTTAATTAACTGCATCATCTTTAGTCAGCACCCTTTCTCTTGAACTGGGTTCTCATTTTCCCTATTAGTCATGAGGGTTTTGTCCCTAAATTCTTCCTTAATTTCACCCAATAAACTCACTAAGGTGCTTGAAAATAATGACAGGTGCCTTGCAAGGAGAAAAATAAATGTTGTATATTGTCAAGGAGGTGGGAATGTGATAAAGTCCTCTGGGATTTCTTCTATATTAACAGAAAGACCAACATTGGTTAGCACATATCACACTACAACTCTGATAGATCCAGGAAGCTTGGTCATGTCCCAAAGTAAGAAAGGTCAGGCATGTAGTGAGTGGAAGATGGCATACGAATTGTCAAGTTTCTAAAAGGGAAGAAATTTTTTATTACTGGTGCAACCGTGTTTCCAGCAAAAGGTATCGGTCTCAGTATAAGCAATTCTTTTTGGAAATACTGCTCTATGTATCAAGTTTTCCTCCATGCTTCAACTGCTTTTGTCTATGATATGTGATTATCATTTATTTACTATTAATCCAGTTCTTATTGTGCTTATAAAAAAAAAAAAAAATCCAGTTATTGTGATTATCATTTATATCATGATCATGAAGTCCATTCTCACCAACTTTTCAATCTTCAAAAACTTATCCTGAAGTGCTTTGATTTTGTTAGGTTACATTACATGAATGTGTGGAATTGCTTAAAGATATGGAAACTAATGGTTTACTAGATATGACTAAGGTACATGCATTCTTCTGGATTTTACTTGATACTTTGTTCTTTAATTTTGATTTTATTCTATATGCCATACCGGAAGCTTTGATAGTAATTTCTGCCGGAGAAGGAAGGTCTATAATAATAAAGAACTCCTTAATGTCACCAAGCATATAAATTTTATTTGTCAATTTGTTAATTGTGCAACTGCAAATGAGTAGAAGTTCTTATAGATGCTGCCACACTTTGGGTTACTTGAACCCCAGAGACAATTGGTGTAGTTTCAATTGACTAACAACTCTAACAGAAAAGTAGAATGCATACTGACATGCTGATGGTAATAGGTCAAACTCAGACATTTTCATTTCAGGTTTTGAACTGTAATTTGCAGTATGTCTACTAACTTTTTAAGTTTTTATTGATTTCATGTTGCATATCAGAGTGAAAATTGTTTTTATTTTACACACAAAGTTTAAGCTAAAAGAGTTCAAAGCAAATAAACTCTGCAAAGCTATATCTCATGTTCTATGAGCAGAAGTCGGAGTCCGAATCTTAAAAATGCTTGAAAACCATTTCACCAAAACTCATTGTGCTAGCTAAAGTTGTCCACTTCAAATTCATTTTTTTTGCACCAATCTTCATCCAATGATAGTAAGGTTTTCTCGGACATTATTTAATGGCATTCAAACTTCTAGGATGAGTAAACCAACTCAATCATAATAATTTAGTTTAATTTGTCTATCACTATTTTGCTAGACTCCTTGGCATAAATGCTTTTAGGTTTCATTGTATCTTTAGCCATGTGAATGCTAAATTATAGTTGCTGCCTAAGATGGAGATAATATAAACAATTTAACTCTTCGTTCTTACCAATGTAATAAATTCTTAATTGTAGCAGTCCTAGGGAAGTTACCAACTGCACAAAAATTGAAAGAAGTGATAACCAGGTGGCTACATGCCTGTCTTCCATTCTCTTTTCTTTTACCAGTCAAGCCCTTTTTTGAACTGACTTTTGTAACTGTATGCAGAGCTTCAATATGAAGCTAATGAATAAGAAATATAATTGATTTATTTATGTTTGAAAGTTTCAGGTTTGCAGGAGCACAAAGTTGTTGAAAGTTGACACATGCAAAAATGTTATTCGAAGTCTGCATAGCAACATAATAACTAACAGAATTGGATAGGATTAGTAATTGAATATGCTTGAGTTGTTTTTACACTGCAATTTAGTGACAATAGCTTTTTTAGAAATAAGTTTCTCTACTAAACTTGGATCAACAATGTCCAATTTTGATTATTTTTATTTACTTTTTCACTTCATATAAAGTTGGTCCTTCTGGTGTAGCTGATTCTTCAATGGCTGGCACCACAATGAAATTATACAAGATTGTTTATAACAGAAAGATGAAACAAAAAGTATTTATTTAATTAATTTTCCAATTCTTTGTATCCCAAGAAAGGAATTGTCTGGGATGGAACAATTTTGTCATGGCTTGATTAAGTTGTATTTGTCTTTATGTGAATGAGCTGGGTTAAATTTATGCTTCATTCGGATGCCATTTTCTTTGCTGCCTTGAGAGGAAGAGGCACCATTTTGAAATGATTGGTCATGGGTGGCCATGAGATAAGACTAAAGTGAGAACAACCATTGAATAAATCTTATGTAATCAAAACGATTGTTCAAGTGATCTAGGCATGATATCTGTATATTCAGGTTTTTTGGACTACTGTCGAGTATTATCAATTGTATGATAATTTTGTATCTGCTTTATCTAATTTCCATCTACTAAGTTACCATTTCAAGTGATTTATTGTAAATTAGTGAAATTCGTTGGTTTGAGTGATTTATGCTTCGTAAACTAATATTTATCTCTATAAAAAAAATTATTTGAAACCTATTATTATTATAAAAAAATTTGTTGATTCTTAATAAAGTTGTACCCGTGCGTTCAGCACGGGTTAACAACCCTAGTATGATGAATGAATGGTATGAAAATAATGTGCAAATTTTACCAAAATTGACATTAGAATTATTCGACAGTAACTTTTAAAATAATAAAATACCAAATATTTTAATAATACTTATTATTGTTAGCTGTTATTATAATAGTAAAATGGTGAAATTTGACAATTTGATGCTTCACATTTCACTTTTAAATTAGTTCATTGAATCACTATGACGTAAGAGTTAAGAAGGCAAAAAAGCATACTTGTAGCACCATGTGCTTATAAACAAACCATGACCTATTTATGTCTCCAAGGTTATAAAGGGAGAAAGAAAGAAGCCTTTTGTTTACATTAGAAGAAAACGAAGAGCCAGAATAAAAACCTAATCAACAACATTTATTGTTAGAAATTTATTGATATAAATTGCCAACTTTATTGACATTTTTATCCTTAGTTTGGACTGAAAAATACCAAAATACTCCATATTGTCTAAGTGATTTGACATATATGCCACAGCCACCACCTTCCTTTTAATAATAATAAAGGTTTTGTTAGAATTGAGTTTGAAGTTAATTGATTTATGTTTGGATTTTTTGTTTTAAAAACAAGTTTGATGTAAAATATAGTGTAAAATTTTCAATTCAACACAAAAGCTACTTTTATAGCTTCTAGTTAGAATCGTTTCTAAATGCAAAATCAATTTTACTAGACAGTAAGATTTACTAAAACCACGTTTGACAGGGGACAAAATCAATTTTAAAGATTTTCACCATTAAACCAAACACACAATTTAATTTTAGAAATGTTAAAAACCAGGTTGGTGGGATTGGAAATCGAACCCACTACCCAAGACCTTCCAGTCAGTTTTGACCTGACGTGACTATCACCTTGTGTGGCCTTTGATCTGACTCCGCAAATTCGAAATTGACGGTAACGTTAAAATGCAACGTAACGTTCAGGACCAATTTGAAAAATAAAAAGCTTATAGGAACAATATGAAAAATAAAATTAACATATATGACCAATCTACGTATTTTACCAGTAAAATATATATAGTACTCCCTCCGGTCTCTATTGTAAGCAAAAATTAAATAGGATACACATATTAAGATAGTTAGTTGATCTCATTTAAAAGAGTCATTGGGAATAAAAAATTAAGTTTGTTACCTAAATTATCCTTCCTCTTATTTATTAAGCTTGTGTTATTGAGAATAAAAGGAGTCATTGGAAAACAAAATTTGTATTAAATGAAGGGTATTTTAAGAATAACTTCATTAAATGAGAAGAAAGTAGTTGAAATTTGCTTATATTTTGGACCAAAAAATTTGGAAATTTTTGCTTACATTATGGACCGGAGGCAGTACTTGCTTGCAAAATTTGATCTTTTTTACATAATTTTTTTTTAACCTCAAGGGGTTGGTTTAGTAGAATCAATCTAATAATTTTATTTAATCCTGACCCTGTGAATGCATCAATGTTAAAACTCTTGAAGTGAGCTTTGCCGCTCTTGTGGTTCTATCGAGCTGGAGGGATTAGTCTCCGCAGTTGCGGGCATGATACCCTGATGAACCAAAAAAAAAAAAAATAATTTTATTTTAAAAATTTATAAATGAGATAATTTAAAATTTATGCTTATTTTTATGCAATTAATTTTGTAAACTAAATTTAGAATGTTCCATTAATTATTTAGTCAACTTTTTTTTTGTGTGTGAATAATTATTTAGTCAACTAACACAATACAATAATAATATATTTAATAAATTTATTTGAAAATAAACTTAGCCCATCCAAAAAAATTGACTCGAGCGTACATTTAATTCTAAAATACAATATAGTTTCAAATTCTAAAATTAAAAACTTCTTGATTTAATTTAATTTATTTTTTCTGGCAAAAAAAAATTTAAATCAAGAAGTTTTTAATTTTAGAATTTGAAACTATATTGTATTTTAGAATTAAAATTTTATTTATTAGTTAATAAAATTTAATAACATTTGTGTTAACAAAAAAAAAAATCTAATAACATTTGATATGACGTATAAAAATTTAGTATGGCTAAAAATTTATAAATAGAAATTAGTTTTTTAATTTAAAGATATTAAAATTTATATTATAAAATTATTATTATGTGTACAAGTCATGTATAGGTGTTTTTTATCTTCGATTTTGCGTGAGAAAAAATTAATTATTGTATAGTTATTATTTTTTTGACGAAATTATTTTTTTATAGTTATTGATAGATGATTTATCTTGTAAAAAAATAGATAGATGATTTATTGATTCCTAATATAAATTATTAATTTTTTTATATATATATTTAAAATTTTAAATATTTTATAGAAATGTTTATTTAGATTAGAAGTCATGTACAGAAAAAAAAAAAAAAAATGGCTACACATTGATTTGGTGCGGAGGGAGCAGCTGCTTGGAACAGAGGATTGAATCTCCAAGTTCGATAAACCCTAATTCCTCTTTTCTGCAAATCGAATAGCTTCACTTGGCAGCTCAATTCGATGAGGATTCTGCAACTAGGCTTGTTGTTGGCATTGGCATCTGGATTTGCAGCCATTTCTATTTACATCACCGGATTCTCTAATCCATCTGTATGTATGTATGTATACATGATTGAAATGGTAAGAGCCATATCCGCTTCATTCTTCGTTAAATCTAATGCGTGTAATTTAACCATGCGCAGATCCTAATTATCACCTCACAGATGAAGACACGCAAGCGTTGCTTTCGTTGCACAACTCTTTCGAGAAGTGTGTGGTGAGGTTTCCCGCACTCCTTCTTTAGTTTTTTGTTTATTGCCTTCTGTCTTCTTGTTGCATTCGCCTTAAAATTGCATTGATTGTCATGCCAAGTTTTCTTATATAACGTTATTGCGTAGATCACGTATAATGTATGGTTGTTGAAGTAGGAAATTAGGAAGCATGTATTGTACCTAAATTTTAGTCTGTTTCTTTTTGTTTTTTTGATAAGCAATTTTAGTCATTTCTAACTGGATCCCAAACATATTTTGATAAAACAAGATTCTGCAGATTGATCAATACTATATACACTTGAACATTGAACCTTTGATGATCCCAGGGAACCTTTTCTACCAAGTTTTGAAAATAAATATTTTAAAATGTTTGGAAACCATTGTATTTTCTTTGAAAGGATGTTGCTGGTGAAATGATTTCTTCGTATTGGTTGCACCTCGGCATCGTATTTATTTCACATGGCTGTGCTTTGGTTTTAGTTTGTTTTTATTATGGTCTCAATGGTGTATACATCTCTCGAATCTTGTATTTTTTGTATGGATTCTCTGGATGATTTGACCGAGTTGCTAATTTTGTGTTTTATGCAGAGTGCAAATGGACTTGGCCTGAAAGCAGCTAGGGGCGGAGATTATTGCCAAACCACAATGAATTTCCCCAGTGACACCATCCCCAAATGGGTAAACATTCCTAAGAATTCACTGACAAATTTGTTATTCTTGAAAAAACAAAAAGATGTTGCATATTTAGTCCTCAAAATATTTTAATTATGGCATCCTACAACTTGGGGTAAAGTTGGTTCCTCCTATTCAGAAGTATGGATTGTGATATACTTAATTACACGTGGCTTAAAAGTAGTTAAATAATTACCCCAATTTTTGACTTATTAAGATTTCTGTATTAACAGAGAGATCCCAAAACTGGTGAACTTGAAGCCATGTCTTTTGATTTTAATCTATGTGAAGCTGTGGCTACATGGGAACAGGTAAGCATTTTGGTCTGTGTTTTCATGATTGTGATTACCCTGGAATATATCATCCGTTTCATGAGATATAAATCCAGAATCGAGATGCTTTTAATTTTCTATATTTGATAGATATTTTTTTAGACCCAGTGAATACACCCAGTTTAGTCTACCACAAGGCAGTTCAATTACTGTTGCCATCCTCTATGTATCAGTGTCAAGTTCCTTTTAATTATTATTACTGCTACAACTTATTGTTGTTGTTGTTGTTGTTGTTGTTGTTATTTATTTATTTATTATTATTATTATTTTTTTTGCAATCTAAAAGAAACTTATGGCATATGCTTTACATTTTATTGTGGTGTGGTGGGAATTGATTGCTCAGGTGCGGAACAGTACCACTATACTCACCAAGGAATTTATTGATTCTTTACCGGATGGATGGGGGGAATATGCATGGCGTAGGATCAATAAAGGAATACTTCTGTAAGTAATCGGGAAACTGAATTTTACTAAACAGTTAAACAGTTAAGTAATATGCAATAATGCTAACATATAAGGATGACAACCAAACTAAATTCAAATTTTAATTCATGTATTAGAAATGAATTATAGTAGTATACTCTATGTAGCTGGCTATAAATTTCCAGAAAGGTTATGCGAATTTCAAAACTTGAAATGGTCTGAAGTTTTCTTTATCCAAGATTGCGATGGTGTGATTTTTGTATCCAGAAATAAGGCATATGATATATCATATATTAGATAAAAGTAGGATACTCTGTCAATTTGTCAGTCTTAAGATATTTTTACTTGTCTGTTAAGACGTCCACTAAATTACCTTTGGTGACAAATCAATGTTAAAAAAAATAAAATAAACAATGAGCCAAGAGATTTACAAGATTCAGCCTCTAGGCCAGCATCCACTAGCTCTTGTAGAGGTGATAAAACCTTTTCTTGAGCTATCTTTTCCACTCTCCAGCTAATTGCTAGATACAGCATAGGCTTCTCAATATATAACATACTCACCATGTTCCATGTTTAACATATTTAGAATTACCTGTGGTGGTAAATTCAGGGTTTCTTATTTAGAAGGAACTTAAAGTATGGAAAGTCTCATAGACTCGTGTCCTTTTTTGCAGCAACCGCTGTGAGAACAAGACCTTGTGCATGGAGAAACTTTCACTAGTGCTCCCTGAAACGCCTCCATACTTCCCTAAGCAGTTTGGGCGCTGTGCTGTTATTGGTAATTCGGGAGATCTCTTGAAAACAAAATTTGGGAAGGAGATAGATGGTTATGATGTTGTCATTAGAGAAAATGGTGCTCCAACGCAGGTTTTTTGCTCAATGGGGTGTTTCTGATGTTCTTTTTTTGGTCCCAAACAAGACCTTGTCCCACTCAATTTTGTTTATGATGGCAGAACTACATTGATTATGTGGGTAGGAAAAGCACTTTTCGACTTCTAAACCGAGGATCTGCCAAAGCACTGGATAAAGTTGTCGAATTAGATGGTATTGCCACTTTTTATCATATAAGTCCCAGTTGTTATAATGCCTATCATGAATTACTGGATCCTTACTACCAATGCTGTTTCTGCAGAACAAAGAAAAGAGGTCTTGATAATAAAAACAACAATTCATGACATCATGAGCAAAATGATTCGGGTATGTTTCCTTATCAAACAAATCCACCTTCTAAAATCATTATTTTTATATTTGTTGTGCCACACTCTATATGCCCACTTGCAAAGCAATTAGCTTTTGTTTTATGCAGGAAATTCCTATAAAAAATCCTGTATATCTCATGCTAGGTGCATCCTTTGGCTCGGCGGCAAAAGGAACTGGGCTTAAGGCTCTTGAATTTGCCCTCTCTATGTGTAATTCAGTGGATATGTACGGTTTCACTGTGGATCCTGGTTATAAAGAATGGTATCATATTTTCAGTTGGCAATTAGTTTTTCTGATTAATTACTTCTTTCTTTGGAATATGGTTATCAGATTAATAAAAGCTAGATTTTTCTCTTAGGACAAGATATTTCTCTGAATCTCGTCAAGGCCATACCCCATTGCACGGAAGGGCTTATTACCAGATGATGGAGTGCTTGGGAGTAAGTAAACCATACTTGTTACTGCATGTATTCTGTTAAATTTAGCATCATGAAAGATGACTTGAAGTTGTGGAGGTCTTGGGTTGAGTCATACTAATTACTTTCCTTCGGTACCAAAAGAAATTAGTGATTTTCCTCATTACTGACCGTGTTGACTTAGTACTTAAGTAGTATAATCTTGATTCTTGTTTCTAATCATTGCCTTTATCTATCTGCTTCCATTGTCAAGCTTATCAAAATCCATTCTCCCATGCGAGCTGATCTAAACCGTGTTATAAGATGGGTTCCAAGCCACCATATTATAAGGGCTGCAAGGATTGCATCAGAGAAATTATTGAGGTAAATAATATTCCCCCCCCCATTTTTGTGCTCCTTTCTCTCTTTAATTCATCTTTGTATGGATTTACCAGGAGAATCGAGTATTAATATATAACTATAGTAGCAAGTGTCAAATATCTCTTGGCTTGTGCTCCTATTAAGACAGCTGAAATTAGGATGACAAAGTAGTTTATTGGCCAGCTCTTGAGTGGAGGTTTTTGGTCTTTGACCAGTTATATTAGAAAACTTATGAGTCCGGAGAGGTCATGACCCTTTGTGTAACTTCATTTGGCATCATATAGTAAAATTTTGGAAGGCATTTTATATTGATCATCAAGGCCTAATGCAACCCCGCAATTGTATTTATTAATTACTGTTCAACATTAATTGAGCTCGACATTGCAAGTGTAGATTGATTGCATCTGAGACTAGTTGGACTTTCTCAATCTAATGATTTCTACAGGAGAGTTGGAGCAGGATCTGAAGATCCACTGGGTGCATGTTCCATTGTTAAGAAACAGGTTAAAAGAAATCTAAATGCAGTTTCAAAGCTCGGAAAGGAAGCACTCGATCATATGAGGTATGTGAAGAGCACAACTATGTATCCTCTGGAGCACAGTCCTGGACATGGGTTGCTTTGCACTGTGCCACCTGATTGAACTGCAAAGGAATTTTTGCGTTCTGCTTGTGCTGTCAGGAAGCATCTAGCCCCGTTTTGCCAAATCTTTTGTTCATCTTTTGCAAAATATGTGGTTAACATGAAAAGATGGGGATGAAGCTTCCTACTCCTCACTCGTATGGTGGCAAAATTTTGTGGCATCTGTGTTGCTTATTCGAACTATAATGAGTTGAGTTGTATTGGAAAACACTTGTGTTCTTTAAAGGTTAAATCAATCTGCATATTCTTAAACTACTTGAAAATTTTTAAATGACTTTAAAAGTTTATAATTGGGTTCTTGAGCCCATAAATAATTTGTAATTGGATTCCTTCTATACTTTTTTTTGTTAGTGTTTCGTTAAGTATCCATGATATACTTGGGCAATTTAGAATTTACTTAAAAATGGTGTGTGAGATGGGCAAACAGAAATTTTTAAAAAATTGAGTGTAACCGTTGAATAAATTGAATTTGTATCATTTTTTTTTTATAAATTTTTTTGGTACTATGTAGCATTTTTCATTATCTGCGTTGGATTAAATTCACAATTTTATTTTGTATTAGGACATTAAATAATAAATAATTAAATTTTATTTCATTTTAAAATTAAGAACAAAAATAAATTGAATTAAGCTTATATCCTCTAATTTACTCTAATTTTTAATTTGAAAGTCTATAAACATTTTTACATGATAAACCCTATTTACTAATTCTTAAATCCCCCAATGGTTCGATTGTCCGACATGAACACATGCCCACACATGATTCCCTCTCTTCTCAAGTTCATTTTAATTCCACTGTCACTTCTCCACAACTGTTGCCTTGCCTGCTAGCTGCTGGTTCTACTTTCTCTTTGTTCTTATCCACTTCCTTCTCTTCCACACACACACACACACACACACACCGAATCATTCCCCTTTCTTTCTTTCTTTCTTTTTTCCTTTTCTTTTCTTGACAACTCAGGCCAACCGAAAAAAAAAAGCCTATCCCTTATTCTTTCATTCCTCACTTCACAACATGGCAGATAATATCCCACCGCCTGAGGGGGAGATCAACGGTGGCGCCGGAACCCTAATTCACAACCCCGTCGAAATCCTCACCGGAGTTGGATCCAAGCGGCAAAGAAGGCCAAGCGTTCGATTAGGCGACATCGGAGTTGACCCACCCTACGATTCCCACTCTCGCCGCCACCCCCACAAGCCCTACAAGCCCCATCACTCTTTCCCTTCAGGTAAACCCTCCAAGACTCGACCTTTAACCAATTTAACCTCTACCCTCGAAACCCTAGACGATAGTGAAGAACCCAATTCTAACATTGAGACCTGGAAATTCAAAGAATCTACCAAGAAGAGGGCTTCCGCCAAGCGGGTCAGATCCAATTGGGTTTCGAGGACCGACGACGGAGACGAAAAATACAGTGCCGGTGAAGATTTGGATGATGGGTATAGGGAATTTGATGTGGAGAATTCGGAAAGCCCTTTCAGAGATTCTATGGAGAATTTGGGGGTTGATGGGTTGCATAAAGGTGTTGAGCTATGTGGGCCCTCTGATACTGATGCCAGGGATTGGAACAACGATGAGAATGGTGGAGAAGATGGGGTTAGAGTTTGGCTTAATGGGTTGGGGCTAGGTCGTTATGCTCCTGTGTTTCAAGTGCATGAGGTTGATGATGAGGTGTTGCCAATGTTGACATTAGAGGATCTCAAAGATATGGGGATAAGTGCTGTTGGCACGAGAAGAAAAATGTACTCTGCAATTCAGAAGCTTGGAAAAGGGTTCTCCTGAGTTGAGCCTTTTTTTTTTTTTTGGGGTACCATATGTTAGCAGTGGAGAGGAGGATTCTCAGCCATAGCAAATTTAGATGCATGTGTCTGAACTGAATTCTAGTATGTTCTCCCTTGAACCTTTTTTGTTTTAGGTATGGAATCAATAGGCTTTCTTACATGTTCTTATTTGATAAACATCCTTTTTGAAATCTAGTGCAAATACATATAACTCTGCGAATTTTGTTGAAGTAATCCATTGTTACTGAAGTAATTTCTTTTAGTTGTGTTCTCACTGATAACTGGACAAGAGTAATATGAGGAAAAAGAAACATGTTATGACGCATTTGCAAAGTCTTTTTATTTTATTTATTCTATTCACAGGAATGCCATGCATCTTTATAGTTTTCTATTGGCACTCCAGGGATGTGGTGTTTATTGAACAGTTGTCATACCAAGAGAATCAATATTTTTATTGTAAAAATAATAATTAATATTAATTTTTTATAATCTAGCATGTCATTTCCGGTGATATTCTTAAGGTAAATTATTTAATACAACTTTTTAGCACATCTATTTTGCAGATATGATCGCTGTTTGATATGTTTTATACGATTATCATGTTATTCAGTGGAATTAATATATTGTGAATTTCTTTGTTGCTTGCAATTAATGCCATAAGCAGCATCCGTTTCAACACCAAGCAATAGGATGATTGCAAGTTTGCAAGAATTTGGTGTTTGAATGTTCTGCAATGTCTTGTAGTTAACTGGGGTTGTTGGAATTGACTGGGCTGGTGTTTTGTTTGCTTTTGGGTGGATGAGCAATGGTATGAGAACACATTGCAATTATTGTTTAAAAATAGCGAGTGTATTTTGATGATCTTCAGTAATGTTGTTAGGGGAAAATGATGTACTCATATATAAGGCATATAACGTTGCAATTGAATTCTTTTTGTCTTATATGTCTAGTAATGGAGGTACCAACTAAAAGTGGCAAATTTGTTATGGCTAGTGGATCAGGTGTGACTTGTGAGTATATCTTGCTATTTGTTGATGCTTCTTGAAATTTAAGTACATCTTTCCCCTTTTTTCTGCTATTTCCATTTTTGAAATTGCCTTCGGTTGGTGGATAAATTTGATAAAAGGATGATCGAGATTGGAGAAGTAAGCTCCATTGACACAATAGGTGCTTTGCTAAAAGAATAACATGCTCGTTACTTTATTATAAGGGTTATAATGCCTAGACAAAGCCTACCCTTATGATATGGACTCCCTCCCAAGTTCTGTTGGACTCCTGCCATTGCGATTGAAGTATTTTTTTCTTGCCATGGGATTAACTGATTAATAGAGCTGGGGGTGTATTTGTAGAAAAAAATTAGTTTTCTGTCAAGTATGTTGTGGACGCAATAGGCTTGTTAAGCACGCCGGTCATGGCTTGGATTTTTGGGTCGTGACAGTGAAGAATGTGTCTAATAAGAGCTAAGAACTTGGTAGATAGATGAGAAAAAATTGCAAGTGCTAGTAAGGCTCCTGGTGGGAGGAAATTCGGAAATAAATCATGCCAAATTGGCAATGGAAAAACGGCAAACTATTGAATTCTGTTAATTTTGGTTATTGAGATACATATCAAGTGACCACTCTCACGTTTCACTTCGAATTATTTGTATTTTTTATGTACACCCGTTAGCGAGTAATGATATTTGGATGTAAAAATGGTGTCCAACACCGTATAAAAGTACTTCTCCTGACTTATTTATTGTTTTTTTCTTTCCCATCATGTATTTCATCATTCCCAAGGCACTCATAAATTCTATGGCGTCTATATAAGGTATCCAAATTTTGTGTCCAAATATTTTTACTCTTTTGACAATGCCATTCCAAACTGTGACTGTTTGACATGATTATAACAGATTTGTGGTTAGGTTATGGACCTCGGGTGAAGTATTGCCTGATAAATTATAACAAATGGTAGCTACTATAGCAGTACCTGTATAGGCAAGTATCATCATGTGTGCTTACCGCTAGCATTAGTTGAAGAACCAAAAAGTGTCTCCCACAAGAAAAATAGAAATCAACTAGTCTGATTGATCTTTGATTTGGGCTGCACTTAAAGGTGTTATAAGGTCAAGCTTAATGTTTTTGGAAGATTCAAAGAGTTGACTTATTTTTCTAACAAAAGGTATGCTACATAATATAGAACATCTATGAAGGTAAGGATCTTTATCTACCAAAAAAAGGTAAGGATCTTTTCTAATATGTGCATCTTGCACCTTCACATACTTGAGCGTTGGAGTCATTGCAGGTATTCAACCTCCCTTTTCTTTCACACCATAGCTCCAAGAAAACCACAGAAATGGGCTCATTCTTGTCTCAGTAGTCCATATGATATAACAATCTACAAATGCTATCACATATGTTTAGACATTGAAAATGTATTAACACAAGCATATTACCCACTTGATGCACGTAAGGGTGACAAACAGATGGGTTGAATGGATTTTGATCCGAAATATAATGGATGAGTAAAAATAATCCACGAATCCATTGATGATAAATTAAATATGCATTAAAAATATTTAATCCATCCATGATATTTTTTTTTATTAAAAAAAACACTCAACTCATCCATTAATCATTTTTATGGATGGTTATCGACATGCCTATTTTAAAAATATATGATATTTGAATTTTTTTTCTTGCACAATTCAATGGTGGGTGGCGGTTGGTTGGCAGATCAATGATATCGATGACCACGGTGCCCGTCCGCGGAGGTGGTAATGGCAATGGTTGATGGCCGATGGCGACAGAGGTGATCGGAGGTTGGTGGTTGGCAAAGGTGACGATCAGGTGGTCAACATAGGAGCACGTAGACAGCCATTGACGGAGACGACAGGGGTGGCGATAGCTGATTATGGATGATTGATCCAATGAGTTAGGAAAAAAATAGATCTAAAATAGTCCATTTTTAATTTGATGGATTCAATGGATTGAAAAAAAAAATGGATGTATTATTAATCACATTCATTAGTGAAAATAATCCAATCCAATTCATTTAACCTGGTTTTATAAATAGATGGATTGGGTTGGATTTACATGACGATATATTGAATGAGTCAGGATTAAATGAATTATTTTGCCACCCCAAAACTTAGGGAGTATAACAATGGTTTGCAGCAAACACCTCTTTAAAGTCAATCAACATATTTTCTGAAAGAGAACGTAGAATAACAATAGTTTCACATTTGGATAACCATATTATAGTTATTATCCAAGCAAAGATACCGAGTTCAAAAGGCGACTATAGATAGGGATGACAAAACTACCCGCACCCGCGAATATATGCATAGATTACCCGCAATGGTTAGTATATATTATGATAATTTCTATTATTTTGAGATGAAATAAACTTTGTTTTATTTATTATTTGATACTTTTTAGTGGTTAAACCCTTACTAATAATTTTTTTAAATGCATATAGTATATTTTATTTTGTTAATATAATATATTGCTATATTATATTGTATATTTTTATTTCATTTCCTTTTATTCTAGACTCTCAAATACCCGCAGATATCCATGGATACTTGCTAGCCGCATAAATATCTATGGATATTGACAGGGATGGATGCAGGGAACCACTACCCCCACCCGCCCCGCCCCATTGCCATCCCTAACTATTGGTGGTGCAACTTTGATCTAATAAGTAATAATGAGTATTTATTATATGATATTCCTCTTTGATATTTTTATTAAATAAAATGACTATTTTCAAGGGTTAAACTACAGAAGATCCTACCAACATGTGGTTGGTCCAAGTGGTAACGAGCTTGAGGTCCTTAAGCAAGTGGTCAGGCACAGCTCTTGCATATAGAGAAAACTTGGTTGGGAGATGTTAGTCCTTCAACATTGTCCAGTACCTCAAGGAATTAGTCACCGCAATTGCGTGTGGAGGATATCTTGGGGGGAAAAAAAACCTACAGAAGATCCTGAAATGCTGGTACAATGATCCTAAGGAATGTGGGACAACTATACTATAAATATCAATCATGATCATACCATAAAAATTCCAATAAAAATAAATATGAAAACAGCTAGCTAGTTTTACCTCCAAGGCTCTAAGGTCTTCCTTGGTTTGAGGCAGATATGCAGATTCCCTGTAAAAAATGTAAAGCATGACTGGTTTTACTTGAAAATCATTATCTTCAAGAAATTCAAGACTCATCTTCTACAACTGTAACCTGAAAATTTTGCTTTTTTGTTGCAGTTTTTGTCTGAGTACTATGGCAAGCTTTTGAGACCCTACATGTAGAATAAATAGTTATATTCCATGCCATCCAATGAACAAGCCAGGAGGTTTAATTAATTTGAATGGTATAGGCCAGAACAACAGATAAGAAAGGGATGGCTCAATGTACCAGAATCCCATCATTGCAAGGTCTCAGTAAGATATGTGCAGCCTGCCAGCTTTACTCTCCTCCCGTGACCCCCAGGTCACAATCTGCGACGACAGCCATCCTCAATATCATTATCTTCATTTTTTATAATTTCAAATGCTCCTCTTTAATCTTGTATACCTTATGTTAATTTGCATTCATATCATTCGCATTCAAAAGCCAAAAAATACACTGAACATAGGCTAAGGAAAAAATGGATTTTGATTGGTATAAGATTAACTGCAAATTATTTTATAAAATGGATAAATAATGGCTTTCTTATTCTGGATCCTGAAAACAAAATGTCAAGAATAATTTACTCGAATACCTGATATAGTCACATATCTTATATATCATGAACTGGCACTAGTGGCTTTCCTTAAAAGATGAGCAATTCAGCATTAACATATATGGTAAGAGTGAAGAATAAGGTCTTACAGGTAAGGCAAGAAGCAAGCAAGTAGCCAGGGAAGCTTGCCAATTAACCAAACAAGGTCTCCAAACAAAGTCCGAGGAATGGAATAGCAAGGCAAGTCATCCTTGGCTACCAGACATGACTCTTCGCCTACATACAAGACTAAACTCTTGATCGATGTCTACACCGAATGACTAAACAGTAAACCTCTATTTATAGCCATTATCATCACTCACCACAGATGTGACACTTGAATTATTAATAGTCAAAATGTGACATAAAATGGAAGAGAATGACATATATTCTTTGTTAATTGTTATCAATTAGATGTTTCTTGGCCTCAT
The DNA here is from genome assembly GCA_035048595.1 of Echinosophora koreensis. Taxonomy (NCBI): domain Eukaryota; kingdom Viridiplantae; phylum Streptophyta; class Magnoliopsida; order Fabales; family Fabaceae; genus Echinosophora; species Echinosophora koreensis. The sequence goes on from JAPCYP010000008.1 coordinate 2,067,585, forward strand.
CCTCCATGACTTCTCACTTCGGCGGTAGAATATGTTCCAATACCTATGGACCGGGCTTTCATATATGTATTAATTCATAGTAGTGTTGCTCCTAACGTGGCAAGGCTGAAAATGGCAGAGTCAACTGCAGGTACTACCATAGTTTGCATGTTGGTGAAGCAACTTGCATTGAATCTGTTCGTTTTGACATTCACTCTCATTCCTTAATCAGTAGCATTATTGAAACAACTGAGAGGGACAAATATATTTGACACCGTTCTCTTTTTTCCCCCTCTTTACTATAAGGCTTTGTTTGGGTGTGACAAGAAAATGACAAGAGATAAAGATGCGAGAAAGAGTATGAAAAGAGAGGGAAAATATGAGAAATTAAGTAGATTTGATGTGTTATTTGGTATAAGAGAATTAAGAAAGAAATAGAAGAGAAAGAAGTGTGTTCTCTCTTCCCTTTGTTTGGTTGGATAGAAAGTGAGAAGAGAGAAATGCTATTATTTTTTAAAAGACAAAAATACTCTTGAATTAAAAAAAACTAATGTACAATTTAATAATTTTCTGTACCAAATTTTTTATTCATGTTAATTTAATATAAATAAATAAATTATTTAAATTAATTTAATTGATTTATGTTAATTGATTTTATTAGTTTGATATACTTAAATTATTAATTTTATTTTAATTTAATTAAATATCTGTTTTAATTTTAATTTAATTCAATTTAATGTTATTTTAATAGTAAAATGATAATAACAATATAACATATGTCAGTGCATATCATGCATTGAAGTTTGAAGGCAAGGTCAAAAATTTTATTGATTATGTCAAAAAGAAAAAGAACGTCTAATGACTAGAAAACCTAGTAGGAAATGAGTAATCCTGGAAAATAACAAATATTAGATCTCTCTCTCCCCCCTTTTCCTATATCTTTCTTCAAAATTGAGGGAAGAACAAAATATGTGTGGGACCTACCATTTTTTCTTCTTTCCTCTCTAATTATCTGCTACCCAAACAAGAGGAGTTGGTCATTTCTCTTCTCTTTCTCTCTTCTCTAACCCTCTCTTGTCTATTTCTCTCACAACAAAGAAAGGCTAAAAGTTTCGTCTAAATACTTGTGCATCCGATTAGTTTCACCTGATCCGATGCCTACAATCAATTATGTCTAATCCTCACGTCTCTAATCAATTTTGCCTAATCCAACATCAAAGATTGGTGGCTTTGTGGTGCTCTTCATCTCTTTCTTATTGATACTTTAGATAAGTCAGCTGATTATCATCCTGTCCTTTTTTTTTACCTTGGTTTTTTAAACTCAAAGTTGGTTTTTAACTACCTACTTTAGATTGGGGATGTTATTATTATATTTGATACAACTTAATTTAGTTTCACACGGTTTGATATAATATTTATATTTATATTCATATGATAAGATTTTTTTTTTTTTGATGAAGATATTCATATGATAAGATTTGATTATAGATATATTGTAGAATTATATTTGTTTTTAGTGCATGATTCTGTTTGTAAATATCTCAGCCCTTAAAATAGGACCACACTCTTATACATTATATTATCATATTTTCTCACATTGCCTATTATTAATGTTATTCTAAATTACAGCCTTATATCTCTCTCATTTTCTTAATTATCTAAACCTCAAACTCAATTTCTTCTACACAAATATTTGCAACACAAACCCCAAGAGTCCAGGGCTTTGTCGAGCATGCAATATACATGGGTAGATGACTAGATGTAAACGGCCACATCTTAATTTTTTTGGTATAAGCCACAGGGAATATCACGTAAGCTCTAAGTTTAGTGTGGATAGGTTATATTTGACCTAATTAAAAAGTTAAATTAGCTAAGTTTCACTAATTCCGGCACCTTAACACACAATACTAATAAATGAAATGAAATGTTATTTGAAGTACAATGGTAAAAAAAATAAAAAAATAAATACATGTTACTGTATGGATTTAAGTAGATAGGTCGGGCCTGTTACTGGAGGAAGTAGGCAGATGAGGGAATTAAGGGCCCAACCCAAAATAAGACATGTGATGAATAGGCTGATTATAACGTATATTGATTGGGTGGTTGGAGGCATTAACACTCGAGGCAGCCATTTAAACCATAGTCGACGGGAGTTACAATAGAGAATGATTACGATTGACGACAGTTACACTAGGAACGATTTAGTATAACGGCAGCATAGGATGACTATATATAAAAAGAAGGCAAGAGACGAGAGAAGACTAAGACATTTTTCATACATACTTACACTCATACATACTAGTGATTCCGAGTACTGATTTCTAGTTCAGAAGAATATCCTTCAATAGGTTTGCATGTCAAGAAACTCAAAATAATGTATGAGGTTTTTAGAATATAAATTTTTTTTAAAAATGTTGATTGGGATTTCTCGAGCTCGTTTCATGTTTAGCTTTATGACCTAATATTATTTTTTAGCTGTTCAAAAATGTCTACCTCAAATTTTTTTTTTTAGAATTATTATTGGCAATGGCCATAACAGGATATTGACTGCTTTAGTTAATATACAATTTCCCTCACTAATAGTATCAAGTATCGATCATGGTTAACTCCAAGGAGTTGGTCTAGTGAAACATGATAAGGTCTCGTATCTGACAAGTTGCAAGTTCGAGCCCCCACTAGTCTCTTTGGGGTGAGGTAAATGTAAATCCCTTTGTAAGTGTTTATAGAACCCGAAAGTTTTCTCTACCTTTGATTAGGGCACCATCCCCTCACCCTAAATTTTTCTTGATAAAAAAAATATCAACCTTTGTTATACCACTTGTTCACCCGCCTTGAAAATAATAATGTCAATGCTTTGGAGTTTGGAAGTCCACAGATTAAAGAGAAAAGAATTTTGAATCAAACCGGAAAATGAAAACAATTATGTTACAACTTTTTTATTTTAAAAAATTATTTTTGGTTCATTCAGAATGTCAATTTCATAATTGACTTTTCACTCTCTTTATTCCTTTATAACGTATAAAGACTACTTAAATAACATTACAAAATGGAAAAAAAAAACAATCAATTTACTTGAGTTGACTTCAAAATTGTGGTCACACAAGTAAATTTTCAACTGTACGACTGCAACCACAATTCACAAATCTCTAATGTCATCTAAATGCATTATTCCAATCTTCTCCGTTAAGAGAGTATATTTAAGTCTTCACGTGCATTCAAGTTTATAACTTTTTTATCTACGAAAAGAAATTGATGTCAATTTTGTTCCGCAAGATACTACAGGGTGGAGGAATATTATATTAGGACAAGGCTCCTCTAACATAAGATAGGCCCATTTAGGTTCTTCGTTCTGATTGTAATACCCCACTTTTCCCCCACGAATTTTATTCTTTCTCAAGGCATATCCTATGAATAGTTGGTTCCATTTTAGTTCTCAATCTTGCTAATATGTATGTTGGTTGTTGAAGTCGATCGGAGAAGTTGAGCCCAGAATTACATTTGATATACATGTACTTTACATTTATCATAAAGCTTGATTATAAATTTACATGGCTAATAAATTTCTCAAATATTAATTATAAAATTTACTATTTAAAACATTTATAAAATAAATTCATGGGAGAATTATAAAAAAAGCTTATATTTTAAACTAGAATCCGAAGCATAATGATTTTACTGAGCAATTGTTGGTAGGGATGATAATGGGAAAATACTAGAGTATTCATTATAATACATGCATTTCAGAAAAAGACTCATATTCATCCTCGTATCCATGTGGATGGTAACTTTATTATCCATCTCCATACCTTTTGGGTACGTATATATCTATATCCGAACTAATTACACACATTTTAATTAAGTAAAATATTTCCTTCCTTTAACAATAAATTAGTAAAATAAAGAGTGTACGTTAACTAAAAATGCAATACCTAACTCAATTAAAAATTATATTCAATGATCTTCCACATCCTATTTATAAAACAATAATGAAAAAAGTTAATTAGATATGCGGTTATGAGGCAGGATGAGTAGTATAATACCTAGCTCCGCTCCTATCCTCATAGATTTTTGCAGGTAATTACTCAAACTCATTCTCATACTCATTCTCATCCCCATTTAATGGGTAAAACCTTTACCTACTTTGGGTAATTTTTGTGGTTTCTTATTGGGTTTAGTCCAACTGTCACCCCTAATTACAGTGGTAAGCATGAACCAAAAGTTTAGAGGAGCAAAAATAATTATTTAACAAATAATTAAACATATAACTGCATCATATATCTAATTATTTTAATAGGCAAACAGTAATCAATATGTCAAAGGATATTATTTAAGGAATCAATATCAAGAGGTAAGTTTTCAATGGAAAATAATGTAGATGTACTTAGATTCTCAATGAAAATTTACTGTTTTTTGATTCCTTAATTAGTGACCTTAGAAGACTCATTAGAAAGACCCTTAAAATATAATGTTATAAGTTGATAGGTGATAGATGATTCCTAAGAATCATGACGATGGTTGTTGTAAATGTTAAAATTGTGTTTGGTAGGCCTTAAACATTATTATTTTAAAAAATAAGTACCCTTGGATATATATCTTAATTGAAAAAAAGAGTAAAAAATATTATAAAACATTATAAAAATTAACATAATTTTTAGAAAAAGTTGTTTTTGAACCACTATTTGCTCATACCTTAATTTTACACAAGAGTTTATCTCTCAAACAAAAATATATTTTAACATAATATTAATATTTTTCATGAGAAACTAAAATAGAATAGTCTTTTTAAATAACAATTTTTCCCATATCCATAGTAAACTAACTCACCCCTCCCATGGAAATGTTTTTAATGGAAACATAGATAGAAAAAAAAAAAGCATTCATAGCAATGCTAGTTTTCTTTCTTGGTTCCTTAAACAATGTCATAAGGGTATTCGTTAGCATTCTCCTATCTTATATGAGCACAACCCTACCAGGTCATATTTAACAACCAATTACTAATTGACATCACATCAAAACACACCTTCCCAAAAACCATTTAGCATTAAAACTTCTATCAAAGGTAAGGGTGGCAAAAGGATGGACCGGATTGATTTTGATTCGGATTAGAATGGATGGATCAAAAACAATCTATCAATGCATTGCGATCCATTAAAAATGTATTTAAAAAATCCAATCCATTCATGACCCATTTAATAAAAAACATCCAATCCATCAATTACTCAATTTTATATGGATAGATATTCGACCCATCCATTTAAAAATATATTATACATTAAATTTTATTTTAATAATTTCTACGTACTAAATATTTGATCTCTCTAGATTCTCAAGGATCTTAATTAAATACGTGATCTTTTTTCCCCCCACAAATTACGATTCAAACCGCATAGAAACTAAATGGCATTTAACCACATAGACCAAAAGCCTTAAAAGAAATCCAAAACTGAATTAGATCGTTATACTGTGACATTGATGCATTTGAAACAGAGGACTCTACTATCAATTCCTCCTAACAATAATAGTTCTTTTCCTCCTAAGAGTGTGTTTGGGAAAGCTGGAAAAAAAAGATTATGCTAATAATCTGTTTTCAAATAATCGATTATTGTGATAATCGATTATAATCATAATCAGTTTTTGTTTGGGTATGTTTGCTGAAAAGCTATTTTAAGATAATCTATTTCGTTTGGGTGATACAAAAATAATCACTTGTACATAATAAATTACAAAAAAGGATATGAATAAAATTTGACTCAGAACGACTCGTGAGGAAAGGTTGGGGGCTATACTGGAAAAACACTCTCACGTTGAAAACAGTGCTATGACTGAAAACAGCTGTTTTGAAAAACAGTCCTAAATTGAAGATTATTGAAAACAACTGTTTGTAAAAAATAAAAGCTGTTTTTAAACTTTAAGCTACTTAGCCAAACATAATAATTTTTTTATAAAAAAGCTTTTTCCCAAAAAAAAGCTGAAACACTAAAAATCCATCTTTCCCAAACACCCTCTAACAATAATTGTTAAAGTGTACAATCAATGCATGTTTGGTTTGGTTCTACAGAAATTGCGCTAGCTACCTTATCAAAAAAAGAGGAAGAAAGAAATTGTGCTAGCTACATCCATACGTTCTCAGAAAAAACTAATGGATTATAAATGATCCACTTTGTTTTTTTTATTTGATCCAATTGATTATAAAAATTATAGGATGGATCATTAATCATCCATTGAAAAAAACAATCTAACTCATCCAATCCATTTAATATTATTTTTTATTATTGGATGAATTGGATGAATTTTGTTGTGGATGGATCGGATGGATAATTGGTTCGCGGATCCTTTTGCCACCTCTAATCAAAGGGAACCCCTTGTGTCTCTTCTCTCCCTCATTGTTCCCAAGAGCTCATCTCATGAATGCTGGGGCCGAAAAATCACAAGGAACGATATTTACTAAGACAAATGAAAAGGAAGGCCGTTGAACATATTGCCCGTGTCCAAATATGCTGACCTTCAATTTTCTGAAGTTACCATTAAGAGGAGAAAATCCATCTTCCACATTAAACAATTCCTTTCTTTCTTTCTTTTTTTCAAACTGAATCAGATTCAGATTCAATACCGTGAGCCTTGTGTTGTTGGGTTTTTAAGTTCCCAGCTTTGTCACGCGGCCGTATTACTAATTTGTTTATTGGTGAAAAGATTCCCACAACTTGAATGGCAACTTGCTATGGCCATCTTTAAGGTAATAGAAATATTGCTAATAAGGAAATAATGCGAATTTGAACTGAGTATCATCCGTGCCTTCTCTCCCCGTTCGCCACCTCTGCTTCACTGTCACGCTGCTCTACTGTGGGATTGTTTGTTTCTCCATTGACATACCGTAAAGAGTTGGGAGCATGCTTGCAGTTGCTGGGTTTTCAAGACGGAAAAAATGGTGGTTGAAGGTGGGATAAGAATGAGGAGAGAGAAGCCTGTTGGGTGGGGCCGTGGGAGAGAAGAAATGGATTCTTTTCTTTTTAAAATAAATATATTAAATTTTAGGTTTAATTACTCTCTAAGTCCCTGAACTTTTTTGGAAATTTTCAAATAGGTCTCTGTACTAAAAAAAATTATAATTGGATCTCTAAATTATTATTTTATTTGTAATTGGATCCTTTCCATTGGGGTTTTGTTAGTGTACTGTTAGTGAGTGACATGGATGGTGAGAAGGACATGTAACACCTCTTATTTTGTGTAATGATAAGCAAAATACATTGAACAAAATACTGGCCTGATGGTGTGAATGCGATGGAATAGTAAAATACTGTAAAATCCAAAAGTGAAAGACAAGGACCAGTAACTAATGAAGCTTGATCAAGGAACAAGTAACAATGAGCAATACAGTACCTCAAGTGCGAGAAGATTGAACGAAGTTTGCTGGGTTCGCTGCGTTTTCTTCTCTGGACGCTGAGACCGCAAGTGGGATAAGCTTGAACAGGGACCGCAAATGGCTTCGACGGGAGCGAGTCTGCGTGCGTTCTTAGGGACCTTCGGGTGTGTCTTCGATGGGTGGGTTATGTTCATGAACGAGAACAGAGCACATTTGGGTTAGTCATTTTTTATTTTTTTGTGTAACAATTTGGGTTAGGGATTTACGTTAGGCAAATTGGGATTTAGGCAATATTCTTTTTAACTTAACAGTAGACTAAGGACCCGATTACAAATGAAATAATAGTTCAAGACCTAATTATAATATTTTTTAGTACAGGGACCTATTTGAAAATCCTCAAAAAAGTCAAGGGATCTACAGGGTAATCAAAACTAAATTTTAATGTGTTGTCATTTATTATTGGGTGTATCCAAGAATGAAGTGTGGGTTTACGTCCAAGCAAGACTTTCTCACCGAAACATCATAGACATACATCAAAGTTTGTTTGAATCTCTGCATTGGCTTCTGGGGCTGGAATGGCCCAACCACGCTCACGTGCTTTAACTCTTTTGGCACCATCAACTGCATTAGCTTTTTCGCTTAGAGCTTTTTGCCTGAGAATGGAAAAAATGAAACCATTAATCAGCACCTAGACAAAATCAATCAGTTTAGAAGTTATCAAACACAAGAACAGAATAATAAACCTTCTTGCTTCTTCATCTCTCAATTTTACATCCAATTCTTTGCTTGGAGGATATTTTGGTAAACTTGATGGTTCACAAGCATAGGGCTCAATCATAAAGAACGGTATTACATCTCAAATACAAGGCTAATCCACAATATGACTACTCACTCCACAGCTGAGGTCAGGATCTATTGCAAGAAGAGTTTCAATTAGAGGTAATGAAGAAGATGGAAAATCCTTGAACGTTTCTAAGAAGCATCTTTTATATGGCTTCTGAGGCTTAAAGAGTGTAGTATTTGGCAATCTATATTTCTTCCAATATTCCTTAGATGGAGAGCCACATAACTTCAATATCTTGTGAAATTGCTCAATCTAGGCCCAAGCAATCCAAAAATCAGTTACAATATTACATATCTTACTCAAAATATGCATTTCAAGAGCAAAAAATAAAATATAATGGACTGCAGATAAAATGACATGGCAAAGGTGAAAAGGTTGGATTAATAGTGAAACAGAAAGATTATTACATAAATTTGATACTATGTCAACTGCCAAAAGCTTGCAGACAGTACAGTATTCAAACAAGAAACGATAATTTGGCGAATTTACAGTGTGTTTACTGAGGATAAACTAAAAGGTTCTCATTTTCTGTTGCTTCTACTTATTCTATCTTTGACTTTAATCTGGTTTCTGCCTTAATGTTTATAAACTGTGTCTTATCAGTGGTCCATAACAATGATAGACTAGTGCCATCAACAACAAAAAAAGTGATGAAGTTGATGAAACAGTCCAACACATGTCCCATGCTTTATCCAACTTGGTTAGTAACTAAAAGATCTTTGCAATAGCAGTAAAAAAGAACCCTACCCACACACAAAGCTTCAAAAGTGATCCTAGGTATGGAACAAGATGAACCAAAAGCAAACTAGTGGCTGCATCAAGACTAGTGCTTGACATAATTGAGAACAGATAAGAAGTCATTGCAGATAATCGCTTCTAAAGTTTTAACAAAGTCAATTATGGAACGACACAGAGAACAATACCTCTGTTCGGCCTGGCATGATTGGCTTTCCAGCAAGCAGCTCTGCTAAGATGCAGCCAGCACTCCAAAGGTCAACACCAACACCATAGGATGTAACCCCAAGAAAAAGCTCCGGGGACGATACCAAAGGGTGACGACTCTACTTGTCATGGGATGCTTCTGCTTAGAATCATAGAAAGTTACCAGTCCAAAATCTGCAATATTAAGGACTCCTTCATTGTCAATAAGCAGATTAGAACCCTTGATATCACGATGCAATACCCCTTGGCTGTGACATTGCTCAAGGCCAGCTAGTAATTGCTTCATGTAGCATTTTTACCTGTCATAGAGAATGAAAAGGTATACGAAAACATCATACAAAATCAAAACTAAATATGCTTGGAACTGTTTATGGATGAGACCCAATGGGATAGAAAGCTCTAGGAGCAAGATCAAACCAAGTAACCAACACCTACAACACCCCACAAACAGAAAGAAAATTAATTCAAAAGAAATGAAACACATCGTAATTACAGTATCAAAGGATACAGTTATGATTATAATTTAATTTAATTTATAACAAATAAGAAACATTAAACACGAAAACTTTTTCTATCATTTTGTTTCAAACTTGAATATTTCCAACCTCATAATCATGAAGACAAGGTGTTCCCAGAAAACTGTATAGCAGTGGGCTACGATCCTCTAAATATATACAAATCTAATGATCCCCTGTTGTAGATTATACAGCAAAGACTTATGTCAAATGAAATACAAAAAATGGGACCAACATGAAAAAAACAAATAAAGAAGAAAAAATAAATAAAAACCACAGTGTAGTGGCAAAAACGATTCATCAAGGCCTCAATCATTCCTTTCCTCATTCTTGGATGCTAGAATTTGAAGAAAGTGATTATTTGCTCCGAAACAATAAATCAAATGAAAGGCCAATTGTTGATGGCTTGAATGCACGCATGAATTTCCATGATGACACCATCTGGGAGTTTCCTTTATTAATTTTTCTCCCTTTGTTGGTTCCAGCAGCAGCATGACTTATAACAGATCCAGAAGGTTTTGAATTAAATATGGATGAGCCAAAGGAAGTGTCAGTGGCTCCAAATGAAACAGTTCCTTTATTTGATGAATCCAATGGATATCCAACAGCTCCATCCTGATGAGGAGGTGGAAATTTCTCACTCTTGCTTTTTGCATTTGCATGGTTCACAACTCTCCACCTCTGAAATCCAGTGAGAAAAATTTCCCGGTTAACCATGAGAACCATCCGATCATACAAAATTTCTCATTTAAGTTCTATGAACTTGAAGCAACAAACAAATATAACCAAAAAATATTTTAAAGGTTAGTCTAGCCTAAGATCAGAGAATCCTACGTGAAATATGCTAAAGAATCAAGGTCTCAAGCTCCACACTCCAACATAATTTACAAAATCTCCCATCAAATTACCAAAATGGCTAGGTATCATGAATGTTAATTAAAGTAAGGAAGAACCTATGATAATCATGAAAGTGTGTGCCACGAACTTGGGTTTGTTGAAGAAATCAAACTCAATGACAGCATAATAAGTGAAGACAAGTATGAGAGGAACAGATAAACATAACCAAAACATCACAGACATACATCTAAGTTTGTTTGAATCTCTGCATTGGCTTCTGGGGCTGGAATGGCCCAACCACGCTCACGTGCTTTAGCTCTTCTGGCACCATCAACTGCATTAGCTTTTCCACTTAGAGCCTTTTGCCTGAGAATGCAAAATATGAAACCATTAATCAGTACCTAGACAAAATCAATCAGTCTAGAAGTTATCAAACACAAGAACAGAATAATAAACCTTCTTGCTTCTTCGTCTCTCAGTTTTACATCCAATTCTTTGCTGGGAGGATACTTTGGTAAACTTGATGGTTCACAAGCATAGGGCTCAGTCGTAAAGAACTGCAGATAGAAAACAGATGTGATTACATTACATCTCAAATACAAGGCTAATCCACAATATGACCACTCACTTCACTATTTAGAGCAGCTGAGGTAGTGCCACGATCATCAGGATCTATTGCAAGAAGAGTTTCAATTAGAGGTAATGAAGAAGATGGAAAATCCTTGAACGTTTCTAAGAAGCATCTTTTATATGGCTTCTGAGGCTTAAAGAGTGTAGTATTTGGCAATCTATATTTCTTCCAATATTCCTCAGATGGAGAGCCACATAACTTAAATATTTTGTGCAGTTGCTCAACCTAGGCCCAAGCAATCCAAAAATCAGTCATAATATTACATATCTTACTCAAAATATGCATTTCATGATCAAAAAATAGAATATAATGGACTGCAGATAAAATAATATGGCAAAGGTGAAAAGGTTGAACTAACTGTGAAACAGAGAGTATTACATAAATTTGATACTATATCAACTGCCAAAAGCTTGCCGATGGTACGGTATTCAAACAAGAAAGGATAACTATGCTAATTTACAGTGTCTTTACCGATGAAAAACTAAAAGATTCTCATTTTCTGTTGCTTACTTTAATCTGATTTCTGCCTTATTGTTTATAAACTGTGTCTGATCAGTGGTCCATAAAGATAATAGACTAGTGCCATCAACCAAAAAAGTAATGAAGTTGATGAAACAGCCCAACACATGTCCCCTGCTTTATCCATCTTGGTTAGTAACTAAAAGAAGTTTGCAATAGTGGTAAAAAAGAACCCTGGCCACACACAAGGCCTCAAAACTGATCTTAGGTATGGAACAAGATGGACCAAAGGCAAAATGCTGGGTGCATCAAGACTAGTGCTTGACATAATTGAGAGCAGATAAGAAGCCATTGCAGTTAATCACCTCTAAAGTTTTAACAAAGTCAATTATGGAACAACACAAAGAACAATACCTCTGTTCGGCCAGGCAAGATTGGCTTTCCAGCAAGCAGCTCTGCTAAGATGCAGCCAGCACTCCAAAGGTCAACACCAACACCATAGGATGTAGCCCCAAGAAGAAGCTCCGGGGGACGATACCAAAGGGTGACAACTCTACTTGTCATGGGATGCTTCTGCTTAGAATCATAGAAAGTTGCCAGTCCAAAATCTGCAATTTTAAGGACTCCTTCATTGTCAATAAGCAGATTAGAACCCTTGATATCACGGTGCAATACCCCTTTGCTGTGGCAATGCTCAAGGCCAGCTAGTAATTGCTTCATGTAGCATTTGACCTGTCATAGAGAATATTCCGAGAGACAATCAGCTTTTCATAGTGACTTTTTCTTTCATTTTAAAATATGGAAGACACTTCCTTTTAATCTTATTGATACTTGAAAAAGCACCATTGCTTCACACTACTCCACCTTGTACTAATTGTAAAAAATCTCCATGAAGCAAGCAATCAGCTCTGTATTGTGTTTGCATTTACAATGCAACAGTAGAGTATGCAATGTAAGGTAACGTGTAAACTCTATTTTCCATTTAAACTAGGGATATATTAAAATTAAAAAAAAAAAAAAAAAAGAATAAGAAAAGTCTGCATAACAACCAAATAATCTATTGGGCCTTGTTCTCAACACGCATGAAATATTTGCATAACAGTCTATTTCCCCAAAGTAAAGAAAATTCTTTCCTTTTGAGTATTTGCATCATACTGGATAAAGCAAAAAATTCCCAATTAAGTACAAAACTCACTTTATGGAGAGATGTGATTAAGGAAATTTCAGAGCAATTGGCATAAAGTGAAAAGGTATATCAAAACAACATATGCTTGCAACTGTGTATGGATGGGACCCAACATGGGCTAGAAAGCTCTAGGAACAAGATTAAACTAAGTAACTAACACCTACTACACCCCACAAACACAAAGAATTAATTCAAACTTAATGAAACCATGAGCAGAAACACTTCATGAGCTTAAAAATGTGGCACCTGAGGCTCAGTGAACTTGACACCTTGAGCAGCTGCAAGGCCAGAAAGATCATGCTCCATGTACTCAAAAACCAAGTAAAGACTGCTTGATATTCTTGAAGTAACTAAGCCCTCAAGTTTCACAACATTGGGGTGATCAAGCCTCCTCAACACAACAATCTCTCTGGCCATGAACTTCACACTCTCTGTCTCCAAATTATCAAATCTAACTTTCTTCAAAGCCACTATCTTCCCACTTACAAGGTCTCGTGCTTTATACACATTGCTATAAGTCCCTTGCCCAATCTGAACACCCAAAATCAAAACATCAAAAACAAAAAAACCCCACAAACACTCATTAAAAAAAAATCAATTTTTTTGGAAGCTTCGAAGTTCAAAGCACCTTAGCGAGCTTCTGGAACGTGTTGGCGCGGCGAGGAGTCCAGTCTCTGATTGCGTCGCCGGCGACAGCCATCAACCATGGCGGCCATCCCTGTTGGGTTTGGGGCGTCGGGCGTGGATCAGGAAGAGGCGGTTTCCGGCGATCCGGCGCCGGAATCGCGCCGGAAAATTCGCTGGCGTTCTGAGTCCTCTGCTTCTCGCGAACTCTAACTGCATTACCTCCGTCAGCAGTGTCAGGGTTAGGCCGGCGACGGCACCGAACTCCGGCGACAGCCGCCGGCGTTACGAGAGCGCAGCCCATCAGTCAGAGGTGGCAGTGAGGCAAGTAAAGAAAACACATGGAGCCGCCGTGAGAGGTTGCGGTTACGGAGGAGCACGTGGCGGCAATGAATGAAGATTTTAAAGGTGTGGTTGGTGTTGGAAATTTAGTTTGAGCTTTGAGGTTCTCAGTTTCTACTACTCCCTACTAACGAACAAGTAACAAGTATGCAACTAGAAGAAATGAGACATGGTTTTGCATAGAATAACGAACTTGCCACTTTGTGTCAATCTGAATTGGTGTTGTCAGTGAAATGGTGGCTGTGGCTGTGACTGGCACCAAAAAGTCCAAAACGACACAGATCTTGGGACCAAAAAAGTCAAGGTTGCCATAAAGGCCAAGTTCTTTTTTTCACAGGACACTGTTTATGGTCGGGACCAAACCAATTATGGTCATTTTTGAATTTTTCAGCTGAGTTCTTTGGGGAATATTTGGTCGGAATGATTTAAGATGGGATGAAATTTAAATGATTAGAAATAAACTAGAAAGAAGTTAATAATGAGTGTAATTTGTATTAACTGACGGTGTAAATAATGAGTGTAATTTGTATATACCGACGGTATAAAATTTTTTATACTGTCAACCAATCAGAATCATGGGTGTAGATGATTTTTAAGGTATTTAAAATAAGAATCAAATATTTTTAATGATATATTAGTTTTTAATTGATTGACAGTGTAAAAAAATATTTACACTATCAATACATACCAATTAAATCCTTAATTAATTCAATTAACTGTACTAGTATATATGGAAGATTGGGGTGCTACATATGCAGGTGAAATGAACTAATCAAGTCGCTTCCTTCCTTCCATTCCGCTAACCCCACCGAACACAATAATCTGCATTTATCACTTGAAACAGTACCGCTGGCAAGGCAAAATTTGGTTTGATGAAACTTTCCAACAAATTAAAACAAGCGAATATCGAGTTTAGTGAACAGATGTTTTTAAATTTATAAAAATATCAGAATTTAAATTATATATATATATATATAAGAAATATTTAAAATTATAACTTAGAACAAAGATATACATAATTAATTTTTGAAAAAAATAAATTATAAAATAAGAAAAGTTAATGGAATGTTTATTTTTAAAAGTGTTTATTTATTATAATATAAAATATAAAATTAATAATAATTAGCTGTCGAATTGATTTTAAAAAGGTGGAGATAGCATCAACGAGTTTTACCCAAGAGCGTTTGAATGAGATGACACGGGTTTCTTACAGCTTAACCAGAGGTCTCGAGTTCGAATAATGATCCTCGGAATGCAGCAACGTTAAAACTCTCGAGGGAGAGCTTTGCCGCCTTTGTGTGGTCCTACCCGGCTCGAGGAATTAGTCTCCACAGTTGCGCATAGAGGATACCTTGGAAAACAAAAAAAAAGCATCAACGAGTTTTTTCTCTCTCAATGTTTGCTTCCTTTTATAAAAAAAAAATACTTTCTCTCCCTAGGAAATGCTTTATTAGAGTACTGGTTGGGGAGATAAAAAAGTTTTATATTTAATCTTTTAAGGAGTATTATATTTATGTTTCTCATAAAGTATTATTTTTACTGAATTCCTTAATCGATGTCCATAACAAAACTTTAATTTTTCATATATGCTAATATATTGTATTTTGCTTATGTGGCTTAATAATCGGTAGAATAGAAGGGGGGGAAATACTTCAACGCTAAAGACTTGTGAAGTAAAACGAGCCAGTAATCAGTGGTCAAATAAGATGTCAATTTTGTTTACCTACCAAGATTTCTTACATGTCAAAACGCTAGTAACAGAAAATAAAAGATAAAGACAAAGAGCTAATAATAGATATATTTTTTCTTTCTTTCTTTTAATTTCATTATTCCTGCTTTAGATAATGAGTACTTAAAATGGTCCACAGAAGTAGAACTCTAGAAATTTTATACTTTCATTGCCATCAATAAGTTAGTAACGCTATTTCTATTTTACGAAGCACCTTCTCCTAATAAAAATGATTTATTCCCTTCAGCAAGAAAATCATCCCTTATTATACATAGATATGGTTTTGATAAATGCCCTCATACTGTATCTTTGTGCCTAAAATTAAGAAACGGGGCAAGTTTGAAGATTATGCAAAAGCAAAGCACAGCCATGGCCCTTGAAGAAAAGCAAGTCAAATAGCCAAAGATGAAAATGACTAGCCAAATGTGTCTATGGCCCGTGGCAAGAAATTATAAATCGTTGAAACAAAGAAAAAACTAATAGCGTGATTGGAAAGGAACTGGCATATATGTTAACTACCACCGAAGAAAAGCAGAAAAAATCAAAGAGGTAGGGATGTGATTTCCCTCTTTTTCTTTATGCAAGACTTAATTCATCAAATATATCATACGTAGAATTGTGGGTTGAATGTTTAGTTAGTATGAACAGTTGAATTCAATATGGCAATCAGTTTTTTTTTTTTTGATAAGCAAAAATTTTATTGTAAAAATATAAGGGGTACTCTAAACCCATATACAATGGACCCAAGATACAAATAGGAAGAGGTAGATATTCAACCAAATTCATAAACGACAATAAGCAATCAGTTAATTCTACTTCCTGCCACTTATTAAATGCTTTCCTTCAACGTCTCTTCAGTCTTATTTACTGTTCCATCTTATTTTCGTACTATCTGAATTTACAAACATTAGTCGTCATGTCATGTCTTGTTTTACCTACCTCCTACGATGTTAACTTACGTCCATGTCATGCTGGTTTACGCGTCTTGCACCGAAACACAACACAACAAATAATAAAGCATCCAATTTAGTTTGTCCACTGTGTTTTGGTTCCAAATTACCTATAATTTAGGCTTTAATTTGTTCCACTAATTATTTTTCCCTTTCTGTCACTCAGACTCGATTATTAAAACACTCATAGTACTTAGGTTGGTTCATTTTGTACCTGGGAACTGCATTATTTTATGTGTGTATGTATGTAGGGTACTGTTTTTTTTTTTTGGTGGATATATGTTAGGAACTGGCAGGGACGAAGCCAGACATTGATCATAGGATGGGCCAACTAATAAAACAAAAGTTTATCCAACGAATATAAACATATCAAGATCAAATTTTATATAAAATATTCATAATTATATGTTTCAAAATGTTAATTATATTTAATAAAAAGTTGTTAATTACATTAATAATCTATCAAAACACAGCAAGTCTCTCCTACATGTCATGAAAATAATCTATATTTGTACTTATAAAAATTTATTTTCATATCAAATCTAAACTAAACTTTTCTATGTATACTAGTAACCCACAATGGACCATTAATTATATATATATATAGTCTTTATAACTTCATATATATGTAATATAAGTGGGGAAACGTCAGGGAGAGCATTGGCCCTCCCGGAAGCCAACGTGCCTCCGTCCCTGGGTACTGCTATTAATATTCTAAATGGTTATCACTTCTTATTAGTTAATTTTTTTTAAAATATAAAAAAAACATAACTTTATTTGATTAATAAAAGGTATAAATAGATAGTTCAGGTAGGGATGTCAACGGGGCGGGGCGGGGCGGGCACGGATATTGCTCACCCGCTACCCGCCCCGTTGGATAAAAAATCCACCCGTGCCCTCCCCGTATCCGCACGGGTACCCGTTTAACGGGTTCTTAACGGATTCGCGGATTTTCACGGGTATCCGCGGATATCCATGGATAGTTGAACAACAAACAAATCTGTCTTCTTCTCTTAAACCTGTAACCCAGAAACGAATGGGAGCATCACCACGGCTACGGAACGCGGCGGGACGCAAAACAGTGCGGCGACCGAGATGGCAAGCGGTGGATCAATTGATGGCAGTGGAAGGGAACGTGGTGGCGAATTGCGAACGCGACTGGCCGTGGAACGAAGCCACGCGGTGGCTGTGGCCGGCGAGGTGCGGCGCAAGCCACACAGTGGCTGTGGAGGGAAAACGCAAGAGGGACGCAGTGGCAAGGAAGAGGGAAGAGGGAACTTACGGTGAGGGAGGGAAGCGCGGCCGCGCGGCAGCGGCAGCGGCGCTTCTGGCCTGGCGGAGATGCGGAGTCCGGCGATCTGTGCAAACAGGGGCTGAGGCTGAACCGCTGCAAGGGTGGGTGTGAGTAGCGGCGCCAGTGAGAGTGTGAGACTGAGAAGTTTCGAGTGAGAGTCTGATGAGTGATGTGTGTGTGATGTGAACTAGGGTTTATTTTAGGGTATTTTGGTAATATCCCTACGGGTGCGGGTATCCACGGGCACGGATAGCATCATACCCGCACCCGCCCGTTTATTAACGGGTAATTGAAAAAATCCGTCAACCTTAATCCGCAGGTATCCATTTAGCCACCCGCCCCGTACCCGTGGCAGCTTTTACCCGCGGGTACCCACGGGTACGAGTAAAATTGACATCCCTAAGTTCAGGTGTCAATAAAATCACTTATATGTGCATTGTTCGACTAATCAAAACAATAATGTTGTTTTTTCTTTCTTTCTTTTTTTGGTATAAAGCTTTTTCTTTACGCTTATATCTTTTATAGAAGAATTGATAAGAACTCATTATTTTAATATATTTTTCTTCTCTCATTTTTTTTCCCGTGAAAAGGTGTAGATCATGAAAGTAGAGCATGAGGAGTGGGCGTGAATAACATTTTTTTAATTATTTTAGTCTATTAACATTTTTCTGTAATCCAAAATAGTATATCAATGATCTAAGTGTAACATCAATTTATCGAGAGTTTTCTTATAGCACGTTTGGATGATTGGATTCACTTTCAAATGCTTTAAAATCACTTTTAAAATGGAAAAACTACTTATATTTAACTTATCTCAAAAACACTTTCATTCTTTCAACCTTGTGCTTCCCAACATACACTTAGATAAGTAGTCGTGTTGATGACATGACCCATCCATAAATTTTGGTTAGTGGGATAAAAAAAAAGTCTAAAAATACTTTTACAATGAGAAAATATAAATATACATAAGCGGTGTAAAATTAATATATAATACACAATATATAATGTTGTAGGGTTTCAATATAAAACCTATGTGATAAATGAGATGCAATTTATTAAGTAAACGATAGAAAATTACAAAACTAACTTTCCCTCTCAACAAATACCCAATTACACCCAATGTCTCTCAGACTCTCACACAAAACATATAATATCATGAAAAACAAAAACAAAATATCTAAGCTTTTACAAATTACACTTGTCCTCTATGCATTTTTCATATTTTAAAAATATTGTAGGATTTTTTTATTTTCAATATTATAAAAAAAATACCCCTCTATATATATAACCAAACAATCATTCTACTATTTATCTCTCATAAAATTACGCACTTCATTCTTCACAAATGAGTGATAATTATTTATTATGTGGGGACAACATCTAATTTTTTATGGGGATAAAAATAAATTACTAAATAAATTATTTTAAAAAAAATTGCTTAGTAGGCACAATTGCCCCCATTCCACCACATCTAGATTCGTCCCTGGACCCAACCCAACCTTAATTCTGACTACCCAGAAAGGATGTTTTAGATGAACAGTTGCCGAACCAAATCCCTCACAAGCTACATATATCTCAAGTTGGACTGAGATCAAGCTAATTTGTCAAGCCTAACAAAATATTACCTTGCAAAAAAACAAAAAATATTCTAAGCTACACGGATCTGACCCGGCCCTATTTAACCCAAATAAGATATTTTAGGCTAAAAAGATCAATCTTGGGCTTTTTTGGGCCAACAAATACGGCCTAACCCAAAATTTCTTTGAGGCTAAATTACTTAGGCCATGTTGAGAGTTTTTCTTTCAAATAACCTTTTTAAAATATAACTACATTTGCTAAAAAAAAAAAATCTACATAAATGCCCCTGTTTTGAATTTGTGCCCCAGGATGCCCCATTTTTTTTTTTATGCAAGTGGGAAGTAGGCTCCCCAATGCCGACTTCCCACGTTTTTTTTTTTAATTAGATGATTAAAAACAAAAAAAATACAAGTGACTTTTCAACATGCTAAAACAAAAAAATGTGTATTTTGATACTTAATCTAAAAAAGAGGTATTTTGGTATATGTACTGGCCGAGGTGGTAAGCTCGGCCGCCGAGCTCGGAAGCCTAACTAACTTAACGATACACTTATCTAAAACCCAGCTAACAACCTTACTTTAGATAAGGAATAACTCTTATCAATAAAAGTGGTTGGAGCTGAGCTACAAAAGATAAGTGATAAGTGATAAGAGACGAACTAGATCCTAAAAAATAGGATCGGTTTACCCCTCTACTCCTCTATAAAAAGAGGAAGAGTCTAAGAGGAGACTCACTTTAACTTTCACTTGAGTTTGGTGTTCTCTCTTAAGCGTATTAGAGGTCCCGGTTGTGATCAAGAGACTGTCAATAAGTCCTTGCCCACCGGAGTACATCAGATACAAGATTAAGAGATTGATGCACCACGTGATCAAAGGTTGAACACAGAACTACGTCTGGCTTTGATTCCCATTGGGATACGTAGGACCGGAATATAAGTATTCTGTCAAGCCACGGTCTAAAACAACCCCAACGTTCAACCTTGGTCTGGACGTTTACGGCGAGATTCCGGTAACTCGGAACTCGGCAGGAACAATAATTTTTAAAAAAGGTTATTTGAAGGGGAAAAAAACTCCCTATGTGGACAACTTTATTCAGGTGAAATGGAATGAAGATTCCTTCATTTTTGTGACGAAAAATCTATTTCTGACCATTGTTTCCAATTTATTCAAAGTGTCCATTCTATTCCTTCCAACAAAACATGAACCGCTTCGCCCTTCGATCTCGTAAACCTGTTTACTGCATCATCAGTTCTCTCTCAATAAATTAATCTAAAAAGCAGAAACCTGGTATCTAACGAGGATTGATTTTTGTACATCAAAATGGGACATCATATGGTGGTGTTCTTTTTATTTTTTGGATGTATTTTCGAGAAGTATATATATAAAGAAGATAAAAAATAAGTGAGAGATAGAGATAAACATATACGATATCACATAAGATGTCCAAAATTTGTGTTCAAATAGCATAACTCGTATATAAATAATTTGATTTTAGGGGGTTTGCAGCTAGAGGATGAATGTAAAATGTTATTACTGACTCTGGTAAATTTGAGTAAACAACGAGCCCCTATGCAATCAAACGGAGTTAATATTTATAGGAGGAATACTAATGTGTTCAAGTACCTCGATATCCATTATCTCCCCCATTAACTAGTGGGTTAAAAAATCGTTAATTTTACCCGTAAATACCTGTTAACCTATTGATCTTGTGTCCATCGCAAATTTTATCTGCAAATATCCTCAAAATAGATTAGTTTATTTTATTTATTTATATTTTATATTAATATAATTTAGATTGAAATATATAAATATACTTTAATTTTGAATTTAATATTTTTTTAATTATATGATTTAATTATATATTATATTTAAAATTATATATGATAAGTGATAACATAATCAATCCGTCAAAAAAAAAAAAAAGATAACAAAATCAAAATCAAAAGCAAATCTCAACTAATAATCTGATAAAAATATCAAATCAAATAAAATCCCAATGAAATAGATCCCTACAGCTTCAACTTTCAACCCGTCCATACTATTGGTTTAGTTCTACGCGGAAGGAATGAATCAATTAATGATGCAATTGCAAATCATGTACCGTCCGTACAATCAGATGTGATGAGTGATGACCCCACGTACCCTGCCACCGTTTCTTTTCGTTTTCGTTGCGTTCCATTCTGTTTCTTTCTCCTGCAAGTTTTGAAGTGAAAAGGACACAATCTCATTACTTTTCTCTTCTCTCTCTAATAAAAAAATAAATAAATAAAGAGCGTTTTATTTGCTCCTTATTGAGTAAACGAACCAAGACTTGTTTGACCTAGTCTTTGGTCTTTCTTGATTTCTGTCTCTTCCTTCCTGAAACTGAAACAGTGAAACTCATTGTTGTGATTGTGAGAATTTGTGATCACAACAAGAATGGCGACACCGAAGGAACACATAGAAGAGATACGAAGGAAGAAGTTCTCCGTCGGAGGGGAATTGAATCCTTTCAGGGAAGACCTTCACCAAGCCGTTATGAATCTCTCTGCCGAACTCTACGCTAAGGATGTTCACTTTCTCATGGAACTTATCCAGGTTCCTTATACTATATATATACATATTCTTATCAGTAATCACTATATCTTTTATGTGACGCATTCTATTTTTACGATCACATACCTATGCTCATAAAATCTAGACGACAAAAATTGTTAGAGATATTCATGTTACATTGCGGAATAGTGAAATTATATTATCCTATTACTGTTATATTTATTAGTTGATTCACTATCCTATGTCTATGTTCCTGATTCACCTTTTGATTTTGCAGAATGCGGAAGATAACCAGTACTTTGATGGTGTGGATCCAACGCTTGAATTCATCCTAACATCTAAAGACATTACAGGCACCGCCGCGGCACCGGTGCTCCAGCCACATTGCTCATTTTCAACAATGAAAAGGGTTTTTCTCCCAGAAACATCGAATCTATATGTAGTATTGGACGGTCCACCAAGAAGGATAACAGAGTTAATGGTTACATTGGGGAGAAAGGTAAATAAATATAGAGCTTATAAGGATAATTTGATTGGGTTAAAAATATAGTTCCGGGCTGGTTATGTCTATTTTTTAGTTGGTCTCTCTAGTTATTTTCTTTTATTAAACGAGTCTTCTTAATTGTAAATACTTTTAAATATTTTGAAGGATAAGTTTCTAGGGAGTAGGAATATGCCTATTGCTATTGAGTTGGTTCTAACTAGTTAATTACAGAAAATGAATTTTACTATGCTTTAGCAACTAGGGCTGAGCTTCTTGTACAAACATAGCTTGCGGTTTTAAGCATTTTCAATTTCATAAGCAGTGTTGTAGCTATTGAAATGCTATATTCTTTGTGGACATCCAATAAAATTGGAATATACACAGTTACATACACGCATAAATGTTATTATATATATATATATGTGTGTGTGTGTGTGTGTGTGTAATCCAGATGATTTTAATGTCTCTGAAGATGCTCTGATTGAATGTCCTTTATTACTAAACTGCAGGCATTGGTTTCAAGAGTGTATTTCTGATCACCCGCAGGCCTTATATTTTTAGCAATGGATATCAGATACGGTTCAATGAGGACCCATGTCAACATTGTGGTCTTGGGTATATAGTTCCTGAATGGGTTGGCGAAAACCCAACCTTTGCTGCCATAAAACAAATATATCGTGCTGGTGACACTGACACCCTTCCAACTACAACAATTGTCTTACCTCTGAAGCCAGACAAAGTCAAAGCCGTGAAACAACAGCTCTTTAGCATGCATTCAGAAATTTTGCTATTCCTTTCAAAAATTAGGAGGCTTTCTGTCAAAGAAGATAATGAGGATCCTAAGCGCAATACAATAAGTGCTGTAGCTATTTCAAGTGAAATTAATTTTATGACAAGGAAAAACATCAATGCTGAGTCTTACACACTCCATCTTTCAGAGAAGGAAAATGCTGACTCTGAAAAGGAATGCGGCTACTACATGTGGAAGCAGCAGTTTCCCGTTAGACCAGAAAATAGAGTAGAAAGGAGAATGGATGTAGAGGAGTGGGTTGTCACATTAGCCTTTCCGAATCACCAGCGGCTTCCAAGGGGAAAAAGCTTACTTGGGGTCTATGCATTTCTTCCTACAGAGATGGTTACCAACTTTCCTTTTATAATTCAAGCGGATTTTGTCCTGGCTTCGTCAAGAGAGACAATTATCTTGGATAATAAGTGGAATCAAGGGATACTCGATTGTGTTCCATCTGCTTTTATGGATGCATTCAAATCACTTGTCATAGGAACAGATAAAGCTCCAGTATCTAGTTTGCCTAGGATGTTCCATTTTCTACCTGTAAATAGCTCTGCTTATGAGGAACTAAATATCGTGAGGGATAAAATCAAAGCAAAACTGGTTCAGGAAAAGATTCTTCCTATTGAGACATACAAGCAGCAGAAGCACTTTTACAAGCCTTGTGAAGTCGGCAGGCTATTGCCTGCTTTTTGGGATATTTTGACCAATGCTTCGGAGCAAGGAGTATACTTGCATAACCTATCTTCCCATGGAATATATATTCTGAGTTCTTCATTTGATAAAGCCAATTATAATCAAATACTCAGTTTCTTGGGAGTCAAACATGTCAACAATGACTGGTATGCGAAGTGCATCCAAAGTTCTAATATTGGGGAGGGAGTAACTGAAGATGTCTATTTGAAGCTTCTATTGTTTATTGCAACTAACTGGGAGTCCAAATTTTGCAACTCCAACATGACGGGCATACCGTTAATTAAATATGTTGGTCCTGATGGGAATCTGTCTCATTTCAGTCTTGATGATTGCACATCGTACCAAGGTGCCAAGAGAGTTTTCCTAGATGATCAAAACAACTCTTATCTTATCTCATGGCTGATTGATTGGAATAGGGAATTTAGATGCTCATCCAATTGTTATTTCATGCCTGAAACCACGCAGCAAGCGATCTGGTTGTTCCCAAGGAGACAAACTTTGTTGGAATGGCTAGGCGACAAAGTTAATATTTCTACTTTAAATGTGTACAATTTCGTCATTCTTCTTTGCAAATCCATTAAGAATAGGCGCAAGCTTGTCATTGGATATGCTCACTTCTTATATCACTCTTTTTCAAAAGGTTACTTGACACCTCGTGAGGTTGGTAGCCTGTATAGTTCCATGCCTCTTGTTGACAATTATGGACATGTGATTGCATCTGCAAACAGAGTTGGGATTATTGTTCCTGCTAATGTGAGCAAATGGGCTGACTTAACTGTTTCTAATCCATGGAGAGATGAAGGCTATGTTGAGTTGGGAGTAGAGTACTTACATAACTATCATCTTGCAGGCCAATGTACACGCCAGAATGAGCTCCTAGATTCCTTGAAACTCATGTTGGAGCTTCTGATATACCTGATGCACCTACTCCAAATACTGGGATTTCCGGTGTAGATACACCCCTTACTAAGGAAAATGCTTTCTTACTCTTGGATTGGATTTGGAAACTGAAATATAGGGGAATAAGTTTACCCGAGAGGTTCTTGAAATGCATTAAGGAAGGTAGCTGTCTGAAAGTCACGGTGAATGGATATAGGCCGCCTTCGCATTCATTCTTGATTGGCTCTTCATTGGGAAACATTTTGCAAAGTGGCTCTGTTCTCGTCGACATTCCTCTGGTTGATCAAGATTTTTATGGGAGTCAAATATGCAAGTACGAGGAAGAATTGAAAACAATTGGTGTAATGTTTAAGTACGGGGAAGCTTGTCAATATATGGGGAGAGAACTCATGTCTCGGGCAGCTTCTTTTACTCTGAGTAAAGGTCATGTGCTTCTGATACTTAAGTTCATTCAATATCTAAGGAAAAGTCTTCTTCCAGCAGATGAATTTGTGAACAGCATAAGAAGGGGAAGTTGGTTAAAGACATCACACGGTTACAGGTCTCCAGTTGGCTCTGTTTTGCATGATTCAGAGTGGAAAACTGCATCCCAAATTAGTAATATCCTTTTCATTGACCAGGGTTACTATGGTGAGGAAATATATCATTTCAAAGAGGAACTAAAGTTGCTAGGTGTGATAGTTGAATTCAGTGGAAGTTACGAACTTGTAATTGACCACTTAAAATCACTGCCCTATTTGATATCTTTGACTGCTGAGGCTGTTGTGCTGATACTGGAATGTATCCATTATACACGTGACTCTGCCAAACTTGTTAATGCACTTCAAGGAACCAACTGTTTGAAAACGAATATTGGTTTCAAAACTCCTGGTGAATGTTTCTTGCATCACCCTGTATGGGGCTGCATTCTTGATATATTCGGTGATTTCCCAGTGATTGATAATGAATTATATCGAGACAAGATTTTCACATACAAAAATGAGTTGAAGCAAACAGGAGTGGTGATTGATTTTGAGGAGGCAATCAAAGCATTTGGTCGTGTTTTCAGGCAGAAGGCATTACAAACTTCCTTTGACAAACATCATGTTGAGTCACTTCTTTCATGTTTTAGACAGCTGAAAGAAACTGACTATAAGTTTCCTTCAGATTTCATAAGCATCTTACATTCTTCCAAGTGGTTGCGGACTCGTCTTGGTGATTATAGGTCTCCAGGAGAATGCATTTTATTTGGTCCAGATTGGGAATCTATATCTCCGATTACTTGTCTCCCTTTTATTGATGATCGTGAAAATTATTATAGCAAGGGTGTACATAAGTACAAGGAGGAGCTGAAGAGTATGGGAGTTATTACTGAATTGAAACATGGTGTGAAGTTTGTGACTACCAGTACAAGGTTCCCTTCAGATCCTTCATCCATAACTCCTGAGAATTTGTTTTCATTGTTGGAATGCATCCGGTTATTGCTCAAGCCCAATCATTCTCTTGAAGTCGACTTCTTGAAAGGATTATCCAAAAGCTGGTTGATGACCCATGCTGGTTATAGGCCTCCAGACAAATGTTTATTGTTTGGTTCTAAGTGGAATTTGCTCCTAAAGCCAATGGATGGACCTTTCATCGATGAGGATTTTTATGGACCTAAACTTGCCTCGTATAGTAAAGAACTCAGTGCAATAGGAGTTATTGATGAAGATGTCGGGAAAGGGTGCTCATTACTTGCTAGCCATCTTGATTTTTATTCTGAATATTCCACCATTGTAAAAATATACAAGTGCTTGAAAAAGTATGATTGGAAACCACATAAGGAAGTTACGAAAAGGGTTTGGATTCCTAAAGGAGATGGTGATGGAGAGTGGGTCAGTTCTGAAGAATGTGTCATTCACGACAAGGATGATCTTTTTGGCTCAAAGTTACATGTTCTGGAAAACCACTATGACAAAGCATTATTTTCTTTTTTCTCCTTATCTATGGCTGTCAGAAGCAAGCCTTCACTTGATGATTATATTGAGCTATGGAAGGAATGGGAGAGTTCTGTGGAACAACTGTCATATGATAAATGCTGTAAGTTCTGGACTTTTGTTTTGCAACACAAAACCACGATGACAGAGAAAAAACTTGCTGAGAGCTTGCTGAAACTACTCGCTACATCTGGTGCTGATTTGATATTACTATTAGACAAACACGATGTTTTTGTTGTTGATAACCTTCATTTGAAGAATCTTTTTGAGCAAGAGATAGTCTTTGTCTGGTATCCTAAGGCAAGCTTAGCATCATTACAAAGGTCTGAATTATTAGAACTATACAAAAACATTGGCGTTCGCAGTATATCTGAGTCTGTGCACAAGGAAGAATCGTCCTTACTAGATTGTGTCGAACTCACGCAAGTGGATCCAAGGAATATTTTCATTGGAAAGGGGTTGGTTAAACTTTTCTTGGCTTTCTTGCTTGTTCTAACCTCAAAATGGAAGTAGAGAGGAGGCTTGAAGCTGTCCAAGGTCTACTTGACCTTACTGTCTATGAGACGATCGAACCCGTCACTGTTAGCTATAGTATATCACTATCATCAGGGGACATCATTACTAAGAAATCAAACAGAATGATACGTTGGGAAAGGGAAAGTTCAAAGTTTTTCACCCAGAAGATGGACTGGTGTAGTGGAAATACTAGTATGATAAAATATGCTACACATTTCTCAGAAGCAATCTCTGTGGGTGTATTGTGTGAGAATGATGATCATGTACGTACTTGCACTCTCTGAGCTGATAAAATTGGCTTTCCTGCTGAAGTTCGATGAGGAAGCAGTTGATTTCTTGATGGAGTCCAAGGATTTGCAGATTTTCTGGGAGGATGAGGAGTTCCTCAGTTCTGCCTTCCCAGTTGACTAGGTTTGCTTCACCGAACTCAATTTTTAGTTTGCTTTTTCCTTCTATTTTGCTTCCTTGCTAGAGGTATTGGCATGTATGACCTGGAAAACGTCCTTGAAATTCCACTTGATAGTCAATGCTTTGTTAAAAAATTGGGTTAAATGCATATTGCCATGATTTATTAGTGTATTGCACTTTTCACCCTCATTTGTACAGTTAGTCATTTTACTCATTGCAATCCTCACCCTTTTATTAAAATTAAATTAAATTTAAAGAATAAATAACATAAATGATCCATAGTATCCCGTCCCTTACTATTTGGCAGCGTTGTTTTGATATAATGAGATGAGATCCCACAATTCAAAGTCAATAGACTTTCATGTTATTGTTGGCCTCCAACTTATGAAATCATAATAAGTTCAAGATGCACATTCGAGCCATAGTGCTTTCAAAATGGCACCTAAACAATGCTCATTGCACAAACCCAAATGCTCATTGCAACTAATCCACCCAAACCTCATTCCCATCCCCTTCTCCCCCACCACCGCCATATCTGAAACCAAACCATTCACAATGTCATGCCCATCCTCGTAGGGCTTGAGGATAACCCTTTACCCCAAAACACTACATGATAGATAAGTGGCGACAATAGGAAAATTAGCAGTAAGAGCCAATGAATAATTTAGTCAACCTTTACTACTCAAGTTGTTTAGTGTTAATATATGATCCTGGCACAAACAATAATTTGGATAAATATATGTAGGTAATGCCATGTATATAGCTCATATATACTTCGACTCTTTAAAGAGAAGTGTTTCACTTATGTTTTTGACTTGCATCAGGTGGACAAAGTAATATCTATGAAAAAATATTAACAGAGAAAAATATTTACATAAACGCTAGAACCAGAAATTCACAAGGTATTTTACATGATGAACAAAGACAAACTGGTTGTGGTCTATGTCTAATTGATGGTGTGAGAAGATGGGAATTCAGAAGGAATTTAAAAATAAAAACATAGAAGTAGGCA
Source organism: Echinosophora koreensis (assembly GCA_035048595.1). NCBI lineage: Eukaryota > Viridiplantae > Streptophyta > Magnoliopsida > Fabales > Fabaceae > Echinosophora > Echinosophora koreensis. The sequence continues at coordinate 2,096,150 of JAPCYP010000008.1, forward strand.
AAAAGAACGCCCTGAAAAGAAAAAGAAAAATGGAGATAGTTTGTGTTCATTCTTCCTAACACCTAGTGTCATAATCAATTTGTTGCTTTTGCAGCAAGTAGACGGCTTCTGTCGTTGCCAGTACAGCTGCTCATTGGGTGGTAGCATGACTTAACCTTGAGCAGAGTCTTTACGCCCCCAAATTTCTTTATCTTATGTCCTTTTTTCTTCTGAGTTGATTCAATTTCAACAATCTGAATTACCTAATAATAAGAGAGAACAGAATCAGGATCATTCCTATTTTTCTTGTCTTTGTTATTCCTTTTAGAGATATCTAGTATTTAACCAGTTTCTTTTTGCTACAAATTTTTAAATAAACTGTTCTTGATGTTATGTGTGAATGGAAAAAGCAGATAAATATAGTAAAATCACACAATGGTGAGTGTAGCTGAATAGCATACCTCATTTGAGTTTCTGGAGTTCCCTGATGCAACGCTTGCAACACTGTCAGCACTACGGGACTTCTTGTGCATGGCAATGATTTGATCCTTACCTACATTTGTCAAACACAGTTTAGATTTACATTAAAAAAAAAAGTCGGATGCTTTCATGACATGTGCTATTCATTCTTTCACCACTCACTTTCTTCTTCTTCTTCTTCTTCCTCTTCCTCTTTTCTCCTCTCAGCCTCAATGCAATAAATTCTAAAGCTTGGCGATCCAGGACATACAAGTCTTCCATATTCTTCACTCTCACTATCATCATTATCACAATCATTATCATTATCGTGATTATGATCATTATCATTATCATTATCATTATCGTGATCGTGATCGTGATCATGATCGTGATCATCATAGGCATCCACTTCTTGCTCATTCTCTCTTGTCTTTTCCTCCTTTACCTCAGTCACCTTATCAACATGAAACACTTTTTCCTCATCAACATGAAACACTTTTTCTTGGTTATCCTGTTCTGTGTTGGGGTCTTTCTCCTCCTCCTCCTCCTCCTCCTCGGTTTTACATTTACATTCACATTTACATTCAGAGTGAGGCAATGGAACCACTCTGGATAACTTTTCTATGCTTATTACTTGTACCACCATTATATCCTCATTGGCCGGTTCCTTCTCCTTGTTTTGTGTTTCAGTTTCAATTTCATGAGAAGATTGAGAATTGCTATCCACTTCCTCACCATCCTTCAACAGCTGTTTCTTGGATAGGGTGCCTTCAATTTGCAGCGTGCCTCCATTCCTACGTTTTCTCAACTCCTCAAATCGGCGAAGGAGGAGAGGACGGATTTTCACAGGCACCACCTCTCCTTCTGCTACATTTAACCTTGAACTGCCGCCCCCCATTGTAGACGGCAAAAATATGCTGAAAGAAGCAAGGTAGGAAAATGATGAAAATTTATGGTAGATGATGTAGGACCTTTTTTAATTTTAAAGGGTTTGGTTTGTGTGCAAGTTAAAATAACCATATAGAACCTGGACACTCTGTGTTAACAGTTATTTGGTGTCAATAATAGATTGTATAACTCTCTTTCGTCGTTGGAAGTTGGAAATCGTCAACAACTTAGGATAAGGAAGTAAACCTGACCAAATGGGATGTTCTTGTCTATCTTGGTATATAACGGCCAACAAAATTGCATAGCCACAAACTGTCTTGTGCCAGCTATCCATCTTCTCGAAATGCGACTTTATACTCACTCCTTGCACAAAAATAGCGTGTATTGTGCGCTTGGTGGTTATGGTCAACACAATCCATATACATCATATTATTTAAAAAATGTTGTTATTTGAAATGTTTATTCTCAATTTCTCTATAAACATTCAAATTCGATTGATGTACAAAATATACATACCAACTACTTGTCCATTCTAGATGTTGATCAAGGAACTAAATTTTTGTTAAAATATTCAGAGGACTATAACCTGATATGTTATATTTATATATTTTTAAAGGACTAAGTTAAAATATAAGTTTTTTCCTTCTTTTTTCTCAAGAATTTTTAACATTCTGCGTGCAGAATGAGTGAATGATGACACAACAGCCTACTATAGTATTATAGGAATGATAACTGACACAGACACATAATAGACTCCTGGATTTTTTTTCTCAATTAGAGTCATGAAGCCAGTTACGATGGAAATATATTTATCTTTGTTATGAAATTAACCAAAACAAGAGCAAAATATTATAAACTAAGAAGAATAGAGAAGAGAGTAATAGAGAAGAGAGGAGAGAATAAGAGAGTCTTTGTATCATACTCTTCAAGGTGCAAACTTTACAATATTACATGGGTCCTATTTATAGGACATAAGTCTTGTAACCTATAAGACTATTAAAAGCATAAGCATAATGAGTCATTTACATATGAAATTGAGAGTTGTAGCTTATGAGTAAAACTCATTTAATCATGGGAGTTATAGGAGTATCCTAGGGAATATGAAATGGTTTGAGGAGATGGACATCCACTAAATATATATTCATAACACTCCCCCTTGGATGTCCATTAAGGATATGCCTCGTTAAAACCTTACTAGGAAAAAACCCAGTGGGAAAAAAAATCCTAGTTAAAGAAAAAGAGTACAATATCCTTTACATGGGAACTGCCTCATTAAAAACCTTATCAAGGAAAACCATGAAGGACAAAACCTTGATTAAGGAAAAAAAGAGTACAGTTTTCTCTCCCTGTTAGAAGCATCACTTAAAAATATGGATTCCAATATTTTGAGTATCTCCCCCTGAAGCAATTTGAACCAATATTCTTCTCTTTGACACCTTTGACACATCCTCCTGGACCTTTGCATGACAATAGTTTCTTCAATTGGAATCACAAGATTCTTGGATCAGATGAATCATAACTTCAACCAGAAACATTAACAACTTCATTTGGAACGGAGACTTTTGCAAGATCAATCGGCAATAAGCTTGATGGAAAAAATATTATATCAAGCCTGTAATATTTAGGAATATGTGGACGTGCTTCTTTAACAATAATATATGATCTTCAGGACCAATATATCCGTTATCTTTTCACATCGATCTATCGAACTATAGTAGTGTACTCAATAGATACAATTTATCATGAGTCTCTTAAGAACTAGCTAGTTCTTCATAACTTGTTGGACAAAATTCACATTGTGAAATGCTCGATCTACAGGCCGAGACTAAACTTCATTATTCAAAAGTATTTCATGTTAAGAAATTTCTTTATATATTCTATAATTCTGGAACAACTGCAGGTCATTCCATAATGTTCAAATCATATCATAGTAACTATATTAAACACAATTACAAATTTCTTTACATAGATATCTAAGAAAATAAAAGTCTTGAAATAAATTTATCTATCATTGCATGAAAATCATCATGTATATAAACTATAAATCCAAATATATAGCTATATTTAATCCTTCCGGGATTTTCCATGAAGATATTACTCTCGAGTCAACCATAAGATGTAATAATAACTATTTACATGAATATATTTTATATTATGTAAATTTTGGACTTCAAGTCCATTCAAAGCTTCTAAGACTTGAACTATTGTTCAAAATCCTCAAATTGCACAATTTGAAAGAACACATCTTTCAATATTTTAAATTATACATTTCAAATATCTTAAATCCTTCAGGGAAATGCTCTATGCATCTTGAATCCTTCAAGGATATGCTTCCAGCACCTTGAATCCTTCAAGAGTTTCATATAATTGTCATCATCAAGTGATCCATACAAATAGGTTAACACAATATCTAGTTGATGTAAATTGAGTCCTTCATGTGCTACCAAACTAATTAAGTATTGAAAAGTACTTGCATCCACCACAAGTGCACATGTCTCTTCAAAATCAATGTTAGGTTTTTGTAAAAACCCTAAAGAAACAAGTCATGCTTTGTTTCTCACAATTTCATCATTCTAATTTCAATTTCGCACAAAAACTCATTTGTATTGATCAACTTGATTTACAACTTCAGGTGTACAGACTACATGTCCAAAAACTTTTCGCTTGACAAGCGAGTTTAATTCCATTGCAATTGCATCTTTCTATTTCGGTCGAATATTTCTTTGTCTATAATCCTTAATAGACTTTGGTTTGTGATCCTCTTTATCATTTATTTCATTTAGTGCCACATTATATGCAAAAGCATCGTCAACGTTGACTTCATTTCCGGTTCCATTGTATTCCATTCCTGACATAATTTATTGAGATCTCTTTATTTTTCACAAATTTCAGGTACCTGAGTTTCTTCTGGAACTGAAAATTTAATTATGTCTTATGACTCTTCTGGAGTTTTCAAATCCTCAATTTGACCATTTTACTCTTTAGCTCATTTTCTTGTTTGAGGATTTTTATCATTGGAACCGACGAGTCTGCCACGCTTCATGCGTGCTTGAGACTCATTTACAATATTACATTGTCTAACATGACATCAATTTTAATTGGAGCATTAACAGTTGGTATAGTCAATGAATTATCTTTTGAACTTCCAGTTCATATTGTTTCGTACGAGGATCAAGATTAAAAATGATAATTCATTCCAACTAATATCATTTTCCAACTGCTTATCCCCTCCCCCTAATATTGGGAAAATTGATTCATCAAAATGACAAACGGCAAACTAAGCCATAAATAATTCTCATATATTCCCAACCTTCTTTGAGGACTCAACTTAGTGCGTTGTGGTGGAGCAATTGGAACATATATAGCACATTCAAAAATTCTAAGAAGGGGAAATATTAGGTTCCTAACAAGAAACCTATTGTAAAGGGGAGGACTTATGATAACTTGTTGGCTGATGCGAATCAATCTCTAGCATATAAGATTGCATGTCCCCATGTATAAATCGGGAAGTTTTGATATCATAAGTATTGGTCTTGGAACCCTTTTGTGTAAGTGCATATGCTACAGGATATTCACTATCATTTACAATAAACATACAATGCTTATTAAAGACTTGAGATGGCTTCACCAACATTATCAAGGCATATTTTCTTAATTTGATAATCGAGAAAATGAGCTCTTAGTCGAATAAGCAATCTCGCAAACTCCTGGTTACGAGTTAACAAACATGTGACCATCTAGCTGATGCATCAATTAAAATCATAAAATATCTAAATGGTCCACATGATGGATGTATTGGTCCACCGATATCATCTTGTATATGTTCTTAAAAATGTGAGAGATTCACTCTCAATTTTTGTTGGTGATGCCTGATTATCAATTTCGCTTTGGAACAAGTAGTACAAATTGGATTGAAGAATCTCCCAGCTCTTCAATGAGTGTCCACATGATTTTTCAAATTATCTTCTCTTGGGAACAAGTGGTACATATTGGATTGAAGAATCTTCAAGATCTCCAATGGATGTCCACATGATTTTTCAAACATTTTCGCATCAATAGACCCGGGATGGCCCAACCGGTCATGCCAAACAACAAACTTATTATGATTTGTAAACTTCTGGTTTACAATGGTATAATGAACTTTGGTTTATATATGTGCATTGCAAACTTCTAGTTTACAACTAACACATCTTTCAATCACAATCAAATCTATTTGAGTTGATAATGCATAAACATAATTTATAAAATTTTGTTATCCAAAGAAAACAATATAATAGATATTCTAGAGACTTGATTTACCTTTAAAAATAGAGGAAATAAAGAGAGATAAAGACTAGGAAAAGAAGTCTAGAACCAAACTAAGTATAATTTTCTCCATGAGAGCTCATGTCCCTGTATAAGACTCCAAACATCAAGAAGGATAGCAGTTACACATCGCAATATAATACACCATTATGTAGAATGGTTATAAAATAAATACAATAGTTACAAAAGAATAAAGTATGCTAAAAGTTATAACCAATAAAACCTTACTATAACAATAATTAGATTAAGAAAACTTCATAATAAAAATAAAGAAATCACTTATGAAATAATTAATATATCACTAGACCATAGCTCATCTTTAGGATAAAGGACAGAAATTCATCTTACTTTACTCAAACTTACTTGTCACTTTTAGCAATGTCTTGCCATATAACAGGTATGTCATTTCATACACATGCTACAATAATAAGGTAACATGAAAAGAAAAGATAAGAAGAAATGTGGACAAATTAAATAATAACGCAAGAAGGTGTACTTCTTCGGGAAGTAACCATATACCACTAATTCTTCTCATTCATTCGTATAAGAATAAATTAGGACAAATAAAATAATAATACAAGAATGTGTACTTCTTCAGGAAGTAACCATATCACTAATTCTTCTCATTCATTCTTTATGAAAAATAATGTCCTTTAGGGAGAGAAGTTACACTTCCCCATAATGTGTATGACTATTATTAGAAATAGTAAAAGTTATAACCCTAAATCATACTAATAGCACTTTATCACCCCTAATGCCCAATGAATAGAGTCATCCATCACAAGCAACACATGCATGTTTACGGCACTTCACCTTGGATGACTATACATCATGAAATAATTGGAAAGGGAGAAACTCCAAGCATCATGACGTTTAAGTAGAATAATGATAATTTTTACCACATCAATGACCATAACCTCAACTTTTGTCATACCAAAAAGTATAATACGAAAGCATTCACTTCTGGGAATGAAGTTTAATTCATTGGGTGACCTTTCAAATTTTTATCATTAATTCACTTTTGTACTCAGTCACAATAATGCATAAACTTAATTCAAAATATTCTTGAAAATATTTTCTCACTTTTGCTACTCCAGGAGCATATTTGAGAGTCATAACAATAGATAATTTTTTTTCCTCTAAATTTCCTTTGTTTCAAAATATATTATGATCAAATTGATCTTTTAGATTTCAATCATGATCTAATGGGCTAGTTCTTCAGGAACTATACCATAAATATTCATACAAATAATTACCAAGAAAAATCATTGATTTTGTCTAGCTAATCCTTCGGGGATTGTTGCACATCCAGAAATTATAACGAGTAACAAAATTAATATCAATAAAGATAAAATATGATAAATAGAAGAAAGATAAGATAACAACAAAAATCAGGACAAAGAAAATATGCACACAAAAAGGTTTAGTTCTTCAGGAACTAACCATGGTATCATTATCCTTATAAATGATTACTATGAAAAATCATTGTTTTGTGCAATCCTACAGGGATGCTTGAATATCAAATTCTTCCAGAATTTATCATAAGTGACAAGATAATGTGGCAAAAATATTCACAAGAAAATTTCTATCGATGAAACACTACTATACTTTCATACTAAAAGTAACATGAAAAATAAAAGTATAAGAGAAGGATATAATCACCCAAGAAGAGTGAGAAGAAACAAACATTTTTGATACAATCTCCAAATCGATTCAGTCATTGCTCCTATGATAGAGTCTCGTGCTGATAACGTGTTATGAAATTAACCAAAACAAGAGCAAGATATTATAAACTAAAAAAAATAGAGAAGAGAGTAATAGAGAAGAGAGGAGAGAATAAGAGAGTCTTTGTATCATACTCTTCAAGGTGCAAACTTTACAATATTACATGGGTCCTATTTATAGGACATAAGTCTTGTAACCTATAAGACTATTAAAAGCATAAGCATAATGAGTAATTTACATATGAAATTGAGAGTTGTAGCTTATGAGTAAAACCCATTTAATCATGGGAGTTATAGGAGTATCCTAAGGAATATGAAATGGTTTGAGGAGATGGACATTCACTAAATATATATTCATAACAATCTTGTATTTTTTTCTTCTCGAGAGTCATAAAACATTTATCTTTCTCTTTTATTTTTTAAATTGAAGTTTCATTATATCATCTTCCTAATAGTTAATAAAAAAATATGTAACAAAAAAGTAAATATACCCAATATCTTAAAAACATTGCGTAAAAAAAGCAAATTATTACCTTTTACTAATTAAAATTTCTTAATCATTAATATTAAAATAAGGTAAAAACTTAATTTTTTTTTTTTTTTTATGGCGGTCAAGTGATGTCGATCTGAGTTTGCTTGTTCGTACCTAAATTAATCCACCTCTCCAGTTCAGTCAAAGGCAGGTCATCTCTGCCAAAATTAGGGATTCACAAAGATATTTGTTGCAACGTTATCAGAGATGTAAATTTTACCAGTACAAATGGATATTCGTAGATAATATCTGCAATGGATATAAAATGGGTATCTCAATTGGTATCTACGGATAAAATAAATGGATATTTTCTCTACTCGATTATTAATGGGGCGAGGACGAGTAGTATTATCCGTACCCACGGGTAACCGCTAAGGTAAATTAAATAAAATATTCCTTTACATATATAAACCAAATACCCTAATATTTTAAGTACTCTTATTTTGTTTGAGTTTTGGCAACAGCAACACCCAAACCCTATCATCCCCTATCCCCTGTTCCCTTTCATCACTCTTTCATGACATGTATGATTAAATTGTTTAATATCATATTGTTTAGTATATTTACTATAATACTTTTCAACCACATAAGAATTTCTTGTAGCAGCAACGAACTCAAATCAAGTTTGATTGACAGAATTACTCTGAATTTCATATATCAATAAAAAATCTCTGGGTTTTTTGAATGTCCATGGATATCTATGGATACTCGCAAATATTGATAAATTCGTTAAAAAACCCGCAAGATGGTTACCCGCAAGGATATGGGATGGGGATGGGGTCGAAATTCATCCAATGGGACGGGTAATGGGGGGCTACTACCCGTACCCACCCTGCCTCATTTACATCCCTAAACGTGACCCTAAGAAATTAGTATGACAAAAAAATTAAATACATGATCATTGTCTACTCAACATCACACACTCATCTAGCGTTATACCAAAGGTTGGTATGAATGCTTAATTCTACTCTCATACCTCCCTATCATATTGATTTCTTTTCATTTAACATTATGAGGATGTGGTTTCAAGTTCCACCGTCAGAGTATTCAGTGTGTGTTGGACGTTGAAGTTTACTTTTTGTTTTCATTTTCACTTGATATATTTTCATTAATAATTACAATGTTTCCTTCTTCTTCTTTTTTAACTTTTGTAAAGATAACGGTGAAAACATTCCTTCACTAATATTTGAAAATGAGAAATAAAGTAAAAATAAAATAGTAGTAGTATTTTATAATTATTTGTAGAACATGTCAACTAAAACTGAAAAATATAAAAATCAAATCAAACACCTTTATATTATAGCATTTGGGATGTTTGACTATCACCGGCATTATCAAGTTTTTCTTTTTGGTAGAACCAGTCAACCAGCATTATCAAGTTACTTCTAGAAGAAAAAAAATAGAAATAAAGCAAAGATCATTGAAATTGCTAATTAGAAACATGAAAATTAATATGCTCATGACAAGGTTATATATAATGACAGAAATACAAGCGTCTGATATTCTTATAATTAATCCACAAATTAAGGAGAATTCTTTTTGAAGGAGCAAATCCGTCTGCATATACTCTAGCATACATATGATATGATCCATTTTCCTTAATAGATATAGCACATAAATTTTGCAAATAGGTTATCATTATATATGCTGCTCTTAAAAATCAGCATAGCCACTTGATTCTTCATGGTTCTGATGCATTTGAAGAGACCTCTACGATGTTGCTGGAACTCGAACATGATGAGGATGTTGAAGAATGTGCCTTGCTTACCATCATGAAATCAAACAACCTTGGAAGAGCACGAACTGGATTTCGTTCATGCATGTGACTAGTGCTGCCGTCACTTTCTGTTGTACTTCTTTTCTTCATCACTATGCGACACAGAACCCAATCTCCTATTTCGTTCACGTAATTCTGCCAACCCAAAAAGCATTATAAATAAATAATGGCAACTACTGCATGGATAAACCCTACCTTAATTTCTATAATGGTTTTTATATTACATTGCAACTGAAAAATCACTAATATTATATATACACCTGAAAATATACACATAGGTTACATTTAATTATCAATGTGTTATTGGTTACTAATTTTTAACAAAATTACACTATACTCATGACTGATAATTAAATCATCATAATTATATATGACCGAATTTTCAAGTGAAGATATAACATTTCTGCCCAAAAATAATTGATGAAACTTACGTGGGTTGAGTTGCAAGCTGTAGTTTCTGCATTGACAAGTCGATATTCGTGCAACACCCAATCAGTTCTAGACCCATTTGGAGATTTCCCTTCATAGAAAACCAGAGTTTTTCTTATCCCCACAATTCCATCACACGTTGAATCTGAAGATGAAATTCTCTTGTCTGTTCCTGTTGCCTTCCAATAGCCAGAGTTGGTTGTTCGGTTCATGCGATTACCATTTCGATACTTCACTTCCTTGGTGCTGAAAAAGTACCTCTCTTGCTGATCACAGTTTCCTAATCAATGATACACACATTGAACAACAATACAGTTAATCAATTTCCTCTCGTTAAGCAGAAGAAACATGTTGAATGACTTAAAAGTTGCAACCTTGTACATTAAACCCATGAAACATATATCATACTGTCAGTGTAAATAATTTTCACACAGACAACCAATACTATTTTGATAAATCAGCATCATTGTTATTTATTTCTCTTAATTATTAAAATAAAAGCACACATATCAAAATGTTAGTACATAACAGACAGGACATGCTGCTCTAATTCGTATATGTTATTTTTCATATTCTTTGATAAAGAAAAAAAGGGTTGAGAAAAGAAAGTGATGGGTTTAGTTTGAGGAGTTGTTGTTATTACCAGGCAAATCCCAAGGATCATACTTGCAGACATTGATCTCAGGAATGATAGAAGCAGGCAAAGGGTATGAGAAGACCTTGCATTTCAAGTACTGAAAGACAAGCTCTTCATCTGTTGGCTGGAATCTAAAACCAGGAGGCAACCTGCTAATTCCATTTTTAACAAAATTCAGCTTCTTCATTTGCTTATACAGTAAAATTAACTTGGACTCTTGAATTCAAAATTCCCCCAACAAAAGGGAGAAAGAAGGAAAATGAAAGGCTAGACTTGGACTCTTGACTAAACTCAAAGTTAGGCTGAGCATGCACACCCATGTACTAAGTTTGTATTTATATATATGGACTGAGAATGAGAGAGAAAAGATGGTATTATCTTTGTGATTGTGTAAAGGGGACAAAACTTAACAGACTAAGTTTGATATGTTTGACGATTAAGTAAACAAATTTCTTTTCTATTAGGGTCTTACAGATCTTTTTCTTTGCCTTTTGCTACGCCTAACCTTTTATATATGATAAGTAAAATTATTAAAGTGATCATCCACATAATCATTTTTTATGTTTCGGATAGCATTTAAGAACTAAATGCTAATTTGAAATTTGTTCATCTATATTTGGATGACTAATAAGTTATTGACTATGTTTAATACTCCGGGTTATTGAATCTTTAGTTAATAAATAGACTGGACTTGTTAGAGGTTATTATGGAATGTCCTATGCGATTAAGAATGTTTTACTAATAATTGAACCAGTAATATGATTATTGTCACAATGAGTCTATGGGTGTGCTTATATGCGAGTTCTCTTACTCTTAAAATATGTTTTTGTATTGTAAGTAGCTTTTGTGTATGAAACTCCTTTTTGATGCACTACAAAAAAAAGATGGGTTTATTGACCACCAAATTCGGTCGCTAAACCATTTAGCGACTACTAAACATGATGATAGATAGCCTAGTTGTTAAACCATTTGGTGGTCGCTAAATGGTTTAGCGACCGAAATTTCATTTTTAACGATAAAATTTCTATATTAGCAGTCGATCAAGTATGGGCAAGACTATTAAATTGGATCGTTAAAATACTTTTTTTTTTTACAGTGACGCGGTTCCAAACATTATATATACAGCTCTAAAGTCATGGATATATGGAAATGTTTATTTGGACAATATTTCCATGGACACTGAATGGTGTGTCTTTTGTTTTTTTAAAATCTTGTGATGTATTGTGACGAAATATATGTGTGTATCTACTGTGAACCAAACAAAAGGGGTTGTTACTTTTATAGGGTTCATGTGACTGTGATGTTTGCGCATACCAGCGGTCTGAGAAATGACTCAGCTTAGGTCTTTTATTTTCCACCAGGCCGGGTTTGCCAAGTTTCATAAACCAAGAACTAACTAACCCATTATCCTGAACTTGCCTATTCTTGAAAATTTTATTTCACCCATATTCAAAGTTTTCCTAGTGGATTTGCCTTATAACTTTATAAGTTGACAATGTTATAGGCTTATATATGTTCCTCCTCCTTTTTCTTCATAGATTTGAATTGTTGATGGATACATGACTCAGATTTACTTTATGTCTGCAAGTGTGTGTTTCTAAAGAAGAAGCTTCTTTTTTATTTTTAATAGTTTTCTTTATCACAATTTAGTTCGGTTACGATTAATTTTAATTTAATTGTTTGTAAAGTTCTCAAAGGATTGAATGAGCAAAAGAAAGGAAAATCAACAGGCCAGTCCTTTAATTAAAAAGCAAAACCAAGCATGTAGTCAACTAAGATACACTGGAACCTTCATGTACCTTGGAAAAAAAAAGGATTGGTACTTTCCTAAGCTTCCTTCACCACGAAGATGTTGATATAAAGATATTTCTTTTTTCCAATATAAATCAGATTTTGAAAGATTCACTCCCTTGCTAGAAAATTAAAAAGAAATTAAATAAAAGCCCATTCTTGCATATTTGCATGTTTCAATCCCTTTGCTTAATACAACAGCAAAAAAAAAGGTTGCCTTTTTAAGTATCATGTAGCTCTACACATGGGTCTCACCTCTCTTTATAATTTATAATAATGCATCTAAATCCTTTCCATATTAACTGGGTTTTCCCTCTTCTCTCTCAATTTACGTTTGTGGAGCCTCTCCTACCAACCATGTGTGTTGTATTCTTTTCCGTTCTTGTTTTTCATGCAATATTTTTCAAGGTTCATAAAAAATTATGCCAGAGTGAGCTGCACTTTTGTTTATGACACAAGAAAAACAGCAGAAAAGGTAAGCTATGCTTAACGCATAAGAAACTTCCTCAATGTTTTTCATCAGGATCACTTGCAGCTAATTAGTATCGCTAGCATTCACAGCTCAAATTTGATAATTTAATTCGTTACAAGTCTAAAAACTTTTAGTATTACAAAAATAAAAAGAGAATAACTAGCTAACTGTGGGATATATTGTCTGATGGCCAAAGGGTCTTTCACAAGAGTCCTTATGTGGTGATGGTAAATACATACATTTACAGAAACTGTTCAGTCTGCACCGTCAATTCGGAGGGAAGAAATTATAATCTAAATGTTGCAAATAAAAAACTATTTTTATGTGTAAAAGTTATGGAAAACTTAGCATGAGCTAAATGCTAAACTATTTTTTTGTCATTATTATTTCCCAAGCATGAACGAGTGCAAAGTTCTTCCTTTCATATTTTTCCCCTCAAATTTGGGCCATCAGGTAATTAAATTGAGGGCCTTGCTACCTACACTCTCTATATTTGGCATCCACCCTCACACACCTTCCGGCATTTAAATGCCGGATTCAGAAACTGCATCCACCCACATACGCCTTCCGGCTTTAGAATGCCGGATTCAGAAACTATGTTTCCGGCATCTAATTGTCGGAAACATATTTTTTCAAATTTTAAGAATTTCTCGGCAATTAAATGCTAGAAACATAGTTTCTGAATCCGGCATTTAAATATCGGAAGGCGTATGGGGGTGGATGCCAAATATGAGAAGTGTAGATAGCAAGGCCCTTAAATTGACTTCCTCTCAAAGCAGTTGGGGCCCAAAATATCGTTTCCATTTATGGGTGGGCAAATTTTCACACTAGTTCTTGGGCCTGGACTTATAGTGGGCTACATACATGGTTTGTCTTCCGGTCGTCTTGATGCTCCAAGCTGTACAACTTATAAGTGGACAGTGGACCCTGTGTTTGTTTTTAGCCATTTATTTTCCTTTCATGAAGATACTTCTGTTCTATGTGATCTTACAGATTTACCAAGGGAAAATTTTGTCCATGCCTGAGTAAATTTTTAAAGTAGTAAAACTTAAACTTTGTTCTCGAAACGCAGCTAGTAGCAATGGTTAATGAAATGGTGGCAAAGCTGACAAGTATATGCTGAGACAACTATGCATCACGGGTACTGAACCTGGGAGTAAATTCAGCTCCGGTGAATCTACATGTCTTTCAAAAATACACAGAACCAATAACTTTTTAACTTTTGATACCCAATTTTTTAACACAACACGTGGGGTTTTGCCTGACAAGTTTTTATCACACTTAACCCACACTTCTCATAATAATGCAATGCAGCAATGGCTCCTAGCCATGAAATTTGCCAAAGGAATAAATAAAGGAAAAACAAAACAAAAGATAAAAAGTATAATATACAGATTCAAATGATCACTTGTATAAATATTGTTTTTCTTCTGCTGCTGTACACAAATCCTCTTTTAAAGAAAAATTAGGAGATCACCACAATTATGTCCACAGCAACTATCTTACCATCAGTAAAGCAAGGTCCAACCACGTTTGATATTTAACCAAAAGACAAGCATTACTTCCCTATCAACCCCAACTCAATGAACTTCCATTCAACTTTAACAAAACCCTTTTCTTTTGCCCATTACACCTTTGAACTTTTAATTTACATCTATGAAATTGTCCTGACAGGCTGACAACACTCTATGCACTATGCAGCCGCTTTAGTTGAGTTCCCACTACTGTCACTTGCAGTCCTATTTGATTCCCCAACTAAGGATACCCCGTCCAGTTCTTCAGGACTCACATCCAACTGTCTGCTGGTTCTTTCCCAAGGAGAGTGCCCAAGAAATTGAGTATCATCCTGTCCCTCCCCACCTACCGTGTGACGGGTCCTGCTTAAATTCAGGGACCTATCAGAGAATTCACTATCCTTGCTACGTTCCTCATTGATAAACCCATCTCCATAATCACTTGCCTCTTCGTCAATCTCGTTGTAAACTGGCCTCCATCCTAATTCAACGTCCCTGCGGGTTTTTCTCATCATTGGGTGCAGGGACCCAGCACCCACTCTTTCAGATAAATCTGATGGCTCCTTTGGAATTGGAACCTTAGATCTAAATTTGTTCTTGGATGGAGGAACACTGGTGCAGAATACTTGTTTGAAGTTCTCAGCTATCCCTCTGTTATATGGGTTGACTTGTTGATGATACCGGTATCTAAAATTTTCATAAGTAGACTGCACATAAAACAAAAGGAGTTTTCATTAACATGTAAGAAAACCAGACTAGAAATGCACACAAGTGTTTCATTGTTTACATGTTAGTCCATATCATCGATATAGTATACTATGTCATGGTTACAGATGTAGAAATGTGGGAAAGCAGTAAATGATGATTGGATACACCCAAAAATAGTGAAAGTTAAATTTAAGGTTCGAAAGGATTATGAGCTGAATGACATTCATACCTGGTTTGTGCTGATGAGATACGTGTGGAAAACACTGAGGCCACCAACAAACCATACACAAACGAAACTGTAGATTATTAGTGCAACGGAGGCGGGAGTTTTGGTCATTGTTTTCCACATTGATATTTCCTCAGAGTCCATGATTCTCTTAATGTTGACCCAGCAAAAGCCATGTATATATAAGCAAAGAAGAGTTGCAGAGAAGACAAATATGTAGAAAAATCGGTAATTTCGCTGCAGCCAAGTACATACAAGCAAAGAGGCAAAAAGAAAAAAAGGCTTAGCAACTTATGAACATATTCATATATTACTACAAATATAATACTTTTAATAGTTGTAATGTTGTTTGTCCTTAACTCCTAATGCATGGGCTGCTGTGAGACTGAGAATGAAAGCAGAAAATTACAAATAACAATAATTAATGCTAACCTACTTATACGTTACTCTCGTTTTTATTATAAAAAGGACAAAAAATGCATTAAAGAATATGATCCGCATACTAACATATACTATGAATTTCAGTAGACACACAGAACTTATTCAAATATCTGTATAGGAAGCAAAAGCTATGTATGATTTCAATGGCAACAACTATCCCTCCTATATCAATTTATGTTGTTTGAACATTACATGTAATTTTAAGTACTACTTAAAGATTTCCATCAAAGAACTATGATATTGAATAAGCTTTTACCACAGATATCCATAATTAAGTAGTATTGGCATGCTTCATAGCCTTCTCTCGATGGTAATTTTGATTATATTCGTATCTATTTTCAATTAGTGGGTGACGGTAAGCATTTGAACACAGTAAATTGAAAGTTCAAACAACACAGTAATTTTTTTTTAATCTGTGGGGAGTTAACAAGGCCAAGAATAAGATTTTATCAAATAATCGTACGATGAGAGAAAGGACAGTTAAAAAATTAGAAGAAAAGCACAAAAATTATTCTTCTAATGACAGACAATGTACTCCAGATACCATCTCTGAGAAGATGGGGATATATAAGACAAAATGAAAGAATAACCATTACCAATCCAATACACTGTCCCACCCATGGGCAGTGATGATCAAATCGCTCCACACAGTTATCGCATACTGAACAATGAGAACAACGGAGAGGTCTATAGAGCTGGCAAGTATCACAATATTTGATTGTCACCGATATACCATTGACAATTACATTCTTCGTCCGGGGCAAACCTGGCCGTGGACTTTGTCCATTGTTGATATTGGCAGTCACATCATACTCATCTGGCTCTGGGGGATAAGCATTACGAGGTACTATGCCTGGATCTCTTCCTGAGGTCAGTACAAGGGTGATAAGAACCTGAGAATATATTTTTAAGACTTGAGAGTACAGTGGTGAATGTGAAGTGAAACATAGTATTGCAACAGATCTCAGAAACTAACGAAAATTTAATTCCTCCATCATCCTACTCCTTCTCCCTCTCAAATCACAATCAAACTGTGTCTCCAATTACCATTTGTGTGGCACGCCAGCAGCGAGTTTTAAACAAAAAATTCTTTAGTTTATGGAAACATGTTGGAATTTAGCATAGAACAGATATTATATCAATTACATTATTTACAGAGAGCAAAATATGTAAGCCTTATGGTCTCAATATGATAATAATTAGACAAGTAATGTTGCACTTCCAATCTTAAAATGGCGTTCCTTTCAAACTATGATGAGTTCTGAATGCCTTTTGAATTTGCAGTCATTCACATAATGCTCCAAAATGATATGTGATTAAGCACATACTCATTGGTAAGGGGTTACAAGAAAACTTCTTCCAACATTCAGCATCATTGGTACAGTACTGAGACATTTGCAAGTAAGACAGATAGAATAGCCAGAGCAATTTATGAGTTACACTGACACACCATTATAATTGCAATTTGCAAACATGATGGATGCAAATGGAAAAATATATCTTTTTGGGTGGCTACAAACCTTTGCTTCTAGATGACAAGTCATCATTCTTATATGTTATAATAGGATTTTCAAGAGATAAGCGAGTGAAAGAATTTGAAGGCACTGATTCTTGATTTTTGCCAAAGTTAACAACTATAAGACCTGAAGTTTAGCTTTTTAGGCTAAGGGTAAGGAGAATTCTTGGATATTAAAAAGAAGGGCTTATAGGATAACAAAAACTTGGATACTATTCTATAGGTGTTTGTGGTGTTTTTTTCCAATGAAAATATAACATATATAACACTAACAACTATTATACATATTATATATTTTTATAGATGAGCTGTTACACACGTCTTCTTCTCATTAGAAAATAGCACCACAAGCACGCACCACAAGCACCTATAGAACTGCACGTAAGTTTTGTCTTTGTAGGATATGCTATTTGGACATCC
This sequence comes from Echinosophora koreensis, assembly GCA_035048595.1. Taxonomy (NCBI): domain Eukaryota; kingdom Viridiplantae; phylum Streptophyta; class Magnoliopsida; order Fabales; family Fabaceae; genus Echinosophora; species Echinosophora koreensis. The sequence goes on from JAPCYP010000008.1 coordinate 2,113,968, forward strand.
TTAAGGGCAAAGGGATGAGGTAGGGCATAGCTATAGAATGTAGTAGGTATGGCTATTCCCATATTTTCTGTATGTGCAATTTCTTTTGTCAAAAAAAAATAAAATAGAAATGATTTAACATGACCTTTATAAATAAAGTTTCTTTCTTTCTTTATTTTCTATGAAAATCTTCTAACTCAGTCTCTTTTTAGGACAGTGCAATATCAATTCAGCAATAGAGCATAATAAAGTATGATGGAAAATAACTTACAAAGAGTGTGAGAAGAATAACTATGACCATGATTGCCCATCCTGAATGATGAGGGAAATGATCCAACAGTTTTCTTGCTACAAAAGCACAGAAAACAGCAACAGGGGCAATAATAAGGAACATGGTTAAAAATATAGATTTCACATCGGGTCCAAATATAAGCCTCCCTTGAAGAAAAAACACCTGAAAATTTTGAACCACGAATTTAGAACAAAAAGATAGCCATTACATAATACATGCCTAGTATAATAAATATAGACATCCTGCTCCTAAAGCATAATTTATAGCTGTATTTTACCTATTATACTAATCATTTATATATATTATGAACACATGTATGGTATATAAACTTGGTGAGTTTAAGAGAGAATTTTGTTGAATCGAAATTAAATAAAAAGTGAGGCAGCAAAAGTGATTGTTGCGTATGTAACTAACATTATTGCCCTTCCAGACGCGGTAAGTTCTGACCAGTGGAGGAGGAGCATCGCCGGAGCCTGGATTCGGCGGCGGTGGCGGCATCGTATAGAAAGAAAGCGTTGTAGGTGGGTGAACTGACAATCACAATCAAATTCAAAGTCGTAATTAAGACTTAAAGAGAGAGAGAGAGACAAAAACAATAACAAATACAAGCAGGCAACCAATTTTGCTTACAATTCAATGCCTCATACTGGAAACGCCGCCCTTCTCTCTCCCCTTTTCAGTTTATTTATTTATTTATTTTTTATCTACAACAAAATTAAACTTACAAATAAATTCAAATAAAATATTAGGATTTTTTTGGTCAATAAAATATTAGGATTTGATAACACTATGATCAATTCATGGAATCAACATTACCTCTTTTACAACAGAGTTTCACACTTTCACCCTTGGCTTCTTTTCTTTTCCCTCTTCCCTGATCCCTCTCAATTGCTTCTCTCATTTGATTTTTTTCTCACATCATAATTATTTAATTGGAATGCTTGAATAAAGGTTTTTTGTTTTTACACTATTATTCAACAAAAAAAAAAGGTTTTTACACTATTAATTAAGAAAAATGCTAATCACTACCTTTAGGACATTCGTTAATGAATCAGAAATAGAAATTTTAATAACTTGAAAAGTGGTATATTCAATACTTTAAAATTTAAAAGTTATATTTTTCAATAAAAATTTTCTATCTTTGGATTCCCTAACTTAATTCATATTTCATAAGACACTAGTTCGTAAGACTCATTAATTAAATATGGATTGTTATATTATTAAAAAAATTAACTTTTCATTTTATTCTATGATCTTTTGGTATGTTCCTTAAATAGTTAAATAAAATGAGATCCGATGTATTATTTTAATTATCAAAATATTTTGTCACTTAATAAGGAAATATTAAGCTCTTAAGATATGATTGTCTCTTTAAATTAATTTGATATTGTACTTTGTTACTTTCTCATTCTCTTCTATCCTCTTCTTATTCTCTATATAAGGTTTTTTTTTTTTTCCAGAGATTCTCTATATAAGGTTTATTATGAGTTTCCTTAAAAAAATCTTGAGATTTGTTTCATCAAATTTTTTCAACGATATTTTTTTTATATATGTAAATTTTAAAATTAACAAAAAGGATTGTTGATAAAATGATAATAAAATAACTTTTTTTTTGTTTTTAAAAAATTTAGGGTGAGGGAGATGGTGCCCTAATACAAGACAGGGAAAATATGGGGGTTCTATGAGCGAAAACTAAATAGAACACATTTTCAAATGTTGAATACGATACTTTCAAATAATAAGATTTTTCTTTTGATTCTTTAACCAATGCATTTAAGACACCAGTTAACATTCTCAAATAAATTTAATCAAATATAATCGTATAATAAAGCATATTTTTTTTACCAGATATAATAAAACATGTTAAGTGATATATTGACTTCTTCTATTTTTTGTAACTTCTAATAAACAAAAATTCTCCTCTTTTTTTCATGATAAAAAAATCTCGTTGACTTTCGTATATACGTCGATAGTGGCTCTATTGAAGATACCTCAGCTACAAGACGAAGGCCCATTAATGACGTGGCAATTCACCGTCCCCGTTTTCAACTCGAAATGTTAGGATTAATAATCAAATCAAATATGAAATAATGATTAATAGTGTGTTTGGATGCGTGATTGGGTGGAAGAAAATCACGTCCACTGAGAAGCTATATATCTCTTAGCTTTCACGGTGGAAACACCCGTTGGAGCATTTCTGCTGCGGATCCAAACATACACTAATTAGATTGATTATAGGTCTGTTTGTTTCGGCTTTTGGCAAACGCAGCACGCGTTCCGATGCATCATTTCAAGCGTTTTTCAAAAGGAGAAAATTAGAGCGTTCATGGGAACACGGGTTCAAACGGAACAATGCCAAAAAACAAACAGGCACTATGACGTCCAGGTTGCAAGAGGTGCTACCATAATTAGAAGTGAGATTAATGAACCTTTTTTTTTTAACTTAGGAAGATAAAATCATTAACTAGGACTTAAAAAGTCCAAGGAAACCAATTAGAAAAAAAAAAAATTAATCCGGGACGTCCTCAATCCAAAAGTGGTTCGGATTTGAGAGAGCCCATTAAGCAAGAGCACGAGCCAATTTGACTCCAGAGCTGCTTTGCAAGGGAAAAGGCTCGTAACATCTAAGCAATCACCCTCAGCCATCTAATTGCAAGGCCAACCGAGCAGCTAGGCTTAGAGCTGTAAATTCGGGCCGGTCCAGCCTATTTGGACCAGCCTATAACGGGCTACGATATTTTCGGACTGATTGAGCCAATTTAAGTATGGACTATTAATTTACTAGCCCAGTCCAGTCCTATGTGGGCTGTGGGCCAAACAGACTGGCTCATGGGCCAATACGTTTCAATAAAGATAAAAAATTATATATTTTAAAATTAATAACATTACAAAATTCAATAAGTTATAAATTTAAAATTAATTTTGTTAAAAAAAATTATTTTCTATTCTTTAATAATGAGAGATAAACTTAAAACACATATATTATATATTACTATAAATATTAATGTGTTAAGTTACATAATTAAAGACTATCAATGGAGCAAGCAACACAGATAGAAGAGTGTATATTGGGTGTTAAGTTACGTGCTTTCATCAAGAGGCCTTAAAGGGATATGTTTTATTATTTGTTTAGTATCAAGATAAAACTCCCCGAGAAATTTATGTTGGACTACACAACATTTTTTATTCTTTTAGAGAGTAAGAAAACATCTTTTGTAAAACGTTAACTACTTAAGTTTTTTGACAAATTTAACTAGTAAAAATATATTTATTCAAAACACTTGGAAGTGGAATTACTATCCTATAAATAATAATGTATTATTTTTTGAAATAGTAAGAATGTGCATTATAAAAATATAATGCTTCGGTTTATTTTATACTTTTTTACTTTAAAAGTTTGGGTCAGCCCACGTTGGGCCAATGAATTTTCAGACCGAGCTAGAATGAGTCAAAATAATTTTGGACATATATTTTATCAACCCAACCTATATTTAATATCGAGCTGTTTGGACCAACCAATCGGATCGACAGAGCTTTGTCTAAAGCAGAGACGAAGAGTAGGCATTATTGGAAGCAAGCGAGACCTTTCTTGATCAAGGTAATAATTGGCTTTTGAGTTTTGCGTTGGAACCATAATGGATGAGCAGGAGTAGCCTCCTAAATGGTGTTGAACCGTTCCAAAAGATGTACCCATTCGCATATTGCCTAAATTATTTTTCTTCTGGAGACGACATATAAATATAATAAGATATTACTCAAAGTCGTAATATTTCCGTTATTGATTGATTGATTGACTGGGTACATACAATTTCATATATGCTACTTGCGTAAGAAATTAAGAATCCCTCCGAGAACAATATGCCAGTTTAGGAAAATATTTTTGCACCTACACTTGTTGAACGGAGAGAGAGGGAATATATTAAAAGGTATATTTTTATCCAAAAAAATGTCATAAAAATATCGCAAAAGAAATAGTATGCAAATAATATTGCTGTACTTGCTTTGAATTTAAGCATACATTTTGTTGCCAACTTTCTGCTTTTGTGTTTTTTTCTGGATCGTAAGTCAACTTTTGTTTGCTGTTGTTTGGGTCAATAGGTGTGGTCGGATAGGTAATTAATGAGTAGAGAAATCCTTGGGCCTCTCATAGATGGAGGTAATTCTGATATTGCCCATGAAATGGCCCAACCACAATACACATACAAGTTACAACCCATACCGAATTTTGGAATTTATTATCCCCACCCCAAACACACACCCCTCGGTTCATGATGTATACACCCACACACTACTACGTAGTATTCACACATTCGATATAGCCTAGCCCAACCTACCCTACCCGCGGATTTCGAATCAACCCTTGGTATAATTAAAGTGAAGCTGCGTTCTTGAACGTGAGTCATATTTAATTTTCCTCCATCTACATACATTGTGTCATGGTGGCTGCTAACATGAGGGATCCAATAGGTCCCTTATAAGTGAGGGAGTTTTATATACCATTGGATATAATAATTTAATAAGTTAATGGTTGAGAGCTTCCCAAGGTAACCTGCTATCCCAGTCATCTACAAGTTTTTCAAAATGACCCCAACATTTCCAGAAGAATGCCACATATAAAACAAAAAAAAAAAGCCCTAATCGTGTTGGTCTTCATCTCGACACCTTGAGACACTCATGTTCTCCTACTTCATCTCGCCACCATCAGATGGCATCCTTCACTGTACCCTATGCCCTAAACCCCCAACAAAACCTGATTCTTTCGTGGTTCTAGTTTAACTTTGACTTACCCCATGCCCAAATTCTTTCATTTGACAGATCTATCATACATGTTTCTTATATCAGTGATTTGAGAATCAAATTCGTTTCATGATGTTTCAACTTCCATTTTATGTACCACAACTATACAAATTTCATAAAGTAGATGTTGCCACCAGAATGGAGAGTGTAAAATTTTTAGGGAAGGGAGGGTATGATTTATGAATGAAGAAAGAGCAAGGAACCTCTCTCCGTTTAAATTATCAGGGGCTTGAACTTGAAGAAGATAACAATTTGAGACTGCTTAACCCGCTAAATGGATTCAGGGCTGAACAAGAACCCACTTCGCGGGATAAGCTATATAATATCAATTTGATGATGTCCGAGCTCTTTCTCATGTTCCGCAAAGAGGTTCAGGGCATTCGAGTTGGCCTCAATATGAAGGTTCATTTTTATATCTTCTATGTGAAATTGAAGATGGCCTCAGTTTGTTCGTGTGAAAAGGGGCACCACTTCCTTGTGCCAGACAATACAAATGTCTATTCTATGTTCTTTATCCAAGGATAAATTACAAAATTGATAATTATAAGTTTCTATTAATAAGACTTTAATTTTATGCAAAGAACCCCATGTCCTCTTGTTATAACCTGTCATACTACTCCCTCATTAGGTGAGGGACTTTTTTACATATTTATTAAATATTTAGATATATTCTTAAATAAGTTTATTTGTTCCATTTGATTACTTTTTTCAGTAAAGTATTTCTAATTACTATAATTATAATAATTAATAAAATTTTATCCATTAATGTTATAATTACCAAATCAAATTATATTTTCTTCAAAGAATTATTTTCTTTAAAATTTTAGTTTCTACGTTTCATTTGAATATATTTTATTTATAATTTTAATTCTTTTTTATGTGCGAGTGTAAAATGAAGTATCGCTATCGACCAGTCGTTATATTCATTCATGAATCAATAATCATGGGGGCTACTTAGATCTAATTGACGAAAATAACAGTTTCAAAAGCAATTTGGCAAATAACATGAAAGAGCACTTATTATCTTGTCATATTGATTCTATACAGTTCTATAAATGAAGTAGTCTGGAACCACCCTTGCTCATTGTCATATACCAGCCATCATTTTTTTTTTTATTAAAAAAAAAAAGGGCTGGTCACGCGTGACAGTATTGTGTTGGAGTTCATTGTATTTAGAGTAGCAGTAGCTCCTTCATATCAATTATTTTTCGTAAAAATACTTTTTATTTTGAGAAAAAATGTGTTTAATTTAATATGTTTAATAAATTGAGTTTAATTGTGATACACTGTCAGTGTAAAGATTTTTACACTGTCAACCAATCAGAAATCATGGTATGTGTGACTTTTGAGATAGTTAGGATAAGAGTCAAACAATTTAGCTTATGTGGTAATTTCTGATTGGTTGACTGTGTAAAAAATCTTTACACTGACAGTACATACCAATTAAATCCTAATAAATTTGATAAAGTGTGGAAAAAATATTTTTATAGGAAAGAAACGATTTTCAGAGAACGTGGAAGTTTAAATTTTAATGAAAAATATTTTCACATCACCAGACACTTATCTAAAAACTAATTATCAACAAATAACTTTATATGTTTTTTTATAATTTATTCTATAAAAGTTTTTTTACATAACTCAAATAAAATAATTTATTTTAAAAATTTTGTTCAATAAAGACATTGAAACATAAAATTAGTTAAATAGTAATTAATAATAATAATAATCGAAATGATCAGTTTTTTTTTCTTGCCTTAATCCTAGGTCATAATTTTTTTTTGTCTCCAATAATGTTATTCCGATTACCTCAACTCCATTAAGCAGAGGCTATGCTGCTAGAACTCAAAGAGTCCAAAATACCGGCATGCCATCTAGTTTTTCTTTAAAACCATTTTATAGGTATAAAGTATCCACCATCGTTAGTAGTGACTAATCTCTATCAGGGAAACTGTTGAATATACAAAGTGGGTTCTCTCCTTCCAACTATGTTTTTTCCATACATGAAATGTCATGATTCGAACCCCCGACCACTTGTTTAAAGTGTCAAAGTCCTTTATACACTGGTGGCATGCCATCTGATTATGTAGTTATATACATGTGCGAGCTCGTGGGTAATGGCCCAAATATTGCTAAGCCCAGTTGTCATCTAGGAAGAGTGTAGAATAATGATGAGTCACATCGTTTAGGAAGTATTTAGAATAATGATGAGTCATTATATGATACTACTCAGGTCACTATTATAAGCAAAAATTAAATAAAACACACATATTAACGAAGTTAATAAATCTCATTTAATTTCTTTAAAAAAATTGGCTTATTACCTAAATTACCCTTCATCTAAAATTTCAATCTTCATCGTTAAAATACATCTGCATTAAATAGATACCACTTTCAATTAGGATGAGAAGGGAAATGACCTTTTATATATCAAGGAGTATTGGGAAATAATGTCAGCATTAAATTGGAAGATGACCATTTATATTCAGCATTAAATTGGGAATAATATCAAGGAGAATTGGAAAACATAATTTATATTAAGTGGGGGGTATTTTGGGAATAATAGCATTAAATGGGAGGGAAGTACTAAAAATTTACTTATATTTTAAACAAAAAAACTTAGGGTTTTTTACTTATAATATTGACCGGAGGGAGTATGACTCATCATTATTCTAGATGATTCTAACATATGCATAAAAGATTCCTAAGATACTTCATAGTCCATTAGTCATTTGGGTTGAGGTCTTGTTGTGGAATGGGATTTCTTGGCTTGAGTTCAATATGTGTGTTTCTTGTGCAATAACATCGTGTGTGTCAAATTGCTTTGAATCCCAAATTTTAAGCAGAAGATTTAAAGGAAATGGTTATGGCCTCATATCTTATAAATGAATCCCATCACAATCTCTAACAACCTCGACTTCTCATTCAAAAAGGCAGCTAGCTAACTCCAATTAATTAACTGTATTAACATTAACAAAATCCCCATTATTATTCTCCCTACGTGGCTATTACCACTTCTTGTCAATTTCAGCAATAATAAAGACTACTGTAGTGTATAGTACTACACTAATGCTCATTGATTGGTAGTTTCAAGTTTGGGAGGAAAATTCCTAATTCTTTGAATTTTAATAATCGTACAGCAGTCTAGTCGCCATCGGAAGATATTCTTTAATTAGAAATAAGGTGTTGGTTTCCAGTTATAAAATTTACAGAAATTATATTTGAACAATTAAATAATAAATAGAGACACTATCCGGTGACTCTTTTATCTTTTGATGTATTTTTGGGATGTATATATATAAAGAATATGAAAAAGTAAATGAGTGATTTAAAAAAAAAAAAAAAAATAAATGAGAGATAAAAATAAATATATATGATATCATATATAATATTTAAAATTTGATGTTTAAATATCAAAACTCTAAAATATATTATATTACTGATTTGTTAGTCTCAAATTTAATTATCAAGTGGTGTTCAAAAAATAATAATTTAATTATTAAGTTAAATAATACAGTTAACATATTGCACCTATTTTTTTTAACTGATCCCATTAATGGCCCCAAGTCCTAACTATGTTTTGATTATTGAGAATTAATGAAATGAAACGAAATGTAAAAATATTAGGTTTTATTATCTTGATTTAAAATACGATAAAATGAAATAGAACCTAAATATTTAATATTTTTATTTTTCTTCGCTCAACATTTGGAGTATTATAAGATGGAATAAAATAACCAACTTATTATTCATCTATTTCTCTTTATTCATCATAAAATATTTAAATAATGATATAATAACTTTGCTTCGTTTGATTCAATGGCATTTCATATCTTTCGATTCTATACCTTCATTCCAAGTCTTCTATTTTATTTCACTCGTCATTAAAATTCTAAACATAACCTAAGTGCTGTCTACACCAAGAAAGGGTGGCTAGATGGGGAATCTAATCGCTCATCACCAAGGTCGGCCTAAGGGTAAAGCTACTAAAACCCTAGCTTTAGGTCCATCAGCAAAAAAAATTATTTAGTTTGGGTTTTATAAAGCAAAAAAATCACACATGTTAGTAAATATGCCCAACCTAAAAAAGAATTTGATTCAGATAGATTCTCTCACTTAAAATAAAATGGCCTTAATCAAAGTTTGCTTAAGGCCTCACTCGTTTTTCGGTCGGCCCTGCTCATCATCACTAAGTTACGAGCTTAGCAAGAATTTCTCTCAGTGACATCGGAGAACCACCAAGTGGCACCATCCGTGTGGCCCTGGTGGCTTCCAATAATTCAATAGGACATGGATTTAAAGGGTAACGTTGAGAGTCATGTTCGGCGCTTAATTCATCAATGAATGAAACGAAGGAACTGTCCTAAAATGAGGCATTTAATTCCATGGGAAGCATTTCCATGGCTGACAATGAGTTGAGCTTCATGTGAAGCGTGTCTGGTGGGGGCGGGTCCATCCTCCCATCATTGTGGAAACAGATAGATTTGAATTCATCATAATACGGCCACACTATCTTCTCTCGGATCATATTTACGAAGATACTAAAATAGCTTAAAAGTTAATCAACTAATATAATTGATATAATAAAAAAAAAAGTATGTGTTTGGATGAGCGTTTGACAAATGTAATTTTAAATGAAAGTAATTTTGTAGAATTGATTTTGATTAAAAGTAAGTTGAGTGTGAAATTATTTATGCTTGGATAATTCATTAAAAAATGATTTTCATCAATTCATGTTGTTTGGATAGTTTGGATCAAAATTGCTTTTGAATGTATAATTACTAAAAAGGACTTCTTCTTTTTTTATAGATAACTACAAATATATTGACATTTTTTTTATTCTCTATACTTACACATTTTAAGTAAACAGAATGGAACATTTTTTTTTAAAAAAAGAAAAAGAAAAAACATATCTACACTATTATGAGATGGGAGAACCGAATGACGCTATCATGAAATATAGAATCCATCAAATTTTGATCAGGTTCATAACCAAATGGCACTATCTATGTCATGGTTATCTTTAATTCTTCTATGGCGCTGTATCTATTTCCTAACTTTTCATTTCGATTAACTTCGCTGAAAAACATCTGCTATGAAATCTAAAACAAGGTGTCCTATAAGCACATACTTGCTCTTCGTGTGCAAAAAAACCATTAATCAATCAAAAAATAATAAAAATATTTAAAACTATAACAACAAAAAAATCTGTTTTTCCTTTCCATCTAAAAGGTGAATGATGATAAGAATAAAAAATCCACCCAAAAACATGCAAAATTATATAAAATATTATAAGAATTTATTTCTGGGATTACAGAGCTCTTGAACTTATTTTCTAGAATCCTATATTCTTAGATGTGTGCATTTTTTTTTTAGGTCCGGGATGAAATCCATGGTATTCCCACGGTCAGAAGTCATAGGACCAATCCCTCGAGGATGTATAGTACCAGTTAAGGGGCAACTCCTCTACCCATAGATACAGTTCTATTCACATCACCAGGATTCGAACTCTGAATACATGGTTAAAGAGATCAAGCTACTAGCCACTTGGACCACACCTTGTGGGTTATGTTTGTTTATTTATTTTTATTTTTTTGTTGAAAAGATGATTTGTCCATACAATTTAAGAATTTTTTTATGTTATGTATTCTTTTGTCTCCAAATACATTATACCAAACAAGAGGAAGGGTCATGTTCTTAGAATTTGGGTTTGAGCCTAACTCAACCCTAAAAGCTAGCTTGTAAGGTGAGAGTTGCCCCCTTACTTATAAACATTCATCATGTCATATCTCTATCCAATGTGGGACTCCAACACACCCCCTCACGCCCAAGACTAGATATCTGGAGCGTGAAGTTTGCAGGGCTGGACATCTGTAGGTGGCCCAACGGATCTAGGATAGGCTCTGATACCATTTGAGCTTGGGTGGCCCAAGCTCAAATTCTAAGATGGTATCAGAGCCTATCCTAGATTAGTTGTTGGGTTGCCCGCATCATCCACACTCCAAGCCGACTGGGCTTGGGCGTGAGGGGGGTGTATTAAGTGTCTAAGTCCCACATTGGTTGAGTATATGAGCCTATAACCATTTATAATAACTTGGACATCCCTCCCTCTATGAGCTAGCTTTTAGAGTGGAGTTAGGCCCAATTATTCTAACATGGTATCAGAACCTCCCATGACATTGGGTCACCCACAAATGTCCAGTCCTACAAACTTCATGTTCTAGATGTCCAGTCCTGAACGTGAGAGGGGGGTTGCTGGAGTCTCACATCTTGAAAGCACATGGGAGAGAGAATACGAGAGTTCGAGATTAGTCAGCACCACTAGTAGAGTAGCAGTATTGCATTGGTCAATTTTAATTTAAATCAGCTACTCGTGTCCTGCCTCTTTGAGTAAACACCACCTCATTCCAGGTATCCTACCTAGTTCTTAGCCATTTCAGCCACACAAAAAAGAAACCTGGCCCTGAAATCATGCAAATTATATATTATACATTAAAAAAAAAATCAATCAATCAAATGTGGCGAGTGGTGGAAATTTGATAGGAAAACAGAGGCAATTTGATCCACATGTATACATACACGTATGAATTTAAATTATAAGAAAATAATTTGGTCAGGTAATGTGCCACTTAGAGAAATAAGGACCCTACGACTCTCTTCTCTTTTTCTTTTGGGTTTCTTTAGTGCCAGCTCACCCGTATTACATATGGAGAACTTGGTGGCGTCAAGAATCAAAATTTCTGTATGAATTAGAACGGGTACAAGAACTGTATGATAAAAGCAATCACACCCGAATCACAATCACCAAAATATAAATTTTGACGTATCGTTCTTGTTATTTCTTGGGTGCCTTTACGGGCAGCCAAAAACAAACCCCACGGAATGGGAACACGTTTAACATTAACACCATGATTATTAATTAGATCACGGCGACTTCCCTTGTGGTTGTAGTTGTAACTATATTTTAAATTTCTAATCGCGTTTTCTCTGCAGAATTGAACTTTGAACTTTGAGCTATAGGATTCTCAACAGAAATTCTTACCGATGTTATGCACTTAAGTTCGGTACATTTAGTTAATTACAGTATTAATTAAGATAATTAAATAATATTTATTATTAATTGACATAATAATTATTTCTTAATTAATATTATGATTGACTTAGCTCATTTAAATTTTTTTTTGTTTGGAGCTCATTTAAGTTTAAGTACATTAAATTTACGTATGTTATAAACAATTTGATTTAGTGGATGACTATATGATATTATCTCTTATCCTATCTTATCTTCTCTTATAGGAAACCGACTAGGATTAGGAGTCTACTATTATTCTATAAATAGTAGTAGTCAGATTATATTTGAGATACTTGATCATAATATATCAATAACAAATATGACGGCCAGTTCCCGAAAAACTAGACGTTGAATCCTAGTTCCTGAAGAACTAGCATTTGAATCTATATATCTATTTTCTCCATCTCTCTATTCTTCTCTAATTTTAACACGTTATCAGCACGACCAAGTTTTCCTGACCATCCCATCAAAACAGTTCGTGTGGATAATGCAGGTACCTAGAACCTCTAACAGGTGATCTTTTTAGAGATAGATTTTTGGATTGTCAATTTGATCGATGAATCACTTTTCCCACCTTTAGGGGGAAGAAAAAGGTAAAGGAGTTAAAGCACAAGAAATTTGTTGGAACACACCAACATTGTCCAATCTAGATACACGCACAAATCAATGTGAACTTGAAGTTCAAAGAATAATTCATTTGCAGAATGTTGCAAACCAATTGCCAGATATTTTTACTAACACCCAGAAGGTCACTAAATCACACATACCGGCTGCAAATGTTCCTGCACGGTTGGTTGTCCCTGAAGGACATCCTACAGGAATGACACCTAATGAATCAAAAGTACGCCAGCAGCGTGGTAGACCTATTGGAGCAAAGGATATTGTTCCTCGCAAGAAAAGGTAAATGAAGAAACTGAAAAGTGACACTCTAAAAGAGGTCAACATAAATGTAGATCAACAACTCCATATTTCTAGAGAATCAACCCCCGAAGTGGTCCCGGTACCGGAAAATTATGAGATCTCATTAAAAACTGGAAATATGAGGAAAAGATATGAAGTCGTTGTTGATAGTGTTTTTTCATATGCAATTGCTTCTGAAATAATCAATGATAATGAAATTGAGCCTCAAACTGTAGAAGAATGTCAACATCGAACTGATTGGCCAAAATGGAAAGAGGCGATACAAGCTGAGTTAGACTCATTAGCCAAACATAAAGTTTTTGGAGCAATAGTCCAGACACCTGAAGATGTCAAACCCGTTGGGTATAAGTGGGTTTTTGTACGTAAAAGAAATGAAATGAATGAAATTGTGAGATATAAAGCCTGACTTGTAGCGCAAGGTTTCTCACAAAGACCCGGTATAGATTATGAAGAAACGTACTCCCCTGTTATGGATGCAGTCACTCTTAGTTTTTTGATTAGTTTGGCAGTCTCTGAAGGACTTGACATACGTCTAATGGACGTAGTGACAGCTTACTTATATGGGTTACTAGATAATGACATATATATGAAAATCCCTGAAGGACTTAAGATGCCCGGAGCATGTAATTCAAGACCTCGACAAATGTACTCTGTTAAATTGCAAAGATCATTGTATTGATTAAAGCAATCAGGACGAATGTGGTACACTCGTTTGAGTGACTATTTATTGAAAAACATGTATGAGAATAATCCTATTTGTCCTTGTGTTTTCATCAAGAAAACAAATTTTGGGTTTGCAATAGTTGCTGTTTATGTTGATGACTTAAACATAATAGGGACTCCAGAAGAGATCTCAAAGACTACAGAGTACTTACAAAACGAGTTTCAAATGAAGGATCTTGGAAAAACAAAATTTTGTCTTGGATTTCAAGTTGAACATTTTGAAAGTGGAATACTTGTTCATCAATCTTCTTATATAGAAAAAGTTTTGAAACAATTTTATATGGATAAAGCGTATCCATTAAGCACTCCAATGGTTGTTCGTTCACTTGATGTGAAAAAGGATCCTTTTCGTCCAAGAGAAGATGATGAAGAAATTCTTGGTCCTGAAGTACCATATCTCAGTGCTATTGAAGCACTTTTGTATCTTGCAAATAGTACTAGACCAGACATAGCTTTTGCAGCGAACTTATTAGCAAGATTCAGTCCAGCACCAACCCGAAGACATTGGGCTGGAGTCAAACATGTTTTTCGTTGGTACATCTGATATGGGTTTGTTTTACCCAAATGGAGTAAAGTCAGAATTGGTAGGGCATGCCGATGCTGGTTATCTTTCTGACCCTCACAAAGCTCGGTCACAAACAGGTTATGTTTTCACATTTGGAAAAACTGCTATCTCATGGCGTTTAGTGAAGCAAACAATCACAGCTACATCATCAAATCATTCAGAAATATTGGCTATTCATGAAGCAAGTCGTGAGTGCATATGGCTAAGAACTATGACTCAATACATCAGAAGCGTATGTGGATTGATGAAAGAAAAAGACAAGCCAACAACATTGCATGAAGATAATGAAGCATGTATTGCACAAATTAAAGGTGGTTACATAAAGGGAGATAGAACTAAACATATTTCACCAAAAATTTTTTATACTCATGAACTCCAAGAGAAAGGTGACATTGATGTTCGCAAAATTCGTTCAAGTGATAACCCAGCAGATCTATTCACAAAGGCACTGCCAACTTCAGTTTTCAAGAAACATGTGCATAACATTGGAATGCGTCAACTAAGGGATTTTTCATAATTGATGTAATTTTTAGGGGAAGTAATTTATTATGAATATTGTACTCTTTTTCCTTCGCTAAGTTTTTATCCTACTAGGTTTTTTCTTAGCAAGGTTTTAACGAGGCAATATTCATAAGGTATAGTCATCCAAGGGGAAGTGTTATAAACAATTTGATTTAGTGGATGACTATATGATATTATCTCTTATCCTATCTTATCTTCTCTTATAGGAAACCGACTAGGATTAGGAGTCTACTATTATTCTATAAATAGTAGTAGTCAGATTGTATTTGAGATACTTGATCATAATATATCAATGACAAATATGACGGCCAGTTCCCGAAGAACTAGACGTTGAATCCTAGTTCCTGAAGAACTAGCATTTGAATCTATATCTCTATTCTCTCCATCTCTCTATTCTTCTCTAATTTTAACAACGTAATAATTTATCTATTAATTAAGAAGAGTACTGCTTATATTGTATATATCACCTCGCATTTAACAGGTAATAAAATCAAAGCGTGTTTTCCGTCAAAAATAAAAATCAAAGCGTGTTTTACTCAAAAAAATAAAACAAAGCGTGAGTATATATATAAAAAATAAAATTAACTCAATTTCGATTAAATAATAAATTAAATATAAATATAAATAGAAAGCGTTATATAGAAAAATATGCGTTTGTTGAGTGATTTTTGTTTGGTAAATCCGAGTTTCCTCCGGTCGGGAGCCAGAGACTAATCCCTCGAGGAACTGAGATCCATTTAAGGGGTTGACCTCTCCTAACATATGCTCTTTCATACACATGAAACAGGAATCGACCATCTGACCACATACTTAAGGGATCCGATTATCCACCAATCATGACACATCATGTTGGTATCTGTTAAGTGAATTGATAATTACTTCAAGGAGCTTGGCACCAACATAAAGAAAAAATAATGATCACATGTGAACTCACACCAGCAGTAAATACCTGAACTTTGTTGTCCTTCCGAAACAACGCAGTCCTAATATTGATCTAATAAATCGTTAAACATGGGGACAATTAATTAATGCTAATAATAGGAGATACGCTAAGCTAATGTATGCTTAATCATGCGTATCAAATTGGATATAGAGACTTGTCAAATCCTAAGATCTTATCCTTTTGTCGTCATGCCTCTCATATACTCCTATATATTCTGAAACTCTGAACCTGCCGCTGAGAACTCCGACTAGACCTACTAAAGGTAATTGTACTAAAGTTTTTTCCCCACCTAGGATATTTTCCGTTCTATAATTATAAATTAATCTGTTTCAAAGCGTAAAGATAACTTAAATAATTTATTAGTGCAAATTATGGATTCTTGAACATGGGTGCACATCGATTACATTTTTTTTAGGCAACATCGATTACATTTTAACCAATTTAAAAAGTAAACTTTTCACATCAATTACTCCCCGGAAACAATGTAAAAAATGTTCATATGCTACATCGCTTGTTTCTACATGGAAGCCAGAGATCAGAATGCTCACGGTTTGAAGGAGAGAAAAATTGGTCAGTCATGTTAATTGTCACTTGGAATGTGAGGCGGTTACGGGATCCTTCTAAGCGTCGCAGAATTAGATCCCTTTTACAATCAGATAATTTTGATGTTTGTTTGCTTCAAGAATCCAAATGTGCCTCGATTGATAATAAACTTATTCATAGTCTATGGGGTAGTGAGGAAGTCGAATGGGTTGCTAAAGATGCTGATGGTCTTTCTGGTGGTCTGATTATGATGTGGAAAACTGGTTTGTTTAATGTGCTCTTCCAATTTTCGGGAGAAGGTTTTATTGGAATATGTTCAAAAGATAGTTGCTTAGAAAGACCTTTATATATTGTTAATATATATGCACCTTGCTCTATGATCAGAAAGCGCAAAATGTGGGCTGATTTGTGTATGTCTAAGGGCGGTTTTGAGAAGGGGGAGTGGTGTTTAGCGGGAGATTTTAATGCCGTGTTAAATATCAACGAAAGAAAGGGGAGGAACACACAGGTGAATCAGGCTGAATTGCAGGGATTTAAATGCTTTGTTGATCATATGGAGGTGGTGGATGTTCCTTTGCTAGGGAAAAAATTCACTTGGTTTAGTTCCGATGGTAAATCGATGAGCAGACTTGATCGCATTCTCTTATCTGAGGGGGTAATCCAGGATTGGAATATTTCTGCTCAATGGGTAGGGGATAGAGACATCTCGGATCATTGTCCGGCGTGGTTGAAAGGAGGTGAACGGAATTGGGGCCCAAAGCCGTTTCACTTCAACAATTGTTGGTTGGAACATGATGGTTTTGGTGATTTTGTTAAAGAATGCTGGGATGATTTTCGTGTAGAGGGCTGGAAGGGTTTTGTTTTAAAGGAAAAATTCAAGCTTTTGAAAGATAAGCTGAAATGGTGGAATAAAGAAGTTTTTGGTGTGGTAGATTTAAGAATTCACGAAGTTGTGCTGGGTTTGAATTCTCTTGATGAAATTGCAGCTAGTGGTGGTGATCCAAAGCCAGAACAGAGACAAATTTTGAATGGTCAGTTTTGGAATTTGCTTCATAAAAAAGAAAGTATTCTTCTTCAAAAATCCAGAACAAGGTGGTTCCAAGAGGGTGATGCAAACACTTCTTTTTTTCATGCCTATATTAAAGGAAGAAGGAGGAGAAATCAGCTGGCTGTTGAAGATTGATGATTCTTGGATTGAGTCGGTTGAGGATATAAAGAATGAAACGCATAGGTTCTTTAAGGAGCGGTTCTCTTCAAATTTGTCTTTCAAGCGTCCGAATTTGGATGGTATATCTTTTAAAGAAATTTCGGCAGAAGATAATAGTCTCCTAATTGCTACGGTTTCTTTGGAGGAGCTTCAAGAGGTTGTATGGTCTTGTGATGGAAATAAATGCCCGGGGCCGGACGGCTTTAATTTTAATTTCATTAAGGCGAATTGGGAGTTATTAAAGTCGGAGCTGCTGGAATATGTTCTGGAATTTCAGAAAAATGCATGTCTCCCTAAGGCTATTACATCTTCTTTTTTGGCACTCATCCCGAAAACTAAACATCCATAGTCCCTGAAGGAATTTCATCCTATTTCCTTAATTGGTTGCTTGTATAAGATTATTGCAAAGTTATTGGCTTCCAGGCTTAAAGCAGTTTTGGGCAAAGTTATTTCTCCGTGTCAGTCCGCTTTTTTGCCTAAAAGGCAGATTTTGGATGGTGTTCTCATTGCTAAT
The DNA here is from genome assembly GCA_035048595.1 of Echinosophora koreensis. Classification (NCBI taxonomy): domain Eukaryota; kingdom Viridiplantae; phylum Streptophyta; class Magnoliopsida; order Fabales; family Fabaceae; genus Echinosophora; species Echinosophora koreensis. The sequence continues at coordinate 2,132,043 of JAPCYP010000008.1, forward strand.
GAGATGATTGATTTGGTTACGAAGAGGAAAGGGAAGTGCTTACTTCTTAAGGTAGACTTCGAGAAAGCATATGACTCGGTGGATTGGGATTACTTGGATTACATGATGTCTAGGATGGGTTTCTCTTTGTCTTGGAGAAGGTGGATGAGGGCATGTATTAGATCTAGTTCGATGTCGGTGCTTGTGAGTGGCAGCCCTACTAGGGAGTTCCAGATGTCCCGTGGTTTACGTCAAGGAGATCCCCTTGCCCCTTTTTTTTTTTATTTCTAATAGCGGTTGAGGGTTTATCTGGCTTGGTATCTAGTGCTGTTGAGCGGGGTAGTTTTACTATTTACAATGATTTTCCGGAGGTGTCATTTCCAATTTTGCAATATGCGAATGGTACGATCTTTTTGCGCGAACCTACTTGGGATAATTTATGGAGTATAAAATCTATATTGAGGGGTTTCGAGTTGGTGTCCGGTCTTCGAATTAACTTTTCCAAGAGCAGTTTGTTTGGCATCAATGTTTATGAAAGATTTATGATGGCGGCTACTAATTTCCTATCCTGTGCTTCTAGTTCACTACCGTTCAAGTTTCTTGGAATCCCGGTGGGGGCAAATTCGAGGAGATGCTCTACATGGGACTCTTTGGTGGAGATGATGCGAAAAAGGTTAGCTTCCTGGAAACATAGGCATCTTTCTAAAGGTGGAAGGGTAACGTTAATTAATTCAGTTCTGTCTACTATACATATCTACTTATTCTCCATGTATAAAGTTCCTAAGAAAGTGCTAAAGGTTCTAAACAGTATCCAAAGGAATTTTTTGTGGGGTGGTTTTAATGAGTCCCGAAAAGTATGTTGGGTGAGTTGGGATAAGGTGTGTAAACCTAAAGAGATGGGAGGTTTAGGAGTTAAAAATTTGGAAGTCTTTAATACCAGTCTTCTCTCAAATTGGAAATGGCGTTGTTTACATGATTCTGAAGTGGTCTGGTATAGATTTTTATCTCTTAAATATGGTCCTCTAGCCAGAATTTTCCTTGATGGTGTCCGAGTTCGCAGACATGATTCAATCTGGTGGAGAGATCTAGTATCTTTTCCTCCAGGCTGGTTTAATGATGCAGTTTGCATTAAGCTTGGAAAAGGGGATGTTGCATGCTTTTGGGAAGACAATTGGCTGGGGCCTTGCTCAATTAAATCTACTTTTCCTGTCTTATATGATGCTGCAGCAAATAAAAATGCCTCTGTTGCTGAAGTTGGTTCGTGGAATAATGGTATTTGGGTGTGGAATTGGGAATGGAACCGTCATGTTTCGGCATTGGAGGAAGCTTTCTTGGTGGAGGTACAAGCCTTGTTACTTGGGCACAATCCTATTGAATCTGAATATGATAATTGGAGGTGGAAACTTGATCCCTCAGGAACTTTTTCTGTTAAATCAGCTTATTCAGATATTATTTCAAGAGAAGATGGGTTAGCTTTGAATCAGAATTTATCTAGAGCTATTAAGGCTTTATGGAGGACTTCCATTCCCTCCAAGGTGTCTGTTTTTATCTGGAGGCTTTTGCTAGATAGGTTGCCAACCAGGGATGCTCTCCTTAAAAGAGTCATTATTGTGGACAATTATAACAATTGTTGTGTTTTTTGTTTTGCTGATGTTGAATCTGTTAGTCATGCTTTCTTCTCATGCCCCTTTGCTTATAATGTGTGGAGCTCTGTTTTTGCTTGGATTGGTATGTCAGGGGTTTGGCACCATGATGTAATTGAAAACTTTGTGCAGCAATGTTTTCCATTTAGAGGCAGGCGGGGTAGGAAGGTAAAATATATTATTTGGTGTGCGGTAGTATGGTGTCTATGGCTATTACGAAACAGAATCATTTTCGGTGATGGTGTGACTGAGCATTCTGTTGTTATATCTAATATAAAATTGGTTTCTTGGGGCTGGTTTTTGGCTAAAGAAGGTAGAAATTCAATGTGGAATTTTTCAGATTGGTGTATGAATCCGTTGGGCTGTTTTGAATCCTAGTTGTAAACACTTTGTATTATAATGGGTTAGAGTACCCCTTATACTTCCTATTCAATAAAATTTTTGCTTATCAAAAAAAAAAAAAAAAACCGATATAGAAAGTACTTTTTAAAGATAATTGTCATTATAATAAGAAAAACGATATATAGAGTAGAAGTGATTTTATAACACATTTCTTCCGCCTTTTTCCACAACCAACCCACTGTAGTTAACTTCCACTAAATAGCAAAATCTTATTGGCCCTCTTAATTTGTAAAATATTTCGTTTCTTACTTGATAGCAAAACTCTTATGATAATTGTTTTTATACTTAAATTTCATTCAGCAATTCATATATATATAGGAGTGAAAATCAATATATCATATTTGAATATGAGTGAGATTTTATCTAAATATCATATTATGAGTATTTAAATGATGAAACTCTTGTTACTAATCACAATTCATAAATCTGACATAAAAAGTTAAAAAATATTTTTTTTAATGTGAATGAAATTATCTGAATATATATTTAAGATGTAATTCGATCAACAATTTAATTAAATACATATTCAGTAAATATATGTTTATCACATGTGAAATTATGACATTTTTATAAATATATTTTAGCTTATTTCATTAGTTTTTCTAACAAGTTTATTAAAAAATACATTAGAAAGAATTTATAGAAAAGTCATAATATAAGTGTTATTTTCATTAGGTCTTTCATACACATGTTAAGTGTGTATATGATTATATAAACTTAAATAAGCTTTGTGTCTTTTTCAATTGCACCTTGAATTGTTTAAAAATAATGCAATTGATCAAAAAGTTTTTTCTTCCGACTTTCTTTGAGTTCCTTCTTCTATGAAGAGTATCTGCTCTGTTTTTTTGTTTTTTTTGTATAAGCAAAATATATTAATTAGCGGATATAAAACCACTACAAGAAAGTACAATTTTTGTGATGACAAAAATCATCATTAAAAATTTTAAAAATCGTCATTAGGACCGTTTTGTGACGATATTTAATTCGTCGCTAAAAATCAATTCACTATTTAATTGGTGAGTTTTTTTGATTTGTCATTGAAAATGGACATTTATTTTGATGAAATTAACAACGTTACCAATATTTATAAATAACAATGACAAACATAAATCACCACAAATATAAATATATATATATATATATATATATATATATATATATATATCACAATATTAATAATTTATCATCACTATTAAAACTTATAAATAATACAAAATGTTACCAAAGTCCAAGCTAAAACGCATAGAAATGCCCCTGCCTATGCAATTAACCAAAACCAACAGTGATAAAAATACAACAGCAACACCGAAAACAAAACAGAGCTACTCTTTCCTATAACATTGACCACCTAGCAGCAACATAAAAACAACTCCTATAACCATGCAGCATCATAAAACTGCACCCTCCCTCCCTAGTGCAATAAGCAGACAACAGCTAGCTAGCAGTGCTACAACTCGTGGGACAGCAACAACAGATGTAAGCTAGCTAATATGATTCACATGAGTTGAATCTGTGAATTGGCGCAGTCTTCTGTAAATAATATCTAGCCACATAAATCTTAAATTTATGAAGTGTACACGTCGTGGTTGATCCAAAAACTCAAACCCTTTGTAGTATCTAACCAAGCAGTTGCAAAAATTATATAAAGCAAATAAATTTCACTCTAATAATGTTATGATTGTCATCAGATCATAAGGTGACACTTGGCTTAATCACGAGGAGGGCATTGAATTCCACCATTCACGTGTGACAGTCAAAAGCTACATGAGATCGAGCTAGCGCAATTAACACACTTCTGGGTTCGGTCTTCATATGAAGTTATTTCACCCACCGATGAATATGTAGTACTACTCCCTAACTTGCAATAAATAATGCAATAGTAGTGCATGATCTCACCTCATTTTAACACGTGTCCCGTTTCATCTCCAAGCCGTGAAAATTTGGTGACCTAATTGATAAATTGCAGCAATAGTTAAGGGGGTGATTCAGCAAGGGTATTTGGCGGCGGGTTGCATATCAAAATACCAACGAAACAATGAAGGAATTGTGAAATTGAGAGGATAATTTTATGCATCAATTATCTCAAAAACTTAAGCTGTTGAATGAAGGTAAAGGAACCAACAAAAGTCTATCACAGTCGGTAGATAACCGAGTTCCTTAAGCATAATCTTATTGGTTCGACTCCTGTTATGTGTATGGAAAATGCTTTGATAGAATAGACAAAATTCATTTCAATGATCTATATGCTTCGAAAGAGATTAGTCTCTAACTATTGGCTTGAGGATACCTTTAGTGCACCAAAAAGTAAAAACACATATGAATATTATACCAATAACTTATATAATAGTTTTTTTATTTCGATATGTTATTATTGTAAAAAAAATTATACTACTAACCAATCACAAATTATTTTATATATAACTTTTAAAGCACTTGTCATAAGAATCAAATATTTTTAATAATATATATGATATGATAATTTATTATGAATTAACAATATAAATTATCTTTACACTCACGATAAATATCAATTAAATCAATAACTTAAAACTTAAGGATCATGCTAAAAAATGCTTTTAGGGTACTTGTCAAAGAACCCCTAAAAAAAAATGTATATTAAAAAAATTAAATATTTAACTTCTTCAAATATTAAATATATAAATTCTCAATGAAAATTTGTTTTTTTTATTCTTTAATGGGTGTCCTGAAAACACTTGTCCGTCTACTCCAAAATTAATTGCAGGGAAAAGGAAGCTAATGATGGAGACTGGTCACGTGAGGATGAGGAGGGGACTGGGGAACGGAGGGAGCGTTTGGAATTGGGAAAGCAAAGAAGGCACGCAACACGTAAATAAGTGAAGGGGTGGCCCAGGTATTAATTGTGAGCTACATCACACCAACTAGATTCAATAATATGTTGAGTTGGCACTCAAAGTTGGGTGCATGCGATATTATTTCATCATTAATTCATAGCTTCATAATGTCCATGCAATACCATAGTACTCCTTGACTATCCCCGTGCATGAAGAATCCCCTGCCCTATATATAAGGGTTCTCCATTCTGTTTTCTTCGGTGGCAGGGTGTAACACAGAGATTAAGCTAGACCTAGCTTCCTCTCAAACCTTCCTCCTCCTCCTCTCCTTTCATTCAAGGGAATATTTCTCATAGATATTCCAATACCATGGCTCATGACACTCCTATAGTTTTCGTTGTTGGGGTTCTAGGTATTTTACACCAAATAATGCTCATCTGTATTTTCTTCTTTTCACCCCCATTACTGATTTTCTATTTACCTCTTCCTTCTTCAAGATATGTTATTAAATATTGTTTCATACATATTAGCTGATCTGGTTTATAATTTCCCCTAAATTTCGTAGGTAACATTGCCTCCTTCATTTGCTTTCTAGCACCGTTGTAAGTATATACCTTCCTTTAATCCACTTGTTTATTTATGAGTAACTCTTCATACTTCACTATGAATAATTATTCAAACAGCAGCACTAATCCAAATCAAATACATGCAATAAATTCATGTTATGCAGATCAACATTTTATCGAGTTTGTAAGAAGAAAACAACCGAAGGGTTCCAATCAGTTCCGTATGTGGCTGCACTCTTCTGCTCCATGCTTTGGATATTTTATGCCTACATAAAGAAGGGTGAAATACTTATCATCACTATCAATTCATTCGGTTGTTTCATAGAGACGATTTACCTTGCAATCTATATGACTTACTGCCCCAAGAAAGCCAGGGTGCGTATACTATGTCCTACTATAAGCATAATTAACCTGATTCATGTTATCTCTGTCATTATTAATTATATACGACTAATTAACATTATCTGAGACTATGATTAAACTTGCAGATCTTCACATTGAAGCTGCTTTTCTTGTTCAACTTGGGAGGGATTTTCTTGATCATCCTTCTAACCCACGTCCTAGCAAAAGAACGAGCAGCTCGTCTCGAGCTTCTTGGATGGATTTGTGTAGTCCTTTCTACTAGTGTTTTCGCTGCACCTTTAAGCATAATTGTGAGCATATCTATATATAGAATAATTATTACTCGTAACAATTTGCTAAATTCCTCTTATTCTTTGTTATATTTATATAAATACTAATGAATTAATCACCATGCATGCATGGTTGATCTTAATTGTTTGAATTCAGAAAGTGGTTATTCGCACCAAAAGTGTAGAGTTCATGCCTTTTCCTCTTTCACTCCTCCTCACGATAAGCGCCATTATGTGGATGTCATATGGTATTCTTCTGAGAGATATCTATGTTACAGTAAGTACTCCAATTAATCCATGACAAAATGACATGCTATTTAATTTGATTGGTTAAAATTCATTATAATTAATAATAATATATAATACTCTCTTATGTTCTATTTTATCTGGACAGCTTCCGAACATAGTGGGTGTCACGTTTGGAACTATTCAAATGGTGCTGTATGCAATATACAGAAAATCAAAGCCCGTGAAGGATCAAAAGCTGCCAGAGCACAAAGGGGATATCAATGATGAAAACGTGGTTTCAGCTGTGACTAATGAGAACCAGGATCATGTGATCCCTCGGACCGTTGATATCGAGATTGGAGAGGAGAAGAAGGAAGAGAAGCAAGTTCATCAACAGGAGACAGAGAAGAAACAGGAACAAGTTGCTAATAATGTTCGTGACCAGACAGAGCACAACAACAACAACAACAACAGCAACAACAAAACAAGGGAAGAAGGCATTCAACTTCAACAACAAAAGGAGGGTTGAGAAGTTAAAATGATCTGTCTCTATATCTCTGCCTTTCCCTGCCGCCATGTGTTGTTCAAATTAGACTATAAAATTATAGAACGTATAATGAAAGCGGCAGAGGCCATCTAGATGTACCTTTTATCTATATCTTTAATTAGCTACACTTAGCTTTTGGTTCTATTTTATGTAATTTCTGTTTTGTTTACTTCATGTTATTATAAGCACGGTAACATTACACAGGTAAGTTATATACAAAGATTTTAAATTACAATTGGGGTCATGATCGTAATTATGTTACATTTATCAACATTATAGGTGAATGTAAAAAATGTGGTCTATGTGACCAAGATGCAAAGACTACTAATTAACACCACAATATTGCAACCTCGATCGATTACGGCTGCAAATCATACATGAGAGTTGTCCCCTGATCCGTTTCAAGCAGCTGTCGCAGGCCCCGATCGAATCCGCATGAAATAAGAAAAGGTGCGGATTATGTTTCATCTTATTTGTTGGGAAAATTAAATTTTGTCCCGTTAAAAGTCCTTGATGTCATAAATTGCGACAACGACGTTCATGTGAGACTTCAAATATAAGATAGTCAAAGATGATTTTACTTGATTATTATCTCAACCTAAAATTCTATGAGCAACTACTTACAAAAAATATTCTAATTGTGGTATTGGTGTGACTCAGTTGGTTGTATAGGCTGAGTTTGTGGAAGAAACCTTAACTGTGATTAAGCATTCGAGTGGAGATTAGTCTCATAGCGGATCTAAAGGATCTAAGCTTATGGGGATACAAATCTCTTGTTATAAATTTTTTCCTCTTAATTAAATTAAATGTTGATAATTAAAAACCTTATATAAAATAAAGAAGTTATTGTTAGTTTTTAGTAAAATAAATATTATATCGTTCTAACAAATTCTTTTAATTCTTTAACATGTTTAATATTGACTTTTTAAAATTAATTACAAGGATTTATTATAAGAATAATTTTATTCATATATTGCTGCCGATTTATGATAGGAGGGACAAAAGATTTAATTCTAGGACAAAATAGCTGAGACTTGAAAGGGACTACTCGAAATAGCAAATCTCAGCAAATTTGTAAACAAGGAGCATCGAAATTATTGAATTTTGCTATGTGCAAATAGGAAGTGGAAAAAGAAGGATAATCGCTCAAGCTACCTGTGGCACTTGGGAGTGATGAGGGCATGGAGTGATTGTGGTGTAAAAGGAAGTACGATCAAGGAGTGTCTTCTGACGAACTTCTAAGCTAGACACATGAATGAATTGATAACACTCAGGAATGAGAAAGATTATGAGATTGTATAGATATGAGATTATATAATTAATAATAACTTAAAAGAATTGATTGATACTATTTCTATAAACAAGATGCATATTTTTTTTCCGGGAGTCCATCACTTAAGAACTTGGAGTTCTTAGACTTAAAGTAATTCTGAGATGAATGGCCTCTTGGAAAGTTTTTGTATGAAATGCGTGAATGAAAACAAAATATGTATGGTTTGTAGGGGTAGTCGTCAATCCATAAACATGCCTAAGATGTTACACTACTGAATTTGTTTCTTTTGCTTCATCCTACTAATCTTCTTCCCCCCTCTTGATTGTAGGAGTAATTCTTCACTTCAGCTATTCATTTTCTGGTGTGAAAGGTAACTCTTTCTCCTGTATTACGTACCAACAATAATATAGAAGTTGTATTAAGTTTCTGTTGAAAATTATGTCCCTCTTGTTATTGGTGGGAATTCAGATGTTCCATATCGAATAAATCGTGTTTCTTTGTAGAAATGATAATGAGTATTTTATTCTATCTACATGAATACCTACAAAAATTGCCCTAAGGTAAATATCCTCGTAATAAGTATAGGTATGGAAGTGGATAATTACCCACAATTTTTTTATAAGACAACAATTGTATTAATATGAGTATAAGGGATACTCTAACCCAATACATCAATGCATTTTACAGTCCAAACTAAAACTAGTAAAACCATAATCAACACATATTAGATAATAAATCAAACTGTAGACAACATATCAATTTTGAAGACATCACATCCACATCTTTACCCAACAACGACTAGACACTCTCTGCCAAATAAATTCAAGCAACAATCATACACCAAGCCATTATTAAATTATCCACAAAATTTAATGGATACGGATACTCTGGCACACACACACATATCGAATAAAAAATAAAGGAGTTATCTCTTTTAATTTTGCTTGTTTTTACATACCAAATCATAGATGAAAAATTCATGTGCAGCAACTCTTTCAAATGAATCTGCAAGCAACTATTCTCCCATTATCTCTATTACTCTTACATAATCTGAAAGTGTCCTAGTTATCATGCACAGAGTATTTAGTCAATGTTCTTTTTCTATTTTATTTATTTTTCATAGTTAATTAAATTACGAATAATACTTATAGGCATCCCAAGGGTAAGGGTACGAATATTAAAGTTGTTATCATACGGGTATGAGTTTGGGTTTAGGTATTTTTAAAAAAATGCAAGTATGAAAACGAGTATTATAGTATCATACGCATACCTTATTCATTGTCATCCATACTTCTTTTATTCTTGGGTGGTTATTAGGCTTAAAGGTTTGAAAAAAAAAAAAAGACATGGATATCGCCATTTTTTGTCGTAGTATAGAGTATTTGACTTATTAGAAATCAGAAGATACTCCATTTGAGAAGATTGAACACAATTGGGAGTAAATTTATCTTCAAGTAAAATTACAACTTGGGTGTTGAGGATATGGTGTTTTATTTCTCCCTTATGCTAGAGTTTAATGTGTGTTTGGGTGGTGTGGCGATACGGCGTTGGAGTGGCTTGTGAAACAAAGAAAATGTGTTTGGGTACAAAGGGTACCCAAACACATAAATAAAACAAACAATCTGACAACCAAACAACACAGTACTCAACAACCCAACCAAAACACCAACACACACACACAACAAAAACTACCAACTTGAACAATCCAACTACAAGATGAGCCAAGGATCCACCCCAATGACCCCTAACCAAAACAGAGCAAAGGAACAAAGAATTGAAAAACGATTATAAACACACAGCCACCGAAGCAAAAAACTACCGATTAGGTTGTCAATAACAAGGGTTTTTTTATATAAAAAAATATATATATATATATATATATATATATATATATATTTAACAGTGTTGATGTTAGTAACATTAGTGACAGCCATATTATGGGTAACCTTATCACTATTAGTAGAGTTAATTTGAAGTTATCGACAGCTTACCCTTTCACCTCCCAATGACGTAAAAGTTACCAATGACTCGCTCGTTGGTAATTCACAAAGTTAACAATGTCAGTTCTTGTAGTGTGATTTATCACACATTTAATAATATATGTGATAAGAGTGCTTATGAATCTCTCCCAAATCCAATAAATATCCTATTAGTAAGTAATATATATTCCTATTATAAATATCATTAAAATTAGTAATTTACTCTAACTTTAGAATAAAAAACCTCCTCCTCATCCAAAACTTTTGCTTGAAAATAAAAATACTCAAATTCATGTGCACTATATATGATAACGAATACTTTTGAATCCATTCTATATGTTATAATAATAATTCTGAAAATTCATACATCATCAATGACCATAAAATTAAAGCTAAAACGTAATCTTGTCTTCAACTTTTTCGTCCCTTTTAGCTATTGCTTTGATAATTTTGTGATGAAAATGTGTCCTACGTGCCTCAGAGGTGATTACATTCAGTTCTCATGTAGGCACCACCGGACTCTGCTTTTTCACATGGTTCATATCCAAAATAGTGGGAATATGGGTGTTCCTATTCACTTTGTAATCGCAATATACAAAACAGAAAAGGTGCATCTTTTCCTTCCAAAAAAACATCCAATCCTTGCACTGGTATATAAATATCATATCGCTTCTTCATTATTGGTTCAATTAAAATTAAGATGACGCAATTTGTTACTTTTGCGTCATGAAAATAATGTTTGAAAATGAAACCCTTATTGGCTCCTTTAAATTGATGTACAGGAAAAAATCACCGCCATGTATATACAGTATTTTCTAATTTTTCTGAAGGTCTAATTAACCCATAAGACCGAGCTTTCCCTGTTAACATTAAGACCTGATACATTTAATATTTTAAAGAGCGTTGAACTTAGTTTTCTAATAAATTTTTACTTATTATTGTTTCCGTGTCCTAACAGGACACTTAGGACATTGGTTAACACAACCCTTAAAAAAAATATTTACAAGTTATGTTCTCCCACCAGTTTCCAAATTGGTGTAGGATCTGACACTTGCTAAGTTAAAGTCTCGTTGAATTATTGACAACTTTTACCTAATTTTCTTCTATTCCATTACCGCTGGCACCTGTCCTTATATGTTATGTTGGGTAACCTTAATTATGTTTGCCCAGGATAACTGAGAAAATACAACTTCAAATATACTTTTATTTTGGCTTTATATTGCACTCTACTCTTCGTTTCTAGTGATGGTTACAAGTTAATCGAACTGCATCACTTAGTATTCCCAAGTTTCTGTACGAAAGAGGAGGACAATATAAAAATGGTGATATGGATAAGGGATTGGCAACCATATAAAGTGAACATTTCCTTCATTATGGAAATATGAATCCCTATATGCATGTTAGAATATTCAAAAACTATTTTTTTCCCTTATAAATAAAAAAGAAAATTTAAAATATTTTGTAATATTTTTATTGCAATTTAGTATATATTACAGTATATCTTAGTTGATTTTTTTAATATATTATAAAATTAATTAGTTATATCTTTAAAATTATTTTTTTAATCTCATTAAAATTTTATTTTTTGATTTATTTTTTAGGGATTTAATTGTTATGAAATATAAAAATCTTTTACCCTGTCAACAAATAATGAAGTATCATATCATTAAACATATTGATCTTTTATAATAATTACCTTAAATTCACAGTGATTAATGATTGAATGACACTGTAAGAAACTTTACGCCAACATTTTATTAAAATTAAACTAACTTTTTTTTAGGATTATTTGCACTTTTGGTCCCCTATTATATATTGGTCATGCACGATTTTGGTCCACATAGTATTTTTTTCTACATCTGATCCCCATTTTTTCAATGCTGCAAAATTGGTCTTTCTGTCCAACATCCATCAATTGTTCAATGATTAACAGAGAGGGACCGCCGCTCTAAGGGCATAGAACATCTGGTTGAGCTTCTACGACAAAGGACTCTGTGGTGAAACCAAAAAAGGTTCTGAAAAGGAAGGACAAAATTAATAAATAATATAGAGGGACCATTGAATCATATTAAATTGAAGAGACGGGGGGAGTGAGAATCTTAACCAGATGTGTTATGTGTGCTTAGAAAAGTGATTCCTCTATGTTGAACATTGAAAAATTTGATAGATATTAGACGGAAGGACCAGATTTGCAACATTGAAAACATAAGAGGATTAAATATATATATATATATATATATATATATATATATAGAGAGAGAGAGAGAGAGAGAGAGAGAGAGTGAGACCAAAATCACACATGACCAATAACAAGGGATCAAAAGTGTAATTAAGCCAAATAATTTAAGTCTGTATTTAGTATCATCAAGTTATCACAACTAATTAAGGTGATTATTGATTGTATGACCTTAAAATTCATGGATTAACAATAGAGTTTAATATAAATAAAAGTTATGTATTATTTTGACTATTGTATCACATCATCCTATAGTAAAAATCTCAATATATTTAAATTCTTCAATAATTCACAACCTCCAATTTTGTCACGGTGACACTAGTAGTACTAGTGTCCATTGCGGCTGATACATAGGTCAACAAGCAAAGGCGTTTCTTGTTTAAGTAACACAGCATATTCTCCAATCTCCATGATGATGCGGAGCTTGTTTATCCACCGTCCATTACCTCCTTTATGTCAAAGGAGCAAAGATCCGAACCATCAAATGCGATTACACATCGAAAAGGATACCCCTATAGCTACTTAGCTAGTGCATGCGAATCTTAATTTTACGAATGCAAGAGTATCTCTCAAACTACTTCTCCGGAGCAACTGCAAAAAAATATGGATAATGGGATGGAGCTAGTGGGTTTATTCTCCATACAATTTAGACTTTCCTGCAGTGCATTACAGTGCACAATCACAAATTTGGATGTGCATCTAATTTGAACTCAATTTGGTTCTACTTCGCCCGTGGAAGATGTTAACAATTAAAAGCCCTTTTTGCGAAAAAGAAACCCAATAGTAGTAGGAAGAAAAATCGAATCTGCATAAGGATGGTGGCGCGCGCGCGGGACCATGACCAGGCCAATTATAGGATATCTGCTATATATGACACTGTTTTCAGAATTGAATTGATCCATCATTAATTAAACTGGTAAGTTAAGTATATATGAAAATAGCTTATGACTTTTCTATAATATTTTAATTAGCTTATTTTAATAAATTTTATCAAAGAATCTTGTAAAACAAGTTAAAAAGAGTTTATAGAGAATTTACGAGCTCTTATTTTATAAGCGCTTAATTAAATAATTTATTCAAACGCACCCCAAGTGTAGTCAGATTATTTGCCTTCAATTCCTTAGTTGTTTCTAGTCCAAATAGTTTAGTTTTAGTTACAATAGTAATGTTTGTAATTAATACAGTAGTACATCTTTTCAAAGCTCTCTATTAATGGGATAGATAGATTTCATGTGAAACTCACCAAATCACATAGATACATTCTATACTTTAAATCTCATATAAACTTTACACCTTAATAAAGAGCAATGTTAATTGTACAATTCAAATCAACATCACTCTCTCCATTTCATTTTATTTTTGCTCTTAATTTTTTTCATGTGACTCAATAAAAAGCACTCTTTCATAATTACGATGTCTAAGATGAGATGTCCAAATAACTTTTCCACAATGATAATTAAAAAACATTAAAGAGAAGGCTGAAAAGAGTGTATTATTGGCTTTTTTTTTTTTGATAAGCAAAATATTATAAATGCGAGTACTTGAGGTACCCGAAACCGTTTACAAAGAATCCATGAAGAAATCTAAAGAGGAAAAAGGTAATTGTTCAACCCAAAGACAAATATACCTATTGGTTGAAAAACTACCTAAATCCCACCAGCAACCCAACCCCAAAAAGAAGACTACCAAAACTGCCATAACAGCAACAAAAACAACCAAAAAGAAAACCCAGAATAAGTACCAATAACCCAACCACAAAACCCAGCCACAAAACACACACCAGACATATAGAGAAAGGCCACAAAACAAGCCAGAACAAGAAAGAAAGGAGAAACGCAGCCTCTGTACAAAGCGAGCCACAATGCAAAGTGAATCCATTACAAATATACCAGCAAAGGCATTCTTGCCTCACCAATCAATAAGGTTATAAAACCACCAACACGTCAAATGACAAATAGAGAAAAGCACAGCTTCTAACCAAAAAATGTATTACTGGCATCGATATAGTTATAATAAATATCAAGTTACATAATTAGATGTGTGTGTTATATACAAGAGTTCTTTTTTTGGTATGACAAGAGTTCCTTTTAAATCAAATTAATGAATGAATGTAATTGGGATTTCTAGTCCAAATGTTTTAGTTATAAATATCAAGTTACTTAGAAATCATCTGCGTTAAACAATTAGTATTACTTACATTATTAATTGATCGATTAACTACTAATCCATTCGAGGCAACATATGGTCATGAAGCAAAGGAAATTAAATTAGACGTAGGAGTATCATATATCAAACACTAGAATAATTCGAAAATGGAAGTTACATCATCCTCCGCACAAACCTTTTTGGTGGCTGGCTGCCCAATTATTAAAAAAAAAAAAAAAAAAGGAACACGTTTATTATTAATTAACATGGACATAAAGTGTAGCGCAATTCATTTGCCTGTCGCTAACCAGAGTTTCCTACGTGGACCCGGAATCATCATGTAAATAATACCAAAGATATTGATACATGGGTTACCACCGTAACATTTTTATGGTAAAGAGTTTGCGTTACAATTTGGAGAGGTAGAGGAGTCACATGTATCCTGACCCTTAGGAAGGTTAAGGGGTAACACAAGTTATATTAACCAGTCCCACTTGGAACTCAAACTATGGTGAGTTGTAAGGCTTAAAAACCACTTGGTGGGTGACACATCAGAAAGGCATCATGGTGGGGCCATTAGAGTTTTGTGTATGTACCAGTAATGGTAGTAGCTAAGACGAGTTACCTTGGGAGAGTGCGTCCTTGTTGAAGGGATTTAAACCAAAATAAGGTTAGAGAGGAGCAATAGGGTAAGAAAGGCGTTTGGATAGTGTGTGTTAAAAGTAAATGGCGTTTGGGAGGAACAACTGGAAAGTGCTTTAAAGCTAATATCGCATTCCCGTTTGCAACTTGACCGGCCTCACCTTCCCTTTTGCGCACTATAAAAAGGATCTTCCCTCTTCATATCGAATCGTCGGGTTTAGAGAGAGAGAGATAGGGAGCTTGAACTGAGGGTTTCATCACTTTGAGAGTGACACAAATTAAGAGACAATTATTCCAAAAGTTCAATTAGATTCAAGATATGACCATGCACCGCGAGTCTTGGGCTTTTGTTTTCGGCCTTATAGGTAGATAGATACTAACTATATACCTATAGCCATATTTGATCCATTTTAATGCTTTCATTAGCGATTAAGTTATTGTTATACCTTCAATTATAATACAATTTTTTCTCCCTCACACCCCCTTATTCATCATCATCTTCATCTTAGCCTCCTTTTTCATCTAGTTAGGTATATATGTTTCATTTAGAAAAGCTTACTATTATTTTATCATTTATATTACTATACCAATAGTTTTAGTAGCATGCAGTTGGCAAGGCATTTTTCTAATTCCAACGGTCCAACCGCAATGCAGTTAGGATAGCCATACATTTGATTGAATTAATAAGAGTATCTCTCAAAAAATATATATATAATTATAGCATATCGTTTTGAAGTTATGAGTGTTAATCATGCAATATTGAAGAAATCAAGTCTATGGGGAGAAATAAAAGTTGTGGTTAGTAGATACCATTTTGTTCACAAGTTCTAATGGATGTTCATTGTTTTTGTCCTTTTGCTTTTGTTTTTATAGGCAACGTCATCTCCTTTATGGTGTTCCTTTCTCCAATGTAAGTGATATATATTTTTGCTTTACTATAATCCTCGTGATTAATTAATTCATGAGAGGTCATATAGCTATAGTTATCCGTTAAAATTAATACATTTGTTAACAACATATGAATATTTGTGTGCAGACCAACCTTTTACCAAATCTACAAGAAGAAAACTTCTGAAGGGTTTCAGTCCCTTCCCTATGTTGTTGCACTGCTCAGTGCAATGCTTTGGATTTACTATGCATTGGTCAAAAAGGACGCTGCCCTTCTTCTCATCACCATTAACACCTTTGGAATTGTTGTGGAGTCAAGTTACCTTGCACTGTTCCTATTTTATGCCCCAAAGAAGGCTAGGGTATAAATTTATCTTACAACAAGTACTCCCATTAATCATAGGTTAATAAAAACTTTTTAATTGTAGTAACAATTCTTTTATATGTTGGTTATTGCAGCTTTCGACCATCAAGCTTCTTCTATTGCTGAATGTGTTTGGGTTTGGAGCCATGCTTCTATCAACTTTCTACTTGGCAAAGGGAGCAAAGCGTCTTGCTATTATAGGATGGATTTGCCTGGTTTTCAACATAAGCGTATTTGCTGCGCCTCTCTTCATCATGGTGAGAATTTGATCACAATTAAAATCTAATTTAATGTTGTTTCTTTATGCACTTATTTATTTGCTGTAGAGAAATTATCATATTCAATCTTTTGCAGTTTTGATTTTATACATTTGCCAATTGTTAAGTAAATTCTTATGATCAATACATGCAGAGAAAAGTCATAAAGACGAGGAGTGTTGAATACATGCCCTTCACTTTGTCCTTCTTTTTAACCATCAATGCTGTCATGTGGTTCTTCTATGGCCTTTTCCTCAGGGACTATTACATTGCTGTAAGTTCAAAGCATATTCATATTTTTTACCTTTGAACTCTTATCTTATTATTAAATATTACCAAATGCGTGACTTAATCAATATGTAATAATATCGAGTTAATTATAGCAAAATTAAATATGTGCGTGCTCCATTAGTTTTGAGTTCCCATGAAAATATCCAAGTGCAATATGGGCCCCCGAATATCCTAAGTTAGTACATTATTATTTAATTTTAAAACTTTATATGTAGACTATTTGATTCAATTATTTTCTTCTTTTAGATAAAGGGAAGTATAGTAATTTGTATTAAAAAAATATTAATCAAAATTTGCATTTTGATGATGCAGCTCCCAAATACGCTCGGGTTTCTGTTCGGCATAGTTCAGATGGTGCTGTATTTGATTTACAGAAACGCCACACCAGTGGCACTAAAGGATCCGCTGAAGGTGCAAGAATTGAATGGCCATATCATTGATGTTGTGAAGGTGCAAGATGCAGGTGGTGCTGTTGGCAAAGTCTGATTTTACCAATGAGAATATGAATATGAAGAACAAAAAAAGGGATTGATGACCAATAGAGAAAACTTAACCTGTCTCATCTCACTCATATAGAAGGTCTTTGGTATAAGTGTTTGGTTTTATTAATGAAAAGGTGTGGATTTAATTTGCCTGTACGGGTAGCTGTAATTCTCAAGCAGTCAATTATATAAGGCATATATATATATAGCAAGCTTAGCCTCTCTTTGGCCATATCACTCTCATATTGTATTACTACGTGTAACGTAGTAAAGTCTCCTCTCTCAGTGTATCCCTCAGTCAGACTCATATCAATTCACTTTGGTTGTATACTTAATCAATGTTTCAATAATGAAAATTAATCATTTTAATAATTTTGTGCAGTCTACTATACCAATGAGCATACTTTATTTAATTAAATTTGCTATTTATCTTCTTTATCCTGTGCCAAAATTGTATATTGTTACTAATTGTCAAGTCATCGATAATTAATGTTTATCGTAAGCAAAGCGATGAAGAAGGGGAGGGAAGTTATCTTTGCTAGCTTTTCATATGTCATGCATGGACAAGGTGGCTCCTTAAAGTTTTAATGAATAGAAATTGTATATCTTTAATGGTGGCACCGTTCCATGTTGTGGACAAAAACATGCCCGACATTGATTATAGGTAATCTAATCTGGTCTGATTCCATTCGAATCATAAAAAGGGAAAGTGTTAAAAATAAACCAATGCCAATAATTGGGAATTACAACTACGGATAAGAACGCCAAAACTATTAAGATTGACTCTTGATTAAAATTTTTAATTGCGAAGGTTTGCTCAAAATATCAATTCCTCCAAGATATGTTGTATGTATAGGACAAAATCAAAATAGAAGAAAAGTGCTTATGAAACGTAAAAGTGAATTACTCAAGGGCGAGAGAACCCACTTGTCTATTCGTTTCGTTTTCCCTTGCTGACACCTTCCCCTACCTTTTTGCATTAAAAAAAAATTAAAAGAAAAAAGATACAACCCCTTCTCTTTTTTCACTATTGTCTCATGTTACCAGGTATTGTACTATACTATGTCTACACTGAAATAGTAACTGTTCCGGATAGTGATTTGATGTTGGGGTAACTGAACGTACGTGTCTGAGATCAATTTGGTGCATGTGCACACCATGCTCATATTATTATTGCACTTTTTCTTAAATAATATTTTGTTTAATTCTCCAAGGGGAATGTGATATTTTGTATCAAATGCCTGAAACTAGACAATTTATGTTACCCCACCACCTCGTGTTTCGTGGTAGCCTCCGTTGCAAGGTAGACACAATGAACGTCTCACAATAAAAGGTATATAGAGGGAGGAAAAAGAAGACAAAGTTGGGATTTGTATATTTTCTTTTTTACTTCCTTTCTATCAATTCTCAATATGGGAAAAGCTTGAAGCTTTAGTGTATGTGTTGTTAATTCATGTATATATGCTTTTAATCAAATGTCGCCTTCTAATCTAGAGACGAAAATTATGTAACGTTTTGTTTCTAATGGCTCAAAAAATTTGAATTTTCGAAGGTGGGGGGGATAAGCTCAATTAAAGGGAAACGGTAGGCGGAGGAAAATGCAAGATAAAATGCACTAACTAAACGTGAAACGAAATAATGGGCCACAAAGAGAGGGAGAGATCATGCACCAAAGGATGACTATGCGTCTCAAGATAAGCATTTGAGGGCTTTACGTAAATGAGTGATGAGCCAAGGTTGCTCACTTGCTCTAAAAAGTTGCCTATGATTGTGTTGAAAGATAACGTTGCCATGCATAATACATGGTTGGGCGGTTCCCCTACTCGATCCTAGAAGCAGATGTGCTAGCATGCACATATAGATAAGGGTGATGTAATAAACCACTTGTTAGGTGGTACCTTTAAAGCCCTTCAAATCCCATTACAATATATTTATCAACTATCAAACCCTGTTGCTTTATTTGTTTTTATCCATAAGTCAATTATGAAATTATCATCCACTAGTGGAAAATATGTAATAAACGAGCAAGGATAACATCTATCATATGAAAAGTGGACGTTAAAAAGGAAGCGGTGACAAAACCGTAAATATGAGGTTCATTTAAATCACATTTAACGTTTGTTGTTTAAACAACAGAAGTTAAAAGTGATGAGTGTCACTTTTAACGTCTGTTGTTTAAATAACAGACGTTAAAGGTTCATCTTTTACGTCTGTTAATTAAACAACAAACGTTAAAGGTGATTTTAATTCTTTTTATTGCGTACACGTTATACCCTAACACTTTCTCCACCGCTTTCACTCTCTGCCTCTTTTTTCTCATCTCTTCTGCCTAACCCTTTCTCCACCGCGAGCTCCTCTCCACCGCCACCACCGGGAACTCCTCTCCATCGCCACCACCGCGAGGTATTTACTCTTTGTCTCTCTGAACTTCACACTCTCTTTCTCATATTTAAACATTGCGCCCTAACTCTCTCTCTTTCCCTCTCATTCTCAGCCACCACATCGAATGGCGGCCACCAGTGGAGAGCCAACACCGAGACACTGTCCTCTCTCTGAACGCAGGTAACTCCCTAAACCCTCAAAGTTTCAATTACAGTTTCACTTGCTTTTGTGGTTTGTGTTACTGTTAAAATTTGCACGTTAAGAGTGCTTTGCTTTTCTACTCTAGAATCATGTTAGAATTTTGCTCTTGAGAACAATATTAATTATGGGAAACTGGGAGCAAGTTACATCATAGAGCACAACTATGTGTTGCTTGTTAATCTATTATTTCAATTTTACTGCACGATCTTTGATGGCCCTAATTGGTTCTTTCATGTCGATGCTAGTTGTAAGTTCGATCTCTCTACATGTTCACACTTGTTGTGCAAATCATGAAAGCACTATTATGTATTTGTTTCTCATGTTTTGTGGCAGGCACTTATTTATCCTTGCGCATTTACCTCAAGCTACACAGTGGCACATTATAAAAAATGCAGGTAGAAATCGTCTTATAAATCATTCTGAAACAAATTTTAATTGTATGTTACTATAATGATAATTTAAATCTTCTGATTTTCAGATAACAAATTGCATTTTGATCATTATTGTGGGGGTAGTAAGCGGTTCTGCTGGAACATATTCAACAATGTCAAGAATAATTGAAGGAGAGGGCTAACTGATGGAATGGCTTTTTCTACTTTTGACGTCAGTTAAATTATCTAACAGACGTTAAAAATCTTACATTTAACGTCTGTTTTTAGACAACAGACGTTAAAAGTCACACTTTTTACGTCTGCTGTATTAACGTCTGATTTTTTTGTGACGTTAAAAAATATTTTTAATAAACATAAAAAGTGCTTCCTGTACTAGTGATCGTTGATTACATGGGCATGCATGGGGTGCCAATTCGGCCTCTAAGATATTATTCCATTTTTTTTTTTCATGATTTATAGTGGCTAACATTAACTCTTAGCCAATGATTGCCTCATTATGATGTCCTAGATATATATGATTTTGATTCTAGTTGATTTGATTTATCAATGAGGGGCGCTATACCATGTGTCATGCACCAACTTTGTGGTGGACCTTGCTTAGCTCACCCTTTAATTCAATCATATCTTAGTCTCCTCTTTTCTCCTTTCCCTGTTTTGAACGTTTCTATCAGTGCAGATACGGTAATACTTGTTCCGTTCTATCCTATCATTTTGTACCACATGAACAATTTGATATTTTATGTTCCTAGCTACTTTACTGGTTCATCTCACTCAAATGAATCAATCTGGACTAGAAGATATGTACGTGCTACGATCGGTTTCTCAAATGCTCGTATATAATGTAACCAATTTATTGTATTTCACTTCTTAATTCAATAGAACCTGATCACGTTACATGTCCTATCGTATCAAAGCAAACTAGCGAAGATCTAGCACATGACAAAACGCACTAAATGATGTTGATCCTTAATGATTAATGCGCGAATATTAGACTTTTATTTGGTTGGGCATCAGTATTGTTCTAAATTGAGTAAACCACAATAATCTCATGCATATTTTACTCTAGCTAGTTCTATAAATATATTTATTTTAATTTTACCAACTTTCCTTAAATCCTTAAGCTTTGATTTAAAAACTTTCAAAATGTATTATTCAAAAAAAAAAAAATGAGAGTTATTTAAACAAAAGAGATGTTACAAGGGTTAAATTTTGATATATTGTAAGTGTAAAGTTTTTTACATTGACAATCAATTACAATTTAAGGTAATAATTATAAGAGTCAAAATATTTTAATGAGGTGAGACGATTTATAATTATTTTTTTTGTTTGCTAAGAACGATTTATGATTGATTAACAGTACAAAAAAATTATATTGACCATGTATACTAATTAAAATCATTATAAAATAAAGACAAATTTTAATAGAAATATGAACAATTTACTCTTGTTTTTTCAAAAAAGCAAAATTTAGCCCTCAAATAGGCAGTGGTGAGATAATTAAGTTTAATTTATCATTAAAAATGTTTGACAATTCATGATTAGTGTGTGTAAAATCTTTATACTAACAGTATATATCAATTAAATCTAAGATGAGTTTAATTAGTATGTGCTGTTGATATAAAAAAATTTATACTGACAATTAATCACAAATCATACTAGTGAGTTTAAAAGTAATTTAGATGAAAGTTAAACATTTTTAATTACGTGACAATTTATGATTGGTTGATAGTATAAAAAAAATATTCATATTGACAATGAATACCAATTAAATCAATTTTAAAATTTATCTGCATATAATGTTGAAACTGATACATTTCGTGTGAATCTATATTAATCAAGTCCCAACCTAACTAAATTTACACTCGTGTTTGGGGAAAAAATTAGTAAATCAAAATATCACACCAGGTAACGAAACAGGGCACGAGGACCCCCAGCCTACTGAAATTGCAATCAATTTTATACTGATTCTGAAAATAGAAGCCCAATTAACATATGTGGTTTTTTTTTTTTTTTTTTTTTAAAGCAAAATTTCATTGAATAATTACATAATATTTTGAAAACTTTTTGACTTAAAAGTGAATGTCATTGCACAAATACGTACCAAACTTGCTATATAAACACGGGACAGATTATGAAGTGGATTCAGTTCATCTAACATGTATTCTTCAATAGAAAAAAAAAATTGTACTCTATGGTCTAAATTTGTTCTAATGCAGTGGACCTTACACAAAATTTATTTATTTTCATTATAGAAAATACATGTAAACTAAACAGTCCACATCCTTAATGTAGACTTCATTTTTGGTGCACTTCTTTTTTCAGAATAGAACTACCACAAAAGCTGCCGTGAAAAGAGTGGCTATAGATGTGTAAAGCAATATCGTTCTTCGTAATAATAATAATAATGATAATATGATACAAACTCAAATTAACTTTGTGTTCCCTAGTTTAATAATTAAGACACTCATTCCTAAAAAAAAAATAAAAAAAATCTTACGCGTTATTTGAAGATTCAACTTCTTTAGCGGTAAACACTAGCAAACTAATTCGCTAACTACAAGTAACTAAGTAATAGAAATTCACTTGTAAAATCACCAATTCATTACATTATACGTTTGTGTTGTAGAAACGTTAGCCCACTCAAAACCCATTTTAGATTTGTTAAGATGGTCCATGCTCCAGAGTCGAGACACCTATTGCAACATGCCTTAATAAAATTCGCTTCTATGTTCTACTTCCTCGAATTATGTCGGCAAATGCAAAGCATTTCACGTTTAATCAGTAATACACGTGGTTGACCAAAAAAGTTAGGACATAAACACGAAGAAAACATGTGGTCATCTTCAAATAGAAAACATCTGACCTCTCTTCTGCACACTTCCCGCCTAAAAAAAGAAAAAGCAATCCCAAAATGAAAAGGAGGAATAATAATAATAATAATAATGACCACCCTTAGTCCTTACTAAACGAAGTTGGTTTTTCATGATGGTAAATATCTTGTGATATATCTGGTGAATTGATTTAAGGTTACTAGGTTAGGTAAATATTTGTTTGAAAACTGTCCTCATAAAAATAGTCTTTAAAAAAAAAACATAAATTAAAAATACATAAGTTATCTAGCTAAGTTAAACCCAATGAGCAGATGAACACTAACACGTCCATCCAGGCCCAGACAGGGACAGACCTAGAAAATTTAACTAGTGGGGGCAAAAGCATATATCATAAATAGTTTTATAAAAAAATATATAAATACATAAGCAATAAAATAATGACATCATTATTATTAAGTTAGAAATTAGAGATTACAAAAACTATATCATTTTATAGCCATAAAATTGAAGATACATTAACTTTTCTATAAATTATAATTGCTCTCTACATGTTTTTATACTTTGAAATTGTAGTATATTTTTCCATTTTTAACACTGTCGAAAATATTTCTCTCTATATATATGACCAAGTTTTATTGAAAAAATATAAGGTATTATGTAAACTGTAAAGTATAATAGTAAAGCAATGGGGACAACATTTTTAGTGTTATTTAGAGTAGAGTTATAGAGCAATGGGGGCAATATAACAAGGATAGTCAAGTAAACAATCGTAAGAACAAGTTACCGGATGATTCCGATAAACGAAACAAATTCTCAAGATAAGCTTCTACATATCAGAAAAATGCGTTATATATAAAACATGTATATACTTTATCTTTCTTTCTTGTAGGGATCAATATGTTTCCACCAAACAAATGTTTAATATCTATTGGAATCGACAGCAAAGTCGTATCCATGGAGCGAGAACTTTTTGCTGTATGAATAATTAACCTAATTGACTAATTCCAAGTTTTTGAAATCCTGGCATCGCAATGATTTTGTCACACTACTATGCAACATTCAATCATATAGATATTCACTTTACGCATTTCTAATTATGGTCTCACGATATAAATGTGACAAAAGATTGCTCTACTATAACTTTAGAAATAAGAGTTGCTACTATATACAAGAGGATAGATTTATATTTTTTTAGTTTTTACTTTTTACCAACCAATGACAGATAGAGAATGGTTTTCATTGGAAATTCTGGTTACTATATGTGGATATTGGCTGTTCTTATTTCTATAGTAGGGTCCTCGGCATGTCAAATATTATAGGGCCCAGTTTATGTTGACAAATATTGGGTTCTTGGGACATAGTTAATTCTCAACTAAGTGTTATCTTTGCACCTTGAGCATTCTAATTGGTTGCTTAGGTGTTTTAGTGATTGCTTTGGTTGATAAATTAGCTTTGTTTATACCTTTTTGTATGAAGCTTACTTTGTATATGGATTTTGAGTACCCCTTATACTCCTATATATATATATATCACTTTTGCTTATCAAAAAAAAAAAAAAAAAATTAGAAATAAAGGATAGTAAATTAGATTTTTTTTTTGGTATTAAAAAAACCTTTATTTTTGGGGGGCTATGCATAGGTCCGTCCCTGGGGTGTTGTATAACTGTATCAATACTGTATTATAGAATTGAGTCGTTGCCAATTTTATTAAAATAGGAAAAATTGGAGTATCATTTAAAACGAAAAATAGGCCTTTGAAACCAGACTTGGATTTGGGAGCCAATAGTGTATGTACAGGGAAGGGTGAGGACTAAATCTCATAGCACCCTTAATACACTCATCCTAAGACAATTACCCCAATTTAATTTATCCATCAAGGGAATTTTGAAAAGGAAAAAAAAACTAAAATAAAGTCACTCCTGCATGAGGTTAAAGATAACAAAACTATAGGATAAACACTTACAATTATACGACATTTAAGGATGAAAAAACTATACATCTGCATCATAAATTATTGTGTGAACTTAAAAAGAGACTTTTAATAATCAAATAACATTATTAAAAGATTAAAAAAAATTTGAAAAAGGGATTTTTGAAAAGGCATTTTATTTTAAAATAAATTCATTCTTAATGACACTTGAGGATAGAAAATCCATACATTAACGTTATATATTGTTGCATGAATTTAAAAAACTATATGTAAAAAAATTATTTTTAAGAAGGTTAAAACATTTTTAATAAAAAAAAAACTACAAAATAAAACCTTGCAGTCAAAATCGACTCAAAGTGGTGGTAAGAAATTATACAATATGACAAGAAAACAACACCACCTAATGGGACGAAAAAAATGACATCAAGTATAAAAATAAAGAAAGACAAATTGAACAAGAAAGATATATACTGCACATTGTTATTATTATTTTGAATAATAACACAAATCCCAAATGAGCGAAAGAATTCTGTTGTCATTTTATTAGCTTACAAAAATAAAAATAAAAAATTACAGATCAAGCCCCAACTTAAGCCCTCATGATGATAGAGCTGTGAAACCCAAACGAAAGCTGCAGACTAGCATACAAAACATAGCCCAATCAAAATATTTGAAAATTAAGTAATTAACCTATGAAAAGTAAAAACAAAAGGAAATAACATTATTAGAGAAATATATGGGTTTGTGAGTTCTGTTCGCAAGATGGCCTTTGAGAAGAGGAAGACTTGAAGGAAAAGAAAAGAGTGGGTGGCCAGAAGTGAATAGCGTGGTGGCTTCTTGGTACTTTTGGGAAAATGGGTTTGCAACAGAAAGAGAAAAAAAATTGCAGGAGAAAAAAAAAAAAAAAAGAGTAGGTGGTGACTGGTGAGGAATGAAAAATGAGGTATTGAGGATAGGAAAATGGATGGACGGGTGGGTTTTGCTGAGAAAACTCACAGGTTTTTCTCACAGAGAACGAACGAAAACTCCCCCTTCCCCTCTGATGTGCCAAACTTGCAGCAATTAGCAAATGCCAGAGGAGTTGGTGATGATAGCACCAAAATGACAAGGGAGGCAATCTGTTTTATGATCCGGACAAAATTGAGTATTCACAAATTAAAACTATAACAGCTTGTTAACAAATTAAATGAATGGATATCTACACCAGAGGTGAGTATTCGTTGCCACCTATATAATAATGATAATAATAATAGCAATAAATTGATCAAAGACAAAAAACAGTGCATGACGACTTTGCACCTTATCCAAGATTTTCAATTGCATCTGTGGTTTTTATGCCATTTCTTTTATTGCATCTCATTTCCATCAGTTTATAGATGAGACTCTGATAGCCAAAATGTTTCCTGCCTACACACTGACATCATGGCTGTCATGTGGCCTACATCAGGTCAGGACACATTACTTCGGGGTGTGACTGATAGACCACATCATATTTGTATACATGTAATGATGTAATGACAAGAGCTCATCATTAAAATACATTCAAGATAGTAACTTTTAAATTGAAGATATTAGAAGCACGTAAATGAAATTGGAAAATGTTTTTTATACACTCCAAATACAACATCTAAATGGGACACCATATATTATCATTATTATGTGTGTGTGATTGAATACTATTGAATATCATACAGAATCGAAACAGATGTATTATATACAAATATGAATAAGATATTATTTTGAGTGTTCCGATGACAAACTCAAAGAAATTTCATCAACATTAACACACCATAAATATCAAAAGCATCATCCTAAGACTTGCAAGTGTGGCCAGTGACATGGTTAATATCAAACTATACTTTGAGTACCATTTAAACTTAGCTTAGTAAAATAGAGGCAGCTTTGTTATTCCAGAGTCTCCGACCAGCAATAACAAAGACATTTTCATTTAAATTGATTACTTAGATAGCTTCCTGTTTCTCCACCACTTTCTACTTTACTCATCAAGAACAGAATGCATCAATGTCATTTTTCTTCCTACAATTTCAGTTATTACCCAAATAATCAATAGGCTCAGCCTGTTTCTGTTCTAGTATACAACTCAAATATTAGGAAACAATTTAGCAATGACTATGGACCCATGGTGGTGGTGGATTAAAGTCCATCTAGATTCCAGACTAGAAGTGACATTGGGAAAGATAAAAGCACCGGGCTACTGACTGGTTAAAACTTGAATTTTGAAACTTAAGAATTAACCAGAAAATGATTGCAACAGTATAAATTCATGAGTTATGTTATTCTAACACTAAGAATATATGCTCTGGATGATACTTAATTTACATCTATATATGATGCATTTATTTCAGTTTGACATATAATATATGAGAACAATGAATCACACTTACTTGCAGTACGGTTGGAGATGTCATATTCTTGATGTTCCAAAAATATGTTTCTGAATTCATATTTACCGACTTCTCTCTTACCTCAAAAGTTTTAGACAATCAGTAACCAAAATTCTTCAATAATGACAAAAGCCCTCACCATCGTTGTGCTTCTTCCTTCTCGAGCTCTATAGTATTGGCAATTTGGCATAAACAAGTGGCTGAAAAGTGAAAACTTCACCAAATGGGGAGAAAAGTGCGACAATCTTAACTGGAAGAACAGCAATTCATTATTTATAGCTAAAATGAACATATTCTGCAAATGAAAGTTCAATGAGGTACAAACATATGACTAGATGTCTCAAACTGAAGTTTCAATTAAATAGCACCTGTTTGATTGCTATTTCTAAGAAGTAAGAAGAGGTTTTACTTTTACTTTTTCTTCTTTTAAGAAAAAGAAAGTGCTTGGGAGCTCTTAAATGTTTTCAGATTTTAAAATACTACTTAAAATGCAGTTTTAAAAATAAAATGGAAAACACTTTTTTTTAATTAAAACTCCAGCTGTTTTTATGGTGACAATCTTGTAATTAGTAAAAAAATTATTGTTTTTACTGATTCTTGTATAAAATTTTGAAGGCAGAAAACAAAATGGAATGTGACAATTTTGCAATTACTAATGAAAACAGAAAATAAAAAACAAACTAGATGCACCCTCAATATGTGAATGAAGTGTTCACAAGTTATACCCTATACTTTTAATATAATTTAGACTTGGAAGAAGAACTTTACTTTATGTGGGCAGTAATTGACAATAAATTCATCACGATAACCAGTTAAGCCATTGCCTTTGTTGTTCCTATAGTCTTTTTTTTTTTTGGGTACAGTTACTATAGAGTCTAAATTCATTCAAGCATATTTTAAATTTGATTCTACAATATCTTATTCAAATGTTGGCCTCAGCTAGCAATAAGTCCAATTCATGGAAAGGCTCATAGATACTTCACATCTCAAAGTTCCAGGGGAGTGGCAAAGTATTTGGAGACTGAAGATTCCTCAAAAGGTTAAGGTCTTTTTATGGAGAATTGCCAGGGGTTGCCTGCCTACCCGAATGAGACTCCAAACAAAAAATGTGGACTGCTCTAGCATATGTCCTCAGTGTGAAGCGTCTCTGGAGAATGATTGGCACGTCTTCTTTGATTGCATGCATGCAAAATCGTGCTGGGAAGAAGCTGGGCTGTGGCTGGCGATCAGGGACAATGCAGAAGGGGCGGAGGGTATTGTGGAGCTGTTCTTCACGCTCCTAGCTACGTTTTCAGACCAACAGAGAAAGGAGTTGGCTATGGTCCTTTGGTGTCTTTGGAAGAGGAGAAACGAGAAAGCTTGGGAAAATATTGTGAGGGATGTAAGGGTCTCTATTTCAATGGCCCGTGACATGCTTAGTCAGTGGGAGCAAGCAAAAGACAGGAAGTATGGTGTAGTCCAAAATCACCCCTCTAGTAACGTGAGTGCATGGAGAAAGCCGAATGCTGGAACGGTAAAATGCAACGTTGACGCAGCAATCTTTAAGGAGCAAAACAAGTTTGGAGTAGGCATGTGCTTGAGGAATGACATGGGTGAATTCATCAAGGCTCAAATGGCATGGTTTCATGGAGTGCCCTCTGCTGAAAAAGCTGAAGGTTGGGGTCTCCTTATGGCTACCAATTGGCTCGTATCTCTGGGATATCACTTTGTCACCATTGAGTTGGACTGTAAAACAGTGGTAGATACAGTTCATGGACAAAGGATCAATCACACTGAATTGGGTTCTATACTATCTAGGTGCAAGAATATTCTGCTTAACAACCAAAACTTTAGGGTCAGTTTTATTAGGAGGCAAGCAAATCATGTCGCTCATTCTCTAGCTAGGGCATCATGTTTTTATGCTTGTCGCCATATCTTTGATTATATTCCGACCTGTATTGTTGACGCTATTTTGATTGATATGAAATAAGTTTGTTGATTTCAAAAAAAAAAGTCCAATTCAAGCCTCTAAAGGATATACACTTATCAGAGGAATATCTTCAAGTATTTGTTCAGAGGAAATATTTGCAGATACCTTGTGGTGTCAATCTCGTGATCAGATTCGGTAGCATGGCTTCGAACCCATCGAAGTTACTATAATCTCAGCCTTCCAGGCTACCAGAAGAGTTGATAGAAGAATCAACACATATCCAAAGTCCAACATCCACATTCTCACTAATCGAGTGCAACTCCAATAGTTTATGAGATCTGTTTTGTATTACAATCAATGGCACCCAGTTAGACAAAATGGTAACTCGATTATTAAAACCAGAGCACAAGGCGAAGATGAAAGTGAGGACAATCAAATCTTTCAAATATATATTTGACACTCAGGCAATCACTAAAAAAAAAAAAATTTAAAAAATGATTGGTTTGATGCCTAAAAAATTAAAAACGAAACACCCCATTTGAAATTCTTAGCTAAATTAATAAACTTCACTGAAGTCACTCCAATCCAAGTAGCAAGCTGTGGTTCACATCTATTCCAAGGAAAAAACAGAAACCAGGTGAAGCTGTAAATAAACACAACCCAAAAGTAAGAAGAGGAAAGGGGGAAGGGGTAATGGAGAATAGGAAGCAAAGAATCATTGGCAGGAACAAAAGCAGCATAGAGATCCTATCAAAAATAAAATCGAAGTGGGAATGGTGGATTCGGAAACACGCCAATGGTGATGAGAATGCATTCACTCACATTGCGGTGATCAGAAATCCAATGGTCACCGCTTTACCTGAGCGTCGTAGAAGATAGTAGTGAGTGAAGAGTGGTAAATCAGAGGGTTAGGGATTTTTTTTGCTTCAATTTCTTTATCCAAGATTCCAGGTAGCTTTCCCTTATGTCATACACAACCATAGGTAGGGCTGGACACTGGTCGGTTTCGGGCCCAAAACAGTAAAACCGAAGCTAACCGACTAGTGATTATGGAGGCCCATTTCCGACCAAAGTTGGCTACGGTTTTATCGGGTTCGGTTTGGGCGGGTGGGTTACTTCGGGTTTGGGCCACTATTGGGGCAGACTATTTTTTTTTGTCCAGAACACATTTTAAGCATCTTTTTTTACCATTTCTGGTCAGTTTTACGATCTGAAGAATGAGTTTTGGCCTTTTGGGCCTTGTTTCAGTTAAAATCAACATCCCATTCAAAAAATTATTTTTACTTGTGAAAAGAAAAAGGAAACACTACAACATAAATGATCATAAGTTAGACATACACAATACTGGAATGGAAATACACAAATACAACATTGTTCATAAGTGTTTCTAGCTGTGAATTGTGGTTTGATAAAAAAGGAAAACAAGTGCACTACAAAGCCACTCCTCCTCCTCAACCTCAAGTGCAGTGTAGTACTAATCCAGTCTTCCTCCTCCTTAAATGCAGTGCAGTTACACCATAAATGCCATCAAGTCTCTCTCTACAAACACCTAATTAAAGATCAAAGAGAAATATCACTAATAGATTCAGAAATCAAACATATTGATTATTGATTAAGCAATTCTAACATACTATATCAGATTCATGGCTGATAAAAAAAACATCCCCTTGTTTTCAACCTCCAGCCCCTCTTCCTTCAGGAAAGTTAAACTTCCAACCAAAGAGAAATATGTCTGTCATCATTTCCCCTTTCATTTCCTACATTATACCATATCCAAAAAGGTTAAACTCCCAAACAAAGTTGCTTAGCAGTAGATTTTAAGTTCAAGTAAAATTCCTAAACTACCTCAAACAATGTAAAACATGAGCCCCAACAGATAGGAATGAGATCAACAAACACCATCAAGTAAAAAGTTTGCATCTTCAATATGTAAGTACAATGTTCAACAATCTGCCAGCCAGCTAAAACAATTATGCAGATGGTTTGTCAGAAACAATGATGAGAAACAAATATTTTGAACTAGAAGAACATATATGCATAATAAATATACCTTGCCTAACTCTCCATTTGCTAGCTGAATTGATTCACTACTTGAGGCAATGTAATGAGGCAATGTAACAGAAACAATGATGAGGTTCTGGGAATAAAATGTAAGGGTTAGTCAGAAACAATGATGAGGAACAAATATGTTGAACTAGCAGAACATGTATTATAAATATACCAAAACCTAACTCTCCATTTGCTACCTGAATTGATTCACTACTTGAGGCAATGTAACAGAACATGGTTCCAAGACTTAAAGCCAAGGCACCATATCCAATACTTGACAAAATGATGTTCTGTGAATAAAATGAAGTGAATCAGCAACATTTTTTTATATGTAGCCTACAGAAAACTGAAGTAACTTGTAAACCTTATTATTGGTCCAAAGTTGAGGCTGCATTATCAAGTCCATTAGAGGTTCATCAAGGAAGAGAAGTCTGAGAAACAAAACAGCAACAATTTTAGAAACAAACTCATGTTTAGTTGCACTTTTCATTAAAAAAACTGCAACAAAAAGACCTCATTCAGAACTAAACAGACCTCCAAAAAATGCACAAATGTCACAGCTTGAGTCATGTCTTATAAATGACTCCAAAAAGCAAAAAGTATTACACCTGCAATGACACAGAAAATTCAGTCTTATTACAAAGCTTAAAAAGGATAAATCAAACAAAATAATGCAAGAAACAATCAAGGGACAACCTTAAGTGATGTTCTCAGTCACAGCCAGTTGGCTGTGATTGAGTTGATGGACCACATCCACCTGCAAAACCAGTAGTTGTTCCTACTCCACTAGCCCCTCCAAAATTTGTTGAGCCTCTTTGAAATTCTAATGAACAATAAAAAAAAAGGGGGGGACTTCAATTGTACACAAATTCACTAATACTAAAGAAGTCTAGTGGCAAAGAAGAGTAAAAAAGTTACCTGTTACAATATTTTCAGATATCTCAAACTCCTCATTGAGATTGAGATCCTTGAATTGGCTCAGAGTAGGCCTCAACCAGTTTTGAGAACAAATTAATGCCTCTGCCATGGATGGGTTTAATGAGCTTCTGAATGTGTCTAAAACCCTCCCCCCGTGCTAAATGCACTTTCAGAAGCCACTATGGAGACTGGTGTGGCCATGAGATCTCTAACTATGGTAGACAATATGGGGTACCGGGGTGAGTTATTCTTCCACCAACCAAGAATTTCAAATTTGTCACCCTCATCAATACAAGGTTCACTAAGGTATCTCTCAAGTTCATTCTCTCTTAAGTGCTGCTTAAATGCTTCCTCTCTTGCTGATTGTGATGGAGTTTCAGCAAGAGAAGATGCTTCACCATGAGAAACACCATCTATAGGACCAGCAGGCTGCCCAGAACTGTTTTGTTGATCATAGGCATCCTTATACCAATTGTACATTTTAAAAAGATTGTTTTTTAAAGTGGTGGACAGCTCACTTGCAAAATTAGGATCATCACTATACATGTCACTAAATGACCAATCCACATATCTCAACTTGTATCGGGGATCGAAGATAACACCAAAATACAAAAATTGGTTTATGTTTACAACACTACCCCAATATTTGTTGTATTTCCTCTTCATTTCGAAACCCATGATTGCCAAGACAGTATTGAGATTCATTGAGGACTTCTTAAGCTCACAAAGAATAAAGGCCAATTGATGAAAGGCATTATGCAAACTGACTTGCTGTGATGATGAAAACACCTTGGTTGCCTCATAGAAAATCTTCAAAAAATTCACAAAAGCACGAACATTATCCCAGTCAACGGTATTGGGGGGGCCATCAGGTGTAAAGAACTCTATATAGCTGGAATCTTCATATTCAAGCTTCTCAAATGCTGCTTGAAATTTTTCTGCAGCATCTAACATCATGTATGTCGAGTTCCACCTTGTTGGAACATCAAGACATACTTGCTTCTTACATGTGATTCTTGCAAATTCTATGCATTCCTTAAATCTAGCAGACCGTTGTGGGGAAGACCTAACAAATCTAACAGCTGTGCGAATGCTGGAAATACTGTTGTGCATGTCTTTTAGGCCATCATTGACTACCAAATTCAGTATATGAGCACAACATCGCATATGAAAAAATTCCCCGTCCACCATTAACCCATTCATATTTTTAATTCGCTTCTTCAAGTATGCCACAGCCACATCATTCGAAGATGCATTGTCAACTGTGATTGTGGACACATTTCTTACACCCCAATCCCTTAGAACCTCCTCAATTTTCCTACCAATCGTCTCACCTTTGTGGTTGGGGACTAGGGAGAAGCTAATGATTCTTTTTTGGTATTTCCACTCATTATCAATGAAATGTGCAGTGAGAGTCAAATAATTAAGATTCTGGACAGAAGTCCAGCAGTCAGTAGTGAGGGCTACCCTACTGCAATCAGATCTAAAAAAGGTCTTTAACCTCAATTTCTCATCAAGGTACATTTGAAAACAATCTCTAGCAACTGTACGCCTTGATGGGAGAGTAAACTGGGGCTGCAACTGTCTACAAAGATGCTTAAATCCTTCCCCCTCTACCACCCTGAATGGTTGTTCATCTATAGTGACAAACAGGGCCAATGCCTTTCTACAAGCTTCAAGATTAAATCTGCAACTTGCAGACTCTAAGCTACCACCATCTCCACTCTTAAAAGTGATGGTGGTTTGATTAGGGTCGTTGATTATAGCACTTGGATACTTGGGGCAGAATTTCAAGTGAGCAAGTAAATTAGAAGTGCCGTGATGCTTAGTGTCACACAAATATTTTTTATTGCAGTAGTTACATGCTGCAGTTGGTTCCTTTACCTCATCTGCACCTAATTTTGTGGAGTGGTCCCAGGCAGCGGAAGTTTTCCTAGTACCATTCGCATTAGGTTTCCTCTTTTTTGTATTTTTTGGAAGAGAATCAGTGGTGGCAGGTCCAGCAGCTTCAGTTGCAGCTGCTGCCTGTTCAGTGGGCACAGAACCACCACCCTGAGTCCCAGTTAGTGTACATTGGTGGGGTTAACGTAGTAGGCAGGTCTTGACTAGACTGCTCCATCACTGAGACAATGAAGAAGTAGAGTCAACTACTGCCAACCACATTAACTCTTTAATTTTCATACATTATCCATGTTAAACATTGGCTGTTGTCAGTTTTCTACAAGTTAAGATCATTTTTCTACAAGTTAAGATCAGTTTTCTATAAGTTAAAATCATTATTCTATATGTTTTTTAGTTTGCAATAATTTCCTAAAGTGTGCAGGTATATCAGTTAGGAGATTTATCAAATTTCTTTAACTTTCATTAA
Organism: Echinosophora koreensis; assembly: GCA_035048595.1. Classification (NCBI taxonomy): domain Eukaryota; kingdom Viridiplantae; phylum Streptophyta; class Magnoliopsida; order Fabales; family Fabaceae; genus Echinosophora; species Echinosophora koreensis. The sequence goes on from JAPCYP010000008.1 coordinate 2,166,794, forward strand.
AGTTCTTAAAATTACAGTTTTACAAAGTGTTAATCAATTGTACAGTGTGTGCTAGTGTTCCAACTTCCAAATCAGATCAGTTAAATCAACCATGCATTGAAGCATACAAATCAGTTTACACATTTGTAAATCAACCATGCATTGAAGCATACAATTCAAGCATACAATTTACATTTCAAGCATGCAATTGAGCATAATTCAAGCAGGCAAATGAGCATAAATCAAGCATCCAATATACATTTCAGCATGCATACACAGATTTATAAATCAAATTAATCACATACCAATTAAGGCATGCAGGTCACATACACATACATATTAAAGCATACAACTGCTATCACAAGGACTCAGAAGCAGGTATACAAATTATTACAAAGCAAAACAGATTATTTCAACCATGCATACAGATTATTAGGCATACAAATTATAACCATGCAAAACAGATTATTTCAAACATGCATACATATTATTAGGCATTCAAATTATAACCATGCAAAACAATTTAACATGGTATACAGATTATTAGGCATACAAATTATAACCATGCAAACAAATTTAAGTATACAAATTAGGCATACAGATTATAAACTAACATGCCATCTTAATAACAGCTTACAATTTAGCCATACCTTTGCTTGCCAAACAGATTTCTACTTTAATGCTCCAAGTAAAAATATAAGCTCCAAGACTTACAGTAACCTAAATCAACAAAAAATTAATGCTATCCAGAAATGCCTTTTAAAAAATCGAAACCCTAAATCAACCAATAATAAAACCACAAACCATAAAAAAAAACCGAAACCCTTAAGCAAAAACTCACCTTTCCAAGCACAACCCCTCACTCCCGAATCTCTGCTCCAAGCCTCCAAGTCACAGAACAAAACAACAACAACAAAAAATGTTAGGGTTTTAAGCTTACGAAACCAAAACCAAAAACCAAAACCCAATAGTAACAAATAACAAACACAAAGCCTTAAATAATTAAACCCTTACCTCGGTGATGAACGATTCAGTGACGGAAAGGGAGATTCGAGATAAAGAGAAAGGGAGATTCGAGAAAAGGAGAAAGGGAGACTTGAGAAACGAAGATTCAAGAAGGAGCCAAGGAGGAAGGGTTTGAGCCAAGGAGGAAGGGTTGAAACTCCAAAGATGGAGAGAGCCAGAGAGGCTATGGCGGCTGCGCTGCCGCTAAGCTTAGCAGCCTTAGCTAGGGTTTTCTTCTACAAGAGCAAGGGAACACCGAAATTTTACAAATGAATAAGGATTGAACTATTGAAGGGATCTAGTAGGGTTTCTTTTCTGAAGGGCTGAAGGCTAAGAGTGTGAATTGTTTAAGTGTGTTGGGCAGTGTAGTCTAGATCAACACATTGGGCATTTGAAATTGGGCCTCTAAAAAATTTACCACACAGGATGTTCGGTCGGGCCCGGGTACCGACGGATTTCATTTTTCTCACCCGGGCCCGACCGTGTGAGCCCGTTTGAACCTGATGCCTTCACCCGCGCGACCCGCTCACCCGAGAAGACCCGCCCGCGTTCCATTTTTTCACTCGGATTGGTCGGGTCCGGGTCGGGTCGGCGAACTTTGTCCAGCCCTAACCATAGGCAAAGATATTTAAATAACATAATAATTTAATTCCCAGCTGCATATCCCTTTGTTTGGTTAAGAAAAAATAAAATTTAAGGAGAAAATAGAGAGATTTTTCATTTTTATCTCCTTTGGTTGAGGAAAGATGAGAGAAAAAATACATTATGAAATCCATGTCATTTTCTTTTTCTCTTATTACCAGAAAAAAATGCAAAAAAAAAAAAAAGCTAAAAAAGGGAGCAAAATATCAAATTTATCACCTCATCTATCAACCATCCTCTCATTTAAAAGGGTCATATATTCATAAATGTTAATTCTAAGATAAATTTGTCTTTCTTTTAGTTTGATCCCTTCTATCAACCGTAACACCAAAAACAAAGATAGATAGAAGAGGTGAGAGAATAGTGAGGGTAGAAGTAATGATGGAAAAAAAAAAGGATCCAAATTCAAATCCTCTTTATGTTCGCTTTCTCTTATATCAAATAATCTTAAAATTTATTGTTTTTCTCATCATTTTCTTTCTATCTTTTCAATTTATTCTTCAAACCAAGCAAACATTAACAATATATTGCCCTTGTGTCTTGGCATTAGTTAATTGATTGTTTGTGTCGTTGAGCATTGTAGGTTAGTGACTTTGTGCTATGAAATGTTACGTGCTATAGAGAACCATTATGTTACCCTTTTCCCCTTTTCATTACTATCAAAGATACATAAGAATCAAATTCAGTAAGACAGTAAGAGTGAACAATCCGTGACTTATTTATAGTGCGCTTGTCTACACACATACTTGAATCATTTGTACATGTTAGATAGTTCTAGTTGCGAGAATATTTATAGGATTTGTTTTTGGTATTGAATATTTATAGCTTTTCTTATAAGAAGACGTTTAGGCTCCATTTGGTTTGAGAAGGAAAGTAAGAGGAAAGAAAGTGAAAGAAAAGAAAATGAGTAGAAAATGAGATTTTTTTTAGTTGTTTGGTAGGATAGAAAATGAAAGGAAAGAAAACTAAATTTTTTTATCTTCCTTATTTGATTGTATAGAAAATGAGGGGAAAGAAAAAATATACATTTGAAATGACATAAATATCCCTAGATAAAAATAAGATGTGATAAAAAGATAGGGATAATATTATTGAAAAGGAGATAAAAAAATTTGTCCTCCAGTGGCTTTTTTTCTCACCACCGGAAGGAAACAATTTTTGAGGGCCCCACTTGTAATTTTTCCTCTTTGCTTATGTTTCAATGTGGTTCCAAACGAAAGAACGGATTCGGTATGCATGTTTTTTTTTTCCCATCCTCTATCTTTCCTTCTCGATTCATTATACCAAACGAATACTTAACGAAAGTAAAATATGTAATCGTAGAAAAGATAGATGTTATACCCTGATAACTCTTTCAATTTCAAAGTATCATTAAACTTCCAAGCTTTTATTATGTTTGCATTTTCCCTTGATATAATCTTTATTATGTTTGCATTTTCCCTTGATATAATCTTTTAAAGTGATGTAAGTATTTTTCGTTTGTTTGACCAAAACATGAATACCAGGAAACCAAAATTCACAAATGGAGAAACAAATGAAGATCAGAGTTAAGCTGATTAAACAATTGCAAAATCACTAATTAAACATGCTTAGTAGTGTAGGCCAATCGAACGAACAGCGTCGTTTTCTTTCTACAATTCAGTAATCAGTTTCGGCTGGGGCCCGCCCAGCTGATTAAATAAACTTATGATATGAATGGAAGGAACGGCGTCGTTGTCGTGATGCGTTGTGGAGCGTGTCGTTTTGACTGTTGGACTCGTGTGGTATTGATTGATTTCACAAAAAGTTAAATATTAAATAAAATAAAATAAAAAGAAGGAGCAGGAGCAGAAGTAGCAAAAGGAGAAGAAGAAGAAAGAGTAGTGATAGAAAAGTCAAAACGTGAGTAGAAAGAAAGAAATCGTGGGAACGATTTATACGTCGGTGAAGGAGGAGGTAGGTAGTGTTCGAATCCGAAATCCAATTAATTAATTAATTCTCTTTTTTGGTTGTTTACATCCTTAAATTAATTCACAGATCTCTGAGGATTTAGTGATTGGAATTTTAGGAATCAACAATCAAGAGGAAGGGTTAGGGTTAGGGTTAAGGTAGGGAGGGTTGAATTGGACTGGATTGAGATGCCGGAAGAGGAATTGGTGGACATAAAATTTAGGTTGTACGATGGCTCCGATATAGGGCCGTTCAGGTACTCCGCCGCCGCCACCGTCGATATGCTTAAGCAAAGGATTGTCTCCGATTGGCCCAAAGGTCCGTCTCTTTCACTTAATTTCCCCCTTTTACTTTCCATTCAAATCTTTAGTTTTCATGTTCATAACTCAATAAGTATTTGAGATTCGAGAACCAAGGTTTTAGGATTAGGTAGTGCATAAATGTCAAGAGCTACTATTTGGTTTAGACACTTTAATTTATATTATGTCTGAATTGCATCGTCCAAGCAAAGAGAAAGGACATTAGACTGCAGATTGCACTGCTGCAACCATGGCAACATGTATTATTATTATCCAAGTTGCAGAAATGCTTACATTTTTTCCATTGTCATTTGTATGTTAGTTTCGTAGACTTGGATGTGGGTTTATTTGGGTGTGAAGAAAGAATGAGGATACAAACTTCTCATCGTTCATACAGGAGAACAAGCATGCAGCAGTTGGTTTTGCCTACAACTTTTCTATTTAATATTACTGGAGTGCTAAAGTAATTCTATTGTCCTCGCTCCTGATCATGACGATGCAAAGACATTTACCTTCCTCTCTCACATATCAATAGCAATTAAGGACTTGGATATCAATTCATATGTTGAGATTGATATTACCATTTACCAGATTTTGTCAAGAAATCTCTTGCATTGCCAAAACCAACGATGACTTTAGATGTCATGTTTGAGTTGCCTTCAAATAAGGAATGAGCTAATCCATGCAGGAATAAGCTAATTCGAGACGAAATGATGAATAGAACAAGCTGGAGCCAAATATAGAGGATAGAATCAAACAGAGGCAAGAATATAGTATCTCATGCAGGAGTTGGTGCAGTACCAACAAGAAGGAGATAATCACTGGGCAAAGATAACATGGGAGTGGAAGACCAAACAAAAGGAGTTCCTGATTTTTAGGAACTCAGCAATGGAAATTTTAATGGAATCAGGTCGCGGTCACAGAGGATGATATCACTGTGATACAATGTTGAACTTGAAATCATATGGAAATGGTGGAAAAGGAGGAAAAGGGTTAAACAATATATCTCATGGATAATGAAATGTACACTAGCATTTATATTAAGAATCCAAGTCAAGAACTAGATTAGTACAAGAAGTACAATTCCAGCCCAATATAACCACTACGTACTAACACACAAAGATTTCTATAACAAAAGAGCCCTAATATTCTATTCTATTTATTTACATTTCTGTCTTTGACCCCTTCCAAGAACAAATGGAATATGATGAGTGCCTTTCCTCCTAATTTCTGTGTCAACCTTATTCTGGAACTATAAAATGATTGGGTATGCTTAGATGGTTAAAAGGAATGAGAGCCAACATGAAATTAGTCCAGAACATTCTGTAATCTTATTTAGTTTGCCAGTCGGCTCGATATGATTGAAGGTCTCTGCTGACTAAATGAATTTTTTATTGAATACACTCATCATGGCATTAGATAAAAAAATGAATTAACATTTGAAAGTTGTGGCCAAACTCTGCAAGGAAAATTTTGCTCATACATGGTCTTCACTTATTCGATTCTAATTGCATTTTAGTGATATTTCTTAACTAAGTAGCTGGTTTGAACATGATTATCATTCATTGTAGTTAAGTTGGGATGGACTATTATATATTATGACCTTTGGTGATTGTTTACTCTGTCGCAGAATTGAAGCATTTACTGATTCATTTAACTTGATATGATGATTATTCATGTAGCTTCTTTGGATTCATTTTTACTACTTATGAAGGAGAGGGCATGGCTCAGCTTCCATCGTGTTCTTCCATTTACTTGTTTTATCCCCCTAATGTAGGTAAAACTGTCTTGCCAAAGGCAGCAAATGAAGTGAAATTGATTAGTTCTGGTAAAATCTTGGAAAACCACAAGACTGTTGGTCAGTGTAAAGTACCATTTGGTGAGATTGGAGGGGGAGTTATAATAATGCATGTTGTTGTACAACCATCTCTAGCAAAAACTAAAGCTGGTAAGTTCCCATGGACTCATTTCTATAAGGAATACTTAACATTTTTCTAGGGACATCAAACTTAGATTGTCAGTTTTTTTAAAGATTATTGCTGTTTTTTGTTTATATGGTATTATAATTAACTGGAGCTCACAGCAGAACCAAACTCCATGTGCTAGCTGATGGATCTGCATGTTCACATATTGGCTTGCTAATATGCAGTACTAGAGTGACTTAAGAACCACTGTGGAGCATTTAAGTCACTTGTTGAAATAGATAAGGTAGTGATGGCAGAAAACCAATCAGGGAACTTGTAGATGAACTGAGTAAGCAGCCAGCCCACTATTTTACATCAAATTTACGACCCCATTACTTTGAGCAATTGAATAAACATTCCACAAATAACATTGGAAACCAAAAGTAATATTCGGCTTGTAAATTGTTACAGACAGGGTTTTTGATATCTTTTTTTCTCATCTCATCTAACTGGTTTTTATAGTGTGTGCTGGCTTTAGGTTTTGTTTAGCTTCCATTTAATGGAGATTCTTGCGGAGGCTTGGTCTGCACAATTTTGGAGTCTAAGACAATAAGTAATTGATATATCATCCTTTTAAATATAAAATCATTGTAGACAATTATTTAAACTATTTAATATAAAATAAAATGATTATGTTTATGTTATATATTATTTATTTGCTTATTCTACACAAGTTATGTTGACTATGTCCATACAAGAATATCTCCACTTCATGACATGTCTTATTGTAAAATCAACATGAACTATACTTCACTAGCTGGGCAACAGAGTATTTTAGGTTCAACATTTGTTTGGTTCGGGGGTAAAAGGGAATTGCTTCATTTTTAGGTTCAAATTTCAAAAATAAAAAATGCCAGTAAATAGTAATGTATGGTATGCAACATATGAAAGAAGGAGATCTGGTGGCCTTGAGTGTTGTACTTCTTATTTTCCTTTTCTGTGTATGGGCACTGGCCACTGGCTACCATTTTATGCATAAATGGTTATCATATTGGTTCATAGGCTGCATTGTTTGTCATCCATGACCACCAAGTATTTCTTCTGAATGATGCTGTTTGTAGGTTGGATTGCCTAGCTACTAAACAATAATGCAGCTTCCTATTATTGCATTCTATTCATTTTGTTTTTTTGGTTACGTCACATGGGGATTGTAGCCGTAGGACACACTGCCACACTTGGCATTGAAACCCACGAGGTGGGTTCTCCCATGCTGCAATTCAGTTTTGTCTGGTAGAGGGTAATATCTGAAAAGATGCTTGGGTTAGACTAAAGCAGGATAGTTGTCCGTCAAATAGATCAATATGAGACATATTATGGACTTTGAAGACTTTTAAATTTTTTTGCACGAGTCCTGCTGTGCCTTAGATTTGAAGGTTGAAGAAATAAAATAATACAGTTTGATATTTGCATTTCTCTCTTCCTGAAACAGAAAAGAAGATTGATGATTCACCTAAGGTTGTCTGCTCTTGTTCCATATTGTGAAGATCGTTCATTGAGTTGGAAATGCTCATTGTTAGTTCATCAATCAGTCGTAAACTACAGAAATCATCTGTCTGAACAAACCCTTGTATTTGCAGCATTCCTGTATAAAATACGTATAGTCGCAATTATATATTCATAGAAAAGTTTGTGTTGACGGTGACTTTCGAAGATCATGTCATTCTTTTATTACAAGGTCTAAAGGGTTGATGACATTGCAACCATTGCTTACTACCATTGTGCATGACGTTTACATTTCGCATTTGCATGACGTGCGTGATATCATATGCCTCTGGGAGTGCCTAAGCACTTTAGCAGTGCCGGCATTCATTATCATGGACATGGGTAATGCATTGTCAACTCTGTTTATTTCTACTGATCTATACATGCCTCAACTTGTTTAATTACCAGGCCCAGGATGAATCCTCTAGTTCAGATCATGATGGAAAGTTGAACTATGAAGAAGGTACAGTTAAAAAGTTATAGTTAACACCCAAACACATTATTACTGCAAGAGCTTAGGACACACTAGTGGATTATATTAATTGCTTGATTAGAAAAAGGGTTTTCCTCTATTTTTTGCGAAACAGTTTGTGAACTTTTTTTAACGTCTCAAGAATCAATTTGGTTTAAATTTTTTTTTTTTAAAGATCAACTAATAAAGCAATATACCTTTCGTGAGGCTTGATGAAGAAGTGCAAATGATACGAAGAGATTTAAAAATGTTTTCATTCACCTAAACTTTTTTTTATGGTAGCAGCCAAGAAAAATCTTGCGAATGGCACCCGAGAGGAAAGGGGTTTGAGTTTGTTTATATCTGGGCCAGCCACCCAAGATATGTATGACGGGGGTTAAAATTAGTATATGAACACATCCATAGAGGATTTCAATATAATCATTAGTTTATACCAAAGGTGAACTTTACCCTTTATCTTTTTACCTTGATTTTTGACGTTCTTACTCAATATATCTAAGAATCAGTGTCTCGATGCATGATTTATAGATGACATAGTTATAGTGGGGGAATTGAGAGAGAATAAATGGTAAGCTAGAGTTATGGAGGAATGTTTTAAAATCACTATCACTTTTGTTTAAGTGAAGTAAAATGGAGTATATGAGAAGTAAATTTGGTAAATGTGGTTAGCATGAGCTTGGAGGTTAAAATTGAAGATTAACCATACCAAGTAACAGTGTATATATCTTAGAACTATCATACAAAGTAATAAAAAATAGAGATATATAAATCGTATGATTCAAGTTAGATGAATGAAATGAAAACCCAACGGGTATGATTCAGTTGATTGTGCTAAGTTGAGTTTAGAGGGGAAGATATCAGTTCGAATTCCGCAAAACACATCCTTGGAGAGGATAAAGAACCTTAATTGTGATCAAGCAACCGAATGAATATTAGTCTCATAGCGGGTCTAAAGGATCTAAACTTGTGTGGACATTCTATGGACCCACTAGAGAGTCAAAAGTCTTTATTACGGTGGATTCCAACAACAAAAAATTGAATGAAATGAAATACCCTAGGTGTCATTTGTTATTAAAAAAAAAAAGTACCTATCATGTTAAAAGAAAAGTTTTATCACACAACTATAAGACTAGTGATGCTTTGTGATATTGATGAATACCCAAACATGTTGTGAAAAGAGAAAATAAAATACTCTTCTTCTTTAATAAATAATTGTTTTGGCATTAAGCTTACTCGAATTTGCTCTAAGGCAGGACGTAAATATAATTAGTAAGATTGAAGCTTGGCCTAATTATGTGGACAAAAAAAGAAGGAAAAGAAAATGTGAATTTCTCTCTTTTACCATAAAAAGGCAGATATAAGAAAGAAGGATAAGGGCATAAGGCTCTTCTATCACTAGAACGTGTAAAAAAAAGTTAAGTGTAATAGTAACATTTTTTTATCAGAAAAAGATGGTGGTTTCTGGTTTTGTTAAACCAAAATAAAGCCAATTAAAATTAGGGGAATGCTACAGTACCCATGAAAAAAAGGGGGTTTTGGAACAGTTTTTCATGAGCCAATAATTCACCTTTGTTTCATTATCTCTTCTTTTTTATTAAATAGTAGTTAAAGTTTTTGTTATTGTAATTTAGTCATGTAACCACTACTTCCATTTCAACCTCTTTTCCATCTTCTCCTTCATTTCAATGTCTCACAATTCGCACATAGGATAGGGCATAAAATGAAATAAAGATCATAGAAACCCCTGATCAATAGAACACACCCACGCTAAAATAGAGGATTGGTTTGTCAATTATCATAAGATTTTTTTCAACAAGATATGGAAGAGAATGGGGATTGTGAGATTTGTTTTCAAAAAAAAAAAAAAAACTTATCCTGATTTATTAAAATTAAATTAATAAGAATTTTTAATTTTAAATAGAAAAAATATTTAATTAGTTAAGGACTCAATTGAAATAAGTGAAAGCTTTTATGTTTAAATAAAAAAAATGTTTGATCTAAATTCATTAAATAAAATATCATTCATCTATTGGTTCAAAAATAAATGTTCCAAAACCCATTGAATTAATATGGGTATAGTAGAATTTACCTTAAAATTAAAATGGAGCAAACTTACGTACAGTACTGTACGGACGGTTCTTCAAAGAAATAGATTTAAAAAAAATTGAAATGATTTAATCCTTAAAACTTGCTGGGCGATTACTATACAGTTTTAGTGCAGAACCGTAGCTAAGTTTTTTCCAATTAAAAATTGGTGGTTTCTTGTAGAAATTATGACTTATCACGTGCTTCTAGTGTCGCCTGGTATCGGTATATCAATGCTTTCAAGTTTCAACTCCCGAGTCCTGGCTGACACGTAAATTTTTTTTAACCATGTTATAGGTATAAAATATCCACCATCGTTAACAGTAACTAATCTCTATCAGGGAACCTGTTGGGCACTCAATGTGGGTTCTCCTCTCCCAATCAGATTTTCTCCATACACAAAAATCATGATTTGAACTCCTAACCACTTGTTTAATGTATCCAAATCCCTTACTACTTGAACTAACTACATGTGATTGGCACGTAATTTAATTTTCAATGAAATCAACTTTAGAGAATAAAGACGAAAAGAGCCGTTTTTGCAATTTAAGTTGTGGGAAAGGCTATACTTAATGCTTGTACCGTACGGATCCATAACGAATGTACACAAATGGGAAATAACCAAAAGGAGCGTTATCGTGCCACAAAAATAGGGAAACAGATAAAAGCAATTTGATCTGAAACCCTGCTATCAATATCTTTATGCATTCATCCAATCAAATTTCAAAATTCCATCGCCTTCACGTGTAGGTGATAGCCAGTTTATATTATTACAAATTAGTGAAATTACAATTTACCTATTGTTACTATTTATGCATACATGTCAAAAATTATTCTCCAAAGCCTAGGGATGTTCAGATCCAAATCGATAAAAAAAAACAGCATAACCGATCAAAAAAACCGGAAACCGATGGGAACCGAACCTAATCGGATTTTTTGGACTGGTTTAGGGGATAACCGATCGGTTTGGTTTGGTTTTCGGTTGGTGGTTCAGAAATCGAACCGAACCGATATATAATACCTGATACTGATAGGCCTTGTGCGTTGCGTAGTGTACCAGCTCCTGTCGTAGTGTTGTTTTAGTGCCTTGTCGTTTGTGCATTGCGTACCAGCTACATTTGGGACAGAACAGTGAGAAGTGAGAACACGGTTTCACAACTTCACATCTCATTTCTCTTCCCTAACCCTAAGACCTAAGTTTCATCCCCTTCCCCTCTGGCCGTCGTCGCCACCCAGACCCCCTCTCGCCGCCACAGCGCCACTTACATCCCTCTCGCAGCGTCCCTCTCCCTGCTCGCGGTGCTCGTGAGCCCGTTCCTGTCCTTCCTGCAAACTGCAAACCGAACCGTGATCTCGTCCCTGCCATCCCTTCCTGCTTCGCCGCTCCTTCTCGCTGGTCACCGGCGCCGCTTCTGGTGAGTGGTGACAGGTGAGTACACAGCCTTTAAAGTTGTACTCATTTTTTTTTTCTTGAATTTAATTTTATGTTGCTTCTGGTGTGTTTGTGTGGATGTGCCTTTGTTTTTGTGGTGTTGTTTAGTGCCTTTGTTTATGTTGCTTCTGGTGTGTTTTGTGGTGTTGCTTCTGGTGTTGTTTTTGTGGTGTTGTTTACACAGCCTTTTAATTTTATGTTGCTTCTGGTGTTGTTTATGTTTCAAATTGCTAAGTTTGTTTCCTTATGTGTTAATGCAGATCTGGTACATTGTTTCACTTGATTCACTCCATCTGTGTCTGTTTTAAAAGTAACAGTGTCAGTCATCACCATGGAGGTAATCACTTTACCATACCACAGTTTATTGAATCTGTTTTCTTCTTCAACATGTTTTGATTTTTTTATTTTGCTATTTTGCAGGCTGAAATTAATCAAAGTGGTGAAGGAAGAATTTCTTCAAATATTGAATCTGTCAAGTTTACAACCGAATCATCGGCACCACCGGCACCAGTAGCACCAACGGCACCAGTTATGGAGGAGCAAGACAATTTGAACAAAGAGGGAGGCTCCAATGTTCAGAAGAAAAGGAAAGTTGGAGAAGCATCTGCCACACCTGACAACTCTAAAGCTGAAGATCCGGGTAACACTAGAAAAGCTTGTAGGCCTAGGCCTTGGATTTGGGAACATTTTACAAAAATTGATTCGTCAAATCCACCTAGAGCAACATGTAATTGGTGTGGGATATCCTATGCATGTGATTCACATAAAAATGGTACAAGCAATCTAAAAAATCATTTGTTGAATCAATGTAAAAAGTTTCCTAGAGAGTCTAAAGATCCTACCCAACAGACTATTACCCTTCAACAATTGAAAAAAGAAGATGGGAAAATTGGTAGTGCTCTTGCTGGTGTTCATTTTGATGCTGATACATGTAGGCAAGCTCTAGCTAGGATGATAATTATGGATGAGTTGCCATTTAAGTTTGTTGAGGGAGAGGGATTTCGCTATTTTATGAGTGTTGTGCAACCTAAGCTCTCGATTTCGGGAAGGATTACAATTGCTAGGGATTGCTAGAATGTTTACACAAATGAGAAGCATAAGTTAAAAAGTATGTTTAATAAAGAAAATCAAAGTGTCAGTCTCACAACTGATAGTTGGACATCTATGCAAAATTTGAGTTATCTTTGTCTTACTGCACATTTCATTGACAAAGACTGGAAGTTGCATAAAAGGATTCTTAATTTTTGTCCAATTATGAATCACAGGGGAGAAACAATTGGTATAAAAATTGAAAAATGTTTGGAGGGTTGGCTAATAGGTAGGGTTTTCACCATTACGGTTGATCATGCTAGTTCAAATGATGTTGCTCTCTCTTACCTGAAGAGTAGAATGGAGGATTGGAATTCACATCTATTAAAGGGGGAACATTTGCATGTTAGGTGTTGTGCGCATATTTTAAATCTTGTGGTCAATGATGGCTTGAAGGATATGCATTCTTCAATTAGCAAGATTAGGAATGCAGTTAGATATGTTCGTGCATCTCCTGGTCGCATGGATAGGTTTAGAACTTGCATCAAGGAAGCTAGGATACAAGACAAGTGTACCGTGCAGTTGGATGTTCCCACTAGGTGGAACTCCACCTACCTTATGCTTGAAAGTGCATTGAAGTTTTAGAAGGCATTTAAGAGATTGGGTGAGAAGTGTGCTGAATTTGTGATGATGCAAGGTGGTATCCCAAATAATGATGATTGGGATAGTGCAAGGTGCTTTGTTAAATTCCTGAAATTTTTTTATGATATCACTAAAAAGGTGTCAGGTTCAACTTTTGTCACTTCTTCTCAATATTTCAATGATCATTGTTTGATATTATTGACATTCAAGACATGGATGGGGAGTTCTGACCCATTGCTTGGCAGAATGGCTGAAAAAATGAAAGCTAAATATGATAAGTATTGGGGGAATATTAAAAATATGAATATGTTGATCTTTGTTGCTATGGTGCTTGATTCTCGAAATAAGTTTCATTTCATTAAGTGGGGCTTGGACAAGACTTGTGAGAAGGATGTTGCTGATTTTTTGTGTGAAAAGGTCAAGGAGACATTATATAAAATGTTTGATAGTTATAGGCTTTTTTGCTAATCAAAGTCAGGCTGAAAATTCTACACAATCCTCTCATGAGACTGAAATGGAAGTTGATGCATCTGATGATTTAGTTACCAAATTGTTTGAGAAAGACATGAATCTTAAGGATACTATGAATCAAAATGAAGTGGATTTGTATCTCATGGAGACTTTGGAGAAGAAAAGTAATACTTTTGACATCTTGAACTGGTGGAAGGTGAATTCCACAAAATATCCTATTCTTGGTCAAATTGCTAGAGATATATTGGCCATGCCTGTGTCTACTGTTGCCTCGGAGTCTGCTTTCAGCACCGGAGGTAGAGTGCTTAATTGTTATAGGAGCTCTCTTACACCAAAGACGGTTGAAGCTTTAATTTGTACACAGAATTGGTGTCGCTCCTCCCCATTGTCAACGGATGTTGAAGAGCTCGTGGAGGACTTAGAGAAGCTGGAACTAGGTATTTATTATTGTATTTTATTTATTAAACTCAATTACAGTTGTTTGTCTTGTATAGCTTTCTCATTCATATTGATTAATATATTTTATACATTTTCAGAACTTGCTCCAATCCCACAACTGACTGAGGAGGATTTTGATATTGACTCTGATTAGTTGTTGTACTTGGAGTTGATTAGTTCAAATGATGTTGCTGTTTGGTAAATGGTATGATCATATTTACATTGTATTCTCATGTTTACCAACTAAATACATGAGAATATGATGTTTTTAATTCCTTGTATTTGTATTTTTGTTTTGCAAACAATGGCTGGGAGAATGACCATGGTTGGGAGCATGGTGGTTTTGTATTTTGTTCTTTAAATTTGATGTATGTTGTTAACTTTGGAGCAAGGCCTTGGTTGGGAGCATGACTGTTTTTTTCACTTTAATATTTATATTTGATGTATGTTGTGGACTTTGAGACTTTGGGACTTTGGAGCAAGAACATGGTTGTATGTTTATTTTTTGGATTTAAGAATTTGGATTTAGCATGGCTTTTTAATCCCAAGAACATGGTTGTATCATCATGTATGTTTATTTTTTGGATTTGAGAATTTGGATTTAGGATGGCTTTTTAAGCCACAGTTTGGTTTTTACATGACTTTTTAAAGTTGGATTTAGGATGGCTTTTAAGCCACTATTTATGCAATGTGCTTTTTTAAAGTGCAGGCAGAATTATTTCTTAAGAACAAAAGCAATGATGTATGAAAATTGTTTGGCCTTTCATCACTCTTTATATTTTTTGCACTTTATATAATGTAATATAAATAAGTAATGGTGTATGGTTAAAAACCAAACAAACCGAAACGATCCAAACCGTATTTAATTGGATCGGATCGGATCGGATATTTTTTTAGAAGCCATCCAAACCGAACTGAACCACATGTACTTTTTTACTTCGGATCGGATGACTTTTTCCCTTAAAACCGAACCAAACCGAACCGCGAACACCCCTACCAATGCCTAAGTTAATCACCATGGCATATATGGTTCTGAACATTTCTCCCCATTAGGAGCGTTATGTTTGATATTATTATTTGTCGTTGAATCAGTTTTAGAGGGTCAAAATTCAAATGCAGAGAGTGGAAAAGGGAATGTATTGGCATACTTAAAGGAGGGGTGGCAAAATAACCCGTCTTTTTTGGTGGGGCGGGTTACATCTTTCAACCCACCAACCCGCCCTGACCTGCCCCACCAAAAAACGGAGCGGGGACGGGTTGACCCATCGGGTCAACTTTCATTTTTTATATTTTTATATTAATTTAAATGTTTTGTTTAAGCCTACATAAACATGACCATACAATGTTTTTCATCTATATTATTATTATTATTATTATTATTATGATGTTTAAAATTTGTAAGAATACTCATATATTATTAATAGAATTCGAATAAATAATAAATAATAAACATTTTTTTCAATATTATAATAGTAAAATCGTATACAAAAGAAATTAATCACACAAACGGGGCGGTGTGATTTTTAAGTGGGAACATGATTAATTTAAAAATGTTTTAGGGAATTAAATATTTAATTTTGTATCTTTTTTATTTTTTGCGACCAACCAACCAACCCGTCGGTAAACGGGGCGGGGTGTGATTTTTAACCCACTTTTAGCATTCAACCAGCCCCGCCCCGCGACGGGTGTGATTTTCAACCCACTTTTAGCATTTAACCCGCCCCGCCCTATCCCTTGACCAAATTCCAAGGGCTTCTCATCAAATAATTTTTTTTATAGGCAAAATGGCAAATGTTAGTGTTAGTGTTAGTGTTAGTATTTGTGTTAGTAGGTAGGATTTGAACCCTCAAACTTCTTATCACTCCACTCAACTCCTCAAACCTCTTCCACTTAGACCAACACATGAATACTTAAAACTCACTCTAAAAACACATTAAGTTCAAATTTTGGAGTTTAAATCTATTACGATTAGCTTAGGCTAAAATGGATTAGTAAAAGCGATGGCATCTTAAACACTACGCAAATAGTGGGAAGCAGGAGAGGAAGAAGGAGAAGAGGCACAGGTAGAAGTGACAGCAGAGAAGTTTGTAAAAAGCCAGAATTTTTTTTTTTTGAACAAAGGCAAAAGATTCATTTATAGAGTACAAGGGATACTCAAATGCCCATATACAAGAAAGCAACAGCCACCAAAGAGGACACACATTGGCAGTTTACAAACAAATGCCCAGGGGTCTCCACAAAAGAATTACAAAAGACACAAAGAAGTGAATCAATAGTACCTAACACCTTTCGCGTAAGCAGGTTGTCTCTTGTGGGCAATCTTTCCAACACCAACTGGCAAGAGAAGACCTTAACCTTCAAAGGGGTCGAACTCCTCCAAATGAATTTGAACACCTTAAACTCAATCTCTGAAAAAGGTAAAATTGGCAAGGCATTGGCTAACAGGGACTCATATGCAGATTTGACCACAAAATCTCCAGAAGGGTGTAATTTCCAAGTCCACTTGTCCTCCCGCTGCTGTATGAAGACCGAAGTCAGAGAGTTGAATAGCTCCCGTCTCACCTCCTCCTCCCAAACAAAGAGAGATCTTCGCCACTGTAAGTTCCACACCCAAACCGCACCCACCCAAGTCCCACAGGCCGAGATGAATTCATCTTTTTGGTTGGCCAAAGCAAAGAGCCTAGGAAATGAAGTCCCCCCAAACCATTTGTCCTTCTAAACGAATTCGAACTACCATCCCCAAACTTTTTTGCAATCCCTTCAACCACCTAATCAACCGAATCACCCCTAGAAAGGCCCACAGAGCATAAGTCTTTCCACCAAACCGAAGCCAACCTCAAATTCCTCGAAGGTTGAACATTTGGGTCACAACACACCTCCTCACCAAACTTAGCTATTAGGACCTTACACCAAAGGGTATCCTTTTCAGTCAACAACCTCCACCACCACTTCCCAAGGAGACTTTGGTTGAATAAATACAGGTTCTTCACCCCAAGCCCCCCTTCCCCTTTCGTTTGCAAACATCAGCCCATTTGACCCATGGAATCTTCCTACCACCCGAGAACCCCCCACCCCCACCCCAAAGAAACTTCCTCTGAATCTTCACCAACCTCCTCCAAATTGGTATACCAGTAAGAATCGATTTCAACAAAATCAACCTTCCCCCCAATGACAAGAATCTATTCCTCTAAGAGCCAAGCTTTTTGATCAACACATCCAACAGGGCTGCCAAGTAGAAAGGAGTCTCGGATTAGCCCCAACCGGTAGCCCCAAATACTTGAACGGTAAGCCTGCTACCTTGAAATTGAGAAAGTCCGCAGCTGGATGCAGGAAGGAATCATCCACACTAACCCCTATAAGACAACTCTTATGATAATTAATGTTCAGCCCGGAAACCAGCTCAAAAGACCTCAAAACTGCTTTCATTGCCTACATATTCTGCTCACAGGCATCACCTAGCAAGATTGTATCATCCGCGTATTGTAAATGTGAGACCGTCACCTCCGAATGATTAATATTAAAACTTGTAAATTTTTCCAGCAAAACTGCTTTTTTAATAAGACCTCCAAGTCCTTCCGCTACAATCAAGAACAAGAAAGAGGCTAACAGGTCTCCCTGCTTTAGGCCCCGTTGAATATTCACTTCTTTCGTTGGGTTACCATTGACCAAAACCGACATCTTCCCAGAAAAAATCCAGGCGCGGATCCAAGCTCTCCACTTTGAACAAAAACCAAATCTTTGTAGCATATATTCTAGGAAATCCCAACATATATACCGAATCGTACGCCTTCTCAAAGTCCACTTTAAAAATTAAGCACTCCTTCTTCCGCTTTCTTGCAAGGTCAATAATTTCGTTCAACACCACAACTCCATCCGCAATATGCCTCTTTTTTATGAAGGCCGATTGATTACAAGCAATAATTGAATCCATCACTCTAGTCAATCTGCCCGAAAGCACCTTGGAGATGAGTTTATATAAACTCCCAAGCAAAGAAATAGGCCGAAAATCTAACAAAAAGATAAACCAACATTCATCACACACAATACAATACAATACAATACAATACATATGTCCTCATTCTCATTTCATACCTATGCAGTCACGATAGAGAGAGAAATAGGGTTTACTCTCTGAATCTATGTATCGGAAATTAAGATGGTTGGTCGCTTTTGCACTCACATCTGTCTCTCTGTTTAGGTATATTTGTATGCGCAGTATCTATAGTATTGTATATAAGTTTTTTTTCCCTATATTTAAATACAACAGAGATAGAAACATCCAATACTTATATTAGGAAACATATACATTAGGATACCGAATCAATGAAACCTAAAATTTTGCATTAATTGAGAAATTAGATTTATAATTGAAGAATAAGAATAAAAAATATTATATAAACAAAGAGTATTATTAATTGTTAAAAGATGTAATATATAAAATAATGTAGTGTAAAATGACAATAGAGTAATAAATCTTATTTATATTAAACTGTATCTTTAATGAAATAAAAATAAATTATAAATATAACGAGATCAAGAAATAATTTTAATATTGCTTCCTCAATTAAATTACTAATTAATTTAATATATTCTAAAATTCAAGTAAAGCATTTTAAAGGTATTCTAAATATACTCTAATATTCTAACTCAAGGTATTTTACTAATTTTTAGTTTATTACAATTAAAATTATAAATTAGAAAGGTCAAACTACATCAGGGATATTTTAAAAATATTTTAAATGTGTTATATTAATTTAAATTTATTTAGGAATTATATTTTTAACTTAAGATATTTTATAAATATTGATGTTTGAATTCTTTTACAGATTATATTCTTATGTTTCAAACTTATTAAATGAAAATTGATATATTTCAACCCTTACAAAAGACAGTTAAATGTAAATAGTTAAGATAAAATATTAATCTATTACGTCATATCAAATTTAAAACTAATTTTTTTTATCAAATTTGATCGAACTTTCAAATAAACAAATGAACAAATTCATAGAATTTTATGAGTCAAATTATTGTATACTTTTTAATATTTTAAATAAAAAAAATTATAAATAAAAAATTTTCTTAGTTTTTGACATTACAACCACGCTTAAACTTTCTATAAAAAAACAAAACTGATAAAATTTTCTAATAATTGATAATAACTTTTCTGTTATATTTTTTTCAGTTATTTAGCATTTAATTAAAAAGTTAGGAGTTGTTTATTATAGACAGGGAATTATAAACATGGTTAGAGCCAACGCACGTACGGTTTGCTAACTTTTCAATAGAGACAGTTCTTAATTTGTCCATGGCACTTAAAAATGTTTCTTTGTAAGAAGCCAGTTATTCTAATATTCTTAATGTAGCTATAAATTTGAGCATAACTTCCATGCTAACTTTCAAAACAACAATAACATCAACTTTCAGGAAATGATGACTTGGTCGGAGAGTCATCAAAGTTGTTTTTTCTCAATATGCCAAAAACCTTAAATAATCATAGTTTATTGCATTCATCGATGATAGTTATTATCTATATAAAACAATAGTCAGCGAAGATTTTCAAACTTGCTCATATAAATAGTACGTAAAAAACCCTTTGATAACATATATTTAACAAATGCTTCAAAAAAAAAAAAACCATATATTTAACAATGTTTATAAGGAAAAATATTATAAAGAATGGATAATGCTTGATAGTCTGAAAAGATATGTGTGAAATTCATTACGAACAATTATGACCCTTGTTCCATGTCCTAATCATGATAAGATTTGAAACTAAAAACACTTTAAAATATTTACACCATGTCCATGTCATTCGTTGATTTATGTTTCACACTATTTAGCAGTCATGACAAAGAATATGCAGAAATTATTAATAGCGCTTACTAAAAGGAATATCTTTAATAGTATTTCCTTAATTAAATGCTACCTTTCCTCTTTAAAAAAAAAAAAAAAAAAACTTCACCTTTAATAGCGCTTATATTGCTATATTTTCCCCAATCCTTTACTAATTATCCTTAAAAGGGGAATAATTCTTTTGCTCGTGTATCACTTTATGTACGCAGTCCTCTGCTGTATTTTTTCTTGGTGTCTCATCCTTTAGCTTTGCAAATCAAAGAAATGTTTGGAGTTTCTAAGAGGAATGTCATGATTCCTTTTCATTCTTATGTAGGTAAGTACAAGTTTCCAAATCGCAATCTGGGATGAGATTCACAGTTTGGCGAAAGGAGAAAGATTTGTAACTTGCGAATTGAATCTAGGAGGGAGGTTAGTTGCAAAATTGTCGTGTAGAGGAGCTTATTTTAAGCAAGGGCTCCTATTTGGAAGATGGGGAGAATCTGATGGAGGGGAAAGGAAGGTTTGCGGAACAAGTTTTTTAAAATGGGTTTTAGTCCTCTCAAAGATAGTACCGTAGATACCCCTATCATAATGTTCAACGACATCACGAGATAAAGCGCTTATAAGCGATATTAAACACAATTTTCAGTCCCCACACATAATCCCTTTCTCCTTTATTTAGCATGAAAGCACAGTAATAGTAGGAGGTGTTAAAACTTGAAACCCTTATATCAAGAGATGGCATTCTATGCCTATTGGTCTTGTAAGTGCAGCGCATGATAGAAAGGCTGTATGTACGTATACAGAACAGAATCAACTATGGCAGATTTTATAATACGGGCAGCAACAATAAGAGGATAACCACGTTTTTTTTTTTTTTGAAGTTAGTGCTACACCAAATGCTACGAGCAAATTCTTTAGCGATTAGCACGATTTGATAAATGGTTAAAGTTTTTCGCCAAATTTCCTCCCCTAATTTGGCAAAAATGTTTCGGGTGCATTCATCAATTTTACCATATAAACAGTTTTGGAGAACTAGAAGATAAAAGTGATTCAATACATGATGAACATTTTTCAATTAGTCAACAAGTCATTTCTCCCTATCGGACCATAAAATTTACTATCAAGAAGCCAGCCAAAAAAACTATACACGATAAATGCACATCCTACATCTCAAGTTAGGAACTTCCTATAAGGTCAAACCACCCTACCAAAAAATATTGGCTCCCGATACCGCCAAAGATGCACCAACCAGAAGCCCCACAAAATATGCAGCAACAAGGCATTCATCGTTCTCGCTTGCCACTATTAGACTTCCTTTCAAGCCGCCTTACCTTGTCAAGCAGCTCTTGGATAGTATTTGATGCATCCTGCAGGAGAATGATAAATCTCATGAAACTCATCATCCAACAAATAGCAAAATATTATAATTGTATTTCGGATTTTTATAAAAATGGCAGTTTTTGCATATTTTCATTTTAAGGGAGAGAAGAGGGCACTGGGCAACAGAGCAGGACCTGAAGCTTCTTTCTCAAAACTTTCTCCTCAGCATCACGTCGATCCCTTTCTTCAGAGAATACATCAATCAGAGTTTCTTGTTCCTTGTTCAAATCTTCAATCTTTTTTTCAGCAGTATGGAGCTGATAAAGATAAGAGGATAATTTTAATAAATATGCAATTAAGTTTAAAAAAGGACAAAATTTTTAAAAAGGAGAAAACTTAGATACAATTTCATAGATACATTAAGTGTTGTTTTCTAATAAGATTATGACATGTATAACAGCTCATCAATGAAAACATAACATGTGTAACAATTATTACACATCTTATTCTTATTGGAAAACAACACCTAATGTACTTATGGAAGTGTACCCAAGTCTTGTCCTTTTAAAAAATTAGAAATTCATTAAATACCACATTCAATGTAATCAAATTTAGTTTTAATTGAATTTACAACATCTTTCTGGTTTCTTAATTACTACAACCATCATTTAGATATTAAATTTGCAGCTGATACACCCCTAGTGGGAGAGTTCAGAATACATGGTAAACTACATGTATGAAAAGAAACTTTGGAGTCACATGGCTTCTGGTTAGGCACAAGTAAAACAAAGAATACCGAACAAGTTTAACAAATGCGCTAGCACAGCCTTGAAGGTGAGAAATAGGGATCATACCATAGGGGCACAATTTAGTTATTTTATTAATCAACAAAGTGACCAGGAGATTAAGGGAGATGTAAATCATAGGATTCAAAAAAAAAAAAAAAGGGGGAGGATGCAGTGAAAAAATGCTTTAGGCATTATTTTTTATCCAAATGTGCCTGTTAAAGCTCAAAATGAGAATTTTGCTGAACAGCTCAAAAGACAACAGATTATTTATGGTGCAGGATGTTGGCCAGAAAAGTGAGAATAAGAGCATAGGCTGCGTTATGGAAATGAGAATTTACCAAGGATTTGTGGACCAAAAATAAAAGATGAATAAATAATGTAATGGAGAGAAACTGAGTGGCACCCAATGAGAAAAAGAAGATAGCATCAGATCTTAAGATGGTTTGACCATGTAAAGGGTCTTATATTTGAGAGCCAAGTATGAAGAGTTGATCATATATGAGACAGCCCTATAAACAAAGAATAGGACCTACTAAACAGAAACTGCTAAAAGAAAACCTTGATCTAAATGGCATTTCCGAAAACTTGGAGCCTGTTGACTTTGTTTCTATTTTAATGTTTTCATTTCCTATTTTCATAAATAATTATAAAATTATCACCTTGTTTTCAATCTGTTTTCACTACAAATATTTAGAATCAGGAATCATAATGAAAACATGGTGGCGGTATTATAATTATTTTTTAAAACAAAAAACTAGAAACTAAACAAACTGGCCCTTGGTTTTTTATGGAACACAAAATATTATAAGTAATTAAAAAGAACACCATGTTCATATCACATATTGTTAATTTGTTGTAAACGAAAATACCCATCATCAAACCAAGCTCTTCTGTTTTTCCAGCATGAATGTCTAAAGGATAAATGGTCATGGCCCAAACCTGATTTTCTAGAGATTTACACCTGTCTCTCTCATACTGGAGAGCCTGCATTGCTTCCCCTAAAGCTTCA
Source organism: Echinosophora koreensis (assembly GCA_035048595.1). Taxonomy (NCBI): domain Eukaryota; kingdom Viridiplantae; phylum Streptophyta; class Magnoliopsida; order Fabales; family Fabaceae; genus Echinosophora; species Echinosophora koreensis. Next base: position 2,189,618 of record JAPCYP010000008.1, read on the forward strand.
TCTTCCTTCCTCTCTAACCTATAATAACCCAGAAACATAAGAGGATAAAGGGTCAACTAGTTATGTTCAATATAGAAACCAAGATGTGCAGCGTGAAGGACAGTAAATTTCTAGAATAGCAATATACATTTTCTTCAACTCACGATTCTCTTCTTTCAACCGCTGCAGACTAAGTAGATCAGACTCAGATAGTGCTTGTTCACCATCATAAAAATCCTGTCCCTGCAGTTCAACCATGGTTAGGAGGCATTCTCAAATTACATGTAAACAAGAAAAATCTCAAGATAATTCATCATAGGCTCATAGCCATCTTAGCCACAGTCAAGTTGAGATATCCATATTGTAAACAAGTTCCATAAATTAAAATCATCAATGGCTTGGATTATATGTTTAATGACTTCCTCTCAAGAAAATATTATAGAAAAACCTCCCAACATAATAGAATCACAACATGCTACAGGCCAAATCTATTTTTGCTTAAATCCCCTACTGTCTCATCAGCTATAACCTGGTCGTACAATTAATTTAGATGGTAAATCACACACTCAGGTTGCAAGCATGAAATACATGTATACTAGCAGAATAAAGATGACAGACAAAACTAAAGATACAAGATGATATGCATGACCTTCTGCTTGGTCGCTTGGGTGGATCCCCGGACTTTTCCAATCGATGTAGTAGTATCTTTGGAACATCTATTTGCATTTTCACATGACTTTTCAGCATTAGAAATTTTTGGACTACTGCCCTTTGCATGATTCTGAGGTGAGACGACATTCACTTCATCACCGACATCCTCAGCAGATGATGATTGTTCAGATGAACTTTGTATCCTACTTTTTGAAGAGACTGACACGCGACCATTCCTGCATGCACTATGTTTTTCTGATTCTTTTTGTATCCGCTTCTGATTTAATTGAGAATACTGTTTGTCTGATGTCAGTGGTGTTCCCTTCTCATTTGTGGCAGAATATTTCCTTCTTGATTGAGATGATTCAGGAACATAATCTGGAGATGTCTCTACAGAAAGAGATACATTTGTACAAAATTACAAGGTCATCCAAAATAAGATTCTAGTCACTATGAGCAATGAGATGCATCCGACCAAAACAAAGCAAGGCCACATTTCAAACCTCTATCAGCAGTGTCATTGATTTGTTTTTTCTTTCGGTTAGAGGCATAACCAATTCTATCGCAGTTAGATCCCCTAAGCAAAGTACAAAATAATATATTAGTAAAACAAAAACAAATCATTATTTATGCAAACAACGGTCACAAATAATCAAATAGAAAATCAAGAATCACCAATAATTCTTCTGCATTTCTTTCAGTCGTTGCTCCAGTCTCGATAAAACTAATGTACGCTCAAAGCCCTGCTTGTCATGAGCAGGTTCAACAAAGTTGGCTTCCAACACACCTGCAAACAGAAATGAACCTTATTTTAAATAAGTAGTCAACGTGGTAAGAGGAAAACAATAGAACATGGAAATAGCATCACCTATGACCCCGCGCCCACCACTTCCGGCTGGATTCCAGATCCTCCAGAATGGCTGACAATCATGAAAACCACCTGTAAGAATAAATTCTAATAACAATGTTTGCCCCCCTCTTAGCCCTGGAAGTTCATCATCATTAACAAGAAAAATAAGTGGGAAAAGGATGACATTACACAGAAAATGCAAATTATTAAAATTCTATTATCATAGCCTCCCTCTTAGCCAATAAGCATCAGAAGTAAAAAATTTGAGTACATAATCTAGATTTTGATTTCAAATGACCAATTGTAGATTAAAATCAGCATAAATACAAGTCAAAAACCAGGGGGGGGGGAGCCTCCACATACAATATGACACAACCACCTAACAAATGACACTAAATATCCTTGTTAACCATAACAAACCCTACCTTAATAAGTCGATTCTTATGATAAACATTGAACCCTGAAACATCAATATGATGAACCGCATCCTTGACAAATCCAATGGTAACAACAGCAACCATCTGTCACAAGATCAAGATGAAATCATGCTGATACACAAGTTAGGAAGATCAAACTTAAAATTCAATAGACATATTACATTTGAATCCTTTGGAATCCCATCCGCCACAGATTGTGGCTTGTATGTCACCTCCTGAGACATCATCATATCATTCACTATATTGTGATGCACAATATCCTTGCCACGAAGAATAATTCGAAAGCCTGGAGGAAGTCTCAGATATAAAATTGAGGCATAGCTCTGGATAGAGAAGAAAAATAATAATGAGAAACATGATAATACAAACACATACATATCAGATAGATGTCTATATTAAACATGACATTGCACTAAAATTATATTGTTTAATATTTCAATAAATTATCTTTCAACTATGAAATGTTTTAGTTAAACAAATAAAGCAGACCATGGATGCAGGAAACATCTTAAAATGTTTTTCTAAAACAAATATTAGTAATATTAGTAATATATAATAATAATAATAATAATAATAATAATAATAATAATAATCATCATCATCATCATCATCTTGACTAATAATAATAATAATCATCATCTTGACTTACCCTTAGTGAGTGTCGATAAGTTAGGTAGTGTCTAGAGTTGGGAAACTCTTTAGCCATCAGTATGTTTTTCTCATCACGATTTACACCTCTGATTTGAATATCCTAACACAAACAATATGCATATCAAATTATATTGAACTTATTCAAAAACAAATGTATAATTTTTTCCTTGTGTGTGTGGTGCTTTGGGGGGGGTGGGGGGCAATGTGTTTCAGTTATCAGACATACATGTGGATCTGCATCAAAATCAAGTTCCAGTTGACCTTGGTCATCCTCCCAAAGATTGTATATAATTACTCGTGTACCATGATCTTTCATCAGATTGAACTGAATTGAGTAAGAATAAGACAATAAAGTTAATCAACACACATGCATATAACCTGATTATTTACTTGTGAAATTAGGCAACATCCAGATAAAAAACAAGTCAGAAAAGAAAAAGATATGAGAATAAGTTCCCCCTCAAATAGCAAGTGATTACCTGACGAAGAAGATCAGTTTCGTCATGAAATGGTGACCATTGAACTATTGTATCAATATTGTTATTCCAGTCATCAGCAGAAGTTCGCATAATCCTATTCCATTCCCTTCCTCCTCCTTCATAGTCAAGCTTTCATTTCGGTAGACACAACAACAGTCAGATGCATACTAGAGAACATAAATTCAGTTTATAAAATTCACTAGAAAACAACCCCTCATTCCTCACTGCCTCTAGCTGATATATAATTCAATCCAATATACAACAATCTCAACCTCATCCCATGCTATAAAACAAAAGAGTCCATTCTTTGGTCAAAACAGATATCTCAGAACTGAAAACGGTATAATTATCGGCAAGCAAAGTTGCTACAGTGACCTATTTTAGATGTACCATATACCAAGACCAGGGGAATTTGTCTATCTTCAGGTAGAGAAATCAGACTACCTCATTATTCCAATAAGAGTATAAACTATCATTAAATAATAATACCCTCAAAGACAAAGTTAATTTATTGGAGGGGACAAGGCCTCTTGTAAATACAAATGTGGCTATGTTAGACTTGATCGTGAATACGCAAAGCATGATTCAACATAAACATTTTAGTTTAATTCTTATAAGAACGACTAAAACAAACAAATAAAAAGTAATCCAAACAAATTACCATGGGTACTACGATGTCTTCCTTCCCTGTACTCCTCAAAAATGTGTAAGACAGCAAGCCAATGCTTTGTGTAGAGCTAACAACAATGTCCACAACATCCAGTTAGATATAGAAGCATGTCAACAGAAAGTAGATATAAATGCAAGACAAATTCATGCTCAAGCATAATCATATATGACTTTTACTAAGGAAATTTACAATCATTGATTGTACAGCCAAAGATAGACCAGGTAACCTAAAATATTTATGGACACTTGTTTCTCCAAACAAAACAAAATCATCATAATCCAGGAACCTATGAAGCACTTATACGTGCTTTCCCTTCACATATACCTATATGCTAGTACACTTCAATGTTAAGTATCTGTGAAGTACCCAAGCCATTGTGAAGGACCCAAGCCATTAAAAATTCTGTAAATCAAATCCGGCTGGGACACTCTTCAATAAGATTTGTGAGGTTCTGATATGGCATGGAACTTTCATCTCAACACGGATTCTTCAGTTTTCTCTCTGGATTGATGCTCCAGTTTCCTCTAACTGTATGGCACAAGACGCACAATTCTTATTGCTCGCTGGATCAAATCTACATGACTCAGACATACGCACGATTCATGATGAAGTAGACATAGAAGCTGTCCTCTTTACAGATGATGTTAAAGGAAGGAATGAGATTGATATTATTCCTCTTTGTAGGCAATAGGCAACGATTTATAAATTCTGTTCTATAAAAAAGGCATAAGATTTATGTTCAATTTGGAATTATGTTTGGCAGGAGGGACACTAATCCAAGTTTACAAGTGAAAACTGGAGATCATACCTTACGACAAGTCACAACATGTCTTAAGTCCATCATACAAAATGACAAGGAAATAGAAGGAGATATTAACCACGAGATTCCAATGGGGTGGATGAAATGGAGGAATGCTTCAAGAGTTATCCGCGATAGGAAGTACCATCCAAGCTTAAGGGAAAGTTTTATTTACCACAACTACAAGACATGTGATGTAGTATGGGACTAGATGCTGCAATAAAAAGCCAACAAGAGAATAAACTCTATAGTAGAGATGAAAATGTTGTGCTGCATGAGTGAACACGCTACACAAGATAGTATTAGAAAAGAATACATTAGAGACAAAGTGGAGACCACCCATTGTAGAAATTCTTGCCTTAGGTGGAGGATAGTCCAATTGCGAGAGACAAAAAGAAACCAACAAAAACTATCGCATATTTATCAATCCTAGAGAGCGACACCTAGCGACCGACCCCCAAAACTACTATAGCGAGATAGTGGGAGCGGGATAGCCGCTTTTGCAAAGGGAGAAGAAGAAAGAACAGAGGAACGAACTAGAAGAAGAAGAAAATGGGAATAAGAGGTAGTAAAAGTAAGGGTAAAATGGAGATTTACTAAGTTTAACTGAGGGTATGTAAGACATTTGCAAAGATAAAAAGAAGGCAAAATAAAGATTTGATGAGTTAAAAGGGCAAATTAGAGACTTGGACAATCAAATAGGGTAAAATAGGATTAAAAAAAAAGTAAATACTGGACAGAAATGTTGGAAAAAACGTAGATCAAAGTGTGCCACTGGGAGGGAGGAAGAGTCAACATGTCCAACGACACGGTGATGGTTGGGTGTGACCGGGCATTTCCTAGTCACAGCCAGCGTTGTTAATAGCGCGCAATAGCGGTGGTGCAGGGCGGAGCGGTCGGCGGCCGCTACCTAGGCGGCGGGGCGGAGGGTTTTTGGGTAGCGGCCGTCGCGGCCGCTATTGCAGGTGGAATTCACGGAATCGCGGCCTGTTGTGGCGCTATTCGTCCGCTAGGGCTTCGTGGTCCTCTTTTGCCCTCACAGTGTTTCCGTTGGGTCATGTTTTAAGGGTATTTTTGGGTTTTCTCCTTTAAAGTTCTAACCTTTAAGTTTTAGGGTTAACTTCAGAAACCCTATTTCATTGTTCGACAGTTTCTATTCTCCTCCCTTCTTCTCTGTTCGGCGCTCACTGTTTCCCCCCTCTAAGTTGCGATCTCCGACCGCCATCTCCGGAGAGTTTCCGGCCAGGAAACACTGTTCCCAGACTCGGACCTCGCATTCTCAGCTTCGGACCTCGCGTTCTCAGTTTCGAAGCGACTGTTCTCTCAGTTTCTCTCATTCTCTGTTTTCAGTCTCTCTGTTTCGGGCTCTCTGTGCTCAGTCTCTCATTCTCCATTCCCAGTTTGAATATGGTGTTTAATGTTTAGTTTAATGTCTAGGGTATTAGGGCTTAAATTGATATATGCACACTACTTTTTGTACTTATTAACTAGTGTGCTTTGCTTAGGACCTATGACAGTATGACCATCTATCATGAATTATGAATATGACTTGAATATTGAGTATTTTTAATATTTTGTACATGTATATGTATGTATATGTATCTAGTATAAAATTATATTTCTATCTAACCTATATAAAAAAGCCTAAAATAGCAGCCATCCCGTTATGCGCTATACCGCTATAGCGTTTTTTGGGTCCGCCGCTCCGCTCCGCTATCCGGGATTAACTACCCTGGTCACAGCCCAATAGCACATGAAACGCCTCTATAACGATCGTGACGCATCTAGGATAGCGATCATCAGCTGTCACGATAGCGCGGCTATCACATGCTATTTATAACTATGAACTATAGACGAAACTAATAAGAAAATGGTTTGGCTATAGACATGATTAAAGATACAATGTGATGGCGTTGTTTGATACATGTAGTAATCCCCATCTAGATGTATATATAACCCATTAGGTTATCTACTGAAATTTTTATGAAGAATACATTACATTACATTTTTCTACAAACAAAACAAAATACTATCTGAAACCTGCACTAGCAAGATGGCATAACATTTCATAGCAAATAGTAAATTTTTTGAATGTTTGACCTGCGTATGTGCAACATGCATTCTAAATCCAGCAAACACTAAATGTAAGTATGTAACATAACTACTTTGTCATGATTACTTGAAGAAAGATAAAAAAAAGAAATACCAAAGCAACTATTTCAGGATTTAAGGCCCTGTTTGGTTTAAGAAAATGTTTCATGTTTTTATTTTTTGTTTTTGTTAACAATTACAAAAATACCACATAATCTTCATTCTAATTCATGTTTTCAAATATTTAGAAGAAGTGGAAATAATAAAAACATTAAACAAGATAAAATAAGGTTGCATTTTTACAATTATCAATGAAAACTAAAATGAAAATAGAAAACGTTTTCTTAAACCAGACACCCTAATTTTCTCTACGCAGAAACAAATTTCACACCTCAACTTGGATAGAAAATTGAATGAAACAATAGGAAAGTCAAACAAACCTCTTCCCATCTTTCCCAGGACAACGGGAGAACACAATTACATCAGCCCCAAGCCGCATTGTACTTGTTTTAAAGCCATTTCCATCTATCACATGAACACAAAGAAATCAGTATGCTCTCTCACGGATGAAATATTCAAAAATATTAATCTTATCCCTTGGACAAAGGATTACATTGTCCAATCGTATTTGCCAATTTGCTTTTGGCGGAATACCCCAGCGACATGCATTGACGCATTTTATCAGGATCCATCCCACCGCCATTATCTGAAAAAAGATGGGAGAGAATAAAACACTTCTGTCAGGACTCTACTCACAAGACGTTCTTAAATTGAATTCGTAAACCTTTACCACATAATATCATTTCAGATCATATGGAAAAAGATGCAGTTGGAATTGTAGATTGGATATAAATTTAAAGAAAGAAGACAAATTATTGATGAAATAAAGCTCTGAAGCATGGGTACTCCAAAAATGGTGACGTACATGTACCGAGTACATACCGGCTACCAATACATATTGGGTACTCATGGGTACTTATCAGACATATATCAATTTATTATTATTATTTCTTAATTTAGGTATGTAGATTGGGCATGGTCAGATACGCTCTATGGGTGTGACTTGTTCCAAATCTACATCATTTTAGGCTAGAAACTTAGGCCCTGTTTGCAAGTTTGGAAGGGAGGAGAAGGGAGGGGATCAAAGGGGAAGGAAAGGGGAGGAGAAGGAGAGTATATCCCTCTCCTTGTTTGGGAGTGAAATGAAAAAAGTGGGTTGAGCAGAAGAATAGGGGATTAATTAAAATACCCCAAAACATTTCCTCCAATTAATAGAACTCACAAACAAGAGGGGGAGAGACAATTAACCTCTCCTTTCCTTCCCTTCCCCTCCAAAAAAAAAAAAACTCACAAACATAGCCTTACTCTTTGTTTGGTTGGAGGGGTTTGGAGGGAAAGGGAAGGGGAGGGGAGGGATTTTTTTAAAACTTTTATGTTTGGTTCAATTTTTAGAGGGGAGGGGAGCAAAATCCCTCCTTAAGTGAGTTTTGCCTCCCCTCCAATAATGAGGGGATTTGGAGGGGAGGGGAGAGATTTTAAAACATAACCTATGTATTGACTAAAATATCCCCACTTATGTATTTTAAAATAAATAATTATAAGGGTTTAAGAGTAAAATTGTTTTAAAATCCCTCCCCTCCCCTCCTGAACCAAACATGAAAGTGTTGTTTCCCCTCCCCTCCTCCCAACCAAACACAGTAGCTAGTTAGAATCTCTCCCCTCCCCTCCCCTCCCCTCCCTTCCTTTGAACCAAACACACCCTTAGGGATGTTTCTTTTTTATTTCTAACCACACCATTATGTTGAATTTTTAAATCACATAATCAGTCTAATTGTCACATCTCCGTCGGTTTTTGGGTCTCAACCTGACACTCGCATCTTTGTGGCGGCGCTGCTACTCCCCACTTGTACCTTAGATTTTTTAAAAATATCGTAATGGGTACCGATACTGTACCCGTATCCATGCAACACAGAAATAAAGGTAGGATTATAAATTTAAAGGAATAGGAATGAGTTCTAAATTGTAAACCTTATTCTATCAGCTACTTAAGACAAGTTCCCAGAAAAATTTAACTTTTAATGCATGAATTACTAAAAAAGACCAGAAATTTGAATTGACACCTGTTTTCTTCATGGCGAAATATAAGCCACAAATATTTCTATGAAATTCTACTAGACAATCTTGCACAAAGTAGAATTTCTAAATCCCCTCCTTTTTATTCTTAAATCCAATCTTCACAACAATCAATCTGCTTCATTTTTCTTTTCTTTTCTTAGCACTATTAAGTATGCAATTGACTAACGAAAATACCTTCAATTAACAACATCCTGGTGCCATCTTTCTTACTTACGAGCATATCTACATTGACATATGTAGCCCCATTACAAACCTGAAGTCAAGTTGAAAATTTTAAGTAGGGAAATAATCAACCCGTGCATTATTCAAAAGAAGTTAAGTGAGGCATACCTCATCCAATGCATTGTCCAAAAGCTCAGCAAAAGCTGCAAAAAAAAAAAAAAACACTCATTCAAAGCATGCTAAATAACAATAAATATCCAAGAACCAAGTGGGAAAAATCTAAATTAACTCGGACTTTGTTACTTTAGGAGAGAAAGTCATATCACCAAAATGATTAACTATTCATACAAATGCGCAAAGTTTACCTCCAAGAGCCCACTTATGACTTGTGGCATTAGAGTGTAGAAACTTAGGGTGAACTCTGACGTGATCCATACCAACTGCACATTTTACAAGAAATATCAGTCTAGATTTGCTTTGTCAAGAAGGTGGGCTAACTCAAAGAACCTCAGGTTTGGCAACCATACAAAAATTACTAGAAAATATATATATAATTCAAGAACTTCTTGTATTTATCTAATGTGTGATTGCAATTCGGAGAAAGGAGCCTTGGCACAACAGTTAAAATTGTTGTCATGTGACAAGGAGATCACAAGTTCGAGTTGTGGAATCAGTCTGCAAATGAAAAAAAGGGCTGCATATATTACCTACATAGTAGGTTCAACCTTTCCCGGGACCCTGCGTATAACGGGAGCTTTATAGTACCGGGTTGTCCTTTTCGTGATTTAAGTTCAGAAAAGGTTCTATATTGATCCTTGATTTCACTAACATATGCAAATCAAATACATGTATCATTCTGAGATATCTATATTGATTTATCCAGAGGCAGCACCAGAGTTTAAAAGTGATAAATAAATGTTACCAAAGTTACTCCTTTGGAGAACAACTAGTATATCCCCCTTGTGATGCAAGGCAAATAATAAAGAAAGAAAATAATGTAATATTTTACATATTTAAATTAAAGTAATTATTAAATAATGAACAATAAAATTTGATCTAATTTTTTTTGGAAAATATAACTTCAATTTAGTACATAGTCAGAAATTTAAAATTTGAAAGTATTGGAAGTAAAAATGTAGAATAAATTTGAAAAACAAATCAGATAGATTACAGCAGAAATAGTTAAACAGCATAACTTCAAAATCCAATTAACAATTTCAATTACTATCTAGATCTTGAGGCCTGATGCAAAGCTATTTTGAGACTTTTTCCAGTAAAATACCAGTACAGTTTCACAACTAACGGGACTTTAACCCATAATCTTCCGAGCTCCACAGTTTCATTAAACAGGGAAAGAAACTCCTCACAATTTCATGAAGTGTTTTTAAAGACTAAACTATGCAAGGCAAAAAAACATAGTCATATTTTTGCTACAAAAAACAAGTGAAATGAAATGCCATAAAATTCATTCAAATTAAACTAAACATCAGCATTGAATAGAAAAAATAAGCACTGATTATCATATAGCTAGAACACAATGGGGTTTGATGCAAAGATAGATAAACAAAACCCTCTTGAAATAGGGGGGGAAAAAATACACACCGGTTGATGAAGATACAATTCCACTGAGGGGAGCCCCATCGTAATCCCCAGCCTTCCAAAACTGTTTGTTGCCATTCGCATTCAGGGAAAGGCTCATGCCCGCATTTCTGATGGACCGTGCCGACGTAGAAGCCCAATTCGGTGCCGGCAACGACAGCACCGCCTGTGGCGGCTGCGGCTGCGGCGTCGCAGTCGGCGGAGGGAGAGGGCTGAGGAATCCGAGGGGCAAAACCACTCCCGCATCGCTGGTTCTGCGCTTCTTCGAAGGGCTTCCTGCCGCTGAATCGCCGTGTTGTACCGCCCTCGCGATTAAACTGTCCAAATCGCCGACGTCGGAATCGGAATCGGAATCTGAACTGCTGCTGCTACCACTGCTGAGTTCAATAACCGATTCGGGAGGAAGCGCGGACGAAACGACGCCGTTTCTCTCCCTCCGCTGAGGCACATTCGGAGTCTCCAACAGCTCTTGTTTTACACATGCATCCATCGCTAAACAAAGAGAGATTCAAAATATTCAACCGCTTTTCACAAAAAGGACAAAAAAAAAAAAAAAAGTAAAAGCAAAAATTACTTTAAAAAAAAATGCACATACTCTTGTTGGTGAAGAAAATGCGTGCGCAGAGTTCAGTTCGCTAGGGCTTGGGTTTTCTTCCCTTTCTTTCTCTGTTTTTTCTGTGCAGAGGAAATTAAGTTGAGAGATAAAATAAAAATAAAATGTTGCTTCGCGTAGAGAAGAGAGCGAAAAGAATGGGCTTCTAATTCTGGATCCCTGGAATTGAGGAATATCGTGGGTATGGTTGATGCTTTAATGCCTCTCTTCTATCTTTATAAGTTTTAATATTGTGTTTATGAACTGTGATGTGACCAACTTCTCCCTTTTTGCGCATTTGCATTTGCAAATTTTGCAACCATCTCTTCCTCCTCCTTTAAATATTAATATGATATGACGTGCAAGGAGAACCTATTTACCAAAAGATAATATTAGTCCCTATCTACTCTACCGGTAACATTGAACGCTCGCTACGGCGCGTTTTGTCCACGTGGGCCTTCCGCATTCTGGAGTTTCTTTTTTATTATGGAAATGGACGTATGTCAATCTCATAAAATAGCAATAAAATAATAAAACTGCGATTGTATTTATAATAATATAATATGTTGAATGCAATGGGGAAACTCAGGTGCTAAGAATGTAATACGATCAATATTATAAATGGCCTTGAGATAGTTAATGATTAATGATTAATGATTAATGATTAATGATTAATGATTAATGATTTAATAATATAGGTAATCAAGTATCAACACATGGAGTGATTATCATTGGCGTCTCGAATTAATCCATTTTTTCTTTCGACTGAGACTCCTTCCCTTCCCATAATTTTCTCTGTTTTTGACCGTAGTGCTATGCAATTCCAATGGGCAACATATGCAACTTTTGAAACTTGAAAGTCAAATGTTGTTGTCTGCCTTCAAAGCAGGTTGTGTCAAAAAAAAAATAATAATAATAAATGTGAGCCTTCTATTTGGTATGTATTATCATTTTAAAAAAAGAGAAATAATATATTTAACATGTGAAGAAGTGAAATATTTCCCAATAAAAAGTTACTTTTTATGATTTCATAAAAAGTGTCTTAAGGGCACTCGTTAGCATGATCCTTTAAAAAAAATTATATTATACATCAATCACAAATCATAATATAAATTATTTTTAAAAATAATTAGTATGAAAGTCAAATACTTTTAATGATATAAGGTAAAAATTGATGATTGATTGGTAGTGTAAAAAAAATTTACACTGATGATATATATCAATCAAATCATTTTATATATAAGGTTTTCCTAATCAATATCACATTAAGGAATCCAATAAAAGCAAGATTTGGTTAAAAAGTTGACATAACATTTTTTTTTTGTTCCGCCAGTATCCTCTGCACACAACTGTAGATACTAGTCAGTCTAGTCGGGTAAGGCCACAAGGACGACAAAGCTCTCCCTCCAGAGAGTTTTATTCAACAAATTGTCTTTTTCAATGACAGATGTGAAAATTAATTTTACTACTTTTATTTTTGTTTTGTCAATTAAGTTCATTAAAAAAAAGGTTGTATGGAATATTTTCTTTATACTTTATACAGCTGGATTTGAAATTTATCACCTATTTGATTAGAGACTTTTTCATTCTTAATACTTTTATTTAATTTTTTTACATTCCTAAGATATTTTGTTTCAAACATATTTATATATATCTACTCCCAATACTTTCAAATTTTAAATTTCTCATTTTGCACTAAATTAAGGTTATATGATTTTTTATTTTATTTTTTAAAGGGCAAATGATAACTAGTACACTAAAGATATTGATTATGGAAATAGAGATATAAAATTTATGTTAAAAAATATTCCATTCAACGCATAAAAAATTGAAAAAGTGTGCTTTCCTATAAAATATTTCTATATATTAATTCCTTAATTCCTTAATAAGTGTCATTAGGTTACTGAATAGCAAGATTCTTTTAAAAATAGACTAATTTTTTTTCATTGTTTAAAAACTATATTTTAAAAATAAATATGTATAATATTATATCATTTACTTTTTTAATATCTCTTTTATACTGCAAGCAGAGTACATAATAGTGTATAATATAGTATTTGCCTTCGTCATTTCCTATTTTGTCATTCCATAAATATGTCAAAATTTATTTTAATAAAAATAATAAAAGTTTACACCACATCAAAATTTAAATGTGTTTTTGTAATGTCGGCCTCAAATTTTTTCAGGATCATTCTTTTATTTAAAAATAAATAAATACTAATTTCTAAAATGAATAACATTTGTGACTCAATATAAATTCTTAGAGATCAAAATAATGTTTTTTTTAAACAAAAGGGGCCTAGGCCTAAACAAACACAAAACAAAACATAAACATCCCAGAGTATAGAAGCCCCGACCAAATCATCAAAGATAATTCTAGCTAGGGGTGTGCACAACCCGGCCCGGCCCGGTGACCCGGCCCGGCCCGAACAGTTTTGGACAAGGTCTGACCCGGCCCGAAATAAAAAGTGGACGAACCCATGTCCTAAATTCTGACCCGGCACCTGGTTAGGGACGGGTTAGGGTCAACCCTCGGGTTACCCGGCCCGGCCCTAATAATAAAATTACCCCCATAGGGCCTGCTCTCACGTCACACAGCTGCACAATTTTTAGGTTTTTCACTGAATCATTTTCAAGTTTCACCCTTCAATTTTCACTTTGCTCTTTCGAAGGACGCCGCCGCTGCACCTCAAGGACCGGCTCGCTGCACCTCAGGGACAGCACCGTCGCTGGCTTGCTGCACCTCAAAGACGCGAAGGCTGCAACGTCGTCCCTACTCTCTCAGCGTCGTCCCTTTAGCTCGATCGTCGCTGTTCCTCCATCGATCATCGCTGCTCCTCCATCGACCATGCTGCTTCCCCGTCGAATCGGCGCTTCTCCTCCCTCTAAAGTCGTTGCTCCTCCTTCCATCACCATCTCTTCACATTGTCTTATGATTCAACAAAACACAGGAACACTAAACAGTAAGCTTCTCTCTATTTGAATTTATCTTTACCTTCCCCTCCTCTGTTTTCCTTTCCATTCCCTTCTTGTATTTTATATTTTCTGTTTGTCTCTGTTATTCTTGGTTTCATTGTGATGAAAAGAGAGTTTTTGGGTTCAATATTTTTATGATTTGGTTTAGTAAATATTTGGTCGCTATTTCTCTGTGTGTTTGTGTTTGGGTATTGCTATTTTTTGTTTACATCCTTTTAAGTCTGCTTTGTGTATTGCTAGTTTGTCTTTGTTATTGTTCAATGTCTTAAATTGGCAAAGCACTTGTATTTAATCACATGAACATAGCTAATTTCAGCCTATACACTCCTTATTTGATTTCAAAATACTTGATATCCCCCTCTGTTAGCCTACCTATTTGTTTAAAATAAAAAGCATACAAGATGATATGTTGCATTTGCATGTTTCTGTTAATGGATTTGGTGTTTCTTCAAGAGCTGACTGTACTTTAATATCATCCCTGCTACACCTGACTGTACTTCCCTTAAATCAAATAGATGGAAATGAAAACTATCTGAAAAGAGAATGTTTGTGATGTGATTACTTATGTTTGTGCAGAAATGTGCTTGTGTGAATAGGATAGATTAAATGTGGCATAGAACACCAATTTTTCTTCATGTTTAACTATGTACATTGCATCTACTGTCTTTCATGTGATCCATGTGGATTGGTGAACTCGCATGGACTACATAGTCTTAACTTATGATATTATGAACTTTATCACAGCAATACATGTTCAGTTGAAGGAATCCTTGCGTTCACTCAACCAAGTCTTTTTGTGCAGGGAATGTGTACCAAGTCAATTTTTGTTATGGTTGATGCTATTTACTTGTGCAGGGAATGCGTTTCACATGACATGAATGCTTGAATCTGTATTCTATCTAATTTAGATAATGTCATAGGGAAATAATTGGTTCTATCTGTATTTTACTCCCTGCATGTCATGCTAACATGAATGTGGATGTGCAAATTGCACACAAAAGAAGGCAGTATCTCTTTTGTCAATGTAACTTGTAAATTTTTGAACACTGCCAGCAATTGTGTTACAATTTTAGATTGATGAAGACACTTCGGGCCAACCCGGTCCCGTCCCATATTGGCCCGGTCTTAATCAAACCCGCACACCATCGGGTTCCTTCGGGTCTAGGGACGGGTTCGGGTTCACATAAGTGGCCCGGTAACTATTTAGGGCCGGGTGAGGGACAAGCCAAACCCGTCCTAACCCGTCCCATGCACACCCCTAATTCTAGCAAGGTCTCTAGGGGGCCTTTTCAAGAAAAAAAATCTCCTTTTGTCATATTTCAATTAGCCAACCAGTCACCACCATAATTTCCTTCCCACAACATTGAGTGAAAATAAGATTCTACTCCTTCTTGTGCCAAACTTGAATGCGCTCCAAAATCTTATTCATAACCTTATTATGACCTAAATTTATACTAACCCAATAGGAGTTGTTAGATTCATGATACTTTATTTATAACATATGGAAGAATGATACAATTGGAGAAAGACGTTGTTGATAAATATAAGATTGATTTATGGACATGAATAATTACTTGATTAAATAATTGCTTAATTGAATCTATAACAATAAATGATAAAATATAGTCGAGAATAAAATATCTTAATCAAATTTCAATATAAATGAAAGATTGAATTTAAGATTTCAGAGATAATGCAATTAAAACAAGTAACAATAATAGATAGAAAAATGTTAGGCGAAATGCATGCTAATTTTGGGTAGCATGGTGTCTTTAAATCACTAATATAGTCTTCATTTTTTTGTAAGATCATTTTTTATGTGTAAGAATATATTCTTCATTAAATTTGTCATCAGATAAAAGGGAAACAAATTTAAGTAATAAAAAATCGTTGAAGAATGAAATTTGCTCATTAATTTCAATTAATTATTTGATATAAAAAGAAATATAGGTAAAGGTCTTAAAATTACTTATTAATTTACCACTGAATTTGTGATCAAGTAAAATGGAAACAAAACAAGTAATAAAGATTCATTGAAAAATAAAATTTGCTCATTAATTCTAGTTGATTGTTTGATATAAATAGTAATATCAGGTAATTAAGTATAATTAAAAGGAAATAAATGAGAGAAAATCATGAAGGTTTGGTGACAATATACATGACTTGGTCTATCAAAAAGTGGTTAAGGAAAACCCTCTCACTCATATGTCAAATCTCCTTGTGGTTGTCGACTTCATTTGGCAATTGGTGAACTGCCATAATTGTGCTCTTGTATTCAATCGCTACTCCCACTTAGATTTTGTGAAACACTATTATCGAAGGAGATTTAAGATATTAAGGGTTGTATGGGTGCATCACTAACGGAATTGTCCTTTCAAAACTAGGTGCACGATAATTAGTTCCCTGTGTCACTTACTTTGTAATGGATATTAAAAGTTAAACATGTAACACCTCACTCTCTCGCCTCGTGGCCGGTAATTATATTTTATATTTTTATCGGGAATCCAAAAAATGATTTCGATGAAAACAAAATCATGGTTGTAACCTGCTATATGGAAGGAAGTTACGGTGCAATTTTGGGTTTAAAACTCAGACGAAAATTGGTATGTGTTTTCGCTGACAGTATAATTTTATACTGGCAGAAACCTTAATTTGACCCGAAACCGAACATTTTTAGATTTTATCATTATTTTAGTGATAAATTCTATTTTTAAAATTTTCGCTCAAAAGTAAAATATTATATTTTATTCGGGCGAATTTGGACGAAAAACAATCGAAAAATCCTAATCATGTAAACGACGAAGTCATATACGGGACTGCGGAGATATGTCAGGGGATAAGGACGATGAGTCAACTTATCCAACTCATCCAGTGAGTCACCACCATGACTCACCATGGCCACCATGACTTTTTGCAAAAATATCTTAGAATCCATGAGAAATTACCATTTTGCCCATAAGTCCTTTTGTTAATTACCAAATGACCAAAAGATGAAAATATCTCAAAATATCCCAAAGTATCTAAGTTAACTTGTCATTTTAAAATTTTCGCTTAAAAATAAAATATTTTATTTTATTAGGACTAATTTTGGCGAAAAAAATCGAAAATTCTAATCATGTAAACGACGAAGTCATATACAGGACTGTGGAGATATGTCAGAGGATAAGGACGATGAGTCAGCTTTTCCAACTCATCCAGTGAGTCACCATCATGACTCACCATGGCCATCATGACTTTTTGAAAAATATCTTAGAATCCAAGAGAAATTACCTTTTTGCCCTTAAGCCCTTTTGTTAATTACCAAATAACCAAAAGATGAAAATATCGCAAAATATCCCAAAGTATCTAAGTTAACTTTTCCTTTTAAATTTTTTGCTATAAAGTAAAATATTATATTTTATTCGGTTGAATTTTGGCTAAAAACAATCGAAAATCCTAATCATGTAAACGACGAAGTCATATACGGAACTGCGGAGATATGTCAGAGGATAAAGACGATGAGTCAGCTTATCCAACTCATCCAGTGAGTCACCATCATGACTCACCATGGTCATCATGACTTTTTGCAAAAATATCTTTGAATCCATAAGAAATTACCTTTTTGCCCTTAAGTCCTTTTGTTATTTACCAAATGACCAAAAGATGAAAACATCTCATGAAAATGTCTCAAAATATCCCAAAGTATAAAAGTTAACTTTTCCTTTTAAATTTTTTGCTCAAAAGTAAAATATTATATTTTATTCCGACGAATTTTGGCAAAAAACAAACGAAAATCCTAATAATGTAAACGACGAAGTCATATATGGGACTGCGGAGATATGTCAGAGGATAAGGACGATGAGTCATCTTATCCAACTCATTCAGTGAGTCACCATCATGACTCACCAAGGTCATTATGACTTTTTGCAAAAATATCTTAGAATCCATGAGAAATTACCTTTTTGCCCTTAAGTCTTTTTGTTAATTACCAAATGACCAAAAATGAAAATATCTAATGAAAATATCTCAAAATATCCCAAAGTATCTAAGTTAACTCTTCCTTTTAAAATTTTCAGTCAAAAATAAAAAATTATATTTTATTCTGGTGAATTTTGACGAAAAACAATTGAAAAGCCTAATGATGTAAACGACGAAGTCATATACGGGACTGCGGAGATATGTCAGAGGATAAGGAGGATAAGTCAGCTTATCCAACTCATTCAGTGAGTCACCATCATGACTCACCATGGTCATCATGACTTTTTACAAAAATATCTTAGAATCCATGAGAAATTATCTTTTTGCCCTTAAGTCTTTTTGTTAATTACCAAATGACCAAAAGATGAAAATATCTAATGAAAATATCTCAAAATATCCTAAAGTATCTAAGTTAACCTTTTCTTTTAAAATTTTCGGTCAAAAATAAAAAATTATATTTTATTCGGGCGAATTTTGACGAAAAACAATCAAAAAGCCTAATGATGTAAACGACGAAGTCATATATGGGACTGCGGAGATATGTCAGAGGATAAGGAGGATAAGTCAACTTATCCAACTCATTCAGTGAGTCACCATCATGACTCACCATGGTCATCATGACTTTTTGCAAAAATATCTTATAATCCATGATAAATTACCTTTTTACCCTAAAGTCATTTTGTTAATCACCAAAAGATGAAAATATCTCAAAATATCCCAATGTATCTAGGTTAACTTTTCCTTTTAAAATTTTCTCTCAAACGTAAAATATTACATTTTATTCGGGTGAATTTTGGCGAAAAAATCGAAAATCCTAATCATGTAAACGACAAAGTCATATACGGGACTAGAGATTTGTCAGAAGATAAGGACGATGAGTCAGCTTATCCAACTCATCCAGTGAGTCACCATCATGACTCACCATGGTCATCATGACTTTTTTTGCAAAAATATCTTAGAATCCATGAGAAATTGCATTTTTACCCTTAAGTCCTTTTGTTAATTACCCAATGACCAAAATGATGAAAATATCTCCAAATATCCCAAAGTATCTAAATTAACTTTTCCTTTTAAAATTTTCAATCAAAACTAAAATATTATATTTTATTCGGGTCGAATTTTGGTGAAAAACAATCGAAAATCCTAATCATGTAAACGACGAAGTCATCTATGGAACTGCAGAGATATGTCAGAGGATAAGGACGATCAGTCAGCTTATCCAACTCATCCAGTGAGTCACCATAATGACTCACTATGGTCATCATGACTTTTTGCAAAAATATCTTAGAATCCATGAGAAATTACCTTTTTACCCTTAAGTCTTTTGGTTAATTACCAAATCACCAAAAGATGAAAATATCTAATGAAAATATCTCAAAATATCCCACAGTATCTAAGTTAACTTTTCCTTTTAAAATTTTCAGTCAAAAAAAAAATTTTATTCGGGAGAATTTTGACGAAAAGCCTAATGATGTAAACGACGAAGTCATATACGGGACTGCGGAGATATGTCAGAGGATAAGGAGGATGAGTCAGCTTTTCCAACTCATTCAGTGAGTCACCATCATGACTCACCATGGTCATCATGACTGTTTGCAAAAATATCTTATAATCCATGATAAATTACCTTTTTACCCTTAAGTCCTTTTGTTAATTACCAAAAGATGAAAATATCTCATGAAAATATCTCAAAATATCCCAAAGCATCTAGGTTAACTTTTCCTTTTAAAATTTGTGATCAAAAGTAAAATATTATATTTTATTCGGGTGAATTTTGGCGAAAAAAAATCGAAAATCCTAATCATGTAAACGACAAGGTCATATACGGGACTGTGGAGATATGTCAGAGGATAAGGATGATGAGCCAGCTTATCCAACTCATCCAGTGAGTCGCCATCATGACTCACCATGGTCATCATGACTTTTTTGCAAAAATATCTTAGAATCCATGAGAATTTGCCTTTTTACCCTTAAGTCCTTTTGTTAATTATCAAATGACCAAAAAGATGAAAATATTTCAAAATATCCCAAAGTATCTAAGTTAACTTTTCCTTTTAAAATTTTCAATCAAAAGTAAAATATTTTATTTTATTCGTGTCGAAAATTGGCAGAAAACAATCTAAAATCCTAATCATGCAAACGACGAAGTCATATACGGGATTGCGGAGATATGTCAGAGGATAAGGACAATGAGTCAGCTTATCCAACTCATTCAGTGAGTCACCATCATGACTCACCATGGTCATCATGACTTTTTGTAGAAATATCTTAGAATCCATGTGAAATTACCTTTTTGCCCTTAAGTCCTTTTGTTAATTACCAAATGGCCAAAAATTGAAAATATCCCAAAGTATCTAAGTTAACTTTTCCTTTTAAAATTTTCGCTTAAACGCAGTGTTATTAAAACCGGACCGGTTATCGACTCGGTCAGGTCACTGGGTGAATGGGTCACTGGTCGAATCATTGAGTCACTGGTTGAACCGGTTAAACCAGTATATATTAGATTAATAATAAAAATTGTATATATATTATATTTTTTGAGACTAATACCATCCAGCGTTGTTAGCCTAGTGGTGCTTCATGCTCTATTTATTCGGACAGACCCGAGTTCAACTCTCTCCAACCGCTCCATGTGAATGGCTTGTAATTTCAGCCGAATTCCTGCCTTCCGTGCGCGTACATGGGAACCGGTCCGAGCAGATATGCGGTTCAACCGACCGGTTCAGACGAATAAAGCTGGTTCAACCGCGGGTCGATGACGTCAGCACTGGTTTGGTAGCTTATTCGGTCCGATATGCTGACTGGAGCGGTTCAACCGACCGGTTCAGACGAATAAAGCTGGTTCAACCACGGGACAATGACGTCAGCGCTGGTTTGGTAGCTTATTCGGTCCGATATGCTGACCGGACCAGTCACTGGTTCGGTTCCCAGTCGGACCGACCGATCCGGTCCGATTTTAATAACACAACTTAAACGTAAAATATTATATTTTATTCGGGTGAATTTTGACGAAAAACAATCGAAAAGCCTAATGATGTAAACGACGAAGTCATATACGGGATTGCGGAGATATGTCAGAGGATGAGGACAATGAGTCAGCTTATCCAACTCATTCAGTGAGTCACCATCATGACTCACCATGGTCATCATGACTTTTTGCAGAAATATCTTAGAATCCATGTGAAATTACCTTTTTGCCCTTAAGTCATTTTGTTAATTACCAAATGACCAAAAGATGAAAATATCTCAAAATATCCCAAAGTATCTAGGTTAACTTTTCCTTTTAAAATTTTCGCTTAAAAGTAAAATATTATATTTTATTCGGACGAATTTTGGCGAAAAACAATCGAAAATCCTAATCATGTAAACGACGAAGTCATATGCGGGACTGCGGAGCTATGTTAGAGGATAAGGACGATGAGTCAGCTTATCCAACTCATCCAGTGAGTCACCATCATGACTTACCATGGTCACCATGACTTTTTGCAAAAATATCTTGAAATCCATAAGAAATTATCTTTTTGCCCTTAACTCCTTTTGTTAATTACCAAATGGCCAAAAGATGAAAATATCTCAAAATATCCCAAAGTATCTAAGTTAACTTTTCCTAAATGCCTAACCTACCCTTGTAACCATGGTTAGATAACCAAAATGACAAGTTTACCTCCCTTTTCCCTTGAGATTTCCGGCCAAGTGGTTTAAGACACCATTCCAAATCATTTCATTTTCATTTCCTTTCAAAAGATTAAACTCCTTTATCTTAAGAACTTCAAGCATTTTTCTCTCCTTCCTCCCATCTACATGAATTTGGCCAAGGCTATGGAAAACCATCCAAGCCTTGTTTCAAAAATCTAGGACCATATTCACACTCACCAACATGATCTAAGCACTTTCTATCTCACACAAAATTCCATTTGGATCAAGAATTAAAAATGAGTTTTCTAGGTCATTTTCGGCCAAGCTCCTTAGACAACCATCCAAACGTTGTTTCAACATTCCAACTACATATTCCTACTCCCCTAGACCATCTAGAGACATGTTATTTCACACAAATTTTGGTTTACAGCTCTATAGCAAAATGAGTTTTCTAGGACTCGTGAACTTTGTTCATCATTTCTCATCAACCAAGGGGTAGTCTCTCTTACCTCTAGTTAGTTCCTTGTTTCATTAGCTTCATATATATGTAATTTATTTCAAGTTACATAATCTTAACAATTCATGAATTAATTCATAGAAATTTGCATGAATTGATTCTTGGACTTATGATAATTTTCCTAGCCTAGTTATGACCTTGTCGTCATGTATGGCTAATATTAAAATGAACAAAATTTCCTAGCTACCTAAACTATACATGGCTGTGACCTTACATCTAGGGTTCAGCATTGGACTTTGCTTTTTTTAACTAGTTTAAGTTGTTGGTTGGTGAAGGTTGTGATGATTGACTTCGGTTTGTGTGGCTTGTGGATGAAGTTGGACCTGGTGGCCTTATGGAGCAAAGAGGAGCAACTTGCATTTTTGAGAGCTACAAGAGGTAGGGGAGTGACCACATCACACCATATTGGTGTGTGTGAAAGTGGCTTATTTTGTGTTGTTGAGAAAACCCTAAACCAAAGGTCATCCACTGTGTCTATTTGGTCCTTTGTGTGGACATGGTTGTATTATTTGATTATGGTTTGGTTTATGTGCTAGACATGGTTGTGTGCTGAAAAATTGGTTTATGACATGTTGAAAACCATCACTTTGATCATTAGATCAAAGTGAGGATTTTAATAATTGGTTACATAATATTGTATAATATAGTATCTGCCGTTGTCATTTCCTATTTTGTCATTCCATAAATATATGTTAAAATTTATTTTATTGAAAATAATAAAAGTTTACACCACATCAAAATTTAAATGGGTTTTTGTAATGTCGGTCTTGTAACATCCCTAACTTCTTTATGGATTGACGACTGTCCTCACAAACCAACACGAGTCTTTTCAGCGTGTTTTGCCATCACTCACACGCTTCCTGTAAAAACTTCCCAGGAGGTCACCCATCCCATAATTGCTCCAAGTCAAGCACGCTTAACTGTGGAGTTCTTAGGTTATGGGTTATCGAAAAGAAGATGCATCTTGTTAGTATAGGTAGTACCAATCAGCTCATATAAGCCATCCTCAATGGTATAGTCTCATACCTACACATTCTCAGGATCTTTCTCATTCTGGTGTGTAATCGGTTCATTCATTTGTCCCTCCGCCTAGAAGCCTGGCAGGAGCCGCTCCTTGACCGTGCCTTCTTGCACCGACGACCATTCCCCACCCTCGTCGCCCCCGGGTGTCACATGCCCACCAGCTTCCGCTTGGTTCGTCCCAGACCCACACCGTACTAGGAGATGTGCCTCTTTGATACCATTTGTAACATCCCTGACTGCTTTATGGATTGACGACTGTCCCCACAAACCAACATGGGTCTTTTCAGCGTGCTTTGTCCTCACTCACACGCTTCCTGGAAAAACTTCCCAGGAGGTCACTCATCCCATAATTGCTCCAAGTCAAGTACGCTTAACTGTGGCGTTCTCAAGTGATGGGCTACTGAAAAGAAGATGCATATTGTTAGTATAGGTAGTATCAATCAATTCATATAAGTCATCCTCAACGGTATAGTCCTGTACTTACACAGTCTCAGAATCCCTCTCATTCTAGTGTGTAATCGGTTCATTCATGCGTCCCTCCACCTAGAAGCCCGCTAGGAGCCACTCCTTGACCGTGCCTTCTTGCACCGGCGACCACTCCCCGCCATAGTCGGCCCCGGGTGTCACAGGTCTTAAAATTTTTTGGGATCATTCTTTTATTTAAAAATAAATAAATAAACAATGATTTCTGAAATGAATAGCATTTGTGACTCAATATAAATTCATAGAGATCAAAATAATGATTTTTAAAAAACAAAAGGGGCCTAGGTCCAAACAAACACAAAAATGAACAGAAACATCCCAGGGTATAGAAGACCCAATCAAATCATTCAAGAAAAAAATCTCCTTTTGTCATATTCCAGTTAGCTAACAAATTACCACGATAATTTCCTTCCCACAACACATGAGTGAAAACAAGATTTCCTTCGTATGTCAAACCTGAATGCGCTTCAAAATCTTATTCGTAGCCTTATTATGACCTAAATTTATACTAACCTAATAGGAGTTGTTAGATTCATGGTACTTTATTTATAACATATGGAAGAATCGTACAATTGGAGAAAGACGTTATTGATAAATAGAAGATTGATTTATGGACATAAATAATTATTTGATTGAATAATTGCTTAATTGAATTTATAACAATAAATGAGAAAATATAGTTGAAAATAAAATATCCCAATCAAATTTCAATATAAATGAAAGGTTGAATTTAAGATTTCAGAGGTAATGCAAATAAAATGGGTAACAATAATAGATAGAAAAATCTTAGGCCAAATGAATGCTAATTTTTTTGCAGTATCATGTCTTTAAATCATCAATATATTCTTCATTTTTTTTGTGTAAGAATATATTCTTCAATAAATTTGTGATCAGATAAAGGGGAAACAAATTAAGTAATAAAAATTCGTTGAAGAATGAAATCTGCTCATTTATTTCAATTAATTATTTGATATAAATTGAAATAAAGTTAAACATCTTAATATTACTTATTAATTTACCATTAAATTTTTTATCAATAAAAGGGAAACAAATCAAGTAATAAAGATTCATTGAAAAATAAACTTTGATCATTAATTCCAATTTATTTTTTTATATAAATAGTAATATCAGGTAATTAAGTACAGCTAAAAGGAAATAAATGAGAGAAAATCATGAAGGATTTGGTGATAATATACATGACTTGGTCTATCGATAAGTGGTCAAGAAAAACCCTCTCTCATATATCAAATCTCCTTGTGGCTGCCGACTTCATTTGGCAATTGGTGAACTGCCATCATCGTGCTCTTGTATTCAATCGCTATTACCACTTAGATTTTGTGAAAGACTATTATCGAAGGAGATTTAAGATGTTTAGGGTTGTATAGGAGCATCACTAGCAAAATTGTCCCTTCAAAACAAAACAAGCTGCACGATAATGTGTTCAATGTGTCACTTACTTTTAAATGGATAGTAAAAGTTAAACACATGTAATATTTGTAATCAATTAAATCGACTTAAAATCAACTGATTATAGTCTAAAATGAACTGAACATACCAGCTGGTCAAAATAGGTTGCCCTATATATAGAGCCACCAGTGTAGTAAGATGTTATACTATCTACAACCCAATTCTACAAGGGGAAAAACTCCTGAAAATCCTAAAAGGCCCAGTGGCTCTGTAACTCTTCCCGAATATGGGGTTGCCTCCACCTCCCCTTATCTTTACCTGTTTTGAGTTTGTTCATTGCATTTTTCATAATGCTAGAACCGCTATGCTCAAAGTCCTTCATGATCTCTAAGTCGCCTCGAAGGCCCCACTTAAACGCTTTATGAATGAAAAAGTATAAAGTAATAGACAAAATACGTACAAAATATAAATTAAATTTACAACTTAAATTACCTGAAACTCTTGGTACCACATGTTCCAGACATCGTCAAGAACTGGTTTCCACATAGGTCATGGATACTCGGTCTTCTCCCAATGATTTTTTATTTAACATAAATAGGACCTGCAGAGGGTGAGAGCCATGTGAAAAGTTACAATCATCTACATATTTAAAAAATGTCACCAAGGATTAACCATAAAATGAAATTAATCTACTTTAACTTGGCGGCCTCTTGACAATCCACATCCTTTGACCAGCTTGATCTCAGGTCTTTGGCTATGACGATGACGAAGATGGTGGTGCCAATAGTGTAGACAAAAACGGTCAAGTCGACGTCCTATCATATGTGGCTAGGGTAGTAGGTACTACTCCATCAATCGTGGGGCCAGTTGTTGCCCCGACGATGGAGATGATCGAGTTGGAAGTATGCGAGTCGGTTGTGGGATAATTCCTCCCACCATAACATTTGACAAGACCACCTTTACATGCACTGCTAATCCTACACAAGCCTACCAACTATATGAAAGAGATCATTGCACATCATAACTGACAAACTTTAAAATAATCAACGACAATTTGCAATGGTTTTTATGCATTAATTACCCAAGTTATATTTGTATCATTGAAATCACGCTCACTCTTTCTTGATATATATGTATTCTCGCTAGAGTCTTCCAAGTCGGTCTGATTTAGTAACTTTTTATCAATTTCTTCCTTACAACCACTAAGATCTGCAAGAGGATTATTAATGATATTTGATTCAATATGCAGCACTAAGCGAAGCCATGTGTAACATACTGTCTTTTCTCGCATCATCCACATCTCATGTTTAAACTTCTGTTTATTATGATGTTTCTTATTAAATAATTTATTTAACTAATTACTTTATGCTTATTCCTAAATGTTGGACTTATGATCATCCAATCTACCACAATTACTTAATTACTTGAGTCCAAAAGAACATTTACTTCCTTTATTTATCTTAATTAAATCTTTGAATGATTAATTAGAAATTAATTAATTCATAATTATTATTTTTATAATTATTAAAATAATTAATAAATTAGCTATTTGTTTATTATTATTAAATTAATTTTTACATTTTTGTCATGTCATCATCATAATGAATGACTTTCTTATAATAAAAGAAAATGGTCAATTCATAATTATTATTATTATTTTCCTTTTAAGAAAATAATTTGTCAAATCATAATCATTACATTTTTTTAAAAATAAATTGTCAAATTATGATTATGAAGGTTTTTGTTGTAATAAAAGAATAAGACCAGTAACAATGACTAATTGTTTTTAAACAAATAATAAGGTCATGTTAAAGAACAAAATTTTATATTAATTTTTAATTATTATTTTATTTTATTTATGATTATTAAATTAATAAATAAATTATTTGGTAATGTTAAATTAATTTTTTAATTATTTATTGTTATTAAATTAATTTTCAATTTTATATCATCACATTAATAAATGACTTTATTTTAAGAAAAAAATAGTAAAATCGTAGTAGTAGTAGTAGATAATAATAATAATAATAATAATAAGAAAATAAATTGTCAAATTATAATCATTATCATTTTTCTTTTAACAAGAGATATTGTGAAACATAACAATCAAGATTTTTCATATAAGAAAAGAATAATGTCATCTCAAAGTAATAATGACAATTTTTCTTGTAAGACAAGAAAGCAATCATATCAAATCATTTCTACTTTTCTTATGGAAGAATTAAAAATATTATCAACATAATTAGGATGAATATCCAAATCTTATTTTTAAAATGGTGATTCACAACAAATATATTTTTGCAACAACTTAATATCCAATACATCTAAAAATATCATTTTCTAGTCCCAAAAGCACTACTAGATCTTGTTTAAATTGTTGTACTATTTTGGTGGTTTAAAAATATATTTTTTATGTTTATTTTACAATCCATCATGAACTCTTCATCATTCCTCTAAGCAAGCTTTCAACTATTAAATGCAGCAACATGATCACCTCTAATATATGTGATATGTGTGGCCAACACTTCTAAAACCTCCATCATTTTGTATTTTCTTTTGTTTTTCTTACAAGCTACCAATTCATCATCACTTGACTTTAATTGATGAATTATAATTATGTTTTCATGTTTGTATTGTTTATTTTTTGTGTTTTTAAATTACCAACACCTAAACTAATTGTGATGCAAATTAAGGGGATCAAATCCAGAAAGATTCTTGCTTCAAAAACCTGTGAGTTCTATAATCATGTTTTCACTCCAACTTCTTAGCACATTAAAGATCATCATCCAGCTGCCATTTATATCATTTATATTCATCACATATAAATCAACTTCTCCATTTTTACCACCAAGCCTCACGACTTATGAATAGTAAAGAAAAATCAACATCCATCACGAACATATGTTCATCACACCCACATATTTTAGTATTATATGTTTTAATCATCCTCAAACAAACCCATAAGAGCACAACTTTCATTCATCAAACCTCATCAAATCAACCTTATACTATCAAGAACACGGTTTTCACTCGTTTAAACCCACATTCATCCAACCAAAACTTAAAAACTCATTCATTCTTCATAGAATAATTTCAAACAACAGTAGTGAACCCCAATTTACTCTAAATTTAATTTCACCTCCTCACTTTTTTGTAGAACATACAAATGGACATCATCAATGTCAACATTATCACTCGATATGCTGGAGTAATTGGAAAATGATATATAAGGACTAGATGAACAACTTTCACCTGCATCTACGTCATGTGGCATGCTAGTCCTTCTCATATTAATTTCCCCACAATCATCCCACCCAACAATATTCCATACGTCGGAAAGTCATTAATCGCCCACATCAAAGTAGCCTTCATCTTGAAATCATGCCTCAATGATACGTCACAAGCCAATATTCCATCATTCCACAAGGTCATCAACTCTTCCATGAGTGACTGCAATACATATCAATATTGCCTTTTGGATTCGATGAACCTGAAATTATGGTTGTCGGAAACAACTCCATTTCCATGTACATCCCAGGAGGAAGTTTATACGGGATTAGGATAATCGACCAACATGAGTAAACTTTTTCAGTTTGACCAAAATGATTGAATCCATCAACATATAACATTAATTTGACATTTTGGGGGGTCCTTATAAAATTATAGATGCACCCTATCAAAAAGCTTACAAGCATCTCTATCAACGGATGACAACAGACATTTGGCTCTTTTTGATTCTCATTGTGCCATCTTGTGGATGTGGTTGCCATTGAAAAGTATAGCCTTTCTAGTCTTAGGACCAACAAAAAGCACCAAAAATATTTCAGGGCGTTATTCTTTTCAATGCCGCTTTTAGTGGTTGTTTTGTATTGATTCGCGCTATAAAATATCAACTTGTTATGCTCTTAACTTATCCGACTTTTTAATACAACATGCATCCGCTTCTTTTTAAGTTTTTTTTTTTGTATATTGGTTTGAGTAACCCTTGTATTCCATTTAATAAAATTTACTTATAAAAAAATATAACATGCATTCGTTTGGGCAACAATTAATTTCCAAATAATCCAAGCCCAAATTAGTCATTGTCTTCTTTGCATGATAAGGAATTTGATGCATACGGTTGTCATTCAGCATAGTCTCGCTCATAAGCTAAACCATTCAATTAAAACATCCTTTTAACATATTGTAATCAGATTTCAAGGTCAGAGTTGCCAGAGAAGGCAATAATTCTGAGTTATTATTGCTCCTTCCTATAATGGAGCTTGTGCAGCCATCAACATGTTGAAGAATCTTTGAGCTTTAGGATTCAGATTTTCCTCTTGTATTAGGACCCCATAACACCATCTCATTCTAAAGTCCGACCAACTTTCCAGCATGATCCATGATCATTTGCTCGTAAGAGTTTAGTTAATCCCTCCACCTACCACTTTCTTAATATGAACCTTCGACCACCATTGGGGAAACAATGACAATGTCTCACCATGGTTGGTCCATCAATAATGATTATTGCATTTTAAGCGAGGACACCTCACCTTATTATCATTGCCCCTATTAGGTTTCTTTTGCCTAGTAGCAAACTCTAGGAAGTCATTAACTCCAGCTCTGGAATCTATCATCAAATGTTTGTCGCGATCCAATCTATTATACAACCACATTTGATTCTCGGGAATTTCCATCATAGCCACCTAAGGGGGAAAATAGTTATTCCAATATCTTCATCTCCTTTTTATGACATGGTATGAACCTATCTCATTTGAGAATAATCCTTTTGCACACTCAGTTAATAGCTATTCCTTGATTCAAATGTCATCTACGTGACGAAATTTCGGTAGGATTCTCCATTAGTCTCTTAGTACACTACTTAAGTGCAGTAAGATCTACCACAATCAAGGATGCACTCAGATAACATAATAAAAAGTATGGTGCCGAAATTGCATCCAGTATACAAGGCATGCGGAAAAAGGAAAAAATATTATATGGGTGAAGAAAAAGTTTTCTCCAAAACTATCCCATTTGGACAATAAATATTCAATACAAAGAATGGTACCGGGATTAAAGTATATGTGTCCTCATTGGTATTGATCTTTAAAAGAAAAAATTAATACTTTGTTAAATTATTATCTTTAGAAGAAAAATAAAACTTTAAATATATATATATGGCAATTTTACCTTTTGCAATTGAAATTTAAGTTCACAGAGTAAATATAATTGTAACGGGCTTATCACTTTAGTAACATAAGGTGCACTAGGGCCGTTAAAATTGATAAACAAACATAAAACTAATTATTCCAAAAAAAAAAAAAACATATAGTTATTATTCTTATTTTCATAGTTATGTTTAGTTTAATTTAATTTACCTGATTTATTTTATTTGGATAATTTACCTAATCTACTTAACTTACCAAATTTACCCAATTTAAGTTAATTTACCTAATTTTCTTAATTTATCTGTTTTACCTCATCAACATATATACACGAATTTTATCTTAATCAAACATCATCCAAATTATCAACTTATCTTAAATCTATACTATATACAATTGCAAATCAAACTTAATAAATGCTCTTCCAAATATCATCTCCTCATACATTTCACACTTATTGCATTATTTCGAAGAAAGCATTTATGCAAATGACAATTGTTTTGCATAATTATGCAAGGTTTTTATGTTCAACTTCTAATTAAGAATTTTTTTTTACAATTAAAGCATTCATTTATACACGGGAAAATAAGATAATTAAATCAAACAAATTTTTTTAGAGAGAAGAAAAAATAATATGATGGATGTTTATATTTTCAAAAAATGGTTAAATTGCACTAGGCAAAAAGAATAAATAAATCAAATCAATTTTCAAGAGAGAATAAAAAATCATTACAAAGATCACGACGACGTATTTAATATTAATGTTTAAATCTATACTATATACATTTGCGAATCAAACTTAATAAATGCTCTTCCAAATGTCATCTCCTCATGCATTTCACACTTATTGCATTATTTCGAAGAAAGCATTTATGCACATGACAATTGTTTTGCATAATTATGCAAGGTTTTTATGTTCAACTTCTAATTAAGAATTTTTTTTTTACAATTAAAGCATTCATTTATACACGGGAAAATAAGATAATTAAATCAAACAAAATTTTCTAGAGAGAAGAAAAAATAATATGATGGATGTTTATATTTTCAAAAAATGGTTAAATTGCACCAGGCAAAAAGAATAAATTAATCAAATCAATTTTCAAGAGAGAAGAAAAAATCATTACGAAGATCACGACGATATATTTAATATTAATGTTCAAATCTATTACATTTATAAATGATTAATTAGGTTGAAAGCAGCTATTGCTTTGAAAATGTATATTTACTATTAAATGTTCAGAGAAGTACGAGACTAAGGTAGTGAGAGAAAAAATGATTAGTGTTAACTTATAATTTTGCTTTGAAAAAAAAAAAAAAAAAAAACTTTAATGGCTATTTTCAAATATTGATTATTTTTATATTCTTCATCCATGATCTTATTTTTAAATTATATTTTTAATAATAAAATTGTGTACTTACTATTTACACTTAAGCGTCATTATCCGTATTGTAATATCTATAATAATTATTAAGTTAATATTTGTTACAATTTATGATCGACAATTCAAATAAATTATTTTTAAACATTTTTTGGTATATAATTTTCTAAAAAAAAATTAAACCACAAATATGAATTCAATAATTATATATTTAAAAGAATCCTAAAAAAATAGCATATAAAATAATTCAAGAACAAGCACGATATACATAACAAGCACCACTACGCATGTTTCATAGAATATTTTAAGGATCAAATGAAAACTGTGGGGGAGAAAGTGAAAACCGACGAACCTAAAGTTTACCATTTACCTATTTAAAAACAGGTTTGCAAAAAGTAACCACTTGTATACACGCTCATACATTCACTTGAAAATACACATGCAAATACATAATATAAAATCAAATAGAAAAAGTTCATCAGCATAGAACATGAAAACAAAGAAACTAAGCTTAGAATCGAGCTAATCACAGTAATTGCAGAGCCTAATAATACAATCAGAATAAACCACAATCTAATCAATCCATCTAGTACAACAATTAGAATAATACCATAAAAAAAAAAAGTCCTCATATTCAACACGATGCAAAAACAATATGTATTATATTATAATGATAAAAATATATATCAAACTAGCTAATCGTCAAGAAAGCAAAAAAAGCAACAAATTGTCAATATTTGAGAACCTAAAATATCTGAACGAGGACATCTTTTCTATATAAAAGCACAAGCAATTACTCAAACAAAACGAAGATTATTTTGTATTAAAATCACTAATTGTGAACCAATCTTAACCATCCATTTTATATTGAATATGGACTCTTAATGATTTTATTATTATACAAATTTAATTATCCATTTTTTTAAAGATCGTATATTGTCAGCGTAAATTTTTTACACTGTCAACCAATCACAAATCATGATATGAATTACTTTTAAGGTGGTTAGGATAAGAGTCAAAGATTTTCAATGATGTGACAACTTATGATTGATTAACAGTGTAAAAAAAAACATTTACACTGATAGTGTATATCAATTAAACTCTTTTTTAAAATATCCCAATTGAAAAAAAAAAACTAAAATATTCGAATCAAAATATTAATGCTCAGAAAACCACTACCAACATGATGTGACACAGTTGGTAGATAACTGGGTTCCTTAAGCATGTGGTCAGGAGTTCGATTCCTGACTTATGCGTATGGAAGAACATCTGTTGGAAGAGGTCAACCCCTTAAGTGGATCTCAGTACATCGAGGGATTGGTTTCTGGCTTCCGACCGGAGGATACATGGGTTAAAAAAAAAATGCTCAGAAAACCACTAACACACAAAACAAGGTGGTGGTTAATGATAGTTTAAAATTTTGATTGTGTTTATGAATTGTGGACTTTGACGTTTAGGAAGATTAATGAAAGGTGATTAGCACATGGTTTGAATGAAATGTTTTTTTGTTTAGAAAGTTTAAAACATATATTAGATAAATTAGGATTTTTATTAACAAGTTAATCAACGGTGCAAATTCAATACAAAATGGAGGGTCATGATTAGTTCACCATTGGTGATTTAACACCATGTTAACATAATAATCTATTACAATATCAATTAAGATTTAAAATTTAAGGATAATTCTTGTTTAAAAAAAAAAGATTTAAGGATAATTTGCAAATACATTAAGAGTTCAGGTGGTTTTTCACACTTTTTCCTTTTGAAAATTTAGTTATCTTAATGGGATAAAACTCGTTTAAAGTAAAATAAAAATATATAAAATGAGAAAGTAAGGAATGTGAACTAACTTTTGATTAGTTTAACTATATTAAAACATAAGAGCATCTCCAACTATAGAACCCAATTTGGGTTTTTAACTATCTTTTAGTGGGCCCTACAATGCCACAAAGGATTTAAGAACTCTCATTATTTTTCACTCCAATGGTAGAACTGAACTTGGGTTCTTAACATATTTTTAGTGGTCAATTTTATCTTCTTTTCTTTCCCCCTCTTTCTTTTTTCCCCTTTTCAATTATTTTTTAATATAAGAACTTAGTTCTTATAGAAGAACTCATTTAAGAACCTCACCATACTCCAATGGTGGAATTTTTTAAGAACCGGTTCTTGTGTTAAGAACCATCATTGGAGATGGCCTAACCTATTTTTAGCTAATAAAAAATAATGCTTACTTTCTCATTTTTGCTTTCCTTTTCATCTTTTGAGTAGTTTTAAATCTCACCCCGGCACCCCGACCTCATGATTGTTTAAAGAAGAATACTAACAAGTATTCTTAGAATATTATTTAAGGAATCAAGAAAGGAAAATTTATAAAAAAAAAAAAAACATATTTAGCATTTTTAAAAATATTATACTTAATTTCTTAATACAAAATTTTATTTTATGAGTTTTTAAGTCAATTCCTTGAGTCCCTTCTTCAAATTCATAGGCTATGCAGCTCAATAGCATGTAGCATTAGCCATTAGGCCCTCTTCTCTTATGCACATGCCAGGCACACAATGCTCATTGCTAGTTACACGTCATCTCAGTGTCTTCACATCTATACAATACACTTGTTGGATGGCAAAATTATCAGTACCCGCAGATATCAACATGGATCACTCGCAATAAATAATAAATGAATACCTATTAGATAGGGATGAGGATCATAGTACCCATTTCCATAGATACCCTCATATTTATAATAAATATTTTTATTAAATATATAATACATATTATAATAATGGGTCATGCTTAAGGAATCATAAAAGAGTTTTTCTAACCTGTGCAAGATTGCACAGTTTTAGCTTCATTAAATACACACTTTTCATTAAACTTGTCTTCTTAATTAATGATAATTTCTTGAAAAATGGTTTTTTCTCTCTCCCCTATTTATTATCTTATTTATTATGTGATTTTATTTCTTTATATAATACTCCCTCCGGTCCTTATTATAAGAGGTAAATGACTACGTTTTTTGGTCCAAAATATAAGAGACATGCATGTATTTTGACAAATATTAAATGCTCATTTTCAATTTTACCCTTATTTATAATAGGGTTTATATTTACGAGACAGTACAACTTTCAATACGAGTAGGTTTGTTCATTAATTATTGAATGGTTAAATTTGTAAATTTATATGAATATTAATTACAAATAGCTTATTTTAATGTATTTTCTTGGTCTATGTGTTTTAGGATTTTGCCTCTTATATATAAGTTGATTAATTATTGAAGGGTTTGTTCATTATCTCTCTTGATACATTTTATCAAAAAAAAAAGAATATCTCCTTTAATACACACTATCTCCCCCTCTTTATTATTATCAGATACAGTACAACTTTTTTTTCCCTCTGAGTAGCGATATATACCGGGTTGAAATAAAAATAGTTCATATACTGTATTGAAATAAAATGGTTCCAATTTTTCAATATGTTGTTTTTGTATTAACGCTCCAGCTTTTTGATTAGTAATATATACTGTTTTTTTATTAACGCTCCTGCTTTTATACATTGCTTTAGTTATTAATTATTTTTAAATGTTGAAGGTTCTAACGCAAAAATTGTCTTTTATGCAATTGGGAAATATGAACCGTTTTTATTCCAACACAATATATATTGCTATTCATCTTTAAAAAAAGTTGTACTACTATGTGATAATACTAAATAGAGGAGAGAGAATGTGCAATGAGAGAGGCATTATATAGAAAAATGAATTCATATAATAAATAGAATAATAAAGAGGAGAGAGAGAGAAAATCATTTTCAAGAAAGGATAATTAACTAAGGAGACAAGTTTAATGAAAAGTGTGCATTTAACGAAGCTAAACCCATGCAAAGAAAAACCCATCATAAAAAATAAGTTTTTATTGGGAAACTAAGTACTCCCTCTGGTCCTATATATAAGAGGCAAAACCCTAAAACACACAGACCAAGGAAATGTATTGAAATAAGCTATTTGTAATTAATATTAATATAAATTTACAAATTTAACCCTTTAATAATTAATGAACAAACCTACTTGTATTGAAAGTTACACTGTCTTGTAAATATAAACCATATTATAAATAAGGGTAAAATTGGAAATGAGCATTTAATATTTGTCAAAATACATGCATGTCTCTTATATTTTGGACCAAAAAAAAGTAGTCATTTACCTCTTATAATAAGGACCGGAGGGAGTATTTCACTTCTCCAAATATTAAATACACTATTTCTCAATACAAACTTTCTTTTTTTGATTCATTAACGAGTGCCTATTCTAATTTTGGCCCCAAAGAACTGTCTGATTGCTACTTTCAATTCATAGTAAAAGTTAATCACTCACGTGGTTGTCCAAATAGAATCATTACTTTCAAAGGCACTAGTTAATATTTTCCTATAACAATTTCTATACCTTGAAAATGAAATGAACTTTATTTTTTTTTATTGCATACTTTTTAGTGGTTAAACTTATAATAATATTTTTTTTTGAATATATATAGTATATTATATTATATAATATATTGTTATATTATATTGTATAATTTTATTTTTTTATATTTTATTTTAAACTTTTAAATATTTATGAATATTTATGGATACTCGCTATCCATATGAATATTCATGGATATTGACAGGGATGAGTGCGGGGGGAACACTTACACAATCGCACTCGTCCCGTTGCCATCCCTCCTTCTTGTACCCCACGTCCCCAACCAACACCTTGGTTTCTGCTTCCTACCACGCATCGCCTGCTTAGCTACCATCTTGTAGCCTTTGACTCCTTCCTCCAACAAAGATGTCTCCTGTACACTCATCCACACAATTCCTAATTTTGGTCACACCACTACTACTTTACTGCATCAAAATATATCCAAGTAACATTTGATACGCGCATAGAATTGGATGGAACTGCATATCATGTTCTACTCTCTTTGATTCCATCTTTTTCAATACAAGTAAATTATTCTATTTTTTAGTCCTTTATCATATCCTGATTAAAAAATACACCAAAAACATAACATAATTCGTATATTTTGTTCCGTTGTTACCTTAGTCTCATGTCTCAAATCACACACGTTAAGAGACAGATTCAAAAAACATATTAAAAAAGTATGAAATATATAAAAATGTATATAACAAATATTTTTAGTAAAATATAATTTTTATAAAAAAGTTTTTTACATATATAAAACTAATTTTATAAAATATCCTGATGACTGGGTATCCCTCTCTGAAATAACCGGTACCGTGTCTTCCTTCTTTTGGTTCGTTCCAAATATTTTTTTTTGTTAGGTTGGGTTCTGACCCAAATAAGCTTTACGTTTTAGGTTCAGTTTTTGTTAGGTTCTTTTGGGCTGGATCAGGTTGCTTACTTAGGGGTCTGGGTTCAAAGAGTCTTTTGCTTTGAGGTTTGGGCTAGTTATTTTTTTTCTTTTCTAAAAATGCTTAGGTGGATCAGATCTGTTTGCTCGGATGAGTACCATGCTTAAAGCATCTCTGGTTACCGGTTTGCAACATTCAAAAGTCAAAACTGAGTTTGGAGACTTCCAACCCAATTTTCATTTTTTATAAGTATGTTTGATAAGACCAAAAAGTCCGTTAGTAGCCTATCATTTAAAAAAAAAAAAAAATATTAAACCGAATAAATCATAAGTTATTACATGAATGTCATTCAGAATGGTATGTTGATAAATCTTAGATTTTGGGCTTAACTCAATCCAAAAAATTAGCTCATGGGATGAGGATTGCCAGTTACTTATAAGCTCTTATTAGACACTATTTTCTAGTCGTTGTACGACTTGAGTTTTTTCCAATATACCCCATCACGCCCAGTACTATTGGGCTTGGTGAGTGGATAATATGGTGAGTGACCCATTAATGGATCTAGGATAACTTTGATGCCATCTTAGATTTTGTACCTGACTCAATCCCAAAAACTAGCTCATGAAATGAGATTGCCCATTACTTTATAATAAGCTCTTATTAGCCACTATCTCTAGTTAATATATGATTTGAGTTTTTCCCAATAAAAACAATTGCTATCGATAATTTCAATCAATGTTGTTAAAGATTTGCATTACATCTCTTTTAGTTAAACATTCACCAATCATTCTTTAACTGCCAAAAGATCTCATCAAAGAGCATCAACTGAACTCGAATATCTTTTTGCTCTTGTAGCAATGATTTCTTTATGCCACTTCCAAATAACTACTCCTGTACAGTCCATTAGATCATGGTGAGAAGTGGGCGTTGGCGCATTATTTCATTTCGCTACTTTGATAGCTATTTTTGATATATCGTTAAAACAACAAGTATTTAAGAAGTTCATGATTTTCCTTGCCACATATTTATTCGTTCCTTCCCAGTACTTGCCCACAACATATCCAAAAATTCAAGCTCAACCACTCACATTTCTGGAAGCAATTTCATATTTTCATTATGAAAGAAAGGAACCACTTATCAAGTTGCTGGCTTGCTGCCATTAGATATTTGTATCTATTGTTAGATTCCACTGTATAGATATATTCCTCAAATATACATCAAAGTAAATCTATGGTAGCATTGCAAAAATAAAATACATCTTCTGCTCAAACACTTTTCTAGTGTAGCAAACAACTAGAATGATAATTTGGACCCTATCCAATAGATACCAGCAAAAAATACCTACAACGGATAGGATAAATACTCGCTTTAAGGGTATGGGGTCCGTGTGTAGATAATTACCCGCAAACAAGAGAGAGCATGAGTGCGGGTACGGGTACTCTAGTACCTACCTCGCCCCGCACCCGCATATATATATATAATTATAATTATATATCAATTTTTAAGAATAAGATCAATGTAAAAGTTCTAAACCCAGGACTCAGTAGTGTTTTTCCCTTTCCGGACTTACAAGTTTATGAATTTATTGTTTTGAATGATTATTGTGATATTTACTCGTTTTGGATGTTTTAGATGTTTTTATTTAGTTTAATACTTTGGTTTGTAATGTTTTATGAGTAGATTTGAAATGAAAGATCTTTAGATGATTTTTTAATTGAGTTATATGTTCTTTATGTTATTTATTGCTTTTTCTTAATTAAAGTGCGGATAACGGGTGCGGGTGTGGGTACATAGGCATCCAGAAGGGTAAGAGTACTAAAGTTGCTATATGCGGGGATGGGTCCAGAAACGGGTATTTTTTTCAAATACGGGTATGAGGACGGGTACTATAGTACCCTATCCAGACCTACCCATTATCATCCCTACAAACAACGCGTTGGTAGGAAGGATACTTTCCATTACTCTTCAAGGGATTTTTCATTATTCAATTGTTTTTTTTTAATACAAAGCAATTTTCAATTATTGTAAGTTGACCCAAAAAAATTCAACTGTTTATTCAACTGTTATAAGTCCACAAATAACGCTCACCGCTGACGTATATAATTGGAGAAATTATCAAATTATTAAGATATACTTGCTCTGGGGAGAAAAAGTAAGTGCTTAATATATAAAGAGTTTTAGTTGTTATATGTATAAGACAGATATCTATTAATAAATTGTCATATCATTATTTTATTTTTATTTTTATACTAATTATCTTAAAAGTCGTTCATATCATGATTAGTGATTGGTTGATAGTGTAAAAGTTTTACATTATCAATGTATATAGCAATATAATGATTAATTAACATGATTATAAAAGCAAGAGATGAACCATAAATTTAAAAAAAAAATCATAAACCAAAATTAATGGTAATAGGTTATCGACCCTGTAAAATTAACTATACATAATCTTTTATGTATTTTTTTTTTTACTGGAATAATCTTTTATGTATTTTTAAAGAGAAAGTAATTCCTAAATATATATTAATGAAACATATTATTGTCAAGACAAAATAATTAATCCATAATTTTAAGTAAATATTTAATTTATTTATATACACAGACAGTTTTAAAACATTCGTAAAAACCAATATGACCCGTG
The DNA here is from genome assembly GCA_035048595.1 of Echinosophora koreensis. Lineage (NCBI taxonomy): Eukaryota > Viridiplantae > Streptophyta > Magnoliopsida > Fabales > Fabaceae > Echinosophora > Echinosophora koreensis. Next base: position 2,229,226 of record JAPCYP010000008.1, read on the forward strand.
CGAATCCACGGATATCTTACTAATTTTTTTCTAAAAAAAAGTAATTCCTGCTGTCAACATTAGACTCCCCACCCGTAGGCGGGGGCATGCGTGGTATATTTTTAGGGACCAGGATCACTAAATAGGAATATAAACACCGGAAATATGAATACGTCTTTTTAGATTAATTGTGATGAATGGTGATAAGCTGCGATAAGCCTCCCGGCACGACTATAGACTCTAAAAGGATCATCTATAAATTAAGGTCAAATTCTACTTAATATTGTCAAAATATTTAATATATGAAAACTGCTAGTGTTAGCTCGTTTTTTCTCCTAAAAGTGATAATTCATTTATAGGAAATAGTTGTATGAACTATTGAGTAGACTTATTTATTTAATAGGCATTCAACGTTCCCTCATTTGAAAATAATTAAATATACATTGACCTTAATTTTTTAAGTTTAATATTTATTGAGCTGAAAATGCTCAATAAAATTTATCTATAAACTCTAAGTATATAATAATAATTATTATTATTATTATTATTATTACAAGCATTAGTTCATTTTTTTTTTAAACCAATAGAAACGAGATTGCCTTTTCTCCTAATAAATATATAATAATTTTCAACCAAACAATATATATATATATATATATAGCTTAATTTACATAATACGGTATTTCACAAAGTGTAAATTAGGCACATATTTTTTTTTTTGTTAGCGTAATAACAAGTATATCATTGCTCTGTCAAAATATATATATATCATTGCCATCAAGCGAATATAACAGCAAAAATTAAACGAAAAATTATAAATGTTTTCCCCCTCTCTTTGACTGCGAAGTGATCTTAAAAAAAATAAAAATGGTCAGTTTATTATAATCATTTAGAGTTACATATAAAACTAATTAAAGTATTGTATACGTGAAGTTAGTGTCAGGTTATTAAGATAATATAATTAATTTAATTATTGAGGAGAACTAACAATTATTTGTTAATTTTGATGTATAAAGTAGTGCATGACTTTTTCTTGTGATTGAAGCTCTATAGCTGACCAAATTTTTCTGCACAAAGGCGTTAACTTGGTTAGCATGGGAGGAAATTATATATTATGGTCTTGGTTCTTTTTGGTTTCTTTTCTCCTGGCAGCTGCTTTTTGGTGGTGATTTTCAAGGTATTCTGCTCTGGACAGGTTGAGGAGCTTCTGTGTTTATTCTTGGAGGATATCTTTCTTGGGGGGGTTTTTGTTGCATTAGGGCATTTAATCTTTTTTGGGTATTTTTATCATTACTTGTAACTATGTATACTTGATGGTTTCTTCTTGTGTTGCTGGTTTGTCTTTGGGGCCTCAATTTTTTGGTTGGATTAGTATAATGTTCATACTGATCTATTGTTTGTGTCAGTATGTTAATTACATTTTATATATCTCTATGTAATGAGTTAAGTACCTCTTGTACTCCATTCTAATAGACTTTGGCTTATCAAAAGAAAAAAAAAAAAAAGAGTGTAAGCAAAATTAAACTACTGATAAAGTGTGTAAGTTGATTAAACTTAAGTCGTAACTCTTTATTCTCTATGTATTCAAAATAAATGGGCACGTCATTTTTATTTTTTATTTTTATAAGCAGGTCATTATCAATCACTACAAGAAAAAATGGTTTTAGCGAGGGCCAAAGGCCGTCGCAAAACTCAAAATCCGTCGCAAAATTACTGTTTGCGACGACTTTGCGACGGCCTAAAATCCGTCGCATATTGGGTCGTCGCAAAAGTTTTGCGACGGCCTGACCGTCGCTAAATTGTGCTGATTTGCGAAGGCTAGGCCGTCGCAAATGGCCGTCGCAAAATTAGCGACGGCTAGGCCGTCTCAAAGAACAAATATTTAGTGACGGCGAGACCGTCGCAAAACTGTGACATTAGCGACGGCCAGGCCGTTGCAAATCACCAGATTAAATAATTAATTTTTTTTTATTATAAATATTAATTATTTTTAATCATTTATTTAATATAAAATTCATAATTAATATAGATTTTTTTCTTAATTATAATTTTCTACTAATATAAATAAATAATAATTCTAAATGATAATAAATGAATAATAATTTAAACGATAAATGAAATCTAATCATAACGAAACTTAAAAAACCAAATTCTTTTAACAAAGTGTACGTACATTATAAAGAAACTAATAATTGTTTTGACAAAGTGCGTACATCATAGTGCGTACATCATACAAAATAACCATAAAGAATCTAATAATCCTCTCTATAACCCCTCAACAAGTCTGTAAAGGATCGACCCTCCTCATCATCGATCTGCTGATGACCCTCAGGCTGGGACGAAGGTGGTTGGGACGACGGCTGCTGCGGCTGAGGGGTGCTATGAAGGTGCTGGTCCTGCTGCGGCTGTGGCTGATAGGTGTTGGCTCCAAAACGCATCATCAGCTCTCTCTGTGTAGCTGCCATCATATTTAGCTGTTCCATAATCTGTCGATTGATCGCCTCCTGAGTTGCCAGTCTTTGCCGCATCTCGACCATCTCCACAGAGTCCTGAGACTGGCGGGTCCTACTAGACGATGCTCGACTCTGCTGAGTGAAGACGCTAGAGCACCCGCGTTGATAGTTGCTAGAGAGGTCTCCCATACCGTAAATGCGCCCCTTTTTCTTACCGCCAGCAACCTCGACCCATGTCTGCAACTCCACCTGGGCTTCCACCTCTGGGTCAAGTGTGGTAGGGGAAGATGAGGCTGTCTGAGACCGAACCTGGGATAACTTTGCTTGATACTCCTCCTGTCATTAAAATTAACGCACATCATCATACAAAATGACCAGAACTTTGTTAATTATAAAATAAAAATAAATACCAAAAAAGAGATGTGTAAATCACCTGAGTGCATCTAGAGCGCTCATCTACATAGTCGCCGGTATCCTTCCTAGTATGAGTACGAGCATGAAGCTCATTCAGCTTAGCGGGACGGCGTAAATCCCTGGCCTGCAGCAAAAAAACTTGTTAATATTTAAATTTAAACATTGTAAATATAAATGAAATTTAAATGAATTCACAAATATGATATTTGAAGTTACAAGGCGTCGAGCGTGCTCTGGATGACTAATGCTGCCACCAGTGTGCAGGCTCCCACCCTTTTCCGAGGCCCTATTGAGCTTGGCCTGAGCGGATAATTTCTTGAATGCAGGTGTAGCCCAATAAGCACATAGCTCCTCCCAAATGGGTGGGAAACACCAGTCTGGACGTTCTCCCTTTGACCGTTGTCTCTGCATCAACCTTGAAAGACATTTACTAGCTTTGTGATGAAAATTTTGCTCAACTTGATCATGATGTTCTACTCTCCAAGCAGCCTTCTCCTGTAAATTTCGAGAATATAATGTTTTTTTATGATAATAATAAATTAAAGAAACATTAAAAATAACTATAAAATGGAACTAAATTCAAATGTACAAAATACCTTAAAAGCCGTAAAGAATCGAGCCCGATCTTCGTCCTGCAGCTCACCCCAATTTTTCCAGGCCCGATCAAATTGAGATGTGACCGCATATTTGACACAATCAGCGGATTTCCTCGATGGAAGGAACCTTATCAATAAAACATAGAGAACAATTAAATACTGATACATATAAACTCAACAATAAAATAAGATTATTTGAAAAGTTTCTTACCCTCTACCGATCGGGGTAATAATAAGTCGGCCGTCAGACATATACTCGACGATGTCCTCCTCATCATCTGATATAGGTGGTGTATATCCATGACTCTCCTCGTCGTCCATGGGCAAATCCACCCCTGGTGCATTTGGCTGTCCAGAACTCTCTCCATGGGTATGAGTCGGAAACCCTGGGGTAGGCATCATCGTGATGCCAATGGGGGTCTCCATGAACTGAGTAGATGGAGCATCAGGTCGGTAGGGAGGTGTCGGAACATAGTCAGGCATAAGTGTGGGTGGTGGACGTGGTGTAGGAGCAACAGGTGGGGGTGGGGGTGCCATATCATGTGTAGGCAAAGATGTTGGCGGAGGGCGTGGTGGAGCAGATGTAGATGGGAGGGACACGAATCCTTTATCGACCATCCGTGTCACAATACGGGGTCGACCACGACGACGTGCCCCTCCAGTAGATGCCTTACCCTTTCCCTTATCAGCCATTTCTATAGTGAAAAATGATACTAATAAAATAAAAATAATCTTCATCGTCACCAAAACACAAATTTGCACATGATGGAGATTGATGCTAATAATAATTAACTTAAAGTAACCAAAAACACAAATTTGCAAATATTGAAACATGATGGTAATAATTAACTTAAAGTAACCAATAACACAAATTTGCAAATATTGAAACATGATGGTAATAATAATTAACTTAAAGTAACCAATAACACAAATTTGCAAATATTGAAACATGATGCTAATAATAATTAACTTAAAAGTTATGATAACGACAATACAACTTAATACAAAATATATCACTAAAGTAAATAAGCTAATTATTATTCAGAATTTGAGCTAGTGTCATATTCAAAGTCATCTTCATCTTCTGCATCTTCTTCCTCTTCATCATCTTCCGTCGAGTCGGCTTCTTCAACATCTTCATTCGGAATGACTTGATTTGATGCGAAGATGGAGGCGTCCACTTCTTCCCCTACAACTTGTGTGTCTAGTAAACAAGGGATTGGTTCAACTTCAATTGCTTCATTTGCATGTGACATTTCATCAGTTTGATATGGCTCTTCCAACTCTGAAACATCCACTTCAATGCGACCCCTTGGTTTTGTCTTGATTGCAACACACCAACCTTGTTTGTCCCTGTGCGTTGCTGGATAAGGAACATAGTATACTTGCCTCACATTATGTGCCATGATAAACGGATCAAAGAAGTGATATTTTCTCCTCATTTGGATGTCCACAATATTATATTTTTTATCCACTTTAGTGCCTTGACTAGATGGATCGAACCACTTACAATAAAACAACACTATTTTCTTAGGATAATCTAAATAACGATACGACAACTCATATATGTGTTGTATCACACCATAAAAGACGTCTGCACCTCCGCCTGACTCACCCTTTACGTAAACACCACTATTTATTGTTGTTTTGTCTTCTGTCCATGATTGAGTATGAAATTTGTATCCATTCACAAAGTAAGTGTGCCATTCTTTGACAATTGTTAGAGGACCATCAGCCATGTTTCGTAAGTGTTGATTAATGACTGTAGGTACCTCACTGTAAACCTATTCACAGAGTTGACAATAAGTTTTTTATCTACATACATTTGAGTGAATAACATAATGATAGTTCGGTATAATACTTACTTGTTGCTTAAACCATATTGGAAAATCTGCATGAGTACGAGCAGATGCATCTCGGTTGCTTATGTTTTGAGATGACAAGAATGCACTGAACATATATGGATATAAGTTATGACAATTAACATATGCTATCGCAGGAATAAAAATTATAAACATATACGTACTCATGATATGGTTTAACCTCGGCACAATTGATCAATTCATGAACATGAGCCGAGTTCCACTCTTCCTCTGTTAAATAATGTGTCAACTCCTTTCCAGAATGACGACCGGGAAGGCAAAAAACTGATAAGGTTCTGGGTAGTCTTCCACTTTCGTTTTCCATTTCATTCCTTCTAATTGTTGGCGACAAAACCATGTGTTTGAAATAATGAGAGCAGAAATGAGTTGTCTCACGATGCAAGTAAGACGCACAGATCGAACCTTCAACCCTAGCCTTATTTTTCACCGAGCGTTTTGACTCGCCCATGAATCTATTGAAAAAACGATGATGTTATTATTAATTAACTAACATGCATGGACCAGGCTATATAGTACAGATACTTATATTACCTTTCAAATGGATACATCCACCTGTATTGAACTGGACCACCAAGTCTGGCTTCATATGCAAGATGAATTGGAAGATGCTCCATTGAATCAAAGAAGCCAGGGGGGAATATTCTCTCCAACTTGCACAGTATGAGTGGAATGTTTTGTTCCATCATGATCAGATCGTCTTCCTTCAAAGTTGTAGAACACAAGTCCTTGAAGAATTGGCTTATTTCAGTGAGAGCATTGATTACATGGGGTGGAAGCGAACTGAAGGCGATGGGAAGTAAGCATTCCATAAACACATGACAATCATGGCTTTTCATCCCATGCAACTTGCATCTGATAACATCAGCACATCTTGCCAAGTTGGAAGAATAACCATCAGGCATCCTGAGCTCCTTTATCCATTGACAAACTAACCTTGCTTCCTGGATAGTCAAAGTATAATTAGCCTTTGGCTTGTACATCTTCCCATTAGCCTGATGTCTCAGCTCCAAATCCGGTCGCCTGCAGTACAACTTTAAGTCCATTCTAGCCTTATCGTTGTCTTTGGTCTTGCCACGCACGTTCATAACAGTGTTGAAAATGTTGTCAAAGAAGTTTTTTTCAATGTGCATTACATCAAGATTGTGCCTCAATAAATTATCTTTCCAATATGGAAGATCCCAAAAAATACTTCTCTTTGTCCAATTATGCCACTGCCCGTAACCATCTAATCGGGAAACCCCGGCTTCAGTGACTTTTGGCAAGTCCCTGACTCTACTCCAAATCTGTTCTGGTGTCAACCTCGGAGGCGGTCCATCTGTTTCAACAACCCCCTTCCTGAAGGCGTTCTTATTCCTTCGAAATTGATGATCGTTCGGTAAGAACCTCCGATGAGAGTCAAACCAAGACGACTTCCCCCCGTACTTTAAGGTAAATGCCTTTGTATGCTCCATACAATGCGGGCATGCAAACTTCCCATGCGTCCCCCAGCCAGACAACATGCCATATGCAGGGAAGTCATTAATTGACCACATCAATGCTGCCCTCATTATAAAATTTTGTTTCCGAGAAATGTCGTACGTCAACATACCATTCCACAACCTCTTCAGATCATCAATCAAAGGTTGTAAGTATACATCAATGCCAGCCTTTGGATTAGACGGACCCGGAATCAGACAAGTCAAGAACATATATGGCTTTGACATACACATTTCAGGAGGAAGATTGTAAGGGGTAACAATAACGGGCCAACATGAATAAGGCGAGGCTGAGGCTTGGATATATGGGGTAAAGCCATCCGAGCATAACCCCAGTCGTACACTGCGAGGATCCGCTGCAAAATCCGGATGCACCCGATCAAAGTGCTTCCATGCTTCACCATCAGAAGGATGGCGTAACACTCCGGCTTTCCTCCTATTCTCATGGTGCCAAGTCATTTTTCCAGCAGTCTGCATCGATGCAAACATCCTCTGTAATCTAGGAATGATCGACAAGTAGAACATAGACTTTACCGGAACTGGTTTCAGATTACTTCTACTTCCGGTGCGCTAACGATACCTTGGCGCGTGACAAAATCTGCACGATACCAATGCGCCATCATTTCTGTCGAACTCATTATCATAAAAGATCATGCATCCATTCTCACAACAGTCAATCCTCTTGGACTCCAATCCCAATTTGGACACTAACCTCTTCGCATCATAATAATTGTTGGGTAATCCCCCTTTGAAAGGCGTCCCGGCCAAAACCATTTTGGCAATGAAATCCAAGCCCAACTCGGGTATGTTCCAATTGGACTTGGCAGACAACAGTTGAACACACATCGATAACCTCGAGTCGGGGGACCCGTCCCACAAAGGCTTATTTGTCTCTGTTAGGAGATTATAAACTTTTTGCGCTTCAGGATTCGAGGGCTCTTCTATATTATTTGACTCAAACGAACCGGGCATCATGAGAGCGTCACACACCATCTCCTGCATGGAAACAAAATGATCTTCATATCCAACTTCTGCACCACTACCTGAACCACCAGTGCAGTTCTCGTCAATGCCAAAATTAAATTGCGGCATTTCTTCTCCATGGTTTGTCCAAATCCAATAATTAGACCTGAACCCAACTTTATACAGGTGGAGCCTCACATCGTCTAAACTCTTAATCCGTGTACAGTCACACTTCACACAAGGACATCTAATCACCCCCCATTGTTATAGGTATCTTGCTGACTTGCCTTGGTAATAAATTCTTCAACACCATCTAAAAAAGATTGTTTCAACCCCCCTCTGCGTGGATAAACCCTATCATACATCCAAGTATTCGAAGGAACAAATTCCATCCTCTGCATTTGACCCAAAAAAAGATAACTATATTGAAAAACATATATCCGAGATAAAAATAACTTATTATAGTGCGGATAATTACTTAGCTTTCATTTTATTACTTGTTTTGCAATCCTTTCAACTTATGTCATATTCTCAATTTCATTTCAACAATGTTCTCATCCACATCTATACATGATTCAGTTTAGCACCCTGGCCATAGTGTATTCCATATTCAATTATGATCACTCATATTACAACACAAAGGCATTCATCATAGAAATAACCAACTCAAGCCACCAAGTCCTACTTAATAAAGCTAATCACAACGGAGCTATTGCATGTAACATCATGCCACACTCCAGACATACTCATCTGAATCACATATTACATATATCACCATGACTCATCACATCATCACGTTTTCACGATTTGTAAACATCATAAACAAAATTCATCATTAAGAGTTGTTACCTCACATTCTCTCTTTTTCATAGATTTCTCTTGTTACTTACATTTCTGACAACATAACAAAAAAGAAAATCGATAACTTAATCGATGGTACCCATCTAAATACAATTCTACCACTTAATTTCATAATACCAAATGGATGTTAATGAGTTTGAACACCTTGTCACCAATATTTGATTCTTCTATATACATTTGAACACTAACAGAACTAACTACAAATGAAATACGAAACAACAATTTACACAATAAACAAAAAACCAAAAATTATAACAATATGCATTGTTTATTAAATTGTTTTTTTTTTTACTGAATTTATTAAATTGTTTATTAATATAACAATTTACCCTCTTTTATGAATTGATAATTTACTGACAATTTTATTTATAATTTGAAATCATTCATATATTTGTCTATGAGATTTTTTTTTTGCTTAAACTTTATAATAGTTTGTATAAAACTGTTTATGTTTAGAAGTTATTTTAAAGTTTGATTTTTATTAATAACGTAATTCTTTACATTGTGTGTCACAATTGGATCCTTTATAGTTCACTCCAATAATGAATTAAAGATGCAGTCAAAATGCTAATTAAAAACGCAAATTAGTGCCAATTATCAAAAATCATTTATGAATTTTAATAAACGCCAATATTGATCCAAACTTCAAAACCAAATAAAAATTAAGGCAATAAAAAATTGTTATCAAAATATACCTCAATTGTTGATTTGTATGCTATAACCTCTTGGATATTTTAATAGGCAGTGCAGAAGTTTCATTAGTAAATACCACTATTTTTTTTTTTCCTTTTTCATTCTTTAAAGCTTTTAAAAATATATTCATAATATGGGTAAAAATTTGCATAATTAACAAATTAAGTCCCGGCTCAATACTTATTTTTGTCGTTTATCTAACCATATAAACTCTGCTTAAATTTAGCAAGTTACTGAGAAGAGATAAAGCCAGAGAATGGCAATAGCTGCAACACTTAATTGAGTTTAGAAACAAAACATAGTACACATAACACATAATTTCCGTGGCTAATAATGTTGAATAGAAAATTTCTACCAAATAAATCATTTTTTCCCCTCAATATATTCAAGGGGAAATGGATGTCTTTGACTAAAAGAACCATAGTCAGCTTATCCCGGTGTGGATATTGTGAAAAGCGTTTTCAACAACATAATAAAACTTATTCATTTGCTTGACATTAGACATATTTTTTAATCTCTATGATGAAGGAACGAAAATGAAAATAAAAAAATATGTGATATATACCAAATCAGTATTTATTTCAAAACATAGAACCCTGTTTCACACAAGTTTCACACTCATTTTCATCACTATTTACAACAACTTTGACATACATGCATGGCATCTCCAAACAACATATAAATAGCAATTTCAACACAAATTCAATTAAGATAAAACAAAGACAACAAATTGAAACAAACCTGGGAGCAAAAGGGAACTGGGACGTGGTGGTGTGTGGTGGTCCGGTGGTGGTGGGAGGTTACTGAAATTTTTTTCAAACAATTAAAACGAATGAAAGTGAGAAACATAAGGACAAAGAAAGTGAGTGTAAAAAAGAGGGACTTACATTTGCCAGAAATGTGGTGGTTTGTAGCCGGAATGGTCACCGGAAATGGAAGGGGCTGCTCACAAGGAAGGGGGAGGAGGCGCTGTGCAGAGAAACGGCGCTGTGCTGCGTGTGTGAAGTGGGGGAAGAGGAAGGGGAGAGGGAGGGTTCGGGTAATAAAATTATGGGCCTTTTGCGACGGCCCGCGACGGTCCAAGCCGTCGCTAATGTCCAGTTCCCCCTTAGTGACGGCCTCAGCCGTCGCAAACGGTACTGACGGCTTTGGCCGTCGCAAATTCATTAATTAATGACGGCCTTGGCCGTCGCAAATTTTAGAGACGGTCTTGGCCGTCGCAAATTGGGCGCCATTTTTTCAAACAATTTCGTGTGAATATTAGCGACGGTTCTTTGCGAGGGTGTCCCAGAAAGCCGTCGCAAAACATTAAAATGCATCCAGCTCCGTTTGCGACGGCTAAAGCCGTCACAAAAATCCATTTTAGCGACGGCAACAGAGCCGACGCAAATAATCCGCGGCAAATTTCAACTTTTCTTGTAGTGAATTCTAAATTTCTACGGGTAAGTGTAAGATGGAAGATACATAAAGATTTATGTACTGGCCGAGGTGGTAAGCTCGGCCGCCGAGCTCGGAAGCTTAACTGCTTTAACGATACACTTATCTAAAATTCAGCTAACAACCTTACTTTAGATAAGAGATAACTCTTATCAGTGAAAGAGGGGAGTTGAGCTAAAAGAGATAAGTGATAAGAGATGAACTAGATCCTAGAAAATAGGATCGGTTTATCCCTTTACTCCTCTATAAAAAGAGGAAGAGTCTAAGAGGAAAGACACTTTAACTTTCACTAGAGCTTGGTGTTCTCTCTTAAGAGTATTAGAAGTCCCGGTTGTGATCAAGAGACTATCAACAAGTCCTTGACCACCGGAGTACATCAGATACAAAATTAAGAGATTGATGCACCACGTGATCAAGGGTTGAACACAGAACTACGTTTGGCTTTGATTCCCTTTGGGATACGTAGGACCGGAACATAAGTATTCTGTCAAGCCACGGTCTAAAACAACCCCAACATTCACCCTTAGTCTGATGTTTACGGCCAGATTCCGGCAAGTCGGATCTTGGCAGGAACATTTGGCGTCCACCTTGGGGCCGAGGAAAAACTTTCCCCGGTTCCATAAGATCTAATAGTGACAACACGGAACGGACCGAAGGGAGGGACCCACAGTGCAAATCATGTTGAGGAATCAAACTCTAATCATAACAACCCCCCACCTCCTCCCTCCGATGAAGGTAATCCGCAACTGGGAGAGATCATGGCACAATTGAGATAGTTGCGTCAGGAGAACGAGGAGATTCGTACGGAGTACCAAAGGCTGTTGAGAACTCGAAAAAGGGGAAGATCGGCAACACTTGCCGAGGAAGAGCATTCCTCACCCGAGGACAGCCAGAGAGACCCCACTTATGTACCTTCTCGTGATGACAGAAGCCGACCTTCCAGAACCAGGCTCGGGCCTGAGGCCTCAAGGGTCCGATCTCGTACTGAGGAGACCACTCAGAGAGAGAGAGCACGGGACAGACGACCGAAATTACCTTTCACTGATGCCATTGACGAGGTGATCATACCTCGGCATTTCAAGTCTCTTAATATTGATAAGTATAATGGCACTACTGATCCAACAGAACATGTAGAATCTTTCATTTCATCTATTTACTTGGTGACCGATTCGGAAGCCATCATGTGCAAGATCTTTCCAACCACTTTGCAGGGACCTGCCTTGACTTGGCTCACGAATCTTCCACCTCGGTCAGTGGATTCTTTTGATATGTTGGTTACAAAGTTCACTGCACAATTCACAGCAAGCCGAAGGCATAAAAAGCACTCGGTCTCGCTTGTGAATTTCAGGCAGGAGAAAAATGAATCACTCAGGGATTACATGGCTCGCTTCAGCGCTCAACAGGTTTTAATCCCCAATATGAGCTCAGAACTTTGCCTTCATACCGTTATGAATGGTTTGAGGCCAGGGCTGTTCTTTGAATATTTGTCTCGGAAGCCACCAAGGGATTTTGAAGAACTTCAAGAAAAAGCCACAGGGTTCATGAACTCGGAAGAGATGGTAAAATCAAAGAAAAGAAAGTTTTGAAGAAAAAAACATAATCTCAAACAAAGAAAGAGATAAAGGAGCCAATCCACAGAAGGCTTTCAGGAGTAATGACAGAGGGTTTTCAGAGAGGCAGTCCCAACCCCGACACCAGTCTTACACTCCACTGAACCGATCCAGAGCCGCTATTCTCCAAGAGGTGTGCAATACCGAGTTGATCACTTTGCCAAGGCCATCCAAAACTCCTGCTCAGGCTGACCAAAGTAAAGAGTGCAAGTGGCATCAGAACTATGGCCACTCCACTGAAGACTGCAAAACAGCCCAGGATAACATTGAAGAATTGGTACAGGCAGGCCGACTTGACCGGTTTGTCCGCCGAGAGGGTGATGGTGGCGGACGAGCTGGCCGACGGCGAAGAAGACGGGGTTATGACAATCGTAACCGAGATGAGAATCAGCGAGGTAATAATCAGAACGGAGATCGGGATAACAGTCAGCGACCACCTAATGATGAGGCAGAGGTTGGCGTGAGAGGAGTCATTAATACCATCTTGGGAGGTTTCGCAGGAGGAGGCACAACGAGTTCAGCTCGGCGACGTCACATAAAGGCTATCCGATCTGTCAACTCGGTTTCCAGAAAAACCGCAAGGCCGAGACCACCAATTACTTTCTCAGATAATGACTTCCAAGGATTAGATCCCAATCAAGATGACCCAATGGTAATAACAGTTGAAGTGGCCAATTACTCGGTTAAACGTACACTAGTTGATCAGGGTAGCTCGGCCAACATTCTATACTTGGCAACCTTTAAAAAGCTTGGAATTCCAGAAAAGTTGATAAAAGAACAGGAGGACAAGCTAGTGGGGTTCGCCGGAGAGCAGGTCAAAACTCGAGGATATATAGACCTCTTGACAACATTTGGTGAAGGCAAGCTTGCCCGGACCATATCTGTCAGATATGTCATTGTGGATGCCAACACTTCATACAACATCCTCATCGGAAGACCGACTTTGAATGAGCTCGGAGCAATTGTCTCCACACCTCACCTCACCATGAAATTTCCAGCTAATTCGGGTGAGATAGTTGCAGTCCGAGCTGACCAGAGGATGGCCAGACAGTGCTACGCAGATAGTTTGAAGGTAACTCGGGAGCCAGATATCACAGAAAATGCTAAAGATCATCAAGCAGAAGTGGTAAGCTCGGTCAGTTCAGTAAGCTCAGTAAGATCGGATGACATGTTTGAATTGGATCCAAGGATAGAAATGTATGAATCCAGAGCAGAACCTACAGAGTCATTGGAAAAATTTCAACTGGGAGCCCAGGTCGGTCAGTGCACAAGCATCGGCAGTCAGCTCGATCCCTTACTGAAACAATAGATACAAGCAGTTTTGAAAAAGAATGCCGACCTGTTTGCTTGGAGGACATCGGATATGCCTGGCATAGACCCCAATTTTCTGTGCCACAGGCTATCTATATGTCCGGAGGCCAAGCCCATAGCCCAGAGGAAAAGGAAGCTCGACGAAGAAAGAAGAAAGGCTGTAGCCGAAGAGACTGCAAAGCTGAAGAAAGCCAATTTTATCAGAGAAGTAAAATATACTACTTGGCTTGCCAATGTCGTGTTGGTTAAAAAAGCCAATGGCAAATGGAGAATGTGTACTGACTACACCGATCTCAACAAGGCGTGCCCAAAGGATTCTTATCCTCTTCCAAACATTGACAGATTGGTAGATGGAGCTTCGGGTTACAGAGTCTTAACTTTCTTGGATGCATACTCGGGTTACAACCAGATAAGAATGCATCCACCGGATGAAGAGAAAACGGCGTTTATGACCGAGGGGGCAAACTACTGCTACCGGGTAATGCCCTTCGGTTTAAAAAATGCTGGTGCAACATATCAGAGGCTCATGGACAAAGTGTTTCTCAATCAGATCGGAAAAAATCTAGAGGTTTATGTTGATGATATGGTGGTAAAGTTTGATGACCCAAAACAACACCCTGCCGACTTGGAGGAAATCTTTTCCCAACTCAGAAAATACAACATGAGGTTGAACCCTGAAAAATGTTCTTTCGGTGTGCAAGGAGGAAAGTTCCTGGGGTACATGCTAACACACAGAGGGATTGAGGCCAACCCAAATAAGTGTAAAGCTGTCATTGAAATGCGGAGTCCGCAAACCGTGAAAGAAATACAGAGGCTAGCAGGCCGATTGGCCTCCTTATCTCGGTTCCTGCCCAAATCAGCCGAAAAGGCCAGACCCTTTTTCCAACTCTCGAAGAAACCCAAGGAATTTGTTTGGACCGAGGAGTGTGAGAAGGCTTTTGAAGAACTGAAATTGTTTCTCACCTCACCTCCGATTCTAACTCGGCCCGATTTCGGTAAGGATTTGTATTTGTACTTATCTGTCAATGATTACGCAATCAGTGCAGTAATCATCCAGGAGGAGGAGAAGCAACAGATGCCAGTGTATTACATCAGTAGAATCTTGAAAGATGCAGAGACACGGTACCAAGTAATTGAAAAGCTTGCCCTCGCTTTGGTAATGGCAGCTCGGAGGCTAAGACCTTATTTCCAGTCGCACCAAGTGATAGTCAAAACAGATCATCCAATTAAGCAAGTGCTTCGAAAGCCCGATCTGGCGGGACGAATGATAGCTTGGTCAGTAGAACTATCAGAGTTCGGTTTACAGTACGAACCGAGGGGACCAATGAAAGCCCAATGCCTCTCCGACTTCATTGCCGAGCTCTCTTTAAAGCCGAGTCCCGAACCGATTAATTGGCTTCTATATGTAGATGGCTCATCAAATTTAAAAGGAAGCGGGGCTGGAATAATTCTCGAGGGCCCAGATAACCTTATCCTGGAGCAGTCCTTGAAGTTTGGGTTCAATGCATCAAACAACCAAGCAGAGTATGAAGCTCTTATTGCCGAGCTGATATTAGCTAAAGAGGTTGGAGTCAAAGGATTGAAGTGCCGAAGTGACTCACAGCTTGTAACAGGACAAGTCTCGGGGGATTATCAAACAAAGGATCCTCAATTAACCAGGTATTTGTGCAAAGTCAATAGTTTAATTTCAGAGTTTGACAACTTCACTATTGAGCATATACCTCGGGAGGAAAATGCTAGAGCCGACCTGTTGTCCAAGTTGGCTAGCACCAAGAGAACTGGCCAGCTAAAAACTTTCGTTCAGGAAAATCTCCCTGAACCGAGTATAAAAAGTGCCGAGGTATTGATAACCGAGCACTATGATCGAGGCTGGATGATGCCATTCTGGGAATTCCTGACCTCGGACAAGTTACCTGCTGATCCCAAAGAAGCAAAGAAAATTCGTCTGAAGTCTTGTCATTACACTATCCGAGATGGAGAGCTGTACAGAAGAGGATTTTCCATGCCTTTATTGAAATGCATAACCAAGGAACAATCCGAGTATGTAATGGACGAGATGCATAGAGGAATATGTGGAATGCATTCCGGTGGCCGATCCCTAGCAGCTCGGGTTCTTCGAGCAGGTTTCTATTGGCCGACTATGAGATCAGACTGTGCTGCCTGGACTAATAAATGTGACCCTTGTCAGAAATTTGCTAATGTGGCACAAGTCCCAGGAGAAGAGCTCCATTCCATGCTGTCACCTTGGCCCTTCACTATGTGGGGGATAGACATTGTAGGCCCTTTCCCTGTTGCCAAAGGCCAAGTGAAGTTCTTGCTGGTAGGAGTGGATTATTTCACCAAATGGATTGAAGCCGAGCCATTAGCTATTATAACAGCTAAAAAGGTCCAGAGTTTTGTATGGAGAAACATCATATGCCGACATGGTCTACCTTATGCAATTGTCACTGACAATGGAAAGCAATTCACGGACAAAGGTCTTAAGGAATTCTACTTCAATCTCAGAATCAAACATAAGGTGACCTCGGTTGAGCACCCACAAACAAATGGTCAGGCAGAGGCAGCTAACAAAGTCATTCTGAACGAGCTCAAAAAAAAGGTTGGGCCAATCAAAAGAGGCATGGGCTGAAGAATTACCAAGCATCCTCTGGTCTTATCATTGTTCACCACAGTCATCAACTGGAGAAACTCCGTTCAGGCTGACTTATGGAACTGACGCAATGATTCCAGTCGAGCTCGGTGAACTTTCTTTCAGAAGGCAGCATCATGATTAGAGCAAAAATTAGGAAGAAATCCGAGTTGAGCTTGACATGGTTGAAGAAGTCCGAGATGAAGCAAAGATCAGGGAAGAACTGTGCAAGCAGAAAGCAACTCGGAAGTACAACTCGAGGTTGCGACCCAGAGAGTTTGTTCAAGGAGATCTGGTACTAAGATTGCAAAATGATGCAAGAAAGGACTCCAAAGAGGGCAAGCTCGCAGCAAACTGGTCTGGCCCATTCAGAATAGTTGAAAGTCTTGGAAATGGTGCTTATAGGCTAGGTAATGTACTCTTTTTCCTACCCTGGTCTTTTTCCCATGTGGTTTTGGCCGGGAAGGTTTTAATGAGGCTTGCTTGAGAAAATAAATGAATAAGGTCCGTTTCAGTTATATGTATTTGTTACAGGACTAAAAATTCACTTGTTTTACATTTTAAAATCAAAAACCTAAAAGGGTTAACCGAGCTGAAATCGACCGAGTTGAGGTCGAAATGCCGGACCCAAAAAGGTGTACAATCAAAAACCTAAAAGGGTTGACCGAGCTGAAATCGACCGAGTTGAGGTCGAAATGCCGGACCCCAAAAGGTACAAGCGTGAGCTTAAAAAAGTTGATCGAACTAAAATCGACCGAATTACGGTCGAAATGTCGAACTTAAAAAAGCAACGTTAAAATTTAAAAAGACCGAGCTTATAAGCTCAAAAGAGGCCACGCGCAAAACTAACAAAGTTGGAAAAACCGAGCTTCACCCGGTAAAAAACTTTGAAACGCACTAAAAAGCTAAGGGTAAATATCCGAGCTAAGAAAAACTTGGAATAATTTCGAAGTAAGCAAAAAAGACAAGTTGCAAGGCAAGAGTTGCAAAATTCTATTACTTGAGTGGCAAAAGCCCAGTACAAAAGAGGGCATCGCCCAATACATTAAAGGGAAAAAATTTTGTAAGTTACTCATGGGCATCCCCATGAGTAAAGGCTTCATCAGCAGCTAAGGGAAGGTCATCGCCATTTGGAGAAGGAGCACCAAAAGTTGGATCAGGCAATCCACTGTCATCTGCTCCTCCCTCCTCGGCAGCTCGTCCCTCAGCTTGACCTTGAACATCTTCTTCTTCATCTTCAAGCTCGGACAGAGGAACAAAAACCCCTTCCTTGTTGAAGTCCTTGTCCACATCAGCTTGGGAGAAATCTGCATCGGGGTTAAATTGTTGAAGCTGTTTCACAGCTCGGAAGAACCCATTGATATGCTCCTTCATGATGGAATCCTCAGCTTCAGCAAGGTCAGATCGCAGCTTAAGGTTGGCCTCCTTCTCGGAGTTTAAAGATCTTTGAAGCATAAGGTTGACCTCCTTATCAGCCTGAGAGTCCTCGGCAATCTTCTCGAACTTAGCCCTTTCGGCTTTCTCGCTGCACAGCTCGGATTGCAGGGAGGCATTAGCCTTCTCAAGCTCGGCTTTTTGGGCCTTTAATTGCCCAATTAACCGAGCCTGTTCTTCGCATTTGGTCATGGCTTGGGCTAGCTCATCCCTCACCAACAAAGCACGAGCTGCATCAGCCCTCATCGCCTCCATTTTCCTGTTATTGGTGGAGAGCTCATTGCTCCAGAAGCGGGTGATAGATGAGATCCGAAGGGCGTAAGCGGCAGCAGCCTCCATGCTCGCCTCTGGGCCTTGCTCCAACAATAGCCGGGCATCAGAAGGCTTGAGCACTTGGCCATCAATAAGTGAGCCGGGATTGAAGTCGTTGCTCCAGAGTGAACTGAAGCCCGGATTACAGTGGCCATTATACCACTTGTTCTCTGCTGTTAAATCAATAACTGGCGGCGTCCTTTCAGCTCTCCTCTCCGCACTACGGTCCTCATCAGCTACCGGAAAGGGCGAAGTGCTCCTTCTCGGTATCTCTAGTTGAACAGCGGCCCGAGATCTTTTGGGAGGACGAGTGTCAGGAGCCGAAGCCTTAGCAGTCTTCTTCTTCTTCCCCTTCGCATCGGCGGCAGGAGCTGAAGTACCAGCATCTTGATGGGCCGACTTCTTCAGCAACGCCTTGTAATTGAATTTTCCCATTATCACTGCAAAAGGGAGATCGATCAGACGATAATAGCAACAAGGTAATATAAAGATGCCTCTTAGCAAAAGCTACTTACGTTCGAAGTCGGCTTGCCGAGTGGAAGAAGTTACAAGTTTCAAAAGCTTTCCACAAGGCAATGGCCGAGGATAAAGTTTCAGAACCTCAACGTTGGCCCGCTCTTGAGCAGTCATGCAGCCGAGGTCGAAGCTAGAAAATTTGGAAGGATGGGGTTGCCAGTATAAAGGAAACCTTGCTTTTCCCTCAGAATCAAAGAAAATGGATTCGTTCCCCTCAGTAGGACGGACTCTGAAAAAGTCCGACTTGAAGAATTTGTAAGAACTCTTATAAAGGCCGACGATACCTCTCTTCTCAACCCCGCTAAGAGAGACCCACCCAACTCGGTCCCCGAACCTAACTCTATAGAAGTAAAGAAATTTGGGCGCGGTAGCTTCCATCCCTATTTGCCCGCAGAGAATCTGGAAAGCTTTCATGAAGGCCCAGCTGTTCGGATGCAGTTGAGTTGGAGCAACGTTCATAATTTTTAGAACATCACACTCGAACTGGGTGAAGGGGAAGGAAACTCCAATTTGCTCAAACAGTGTTTTGTACACATAGGTAAAATGTGTTTCTACTGGAAGAGCTTGCAGAAATACGTGCTCAGTGTCTGAGCAAGGTACGCTGCGAATAATCCCACGAGAAGAAGAAACCTTGGGCCTAACAGTTCTAAGAGACTCGTGAGTCCTAAAATTAGAATGAAAGGCACCAACATCTGGCTTCACCCAGAAATACCCAGGAATAGTGATTTCGGGGTAAGGAACCCGGGGCATCCTAGAGGCACGCTGCAGTCGTTGGGGGGCAGTAACAGCTTCCGGAGTAGCAGAGCTACTCTCGTTAGAAGAAGAAGAAGAAGAACCCCTAGGGTTCGTTTCATCACCCCTTGAAGGAGGCGGCGAAGAATGAGGGGAACCCCCAATAGGGTTTATTTCCTGGTCTATAATCTGGACCTCTGAGGAGGAATTTTGAGATACCTCGAACGAGGGTTCCATAGTCGAGTAGAGAAGCAGAGACTCAATAAAAATGGAGGGTTAAAGGCGTACCTGGAAAAAGTAACGAAAGAGCGAAAATGCTTGAAGAAGAAAGACTCGAGGAAGAAGAAGCTTCAGAGGTTTATGAATAGCAAAGGCAGGTAAGGGTTTATCCTCGGAAATGCCTCAATTTATAGCACACAACTTGATCTTGGAGAAAAAACCGAAACGTTAGTAATGATGGTGGTTGACGCGTGAGAGAAGGGAAAAGTCTCTTCACGCCTGCGTAAGTTCGGCACACCTATCGTGGATTACCACGTGGCAAAGACATCGGAATACACAATGCCACCAAGAGGGGTTTTAAATGCGCAATCGCAGAGTAGGCCTTGGAAATAGGACCATCAAGGCCACGTGTCACAAGCAAAACGGGTCTTAAAAGAAACGCAACGTCTCTTTTCATCTCGGGTACTGAGAAACTGACGTCACAAGACAAGATTGACATGATCGTTCCTGTCTCAGTTCGGCTCAGCTCCTTCGATAAAGCTTTCACGCTCTATGAAGCTTAAAGCTTGGGGGGCTTGTGTATGAGCCGAGGTGGTGCATGAGCCAAGGTATAGAACTCGGCCAATAAACCCACCGACCTGAGATAGTTACGAACCGAGGTACGAATGACAAAAAGTAGCAAAGTGTTAAGCTCGGCCAATTGAGGCCACCGAGCTCATAAGTTGGCCGAGGTGCAATATCAGTCACGGAAAGCATGGCAAAAAGGAAAATAAAAACCTAAGCCATGAACTCAAATTTTCAGAAGGCAAGCTCGGCTCTTGTCATGAAAACTTCTTCGCTCTTTTGAGCTCGAAGCTTGGGGGGCTTGTGTACTGGCCGAGGTGGTAAGCTCGGCCGCCGAGCTAGAAAGCTTAACTGCTTTAACGATACACTTATCTAAAATTTAGCTAACAACCTTACTTTAGATAAGAGATAACTCTTATCAGTGAAAAGGGGAGTTGAGCTAAAAGAGATAAGTGATAAGTGATAAGAGATGAACTAGATCCTAGAAAATAGGATCGGTTTACCCCTTTACTCCTCTATAAAAAGAGGAAGAGTCTAAGAGGAAAGACACTTTAACTTTCACTAGAGCTTGGTGTTCTCTCTTAAGAGTATTAGAAGTCCCGGTTGTGATCAAGAGACTATCAACAAGTCCTTGCCCACCGGAGTACATCAGATACAAAATTAAGAGATTGATGCACCACGTGATCAAGGGTTGAACACAGAACTACGTTTGGCTTTGATTCCCTTTGGGATACGTAGGACCGGAACATAAGTATTCTGTCAAGTCACGGTCTAAAACAACCCCAACATTCACCCTTGGTCTGACGTTTACGGCCAGATTCTGGCAAGTCGGATCTCGGTTGGAACAATTTAGCAACATATATAGTTCAACTTGATTCGATAAGCTAAAAAGGATATAGGTTCCAGAAACAGGATAACCAACCATTTATTTATCTCAGGACTGAGGATAAGGACCTTTTTGAAGTTTTGAGAACTTTTTTCCCATATACAATGCATAATACACATGCAAAGCACTTATTGATCATTAATTTAACAAATGACGCAGGCATGCATGAATTTACAATTAATTGATCATTAAGAAGTGATCAAAGATTCTTTTGAAATTTTTCTTTTTTTGGATAACAAGTGACCAAAGACTGCTTCACTGATCCTCTTCCATTGGGCTGAAAGTGGTCGATTATATTCAGCATATTTTTTTATAGATTAATTCAAATATTTGGCAACAGCGGTCTGCACTCACATTTCAAAAAATTTAACAAATGACGCAGGCGTAAAATTTATAATTAATTAATCATTAAGAAGTGATCAAAGCTTCTTTTGATTTTTTTTTAGGTTTAAATAAGTTTTTGGTCCCTGCAAAATACATCAATTTTGGTTTTAGTCCCTGCAAAATTTTTCCTTAGGATTTCGTCCCTGAACTTTCAAAAATTTTGGAAATAGTCCCTCCGTCATCTCTTGCCGTTAACTGCTGACGTGGCAAACGGAATGCCACGTCAGCAGGGACCATTTCCAAAAAAAATTGAAAGTACAGGGACGAAATCCTAAGGAAAAATTTACAGGGACTAAAACCAAAATTTTAAAAATTTACAGGGACTAAAACCAAAATTTGTGAACTTTACAGGGACCAAAAACTTATTTAAACAAAAAAAATTATATTTTCTGGCCAAACTTCAGAGCAAGTCAGACATGAATAAGATTACAATAAACTACCTCAGTACCCACGAGTACTATAAATTATATCCGAAGAATAAATTTGATAATTTTATCCTTTTATCCCTAATGTATGATTTTTTTCTATTTGTTGGCCAAATCTCAGAGCAATTGGATAGGAATAAGAAATTATTTCGATACCTTCGAGTACTAGAAATCATATCAAATGAAGAGATTTGTCAATTTGAAACATATGACACTAATGTATGATTTCTTTCTATATTCTAGCCAATTTTACCAAGGTTAAAATTGCTAAATTCCTTAATCTGGTATGATTTTTAGTACTCAAAGGTATTGAGGTAATTTTATTTTCCTGTCCGACTTGCTATGAAATTTGGCAAGAAAATAGAAACAAAATCATACATTATGGACCACATGATTAAAATTGCTAAATTCATTCATTTTGTATGATATCCAATACTCAGGTATATCGATGTAATTTCTTGTTCATGTCCGACTTACTCCAGAATTTGGCTTCAAATTGAAAGAAATCATACATTAGGGCCACAAATAAATTTTTGGTCTCAGCAAAGTTTTTGGTCCCTGTAAATTTTTAAAATTTTGGTTTTAGTCCCTGTAAATTTTTCCTTAGGATTTCGTCCCTGTACTTTCAATTTTTTTTGGAAATGGTCCCTGTACTTTCAATTTTTTTTGGAAATGGTCCCTACTGACGTGGCATTCCGTTTGCCACGTCAGCAGTTAACGGCAAGAGATGACGGAGGGACCATTTCCAAAAATTTTGAAAGTATAGGGACGAAATCCTAAGGAAAAATTTTACAGGGACTAAAACCAAAATTGATGTATTTTACAGGGACCAAAAACTTATTTAAACATTTTTTTTATAACAAGTGACCAAAGTTTACAATAATCAATGGGACTGCATCACTTTTAAGGATCCTCTTTGACTGGGCTGAAAGTGATCGATCATCGATAGCATCGATCATCAAGTCAAGCTTAGAATCAGGGTCGATTATGAGATTTTGAGTGTCCTAGACAAACTCAAGAAAAATGTGTCCTCATAATCATTTGAAGATTATTTTTCTTTTATTTTTTGTTGCAAAATCTTTAATAATCCGATCATAATCAAGGTTTTTAAAAGAATCATTTTCGATAGAAATCAAAGCAAGACTATTTAATCTACAATATGACATGGTAGATCGTAAATAAGATTTTAACAATTTCAATTTAGAAAAACTTCTCTCGGTTGATGCAATTACAGTAACAGGGATAGTATGTAATTTTTTTTATAAATTATATGACATTTATATATACGATGTAAAATTTTACACTATCTGGTACCCAAAAAAACTGGGGCCCTGGATGATTGCCCACCTCGACCGTGCTCGGGGTCACCCCTGCTAAGAATCATTTTATTTTATGCTACAAAATAAATGAATGGAATAAATTTCATCAATAAAAATAAATGGATCAAATGGATAATAAATTTCTAGAGTACTACTTTGCACTGTGAATTTCATAAATTTTTTGTGAACAAATTTCATATTTTTATTTTATTTTAAAAAAAATATACCTAAAAAAAAAGAAAGAAACCCACACAGTTGACCGGACGAGGGCGCAGACAGAAATCTATGTGTAATTAAAAATAGAATGTAGTGATTTGTCCCGAATGACGGCGCGAGGACACGAGTGCTTTTTCTCCGCTCACGTTTTCGTTGATTATTTTGATTTCACATTTCACTTTCGAGAGAGACGAATTTGTCTCACCCAAGTTAGTGCCACCTATCACAATTCGCCTTATTGACTTATTCTATTCCATAAGAGGGAGTGCACGTGCACGTGTGCGACCGTGTAATACCAAATCCCCTATAAAAAGAAAGCTTAATTAACTTCCAAGTCCATGACCCTATCATACACAAACACTACTCTTTAATTAATTAACCTCTTGCTTTCCCCTTTCATCTCTTTCAAGGTTCCAATTCTATTCTCTTCTCTCATGCCAGATAGCATTGTCCTAGGTTTAATTTGCATGCCTGTTGCATTAACTATATACAGAAAGAGCGAAAGAGAGTTGAGAAAGAAAATGGACTTTGTGAAGAAGTGTAAGAAGAGGGTATGGGCATGCAGCAAGAGGAGGTTGCATCCTCATGAAGACACTGCTAGCGGTGGTAGCTACGGCAAATTGTCATCAGAACAGAAGATGAAGAAGCCTCAAGTAGCTCCACAAGGTTGTCTCGCTGTTTACGTTGGACCAGAGAGACAAAGGTTCGTGATCAAGGTCAAGCTCGCAAACCACCCTTTGTTTGAGAAGCTGCTAGAAGCTGCTGAGAATGAATATGGACATAGAAACGATGGCCCGTTGTGGCTTCCTTGCGATGTTGACTTGTTCTGTGAGGCACTGGGGGAGATGATGGAGAGTCAAGGGAATGATGATTTGGGTTCTGTAGGATGCACCTTTCCTAAGGGTCGCAGCCACAGACACAGCTCCTCCACAGTCCATGCATTGTCTCGTCGTTCTAAATATGCTGATTACGAGCTTTTGGTATAGGCATATATGATCAAGTTGTAGATATATATGTGAGAGATTTCTCCAAGATGTCTAGGTACCCATTTATGTAAAGTAAGTTTCGATGAAATAGATTTTGGAAACTTAATTTTGACTAAACGTTTGCTAGTAATAACTAAGGCAAATTAATTAAGGAATCCAAAAAGTATATTTGTATTAAAAATGAACTTGGATCCTCCCTTTTGTTCTTTCCTTTTTGATTCCTATGTTATGAGAGACAATGACACAAAAAGTGGACCAAACGCATAAATGTAAATTTGATTTTGTATCTTTTTCTCTTTAACATAAGAGAAAAAAATGAGAGGAGGATACTAATCCATTAAAATTATATTTAATATATTGATAAGTGTTTATTTTGTTTTCCAATATAAATTTATATTTTTCATTTTTTAACCGATGCTGTATCTTTAGTAAGAGTTCCTTGTGGATTCCTCAAGAATAAAATATTATTACAATATACCACATATGATATTGGGTTCCATAATTTTAAAATGATCCTTATCTAAGGAACTTTAAAAGAGACTTTCATAGCATTTTATTTTATTTTATTTTTGACATTTGATAGTATAAAGGTGGGAGAAAATATGGACTGTTAGAGAGAGAGAAGTTAAGGAACTTAGTAATAGAAATCCTCATTGGAGTGAAAATTGAGTGTGTCATAAATTTGACTTGACATATATATATATATATATATATATATATATATGGATCCACTTGAAAACTTAAAATGAGTTCCTTAAAATTTTGTCATTGGAGATGTTTTAAGGACATTAGTTAACGAGACTGAATAACTAATTTATGTTTGAAAACTTTATTGTTAAAAGTGATTTTGATAAAATAAATATGGTCTAGATAATATTAATCAAAATGACTTTTAGACGTGTAATTAACAATTTGTGATGTGATCATTAAGAATATGAGGCAAAAATTTTTCTAAGAATATTATATGCAAAGTATTAATTGAACACAAACTGAGGTTTAATGAAAGAATTGTAAAATTTGTCATTTCCCCTTTGGAAATACTAACCAGTTCCCTTAGGATATTAATTAAGGAATTAAAGATGAAAATTTTGTATTGAGAAGTGATGTATTCAATATATTGAATGTTTAAAAGTTATATTTTCTAATACAAATTTTCTATCTTTGTATTCCTTAACCAATGTTTTCAGAATACTGGTTACCAATATCCTTAATTTATTTTTAAATCAAAATTCGACTGTGGAATATTATTATAAATACTTTTGCAATTGTGCATAGTAAAAATGCTTTGAGGGAAAAATAATTTAAAACTGACTTTTCACCCTACAAATTCAGTCTAGTCTCTCAACTCGACGCTAAATATATATTAAGGGCTCGTTCCGATTTGAGCTTATAAGAATAACTTATGAAAGTAAACTTATACAAATAGTTTATGTTCTTTACATAAGTTTATTTTAGCTTATTGCAATAAGCTTGTGAGAAAAGCTTATGGGGAAATAAGCTATCTTTAGCTCGTTTTATAAAAGTTTATGAATAAGCACTTAATTAAGCTTTTTTTTTAATCTAAATACACTCTAAATAACATAATTTGAAAAAAGCTTATGATATCAAAGTTTTTTTTTACATAAGGTCTTCGTATATGATAATTTAAATAAGTTGTTTACTCGTTTAACGAGACACAAGATACATGTGGCTTTGTGAAGCCATACATGAATATATGGATCATAGTCGATTAATTATAGAAACGGATTTTCCTTGGTTACCTATGAGGTATGGTTCAAGTGACTAGTAGCTTGGACCCTTTAATCATACGTCCAGAATTTGAATCCCTAGTAGTGATGAGAATAGAGTTGTATCCGTGGGTAGATGAGTTGTCTCTTAACTGATACTCTACATACTTGGGGGATTAGTCATACGACTAACGGTTGTGGGGATATCCTGGGTTCCATCCCGAACCTAGGGGGAAAGTTCCTTCCAACATAGGACAGCACAGTACAACACAAGACAACTTTTTGTCATACACTTCGTTTGATAGATAATGGACAACACAAGTAAAATAATATTAATTTTACTATGATACCATTTGTAATATATATTGTTATATATTAATATATAATATTATTAATATATGTAAGTATTAGGTAATATATAATATATTTTTATAATATATAATATATATGATAATATATTATTACTCTCATAATAATATTATATATATTATTAATATGTATTATGTATTATATATAACATTAACAATTGAAAAAAATTAAATAACGTTAACGTGGGGTGGGGTGGGGTGGGAGGGATAGAGTGGTTACGGATCAAACCGTTTCATCTCATCCAAACTTTCTGATTTTCATACCCATCAAATTGAGGGGTCTGAGATCTTTTTCTATTACCTTATTAAACTTTCAAAACAATAGAGTGATATGCTTTTATCTTTTCATTTCACTTAATCTCCTTCAAAACTCCCAAAATAGCCTATGAATTTTTGAGCAACCGGCACCCATGCTCCGTAACCAAACATGAACATCTTAAAATGTTTCCTCAAGTTGATAACACCGATAAAAGAAATGATGTTTTGGAGAGGCCAAATCCAATGCGTCAACCTAGTCTTACCCAACTCACGTCCAAGGAGTCACGATAATATAGAAAACATGCCGCCCAACTTAGTATACCCGCTAGCACTATCCTGCACCCCTTGACACACTGAAAAGCACCATGCACATGCTCCGTATCGAATTTGCACGAGATATTTCCCGCCACGCGGTTGACCGACCTCCCCAAGAATGATTCAATGCTCCTCAAAGATCTTTGAAAACAGACACACTATTCACTATAAATAGCATAGTTTTAAAATCGAAATGGACGGATAGGTTCAACCAGTGAATTGGTCCCGGTGTCGGTTCGGATGCCCCTAAAAACAACTTGGATTGGAAATCAATGAAGAGTCGTTAAAACTGGTGGAAAACCAGCCAAATCAGTGAAAACCATTGGTTTGACGGTTTGCTGACGGTGCCTTTTGGAGAGAGGTCAATCTGGTACTTCTTCCTTGTCCTCTCGTCGACAATAGCCAGGTTTTCCTTGAGATTCTTCAGCGGCGAGATCTCGACCAGAGAAGAAAGGCAAGGGAAGGAGGAGCGTCGTGGTGGTAGTGGTCAGGTTATCCAGACTGTATTATCCTTTATTTGACTTGGGGGCGCGTTGCTATTGTTTCCCTTTCCTCTTCCTTTTATTCTGAGTTACCTTTTGAAATTCATTCCTCAATTTTCCTTTCAATTCTGATTACTTATTGAAATTGGAGTTGAGTCCCTCTTTTTTTCAATTCATGATTCCTGCTTTTCCTATTGGATGTGGGCTCTAATTACTTTTCTTATCTTTTCTGACTCATGTTTTCTTTCTAATTGGGTTGTGGTACACTTCTTCCTTTTGAATTTGTTGTATAAGTCTTCAATCCCTTTTCTTTTGCAATTTCAACATAGTATAATGGTCTGAAATTAAATATAAAGTTAAGTAAGTCACAAAGTCAGGAAAGTATAACTCAACCACAGTTGAACTTTTTTATTAGTTTATTTTTATTAAATATATTAT
Source organism: Echinosophora koreensis (assembly GCA_035048595.1). Lineage (NCBI taxonomy): Eukaryota > Viridiplantae > Streptophyta > Magnoliopsida > Fabales > Fabaceae > Echinosophora > Echinosophora koreensis. The sequence goes on from JAPCYP010000008.1 coordinate 2,257,111, forward strand.
ATAAAATTAAAATTATATATAATTACAATCAATTCGACCAATGTTGAATTGTGGTTGAATTAGTATGATCCTGTTTGTTTTATTTTCAGATTCATGTTTTTCATTTCCTGTTTTCAAAATAATTACAAAACTGTCACATTGTTTTTATATATTCTATTTCCTATTCAAAGATTTGTACAAGAAACAATGAAAACAGAAAAAAAAAAAAAAAAAAAAAAAAAAAAAGAAAAGAAAAGAAAAGAAGAAGTTGTTTTTAGTGTTTTCTGTATAAATCTTTGAAAACAGGAAACATAATGAAAACAAAGTGGTATTTTATAATTATTTATGAAAACAGGAAATGAAAATATGAAGATAGAAACAAAGCAAATAGACCCTAAATGTCAAACCGGTGCCTTCTTTGGTTCAATATGTTCGATTTTAAAAACATTGATAAATAGGAAAACCAGTAAGCATTTATGTATCTCTTTTCTTTTATCTATCCATTTTCTCCCTCACGCCCATTAGCATCCTGGTTAGCATTCATTTACCTCCTTTTCACTTTAAGCTCGATCAGTACAGAATACAAATGTATTGAATTTGTGTCTTTCTTTATTATAACTTGATAGAAGATAAAAAAAAAAATCCCAATCCAAATGTATTATATAAACGATTTTTCTATTCTATGCAATCTTACACATATTAAGAAATCAAAAATAAAAATGTTGTGTTAAAAGTTGTATATTCAATTCCTTGAAAGTTTAAAAGTTATTATTTTCAATACAACATAATGTCGTGGAGCATACCAGACTTGGATTTATTGTTTAGATTTGGATGACAATGACCAGTAAAATATGGAGCTGTTAGAAAGAGTAAAGATATTTTGACACATAATTTGGGCACCTTATATCGATACCGTAGAGTTTATGAGTATATTGGAAGTGATGAAATACATAATAAGAGAGAAGAAAATAATAAATAAGTGGAGATGGGTACTTTTATATGGTGTTGGATACTGTTGGACACCATTAAATGGTGTCCAAATATCATTACTCTATTAGGAATTGGGGATAGAATCCTCACATCGACAGTGAGATTCGAACTCATGACCTTATGGGTTATAAACCTTATCCTCATCAACTTAACCAACCTTTATTGGCAATGAATATCAATATTATATATAAAAAAGTTATTTGATCATTTATAATCCTATTTTGACATTTGCCTACATGATCTCTGATCATATTAATTTGTTATTCTCAATAAAAAAATTCCCCTGCTCTCAATGTCAATGACTTTTTTGTTAAATTTCTTTTACTTCAAATATTAATAAATTTTAATTTTTTTACTGTACACTAAATTAACGTTATATCCTCTTTTTTTTTTTTTTAAAAGAAATATTATTTATTTAATTTCTTTTAGTTGGAAGAATTGCTAGCAATCAGATCAACAACCTGACTTGAAGGGCAATTGGACAAACAGCAAAGGGAAAAAGAAATGAAGATCAAATTTTCATGTGTGCCGAACTTAGACCACAAGAGCTGACCTCCCAAGTTCGCAAACCAAACGCGGGGTCAAGATAAAATACAAGGGGCAAACGTTCATTAGCAAGAAAACAATTGAAACATCTCAAAAGCCAATATTGTTTACAGGCAGGTGAATAAACAAACTATTCAGTATAAGAAATAAAATAAGGGTCACATCAGTAATACAGAGAAAGGGGATAAATATAATGGATACAAAATATAACCTAGCTGATAACATTTATGAGGGAGGTCACAACTCAAGCCAAATATCTACTGTAGCTTACAATCCATAGAAACAGTTAGGAGAATCATGGACAGAAAATCTAGCTGTTGGATATTCCACGTCTCTAATTTCTGCTCACATCAAAGATTATTTACCTAACTACAATTACGCATCATCTTTATCTGCATCATCATCCTCGTCACTGCCACCTTCCTCTCCATCTTCGTTATCAGACATGCTATTGATTACATCTGTAATTATATCCTTTACCTCTGCTTTTCTTGGCATTAAATCCACGCCAAAGTGGGTACCTGCCAACATTTCATTACAGATTAGTTGAGTTAGAGAAATCAATCTTTTTGGGAAGCCAGTGAATTTAAAAAAAGCCATACCAAGTTGCCTGAGGATATCAGATAAAGTTGCCTGCATCAAATTCAAGGGTCGTACAAAATATTACAAACTAGATTAAAAAAAACATTAATAACCATTCAAACAAAACATGAAACAGCATATAAAAGCATTACTTACAGTATTGAAATCTACTTCTTTCAAAATGTCAACAACCACTGCATGCATCTCGTCCCTACTAGGTTCTGGCTTGGCCTTCTTGCTACTTTTACCTTTTCCTGCCATTGGCATCAGAATGGAATGGGTAAACAATAAAAAGACAAGGGGAATTTGAATCCCATAAAATTAAAGTTTTTATGTAACTTGTCCAAACTTTCCCACAGACAGATTACTCGAGCAAAATTTATCACAATTCAAAAATAACGTTTGACCAACCAACAAGACAACTGACACTAGATTAGGTAGTGCAGATGATAAACATCAAATGCAATGAGGGAGATGGCACCTTCATCCTTAGCCGAGTCCTTTGAAGACTTGTCTGTTTGTTTTTTGTTTGCAACCTCCCCCTTATTGTCCTTGTTTTCCTTTACAGTTTTCATTTTCTTTGATGCAGATTGCTTTGACTTAGAAAGCGAGGCAGAAGTAATGTCAGTTCTAGTCTTTTTTGAAGTTGATTTTTTTGGAGTTTTTTCATTGCTCTTGGAAGCCTTCACAGAGACGGTCTTCATGGCAGGTGTGGTTTGATCCTCCTTCACAGTCTTCTTTGAAGGATGCTTGTGAGCCTTCTGTTCATCTTCCTCTTCCTCTGACATACTTTCCTCATGATCACTTTCACTTCTTAGCACTGAAACATCCTCACCATCTTCCTGAGAATCATCTTTTGCATCTGGAAGTTCTGCTGCATCATCTTCCTCAACATCAGAAGACTGCTTCCGCTTTTTCCCAACTTGTGAAGTTTGCTTTTGTTTCTAAAACCAGATAAAATACAAAAGAAATCAAAAAAGAAATATAATCATGAAGCATGCCACATTTAATGCTCTTGCAGAATACACTAATAAGCCACACAAAAAATGTAACAATAAGCCACCATAAACGACATGGTTGGCAATAATCCACCATATACACTAATATAACAATAAGCCACAATAATCCACCATATAAGCATACACTAACATGCCACAAAAAATGTATAATCCACCATATACACTAATATAATCTTGATTTATTGAAGTCACACCAGCAATAAAATATATGTAGCCAGTTGAAAATCTGTAAACACCTTTGGCTTCCACAAGCGACAATTTGGAAGTGTATAAAAACTAACATAAATCAAGATATCATGCTTTGCTCATCTAAAACGGACTGTGTGGTTAAAATGAGGGGATGGTAGTAAAAATAAAATTTTCTCTTGTTTGGTTTGGTCAAAGGGGAGGGGAAGGGTTTGCAAAAGGAGAGAAAATAAAAGTAACTTGCTATTATACTCTTTCATATAGAAGGGAAGGGAGGAGAGGATAAATATGTAAAGGCAGTTTTGGAATTAAAAAAAATGTGTATAGTTTAGTCAGCACAGTCCACAAGTGACAATTTGGAAGTGTATAAAAACTAACATAAATCAAGATATCATGCTTTGCTCATCTAAAACGGACTGTGTGGTTAAAATGAGGGGATGGTGGTAAAAATAAAATTTTCTCTTGTTTGGTTTGGTCAAAGGGGAGGGGAAGGGTTTGCAAAAGGAGAGAAAATAAAAGTAACTTGCTATTATACTCTTTCATATAGAAGGGAAGGGAGGAGAGGATAAATATGTAAAGGCAGTTTTGGAATTAAAAAAAATGTGTATAGTTTAGTCAGCACAGTCCACAAATTTTAAGCCATTTTCCCTTTGCTCAAAATCACACACCCCCCCCCCCCCCCAACACAAAAACTTCGGAAGGGAGGAATTTGGCTCACTCATTTTCCCTCTGTTCCCTCCAAACTTTTGAATCAAACCAGGGTTCCTTCTTTTATGAAAATCCTTCCCCTCCGCTCCTTTCCACTCCAACCAAACAAAAGCATAAATGACAAACAAGCACCAACACTATTGAAACAACTAAGAAGCAAGTGTCAATAATTATAACAGCATCTTCCTTGAGCCATCACATTCACCATTCCAGTATCAGGAACTGAAATTCTGCTATAAAAGGTAATCTCTAACTGACGAAGTCATCTATTCACAAAGGCTCCACCTTTTAGCATTTAACTAGACTAGTTAAAAGCTCCACCACTCTAAAAAACTAGTTTAAAGATCACTAAACCACAAGCAACGACATCATAACAGAACAGATCAAATGGAACTATTATTTTACTTTCTCTAGGAATATCAAAGAGTAAATAAGATTTAAACAATAACTGTTGAAACTTGCTGATTGTTCTCATTTTCAAAGAAAAATTTTGTAAAAGAAAAAAACAAAGAAAAAAGTGCAACCCAGGTGACTGGCTGCATTGGGCTATAAGAGCATAACAGCTTGAATATCTTCCAGGCTTAATCACATTAATATTTAGCAACTTAAGAACCAAACTACAATTAACACTAAAACTTCCAATCGGTGTTATCAAAAAGCAGCCATGGCAGATTGCAATGGCAGATTTTTGGCCAACCACTATGGCCAATTTGTGAAGGATGGTGGCGCTATGGCCGCAATGGGTATGGCGGCTTAAAATGGTGGATTTTTGGCCTTCCGCTATGGTCCACCATCTGCAATCAATAACACTGCTTCCAACATGACAACATCTTATGAAACTATTGTTTAAGATGACAAATTCTATTGGTAATTCACCTCCACAACCGCAAATAGTAAATTCAAATCCTACTCAAAGGGATAAGATGAAACAAAGAACACTGAAAATTGTCAAATTTAAACCTAATTAAAGACAAAGTCCAGTGACAGTATACAAATAACAGACATTTAGGAAAGAAACCTAATCATCATCATAAACCAGATAACCACATCTACAAGAAGAATCAAACTTTCACTGCCAGGTTTTGATGCAAGAGAATGCCAACGAAGACTAGTGCATAACAGATATACCGCAGGCCAGAATGAATTTAGACTATAGTATGACAACACACCTTGGAAGGTGTCTCAGATGCTTCCCCAGAAGATTTGCTTGGGGTTGCCTTTCTGGTTCGCTTTTTTCCTTTCTGTAAAATAGAAGCAAGCTTCAAAAACTAACCACAGTAAAATAAAAATCCCAAAAAAAAAAAACATATTTATATGATGTGTCAAGATTCAATGACATTGATAAAGGGCACAAATGATGAATCAGCTGCATAGAAAATATATTTGATTGATCCAACTATTGGATTTATGAAACAGGTCTTGCAAGCCAAATATGACAAAAAATTGGACAAAATAAGTCTCCAATTACATGGTTGAATATCCCTAATATTTGAAAACTCAACAAGTTGTTAATCCTTAGACATAGTGTATTATTTTCTGTCACATTAAAAATCATGAACTGGGAGAGAGGGAACATAGTGTATTATTTTCTGTCACAAATTACACAAGTACCAATTGATCCTATCCCTTATTTAATAATCCAAAAATAATCAACCTTTTCTTTATCAGCAAGCAGAACGTCAGTAGTAGCATGTGGAGACTCCAAAAATTCCAACAACTTTGCAGATAGGTCCTCCTGAAATAATGTCCCATTAACAATTTTTCTCTTAAAAAAGGGACAAAGCTTAAACTTCCACACCATGATGTAAATATTAGATCAATACTTACCTTCTTCACACCAGACTTATTTATTGGAATATTAAGAACATCACAGAAGTCTACCAATTTTTCTTTCACACATTTGTCAATCCTCTCCTTAACCCTGGCCCTCTGTTTTTCCTGCCAAGAATTATAAACAATGGTATTTTAACTGCAGGTTAATTACAGCTTCAGATATCCAAATGTATAAGAAAAGACAACAAGAACATTAATGGGCCATTGATCCATGTATATAAGAGGAGGAAAAGGAGATATAAGGGTGAGCTGAAAAGTGTTGGGCTTAAATTGGGAAAGGCTACTGGCAGGCAGAATATGACAGAAGATAAATCAGCTAGAGGAGAGAGGGAAGGGCAGAAGGAAATGAACACCTGGCATCTGATGAATGGAGGGGACAATTCTGATAAGATTGTAGTGCAGGGTGGTGGAGGTTATATGAGAATTGAGAAGTGCAGCAGATGAGGAGGGGCATCAGAGATTTGCAATTGCAGTGGAAAGACCTTGGCCTAGGGGAGGAAGGTTCACTACTCTAGTGTCCATTCCAGAATTCTTTTCTTTTCAGCAGTTTACAATTTTTCGGGGTTTCTGTTGTGAGTGTTGCTGCTTTTATGCATTTTCCAGAGGATTACCTCTTTGTTATTGTAAGGAGCTTAGATCCACTTTTCATTGTTCAATATTACCTAGTATTTCCCTTCCTAACACATATCAAACCATATAAATTTTAGAATAAAAGACAGCGCATTAGTACAGTATACAATGCAATCATACCTCATTTTCAGCCCATACATAGCCAGAAAACAGGCCTATATTTTTCTTTAAGTTGTGTGCCTACACAAGAAAGCATGTCACTAACATTCAAGGAATAGCCAGTGTTAGAGTGTTCATGCACCCTTACGTTTAAAAAAGAAATTTATCAAAAACAACACAGAACAATCCAAAGAATTATGTTGGTGGATCACCTTTGCTTTCTTCCCAAACAGTAAACTGTGAAGTGTACGCAGGTTGTCATCAGGTTTTCTCTTCGACAACTTAAAAGCCACTGAAAAAGTTTCGAAGTAACTTGATTAGCAACACTGCTGTTGAAAAACATGTCATTAAAAGAAACCTATCAATTTGGAATATGCAAAGAAAATATTTAATTTCCATTAACCATGCTAAATGTTAAACAAAAATCACAAACTTTAATTTCAGCCAAATTGCCGGTAATGAACACCAAGGGAGTGAATCCAATAACAGTATACCTCTTTTGCAAATCATCACTTCAAACATTTTGGCCCTGTTTGCTTTGTTTAGTTTCATGTTTTCAGAAATAATTACAAAAATGTTACATTGTTTTGATTCTATTTACCGTTTTTAAAGATTTGTATATGAACCCGTGAAAACAACATTTTGTTGTTTCATTGTTTCTTATACAAATATTTGAAAACAGGAAATAAATAAAAACAAAGACAACATTTTTTTAATTATTTTTAATTTTTAAAAATAGAAAATGAAAACAAGAAACTGGAAACAAAACAAACACAAACACAAACTTAGAGTTAACAAGTTAAAGAAAAAAGGACAACAAAAAAACAAGTGGTATTAAGCACCCTATATTTGCAATGCATCACACTGCTAAAACACACAATATAGGGAAATCATTATTTCTTTGATAATAAAAAAGTTATATAAAGAATATTAAAACATGAGCAAAGTCAACAGAAAAAGGCTCAGGGTGACTTCTTAATACTGAAGCGATACAGGCTGATTGGGACTAGACAGGTTGAAAGGTATAAATCAAATGAAGGAGGAGATAAAAGTTACAACATTTATGGGATTGAATCTGGTAATGATTCAGTGGATGCTCCTAGAGTTGCCTAAACTAGGCTGTTTTGGTCTTTTTGTTATGAATTTTACATTTTTGGGCTGCTACATCTGTTTTAGCCATGAACTTTAATCTTCAGAACTTGATTTTAGCTTATCATCATCCTTTATCACTTGAAGATTTTTTTGTTTTATTTTTACTATGAAATGTTATACTTGGGTAGTCAGATATTCTACTCTTTCCCTCTCTTTTTTTTCCATCTTTTAGTAGTGTTGCCCTGCAGCCCTGCAGCCCTGCCTTTCAAGTAGGCATGAGCTTTCGGCACATCTTGCCTAAAGATGCTAACCCCCTAGAGCTTTCTGGAGACCTCTTTCACTTAGACTAGCAATGATCTACTAAGAAAACACTTTAATACGCAAATGCTGAAACTCCAAAACGAATCATTTCTTTTTTTCTTTAACTTTTAACTACCTCAAATAATGTTCACAGCCACTTCATCTATAAATTGACAATGCAATTGCAAGAAAAGTATATCCAGAGAAAGTATAATGCATGGATACAACCACACAATTTCTAGTAGTACGCACCCCATAAACTCATAACCCAATGCTACAATAACAGGCAAAAAATGATAAAGTACCAATCCAATTAAACGTACCGTTTGGGATGTCCTTCAGCGGGGTACCATGGCCCTGAAACACAAAGATATTCACATTCACATGATTAAAATCAAGAGTTCAATCCTCAAAAAACCCACACAATAATTTGACAGTGTAGGGAAAGTAAATAGCAAACCTTTTCAACTGAAAGAGGTTTGGTGGAGGAAGACCTAGGAAACTTGGAAGGGGAGGATACAGTGTACCTCTCCACTGATTTCCTCTCCCTAATTGGCCTCTCACTTGCGCTAACTGGAGTCGTGGCCTCCTTCTCTTTCTTTAATTTTTTTGACTCGCTCTCCTCCAATTTGGCGCTTCCTTCTTCATCATCTTCTTCTTCCTCTTCATCTTCATGCTCTGCGTCCTCCTCCTTCTTCTCCTCTACTTGATCGCTCTCTCGGGCATTTTTGTCGACGTTTTTCGGCTCGGATTCGGAATTATCAACTTCTACTGAAGCCACCTCGTGAGGAATCGCCTTTTCTTCTTGTTCATTGGATTCTGCAGCTGCTTGTTTTTCTTGTTCTTGGTGGGGAGAATCGTGAAGAGGTTTATCGTCTTCTAGGGTTTCAGTAGGCATGGTTGAGAGTGAGAGAGGAGTGAATTGGGAAGAGTGTGAAACCCTAGAGTGGGATTGGAATCAGGAGAGTGAAAGGGGGGAATTTGGGAATGAAAATGGAGGGAGAAGAAAAAGACGAGGCGCGCTCAAGGTCCGGGACCAGTGTTTCAAATCTTTATGTCAAATTTCCGAGCGGGTTCCTCTCCCTCGTTACTACCTTCATTTTCTTTTTCTACCTCCCGGCAAAACACCGATTATTACTGGCTACTTGTAAGTGATTATCAATATCAATTATCAACTAGGTCCAATTAGTTAATGAGAATTTTTTTTTTATGAATAGATAAGACAGTGAGCGTGAAACGGGTTGGAACGGGTTTTGATTGTCCTTACCCGATCCTAAACATTGATAGGGTCAATTCTTTGAACTCGAACTTGTCCCTAGACTCTAAGGAACCTAATCTTATGCGGGTTGGTTTACGACCGGGTCTAAATGGGACTGGTCCAGGTGACCCGAAGTTAAATAGATTCTTTGTAAACTAAATTTTCGTGGGTGGGAAAATGTTATTTTTTTTGTATGCCAAAGAATCAGCAAAAGATGCTACCTGAAAGTCACCAATTGATCTCATGTCACCAAATAGATCCAAAACTGAATGTTACAAAACATCAACAAATAGGTCTTTTGCTGGATACTTCCTTGATGCTCGTGTTACCAAAGTCGCATTGTTAAAAACAGGATACTTTCATCAAATAAGATTCTTTCAATGTTCCAAAAGCCACAAAATATATCAAACTTGAAACATAAGCAAGGCCAGGATAAAAATAAAAGTATATTTTTATTATATGGGACGGGTTGGGTAATCCGAAGGTCAACCTAGACCCGTCCCTAATCCGACACCGGGTCACTAAATGGGACGCATGTTCGTCCTTTCTCTTTTGCGGGTTAAGGTAAAACCCAACCCGAATACTATGGGTTGGGATGGGTTTTAGGGCTGGGTCGGGTTTTGCACACCCCTAATAGATAATGAGATTCTTGAAATTTATAATTAGGGATTTTATTTGTATCATATGTATGAGAAATATTTTGTTAGGAGAAACAAAACTCACCCAGGTATGATACTTACATTTTTTAAAGAAATTAATCTATGACTTTTTACCATCGAGGGTAAATCCTTAGGTAAAGGCCCATTTTGATCCCTGACAAAAAACACTGTACCCATTTAGGTCCCTGACAAAAAAAAACCTCGTTAGTCCCTGACAATTACTAATGTGGGACAAGTTAGCCCCTACGTGACTTCTGTTAGTCAGCGTCAGTTACTAAAATGTCCTACGATACTAATTGTCAGGGACTAATTAGTCTCACTTTAAATATTGTTAGGGACTATATTGTCTCATAATAATTGTCAGGGACTAACTTGTCTCACGTCAGTAATTGTCAGGGACTAAAGTGGTAGTTTTTTTTGTCGGGGACTAAAATGGGCACCGCATTTTTTGTCGGGAACAAAAATGGGCCTTTACCCGTAAATCCTTTGTGCAATAAAAATAAATACTTGTAGTGCAATATGTTTAGAAAAGTCGTTCTAATCAGAGTTTGTGTTTGATTCCTTAATCATTTAGTGTTTGGTTGGTTTATATTTTGGGTTGTCTAAAATCATGTTTGGTTGTGATGAAAATGATTTCGACATTATAAAGGTGATTATTTTAAATTTTGCGTCTAATAAAATTATTATGTGTCTGGTAGAATTGAATTCAAACGAAGAAAGAATTTCTCACTTTTTCGTTGAATAAAATTGATTGCGTGTTTAGAACACGAGTCTACCTATCTGATCATGCGTTTTCCAAAAGCTCTCTATATTGGAGCTTTTGCATTTTGAACGCGTTTTTATCCTTTTCTACCATGTTTTCAAACACAAAGCTAGTCTAGGTGCGAGATTAATAAAATTCTTTATATTTATACCTTAAAAGCGATTTTACTTTATCATTCAAATAAAATAATTATTCTAAACTAACTTTTAAAATATCATTACCAGACATAAAATCAAATTTTTAACCTTAAATTTTTAAAATTAATTATTTTAAAATCATTTTAAAATCAATTCCTTAAAAATCTAAAACAAGTCGAGTCTTAATTACCCTGAATAACAAAATTGATGTAGATAAAAAGAAAGGACTGGTACAATGAATGTATGTTTAGTTTAAATACCATATTTTCTTATTAGTCTAAATTAGACTTTTCGCCCCTTATCTTATTTTCTTGATTCATTTTAGTCATTTATTATTAAAAGTTTCATTATGCTCCATTAAGTATCAAACGTGACCAAGAGTAATCCTTTCTATCACACGTGTTATTGACAACATTAACCTATATCCTCTGTGGTAGCTAAATGATGATGTGGGCAGGTGAGAAGACATATCTGCCACGTGTCAGCCGTGATGGTGCCACGTGGTATCGTTTGATGGTGCCACATTGTACCACCACGTGCTATCGCATGGAACCACCATATGATGTGGCATACATGTCATCTTAGTTGCTCCATATGAGAGATGTTAACATTGTTATTAACATGTCTAATGAGAATGACTCTTGTAGATAATATTCAATACTTAACAAACAAAAATGAGTTTTTTTTAAAAATAAAATAAAATAATGGATCAAAACAAATTTTAAAAAATAAGATAAGGAATCAAAAAGTCTAATTTAAACTTATTATCATAAGTGTTCCCCTGTGAGTCCCTGGTAGTAGGGTGTTTATATTCAAACCAATCCAAATAAAAAACGGGAAACTAATAAAAAAAATCGAAAGCCGAACAAAACCGATGTTTATTGAATTTTTTTGGATCTTGTTTTGTAAAAATTGATCGGATCGAATTTTGGATCCTTTTTTTTAAAATCGAATCAATTCAAACCAAATCATATATATAAAACTTAATATATGTTTATTCTATTTATATTTATTTTGTATTTGTTATTTTTTTTTCTTCTAATAATACTTACTAGTTTGATTACGACGTAATGTTTTATTACTTCTAATAATCCAAAATAAAATAAAGATGTTTTAAAACTAGATGATGATTATATTTATTTATTTTATACATATTTTATAAAATATTATTATATATATCAACAAATATATATAAATTTAAAATTTATAATATTGATTCTTTGATATAATATAATTATATAATGATATGTGAGTAAAAATCGAATGAATCATTCAATCCAAACCATATCAAATGGCATGTTGTTTTAATATTTGGTTGGAATGATCTTTCCCTCGAAACGATCGAAACCATCCGCCATCACTCCTACTCGGCAGTAGTCCGCGCGCAACATGTGAAGTGACCGTTCCTTCTCATTTCTGAAAACGGAGAAGAAAGGAGGGAAAGCAGGAGATTGCAAAGCTCATAGGTATTTTGGTGCAAAAATGTCTATACGCCGCCTCAGGCTGGAGGACTACGACGACGACGACGAAGAAGAAGTAATCGAAATACAAGAACCCCAACCACACACTCTCCCACATCAACCTCCAAACCTTACCACTCTCCATTCAGAGCCTCTTCAAATCTCCGACGACGAAGACTTCATCGACGTCTCCGATAACCTTTCACCGCCCCATCCTCAGTCTTCACACTGTCCTATCGGTGATTCCCTTCGCCGCCTCGGACTGGGCTTGAAGAGAGAGTGGCTCAACGCCTGTGTTCGCGAACTCGACGCCTCCTTAAGGGGATTCTCAGGGTTCGATGTTACCACTAAGGCAAAGCTCTGTTTCGAGCAATTCCTCTTTGCAGACATGAACTTCTGTGGGAGTGGCGTGCTTCCTCCGAACGTCGATTCCATGCATCTCGTTCATCTCCCCGGTCCCTATGTATTGCAGGTCCGCATTTCCTTGATTGATTGCATTCAACCATTGCTCGCTATATTATTGTTGATCTCTATTAGTTGAATGTTTAATTAACTGCATAGTATAACTCGATTTTATTATTTAGGGCTTAAGGTCAGTTGCTGTAACTGGAATTTAGCGTCTCATCTTTCTACAAAGCTCACTCGTTTTGATTATAAATTGTTTGCAATACAAATGGCGTGTTTAGTTAAGCAGATTAATTAAGTGCTTATTCGATAATTTTTTTTTTTAAAATAAGCTAACTTATTTTCATAAGCTTATATGATAAGGTTATTGAAATAAGCTAAGAAGACCTTATAAGAATATCATAAACTATTTGCATAACGTCATTTTTATAAGCTATTCTCAAAAATCCAAATAAGCTCTCTATAAGTTCTTCCAAATACACCCAAAATAAGTAAAACCAAACACATGCTTTAGTGTGTTTTAGTAACAAGAAAGTATCAATTGAATTTGAGCCTTTTGTGATCCTTTCTCACAGCATCCATAAAATCTCAGGTGGCTTAATCTTCTAAATTATGGTCTTTAATGATGGATGGTGGGTCAAACAATTTTGCTTAGATGGTGATGAGTGCAAAGAGTTAGGACTCTGGTTTTCGAGGAACAAGCACCTCCAGGGAGAAAGTAATTACTGAATACATTCTTCTTAATTTCATAAGGTTCTAGCCAAGGGATACATATAGCAGAGTCTCTAACGAACTCCGGGAATCTAGGCAACCTAAATCTTAGCATATCTGCTGAAATAACAAACTTAGCAACAAACTACCCTTTGTGCCCATTTTACACCCTTTCCCCACCTTGAATGTAATCCTCCAAATATTTGGGCTTATGAGTAGCTCTTTTGGGCCTCTGCACAGAAGGTTCATTTGCGTTGTTAAGGGCCTCACCCGTATCAGATGGTTGCTGATCAACCAGTCAATTGCTAACCATGTATTTTCTGCTGATAGCTCGTTGATATCAATTTCATTTGTGGAACCTGACAAGTCACATATGCATTTTCATCAAAATATTCGATTTACTGTGGATTCACTTGATTGCTTTGGCAGGTTGATGAAATACTCAATATCAGTTGTCCTCTTCGAAGCAGATATCAACAAGCCCCTTCCGGACTTAAAAGGTGCATAAAGCTGTCGATGACCGATGGTGTACAGAGAGTCTTTGGAATGGAGTATAGGCCCATTCAAGCTCTTGAAGTTTGCGCATCTTCTGGTCTAAAGGTTTCTCTGATGCCATCCCTTCTTTTAATTTCAAATTTTCAATACATAGACATTATGCATTGCAGAAAAACTTTTCATGATATTCCCCTTGACTACATGCAAATTAAGGTTGACGTATTGAGATTACGATGGTGGTCTTATTGTATATCATTCATGTTTATGACAGTGATTTAGCAAGGGGTATTTTAATACTTGGATTGTGCAAAACCATGCCCAAAGTTAGGAGTGTTAACTGTTAACATCTAATCTAACAAAAAAAAAAAGAGAAAACAACCCAAAAACCCGACTCTTATTGGCCTGTTTGGATTGGTTTTATAGAGAATCAATTCAGTTCGGTTTTGTTTTCTAAAACCGTACCAAACCAAATTGAACCGCACACTTATATATTCATTATACTCTAAATTTACACATTTACTCTAAGTTGTGGTTTTTGTTGTATATCATCCTTAATTGATGTTTTTATATTCCTTTCATTTGGATAGATTGTCTTTAAAATAGAAAAACTCATCATGATGCTTTGGTTTCTTTGTTCAAAAGAACAAAATGAAAAATAAAATAAAATTATATGAATGGCCTTATGAATAGTTTGTATGACCTTATAAATGGTTTGGAGTTTGGTTTTTAAACGCTATTTTGGTTGCTATTATTTGCACTTATATTTTTGTAATTTTGTTGGTCAAAATTCAATCCAGTCTGTTCGGCTTTGATATTGAAATCAATCCAAAGAACCACAGCTAGTTATCATGTTTGGATTGGATGATTTTTTTTGTCTTAAAACTTATCCAAACCAAACCCCAAACACCCTTACCCAAAATAATGCTTATCTTGCATATATAGTATATACCACAATTTTGGCCTTAAGAAAGATGTTATTTTCTACATTGAATATAAACCTCTTGCTCACTGGATTGCTTTTGCATATTCTATTAAAACAAAAGACACAGATAAGTAATTTATAAACTGTGCTAATTGGAGATATATCATTTTTAGTGATTTTGATGCTTCTGGTATATGGTTTCAGGTTCAGTTCAATCAAATAAGTAGTGGTCCATTCTTAATTTTCCTGTCTTCTCATGACCTTCTCATGCTTTGTCACTTCCATCTGCCATTCATGTGTCACGCATAAACATTATTTGATTCTTTTCCTTATTAGTAAGGGTGAATTTAGGGATCTATTTGACATTTGTAGGTTGCTATCTCTAATGTACATGTGCGTCGTGGACTTTTGATGCTAGTCCCTGAAACCATTGAAATTTTGGGGGGATTAGTTGAGCAGCTGGACGCAGCTCGAAAGCGGCTGGTTGATGAATTAAACAAGCCACCTAGGGGGAAAAGGTACCAATTTTTGCAATAGGATTATTTGAACTAGTATGTGTAATGGAAAGTTATATCTTAATCTGGAAGCCGCATTGGTGTAACTGAGAACTTTATTCTGGTCTCCATATTTATTGCTGGCTTCTACTATTATAATTTGTGATATTATTATATATAGGGAAACCTTGATAAGTTAGTCTTCATTATCCTCGTGCAGAACTAAAAATGGAGTGCTTCCTCCTTTAGCAACCAGAGCAACTCTTGCTGCATGGCCATCAAGTGGAGTGGATGATCTTGGGCACAGTAGCTCTACGTTGCAAAGTAATGGTTCTGTTCAGGCAAACGACCAAGGTACTTCCTTATCTTACAGATAAATATACATGTATGTTTGTGTGGATGGGGGTGTTACCTAGTGTGAAACCAGTATCCATCTTTGTTGTACTCATCTGTTCTCCATGTATGCATTTAACTACAGGTGCTGGCATGAGCATGCATGGTACTGGTAATAGCTTAACAACAGACGATACTTTGCTCACGGGTGTACAAAATGATGCTGCCAGTTCCATACCCCACATGGTTTCAAATGCTGAGGCCATGAATATGGACATGCATGGGGATTCTGGTCCCGTGTCCTTTGCTAATTCTATGGCTAACCAGTTCTCTTCTATTGCTGCAAGGACTGAGGAGATGCATATAGATACCGCTAACATAACCAGGGAAAATTCTGCTGGCAACCAATCTTCTCATATGCGTTCAAACGTTGCAGTGGCACATAAAGAGACTATTCATACAACAAGAGAAAGTTTTGTGGCTGAAAATGTTGAGACAGAGAGGGACAGAATTCTTCCTGAAAAAGTTCTTCTGAGAGGATCCTCCTCCACTGTTTCAAACACTGACGATTTTCATATGGTTGATGCCATTGACAACCCACTCATACTGTCTGGAGACCAAGAAGTTCCGTTCACGTACTTAGCTAGTTTGTCAGCCAAGTGGGCTGCAACGAAGGAGAAAGCTCCTTTTGTTCAGGGTAAAATCAAGGTAAGAAGTATAGTGTAATGCTAATGATACACACACCCACAAACACAAAGCGTCTGACATCTGTTCAACTTTTACCGTTTGATTACACTTGGTCTGACCTCATTTTCTGTATAACAACACTTTAATTCTGCTACTTCACACAATTGTGAGGTGAATCAGGTGATGTGTACCCGATATGTATGAAACGTTATCCAATTTAAAAACAAGTACTTTTTCTTTCTTTAGGCAGAGATTTACTTGTGCATATATCGGTGCTTTTTTTTTTTAAGCAAAGCATATATCGGTGCTGAATTTGTGTTTTTTATTTTTATTTTGAATCTTCGGCCATTATGAGCAGATAGAATAGCCTGATTACCAGCATCTTTTACTACAATATTGTCAAAAGTTCTTGGAGCATAACTCGTGTTTTTGTCTTCTCTTTATGTTAAGCTTCATATTGTTTGAGAATATCAGGCATTCTTTGCTATTTTACTGTGATATTGGTTCTTGGATGAGCATGTCATAATACTAGCGCTGATATCTTCTGAGGTTTTACAATCTCCTTTTTTTCCCCTAAATGTAAATGCGATTTTTTTGTAGTGTTTTTTGACTGGTGTGAAGGGATTCCAGTATAAGAAAAGGACAACATACGAGCTTCAGGCATATGTAGACGATGGTAGCCTTATTTCTGAAATCCTTATTGATCATGATGTGAGTTTGCTCTAGAATTTAAGCTTTTATTGTGCGGCCTTTTCGATTCTTCTCTACAAAACTGATCAACGATGGAATTTTTAGGTTGTTCTGAAAGGAATTGGTTATTCTCCTGAGGAAGTCACTGCAGCTCTTTCTTCTCCTGACATCAAAATAGTCCACAGCATGAAGGAGACTATGCGTAAATACCAAGCATTTTTAGCAAACTTTGAGGTAATATAAATCACTTTTTCTATGGACATAAGTGCATCTTACAGATTCCTGCAAGTTGTATGCAGTTAGCCATGAGAATTGGCTACAAATTAATAATTGTTTCTTATATCTTATTAGATAATAACACACAGTTCGTTACAATTCAGTTAGAAGGATATATAGTGTATTCACAATTAGTTCAGTTAGTAGCATCTCTACCATTGTATTCAATTCAATTCATTCAATCAAATACAAAGAGGTCATTGATTTCTATTGCTCTGATTCATAATA
This sequence comes from Echinosophora koreensis, assembly GCA_035048595.1. NCBI lineage: Eukaryota > Viridiplantae > Streptophyta > Magnoliopsida > Fabales > Fabaceae > Echinosophora > Echinosophora koreensis. The sequence continues at coordinate 2,274,593 of JAPCYP010000008.1, forward strand.
TATCTGTTAATCCATACCTTTTTACTTTTTCTCTCTAGGGAGTAATACTTGTGGAATTAAATAGAAAATTTTCCCTTCCACTTGCCCTAGAGATGAGTCAAGGCTGTCCTCAATCTGATGCATGGTTACTTCTGAGAAGGCTGAAGACTCGTCGCCCTGCGCAAGTTCAGAAACATTTCCCTTCGGATCCAATTGAATTATCCCCTTAATTATCTGAATTCTGAATGGCTGGCATTTCATAATTTGGCGGCACGCAGTTGGGCTCTGAAAATTGTTACGCCTAGCAAACATAATGTGAATAGCGTTTGAAGTTTACTCACATTTTTTTGGGTAAGCAGTTCAGTCTGACATTTTCATCACCTCACTTAAATAGCTACTAGTGTAGATCTACGGAAACATGTCTGAAGAATAGTAGCAACTAGTTGAAGCTCCCCTGCATTGTACGGCCAAATACCTAATAAGTATGGAATTAATTTCGTTCTAATCTTGTCAGTTCTCAGGTACTGCCTCTCCTTACCAATTACAACGTCACACCCTTAGTTTTTGCTGCTCTTTAGCTAACTAATTTTAAACATTTTCATCACCCCATTTAAATCAAATAGCTACAAGTGTAGATCTTTTGAAATCAGGTCTTAAGATTAGTGGCAACTGGCACCTCTTGTTTTGCAAGGCCAAATACCTATTATCTATTGAGTCTGGATAGAATGTCGTCCTAACCTGTTGTCGGTTCTCTCAGCTCTCAGGTACTGCTCATCATGGTAGTGCTATCGACAACTGCCGAACAGGTATTAATACGAATGCAAATTCAATTTTGAATTGCACTTGCAGGAAAGCAAAAAGAAATTCTTGGACTGAATTTTGAAAAATATTTTTTTTTATAACCTTTTGAGATTATATTTAAATAACATTTAATTTATCTGATTATAAATAAATATGCGTGTTTTAAGGTAGAATGGAAAATTTATATTATTATGAATTGTTATTTGAAATATTGTCCGCTGTACAAATAAGTAGAACAATAAAAAAATGGGATGGGAGAGGCTTGCAGTTGAAGTCATTATTAAAATGCACATAACTGCATGCAACAGTAGGATGGAATATCTGGTACTGTATACTTACCAATTGCAATGTGACTGTTAGGACTACTAAGCTTGTGAACGAGTATCATGCCCTATAAAGGATTTTATTTTAGTAAATTACTCGTAGCTTATGTCGTTAGATATTATTTCCATCTTAACATGGCATGTCCTAGCTGTATTTCAAAGTCATAAATAAGGATTGATCTACGGATTGCTCTAGTTGGGTTTGAGCTTGGGATTTCTGACTGACTCGGGATACAGGTATTTCTTTAAGCCTGTTAAATCAAGGAGCTTCTTGCTAATTGTATCCCTCTCTGAAGACCTTGATATCAGTAGCCAGCGGTTCATAATCTCCAATACTTCAGGGCAAAATATCTTCCAATACAACGTAGTCCTAATCCATGCTGGTTCTGTGTACCACGAATCTCCACGACACGCGCTATTCACAATTCCTTTGGCAGCTCCTGTGACTGATCTTATGGGTAACAAACTAACTTGAACCTATTGCCAAAAGAAAAAACAGAAACTCAGTTTATACGCTTATTTTATATTCAAAATAACTTATAATTAATCAATTATTTTGAATAACTCTCTGAGCATTCATTACTAAATGTAAAGTTCTTCATTGAGAATAATTGTTTTAAATTACTTCATTGTAATCAAAATCTTTTATTCTTTTCAAACAGTTTTTGAAGATATGAGTGTAATAGTTATTACAGTTAGAATATACAGTTAAGTGACAGCTAATAGTTAGTTACACAGTAACTAACTCTTCCCTGCAACTATCTAGTATATAAACTCAAACTCTGTAATATTCATTTGAGAAATAGAAAACTATTCACTCTCCATTCAATTCTCTCTACTCTCTGTATGTTACTGCAACTTCTAGATTTCTATCATGGTATCATCGTAAGCCACTTCCTGTGCCTGAATCCCTAATTTCATCACCATCTTCTTCCGCTCTCTCTTTTCAAGTTTCTCTCTACATTCATCCATGGCGTCTTCCACAGCACCACCAGCTGCAACAATTTTTTCCCCAAATCTGTCGATCAAGCTCGATGATAAGAATTTCTTGCTGTGGAGTCAGCAAGTTGAAGGTGTCATTCTTTCTCATAAACTCCATAGATTTGTAGTGAATCCTTCAATTCCTCAAAAATATGATTCTGAAAGTGATCGCTTAGCTGATAACATCTCTGATGCATATGACAAATGGATTGTCCAAGATCAATTGCTATTCACTTGGTTACTTTCTACTTTGTCTGACTCTGTTCTCCCTCGTGTTCTTGGTTGCAAACACGCCTTTCAAGTTTGGGATCAAATCCACAAAATATTTTCAATCACACCTTAAAGCTAGGGTTCGACAATTTCGGTCTGAATTAAAGAGTATCAAGAAAGGAAATCGTAGCATTTCAGAGTATATTCTTCGAATCAAAGCTCTTGCAGACTCATTACTAGCCATTGGTGATCCGATCTCAGATCAAGACCAGATTGATACTATTCTTGATGGATTACCAGAGGAATATAATTCCTTAGTAATGATGATGTATGGTAGACCTGACACTCCCTCCATTTCGGACATTGAAGCTCTTCTCCTAGTTCAAGAAGCACAATTGGACAAGTTTTCGTCAAGAACTTGCAATTTCAAATGTCTCTATTAATGTTGCTCAGACTTCACAGGCTCAGAACCCTGACCTTCAGCACAATGTCAACTCCGAAAATGATAATTTTCAGTTCAATATGAGAGGAAGAGGTCGTGGCGGCCGTGGAAGGGGTCGTGGCGGCCGTGGAAGGGGAGGAAATCGTCCAACTTGTCAACTATGCAACAAGTATGGGCATGATTGTTTCAACTGTTGGCATCGATATGATCAAAACTTTGTGCCCTCACAGCCTCCTCCTCAACAACTCAGCAGTGGTAGTGGACAGCCTCAGTACCAAAACAATGGACAGCCTCAGTACCAAAACAATGGGCCTCAGCACCAGAACAATGGTCATCAATAATATCAGAACAATGTGCCTCAATTTCATACAAACAACATTCCACCACAACACTACAATGCTCAGAATCAGTTCAGAAGTCAAGGTTCTCAAGTTCAGCCAAGTGCCTATATGGCAACTCAATATGCACCAACAACTCAAGAGTTCCCTACCACTTTAGGTCTTGACAGTTAGTCATGGTATCCAGACTCTGGAGCCTCACATCATCTTACTTCTGATGCACAGAATCTAACTCAAAGTATCCCCTATACAGGACAAGATCAAGTTCATATGGGGAATGGCCAAGGTCTTAAGATACAGTCAATTGGTTAAACCTCTCTTTTCCCTAACTCTAACTCAAATATCACTCTTTCCTTGCATAATTTATTGCATGTGCCATCAATTACTAAGAACCTAATTTCAGTTGCCAAGTTTGCAAAAGACAATAATGTATTCTTTGAGTTTCACCCCACTAAATGTCTTGTAAAATCACAGGGATCTAATCAGGTGTTGCTTGAAGGTTCTCTTGGAGCTGATGGCCTCTATTGCTTCAAGCATCTTCATCTTCTCAAGTCCTCAAGTTCCAGTCCAAGATATTCTCTTTCAATAAAGTCTATCACACCTACTGTTAACACCAATACTGTTTCCCTTTCTGTTGATAGTTCCAATTCTGTTTTTCCTTCAGCTAGTAACTCAGTTGTTAACTCTACATTTTCTACTTGGCACCATAGACTTGGTCATGCACACACTAGGGCTGTTAAACATGTCATGTCTCTGTGTAATATACCATGCTCTAATAAAGAGGCAAATGAGTTTTGTATAGCTTGCTGTCAAGGAAAGTCCCATAGACTTTATGCACCTGCCTCCTCAACTAGTCATGAGGTTCCCTTTGAACTGATACATACTGATCTATGGGGACCAGCTCCCCTTGTTTCTCACAATGGATATACATATTACATAACCTTTGTAGATGCATGTACAAAATTTACATGGATTTATTTTCTAACTCATAAATCAGGAGCCCTAACAGCTTTTCAGCAGTTTCTCAAGCTGATTCAAACTCAGTTTTCAGCCACTATAAAGGCAGTTCAGTCTGACTGGGGAGGAGAGTTTAGACCTTTCACAAAGGTTCTCACTGAACTGGGCATAACTCACAGACTCACATGTCCTCATACCTCTCACCAAAATGGCACTGTGGAAAGGAAGCACAGACAAGTAGTGGAAATGGGACTGAGCTTGTTAGCACATGCCACTATGCCCCTAGAGTTTTGGGATCACAGTTTTACTACTGCAGTGCAGCTCATCAATATACTGCCATCCTCTGCTTTATCTCAACAAGCATCACCTTATTACACTTTACACAAACAATTGCCTGACTACACAGCCCTTAGAACTTTTGGCTGTGCCTGTTTTCCATTCATAAGACCATATAACCAGCACAAACTCCAATACAGATCCCTTGAATGTGTCTATCTTGGTCCCTCTCCTCTCCACAAAGGTCACAAATGTCTCTCACCAACAGGCAGAATTTACATCTCCAAAGATGTCCTTTTCAATGAGTTGTCCTTTCCCTACACCAAACTATTCCTTAAGGACCACCAAACTCCAACTTCAATACCAACCTACTCCTCCTCTATACCTCTGATTCCTCAAACTATCCTTACAGGCCCAATCAATCCTACTGCACCACAAACAACATCTCACTCATCCCAGCCACACCCTGTCAGTCCTGTGCACAACACCACTAGTCCCAACATTCCCTTTACTGAACCATTGGTCCAGTCATCACAATCCAACCCTGCACAACCAAATCAGTCACCTGCAGAACAAGCCTCTCAACCCAATCACACTCCACCACCAGAAACTGGTCACCCCATGATCACAAGATCAAAAACAGGCAGCTTGAAACCTAGAGTATTTCTGGCACATGTTGAGCCAAGTTCTGTCAAACAAGCTCTCTCACACCCTCAGTGGCTGACTGCAATGAAAGCTGAGTATCAAGCTCTCATGTCCACTAATACTTGGACTTTGGTCAATCTTCCACCCCACAGGAAACCTATTGGCTGCAAGTGGGTGTTCAGGGTCAAAGAAAACCCTGATGGCACCATTAACAAACACAAAGCAAGGTTGGTGGCAAAGGGGTTTCACCAACAGTATGGGTTTGATTACAGTGAGACTTTCTCACCAGTGGTAAAACCAGTAACAATTCGGGTGATTCTAACTCTAGCATTGACCAACAGATGGGAAATCCAGCAAATAGACATAAACAATGCCTTCCTAAATGGTCTTCTCCATGAAGAGGTTTACATGACTCAACCACCTGGCTTTGAAGCCCCCAACAAAGCTCTAGTATGCAAGCTGAATAGAGCATTGTATGGATTAAAGCAGGCTCCTAGGGCCTGGTATGAGAGGCTGACTACTGCTCTTATCCAATTTGGGTTTGTACCTAGCAAATGTTGAAGTTGATACAGGCAAACACAAGAAGGGGGGGTTGAATTGTGTTTTGTTAATATTTTTTCGAAAACAGCCTTTTCAAAAAGATTTTCTCACACAAAGATAAGGAGGCAGAATAAAGCACACAGAAAAGAAGACTTTTGAAGGATTAACAAAATCAAGTTCAAATCCCCACAGTTAGTATAAATACGTAAAACCAAAGAGATAAGGGATAAGAAGATTTACACAAGATGTTTTATCCTGGTTCACTCTCTTCCAACCAAGAGCTACGTCCAGTCCCTTCTACTTGAAGGATTTTTCCACTATTTTCAAATAGATTACACCAAGTATTCAACACCTCTCCAGGCTCACAAGTATTTCTTTCTTACCAAGCCTCTTCAGGCTCTACCTCTAATAAAGAGTTTTGATTTCTTTGATTTTCTAACTCACTATATGTGAGAGTATGAAAGTTTAAGATCAGATAAATATTATAGCAAGAATTCAAACTATAATATTACAAACTTTTGCTTTTTGAATGAATAAAAGAGTATTTGCTTCTCAAGAGATTTCTTGATATTTCTTTGTATGCGCAAAAGTTGTTTCTTCAAAAGCTTTAGTCTTCTATTTATAGGGTCCTTGATCTTCTCTTCAGAATCTTCAACGGTTGTATTTGAAATTCCCGTTTAGTAATAGAGTCAACCAAGTAAATATCCGTTGAGACTCAGCTGGCTCGAGGCCTTTGTACTGTGAGACAAATTCTTGCATGTAAAAGTACACCTCTGAGCAAAAGCAGCTTGAAAACAGTTTTGCCTCCTTTGTACAAGTTCCAACTATATCAGCGTAAAAGGTGACAGGGTACAATCGTTTTGCATTGTACTATTCTGCTTTCTTTGCAAGTCCTTATTTGTACTATGTTTCTCTCAATGAAACAAGGCAATGCGAACCGTTAATACAAAAAGAGAAGAACCATTATAAATTAAAAGAAAATCAATCATAAGAAATAAATTCGCTTTGGTTCAGATTGGTATAAATGCTTAAGAAAATCTTCGTCCAGCAACGAGAGTAAAGGCAGGATAAGCAATAAGAGTTTTAAGGCTCCGTCCACTGACGTGGCAACCAAAACTTCGTCTACTTAAAACATCAGTCTTGTTAGTACTTGTAATATCTAAAGTCTCCGTCCAGTGACGTGGCAATAGCAGACTAAGGTTATTATTATTAGAGAGAAGCTCTCGTCTACACCAAGAGAAATTCTCCGTCCACTAAAAGCATTCAAGCGCTCGTCCACTGACGTGGCACTTGAGTTAAAAGGGAGATCCTTGATAGAGTGGACTCGACCACTCTTTCAGCATAAGATATTCAATATAAGACATATGGACGCGGATTTCCAAGGAGAATAGACTTAATGTTTTAGCTTATAACAACAGAGATTCTTTAAGACTAAAGGCACTTGTTAGATTTAAAGCATTGACACTTTGCTACACAAATTTAATTCTCATTGTTAACATCAAAACCTAGAGATTATTTAATCCAAATTATTTTGGTTCCAACAATCTCCCCCTTTTTGATGATGACAAAAACTACTTAAATTTATTTTGCAAAGTTTAAAAGAGCTTACAGGGCTCCCCCTAAGACAGGGCAGTCATCAGATAAAAGCAGTTAAGACATAATAAGCTAAGTCTCATAAACAATAGTATGATTAATAGATCAAGATAGCAGCCTATTAAACATTTTAGAATTCAAAGCATTATCGAGGCAAGTATACAAAAAGAATGTTAAGGCATAGTAACAACAAATATTTATGCATATGCAGACAACTATGTACTTTAAAAAAAATCTCTGTATACTAAAATTTAATCTTTCCTTTCTCCCCCTATTTTGTCATCAGACAAAAAGGCAAAAGGGAGTGGACCATCATTGTCAGCGAACAAAACAACACAAAAGGATAAAAGAAACAGAGAGAGAAAAAAAATTTAGGTGGAAGGAGGTGGTGGAGGAGGTGGTTGGTTAGGCTGTGGATTTTGATTCCTTTGAAATTCCAAAATCAGAGCCAGCATTTGATTCATTACAGCATTTGTAGGGGCCAGAGAGTCTTGAACTTGTTTCTGCACCCTTTCTTCAAGCTGTTGAGCCATCTGCTCAGTCTTTTCCTCAACTATCTTGCCAACCTTATCATCAACAATTTTCCCAATGATGTCTTCAAGATTGGGTGGCAAGGTAAGTTGTCTTGAGCTCTCAGCAGTGTCAGAGACAGTGTCTTGAGCTTGGGCTGCTGTTCTGACTATAGCAAGAGCTAATGGTTGAGAAGAAGTCTTAGCAGACTCAGCTCCTTGCTTAGAGACACCAGCCTCAGCAGGCTGCTTATCCTGTGCAGATGGAGGTTCAACTGAAGTAGGCTGAGAAGATTGTTGCTCATCAAGTTCAGGGCCTTCTACAATCAATTCTTGGGCTGCCTGATCTGAGGAAGATGTTGCTGGAGGTGCAGTGGCAACTGTAATAGGTTTCTGAGGTAAATCCTTTGCCTAGTGGATAGGAATGATTTCCTCCACATCCCTGCTGGTAATAGGAAGTCCCCACAGATCTTTGTAGATCATGTGCCTTACTTTGGATAGGCCACATTTTCCTCTGTACTTAGGAATTTCCTTCTTCTCTTCTTGAGTCAAACCAGAAGAAGAAACTTCCCTGGTGCAGTGGATGATGTGAGATAACCAGAAGTCTGCAGCCTTCATCTCTCCAATTTTCTGCACATCCTCCATATATAGATAGAAGTCAAGCTCGGAGTGATCAAAGAGTTCCTGAGACAAGTCCAGAATGGCAGAGTGAGCTTCAGGCATGACCCCTTTATTTCTTCTGCACCTCATGTCTTTGTCTTTGTTGAGGTCTATCATGCCAAGCCTTGGACAGATGGGGTAGGGAGCAATGCCTACTCGAGTTTCCTTATGGTGTCTCAGCCATGTGATAGGAATCCATCGTGCAGCTCTCTCAATCTGGAAGTAGCTGAACTCCCACTTCAGAATGTTGTAGATCAGTAGATCTGCGAAGGGGTCTGAAGCACTTCCATAGATGCTGGGATGCTCAAATTTCATCCATTGTGTGTTTGCATCCAGAATAATTGGAACGTGCCTAGATGATCGAGCTCTCTTCTCAGGTAAGGTAGGCAGATGGTTCCTTTTAGGATCAGTTTCCCATACGGGAATGATGTGCCGTGCTACCCTTCAGTGTGAGGAATCAATGGTGGGGTTTTTTGTAGGTTGGGGTAAATTTTCCTTTTGGGAAACCGGTTGAGGGGTAGATGGGTTAGGAGAGGGCCATGTTGGTTGTGCATTTCGGAGTGAAAGGGACCTTTAGGAGGCTTAGAGTTTGGATATTTTGTGGTCCAGGGATACTCCTCATAGGGTTCAAAGTCATAATCTGGATGAGGGTACCACCTTGTTAAGGGAGTTTCAAGGTTAATTTCAGGGTCAGGTTGGTGAGTATGGAACAGAATTTTCCAATTCCTATGAACCTGAGCCCAGTTCTCAGACCTATTGGCGAAAAATAGTGGATGAGGGAATAATAGGTGGAAAGAGTTTTCTTAGTTGTTTAGGGAAGGGGGCACCTCTGCAGATTCCATCATCCTCTTGATGAAACCAAGGGTCTGAATCAGGAATTATGGGTGGAAAGAGGGTTTTGAGTGGTGTAGGTTGAGGTGTAGTTGGGCTATTTTGTGGTGAAGATGGATTTGAGGTTTGGTCAGGTTGTTCTCTTTGTGGTGAGGGTTGGGGTGAGGGTAAAGAGGGTCTATATACATTATCAAAAAATCCTACACTAGGAGTAGGGGCATCATCACTCACAGCATCAGTAGGGACATCAGAAGATGTGTTTACCTCAGAGGCTGCAAAGGTTCTTGCTTTCCTTGCAGGTTGCCTCCTCTTGGTAGGCACAGCAGCATCAACAGCAACAGCTGCTTTCCTCTTTAAAACTGTTCCCAGTGGAACATTATCATCTTCATCATCATCTTGAGGCAGAACCAGCTTTCTAGCTCTCTTGGGAGCAGGTTGAGGAACAGGTTGAGGGGCCTCATTCCCAGGCTCATTGATAACAATGCCTCTGGTAGGCCTTCTGGGAGCAGGCTTTCTGACAGCCACAGTTTTCCTTCTAGTTCCTCTCTTGAGACCAAGAATAGCTGCATTGTTGGCCTCAACTGCTTCTTCCTTAATCTTCATTTTCTCTTCTTGCTTTGACATTTCAACAAGCTTGTATGTGTCAAGGTGCATGCTACTTAGGTTGCTCTTTCCAAAGATGGCAGCTTGCATCCCCTTCGAACGAAAGATCTTGTCTTGTTCTTCTTGAGGCTTTGCATCTAAGTAGTCATACAAGCCTTGCTGCTTGAAGACTTTTGATAGAAGATGAGAGTAGGTGATGTGGGAGGCGGTTTCTCTGTTTGCAATGGCATCCTTGAAGCGATGAAACAGGATCCATGGAAGGTTTATTTTAGTCTCATAGACCAAGTTGCAGAGACAGAACTTGTGAAGGGCAGAAAGGTTGTCTTTAGACCCTGCTTTGTGAAGCACTGTCTTGTTCAGAATCTGATGAAGAATCCTGATGTGATCCTTCATTTCAGATGACTTTCATGAGTGAGTCCTCACTGTGTCATCTCGCATCAGTGTAACCACGATGGTTTCTATACCACCAAGATCTTCTTCCCAGTTTTCTGTCATGATTAAACCCTCTTGGGCACATACGATTGCATCAGAAATAGTCTTCTCAGAGACAGATATCTTCTTTCCTTGAACAAACCCTACTACCTCAGTTTTAGTAATCTTTGGTTTACTCCAGAAATCTCTTATTAAGTCTGGGTAAATCGAGACCTTTTCCAGAAACAAACCATCCCAACCAGCAGCGTTGATGTACTTGCTTACATCCAAGTTATACTCACACAGAATTTCAAAGTTGAAATGATGTTCAGCAGCGATATTGAGGATGTCAGTAACATAGGCAGGCTCGGGAGTTGAGGTTGAAGCCATTGTTGAGTTCTTGAGTAAAGGTTTAGGTTTGAAGGAGAGTTTGAAAATTTTCAGAGAGAAGTTATCAAGGATGAAGAGTATCGAAAAGTTTTTCAGAGGGAAAGGAGTTACCTTTAAAGGGTTTCCGAATACCAACAGTTTTCAAGGGAAATAAAAAAAAGATTGATTAGACAAGACTTTAGTGAAAAAAACGGCGTTGGTATATTGGGACCGTAAAAAGGTTACGATGGGATTGATGGAAGTCGCTGACTCAGCAAGGAAATGATTAAAATCAAACGTTTTAGTATGACTGAGTTCATAAAAAAATTTAAAAGACAAATGTATGTAAGATTGGGTCCACATAAGATTGAGGGTGGACGCACAAAAACATAAGTAGTGGACGCGGCACACCAACAGTAGTGGACGCGTAGACTACACAAGTTCTGGACGCCAAAAAACTAATGGACGCACAGATAAAACATGCAATCAATACATATACCATATTAAACCACATACAACATGTTAAGATGTTTTCTGATAAAAGTAAATCTGTCCTCAGCAAGAGGTTTAGTAAAGATATCTGCCCATTGATGGTCAGTATCTACAAATTGTACATCAAAAACACCCTTTTGCACATAGTCTCTGATAAAGTGATGTTTGATTTCTATATGCTTAGCCCTAAAATGAAGAATTGGATTCTTAGACAGATTAATTGCAGCAGTATTATCACACATTAGTGGAATGCTACTTACAAACACATTGTAGTCCTCCAATTGGTGTTTGATCCAGAGAAGTTGTGAGCAGCAGTTTGCAGCTGATATATATTCTGGTTCAGCGGTTGATAGGGCAATGGTACTCTGCCTTTTGCTTGACCACGATACTAGATTAGCTCCAATGAAGTGACATCCCCCACTGGTGCTTTTTCTTTCATTCTATCTCCAGCATAGTCAGCATCACAAAAGCCAACTAATCTGTAGTCTCCATCTTTCTTAAAGCACAGACCAAGATTAGTAGTACCTTTTAAATATCTAAAAATTCTTTTAACTGCTGATAAATGAGATTCTCTAGGATCAGATTGAAAACGAGCACATAAGCAAACACTGAACATTATATCAGGCCTAGAAGCAGTTAGATATAAGAGAGATCCAATCATACCTCTGTATACTTTCTGATCTACCTTTTTCTCTTTATCATCTATGTTCAGTGTGGACGTGGGATGCATAGGTGTGTTCATAGGTTTGCAATCATCCATCTTAAACTTTTTGAGAAGTTCCTTTGTGTACTTAGTTTGATGGATGAACACCCCGTCCATAGATTGTTTGACTTGAAGTCCAAGAAAGAATTTGAGTTCTCCCATCACGCTCATTTCAAACTCTTTCTGCATTAGCTTTGAAAATTCTTTGCACAAAGATTCATTAGTAGCACCAAATATAATATCATCTACATAGATCTGTACTACAATGAAGTTGGAATTAATTGATTTTCTAAACAAGGTAGTGTCTACCTTTCCTCTGACAAAACCATTATCCATTAGAAAAGAACTTAGCCTATCATACCAAGCTCTTGGGGCTTGTTTTAGGCCGTATAAAGCTTTCTTAAGCTTGTATACATGTTCAGGTTGGGTTTCATTCTCAAAACCCGGTGGTTGCATAACATAAACTTCTTCATTGATAAAACCATTTAAAAAAGCACTTTTTACATCCATTTGAAAAAGCATAATATTATGATGTGCAGCAAATGAGAGTAAAATTCTGATTGCTTCCAATCTTGCAACAGGTGCAAAGGTTTCAGTATAGTCTATACCTTCTTCTTGAGAATAACCTTGTGCAACCAATCTTGCTTTATTTCTTATAACCTTACCATTTTCGTCAAGCTTGTTTCTGTAAACCCATTTTGTTCCTATAACAGATTTATTCTTAGGTAGGGTTACCAGAGTCCAAACTTCATTCCTCTCAAACTGATTCAGCTCTTCTTGCATTGCCAAAATCCAACCATTGTCCAGCAGAGCCTCGTCTACAGTTTTTGGTTCCAATTCAGACACTAATGCAGAGTCTTCTTGCTCTCTGAAGGTTGATCTGGTTCTTAGCTTATCGCTTGGATTTCCTATGATTTGATCCGGTGGATGATAATTCTTGAAATGCCAAGTTCTCTGAGCATTGTCTTGTTGAGAGGTGGATGCTTCTGGTTGATGAGAAGGGTCTTCAACTGGATCATCAGTTTTAACTTCTTTTGTTTCTCCTGGGATGTTTAAGTTAAGATCTGCAAAACTTTCATCTAGCTCTGATAGTTTCTTATCAGGCTGTTTGTCATCAAATCTAACATGTATAGATTCTTCTACTATTAAAGTTCTTGAGTTGTACACTCTAAATCCTTTTGAGGTTTTAGAAAATCCTAGAAGAATTCCATTGTCTACCTTAGCATCAAACTTACCAAGTTGATCTTTTGTATTTAAAATAAAACATTTACATCCAAAAGGATGAAAGTAAGATATGTTGGGTTTTCTGCCTTTCCACAATTCATAGGGAGTCTTACTCAGAATAGGTCTAATGTATATTCTGTTCTGAATGTAGCAGGCAGTGTTCACAGCTTCAGCCCAGAAGTGCTTAGGGACAGAATTGTCATTGAGCATAGTCCTAGCCATTTCTTGAAGAGATCTGTTCTTTCTCTCTACCACACCATTTTGCTGTGGTGTTCTTGGTATTGAGAAGTTGTGTTGAATTCCATTTTCTTCACAAAACTCATTGAATAGCTCATTGACAAATTCTCCCCCATGGTCACTTCTAATTGAAGCTATACACATCCCTTTTTCATTCTGTACACGTTTGCAGAATACAGAAAAGACCTTGAAAGACTCATCTTTGTGAGCAAGGAACATAACCCATGTCCATCTAGTGTAGTCATCCACAATGACTAGACCATATTTCTTACCACTGATAGAAGCAGTCCTTGTTGGACCAAAAAGATCAAGGTGTAGCAGTTCTAGTGGTCTCTTGGTACTTACAATATTCTTAGATTCAAAAGAACCTTTGACTTGTTTTCCCTTCTGACATGCATCACAGAGAGCATCAGATTTGTATTTAAGGTTTGGTAATCCTCTCACGAGGTTATGCTTATTTAGCTTTGAGATTAATCTCAAGCTTGCATGACCTAGCCTTTTATGCCAAATCCAACGTTCATCTTCAATGGACACTAAACATGAGACACTTTGATTTGAGAGGTCCTCCAAGTCAATTTTGTATAAATTGTTTTGCCTCTTAGCAGTGAATAAAATTGATCCATCATTTTTCTTGACATAACACATGTTCTTATTAAAAGAAACATCATATCCACTGTCACATAATTGACTTATGCTCAGTAGATTATGTTTTAAACCATTCACCAAAAGAACATTATCAATGGAGGGAAAATGATGTTTACCGATTTTACCTATACCAGTGATCTTTCCTTTCTGATTTCCTCCAAATGTCACCCAGCCACCATCCTTATGTTTAAGGTCTTGGAACATATACTTTTCTCCCGTCATGTGACGTGAGCATCCACTGTCCAAGTACCAAGATGTTTGTTTCTTTCCTGTTGTTAAGCAGATCTGCAACAGGTATTATCTTGTTCTTAGGTACCCAAACTGACGTGGGTCCTTTCATGTTAGTTTTCTTTGGACGAGAATATTTAGTATGCCTATTATGTATGCATCTAGATGTAGAGTGCCCACTTTTTCCACACACTTTACAAAAGGTGTTGGACGGGCCAGATTTGGTTTTTGCATACCTAGCTGGAGCTTTTGAAGCTCTTTGCTGCATAGGTGGTTTTGACTTAATGTAAGATGCCTCATGCTTCTTATTGTCATAACCAAGGCCAGATTTATCAAAGGGTGACCTAGAATACCTTAGGATAAGACTAAGCTTATCTGAGCCTCCTATCAGTTTTGACAGAGAGTCTGTCAAGTATTTTACATCTTGTTTTAGTTTTGCAACTTCACAAGAATTGTCAGGCTCACATTCAGATTTGTCAGTTAGACTGACATTCTCTGATTTTAGCTTATCATTTTCTTGAAGCAAACTTTGTTTTTCCATGCAGACTCTATCATATTCTTTGGTTAATTTTGCAAACTTTTTTTTAAGACTTTTGTATTCATGAGACAATATGGATGAGTCATGCAGTAATTCATCAAAGGCATTTTTGAGAGTTGAAGGTTCAGAATCTGCTACCTCATCATCATCAGTGTACTCATTCTCTGATGATGTGTCTGCCATGAGGCAAATGTTTGCCTCTTCCTCTGCTTCCCCTTCCTCATCTGATGAGGATAAGTCCAAGTCCTCCCATGTAGCCATTAAACCCTTCTTTTTCTTAAAGAACTTCTTCTTCTCTTTTAGGTCAGGGCAGTCGGCTTTGAAATGTCCTGGCTTTTTGCACTCAAAGCACAAAGGTGGACCTTTTTCTTTGGAGTCTGATTTCTCCTTAAAAAATTTCTTGTTGAATGGCTTTCTCTTGAAATTATTTTTTCTTCTCCACATGTGTTGTATCTTTCTGGAGATGAAAGATAGTTCATCTTCATCTGATCCTTCATCACTGTCTGAAGGTTCAGCATCATCTGAAGACTCAGCAGCTTTGAGAACTTTTGAAGAACTTGCTTTCTTTGCCTTTAAAGCAATGGACTTTCCCTTTCTGGAATTGTCTTCCTCATTTAGTTCAAGTTCATGAACTTTTAATGATCCTAGAAGTTCTTCCAGAGAGAGAGTATTCAGATTCTTAGCTTCTTGAATAGCAGTGACCTTCGGTCTCCACTGCTTGGAGAGACTTCTCAGAATCTTTCTGATATGATCCCTATTCTCATATACTTTTCCCAGATATCTGAGACTGTTTGTTATTGTTTGAAATCTTCCAAACATCTGATCTATAGACTCATGATCAGTCATCTTGAAGAGCTCATACTGGTGGATACCAGCATGCTTATCTTTGACTCCTTTACTTGTGATGAGCCTTCATGAGCGAGAGCCAGTGTATCCCAGATTTCTTTTGCTGTGTTGCAGCTATGAACTTTATCATGTTCTGATCTGGTAATAGCACACATCAAGTAATGTTTGGCTTTGAGATTTAGTTGATGTTTGGCTTTTTGATCAACACTCCAATCTGCTCTAGCCAGTACTGCTTGATTTTCACCTCTTGGCTCAGTGTAGCCATTCTCTATCAGTTCCCAGATGTCTAGGTTCTGTGCATCTAGGAAGGCCATCATTCTCTTCTTCCAATAGTCGTAATCAGTTCCATCAAAGAGTGGAGGTCTGTTGATAGCTTGTCCTTCTGCATCCATGGTGATAGGATCGTACTTCTTCAGCACTTGTTAGATGCTCAACCCTTTCGAGGCTGAGCTCTGATACCAACTGAAGTTGATACAGGCAAACACAAGAAAGGGGGGGTTGAATTGTGTTTGTTAATATTTTTTCGAAAACAGCCTTTTCAAAAAGATTTTCTCACACAAAGATAAGGAGGCAGAATAAAGCACACAGAAAAGAAGACTTTTGAAGGATTAACAAAATCAAGTTCAAATCCCCACAGTTAGTATAAATACGTAAAACCAAAGAGATAAGGGATAAGAAGATTTACACAAGATGTTTTATCCTGGTTCACTCTCTTCCAACCAAGAGCTACGTCTAGTCCCTTCTACTTGAAGGATTTTTTTCACTATTTTCAAATAGATTACACCAAGTATTCAACACCTCTCCAGGCTCACAAGTATTTCTTTCTTACCAAGCCTCTTCAGGCTCTACCTCTAATAAAGAGTTTTGATTTCTTTGATCTTCTAACTCACTATATGTGAGAGTATGAAAGTTTAAGATCAGATAAATATTATAGCAAGAATTCAAACTATAATATTACAGACTTTTGCTTTTTGAATGAATAAAAGAGTATTTGCTTCTCAAGAGATTTCTTGATATTTCTTTGTATGCGCAAAAGTTGTTTCTTCAAAAGCTTTAGTCTTCTATTTATAGGGTCCTTGATCTTCTCTTCAGAATCTTCAACGGTTGTATTTGAAATTCCCGTTTAGTAATAGAGTCAACCAAGTAAATATCCGTTGAGACTCAGCTGGCTCGAGGCCTTTGTACTGTGAGACAAATTCTTGCATGTAAAAGTACACCTCTGAGCAAAAGCAGCTTGAAAACAGTTTTGCCTCCTTTGTACAAGTTCCAACTATATCAGCGTAAAAGGTGACAGGGTACAATCGTTTTGCATTGTACTATTCTGCTTTCTTTGCAAGTCCTTATTTGTACTATGTTTCTCTCAATGAAACAAGGCAATGCGAATCGTTAATACAAAAAGAGAAGAACCATTATAAATTAAAAGAAAATCAATCATAAGAAATAAATTCGCTTTGGTTCAGATTGGTATAAATGCTTAAGAAAATCTTCGTCCAGCAACGAGAGTAAAGGCAGGATAAGCAATAAGAGTTTTAAGGCTCCGTCCACTGACGTGGCAACCAAAACTTCGTCTACTTAAAACATCAGTCTTGTTAGTACTTGTAATATCTAAAGTCTCCATCCAGTGACGTGGCAATAGCAGACTAAGGTTATTATTATTAGAGAGAAGCTCTCGTCTACACCAAGAGAAATTCTCCGTCCACTAAAAGCATTCAAGCGCTCGTCCACTGACGTGGCACTTGAGTTAAAAGGGAGATCCTTGATAGAGTGGACTCGACCACTCTTTCAGCATAAGATATTCAATATAAGACATATGGACGCGGATTTCCAAGGAGAATAAACTTAACGTTTTAGCTTATAACAACAGAGATTCTTTAAGACTAAAGGCACTTGTTAGATTTAAAGCATTGACACTTTGCTACACAAATTTAATTCTCATTGTTAACATCAAAACCTAGAGATTATTTAATCCAAATTATTTTGGTTCCAACAAATGTGATCCCTCACTTCTCACATACACTCATCACAGCACTTGCCTCTATGTCCTCATCTATGTTGATGACATATTGATCACAGGGTCCTCTCCTACATTGATCCATGATCTAATTGGCAAGCTGCACCAGAAGTTTGCCCTTAAACAGATGGGACGACCTGATTATTTCCTAGGCATTGAAGTTAAGCATCTGTCAAATGGTTCTCTATTGATGACACAAGCTAAATACATCAGGGACTTACTTCACAGAGCCAACATGAGTGACTCAAAAGGCATATCCTCTCCTATGATAAGCAACTGTAAGCTCAGCAGATATGGAACTGATACTCTCTCCGATCCCCACGGTTACAGGTCAATTGTGGGGGCTTTACAATATGTTACCCTAACAAGGCCTGAGATATCCTACTGTGTTAACAAGGTTTGTCAATTCATGTCCAACCCCTTGGAATCACACTGGAGGGCAGTTAAACGAATTCTCAGGTACCTTAAAGGCACCTCCCATTTTGGTCTCTTGCTACAACCAGCAGCATCTGACACAAAATTCACTCTAAGGGCCTACTGTGACTCGGATTGGGCTAGTGACCCTGATGATCGAAGGTCTACTTCAGGGTCATGCATCTTCTTTGGCCCAAATCTCATTTCCTGGAGCTCTAAGAAACAATCCCTGGTTGCTAGATCCAGTGCTGAAGCCGAATATAGGAGTATGGCTCATACAACCACCGAATTATTGTGGATTCCGTCTCTGCTTCAGGAACTTCACATCCCTTTTCACACACCTCAACTGCTATGTGATAATCTCAGTGCAGTTTTACTATCTCACAACCCAATTTTACATGCTAGGACCAAACACATGGAACTAGACATTCATTTTGTAAGGGAAAAGGTAGTCTCCAAGTCACTCACTGTCCAACATGTCCCTGCATCTGCTCAATTGACTGATCCCTTTACTAAACCACTGTCTTCTGCTCAGTTTGCAGAACTTCGAGACAAACTCAAGGTGGTAGCCTCTCCTCAACCACCTTGATTTTGAGGGGGGATATGAGTGTAATAGTTATTACAGTTAGAATATACAGTTAAGTGACAGCTAATAGTTAGTTACACAGTAACTAACTCTTCCCTGCAACTATCTAGTATATAAACTCAAACTCTGTGTAATATTCATTTGAGAAATAGAAAACTATTCACTCTCCATTCAATTCTCTCTACTCTCTGTATGTTACTGCAACTTCTAGATTTCTATCAGAAGAAAGAAAAAAAATTCCCCTAAAATAACTAAAACCATGCACTTAATATTTACCATGAAAAGTAAAGGTAGCTTACATCTCTCATTTCTTGGTCAAGAACCATTCGGCCATCCTTGGATAGGAACTTCCCTTGGGTCATTTCTGATTCAACCAACCCTGGTGTGACTATAGTTATTCCTATGTCATTTCCCAATTCAGTTCTCAGGTTCTCATATAAGCTGATCATTGCTGCTTTGCTCGCCTGAAAGATTTTGAGAACTATACATTGGTTTAAGGTATAAATGACACCAGCAAGATATCTTTATGGAAGTTTAGCTTGTTGATGAGTTATGTCTTACATTGTAGAACATCATTCTTGGCACAGGCAACCATCCTGCAGAGGAAGCTATGGCTACGATCTTACCTTTGGATATTCTGAGGTGTGGAATTGCAAAATAAGTGCAGTAAGCTGAACCCCAGAAGTTAATGTCCTGTTAAATCAAGAATTGTCATCTTAAAATGAATTGCAATCGCAAGAGTTATCCACACCATTTAATTCACTTAACCAACTGCAGCAACAGTTTTCTTGATATATAGACTCGTTAACTAATTAATCATTACCATTGCGGGTACAAAATTAGTGATATCTGTGGTGTCTTCAAATAAGGAAAGAGGAACTATTCCAGCATTGTTCACCAGATGATCCACTGCAAAGAAAGGTCACAATTAACTCGAAATCATACAAACTATAAGTTAAATTTTTATTTTTGTACTCACATCGTCCAAAATGGTTAATTGTTAGGTCAATGAATCGTTTACAGTCTTGGACAATAGAAACATCTGCAGGGATGATGATGACATCAGGGGATCCAAGAGACTTGGCTCTGCTGGCAACCTCCTTGAGCCTATTCTCTCTTCTGGCAACAAGAGCTAGACGCGCTCCCCTCCTACCATACTCATATGCTAGATGCTTTGCAAAACAAATCAAAAAAGAAAAAGAACAAGAACAATTCCACTTAGTTATAATATAAGAACATGATCGTTGGAGCATTTAATGGTTTAAACTTGGAATTAATGTGAATGAACCTCGCCTATGCCTGAAGAAGCTCCGGTGATGAGTATGACTTTTCCTGCTACGTTCTCACTCAACATTGATCTTATGACAAAGTGGAGAATCTTGAATAACAGATACGGTGGTAAAATGCAGAGGAGCAAAGCCAGACAGAGAGGAGGAACTAGAATGTTCCAGACGGTGTGAATGACAAACATGGTTTCAGTTGGGCCTCTATGTCTTCTGGGGTTGAAAAGAGAACAGGGTGTGGTGGGTTATAGCTCACGAGTCTGATGAAAAAGAAGAAGGAAGTAGTTATTGTATTTCGATGGCGCAAAGGTGACTGTCAAGGACTGCAACGTTGGCGTTCTGCATGGAGAGTAAGCAACACGTAGCACGCTCCAGAACTGGATACGTGGTAAAGCTACATTCAAAGTCACTCTTCAACTTCGCTGACTTTTCAAAGGTCCCGAATTCTTTGTAGTTACAAATTTAGTGCATTCACACATTTTACTTTAATCGATAATTAGAATTTATTAATTAATATATTTATCCTACACAATTTATTTCCGCTGGAATCTATTTCTACCGGAGAGTAGCGACTAGCATAAGTTTCTTGCAAAACTGAATTTCACATTGATGATTGATCTGATATATATATATATCTTTTTGGTTTACATATCTTTTGAGTTTAATTTTTAGGGTGTTCCTAACAAGTGTCATAAGAATATTGTTTAAGGATTTTAAAAAAAGATAATTATTCATTAACAAGCTAAGTATATCTCTTTCCAATGTATTGAAAATATAACTTCTTAAACAAACAAGCTGAGAGAAACCAACGTCTATTGTTCCAAGTGCAAAGGTGTTTGGTTCCCCTTAAGCAAAATCTTTGATTTGAATCTTGTGAATGTGAATGAAAACAAAAAAGGTGTTGGGTGAGCTTCGCCCCCATAAATGGGCCTTCCCAACTCGATTCGAATTAGCCAAAATCTAAAGTGATTTTTGGATATGAGGGTCTAAAAAAACGAGAGAGAAGTTTTAGAGGCCGTTTGTTTTGTTTCCAATTTCATATTTTCATTTCTTATTTTCGTATATAATTACAAAAGTATCACTCTATTTTCATTTTATTTTCTATTTTCAAATATATGTATAAGAAACCATGAAAACCACATATTGTTTGTTTATACCCAAGATATTTTTTTTTGGTGTGATTCAATATTTTTATTTTATTTTTTTTGTGAATATACCCAAGACATTTAACAATATGGCCCCTCCCTCTCATATATTTTGTTCTTCTTCGCATGAATGCGCTCTAACTCTTGCCTAAAATAGGTGAACATCAAAATTATTTTCTTATGGATTTGTAACCTATAAATATAGAAGCAACATATTGATACTTGAGTGGTTTCCCATGCTATGATAAACTATTAGTCGAAGCAATAAATTTTGAAACAACGATATTTGCACATTAAAAACTCTACATCATTCTTACATTAACTTTAATATATATTTTTCTCTACATTTCTTATTCAAATAAATAAAATGTAACAAGATATAAGAATTTTAATGTGCAAATATCTTCTTTTTACTCGGCCTTATTCTGTGGGTTCATGGACAAATGCAGATTCCCCTTCTTCCTATATTTGTTTGGGGAAAGCCCAAAGACCAAACAGCTGGCCCAGTCCACAACTTCAGGAAACAGCACCTTCCATGGAAACAGAACCTTCACCCATGAAGGGTCTGTAATGTACATATCTCCCCTGCATGCGCTCCTCACAATAGCTTCAGCACATTTAGATGCTGACTCCATTGGAATTTTTCCAATACTAGGCTGGATAAAAAATAGCATAAACAGTAAACAAGTTAGTAAACTCCACTGGTTGAGAATTAAACACCTGAATAATGATATTTGGACACAAAAATGATCGTATAAAAGTATCAATCCTCACTTATTTATTGTTTTCTTCTCTCTCATTATATATTTTATAGCTCCCAAGACACTCATAAGCTCTACGATGTCTATACAAGGTATCCAAATATTTTACTTTAAACACCACATGGGTGCTCTGTATAGGACCAACACCTACCTCTTCATCAATGAACCCCAATGTCATGTCCATTTTGATCAAACCGGGTGTGGCGATTGTTATGCCAATAGCCCCACCAACTTCAATTCTCAGAGTCTCAAAGAAGTTTATGACTGCTGCCTTGCTCGCCTGCCACCATTCAATAAATTGAAACTTAAATATATGTACTTATATGAAAAAGGATAGTTGGTTGGCATGCACTATCTTAACAAGTCTGAAATAAATGCCCAAGTTAATAGTACATTATAGATACTTAATTTTGGAAGAGGGAACCATCCACATGTGGAAGCAATTACTATGATCCTGCCTTTGCTGTTTTTCAAATGTGGTATTGCATAATAAGTTCCATAAACCGTACCCCAGAAATTTGTGTCCTGTGAATGAACATAGAAAGTTAGCTTCTAAACAACTTTTGAGGACAAGAAGACCACAGGTTCTAATTTAGTATCAGCTGATGCATCTATTAATCTAAGCAGACATCAATGAGATGATGAGATCGTAGGATAAATGACCAAGCATATCATGTTGTACAAATGCTTAAACATCAAAACCATGTTGCAGTTTTATATGTTTAAGAAATCTTTACCAATTACTAATAAATAATGCACACAGAATTCACTTATTAATATATTATACTTCAATTTCATCAAAATCTTTTGAGTTTTCACTTGAAACAAAAAATAATGGCTTACAATAATTGGGGTTAATTCAGAAACATCGTGCCAATCCTCCACCCCTGTAAGCCTACAAATTCCAGCATTATTTACCAGATGATCCACTGTGAACAAAAAAAAAAAAAAAAACTCCAAATCAACTTTGATTAGAATATAGAAAGTTGATACAAAACAACATATAAAAAAAAAATTGGCTGGAACAAAACAATTTCATTGTTTCACATCACATACATCGTCCAAAGTAATTCACCGTTTGATGACTTTGATCAACAAACTGCTTACAGTCTTGGACTTTGGACACATCTGCACCAATGATGGTAACATCTGGCGAACCTAGAGACCGGGCCTTATCAGCCACTGCTACAAGATTTTCCTTTCTAATGTCAACCAGGGACAGAAGTGCTCCTCGCCTACCATACTCATAAGCTAGTTGCTTTTGAACATAAAGAAGAGAAAGGTTTATTAAGCTATATTAAAAGAAATAATATAATATATGCAACTAGAAAAACTATATAGTAAGAGCTTATATTATAATTTATTTATAACTATATGCATATGAATATTCACATTGTGAGTCAGACCTCGCCAATCCCTGAGGCTGCTCCGGTAATTAGTACTACTTTCCTTGCCATGTTTTCGCTGTACACCAACTTTTTTATATGAATAAGCAGCTTGAAGAAAAGAAAAGGTAGCATGAAGGTGGAGAGGAGAATGAATGACAATGGGGGCAATGTAACGTTTAGTAGCTTGTGAATTGCAGTCATTGTTTTTTGTGAGAGGAAATTGAAATCAACAGTCCCAAGCTAGCTAGAGCAAAAGTTGCGTGTCTTCAAATTTTTGGCATATATCGTCCGGAATTCTAGATCAAAAGGCTGATTGAGCATGAATGGTTTAAATCTATGGCCTTGCGAGAGCGTCCCCAGTTATCTGTATTCTTTATTACTTCATTTCAATGGTACAGGTCTAACATATATGGTCCTCAAAATAGTTTACTTTACCTACGTACCATATCTTAAGTTGTTGAGTATTTATTGAATGCTTATTTTATAATAAACACTTAGGATTTAAAAAAAAAAAAATCAACATACAACGAGTGGTGAGATATTTGATGGATACGATAATAATAATAATAATAAAAAAAAAAAAGATAACTTTTTTGTTTACCAAAATCATAAAATTATTCGTTGAAGCTTTTGGGTTTGAAAACTTTCTTTCATTAATAGTTCCACAACCGACACGAAAAAATTATAGCTTACTCCTCCGACCTCCAAAATTAATTAATATATGTTTTAAGAGGGTTTTTATCCATCATTATAAGTTAGTATGCGAAAATATATATTAAAAATATTGAATTCGAACCAAACTATTTCAACTGAGCATTTTCTTCCTTAACCCACCCAACCTCACCCAATACCTACCGGCTATATATAATTAGTGTTTGTTACAAGTTTTTAAAAAAATATTCTCGGGAATGTTGACATAGGAATAAAAGATTATCATGTTTGGTACAAGTTTTAAAAATTTATTCCCAGGCATAAAGGATTTCCGGGAATAAAATTAGGGAATAATAGTTAGAAACTTGGGAAAACTCTATTTCCATGTGTGAATGTGGGAAAACTCTATGCCCGGGAATGTGATTTGCCTGGGAATAAAACATTCCAGTTACCAAACGTCACCTAAGAGTTTAAAATGTTGAAGGTGTTGGAGGTCCAAGGTTCAATATTTGGCAAATGAGAAAGAAATTAACAACTACCATACTAATATTTGCCTATAAAAAAAATTTGGTGCAAAGACTGAAGAATTAACTGACAATATTTAGGTAGTGTTTGATACCAGTCATTTTTTTTTTGGGAAATCAATACCAATCATTTTTTAATATACCCGAAAAAGTGAGCATGAGAATAAAAGTTTCATATGTATGATATAAGAGATAAAAAATATTCATAGACATAAAAAGATGCCTAAAAACAAAATTAGTAACTAAAAGTTAAAAACTTTATTTCCATGCATGAGGATAGAAAAAAAATATTCATAGGAATAAAATTCTCGAAAATATAGTATCTAAAAGTAAAATATTTCATTGACCAAATTTCACCTTCTAGAAAAGGGTTTCAATCTAACCATAACATTTAATGCCCTCAGATTCTAGACAGCTCATGGTTTTCGTTAGAAATTTCTAACTTTATCATTTCTTGAACCTTCTAGTATAGTGTCTGCCAACGAAGGAGTACCTCTGAGGAGTAACAACTCTCAGGAGTTTGTGAGGCTTTGTGCAATGGAGGCTAATGAGATCCCCAGCATAGATTCTATGCCTATCGTGAGAGAGTTTCCTGAAGTTTTCCCTCCAGACGTTCCAGGTTTGCCACCGGAAAGAGAAGTGGAATTCACTATAGATCTCGTACCAGGGACAGGGCCTATATCTATAGCACCTTATCGGATGTCACCGGTTGAGTTAGCTGAGTTGAAAGAACAATTGGACGATATGATGGGGAAAGAGTTCATCAGACCGAGTGTTTCACCTTGGGGAGCACCGATGTTGTTCGTTAAGAAAAAGGATGGAAGTGTGAGGTTATGCACAGATTACAGACAGTTGAATAAGGTGACAATTAAGAACAAGTATCCGTTGCCTCGGATCGATGACCTGATGGATCAGCTGAAGGGAGCAGCAATATTCTCGAAGATTGATTTAAGATCTGGGTATCATCAGATCAGGGTAAGGAAGGAAGATATACCCAAGACGGCTTTTAGGACGAGGTATGGGCACTATGAGTATTTAGTCATGCCTTTCGGTGTAACTAATGCGCCAGCCGTGTTCATGGATTATATGAACCGAATTTTCAGACCATTCCTTGATAAGTTTGTTGTTGTGTTTATCGACGATATTCTTATCTATTCTCTTACGCGGGAAGAGCATGAGGAACATTTGAGTTTGGTATTGCGAGTCTTGAAGGATAGGCAACTTTATGCCAAACTTTCCAAGTGTGAGTTTTGGATGGAAGAAGTGCAATTCCTAGGGCATGTGATTAATAAAGAAGGAATAGCCGTAGATCCAGCTAAGGTTGAGGCAGTTCTTAAATGGGAACGACCTAAGTCAGTGAGTGAAGTACGGAGTTTCTTAGGACTTGCTGGATATTATCGGAGGTTCATAGAAGGATTCTCTAAGATTGTGTTGTCTATGACGCAGTTAACGAGAAAGGATACGGCTTTTGTATGGACGGACAAGTGTGAGCAGAGTTTTCAAAAGTTGAAGGAAAGGTTGACTACATCACCTGTGTTGATCTTAACAGACCCTCTAGGACAGTTTGATGTATACTGCGATGCATCATACCATGGTTTAGGTTATGTTCTGATGCAAGAGGGAAGAGTTGTGGCTTATGCTTCCCGACAGTTGAGGATTCATGAGAGGAATTATCCGACTCATGATTTGGAGTTAGCAACAATAGTGTTCGTATTGAAGATATAGCGACACTTTTTGTATGGGGCAAGGTTTAATGTTTTCAGTGACCATAAGAGCCTGAAGTACCTATTCGATCAAAAGGAATTGAATATGAGACAGCGGAGGTGGATGGAGTTCATAAAAGATTATGATTTTGAGTTATTGTACCACCCTAGGAAGGCCAATGTGGTAGCAGATGCCTTAAGTAGGAAGTCCTTGCATGTATCCACAATGATGGTTAAGGAGTTAGAATTGCTTGAACAATTCAGAGATCTGAGCTTAGGAATGGAGTTACGGGAAGATAAAGTTTGCTTAAATATGGTCACTATTAGTAGTGATTTCTTAAAAGATCTTAAGGATAAGCAAGTTCAGGATCTATACCTTCAGGAGATTAGTAAGGGGATAGAAGGGGGTAAAGCTTCTGAGTTCACTAGGGGAGCAGATGGTGTGTTAAGGTTTAAAGATAGGATATGTGTGCCAGAGAATGCAGAACTGAGGAAGACGATTTTGGAAGAAGCACACAAAAGTAAGTTGAGTTTTCATCCTGGATCCACAAAGATGTATCAAGATTTGAGGAAAATGTTTTGGTGGACTAGAATGAAGAAGGAAGTAGCAGAGTATGTTTTATCTTGCTTAATGTGTCAAAAGGCGAAGATTGAACATCAGAAACCAGCAGGATTATTACAATCTCTAGACATCCCAGAATGGAAATGGCATAGTATAGCTATGGATTTCGTGGTCGGATTACCACGAACTCCTAAGAGGCATGATGCGATTTGGGTTATCATTGATAGGTTGACGAAGTGTGCTCACTTCTTACCTATTAGAGAAGGTGATAAATTAGAAAAGTTAACCCAGATTTACATCAACGAAGTGGTTAGGTTGCATGGTGTGCCATCAAGCATTGTCTCAGATCGAGATCCTAGATTTACCTCTCAATTTTGGAAACAATTGCAACATGCCTTGGGAACGAAGTTGAGAACGAGTTCTGCCTATCATCCCCAAACCGATAGGCAATCAGAGAGGACAATTCAATCATTGGAGGATCTATTGAGAGCTTGTGTGTTGGAACACACTGGCAGTTGGGATGAGTTCTTGCCATTGATTGAATTTACTTATAACAATAGTTTTCACAGTAGTATCGGAATGGCACCGTATGAGGCTCTGTACGGCAGAAAGTGTAGGACCCCGTTATGTTGGTATGAGACTAGTGAGAACCAAGTTTTGGGTCCGGATGTGGTGCAACAGACTACGGAACAAGTCAGGAAGATAAGGGAAAAGATGAAGGAAGCACAGGATAGGCAAAGGAGCTATAGTGACAAGAGGAGGAGACCATTAGAATTCCAGGAAGGTGATCACGTATTCTTGAGAGTTACTCGAAAAACTGGAATTGGCAGAGCTATCAAATCTAGAAAACTTACTCCTCGTTTCATTGGACCTTTTCAGATTCTTCGACGAATTGGTCCAGTAGCTTACCAAATTGCCTTGCCACCAAATCTTTCTAACATTCATGATGTCTTTCATGTTTCTCAGTTGAGAAAGTACTATCCTGATCCATCTCATGTGATTGAGTCTGAGTCGATACAACTGCGAGAGAACCTAGAGCATGAGGCCTTACCTGTGAGGATCGCAGATAGACATATTAAGGAGCTTTGCGGTAGACAGATTCCTTTGGTTAAGGTCATATGGGATGAAACTACTGGAGATGCTACTTGGGAACGCGAGGCGGATATGCAACAACAATATCCACATCTTTTCTGAGGTACGTAAATTCCGAGGACGGAATTTTCTTTTAAGATGGGTAGTAATGTAACAGCCTGATTTTCATTATACTGTTTAACCAATTAAAAAAATATTGTAACAGCCTGATTTTCATTATACTGTTTAACCAATTAAAAAAAAATAAGTAATTATATTTTAATATGAAAATTAGAAAATATTTTTTTAATGAAAATAAAATCATATTCGTAGTCTATCTCATGGTAGAAGGCTATGGTGAAAATTTGAGTTGAAAATTCAGATGGAGCCCGGTCTGCGTTTTTACTGACAGTAAGTTTTTACTAAGCAGAAAACCTAAATTTGACCCGTGAACGAAATCATTAGTGTTTTTATAGTGTTTCCTTGAACATTAGTTAATTTCAAAAATTTGAGTTCGGAAATAAAATGTAATATTTTATTCGGCCGAAATTACGATCGAGAACCTGAACCGGGAATGCAATGGAGCAGAATGGGGAACATAAAAGAGTTGAAGTGACTTGATGAGGGTTGATCTGACTTGACAGACTAAAGTTTATGACACATCTAAAAGTAGTAATCATGACACTTTTTGAATTTAATTTTTTTTTTATTCCTAAAACTCATTTTACCTCACTTTTTCCAACCAAACACACCACAACCAAAACTTGGAGCCCAAGCACATTTCCTCTCTCCTCAAGCACGAAAATCCCTCTCTCTTCCTCTATATTAACACTTCATCTTCTTCCTTTCTCTCATTTCTTCCTCCTACAACTAAAAACTCCATTTTCTTCTTCATTTTCTTCTTTCTCTCCCAACTTCAAGCACATAAAGCTTGCATTTTTACTTATATTTTCACTTCAAGTTCTCCACAAGAGTTGATCCTTGCATCAAGGGTAATACTCTCATACCAATCTTTTTGCAAGTTTCACCTTTTATTTTATAGTTTACTCTACTTTTTCATTAAGTGTTCTTAATGGGTTTCCAACTTCTAAAACCTCTAGAAAATTGTAGAAATATCCTTTTGAGTTGAAACCACTTTCTATAGTCTTGTATTAACCTCTAGTTTCACATACTATGAGCTTGTGTTGAACAAAATTTTTAGTCATTTCTTCCAAGGATGGCCGAAACCTATACATGGTGGCCTAGGAAGTTTTGTTTCAACTTGTTGTTAAATGATCATGTGTTTGAGCTTCTAGATACCCCTTGATCTTAAAGTCTATAATGTTGGAAGGTTTGATAGCTTGTTGTCCTATGATGGCCAAACCATGAGGTTTTGAGGCTTAGGAGGCTTGATTCAACTTTTCAACTATGATCATGGGTTTAGAACTCTTAATACATTGTGATGCCTATGAGTTTTCATCAAACAAATAACTTTTCTTCCTTCTCCTAGGCTATGCCGAAACTCAATGTTTTGGAGCTAGGATGTTTGAGTTTTCATTTTCCAAAAATGATCATGGACTTGAGCTCCTTAAGACATTAGGATGCTAAGTCTAAGAGATTGGAAAGTTTAAAGGTTTCTAACCTAGTAATCCTATGATGACCGAACCTATGAGGTTATGGACCTAGGATGTCTTGTTTCTATTTTTCCAATATGATCATGGATTTGAGCTCCTTAATACATTTGGATGCTAAATCTAAGAGATTGGAAGGTTTAAAGATTTATAGCCTATTTTGGTGAATGAGGCCGAATCTAGAGTCTTTGGAACAAAGAAGTTTTGTTTTATTTTTTCAAAGTAGGATCATTGATTTGAACTCTTTAGTACCTTTTGATGTTAAATCCAAAAACTTGAATCCAACAAAGTTTTCTAGCCTATTTTATAATATAGGGCCGAAACCCTACCCTAAGAGGTTAGATGATTTTATTCAATATTTTCAAGTTATAACAATTGATCTAAGCTACCTAGAACCAAAATGATATGTATCCAAAAGCTTAGGTTGAGAAAAGAATCCTAGCCTCATTTTGATGAGTTGGTCGAACCTAGCATAAAATACACATAGATGAGTTTGTTTGATTAATAAGTATTTATATCATTTGGTTGAAGGTGGAATTGGTAATTTGTGGTGTGACAACAAGGAGCTGCGAGTTCAAGCTTCCAGTGATAACTCAGGTGGGGGAAAGAATCAACCTATCGTCGGAATCGATAAGTAGTAGATTATGTAGTAATTACGTAGGGCGACCTAAACCCTACTAGAAGTCGAATAATCGACAAGACCAGAATCACTTTAAATTGCTTTTATAAAACATCCATGGTGATTCGGGGATTGTAGGTTTATCGATATGGTTGATGTTTATGCTGTTGATGGTTGATTTGAGTTTTATTACCTTTATTGAACTGATTTAGTGCTATGTTAATGTTTTGGAATATCTTTGATTGATTTGATGTTATGCATGATCTGTGTGGTATTTACTTTATGCTTAGTGGATTAAGCGAAGATATATATGTTGTCTAAGAGATGAGTTGTTTTGGGTGTGAGGATCATGATGACTTTTAGAGGTGCCTAACCTAAACGAATTATGTTAAAGAGGTGTTGTGACATAGAGCATGTGTTGAGGTCTTGACGAGAGGTTAAGGCACTAGGTTATGACCATAGGAGTCTGTGAGGTTCATAAGTTGTGTTGTTTCTATAACCATATGTTGGACACATACGAGACACGAAGTCCTTGTGGGACCGTCCAAAGGGTAAACTTAACTTGTGCAGCTATGAGTGTCATTGCTTTGCATGAGCACCTCTGGGAGTGGACGAGGTGTGCACCGGGATCATCGTGCAGCTATAGTGTCACGCTTTGCGTGAGCGTTCTTACCATGGTGAAGGTGTGCACCGGGATAATCGTGCAGCTATAGTGTCATTGCTTTGCATGAGCACCCACGGTCCGGGGTGTGCACCGGGACAAATGTGCAGCTATAGTGTCATTGCTTTGCATGAGCATTCTCACCATGACTAAGGATGTGCACCGGGAATGGGACGTGTCGCTTGGACGACTGACCGATAACCATAACTATGATAGGGAAACCGTAGCCATTTCAGTATCAAGGTTTAGTTACAGGAGTGAGGGTATGAGTGAATATAAGAATTTTATGGAAGATGGATGACTTGACTGATGCTGTGTCTGTGATAATTACTGTATAGTTTACTATGACTCTTTTCCGCTTTTGATGATAGAACTGTTTCTTATCCCCTTGTATCTTCTGTATGTTTGTTTTATCTCTTATGGATCGTGTTCGAAGACCCTGTGGCTGAGCTGAACGAAGAGGAGCTGGATGGGAGTCCCTACGAACCGGATGCCGGAGGATGAGCCGTGACCCCTGATGAGTAGGGTCTAGTTTAGCTATGGCCAGTGCGTCTGTGTCGTGACGCTTTATCTTTTCCGCTTATGTTTTGTATAACTATGCATCTGTTAGGGATCCTATTGACGGGATGCCCTGAAACAGTGTTTGATAACTCTGATGCATTAAGTATGTTTAATACAATTATGTTTTCATATTCTGTTCTATATGAATCTGTTTGCTTAAGAAGTTAAGTTTTAATTTCTATGTATTTTCACGTTAAGTTTACGAAAATGAATATATTTATCAAGGTTTATTTTCTAATAAAACACCGAGGCACAGCGGGGTGTCTCACACTGTCTTTGGGGTTATCCTGGGCATGCTTGTTATGTTTTGACGGATTTGTTGGTTAAGTATAGCCTATACTCAATCTTTATTAATAGATTCTCTCTTTTGGCTTAAAAGAAAAACTATTTCTTGTTATTAGTTCATTATTGATCTTGTATTTCTTTTCTTGTATAGGTAGCAAAGAGGAAGCATGTTTGGATTCCAAGCCCCTGTTAGACTAGGATTGTGGAAACGTTTTCTATAGTGTCAATGGTGGTATGGGAAAAGAAGATTATAGAGGTGCTATGACAAATGCTTGTTGTAGATGGAAAACTCATACATGTTTGAACTTTGAACAATGTATACTTTCTCATTTCTTCATGTTTGAATTTTAATGAAAGGATGATGTAGCTAAGTTGTCTAAAATCTTCTAGTAAAAAATTGTCTTAAAATTTGGTGATTTGACAACTTTCATATTGTTTACTGAAAAATCACTAAAATAAAATATTTAATGATGAGTTCTAAAATAATTTAATGAAGTGATTTTTTATATTATTTAAGTTGGGTTCTGATATAAGTTTTAAGAAACATTTAGTTTTCTTTCCAAAAAAAAAAAGAAAAGAAAAAGAAACATTTAGTTTTAATGTCATTTTTAAATCGGGTAATATTTAAAAATGTTAATACTACCTTTTGCGGATTTTTTTTTTTTAATAATTACTCACATTTTCAAAGATGTTATCAATAGTACCTTTTGGTGACATTTTTAAAGTTAGCAACATTTTTTAAAATGTCAATAAAAATACATTTCGTGACATTTGTAACATTTAGTTACATTTAACAAAAATGTTGTTATATGCTAAATAAATGTTATACAAAGAACATGTTGTAACATTTACTAAATATTACTATAGGTATAAAAAAAAGTTGTTAAAGTCTTTTTGCAACATGAACTTTATGCGACACTTATAAATGTTACTAATGCTAATATGTAACATGTTTTATTATCATCACATGACGTGACATACTACATTGCATTACTGGTTTGGCATTTCCTAAGTCGACCTGACGGATTCATAAATGTCTAGAATGTGTTCTCATATGTCACTCCCCACCTTAATATCCCGCTCCTTTCAATATCGCCCCTCATCCTCATGCATTTCAATTCAACGGAATACATTCAACAAAATTATGGTTATTATCTTTTATAGAAATTAAAACCAATTATAAAATTAACACCAATTATTTTTCTTTGTAGGCCTTCAAACAACTTGGGCCTCCAAAGCTTGACCATCATTACATGCGAGGTTTTGGCTCGCATGATCAATGAGAAAGCTCCCCGTAAGGAGGATGAAGGATATGAGATAAAAAATAAATAGGAAATAATAAAGTTATATCTCCCTCGTGGGCGTGCGCGCACACACACACAACAATCATATAAGAGCTCTAGTGGTTCATTCATTTGAAGCATAGGGTAGAGCCACTTTTGATTCTGCAATATTTTGTTCATTAATTACTTAAGATTATTTCATTTCCATGTAAAGATCATTTCCCTCGGGCCAACAAATCTGTCAAATACAAATACACCTTCATGAGTTTTGACAATGTTAATGATCACTTCCATAATGAGGGCGAATTATAGTAATTTGTTCCAACGTAAGACAGAAGCAAAGACAACGATAATACTTCCACAAAGAGAAGGATAATATTGAATTAACCGATTAACTTGTTTTGTTATCGAACATTTCTTCTTTTTTGTTTTTTATCGAATATTTTTATTACAGTAAAATCATAAAGGAGATGAAACCTCACCCAGAGAGCTATGTAACAAATGAGTCAATTTTGAGTTCTTGTAAGGAACGTGGGGATATTTTGAAGAAAGGGGACAAATAACATCGTCAATGTTGTAAGAGACTTATTTATGAATACAGACTCCTTCAGTATTTCTCCTTCAACTCCAGTTTTGTTGACTCTCTCACTGCCAGCTAAGTCCACGAGCCATAGGACGCTCATGGTTCTCTCGCCATTGATAAGATTCTCCATAAAAAATTTCACTCGCAACAAGCTGCAGTAAAACCAGCTCCTCATCATCATCAATAACGTGCACGTAACATCTACCTAGACCAGTAGTGTTTCAATGAGATTATTATGTTATAAGTCTGAGAGTTTGCCTTATTTGAAATTTGAATGTGATAGTTTTTGCTGTTGTAGATTTTTTATCCTTATTTTTCATTTTTTTAGTCTGTTTTTATAATAATTGTGTAGGGCGACCTAAACCCTACTAGTAGTCGAGTAATCGACAAGACCAAAATCGCATTGGAAACCTTTTCTGTAAAACCAATGGTGATTCGGGGATTGTAGGTTTATCGACATTAGGTTGATTTTAAGTATTTGATGATGTCTGACTTTATGTTATTGAATTTATTGTGATATGCTGGTTAAGGTATTCCATTGTATGCGACGTATTATTTTTGGTGTTTGAATATTTCCTAATATTGTGTTTTGCATGATCTGCCTGGTTTTTAATATGGTGCTTAGTTGATTCTTTAGCGAAGATAGGTATAGTTCGGGTGTTATTGGTTTGGGTGTGAGAATAATGGTGACTTAGAGGTGCCTAACCTAAATGATTTATTTTAAAAAGGAGGTGTGACATAGAACAAGTGTTGAGGCTTTGATGGAAGGTTAAGGCACTAGGATGTTGTTAACGTGGGTCGGTGAGATTCATGTGTTTGCATTGTTGTTCACAACCGTGTATTTGGAATACACGAGGTCAGGAGTTCTCGTTAGACCGTTCCACCTTAGATATAGGTTGTGCAGCTATAGTGTCATTGATTTTCATGAGCACCCTCGGGAGTGGACAGGGTGTGCACCGGGATAATCGTGCAGTTATAGTGTCATTGCTTTGCATGAGCATTGTCACCGTTGAAGAAGATGTGCACCGGGAATTTGGAACCTGTCGCTTGAACAACTGACTGACATTCCTAACAAAGAATGTGTGAAGGAATTTGTAGTGGCCACGTCAGCATAAAGATTAAGGTTGCATGAGTTGAGGGTAGAGGATGATATATATATATATATATATATATATATATATATATATATATATATATATATATATATATTGAATTATGGATGACGGTTGATTTAGAGTGATGTTTGTCTGTGACTTTTGTTATATTGTATACTATGACTCTTTTCCACTTTTTGATGATAGAATTGCTTCTTATCCCCTATATTTCTGTATTTTGTGTGTCTGTTTTATTTACGTTAGATACGTTAGAAGACCACCCGATGGAGGAATATGTTGCTGAGGAGCTGGACGGAGCTCTATATGAAACAGAGGTTCCTGAGGAGTTGGATGGAACTCCGTATAAAGGGGACGCTGGAGGACAGACTACAGATCCTAATAATATAGTGTAGTAAGTTTAGGGCCAGTGAATCATATAAGACATTTTATTTTCCGCTAGTTATAGGCAGTTTGTATAAATAAGTACCTGTGAGGGATCCTACTGATAGGATATCCTAAACAGTGTTTTGGTAATGTAATGATTAACCACGTGTGTATTTATATTTTATAACGTTGATGTGTTTAATTTGCAGAAATTATATGATTATTAACTAAGTTTTAATTTTTGCGCGTTTTCACGTTAAACGCATGATTAAGAAATTAATTAATGAGGTTTTACATCTAATAAAATAACGGGGCACAACGGGGTGTCTCACATGGCCTCCTTATATCGTAGATACTCACTCAGT
Organism: Echinosophora koreensis; assembly: GCA_035048595.1. Taxonomy (NCBI): domain Eukaryota; kingdom Viridiplantae; phylum Streptophyta; class Magnoliopsida; order Fabales; family Fabaceae; genus Echinosophora; species Echinosophora koreensis. The sequence goes on from JAPCYP010000008.1 coordinate 2,309,518, forward strand.
TACCTCAGCTCCTTATTGACATTCACTAAGTTGAAATATTGTTGACACTCACTAAGTTGCCTTGACTCCTTATGCACACTCACTCAGTTGCCTCCTAATATTGTCGACACTCAAACAATTGCCTCGCCTCATATTGTAAACAACTTTTTTTCTCACTAAAACATCATACTCGTCGCCTCAATCCTCGTTGCCATAATATGTTAAGAGGTATTCTTTCTTTCTTAATTTCTTCCTTTAAGATATATGCTATAATCCTTGTTGCCATAAAAAAAATGTTATATGCTAAATAAATGTTATACAAAGAAAAAAAAAATAGATGTCTGATGAACAAATTATGTTTAATCTTGGGGGAAGAAAATTGTGTGCAACACTACCACTTCTCTCGAAAACATAGGAGGAAAAAAAAGACAAAAGAGATACTCCCTCCCGGACTCAATTATAAGCAAAAATAACTAATTTCACACTTATTGAGAAAGTTAGTTAATTTAGTTTAATTGTCTTGATTTATATTAAAAAAAAGAGTTACTATACTTACTAAACTACTCCCTCTGGTCCTATATATAAGAGGTATTATTTAATTGTCTCGGGAATATGCAATGTTCTTGGAAAAGTAAAGGGAGAATTGGTTTGATTGATTAATTTTCTTGATTTTTGGAATATTTACATTAAATAGAGTTGAATTAGTTGGACTGCTTATATTTAAGTCCAAAAAACATAAATATTTTTTTTTACTTATAATTGAGTCCAAAAGGAGTACTTTAAAAGCATTATTTAATTTTGAAAAACTAAATATAACATTTTTCAAAATGTTAAATACACCATTTTCTCATGCAAATTTTTTTTTAGTTCCTTAATCAATATATGCTAAAGGCACTTATTAACATTCTCCTTAATTAATTTGCCCAATACTTTTTAAGAATTTCCTCAATGCTCAAATCAGAATCATGATTGTATTGTACTTTGTTCACCCAAAACAAAACACCTCAACCTTATTTGTATTCATTGTATCATATGATATATTATATATACTTAGTAATGGAACATCTGCCTCTATAAAGAACCATAGACATAATAAGTCACATAACAACGGACTCAGAAAAAGACAAGTAAAATACATATATAAACGCTTCTAACAAGAAGCGGCCGGTAAGATACTATACATATATAGTTATATACAAAGTACAAACTTTATCGTGGTTCCACCATGTTTTATTTTGAAAAATCACTCAGTCTTAACGTCAGGAGATTGGATGGAAGAGGGATAAAACACCTTCTTGAGTCCAGTGGCATCCAAAATCTTTTTGCTAGGAGCTTCCCTTGCATGAGTTCCTGGTCCAGTCAGGTACAGCATTCTGAAGCTCCACTCCATCAGCTCTGGGCACAACACTTTTATCACATAGGTCATTCTGAACCATGCTGGTACCGTCAGGTACCTATCTCCCCTCAACGTGCTGTTAACTATGGCTTTAGCACACCCACTTACGGACCCCACAGGCATTGCGCTTACTTCAACCTACATAAATACATCTTTGCTTACTTAAAAAAAATCACTAGTTATATGGTAATTGTAATGTTAATTAAAACCAATGAAGTAATGATATTGTAAATATACAATGTGGTTTATAGCTGCAAAAATGCTTACATCTCTCAAATCTTGGTCCACGTCCACCTTGCCTTCTTCTGCCTTTAAGAACTTGCCTTTGGTCAATTCAGACTCGATGTAACCGGGTGTCACTATTGTTATACCAATGTCAGACCCAACTTCCACCCTCAATGTTTCATATAGACTCACCAAAGCTGCTTTGCTTGCCTGTTGAGTGTTAAATGAACGTGAACAATTTGAACATCTCTCAGTATCACTATTAAGCTATGTATGTTATGTTATGTCACTTACATTATAGATGTTCCTTCTAGGTGCAGGCATCCAAGAATCAGCAGAAGACATGACCACAATTTTGCCTCTGCTGTTTTTGAGGTGTGGTAAAGCAAAACGTGTTGTGTAAACTGATCCCCAAAAGTTTGTGTCCTGGGAGCATAAAAGAACATGTTTGCAGCAATTTAGTCATAATTACCAAGCTCAAGTGATAATAACAGAGCAGAATTTATGTATGAAATTTATTTTTATGGGGGCCTTGCAGTTTCAACATTTCAAAATTAACACTGCAGCACCAGAGCATCAAACAACAAGGAAGAAGGCAAAGCAAAATATAAAAATAAATGCATTGTTGTGATTAAAAATGACCAATAACCATTATAGGTCTCAAATTGGTGATATCAGTTGCTTCTTCAAACAAGGTGGCAATACCAATTGCGGCATTATTTACCAGATGGTCCACTGCATCACAGAGAAATTTAATAAAACGATTGTGTTGTGTCTAATTAAGATATATGAGTAATGAATTGGTTTGAAGAACTTGGTTAAGAAGGTCACATACGTCTTCCAAAATGAGTAACAGTTTCATCCACTAATCGCCTACAGTCTTCAACCTTAGAAACATCTGCACGCATTATAATAACATCAGGAGATCCATAATCACGTGCTCTATCAGCAACTTCCCGCAGTGCAGTCTCCCTCCTTGCAGAAAGTGCTAAGCGAGCACCTCTCTTAGCATACTCATATGCCAAATACTGCAAAAATCAAAATACAAGGTTACTGTCGTCACTGCTGAAAATCCAAGACAGATAAACTACACATGCATCAATTGTGGATACTAGGTTTCTGAATATGGTTGGATGAAGTGGATTACTACCTCGCCAATGCCAGAGGAAGCACCTGTGATGTGAACAACTTTACCAGCAACATTTTCACTGAAGAAGATGGAGCTGAGGGTGGAAAGGAAGAACTTGAAAGCCCAGTAAGGTGGTAAGAAAAGGCAAAGGGAAAAGAAGGTGATTGGAGGAGCTACTATGTTGAGGAACTGATGAATAAGGTCCATCACTGATCACTGATAATAGACTAACACAAGCAAAAGATAGCTAAGTGTAGGGAAATGTTGTTGTCGTGCTTTAAAAATGAGAATTTGGGGTTTATAGTTATAGGGTAAGTGTTACAAGTAGACAAAAAGATATAGGGTAAGGTGGCACCACTGCATGCCATGTATAGGACACGTATATCTGAAAGGAAAAAACAATGTCGGTGACTATTGTCTTTGCAGGCGATACATTTTTCAATTATGTATGATGTTGTGTTACTATTTCTCTGAATCGGTCACCCCCTCTGCCATGATGATAATCTGTTGGCCAAGTGCAAAGCTGAAACTTTCTAGAGTCGTCCTTAACCTCGGTTGTAGCTTGGATTCTGATAGTGCAACTTCAATGCAATGTTACTGCCCAAATTTACTTTGGAATAATGGTCCACAACTTGAAAACCTGACACAATTCAGAAGAATAATAAATGTAGTGAAATTGGTTTTGCTAATCAATAAACAATAAAAAAAATATTTTTATCAAAAAATAATAACATATTTAGCTTATTTTTAAAAAAATTTATAATTGAAGATTTTAGCAATAATTCACTAGCGAGGTGGTGGTTTGGTTAAGTCCTTTCTAAACTAATGATTTCAGGAATCAAATTTTACAGGTAAAAATTTAAGAATAAATTCTATGTAACTACAACTAACCACTTTTAGATATTTTCTCATCTATGGTTAAAGCTCGGAGATTTATTACATCTTATCAACCACCACTAACTTTTTATAGTATCGAATTGTACAACATGGCGGGGGCACTGAAACTTTATTCACTTGGTATTCAGGTTTTATGGCCTGTCATACTGAGAATGGAAATGGTGTATTATCTGCTCTGTTTTCCAGCATACAAATTTCAAAGGAAGAAGAATATGAAAGCATTATTTATGTTTATTTTCCATTAGCTGGTTATAGATAATGCAGATAGGGAATTTATACTTGTGTTTAATTTTCTCTAGTGGTGTATTATTAAAACTTAGCCTTTCCGAGAAATCTGCCTTTATGACCAAGATTGAAGGAATCGAAGTTCGAATATGTTTAGGATAACCTTTATGTTATGTCAGAGAAGACCCACGTTTTAAAGTATGATGCGAAATGGTCCTGCTGTGGGAGAGGTAATCAGATACGAAGCTGCCAAGAAGCATCAGGATTTGGGCGACCCATGAAAAATTATTTAACAATTTCGGATCTGGACAAATGATTAAATTAAATGGCTAACTAACTAACATGCCTTCATATAATTTTCAAAATTAGCACGTTTAGATGTTCACGTACAAGTGGGAAGTACGTAGTTTACTTATCAATGAAGTATTTTTGGACGACCATGCTCGTATCAACAGATCAGAAATCTATGATAAAACTGCCATACCATACGTGTTTATGTCAGACAAGCGACAACCAAAATGGAATTTTAAAAAAAAAAAAGGAACAAAATATGATATCTAGATCAAAACTTGTTAACTCTACCATAATGCTTTCTATTCTTCTACCATTGACATTGCTGATTAACCTGCTTCTCATCACATAGTCATCACACTTGGAAAATTCTTGTACCCTTAGTAGCTACCATCTTGCAGAAGGCTAAGTTCAAGCTTCCTTTGCCTGTTGACTCTTGCAATGAAGTCATCAGCCCTTTTGTTCAATTCATCAGAAGCAGAAGAAAGCAAACTTAGTTCATCTCCTCCATCTACACTGTCTTCCTCTTTGTCAGGCCATTCATCTGCAGCTTTCTTAACCAACCTTTTGGCTTTTAACCTCAAACTGTTATGTCCATCCCTTCCTACCATGTCCACATTCTCTATCACATGTTTCTCCAATTTTTTAGCTTTGTTGACCTCAGGAGTTGGGATTTGAGGCTTTTTGGTGTGACTGCTCTGAATGTATTCATCATAGTAAACATCTGTAGTTGAAGAGGAATTGGAAGAAAGGATTCTAGAGTTTACTATAAGGACAAAAATGATGAGGTTGCCTATGATGAACAAGAGCTTTGAGCTCAAGAGGAAAGGTATTAAACTAGAGATGTACCCAAAGATCAGAGAAGAAAGGTAGGGCATGCAGAGAGTGACACAACAAAATAGACTGCAAGTTAATGCAGTCAAGGAATAGAAATACAAATTATCCAGGAAATGACGCCTCTTGTGCCTGTTCATGGCTTGAATCTTCTTGAAGTAGGTTGGATCCATTAGGCTCAAATTGCCTTTAAACAGGGTTTTAAGGTAGGCTTGGAGAATATGGGGTAGAGTTTATCTTGCTGAACTATGACCATATGAAACACCAAGTTATATAGATTGGGGAAAGGGGTTGATTAGAATAATTATTCACATGCTACTTTATCAATTATTTGATAAGGAATGAACAACTTTTTTTCAAAAGCCATGGAACATGGTGGTGTGGGGTTTATTGGCCCCCTTTTCTCCTTTCAATTTTTAGTAATTTACCACCCTCCAGTTCTGTTTGATTTTACTAAGGCATTCAATATTATTTTCAAAGTTTTCACCTATGAGGTCAGTTAATTATGTTGATCTCGTTGGATTGTATAATCAATATGTGATAATTGAACATATGTTCCTTTGTGGTAAGTGATAACTTAGAAATAGTGGCAGCTAATAGAAAATGAATAATAATAAAAAATAAAAAAACTCTTCATTGCTTCTCTGATTGTGATTCCACAACTATAACCTCAAACTTAAGATTATTTTTGGTGACAAACAATATTTTCTTTATTATTACTAATTTGTTTAAAAAATGCTAGTTGCACGTTCTCCTACAATCTTTCGAACTTGAGATAGGAAAATAAATTTTGAACATCCAAATAGGATAACAATACTGTTTTATATATATATATATATATATGTTTTTGGAATGCATGTGTATAGAGAAGATAAAAAACAGGTGAGAAATAAAGACAAACATAGTATGATGTCAAAAAATTGATGATCAAATAACACATTGATTGACAGTATATAAAATTAAACTTATAACAATATTCAATTTGTTTTACCGCTCAACATGCCTTGGCAACAGAATCTCGTCCAGAAAGCCATTGTATCTTTTTTCTAATTTCTATGGTCTTACTGGAAGAGAAGTGGATAGATTTCGGTTAAAGGAGCTCTTTAGCTTTTTCTTTTATATTTCTTCTTGCGGAAGCCTTCATTATTGAGTGGGACTGAGAAGAATTTAGCTATGAAAATTGAGTTCGTTTATTAATTTGTACAACATTGGTATTTATATAAACTCCTCCTATATCTCTCTTCTTGTATCATTGTATTCTTCAAAATATCAATTCATCTTTCCGTCAAAAAAAAAAAAAATCAATTCATCTACGGTGTGACTTTACCGATGGGAATTAGGGTTTAACTGTTTAATGAACGATGAACTGATAACTCGATGGCAGTTGCTAACGTTTTCAGGGTTTAATTATACTTCTTAATGGCAATCCAGGTTTAACTAGAGAAGAAATAGCATGATGCTGGTTTCGTTAAAGTTTTACAGATGCCATTTACGCTGATTAGATAAAAATGACTATGATAACTTCTTGTGTACTGCCATCAAGATAAGCAAGCTCTCAACATGTGCTTATATGTACGTAGTGCTAAGTTTCATCCTAAACAAGTAAACATAATAGCCAACGAGGATTGGTCCAGTTGGTAAGGATATGACTCATAACCTACAAGGTTATGAGTTCGAATCCCACTGCCGATGTGAGGATATTGTTGGTGAATAATCTACAAGTATCTTGTAAGCGTTCTTTGAGCCGTGAGGCCTAACCTGACGAACCCCCGGAACCCAACTCACCTAAACTTTCTTCTACCACAATGAAAACATGCTCTCAAAGTTTCAATTTCTATAATGTGATTAAATGATATACTGCATTTTGCTGTATGCTTAGTTAAGTGTCAATTTTAATAATGTAATCTCCAATTTTGTCCCTGCCTGGTTTCTAAAGGCTTTTAGTTGTAGATATCACCTTCGACACCTCACCTGAACATATGCGCAAGGTACCTCTCGCATTATGAAATATAGAATCATTATAATCATTTGGTAATCAATCAATCAATCAAACCTGATAGAGGTAGATAACAATATATAATCAACAAGTGTTTGAGTATTTGCTTGATAGCTTAGTCATCTTATTACCTTTATTAGTCAGTGCAAGGCGCCAAGAGCTCTTCAGATGTGATGGGCATATGATAAAGTTTCTTGAATAACATTGGGGGACACCTACTTTTGCCATGGTAGGTGGGCTCAATTTTTGAACAATGAAACAATAAACAAATATATAAAAAGCACCTTGGATTTGCATATTTTTATATTGTTATGCAAAAGTTGCCAAAAAGCACCTTGGTTGGGTACAGGGGCCCTCTCCTCGAATCCAAGAAAGGAAAGCCATGTAGAGAAGAAAAACAAATTAAAGAAAAGAGTAATCTTTAGATGGATATCTGCCACATATACTTTTTGGACACTCGTAGTTACATAAAATGATTAATTCATTAGGCTATCTTTGGAAGAGAAAAAAAAAGAGAGAGAGAGAAGAGAAGAGGATAATGAAATCTTTTAAGCCAAATACATTTGTTCAAGGGTCTAAAAAAGAAAGAGAAAAGAAGGGGGGATTGATAGATTATGGTATATGATTCTTTAAATCTTCATCAAAAAAATATGATTCTTTAAATTATTATTCAATATTTGTTTTCATAAGCATTTTAACGTTCCTTAAGGTTTTTTTTTTTGTGCCTCAAAAAAAAAAAAACGTTCCTTAAGTTTTCATAAGCATTTTAACGTTCCTTAGTTGCCCATTTTTCATCTTTCGTTTCTCCCCTCCCTTCTTTTTTCCTTTGATTTCTCCCATCTCTGTCTCTTGATTTCTTCCACTTTCTTCTTCATTTGATCTGATTTTACCCCTCACTTCCTTTATCCCTTCAAGTCCTTCTACCTTCTTTTTTTTTCCTTTGATTTATAACGTTCTCTTCCCCTTCAAAAGTCCAAACCTACCATAAAGTTGGAGAGCTCGCTCAGTTCAGTACTCACAACTCATAAGTTCGAAATAATATTATGATTTAATATTGTGCCCACGAGTGTTTTTAATGTATTTGTTCTGCCACAAATTATGTCTAAAATCACATCAACTTTCTTAGCTTCATGTTCGAAAGTTTGGTTGGGAAAATTCTAAAAAAAAAAAAAAGTCCAAATACGATTTATTTTAAAGAAATTGAAAAAGTTTTTTAATTACATAAAATAGTGAGTTCAACTTTATTTTTTATTTTTTTGAAGAGAGTTCAACTTTATAATTACCACTATAAAACATTAGTATAGTTTTTCATGAAGATTATGACAGAAAAAAAATTCAATTAAAAAACAATTATTTTGCTTAAAAGGAGCATACGAAGATTCCCATTTTCCACCATAGAAATAAATAAAAAACAATTAAGTTTGATATATTGTTAATGTAAAAGTTGTTTATCATATTTAATTTAACAACAGTTATTTAAACGTATATATTGTTTTGCTTTCTTGAATAATTTTCCCATTTGATAAGTGGGAGATTAATATCCCGAAATACGAGACTAATTATCTCAATAGTATTTTTTCACACGCATGAATCCACATATCAAATCTAAAACCACAAGTTTAAAGAATCCAAGCCCCTTTCACTTTGGACTAACACAATTGAAATTTCAAACGTATATATTAGTACATTAGATTTGAATCTATAAAATGATGAGTGCTAGCAATACACTCTCTAACACTCTTTTTTCAACACATTTTTTTCTATTTGTTGAAATTCATGTGGGTCTCACTATTTTGGAAATGCGCTCATTAATTCATGTGGGTCTCACTTGAATTTTGTAGAACCCATATGAATTTAAACCAATAAGAGGATGTGTGTATTGTAAGGAGAGTGTGTTGCTAATTTTTCTCTTTATTAAATACTCCCTCCGGTCCTTATTATAAGAGGTAAATGACTACTTTTTTTTTGTCCAAAATATAAGAGACATGCATGTATTTTGACAAATATTAAATGCTCATTTCTAATTTTACCCTTATTTATAATAGGGTTTATATTTACGAGACAATGCAACTTTCAATACAAGTAGATTTGTTCATTAATTATTGAAGGGTTAAATTTGTAAATTTATATGAATATTAATTACAAATAGCTTATTTCAATACATTTCTTTGGTCTGTGTGTTTCAGGGTTTTGCCTCTTATATATAAGAACTGAGGGAGTATATAAATAATTTGTTCCAAACGGAGTAGACTTTTTATTCGATCCATCAAAAGGGCCAAGGCCCAACAAACAAAAGAAATACTAAGCTACCAACTCTATTAATTAATTAATTACAAAACCAGTCCAATAATAATAATAATAATTACAAATCACCTTAAAAAAGCCATTGGATGAAACTTAAAAAATGAGGGGATTTGAGTAAAGAGCTCTAATATCGTGACATCAAAACTTGACATCTATGCCTAATATCGTAAGAGAGAGCATTGTTTTGTATTTGAATGAATAGCGCAGAAAGAGAAATTTGAATTTTGTTTAATAAAAATACATATCATATATCTTTGATATGTTGGTCCAAACTCCAAACTTTGCTCACCAAATATTTCTCTCAAGTTTCCATAGAAATTTGAGCTCCAGGTGGCGACATGTTTGACTAGCGGGGCCAATGAGTAATCAATCGCAAAGCTAAACCGTTTGACCCAAAAGTGTGAACTTAGGTTGGTACGAAAAGCATTTCATTCAATGTATGCAAATAATGTAGGAGTATGGTAGAAATTGTTAATTAGTGTGCTAGAAGGTCGAATTTTGCGCCCTACCCAACTTTTCCAAGGCTAGTTGAAGATTAACAAAAAGAAAGAAAGTGAATAGAACGAGTAGAGTTTTTGCGTTAAGAAGAAAAACTTTTGAGCTGGTGGAAGACAGGAACCACCGAACCATCATGAGAACGGAGTTGGGGTTTTTTGCACATAGTTGTGTCTTACGCTAAGTTGAAAGGGACGTTTATTACTTCATAATAGTGAAAGTATCACAATGCATACATGCCATGATGAACCAACAAAGCGAGGATGTGAAATTGTGACAAAAGCCATACATTAGAAAAGAATACAATAAACCAAATTAACCAAATAAAACGTAGAACTTAGAAACTGATCCCTGCAGAACCAAAGATCTACGTGCGCGTCTTCATTTCACTCAGCACCACGATCCCCCTGTTCCCCCCACCATAAATAACAGTCACAAACCAATAATGCATTTGAATTTGATCAAAAAATTATATGAATAAGTTCATTAACTCACTTTCATGTGTGTGATGAAACCCACGAACAAGTTCCTGGCCATGCCACTGCTGTGGAGCCGTTTTGGTTACGTATTTTCGAATGTGCTGTCTCACGAACCTTTCATACAAGAAAGCAGCACCTTTGAACTGCGGCAAAACCAACCATCCCACTGCCAATAGTTTCACATCGTACCAGATTGGTATCCTGCAAATTTAATTAATTAATGTATGACTAGATACGAATCTAAATTCCATAAAATTCATCTATTTAATCTGAAACTCACCACTCTAAAAGGGGTTGGAGAACAATTTCCGTAAGGGTAAGAAATGAATAAATGATCCAATAAGCAAGCCATTGCTCATCATCCAAATTGGATGTGCTCTCTATAGCTACCACCGATGCATACCTATAAAAATATAAAGGAGAAATTCATTAGACTTTATAAATTACTGCTACAATACTTACATATTATGATAGTATTCCCGATACTTACAAAGGGTACAATAACATCACCACCGGCCTGCAAAAAACGAAATATGAAACATATGAATTAGTAACAGAAGAATATTGAAATGGGAGAAAAAAGAAGGGAAACCGAGAAGTGGTTGCATGTATAGCAGAATGCATACCCAGCAACGGAATGAAGTTGGGAGATCAAGGTCCACAACTTGCCCATATGTATGTTTTAGTCTTTGTCTTGATTTCGATGATTTCAATGAAATGAAAGAAAACCGTAGTGAAGAGGAATTGAGAGTGAAAGATTCAAAGAAAAAGCGTAAAGTGGGAAAACGTTCGATAGTTACGAAAGCAAACTATGTTGGAACATCGAAGGAAGGGGAAGTTACTTCTTATATATGGGTTCTGATTATGTATTGTATAATAAGATTAAGAGCATGAGCACGTGAGAGAGAAAGAGAGGAGGGAGTATGGTATCGGATTCTACATGTCACGCATAATTAAAAAAATTTAGCACCATCCTTAAGTCAGGGATCATCTCATTAATTTTTATTTTTTTTTTATAGATTAATTTTGTTTTTGTTTAATTACATAGGTTCTTTGCCCAAAGTAGAAGCCACGTGTGCACGCTTCTCAACGCCTGCTAGTCGGTCGCTTGACTGTGTCTCATGATTCTACGAATAAAGACACATTTTCACTTTATCTTTATCCTTCTTTCTTGTGTTTATGAAAAACGTCGGCATGAAAAAAATTTCTAATATCAAATATATGCTCTTTATATAATGATTTCTATCACCGGTTAAAGTTGGTTTATTTTAATTAAAAGTAAACATGCTCAACATTAATGGTAAAATTATTCATGAAGCATGCCAAAATTTGCAGTAATTAATCATGACGGACTCATGGGCTAAGACACCAATCAACCTTAGGCCCTTACTTTTCACACCTTGCATTTTGCTAATGGCACCTTGCAGGTTGATTTTGCCAATTTTTCTTTCAAAAATACCCCTTTCCCCTTTGTTCCTTTTTCTCTCCACGTGAGCCCGTCTCTGCACATCAACCGCGCCGCTAGATGCAAGGTGCAAGCTGCTGCAACCATCCCCACACCACACTCTACACGCCGCCCTTCCCCACACAGCACGCCGCACGCCGCCCTTCCCCACACCACGAATCCCCCACTGCTTTTCTGCGTTCTCAATCACCGCCACCACCAGATGCAAGGTGCAAGCTGCTGCAACCGTCCGGAAACCGAAATCCGGAGCTTGTCCGGAAAACGAATTTGCGGAAAATTACTGTGGGATTAAAATAATAAATTCATTGCTCTGGAGAGCAGAGCTGGTTTTTTAAATTTACAAGTTACATATCTGCCAAACAACTTGGTCTTCTCCCTGATGATAAACATGTTATGCTCTCTGACTAATGAATAATCAATATTCTGAAACAGCAAACTGGTACCAATTGCGACCAAGAACACTGGCAGTAAACGTGGCTACTCCACACTCACAGTTGGGATGAAGGATGAAGCTGAACTGTGTTAAAAGCTAGCAGATATCACATTGGTTCAATCAAACTTGAATTGAATCCAAACTTAGCTCTATTAATTTCCATTTATTGCTTTGTTGAATTTTCTTTCCTTGTCCGCATGAATTTGAAATCCGGAACATAATTTGAAATCCGGTAACGTCCGGAAACATAATTCTGGAATTTATCCGGAAACGAATTTGCGGATGGGTTCTCAACAACTCGCGTCCGGAAAAAGAACTCCGGTAACGTCAGGAAAGTGAAATCCGGTAACTGTCCGGAAAAACCAATTCCGGAAGATTTCCGGAAACGAATATCCGAGGGAGCTCAAACACCAAACTACACCGGGCCACTAAATTTACGTCCGGAAATGACAATACGGAGACTAAACAACGCTTTTGATAAACTTAGAACTCACTAGTCTGAGTGGATGGCCAGTGTGGGAGGCGCTCGGCTGAGTGGATGGCCAGTGACGGAGGCGCGTGGTGTGTGGGAGAAGGTGGGGGAGCTAGGTTAGTTTCCGGATGTTGTGTTGGGTGAGGGAGGGAATAGAACTTAAAAAGGGTATTTTTGGAAAATCAAAAGAAATTAAAATTTGCAAGGTGTGTCAAGCAATAATGCAAGGTGCAAAGAGTTTGGGCCTCAACCTTATGGAGAAACAACATGCTTCGAACAGGCCCAATACATCACCTCCAAGAAACCCATAGAGTTACGTCCACCAACCTTGACCCAATTCTCTCCGTCCCGAGCCCAGTCCAGTTGGTTCACAGTTTGCTTTCTATAATAAGCCTGCCCAATTGGAAAATGTAAATTGATATTGCGGTTGGATTTTGCTGATAGGAAGAATACAACCAGGGATATTTTCAAGCCTCCAAGTGAAATATTGAAACTACCAAGGCAGGAAGACGAGTCAATAGAATTTGATAGAACCATAAAACATAAAGAGTAACAATTAGTCAATTACACGTCTCAAAATTTGTACTGAAATTTGTCAAATAATATGATAGTATCTTAACATTTACTGTACAAATTACAGTTACGATAATTTAATGGCACATATAAATACTTCGGTTTAGAATCATCTAAAGTGAACAAAATTGTAAAGTTAAAAAATAAGAACGTGTCCGTTATTGATTAATTGAAGTGAATTGGAATCTCAATATATACACAAGGGACCTAAGTTAGAAAAACTTATAATTAACTAATTCATAGTTTAAAATAAATGAACTAGGACAATATTTTTGGATACAAGGTATGCCATTTGCTAAAGCGATAAGAAACTGGCACAACAACTTACAGACTGCCACTGAGCCACGTGACAAGGAGGCTTATTCGAAAGCAGGCACTCCTCGGAAGAGAACAATGAATTAATGAAATGCTGGCTGTGTTATTGTGGTTTGTGAATTGTAAATGAGCAGAGAGCATTGTAGAAGATCAATGCATAACTTCTACAAGGAACCAACTATATCTGAATTAAAAAACCCATCGCAGGCCCATGTTACTTTTAACTAGTCAACATACAGTCTAAGAGCCCAATTTCAGAACAGATTTTACATTGTTGCAGGTGGTTGTTGGCCCAAAAAATTACGTCTTAGGGGGTTGCTACTTGTGCATGCAAGGATCTCCTTTTAGGTGCGTAGTAATCTACAAACTGTGGCGGATAGGGGAAGGGTGGTGTCGCCGTCTGACTATCATAGTGCGTCATACTTTTCTGTTTCTCTTCTAAGTGAAAGATATTAGTTAATTCCACGATAGAATATTGTGTTGCATGTGACATGTTTGTTACTCTTGAAAATGTGTGAGTGATCTTTATCGCTTTATACTATCTAACAACAGCTTGTTGATAATCTTCTAAATTATGTGATTTTTTTTTAGTGCTTATTAGATGAATTTTTACTCCTAATTGTACTAATTGATTGAGTTTTGTCCCCAAGTTTAGTTACTTTAATTTTTAATAGTGTTTTACTTATTTTAGTTTAATTTTATGTTTTGACAGTTAATCTAATAGTGTTTTTACTTGTTTATTTTTGTAGGAAATAATAAAGATGAGATGGAATTATTGAGAAATTAATTTTAATGAGAAGTGTTGAGAGCCCATTTTAAATCAAAGAAGACGTTGAGGCCACATGAGATTAGGAAGGCCATGTTGCTGGACAGTTGAAAAGAAGGAGGAAAAAAAAGCCAATCTAAGTGGAATTGAAAGAAAAAAAAAAAAAGCAGCACAAGACGAAAACACAAGAGGCCCACGTTAGAAGACTTTGAAAATGCAAAATGAATGGCAATTGGGTGGGCTTGGACGTGAAGCTCCTTGAGCTTTAAAAAAAAAAAAAAGGAAGTCTTTAATAGACATTGGCAGCATCGTGAATAGGAAGGTGGCAGCAGGCATGAATAAAAGAGGGGGGTGGCGCACAGTAGGGCAACGAACAGAGTAGAGAGAATCAGCAAGCAGCAGTGTGGAAACGCAGCTGCCGAGGCTAGACACTTCTGGGATCATCTTCATTTCTACGGAGTCTTCTCTTTCTCTTTATCTTATCTTATTTTATTTTATTTTAGGGTTTAGTATATCTAGCTAAATCCCCTTTTGTTAGGGTTTGGATGTTTACTTTTCTAAACTTAGTTATATCTTGACTTGGTTTTAATGTAAGTTTATCTTTCATTATGAGTATTTGATTCTATGCTTAATGCTTTTCTTGGCTTGATCACCCATGAAATGATTTGTTGTTTTGGTAGACAGTTGGAAAGTTGATGTTATTGCATGCTCATGAATCAAATACCAAGTAGTTCATGAATCTAGGGAATAGGTCTTGAAGTGCTTGCAATCTTTTAAATCTTGGCTCTTTATGCAAAATCTCATATTAATCCACCTAAGAAATTAGGGTTTAATTTGGGGTTTTAGGCTCATTCCACCTAAGGATTTAGGGTTTGAGTATTTTTTTTAAAGGCTTGATTGTCATAATTGAATTAGGACTTATGTTAGTACTTAGTAACCATTTCATTGCAATTGAGGGAATATTAGTGTAGTCTAACCCCAATATTTTTATCCTTTTGTTAATTACATACTTTTTCCTTGCTAAGTATTTGTTAAAAATCTCAAAAGACCAAAAACATTTTATTGTTTTTGTTATTCTATTTTATGTTTTGAACTCTCTTCATGCCAAAAATAAGTCTAAATAGTTGTTTAATTTGCGAATTGGTACTTGATAACTAATCCCTATGAACGATATCCGATTCTCACCGTTTTATTACTTGCAACGAACCCAGTACACTTGCCGTGGTCTCATCAAGTTTTTTGAACCCCTAATCGTTACTTTAACAAGACAACTTAATAAAAAAACCCAGTTTTACGGGACAAGCTTCCATTCATTCATATAATAGACAAGCGCTATAATGAATCGGTAAACAAATTCCATATATGTCATGTGCTACGCTAATTCTATCCTAACCCTGTGCTATCCTAACCCTGTGCCATATTAAAATTATCAAGTTAGTATACAGGGTCCACCATACTTTGGACCCGCCTTGGCAGTTGTCAACGAGAATTGGAGACCATTTGGAACCCATCATCTTGTCAAAAAGTGTAATCAATATAGGAATGAAATTTATGGACGCCAAGAATGAAGTAACTGATAAATTATTTTGTAATAAATTAATAATCAAGGAGTAAGTTTCTATTTCGATATATGTGTGGCTGCCTAGTATCATTCCCATCCATCCAACCAAACGCTGATAAGACATGTGACATTGAATATTGATTATTGCATATCCACGGTGGGATCCAAGTTATTCTCATAACGGAATCTAATAAAAAAAACGTTAAAGTAATGTTTTGGTCCCTATACGTGATACTGATTTTCAATTTGGTCCCTATACGTAAAAAGTTATCAATTTAGTCCCTATACGTGACACTGATTTTCAATTTGGTCCCTATACATGACACTGATTATCAATTTGGTCCCTATACGTGACACTGGTCCTCACAGCTAATTGGTCCCTATATAAGAGTGACCAAATTGCAAATTATTATCACACGTAGGGATCAAATTGAAAATAATTGTCACATGTAGGGACCGATTTCAATTTTTTTTTGTTGAATTGGTCCCTACATGTGACAATAATTTGTAATTTGATCCTCTTATATCGGGACCAATTAGCGGTGAGGACCAAATTGAAAACCAGTGTCACGTATAGGGACCAAATTGATAACTTTTTACATATAGGGACCAAATTGAAAACCAGTGTCACGTATAGGGACCAAATTGATAACTTTTTACGTATAGGGACCAAATTGAAAATCAGTATCATGTACAGGGATCAAAACATTACATTAACCTAGAAAAAAATTGCCCCACATACGGTCACAATCACAATTATAATGATTATCTCTTTCATTCCACATTTATGATCAAACGAACAAACTTTCCTGATCAAGCGTATGACTTTAGAAATGTAGATGATGTAATTATATAACAAATGGAGCCCAGTAGCACTTCCTCTTCGGTAATCATGATATTCAAATTAAATTAATATATTTTTCCCATCATCATTCTCAAATAGGAACACGGGTTGATTACTGTGATTCTCAGTGACAAGGAATTCAATTATTTCAAGAACAAGAATGACAGAAATAGAATAACACACTCTCTGCTTATAAAAAAAAAAATAATAATAATAAACATACTCTCAAGTATCCTCCACTGCTTTCCTTCTTTTTGTGCATATCTTTACCATGGATCCTTTTCCTTTTATGTTTTGGTTTGTTTTGGGCATCCTTGATACAATTAATTTTCAAAGAATTGATTAAAAAAATTAAAATAAAGGCTAAAAAAATGATTTAATTCATCGTGTTGACAATGTTGTTGCATCAAGGGTATCCTTTAACCGATAGCTAAAGACTGATTCCTTTAGAAATGTAAAAATCACTGAAATGAGTTTTGCCATTCCCAATAAAACATTTTACATACACATGAAAGGAATCAAATCCCTGACAAAATGTTTAAGGAACCATGTTATCTACCAATTGTGTTGGGCAATTAATTCAGTTATCTATCAATTTTGTTGGGCATGGTTTATATATCGCGTTCACAATTAAAAATTAATAATATATATATATATATATATATATATATATAATTGATCATATGTGTTGTTAGTGTAAAAAAAATTTATTTTCAGCCAATCATAAAGTGTCACATATTTAAAAATGTTTACTTTTATCGTAATTGTCTTAAAAGTCACAAATATGATGATTTATTATTGGTTCATAATATAAAATATTGTACATCAATAATATATCAAAATTATATTTAGATATATTTAGATATATAATCGGAAGAACCGAACCAAGATCGAATTTTAAGCTATTTGGTTCAAGTTCAATGTGAACATGCAAACAATCCGAATTATTCCTTTGGTTTGATTTCTCGAATTTGTTCGGTTGATCCAAATCAATTCACACCCTTACTAGCAAGTAAGCAACTAGCTAGTATTTTTCTCAGTAAAAAAAAAAGAAAAGAAAAAGACAACAAGTATTTTTCTTTATGTTTTGTTTACCAAAGCAGCATCTAAATTCTAAACTACAGTAGAATCCCATATTCTTGCAATAGTGCTATATAAAACCACTATTTACTCATATGCTTACGAAAGAAGCAATAATCAAACAACTTGGGGCCAATTATATAACCTTTAAAAAAAGGCTTTTATGATATTGAAATAGAAGCAGAAGAAATCATTAAAAGCAAAAACTACCCCAAAAAATAAAGCAAAAGTTGTTTTATGTTTTGATGAGTTTTTTTTTTAAATAAATGATTTATAAAATTATTGTAGGAATATAATTGTCCAATAATATGCATAATACATTACTTATGTTCATTTTCGCTCTTCTATCACATATCTCTTTTTAATAGCTAGGTTGTTTTTTCATTGTTTTTGTTTTATTTAAAATCTCATCCAAATACTTATATTGTGTTTAAAAGTGATTTTTTTTTTAAGGCAATGTGATCCTATATCGCCATAAATTTATTGAAAAAAGAAGAATAACAAAGAAAACAAAACTATGAATGAAATAAATCAAAACACATGCAAAATAACAAGGATCACTTAAAACTAAAATTAAGTCTTACATTCTTTCTCAGGTTATTTTATGAGATTTAGACAAAACCACTATGAAATTAGAATTGTCCTCAGTAGCATTATTCTTATTCAACTGCTCTACTGAGATAGGGTGATTCTCTATATCATCCTCATTCTCATCTCAAATACTTCGCAATTTCTTTCAAATTATGAATAACATTGGGATGTATATGGGTTAAATTAAGCATATGGGCCTCAATATCCTTATAACTAACTATAAAATCATTTGTGGTAATAAAAAACAGCGCATTTAAATGTACTCTTAAATACTTCTACTAAAATTAAATAAATATGTTATACATAAAAAAATGTACTGCTAAAAGTTCTTAAAATGGCAAAAACCTATTAATAATCCAATTAAGATAAAGAGGTTTGGAAATGTTTGGCAAAAAAGTTATGTTTTTTTAATACAAATTTTGGATATCATATGTAATAATGTATATATTTATTTCTATTTTTCATTTATTTTTTATTTTTATTTTTTGTATATACACTTCTAGAGAACAATCTATAATATCTCCATTTTACGTTAAAAAATAATTCCTTACAGCAAAAAGTAGTACCCAGTGGTGAATGATGTTGTTTCAATTCAACTGTCAATAATAGGTGACGACCAGAACCTACCTCGGCCCTCGCCGCCGAGAGCTGATAGATGATACTGATAGATTGAAATTGGGATAGGGCCCTGTCACCTACCCTATCTGTGATCTATTCTAGCCTATTAGCTGCACATTTTACGAACTGATTGTGTGTGTTGCGTGTACGGATGAACAAGAGAGGTGTGACGTGGTGGCGTGGTAGTAGTCCCTCTGGTCCATAATATAAGCAAAAATTTCCAAATTTTTTGGTCCAAAATATAAGCAAATTTCAACTACTTTCTTCTCATTTAATGAAGTTATTCTCAAAATACCCTTCATTTAATACAAATTTTGTTTTCCAATGACTCATTTTATTCTCAATAACACAAGCTTAATAAATAAGAGGAAGGGTAATTTAGGTAACAAACTTAATTTTTTATTCCCAATAACTCTTTTAAATGAGATCAACTAACTATCTTAATATGTGTGTCCCATTTAATTTTTGTTTACAATAGAGACCAGAGGGAGTACGAAAGAAAGAAAGAAAGAAAGACGGTGGAAGTTACAAGTGGCTTATGCCATGATGTGCCAGCCAGCCTTGCGTCCCTAACCCATTCCGGTTCTTAACTTCCACCTATTGGAGACAAAAACCAGTAGGCGTCATGTCAATGGATTATATTACAAGATGGGAATGGAATATTCTCTTTCTTTAGGCGTCACTCGTGACTCATTATCATCATCCACCGTCGGGGGAATGGTACCCTACTGCATTATCTATCTATCAGGTGGACTAGAATAGTAGAATTAGACGCCAGACGCCAGTGGTGGTCACAAGAGCAGGCTACCAAAGGATAGCAATTTGATGTAAAATATATATTTAGTAATTACAAATTCTTCTAAATACTATTTTTTGCACATCACCTGCAACCTCGTATCTTTCATATTACAAAACAAAATTGAGCCACTTGTAATCCAATGTTAAAAGTAATATCAACTTCTGTCGGTTTAGATGGAAAAAGAACTTTATTCTCCTGAAATAATGTCTCGGGTTCGATATATATGAATGGAAAAATATATATAGAATGAATTTTACCCCTCACCTTTAAATGAATCTTTTCAACTTGATATAAATTAATTGGAGTTCGATATGATTTTTGAATACAAAAGATCTCAAACAAAAATAAAGTAGTATATATGTTAATTAATATGTGTTTAATACTACTCTTCTTTTATACTATACAAATATAATTATTAAAGTTATTATTTTATTTATAATTTATATTCTAACTTATTAATCTCCCTTGGGAAACTTATAATTGACCATATTTAGTGGGGTCCCTATTACCAATCACGTTTTTTCCATTTATGACACTCGAACCTGAGACATTGGTTAAGGGATCTGAGTCCAGTTCCACTCGAACCAACGTCATGTTGGTGGAAAGAGGGAGGTTGGGAAGAGAGAAGTGTGAGGAAAAAAAAAGCTTTTTCTTAATTTTGGTAATACTAGAGTATGTACCTGTACTATGCACGCACGGGAATTGTACTAATTTTTTTTAAGATTTTATAAAAAAAAATATAAATGTTGATACGAAACATTAAATAGTATCTTTCTCAGAGCTTGATACGTGAAAGAGTATTCAATGAAATCATTTGTAAATGTATATAATATAGATGAGAAAATAAATATGGAAAACTTCAAGTGGATCTCACCCAAAAAAATCTCTTCAAACATGACACGAGAACAAAAAAAGAGGGGGCAAAATTATGAAATGACAATACTACCCATTTGTTTTGGATTGTGTAAATGTATTATTAGAGACAAATAAGTCTTTATAAAAAAATTTGACTTTTCTTTCTTTTTTACATTTTTTCAATCCAAACAACCTAAAAATCTATTCACTTTGTAATCACTTTCTCTTATAATACTTCTTTCCATCACACTTCTTTCCTATTCCAAATAGTAAGTAAAGTGGTGTCAGAGTCCATTTCATCATACTATTCGAAATCATGGCACCATTGCATGATGCCATTCACGAAGGCAACTTTCTTCTTTGCATACTATTCTTCTTTTTTAGGAAAAAAAAAGTAAATGAAAATTTTAAATTTTTTGTCTGTTATTAATAAAAGGATTAAATGTGTTTTTTGTCCTACTAAAATAACAAAATTTTAATTTTAGTCTCTCATTTTTAAAATGTGTGATTTAAGTCCTTCAATTTTCAAAATAGCACACATTTGATCCCCGATATTTACTCAATTTCATGTGGTTCTGATCTGTCAAACAGAATTTTACACCCATCACTTCATTAATGTCAGATGTGCTTTCACATAGGAATAGTGGCATGAAACATAATTTGTTAGTTTTTTTTTTTTTACAAAAGAATTTGTTAGTTCTTATTTGCATTTAATTCTTTTTTACATAATTCTTTTTACATACTTATAGAGAAAGAATTGTGAATAATTATTTTTTATAAAAAGAAAAAAATGACAAAAAATGATAACAACTGATATTATGTAAATGAGTTTAATTTTTATGTCTTGTTGTATATTTTTCTCTCGTAGTTATATATAAAAATAAGAGTACACATGTCAAATACGGATATCAGCATAGAATTGTTCATACCGGCAATACATACTAATTTAATCCTATTTACGCAAAAAAAAAAATAATCTAAAATTGGACTGTATTGATCGTTTTTGAGGAGGAGCAACCAACTGAACCAAGCAGGAAAGTAGCAATAACTATTTACACCCCCGGTCCCCGGCCCTTGGAACCAGAACCAGCGTTGCGTCATCATGGTGAATAAGAAGTTTTTGTTACACACGACACACTATATGTGGTCTTTGAGAACAAAAACACAAGAACAGAACAGATAGAGAAAAGGACGTTACTCAATTGTGAATTTAGCAGATCGAGAGGACCATGCAACTATGCAATTAAGGCTGGCTTTGCTAAATTGTTGGTTTGCAGTTTCAAGTTCACGATATGAAGGGACCACGAAGAATCAACAGTTGGCCTCATTGTGTTCATTTATTACGCGATCGGCATCCCTGGCTCTTAACACTACACTAATATGTCTCCATTTCTCTATCACGCAAAATACAAATTGTGACGCTGGCTAACCAGGGATGACAATTTGTACTATATCTATTGGGTATCCGCAAAAATTATCCACAAAGAGAATGACAATTACGTGCATAATAGGTAAGGATTCGGGTACGGGTAATTACCCACAAATTTGAATGAGTATGGGTGCAGGTAGGGATATTGTGGTACCTATCCCGCCCCATACCCGCACATATGTATATGTATATATAATTATTTTTTATTTATTAGTATTACTAATATATATAATTTTAACTATAATACAAATTTAAAACCAAAATAATCTAAAAGATTCGTAACTTTCTAAACTTAGTTGCATCTATAATTCCTTTTTGGATGTTTTTGTTTATTTAATTATTTTGATTTGTAATATTTATTAGTAGATTTAAAAGACTCTGAATCATTTTTTAATTGTTACAACTTTCTTTTGTTATTTATTGCTTTTTCACTGTTAAAGTACTGGTAACAGGTGCAGGTACAGGTACTTAGGTAACCAGAGGGTACGGATAAGGGTACTGAAGTTGTTACCCACGAGGGTACGGGTCCGGATATGGGTAATTTTTTTAAATACGAATATGGGGATGGATACTATAATATCCTATCCAAATCCTACTCATTGCCATCCCTATGGCCAACAAATGATCTCTTGGTGCAAATCTGGTAGCATCGCCACCTATCCATATGCCTCCTCTTCTATTTAGTGTATGTTTGAATGAACATTTAATAAAAATGATTTTGAATGTAATTGATTTTGTAAATAAAATTAACTTTGAAGTGAAGTGATTTATATTTGAATGTTTCTTATTCTGAAAGTAAGTTTGATTTAGTATAAATTTTTCAACCCAACTCAAAAACTACCTTTTGTAGCTTCTAGATAGAATCGTTTTTTGAGGCAAAATCAATTTTACTGGCCAGTAACCAAACATCTCATTTCATTAAAATTCTTGTTTGACAGAAGATATAATCAATTCTGAAAGTTTCTAATGTGAAACCAAACACATACTTAAACAATTTAGTAAAATCAATTATGTGTGTTTATTTTGAGGTATTTGATGAAATCAACATTATTACGGTTTGGTTTTAGTTTTTATTTTTTTAATGCTCAATGAGTACCAACAAATTGTTCCTACATCCCGACTTTTATGGTCTGTTTGTTAGGCAAGAAATAGCAAAGAGAGAAAGAGTTGAGAAATACCACTTTTCATTCGTTTGGTATACAGGAGAAAAAGAGAAGAGAGATTAAATCAACGTGGGTCCCATGCTTTTTTCTTGAGTTGTGTTATTTAAACACAAAATTTAGACATCGTATGTGACAACGTATATTTTTGTTTTTATCTCTCACTTACTTTTATCATCTTTGTATACACACATTTCAAGAATACCACCAAAAAGCAAATGGGACACCATATGATGTCCCCAAAATGTGTTCAACAAACATTTCGGTTTTTTCTTCTCCTTAAAGTTGCAAAGAAAGATTGAAGAAAGCCTCCATGTTTAGTTTTTTACCTTACTACCCTTTTCTCTCTCTCTCGACTCACATGTTGCAGCTTGAAGGCAATCTTCGCAAGTTTGTTCTTTTTCCTTTTATTTAAACAATTAACTTATTTTTATAACAAATTTAAGCAATTATTCCTTTCAAAAAACAAAAAAACAAATTTAATCAATTAATTTGTTACTTCCTTCACGTGGGATTAAAATTATTGAATTATTTGAAGAATATTTTATGAAGCAAAAGAAAAGAAATTGGAATAAATTATTTTAATTAATTAATTTATTTAATAACTAAATTAATCATCTTAAATAATTGTAATTAATAATTATTTAAATTATTTAAATTAATTAAAAATAAGTTAATTAATTTAATTAATTTAATTAATTAATTTTGATTGGAAATTTTTTTAATTTAGGGGCATTCTCGTACTTTCAAAAACAATAAATACTTCTTTCTCATTTATTTCTCTCATATTTCCCTTATACCAAATTTACTCTATTTCTCACACTTTCTATATTCTCATATTCTTTCTCACCTCTTTCTCTCTTCTCATTTTTTTCTCACAATCAAACAAAGCATTAAGGTCGACGATAAGATTCGAATGAGAAATCCTCGACGAGACCAGTATAGGAGGAGATCAAAGAAGAAACATATCAAGCAAGTTAGGATGGGAGATTCCCTCTCCTGCAGTTAATGGCATTTATAACACCATCAACATCCTTAGCCTATACACGTACGGAGTGTCACCTAAGAAGAAATCAATCAATTCCCATATTGTAAGAACAAAAATAGTATTTTCTCTGGACTCAATTATAAGTAAAAAATATATATATATTTGTGGACTTAAATATATGTAACCAATTCAACTTTATTTAATATCATTGTTTCAAAAATCAAAGAAATTAATCAATCCAACCAATTCTCCTTTTACTTTTCCGAGAGCATTACACATTCTCAAGGCAATTAAAGGGTATATTAGTAATTATAATTCATTTTTTTTTTTACATAAATCAAGATAATTAAACTAAATTAACTAACTTTCTTAATAAATGTGAAATTAGTTAATTTTGTTTATAATTGAGTTCGCGTAAAGTATTAAATATGGTGACATGTTAGACAAAAAAGCTTTAAAAAACCGGAGACATTGTCCATCTAAAATTGATTTCCCTTGTTGAGCCACACTTGCTGAGAGAGTTTTTTTTTTTTTTTTTTGATAAGCCACACTTGCTGAGAGTGAAATACATATGAGCCAGATTAAATTGAGAAAGGCATGGTCCAAAGGCTTTGGAGAAATGACAAAAAGCACATTGTCTTGTCTGTGTAAACTAAAAATGAACTGAGCGTGAATGACGGGGTTTTTACCAAACTGACCCACTTTTAGAAACTATTTACCAAAATAACCTAGTTTTGAAACTATTTACCAAAACTAACCTAGTTTTAATTAAAATAATATTTTTAAAAAAAAAAAAAAAAAAAAAAAGCTGGCAGGCGCCACGTGGCACCTCCCGGTGCAGTGGCGCCACTGCCACATGCGCCACCAGTGGCGCTGTTGGCAGTGGCGCCACTGCACCGGGAGGTGCCACGTGGCGCCTGCCAGCTTTTTTTTTTTTTTTTTTATTAAAATATTTGTGTTTTTTATTTCACCCCTTCTACCATCTCCCCCTTCCACCAACACATATCTGTTAATTCCTTTTACACTCTGTTATAATAAATGTTAAATTTAATTAATTGGTTTATATTCATTTACTAACATTCTGCTACTTTTTTTTAACGTTGATCATTGTCATTTATTTTTATGCTAATGTTGAAGTTAATTCTTATAATATATTTTTTGACAGATCTGATAATTTGTTTATCTGTATTTTTTTATTATGTCCTTTTTTTTAATTCAGAATGTACCATTATTTTGTTTATTATATTTATTTTGTTTTGTTTTCGCACTTATTATTTAAGTTGTTGTTATTTATTTATTTTATTTATGTTATTGTTGTTATTTACTGCACACGTGAGAAGCGGGTAAGTGTCGGCATGATATTTTGACTCCTTTACTAACCACATGAATGTCTTCATGTGCTTAGTAAAAGAATCTAAACATCCTAATAACGTACATCACAGCAGGTTGAGAATTGTCACCCCCATCTTCGTCTGAGAGTCAGCCGTAGTGCAAAATTGAATCCTGTGTGGCATTAGCCCCTTGCCTTCAACAAATTACCAGATCTGTCAAAAAATATATTATAAGAATTAACTTCAACATTAGCATAAAAATAAATGACAATGATCAACGTTAAAAAAAAGTAGCAGAATGTTAGTAAATGAATATAAACCAATTAAGTAAATTTAATATTTATTATAACAGAGTGTAAAAGGAATTAACAGATATGTGTTGGTGGAAGGGGGAGACGGTAGAAGGGGTGAAATAAAAAACACAAAATTTAAAAATAAAAAAAATAATAAAAAAAAAAAGCTGGCAGGCGCCACGTGGCACCTCCCGGTGCAGTGGCGCCACTGCCAACAGCGCCATTGGTGGCGCATGTGGCAGTGGCGCCACTGCACCGGGAGGTGCCACGTGGCGCCTGCCAGTTTTTTTTTTTTTTTTTTTTTTTAAAATATATTATTTTAATTAAAACTAGGTTAGTTTGGTAAATAGTTTCAAAACTAGGTTATTTTGGTAAATAGTTTCTAAAAGTGGGTCAGTTTGGTAAAAACCCCCGTGAATGACCGAGTGAGTGTAATCTTTCTAACAATTTAAATCTACAAAGTGTATTTTGTTATTATCTTTTCTAATACTTTCCCCAACTCCCTTGCTAAAAAAGTATAAATGGTCATCCATCTTTAGAGTTTTTATATTTATTGGGTCGCACATTAGGCCAGAACTGGAATACTCACTGATCCACTATCATTACATAACTAGATTGCAATATTCCCCTAAGAAGAAAACAAAAACAAACCGCTCTAAGCTGGAATGATGAAATTAGCATGTGAGATCGAATCTTTTGGAACAAATAGTCATAAAACTTTTTCATATGAGAATTTTGAGTCATAGAAAGACTGTTCCATAATCTAACATATGTTGCCATGACATGATTAACTTATGTGTTAATACTGTTGTTGGCACAACTCTCGACAATTCCACTTTGAACCCACACTGCACCTAAAAGCATTGCATGTGCAAATATCCGGACAATTATAGTAGTTACAGCAACTTTTTTTATAAGCATAGTAGTTACAGTATTACTTAATGTTAACAAGTGTCTTCTCAAGAGTTAATAAAGGGAAGTTGTGCATTCATTTTATTTTTAAGAGTTTAAAAATTACACTTTTCAATATTATTTTTTATTTTTTAATCCATTAATCAGTGCTCTAATTAATAGCAAGATCCTACTTGTATTATTTGGTCAATAATATTCTCACACTATTTCTTTTATAATTATTCTTTTTATATCTATTTAATAAAATAATTTGGATTAAAATGTAAAAAAAAATGGTATAATAAAAAAGTTGTATGATAAATATTTGATATGTTAAACCCACAATCATGACCTACTTCCTCTTTTACTGGCAGCAACTTTGTCAGAGCTCAATCAAGGGGTCTTTTCTTTCTTTCTTTTTTTAAATGTTTTTTCAAAGCCACTAAAATTGTTTGATTTTGGCTTCAAATTTTCCTTTTTCACCTTTTGCTTTTCTTTTTCAGACTACATTTTTTCGGCGAATTCTATGATCCTCCCTAAAACAATTGGAGGGCCAATCCTGCAGGGTTATTTTAGACATTTTATTATTTTGATTGATAAAAAAATAAAAAATAAAACTTCATCTTTCTTCTCAGTTTCAATTTCATAAACGCATGAACCCAGCAACATCTCCTTGCCCAGCATCATCTCTCACTCCATTGAGGACATTCTTCAGGATTAAACACCTCGCCACCGTCAAACTCTTCTCTTCATCATCCACAACCACACCTTGCCTCCGCCACCGTCATGCAGTCACACAACCAGCCGCCGTGAGATCCGTGTAGTCCCGGACCACCACGAACCAGAGGCATTTCAGTTCCTCTGTGCGCGACGCTCCTCCGCCCATGACAGCCACGAATCCAACTGTCGTCTCGCCGTCCTCCGCCTCTGTCCCGATCAGTCGTGCTACCTGTTTCCTGTCTTCCCAACCATCCCGAGTTGAAGCTCCAAACCAACTGCCAGATCTGTCAAAGTGGTGGGCCTTCGTCTAAGATCTGTGGCCAAACAAGATGAAGCGCTCCATTCAATGAAACCATCTCTATTTGCTGCCCATGGGGTTTTTGTCACTAATGCAAACACCATCTTCACACTTCCATGCCCAATTATCACAAATGCCCGCAAACCACAATATAAATTTCGATAAATTCACACTTCAGTTGCTCACACAAGCATTATAATTGTAATACCTCATAATTGAAAACTCCAGAAAAACTTTAATTTTACTTATCAGATTTTAAATGTTGGTTAAATTATTTTTTTAGGATTTGATTTGTTGGACATATTTTATAACCCAAGAAAAAGTCGCTTGGCGGGAGAAGGAAGGTCTGAAGGTGGGGGAGGGAGAAGGTGGGAGGGAGAAGGTTGAACAGTTTTATTTTGCTTTTCCTTTTTTATCCTTTTAATCTGAGCCACTGATTTAAAATAATATTATATCTATGGTCCAGATTAGAAAATGTTGCATCCTCCATGATTTTTTGGGTGGATGTTAGAATTTGCCCATTTTTTCACCTATTCATGCACCAGAAAGTTATCAAGTAATGTAGCGCCATACATATATTAGAAGTGTGTTGAGCAGCTGAGAAAAGCAAAACTACAACCCTTGAGGCTTGAACACCTGCAATAATAGTTTCATTAAAATAAAAGAATGAGATCATTTAGGATTGGCGTGGGGCTTGAAAATGGGGGGCCATATAGGCTGCATATAATAATGTGCTATAGTAATACGCAGACCATGAAACAACAATAATTTGACCCTTCCCAAAATCTCAATCAATTCACTCGTTTCATCCAATTCGGTGTGCTTTTCAGCTGCTCATTGTGGAGTGATTTTCTATTCACCTGGGAAGAGGAGAACCTCCACTTGGGATGAAAAAAACCGTTTGATTTGTTTCTGACCCCGAATTAATTTTGAGGACAACTGGAGTGGTCTTCCAAAAAGTGGCATTTCCAAGACTCTTAGATGAAAACTATGCTACTTGAGTACTACTCCCTCCGTTCCCTTTCTATGGTAGTTTTAGCTTTTGGTTTTTGTTCCAAAACAATGGATCTTTTATAAACCCAAGGTATATTTGACAAATTTTTTCCATATATACCCTTGTCATAGATACACTAAACCTTCCCTACTTAAATTCAGTCATAAATACACTACACATATCAATGATCATAAATAAGGGTAATTTGGTACAAATGTAAATAAATTAATGTTTTCTTAATCTGTGTGTAGAAAGCTTAAATTACCATAGAAAGGGAACGGAGGGAGTAGTAGTACATCCTGAGGAGCCAAAAAAAAATACTGTAGTACTACTAGTAAGTCATTTTAATTTGAGTTTTTCTATTATATACAACTTTGCACATGTTTCCAAAAACAACAACAATTTATTAGAAAACTAAGTATTTCAATTTTAAAAGTATAAATTACATAAGTTATTATACAAATTTACTCTTTTGAGATCATTAACATGTACAAAATTGTATTGGATAGAAAAACCATTTAATTTATCGTACAAGAAGGAACCATGCAGAAAATGTAAAAATTTACCCGAGAAATAATGATACAATAATCACGTAGCTAGCGATGCAACAAATACATTACATATATAACGCCAGAAACCGACGAAAATTTTCTGTCATATGGTTTTCCTTCCTAATCTCAATATTCTTTCAAACAAAACCAATGCCATTTGCTGATGTATTCAAATTGTAATTTTTTTCCTGATATCATTACATGCCTTTACCGTTAATTACAAAAACAAGTACTAGTACACTTAGAGTAAAGATGAGTCATTGCCAGGTCAATTTTTAAGGTCTCCTACTCACTGTATCAATATGCATGTCCCACTACACTCAATTCTCATGTAGTACCAATTTAACAACAGTATCTCTGACTCTGAGGTCTGGACCCCTTAACCCTTTTATAATGGATCTGGTTATTTTTTTGGTGCTGGAAAGTAAATCAAAGAATATTAATTTAATTTTGACAAGTGCTACCAAAACACATTCTCTTTCCAACATAATCTCTCTTTTTTGATTAAAATTCATGTGGGTCCCACTAATTTATATGGGTCTCACTTGAATTCGGTAAGATCCATGTGGATTTTAACCAATAAAAGAGAATGTGTTGAAAAGAGTGTTAGAGACTGTATTGTTAGCATTTCTTTTTAATTTTTTGTTTGTGCGGTTAATTCCCACTTTTGATTAATTTTTTATAATTTGTTATTTTAAAATCAATCCTTACACTTACAAAATTTTCAAAATAATATAAATGATTAGCTTCTGTTGTAATGTTCCATCATTCTAACAGGTACTAGAAGATTATTTCTTCCGAATAAATATTTTTACTAGTAAATAGTGTTTTAAATACTTATTTTTAAGAAAATGTCTAGTACAAACTAAATTATGAATGTTAATTAAAAGTAAGAGTTCAAAGATTGATACTATTTTAAATATTTTTGTAAGTATAAAATTATTTTGAAAAACTGCAAAAACTGAATAGAAAATGAATATAAATTACGAGAGCATAAAATAAAATGATGAAAATAATATATAAAAATTATTTATTACTTCCAAAATTTTGTAATTAAACTATTTTGCTAACAAAACTTTAATTTAACCTAATTATAAACAACCGAATTTGTTTTTCCATTGGCAAACGATGTTAAAAAGTTTAGACTTGAGAATTTAATGTCCATCCATTTCCCCTTGCATTCGTCTTTGAAGCTCTTGTTAGCTGCTAGCCATAAATGCATAAAATAAGACCCACTAGCTGATACAGTATGCAGAAAGAACTTCTCCCAAGAAAGTTAAGGACAGCATAGAAATGAACAAAATAATTTAAATCAGTTTCTTTTTTCAAAAAGTCAAAAAAAAAAGAAAAAAAGGAAAGGACCATGGAAATTGGAAAGTAGAAACTCAAAGAACCAGGTGGTAAATAAAACTGTAATTATTTTTATTTTCATATATAACAATTTAAAATTAAAAGAGAAAAAAGAAAGTACAAGCGTTACAAAACTCTACAGCTTATGTGTAGATTAAACTTATACTTTAAAATAGCATGAAAGTACAGAAGGCACATGTAATGCAGGATAGGGCAAGCAATCACCCAAATTCCAATACTACCCCTGACAATCCTCAATTTTTACATGACAGTGCAGGCATTGGGGTTCTCATCACTGAAGATCTGGGGCGGGTAAGCTGGTCCAGGATAAGCATAGTACTCAATCCCATACCTTGGTGGGTTATAGTAATACTCATTCCTCTTCAGCTCCACCACCTTCTCATTACTCTCTTCACCTGCTGAACCTGCCTCAGCTGGTTTTGCATCTCCTCCTTCTCCTTCTTTCTTTTCCTTGTTCTCCTCTCCTTCACCACCATTTCCCTTCTGATCCTTGTCACCACCACCTTCCTCAGCTTTCTTCTCCTCTTTGGCTGCATCTTTTGCTTCCTCTTTCTTCTCTGCCTCTTGCTTCACTATCACTGCCTGCTTCCCAGTTCTCTTGTGCACGTATTCCACCAACTTGTCTGCCTCAAACACTCCCTTCACGCTTACTTGTGAGTTCTTCAGATCCGGTGAAGCTGATTCCACTCCTGCATATATATAATAGTATATATATTTTATACTTTATTTCCAACAAAGCTTAATTCAGTAAGAAAATATATTACATAAAGCACTTCAACGCAAATTCAAAGCTGGAAAATGATGGGACTTGGCATTCAATGCAATTTTAAATGAGATTAAGTTACAACATTTGACCAAAACTGGACCACTTTCACTGGAATGTGGAATCACAAGTTTAATATTTTATAAGTTGAATTTTAAGGACTGGAATTAATAATCAATAATCAATAATAATAATAATAATTAATAGTCTTTTTAATACAGGATTTTAAACTGTAAAGTTGATAAGCACACAGATATATAATTCCAATTAATTGAATAAAACGGGCAAATTACAGGGATGGGATGGGACTGAAGCAAAAAAAAAAAGAAATGCAAATCTGAATTGAAAGGTGACAAAAAATTGAAAGAGAAGAACTTGTAACGCACCCTTCATTTTCTCAATGCGTCTCTTGATTTCCTGGGAGCAAGCTTCACAATGCATGTGAACATTCAGAACAACTGTGATAACCTGAGGCTGCAAAATAAAATTAAGCAATTAATTTAATTCCATTGGCCAAAAGAAGAAAGAGATCAAAAGATTCGAAGAAATTTAAGTAAAAATATTTATTTTTTAATATTAAAAAAAAAACCTCTTCTCTCTTCTCCTCAGGCTTGGGCTTCTCTTCTTCTGGTTTTTTCTCCTCCGCCGCCGGTGGCTTTGGGATAGGAGAAAGAAGCTCAACCTGTCTATGGCTCTTCCTCTGTACTCTCTCCTGAACCTTGAGCGGATCTGCTTTTTCTCCTTTAACTATCACCTTGTGAGTCTTACAATCTGTGATCACATCTTCAACCCCTGACAAATCAAACACAGATTCAGATAAAGCATGAAATCACATCAGTCACATATATAAAAGGGTAAACAAAAGTGACACACACATGTACACTCACTCACTCACTCACTCACCTGGGAACCCTTTCAAGGACCGACGAACTTTCCGAGCACAACCTTCGCAATGCATGAACACTTTAAGCACAATCTCTGGCGGCGCCGCCGCCGCTTCCTCTTTTGATTCCTTCCCATCTTTAGATTCCTCCGCCTTTTTCTCCTCCGCCGGTTTTTCCGGTTTCTCAGCTTCCTCTTTTCCTTCTTTCTTCTCCTCTTTAGCTTCCTCTGGTTTTTTCTCCTCCACTTTGCTTTCTTCGGGTTTCTTTTCTTCCTATACACGCACAACAACAAAACAAGAAAAAGAAAAAGGTTATATCCCAAAACGATAAAGATGATAATATGAGAGAAAAAAGATAGAGGAGAGAGTTATGGAGACCTCTCCCATTGGATTCAAGGCTTGTTGAAGCTACTCAGAGAGATAAGCTTGAAAGTGGTGCCGCTAGTAGCTGCTATGAAAATTTTCGAGTCTTTTTATTTTGTGTAGTGTGCGTGGGGTTTTCTCTTTCTATATCTACACAATTATAAAAGCTTTCGATTTTCTAGCTCTATTGGCTTAGGACCATCAGATCTGAACCCACTCATTTTTATCATCATCACTCATCACATGACGTGTCATCTTTTAACAGGCACGTGCTACGGAAGAGGTTCCTGCTTCAGACACATGGGACTCGCCGGTTACCAACTAGTTACCGCAATGCATTACTGGTTTGGCATTTCCTGGATCGAGTTGGACAGTTTCGGAAATGTCTAGAATGTATTCTCCTACGCCACTCCCCACCTTACTCTCCTACTCCTTGCAGGATCGCCTCTCATCTAATACATTTCAATTCAACGGAACACACGTTCAACAAAATCACGATTATTATCTATTACGTAAATTTATATCGATTATTTTCTACAGAAGACTCAAATTAGTTGATGAAAATTTTTTGGCAACCCACTTTTGGTATCAAAAAAAAAAACCAACTATTTAGTTACACAAATTTATAAATAATTTATAAATATATGACATATTAGTCTCTCGTTCCACTTCCAACATCCCTTTATATGTCTATATGTCTCATTAGTCATCATGCCTAACTCGTTAATGGTCTTGTGTGACTTATGATAAATTTTCATCGTAAAAAATATTGAATGAAAGTGGTGGAAAAAAAGTAAAATTTCAAAACTCAGATACCTGAAAATTATTCATGTTTTTCACATTTTATTCATTTTTCACAATGAAAATTTGTCATGAGCTATACAAGACCACTAAAGATTCAAACATGACGGTTAACAAAACATGTGGACAAGAAAATGGATATCAGAAGTAAAATGAAGGAATAATGTGTCCCTCATTTGTAAACTTGCGAAACTAAATGGTTAATTATTTTTTCAGGAACCAAAAGTGGGTCCCTTAATTTTTTTAGGATAAGAGCCTTTAGTCATTTATTTATTATTTTGTTCAGTTTTATACCAATTATAAAATCCATCAAGTAGCATTGGTTGGTTACGGGTTCGAAATTAATTTAGCATCCGTTACCTTTTTTTACTACAATTATTCATTCAATATTGCTTTACTAATTAATAAGACATTAAAACACAAAGGAATGGTGGTTTCACGTTTTAATTCACGGGGATGTACCCAAATATGGGATTCAATATCTTACCAACTTTTGAGTTGGGTTGATCATGTATCTTTTGTTCCTTTTGTTCTAGTTTCTCATGTATATAGGTTGGGTCCCCTTTGTACCCGGTTTATAATAAAAAAAAATATATATATATTTGGCTTATCAAAAAAAAAAAATATCTTAACAACTTTGTTCGGTATTGAGGAAAAAGAAACAAACGAAAATCGGAAAATGAATGCCCAATTGACAAACCTGTCTAAAATCTTGATGGTTTTTGCGTTTGAGGTTGCTTATACTTCTTGGAGAATACTAACTAATACCCTTAAAACATTGTTTAAGAAATTAATAATAAAAATTTTGTATGAAAAATGATGTATCTAGTATATCGAGAAGTGTTAAACTTAACTTTCTAATACAAATTTTTCTTTTATGTATTCCTCAAACAAATATCCTAAAGGCACTCATTAACAAGACTAACTTCTTATCTCTACATGGTAGTCAAACAAAAATCAATCATGAAATTTTAGCATCAACCGCAACAAACCTGATGAAGATAAGGTAGTAAGTGGTGGGGCATTTGGGTTCTGTATCTGTGAGGCCCCTAACTACAAGGTAAGGTGTGAAGTATCTATCTCCTATGTGTTTTAGTATGCCCATTTTCTTTCGCAAAATGCTTCACAGTGCGAAAGTTTTAAGTACGAAACTGAATATGAAAATTTTTAATCGTCCATTTTACATTAGAATTCTGGATATGTAATAAATTCATGGCTCTTGAATGCATTTTGACTATTATTATTAGGGTTTTGCCAACGAGTATCTAAGAACATTGGTTAAAAGCAACTCATAAAAGGAAAGTTTGTAATGAGAAATTAAATGAACCTTTCAAAATGTTAAATACACCATTTTCGCATACAAATTTTCCTTTCTTGCATGATTCCTGAAACAATGCACGTTCTGTCATATCAATGAATTAGGTTCCTCTAAATTGACTAAGAATTTGTTTGGTATGGCCAATCCGCTAACTTATAGCCGATGACTTACAGTGGATGAAAAAGTAGTTATGTTTGGCAATCATTTTTCTAGCTAGCTTATAACATTTTTCCACTAACTTATAGCGTTCTTTCCTGATTCTGATGCTAATTAAAGCAACATTTGAGGTTATAATTTATCATTTTTTCTCTCATGTTTATCCCTATTATTTTAATTAAAATATTTGATTTTATAATAAATACATTAAACCACAAATAAAATGATATGTTATAACGGATTAAAAAATTTTACGTAGATTCAAAATGTAACTCTATTATAATTAAGAGTTGTTGCTGCAAAACTCATATAGTTATTGGAGAATTGTTGCGCGCATATCTTGGGAAAAAAATAAGAGTTATGATTTTTGAACACCTTCCCCATGCACATCGTATGAGCGAGTGGGTTTTTAAGGTATTGGGTGTTGATTTTGAAGAGAATAAAATAAGAGCTTAATTGCTATACATTGGCAGTGTAAAGTTTTTTACATTATTAACCAATCGGAAATCATGGTATGAATGACTTTAAGGGCTCGTTTGATGGTCAGGATATGATAGGGCGGATAGTATAAAAGAGCAGTATTGGAATAGGATAGAATATGAGCAGGATAAGCTGTTATCTTATCCGACGTTTGGTGTCCACCAGATAACCAACTAGATAACATTATAATTTTAGTATGATTTTTAAAATTTTCTTTTTTATTCTAAATATTTTCATATTTTATTAGATTTTAATTTTTTGTCATTTTTTAAATTATATAAAAAGACAAAATTATCCTTATGATAAAATTACATATAATATTTAAATTTTTAAAATATTGTTTAACTTCAATTAATTTTTTTTATTTTATATTTTATTATACTTTTTTTTGGTTGACATGTTATATTTTATTATACTTTAATTTTTTTATATATAAAATATTGTTATATTTTATTATACTTTAAATCACCCTATCATATCATGTTGAGTTCTAACCCAGCCATCCCCTTTTGATAGAGTTTTAACTAGATGGACATGATAGGATAAGTGATAGGATTGATTTATCATATCCTGCTGGCTCACCAAACAATAGTTTCAGACAGGAAATGATAGTTTATCCTATCTTGTCTCTCTTATCTTGACTACCAAACGAGCCCTAAAAGCAGTTAGATAATGTCAAAGATTTTTAGTGATTTGTCAATTTTTGATTGGTTGACATTGTAAAAAACTTTACATTATCAGTGTATATCAATTAAATCCATAAAATACTATATAAATGTAGAAAAGTATAAATATATGGTGTTGGGTGTTGATTTTGGATGTGCAAATACCATAAGTAAAAAAAAAAAAAGGTTCTTGGAGAATTGGGTTGGGTCCATGTGTTTGAAACAAGACATTGTGAGTTACATTTTCCCTTTGTAACATTGAAAAAATTCTTGCATATAGATACTAGATAGAACATCCAAAATGGTGCATTAAAGTCAATTACAACAATTATTTGAAATTATTTATCAATTATTTTTATAATTATCCATCAATTACTATTGTGATTGTGATTAGTTTAGTGTACCAACTTTTTTTATTTTTTTTATCGCAGTTTAGTGTACCAACTTGAATGCTTTAATTTTACACGAAAATTTCATAATGCTCCTGAAAAACCTGGCCCAGTCAGTTTCATCTTTATCTTGTGACGAGCCATTCAGGAAAGAGGGTAAATGCTCGACATTCATTTATTCATCATTTTGTGGTGATTATTTATTTATCACTTTATAAGCTATGAATTGCAAAATCAGTAAGTTGACTGTGTTGAGGGGCTTTTCCATGGACATTGGGGAATCAGCAAAGGGCCGTAGAATTGTAATTAAGGGGATCATAAGTTGAGGGTCCTACAGATGGAGACATGGCTTGTCAAAACTTTATATACGTACTAGTATTTGTTAGCAGGGAACACAAAGTTGCAGGGTTGAAGGTTACCATGTGCCTCAGCACTCTTATCACCAACCCCAATCAAAACATGGGTACTGGAATCACATGCAGAGAATTATTCAGAATATCAATTCGAATACTATTAATAATTTGTTTGTACAGGTTTCATTACTTAAATAATATATTGACA
The DNA here is from genome assembly GCA_035048595.1 of Echinosophora koreensis. NCBI lineage: Eukaryota > Viridiplantae > Streptophyta > Magnoliopsida > Fabales > Fabaceae > Echinosophora > Echinosophora koreensis. The sequence goes on from JAPCYP010000008.1 coordinate 2,346,545, forward strand.
TGATACCTTTTTAAAAAGCGCCACAAGAAAAGAATCTGATGTGAAACAAAGTTTATATCTCTTTGAATTATTATTAATATAAAACACAAATATATCAACCAATTGTAACTGACATATTCATTTCAAATTGCAATTAAAAGATATCTATTAGTGCATAAATAAATTTAAAAAAAGATCTTTTATTACTTTCGTACAAAAGTTCCTCAAAAGGAACAATATATTAAAAGTTTTAATATAGAAATAAAAAAAGTATAGAAAAACAAACAATATACAGTATGATTGTTTTTCTAATGGAAAGATTCTTACTTTGTTGTTCGTATCGTTGTATCAATTCGGGTAGTCTAGGCAAGAGGGTAGGTTTAAGGATAGAGTGCATTTGCTGCAAGGGTTGGGATGGGTGGGTGAATGTCTTAATTTTTCTTCACAGCAATGATAAAAGTGGTGTTCACCATAATAAAAGCAGATAACTTGTTTTAGGAGATGTACCTAACTTGAATGGAGGCCCTCGCTACCATGATTATCAAATAGAGATATCGAGAGTTTCATTTACAGACAAAGTAAAGTACAACCTAATTCAATTATCTTGCGTTTTATTAATTGCCCCTGCACTTGAAGAACAGTATATGATTTCAATGTTCACGTTGTTGAACACGTGGCACACTAGAATTGAATTTTGGATATGTTTGGATTGACTTATAAATAAATTATTTGGACTTATTTACTGATATAAACACTTATCAAAATGTTTGAGACAGGCAGACAGCTTATGTAAACAGTTTATGACCTGTTTATAAGCTGTTTTCAGCTTATTTTCATAAGCTCTCCATGATAACTTATAAAAACAGCTTATAACTTATATAAAGACAATTTGACTATATTTCTCTTTGGTTATAAAAATAGTTTATACGTAAGTGTTTATAAACTGTTCACCCAAACAGGTCCTTTATATCGGTTTAGCTTGAATAACAATGCAGAATTATTATCATATCGAAAGGAAAAATGGAGAAAACTGCAGGGAACTTGCTAGAAAGAATAGTGCTTCCTCCAAATTCTTCTTGTGAAGACTAATCAAGAAATTCCGGATAACTATGATAAATTCATTCATTTGATTCGTTGCCCACATTTATACACATCATATATCAAACGTTAGAAACTGTGATTGAATTCCCAGCTACGAATAGCTAGCTAGATAGTTATCCAAAATTGATCACGTCATGAATCATAATTTACGATCATACAAATAAAACATGACAAAAATGGTATCCGAGATTTTCAAAAGGGGAGGGCGATAAAGTTGACTTGAGGACGAGCTACGCCAAGAGCCCATGACGTGAATGGTGGATAAGGTGAGAAGAGATGATAAGGGGGATTATATATATGGAAGCAACATTGTTGGCTCCAATTCATAAATCAGAAGTCTCAAGATAAGCCATGCTAGGCGAAGAATGTATTTCGTACATGCGAGTGCGGCATGAACAAGACTTTTGATTTGACGTACAAAGTGCTGTATTACATCTATATCTATATCTATATCTATATAACTATCTATTGCTCATCCGCATTTTACTGTAGATCTACAGTAAAATGCGGATGAGTCTCTTTGGTTTTTATTTATTTATTACATTATTAATTAATAAATATATATAAATATAATTATTTAATATATTTTATTTAAATTTTATTTGTATCAAATGTTCAAATTTTAATATGAGTTTAATTTCTATACACTGTCAGTATAAAGATTTTTACATTGACAACCAATAAGAAATCATGGAATTGATGACTTTTAAGGTGGTTAGGATAAGAATCAAAGATTTGATATAATGTGTCAATTTCTGATTGATTGACAGTGTAAAAAAACTTTACACTGTCAGTGTTACCAATTAAATCCTTTTGGTATATAAAATATTTATTAATTATTTTTTACCACATTTATTAATCACGTTGTTCTAAAAATTATTGGTCTTGATTTTTAGGGAATCATTTATTTTAGTTGTATTATTTATTTTCTACTTCGATTTTTAATTATGTGTTTGAAAGGGCAATATGAATGTACTAACTTTGTCTTTTCGAATAATTTCTTTATATTTAAATTTTTTTGCTTTACTTTTTTTTTTAAAGCATTTCGCTTTTTGCTTTACTTTAAAAAAAATAGATTTAGTTTTTTTAAGTCGAATGTAATGCCAACAACATAATCTACTAACCCAAGTGAGTTATGGGGATATACTACATAGAAGGAAAATTGTTAATTTAACAATCCGTCAATAGAATAAAAATTGTTATTTTGTTTGTATTATTGTATAACTTTTTCCCACTTGCATTTCGAATTTTATTTAATTGGTTAATTGTTATTGATATTATAGAAATGCATTTTCAAGTTCATGATGGAAAAAATCCTTTATTTGTTGAAGATGATTGTGAAGGTATTTATTTATAAATCAATGTTTATTTGAATATGTTAATTTAATTTATTTTTGCCACTTTTTATTTTTATTTTTTTTTACATGTCGACGGATTTGTTAAAATTTTTCTAGATTGTCTAGACTTTGGACAAATGAACCGGTGTGGTGAACATTGTGGTGCGATGGTTGGTTAGAGGAGTGGTCAGGAAAAAATAAAAATGGTCTTAGAGTAAAATGTTAATTTAAAAATCCGTCAATGTAATAAAAATTGTTATTTTGTTTGTATTATTGTATAACTTTTTCCCACTTGTATTTCGATTTTTAATTAATTGGTTAATTGTTATTGATATTATAGAAATGCATTTTCAAGTTCATGACGGAGAAAATCATTTATTTGTTGAAGATGATTGTGAAGGTATTTATTTATAAATCAATGTTTATTTGAATATTTTAATTTAATTTATTTTTGCCACTTTTTATTTTTATTTTTTTACATGTCGACAGATTTGTTAAAATTTTTTCTAGATTGTCTAGACTTTGGACGAATGAACCGGTGTAGTGAACATTGTGGTGCAATGGTCTTAGAGTAAAATGTTAATTTAACAATCCGTCAATGTAATAAAAATTGTTATTTTGTTTGTATTATTGTATAACTTTTTCCCACTTGCATTTCGATTTTTATTTGATTGGTTAATTGTTATTGATATTATAGAAATGCATTTTCAAGTTCATGACGGAGAAAATCATTTATTTGTTGAAGATGATTGTGAAGATATTTATTTATAAATCAATGTTTATTTGAATATATTAATTTAATTTATTTTTAACACTTTTTATTTTTATTTTTTTACATGTCGACAGATTTGTTAAAATTTTTCTAGATTGTCTAGACTTTGGACGAATGAACCGGTGTGGTGAACATTGTGATGCAATGTTTGGTTTAAGGAGTGGTCAGGAAAAAATGAAAATGGTCTCAGAGTAAAATGTTAATTTAACAATCCATCAATGTAATAAAAATTGTTATTTTGTTTGTATTATTGTATAACTTTTTTCCACTTGCATTTCAGATTTTTATTTAATTGTTTAATCGTTATTGATATTATGGAAATGCATTTTCAAGTTCATGTTGAAGAAAATCATTTATTTGTTGAAGACGATCGTGAAGGCATTTATTTATAAATCAATGTTTATTTGAATATATTAATTTAATTTATTTTTGCCACTTTTTTTTTTATTTTTTTGTACATGTCGACAAATTTGTTAAATTTTTTCTAGATTGTCTAGACTTTGGACGAATAAACCGCTGTGGTGAACATTGTGGTGCAATGGTTGGTTTGAGGAGTGGTCAGGAAAAAATAAAAATGGTCTTAGAGTAGAATTATTTTGTTTTAATAAATAGATATGAATATAATTATTTAATATATTTTGTTTGAACTTTATGTGTATACAATTTTAATTTTTAATATGTAAAATATTTATTAAGTATCTTTTACAACCTTTAATAATTGTGTAGTTCTAAATTTATTGGTCTTGATTTTTAGGGGATCATTTATTTAAGTTTTATTATTTATTTTTTACTTCAATATTTAATTATGTATTTGAAACGGTAATGTGAATTTTCTAACTTTGTCTTCAAATAGACATTGATTATATTTTATTTTTTTTGCTTTATATTTTTTAAAAACAAATAGATTTAGATTTTCAAGTCGAGTGGATGCCAGCAACGTAATCTTCAAATACTTTTTGTTTGTATTATTATATATAACTTTTTTCACTTTCATTTCAGTTTTTTATTTAATTGGTTCATTGTTATTAATATTATAAATATAAAAATGGATTTTCAAGTTTGTAATTGGGAGAATCCTTTATTTGTCGAAGATGAACGTGAAGGTATTTATTTAGTAATTATTGTCGATTTGCGTGTAATAATTTAATTTATTTTGCCACTTTTTTTTTTTTACATGTTGACTGATTTGTTAAACTTTTTTCTAGATTGTCTAGATTTTGGAGGAATGAATCGGTGGTGCGAACATTGTGGCGCAATGGTTTGCTTTGAGGAGCGGTCAGGAAAACATAAAAATAATTTCGGAGTAGAATTTTGAATATGTTGTATGAATGAAAAGGTGAAGTTACTATATTTGGTCAGGCCACCAACTTTGCTTTGGAGTTTGATACATAAAATAATAATGAAAATAATTTTATTTGTGAAAGTAATAATAATTATTATGATAATGAAAATAATGTAAAGTAAATTAGAGTAATAAGTATAATGTTAAAGTTTTAAGTTTATGTGTTTTAAGGAAAAAAAAAATTTACATGCTATTAGTTTAACTATTTTTATATTGCTTGATAATTATATAGTGATGCATTGTTAAAAAATAGTCATTCTATAATTTTTTTTTACACTATCATAAAAAATTAATGTACAGATAATATTGTCTATATATTTTTTATAATAATGTAATTTTTTAATTATCAATATTATCAATATTATAAAAAAAAATTTAAAATTATTTAATAGAAATTTTACCATGCATTGCACACGTACTAAAAACTAGTATAAACCTATCCATCAATGATTCAATGCATGCATTAATTAATTAATCAATACCAGATGCTTTCAGAACTCCTTAATTGTTAATTAGTTGACGTAACCCACAAAGGACGTGGTAAAGGGAATTGTCATTTTTAATTGACGTGGTAAAATATACAAGTGAGTACCAATATGATGTGACACAGTTGGTAGATAACTGGATCCCTTAAGCATATGGTTAAGGGTTCAATTCCTGGCTGTGTATGGAAAAATATCTGTTGAAAGAGGTCAACCCTATAAATGGATCTCAATATATTGAGGGATTAGTCTTTGACTCTCGATAAAAGGATATCGGATTCACCAAAAAAAATATATATAAGTGAGTGTTAAGAAAGAGGATCGGAAACAGAAGATTTCTATCCACAAATCAGGTGGGGTGGGTATTTGTCAGGGACCAAAAATTAGCTCTCACCGCAACTTATATAGCGCTTGTTTGGTTTGGAACGCAAACCAGCGTTTGAGAGAGAAATCCAGTTGAAACAGTAATCGGAGGTGTTTGGTTACCAAATTCCATTCAAAATAATTGATTCTTGATAGTCAAAATGGAGTTTTGTGGAAGCAAAATTTTTTAGCTTTTCCGTTGAAAATAATTGATTCTAGATGTAGGACCCACAAAATTCTATATATTTACACTTTAAAAGTGATTTTACTTTATCATCCAAACAAAATCAATTCTTCTAAACTCACTTTTAAAATATTATTACCAAACATAAATCAATTTTTTCAAACTCCATTTTTTAAAATCAATTCTTCTAAAATCAATTCTATCAAAATCCATTCTATCAAAATCTAAACCAAACGGACCCATATACGGTGGGAAATATGAAACGCAAGTTATACTTGAGAACTAAAGTGCCATTACAAATTAAATCCTTTGTGGCTGCTTCAATTTAAGTGAACTAAGAATTTAATAAAAACACGATCATATATGATGTACGTCATAGACTTTCCCCATCCCCACCCCACCAAAAATCATAAAGCAGAAACGAGCGGGACCAGTGCATTTTGTTGCTTGTATTTGGATTGTAATTTCTTTTATAAGCAAAATTATTTTGAAATGAGAGACATGATAGGATAAACTATCATATCCTATCTGAAACTATTGTTTGGTGAGCCAGCAGGATAGGATAAGTCAATCCTGTCACCTATCTTATCCTATCCATCTCGTTAAAATTCTATCCTGAGGGGGAGCTGGGTTATAACTCAACAGGATAGGATAGAGTGATTTAAAGTATAATAAAACATAACATGGTTAAAAAAAAAAGGTTAGTGAGATATAAAATATTTAAAATAATAAATATATTAATAATTAATTTTAAAAATTATTTTTATTTTATCACAAGGCTAATTTGTTATTTTATATTATTTTAAAAAAACTAAAAAATAATAATTTTTTTAATAATTTAACTACATGTAAATTAAAACTCAAAATGAATATTTAAAATTATAAAAAAAATAATTGAAGTTAGACAATATTTATAAAATTTAAAAAATTATATGTAATTTATCACAAGGATAATTTTGTCCTTTTATATAATTTTAAAAAAATAAAAATTATAAAAAAAAATAAATCTAATAAAATATGAAAACATTTAGAATAAAAACAATTTTTTTTAAAATTTATTTTAAAATTATAATGTTATCCGGTTGGTTGGACACCAAACGTCGGATAGGATAACGGATATCCTGTTCATATCCCATCTTACTCCTATCATGTTCTCTTATCCTATGTTCCGTTACCCTATCCTGACCACCAAACGAGCCATAAGATCATAAGTGGTAGTCGAATTCATATATAAAAAAGAAGAAAGATATAATAGAGATACCAGGGTAAAAGATCAACCAATAGCCCCTAATAACTATAATAACAATTGGATTGTATCTGATTGTGCTCAAGACCCGATTCAACCACAGTGAAGCTAAGGTAGCTAGATATATAAGTTCAGCTTAATTCAGTACTGTGCATCAATGTTTTAATAATTTCAGATCATAATGTTAATCAATTAAAGGGCATTATATATTATCGATCATGGGAGTTTTATGCAGAAACAGAAGTTTCAAATTAACCCCCCAATGCAAATGAATAGTCAAATATATAGCAAACTGGGAAGCTTAATTATTCAGCCGCCCATTGAAAACGAATCCCATGTGTCAATGTAAACTTCCAGGATCCTCAAGAGATCACTGTAAGTTAAGGCGGTTTTGCCCTCCTCATGTGGCTTTGTCACTTTGTCTGATACATCATAGATCAAAATCATCACTACATGAAACAGTGAAGCATAAATCTCATCACAAATTGACTATACCTCATGATTTAAGATAAAAAGAGAAAACATGCATGACTATACAATATTCATGATGATCTGCTTCTTACTTCAACCTGAAGTTAATTATGTGCTACGTGGCCAATGACATGTCGGACTACAATTTACACGCCCCAAACATTGACACCTCGCAATATCCATGACCTGCACAGCACGGTACAGTACACGTTAACACACCTTTTTTTTTCTTTATTTCTTTTTTTTTGGGGTGTGGAAGTTTAGTATCCTAACACGTAAACCAATTTCTCCATGCACTTTTTTAGAAACAGCTAGCGCTAGCTTAAATTATGTGCAACAAATTCAAATACCTTTAGAAGTATAGTTATGATCATCAGAAACAGCGGTGTCCCCTTAGTCCCACCCGATTTTTTATCACCACAAATGTTATTGTTTTTTAATTTGGTCGTGCAAAATCTTAATCAAATTGACATAATCTAGCGCATTTCATATGACCTGTCAGGGCAGTGCACAGAGACGAACTAACAGAACGGAAAGAATTGCAGGGAATTTGGGCCTCACTGTTGGGCCCAGTCCCAACTGGAAGGCCTGTTGCCATAAATATGATGCTCCTGATGAAGTATATTTGTCCAAAATAATAATTGTTATTATATATATATATATATATAAGGTTAGGCATCTCAAAACAGGTTGTTAGAGGAATGTGGAAACCAAGAAGGACCAGTTAGGTCGTGAACCATTTCCGGCTGAGCCGTCAAAATCAGTCTTTCTTAAGTTGTAACACCATCGAATAGACAAATCAGTCTTTGTCGCATCTTTGTTTTGCATGAGTACCATACTATGTATGCATTTCATATTAATTAGATATTAGATATCCCATACATAATGAAATTTCCGTCCAATCAAACATACCACCAGGATACAATGGCCCACGTAAATGGAGATGCTAATACTCCTTTGATATACGGTACGTTTTCGTGGGCAAAAACTTAGTCAGAATACATTGAAAGATCAACTAAGTTGCACTTGGTTTGGTGCTGAGTGTTTCGCATTCTTGACTCTTTTCTGCCATATGGTTGGTAATTGGTTAAGAGTTCAGTTCAAAGTTCTTTAGTTTGTGAATCAATTACAAATCATTTTATATAGATTTTTAATATAATTAAAATAATAATCAAACATTTTCAATAATATAATAATTCATAACTAATTGACAGGGGCGGAGGGAAGGGGGGACGAAGGGTTGCCATGGCCCCCCTCCCTCCATATATATATATAATAGATTCTCATAATAAATAAGATAATCGACTCAAATTTAACTACAATAGGTATAATTTCAAATACTTCTATTTTCATTTTTTTTAGAATCATAGAATAGATACAAATGTTTACATTAAAAAGGAAATTGATAAAACATAAACATATACCACTTATATTGATAATAGATAATTTTTACACCATTAAACGTCACCATGCACAATTGAAAAAGTGAAGGTTTTAGATATATATCACAGTTGATTATAAATCTATTTGAGTAATTTATATTATATTAAGTTTTTAATCATATATCAAATTTGTATTATATAATTTGTTTTTATATATTAGTTAATTTTTTATTGCTATTTCATCATGTTATGTGAATTAGATTTTGGCCCCCTTTCTTTAAATTTTCGAAAATCACAGTATAAAAAATATTTACACATGTAATGCATATCAACTTAATCCATTGGTTTATCCATCTTATGTGGGGAAAAAACTCAGTTTTCATTATGTACATATTTTACACTCCTTTATGTAATTTTTTCATTTTTTTTAATTTTTTTTCGTTATTAAAGAAGTTTAATAGTTAGTATGAGTGGAGAGAGTTGGCGAGCTCTAATAGACTTGGCTATGAATATTAAGGTAAAAAAATATGGATCGATCACTTCAAATCTTTAAAGACAAAATTTATTCATATTAAATATCATCCTTTGCATCTTTAACTGCACAAGGTGCAGCTCCTCTTGAAACTCTGGGGATCCACTTCCATACATGACAAGTGCATCTTTTTTCTAATTCATTGTTAAGAAGAGGAAAGCAATATATGTTTGTGTTTGGGTCTTTTCTCCTGGCTGAAGCAGGCATGACATGTTATAGAGGCTGAAATGCCGCTCGTTGTCAGAGAAAAGCATAACATATCATGGTAAAATTATTTGATTTGAGATGCAACAAGTAATGGTGCCTTGCGGAGCCCCCCATGAAATATTCTTGGGGCCACGTCCAAGTATTATGATGCGGGGTTTCTTCCATACCGTCCTGTCATATAACCCATTCTACCCACAGAAAACGGGTTCCCGCCGTAAATTTTCCACCCATTCACACTTTATATACTCTTGGATCAATATCAATAATATAATTACAAGTATTTGACAAATTTAAGATCATCTAATGGTACATAATTCGATTTTTTCAACCTGTGCAACTTTGTATATATTAAAAAATAAAAAATAGAAATGTTATATTGAAATTTGTGAATTCACTTTCTTAAAAACTTAAAAGCTATTATTTCCATTAAAACATTTATATTGTATGATTCCTTGACATGTGCAAAGTTGCACAGGCTAGAAAAATCATACATTATTATGTGAATGTGTAAATATGTCAAAAGTTGAATGTCTAATCTGGACCTTTGCTTACAAGGTAATTGAACTGTGCTTGGACAGGACCGGCCTAAGGGTAAAGCCATTAAAGCCATACTTTTAGGCCTACCAGCAAAAAAAAATATTTTCTCTTGCATTATGTATAAAGCAAAAAAACCACACATGCTAGTAAAAATGTCAAACCTAAAGTACAATCTGATCCAGGTAAACTCTCTCATTTAAAATAAAAAGATCTTACTCAAAATTTGTTTTAGGCCTCACTCGCTCTTGGGCCTACTATGCGCATTGATTGCACAAAATAAGGTTCACGTATCGAGTTTAGGCTGTTTAATTCTGCTCGATGTCACTCGATACATTCAAATTTACTTTTTAAAAAAAAAAAGAATTTATAAAGATTTAAACTTAAATTTATTTATTTGTACAACATGAATACATGATAATACCTTTATAGACTTTGTGTTTTACATGGGCTGAGAAAGTCTTCGACCTGTAGAGGTCAGCTATCTTTGGGCCTAATCTCCTTAACTCAAAAGACAACTCAGCCAGAAACATAACGGGCGAGTCATTTATTGCTTGTCTGGTCATTGTGAAGAAGGAGGAAATCACAATAATCAGCACTAATGGCCATTAAAACAACTATTACAAAGAGTAGGAATGGCAACGGGCACGGGCAGGCACGGATAGCATCCTACCCGCCCCCGCCCGCGGGGGGCAAATCCGAGCCCATCCCCGCCCGCCACCCCCGCGGGTATTTGACGGGTTTCGCGGGTATCTGCGGGTTTCGCGGGTACCCATGGGTACTATCAGCAACTATGTTTTTTTTTTGGAAAAATACATTAATTCCTTAAAAAAATTATTTAAAAAAAATTATAAAAATTGCAAAATGTCAAATAAAATAAAGATTAACATACTCAAGATACATCAATATCCAACAAACTATAAAAATCAAACCACACTCAAATAATAAACGAGAATCATCAACCCATATTACAATTTAACCAAAACAAGTTACAAAAAAACACAAGCACACAACCATCACGCATCATCACCCTCGTCCCTCTATTACAATTAACCAACCATAAATCGGTTACAAAAACCATCACGTTACATTCTGTTAGAGACTGAAAGTATAGGGTTCTTGGAGTCTCCATGTCTTTTGTTACATGGTGGGAAAACATATTAGCTTTTAGAACTATTGGGAATGGAAGTCTGGTTTTGATGGATATTCAAGACCTTGTGGAGCTGGCATCCTACGTATATCTTCTTCTGAATAAGAAGGGATGAACCAGTATCTCTTGTCCATCCCAAAAACCTGATACCAAAGCAACATAAATCATAATGTAACTTCAAAATCCTATATTATTGAATAATAATGATAATAACAGAATGAGGGAACCCTAGCTACATGTTAATCCAGAGAATAAAATAGAAAAACACCACAAGATCTACAAACACATTTACTTGTAGAATATAACACAATTGATATAAGATTAACATTAAAAACTCAAATCCTAAGGATGTATGTAAGATAGAATAAATCCTAACACAAGCATCTGCATCTAAAATGCAACCATTACTGCATAACTAGTCCTACTTCCTAGCACAGATCTAACTCTTTTGCTAATATAAGAACATGGTAGTGACTATTTGTATTATTTTTTAAAAAAACAAACTCTAATCACATGAAGTTTTAAGTCAATGTTTAAAGAATTGTACTCCAAAAGAAGTTGGCCTAAGAATCTAGGTGAAATTTGTTTACAACATTACATGTAGGCTGGATTATAACTCATTCACTAGAAAAACATGGGTGACAAACGAATTATGTTAAAACTAGTTCATACCAAATGGAGATGCCACTCTCTTTCAATAAACCAAGTTCAATAGCCATCAACAAACATAACAACAAATCATCATAGTGCTTTATTCTTATAACTAGAACTAAAAATAAGATAACAAAATTCACCATTTAGCATTTACAAATACAGTGACCCGTCAAACTTCACAACCAAATGGAAAATGTCGAGAAGCATTTTATCAAGCAAGTTATGTACATTTTAGAAACTGAAATAAGAACATATTTGATTTAGGGATCTCTAACCAGATAACAATAAAAAGTAGGAAGAGAGGTAGAAAATAAAACTCAATCTGAACTTCTCATAAATCCATAAAACAAAAATCAAGATTTAGGGAGAAAATAAACAAAGAAGAATTTGGGATTTTCAAGTTTGGAGAACACATAAGATTGCAGAAACAGAACTTACACAAGGAGCGGTTGTTGGTGACGACGCGACGACGACAGGGACCGCCGGAGATGGAGCTCGCGGTGCTGGGTTGGGTTGTGCCGACGACGGGAACTTGCGTGCAGCCGGAATGGAGGACGTGACGCCACTGTAGCAGAATGGCGAGAACCGCAAAGCAGGGAAGCAGAACGATGATGCTTCAAATCGGAAAGGGTTGATGAGAGGTGATGGCGAGAACCGCAGAATGACGACGCTTCACTGGAGCAGAACCGCAAAACGGTGACGCTTCACTGGAGCAGAACGACGTCGCGACCGGTGGCCACTAGAGCAGAATGGCAGCGTAAGGGTTAGGGTTGATGACAGGTGGGTAAGGGTTGGGGTTGAGGAGAGGCGCAACGCAGCTATGTAGTTTGTATTCTAACTTCTGATATGTTTGTGTCCTAGGGTTAATGGGAAGGGTATTTTGGTAATAGGGGTTGGCGGGCACGGGTATCTGCGGGCACGGGTACTAAGATACCCGCCCCCGCCCGTTTAGTGACGGGTAATGACAAAAATCTGTTTATTCAACCCACGGGTACCCGTTTAACTACCCGACCCGTGCCCGTCGTGGGTTTTACCCGCGGGTACCCGGGGGTGCGGGTAAAATTGCCATCCCTAACAAAGAGAGCCAATATAAAGAAAACTCAGGAGGGGGAGAGAAAGTTCTGATAATACAATATACATGTCTCCGAGAAATTGGATATAACCTTCTCGGATTTCTTAGTTTTTGTACGAAATCTTTGATATTATAATTTTTTGCTTTGAAAATTTTATGATTCAATTTTTCCTTTCTGTATAACTTAGAACAATTTTGTTTTCTGATGCATAATAATTGGCAAATGAAAGATCGAATAGGACATTTATTCTTCTTACTTGCACATTCATAGTTTTAATCCACTAAACTTTAACAGAAAATACAATATTTAAGTACTTATTTAAAAGAGTCTGCTCGGTGTAGTCGTGAATTGGGAGGGGGCGCATGTTATCATTCAAAAAAGGATAAGTGGGCTATCGAATATATCGGATATGTTTCTTTTTGTGCTCCAATTTTTAGCCGGTTAAGGCCCATGTACTAGTCCAGAATATATGTGAGTATGTGACCATATTGCAACCTGGTTTTTTGGGGCCATCTTATTTGAACACAGGGGCGGAGCCAGAAAATTTCGATGAGGGGGGCCAAAATCTAATTTACATAACATGAAATATAATAAAAAATAAGTTTAATTAATTTTTATATAGTGTCAGTGTAATTTTTTTTACGCAAATATCCAATGATATCTTGACAAATCAGCGTAATTGTTATTTCTCTCTCATAATTATTAAAATAAAAACACACATGTCAAAATGTTAGCGGATGTCAGTGTAAATCTTTTTACACTGACAGTATATACTACTTTAATTCATAAAGAATTAACTAATATATAAAAACAAATTATATGATACAAATTTCATAATAACTTAATATAATATAAATTACTCAAATAGATTTATATCTAAAACATTCACTTCTTCAATTGTACACACGACATTTCATAGAGTAAAAAATCATCTATTATCATATGTGGTCTATTTTTATCAATTTCTTTTTTTAATGTAAACAATTGTATCTATCTTAGAATTCTAAAAAAGTGTAATTTAAGTGTTTGAAATTGTACTTATTTTAATTAAATTTGAGCCAATCATTTTTTATAAGAGTTAATTGTTTTATATATATATATATAAATATATAAAAGATGACAACATGGGGAGGGGGGCCATGGCATCCCTTGGTCCCCCCCCCCCCTCCCTCCGCCCCTGTTTGAACATATAGTAAAGTACCTAGGCGAAGGAGGATAATCCACGGATTTTGTTGAGGCTTGAGGAACCAATCTTAAAATTAGAAGTGGTGTTGAGTTTTTTTTTTTTTGGTAAGCCAAAATATGTATAATATATGAGTATAAGAGATACCCAAACACATGTACAAAAGATCCCACCTACAGTTCAGCTACTAATTCAACCAAAGCCTATAGAAACAAGCCAGCCCAATGGTTGAGTTGAGTTGTTGAGTTGTTTACCCAAAATAATAATAATAATAGAAGTGGTGGCAAAAGGGCTTTTTGGGGTTGAATTGAGGAGTGTATGCTAAAGCATTGGTTTGAGTCACTAGAAGACTTTTCGTCTGTTCCTATTTTGGAATATTGTTAGAGTTTTTTTTTTTTTTTGGGTTCTATAAATGACAGAAGATTAACTTGATTATAAGGGATCCGGATTCCCAGCGGCAGAGAATTCACGCATTCATACAGCTAGTCACTTTATTATTATTGGATTTACTTCTCTCACACTCTTAACCCTTGATTTGCTTTATCCAAAAAATAAACAAAAAAAAAATACAAGTAGGGAGACAGAAATAGGTGGATGCAGAGAATTTGCATCCGATTATAAGATATAGCTCATTCTCATGTTTAGTAGGACAATTTGCCAATGTACTTTTATGAGCATTTTCACGGAAACTAGGTATAGGTAGTCATGAGTAACGAGTCTTTTACCTGTTTCAAGTGTCTGCCGCCGTGCATGATTCACGATTCCAACTTTCCAACTCCATGTTGTGTGTCCCACGGACATGATGGCCATTAATTGATGATATGTATAACATTAACACGTCACGCTGTATAATACAGCACGTTTTTTCAGTTCCCAAAATGGTTACGTCTTTGGTAAAATTAATTTGATATTCATTAAAATTGTGTGTTTCAATTCAATAGTCGTCGTCAACTTTAGCAACATTCCACGTATAAAACTGGAATCATAATGTCCTGCAATATTTTAAAGGTTCCTTGTTATACACGGCACCACAACCCTTGATCTATCGGGGAAATTGACATGCACGTTAATCCTATGTTGTTACATGAATCAGTTTATCCTTAGTCAGATAAATTGGATTTTGACCAGACCACTTGACCTGCTTGCCGCCCTCATTTTTCATCTTCTATGGATGCATAGTTGCATACTCCTTTTCATCACCTTTTTTCCCATTATATATATGCTATATAGCCTTCAAGTTTTACCTCATCTAATTGTTACTTCTCAATTCTCAGTCAATGGATAAACACCAAGTGTTATTCCCTAGCTCATCTACATCATCAGCTTCCTCTACAATTGATTTTAAAGTTGCTCAAAACTCTAAGGTTCATGTTAAAAATGCAGGTGTTTTAAGAACTCAAAAGAAGGAGAAATTAAACCAGATCATAGGTGGCAAAGTGATTAAGCAGCACAGATATGTATTTCAAACAAGGAGTCAGATTGATATACTAGACGATGGGTACCGGTGGAGAAAGTATGGGGAAAAGAAGGTGAAAAGCAATAAATTCCCTAGGTTTGTCTCAACAAAAGCTTTTACTTGCCTAAACTATTTGTTGTTTCAAATCCCAACTTTCTAGTCAAATAGGTTTCATTGTCCAATAGAACTAGACAGAAACTTAATTAGAATTATATATTATAAATATTTTCCTTTCAATTTCAGCAATTAGTCCTGATCATGCTTAATTAATTCCATCTCAATTTTATTTTGCTGCTTTCAGAAGTTATTACAGGTGCTCTTATCAAGGTTGCAATGTCAAGAAACAAATCCAACGCCATTCCAAAGACGAACAGATCGTGGTAACTACCTACGATGGGATCCACATGCACCCAGTTGAGAAGTCAACTGAAAGCTTCGAGCAGATTTTGAGAAACTTTTACCTATACAACCAATTCTATAATCTTCAACGTTAGGGTAGGATTGCATGGGACTATTGGGGGAAGCTAACTTTACTTCATCATGTTCTTAATTATTTGCCGTAGATACAGGAATGATTTGATTTAGATTATTCTTATTAGTACTTGCTTCATAAGGAATTTTCATGTATGGATTTGTATGTGTAAATATCACTATCAGATTAGAAGTAAAGCACAAGATGTTTTGTTCAGGGTTTAATGAATTGAATATAATACAGTGACCATAGATGCTAAATTTCAGATTTCTTCATTTTATTTTATCAATACAGTACAATCACTAAAAGATGCATAAAAAAAAACCAAAGCATTTGGTGGTGATGGTTATACAACAAAGAAGAAATAATAAAGGTAATGCAACTCTATAAGGTGTGTGCGGATACTAAGCTTTAGGTTAGATTAGCTTCATCGGTCTCCATCATAACTGGATACAACACGTGTAATAACGTATTCCTTTCAGGATAAAAAGAAGAAATCTTGACTTGGTTTGCACAATCAAACATATCGTCAATGGTATAATTCACAACTTCTACCTACAAACCAAGTCAAGATAGGGACTGATTGGAGCTAATCGAATCTAAAACATAGTGTCCACACAAATCTTGAAGGGTTGCACGTTACCAATTTATTATTCTTTCTTTGTTGTATAACAATCACCACCAACAAAAAACTTGAGTAAGTAGCAGTTAGAACTTACACACCATCATCATGTTTGTGATAACAAGAAGAATGAATACCGTTCACGTTGGAACAAGAATAACTTCATAATCACTTCCACCACTCATACATATTGCAACTAATAAAAGAAAAACAAAGGCAAATCCCCCAAACCAAACAGCAAAGCTTCCTCGATTAGCAACAACTCTTGTCTCTGCTACGGTTGCCACCATGTCCTTCACCACCCGTTCCTTGTCCAGATGATCGGAAGCACCCAACACACAGCAAGTTGAAGTACTGGACGATGAATAACAACACTCATGTTGCTGCCCTTTGCTTCCACTATATTCATGTTCATCATCCTCGGAATAACAGAAAGAAGACACCGACCTCACTTCTTCACAATTAGAACTCACACGATCGCTCTCACACTCCTCCATAGGAACAAAAAGTCTTCGACCCTTGAACTTGCCGCTCTCAATGGCCTCCCGACGCTCTTGGAGTATCTCTCGCGACGCCGCGTCGTTGGTCCTCATCATCCATGCCTCTGAAGGATCTTGTTGGAGCATGGACATGAGGTATCTCGGAGAGTGGTTTTCTAGTTGTATAGCTTTGATGGTGGCGTTAATTGAAGGTGATGGATATTTGCGTGAAGGTTTTGTTGGGTTGGAGTGCTTTTTTAAGGTGTCCCAGTGTTGTTGAAGATTATTGTAAAGCTGCTTCAGTTCATCTGTCTCTTTTCCTTTTACTTGTTCGAAGCTTTTCATGGTGGGGACGTTTGCTTCTCTGTTTATCATTAAAATCCCATGATGGTGTGGGGTTAATGAAGGATCAACACGAACTAACGGGTTCAATTTGTTTTGAATTATAGCGGGATAATCATTTCATGTTTTAAATGGAACTGAATGGATTTCGAAATAGTTGGTTTGCGATAACCATTTTCTCGACATTATAGGGGGATAGAAACTGAAAGGATTTTTTTACTAGAGAAGAAAATGTGGAAGGATTATTTTTTTTATTTTTTTTCTTTGTGAACCAAAGTAATACTCAAAAAACGTGGAAGGATTTTAAAATAGTTGGCTTGAGTATTTATTCTCTTTCAGTTCTCTTATCCAGTTTGGCTTTAACTCCTTTTCTCCCTCTTATTATATGATATGTCTTGGAGTAGAATTGGGTTGGAGTTTAATGAAGGGTCTTGGTAACTTAAGGTGCTATAGTTAAGTAATCTTTTTTTTTTTTTTTTTTTACGAAATATAGTTAAGTAATCAGTATCGGGTTCCGATAAAAACATTGGTTAAGGAATTAAAAAAGTCATTTGAAATTACAACTTTAAAATTTTTAATGTCTTGAACACAACATTTTTCAATATGAATTTTTTATATTTGATTACTTAACCTATGCTAAAAGCATTTGTTAGCATTCCCCATTCATAAGACACCAGTTGAGTATATAGCTTTGTATAGCTTTGTATTAAATAGATCATTTTTCAATACCTTAATAAATAAATAAAAATAAGTTCTTATAGGAAGACGCTGTCTTTTTTTCTTTTTCTTTTTTTGAGTTAGGAAAATGGTGTACTTAATATAATTAGAGGTGAGATTTTTAAATTTTAAATAAAATATGAATTTAAGTGGCATACATTGACAGTGTAAAGTTTTTTTTTACACTATCAACCAATCAGAAATTGACACATCATTATAAATGGTTGATTCTTATCCTAACCACCTTAAAAGTCATCAATTCCATGATTTCTTATAAATTAAACTATTGAAATATTATCTTTTCTTAATTCTTTTACCAGCCCTACTGTGTCCCTTAAAAAAAAAATACAGCCCTGCTGTAAACTAAAATAAAAGAAAGTAATATTTCATCCCAAACTTTCCGAATTGAAGATAACAAGATTGATCCGTCAAAAAAAAGATAACAAGATTGAGATTTTTAGGTGATAATTCTGTCCATTCCATCCGCAACTGCTATCCCAACTGCATTTCGGAATTCTATTTTCTTTCTTTTTTGTAAAAAAATACAAATCAAAGGTGCTTGGAAGAGAGCGATACAAAATAACAACGAAGATTAAAAACAGAAGCTGATCATTTGCTTATTGAATTCCGAATTTACAGTCTACTTTTTCAAATTTTTTTTTCTATTTTAATTTTATAGGATGCCACAATAATCTGAACAAGCACAAATAAACTTACACAAGAAACAATGTGTTCAACCGAAAAATGGATATTTAAAGCTTTTCTTTAAAAGAGATGTTCCGTTGCGACTACAATTGTCAAGTAACATAAAGTACTTCTCATCATCTTTAACCGACCTCTTCAATTATGGTGGCGCATCTGGGGCTGCAAACCTCTTGTCAACTCAGAAATAAGATCCGTTTTAGTAGTATTTTCATTTGTTTTTTCGGATTACTAATTGTGCTAATGCATCCAATGTATTTTGTCTCACCTTGTCTTTATTGTTAATGGACTTTACCAAAATTTTATTTATTGGTGAACTGTATTTTTTTTTCCAATCAACCAAAAACAAGATATTTAAAAACCTACGTAAAAAAAAAAGGCATTTAATTAAAAACATCAAATAAGACCTAATCGAACCGTGTGAAATAGGTGCCTCTTCAATACTTAAGGAAAAAAGACCGCTCTTCAATATCTAAGGAAAAAAAGAAACTCAGACTATCTAAACGATATATGTACAATCCTTTTACCGTCATCAAATATATGAACAACCTGAACAATTCGAAAAAAATAAATTAAACAAAAATATATCCGATATATTTTATGGACAGATATGAAGTGTGAATATAAAATTATGCAAGAATCATTATGCAAAAAAAAAAAAATTGATGGAGCGCCAAGTACTATTAATAAAGTCATTTACTAAATTATAACAAAATGCATCATACTATAGAAGGCAATGAGCCACACGAACTAGGGTACCTCCAGTAAGACAACCACCTTACATATTCCTGGACGATCTGCGACAAAGACATAAACCAGATGGTAGAAGACAAATGATTGTCCACAGACCACATAATACATACATTCCAGTGTCTAGTGTCTACATTAACGAGACAATTCCAACCCTAAATTGACGTTAGCTTAAATAAATTAGCAACTAAAATACCAAGAGCAGATGCTACTCAACAAAAATGCCCACATAAAGGGGTCAGGTTTTGAAATTTACTAGTTTTATATGCTCTTCTTGAAAAGCTTCCCTCCCTGCAATAGACGCCACAACACTAACCCAGAGATGTCATTTACCTTCCAGCAGTAGAATCTGAGATGTCTTCTATAATGCCCTTCCCATCAAAGGCATCAAAAAAGAAGAAATTTTTTATGGGTTCCCCTTTCCCAGATATTGCTTTGATAACCTCCTGCGAGGTTAAATAGTCAACCAAGTAATTTAAATACCACAAGACATCTTTGAAACATCATGAAAACTTGAGATGGTTGAATAGAATACCTGTCCAAGGATTCCCCCTATAATGGCACAGACTGGTGGAAATTCTGTTGTATTTGTGACCAATCTTTCTAGAAGAGTATCAGGCACATGAGATTCATTGAGAGACTGTGAACACAAACAGAACATTAAGTAAACGAAATATGTAATTATATAACACGGATAATAAATTCCAGGTAGCATACCTGTGCAGTGCAAAGCTCCTTTTTCAGCTTCAGAACACCAGGAAGATCTGCAATTGAAACTTCACCTGCACTTCGTCCTTCAGCCTCTTCATACTTTTCTATTACTGCAACACATAATTTGATGTTATTGCTTGCAAAATTGTCAATAGACAATTGTCTCACAAAATCCAAAAAGAAAAATTGACAATAGACTCAAAGAAGAAAGTGACTATTTTTTTATACAAAAGATTGCAAAAAACTACAAAATGCATCATCACCATTCATCCCTCTCTTATTTCTTAAGACAGCCCAAAGAACAAATCAATAACACCACTTAAGCAGACATCCTCGAGTAAAAGTTGCATTTCTTAGTTGATTTGAATGATTTATTTCTATTTTATGCATTTTACATACAAAACAGAACTTTTCAGTTTACCACACCTCTCATAGCAAAGTACAACTTCGACGTTCTCCGGTGAAGTGCCCTCCAAGGTACTGATATTGCTTCCTGCAACAACAAAAAAAAAATAGGCAGTCATACAAATGAAGCTCTCAACTACACATCATTGATGATAAAGGGAAAAAAAAGGAAAACTTTAAATGACATGCAACCAAGACAGAATGACATTCAGAGAATAACACTAATCATGCTTCTTCTATTTGATGCTTCTTCGAGTGCAATAATTTCTATGGTGAATATAGCAAAGTCAATATGCATCATAAAGGCCTATTTTCGTTTTTCAAAGCCTACACAATTCTAAAAATAATGAATCTGGGAAGAAAACCACATGTGCAACATGATACTTCATACACCTTGTATATAACAAGAAAAGAAAACCATAATTATTGTTGCTGTTGTTTTTATTACTATTTTTATTATCATCATCATTATAATCATCGCCGTCATCATCATCACCATCATTATAAGATCATTGAGTTTACAAGTATGCATTGAAAGTCATCCACTGGGCATGAATGCAAAGTAAATAGCAGGGTCAGACACCAAGTTATAGACGTGACAGATATCCTTCAGGTGAAAATTGGTATCTCATTTTCTCTGAGAGTCTCAGTCAAATCATTTCTTGGGTAAACGATGAAGAGGTCACTTGGAGTTGGAGCACAATGAAGGCCTTGAGGATTGAGACTCATCAACACCCAAGTACTAGATAGTAAATACTAATTTGAGAAACACAACTGGATGTTTCTTTAACACAACAAAAAATGCAAAGATAGCAATTTAATGTAACAATAATGAATTAATATAGACTTACCTCAAAAGTTGGGTATTGTAGATGGCATTCAATGGGCTCCTCCAGTTTTTTCTGCAAAAAATGAATGAAGCATAAGAAAGAAACTACTGGTTGTTGTGAAAGCACAGTATCTTCTGATGATTATCATCTAGAAACTAGATCAACTAGAGATGATACCTTTGAATATTTATAGTCCTGCAGGTCAACAAATATTTCACCACAAGAATCCCTACAGTCAACAGTATAAAATGCTACACGTTTCGATAGCTTCCGGCATCTTTCATTGACCAGTTTCTACAGTAAAAGAATAAAAGCAAAAAAGAATGTCAATAGAAAATTGTCAGTTACAGAAAGGCAATAGTAATATAGAGGATGGTGGCATTGTTAAGCCCAAAAGATAATAAGTTTCAAAAGTACCTTGGCTGAAAGGGAGCAACAACTGACGACAACAACATCAAACTTGTTGAAGAATTCTACATCGAAACTTGACAAATCACCTGCAGCCGAGATGAACAGAAAATGCAACCAATATAATTGATGCAAATTAAAGAGAGAAAAAATGAAAGCAGACACATTTTTAAGAAAGGACAGGGTCAAAATATAAACCTTTTTCCACGGAGACCCGAACCATAGGATTGAAGTCTTTCAGTGAATCGCAACAAAGCTGAGCAAGGGTCTTGCCACCATACACATTCTCATCAAGAGGAATGAGAAAGTTTGAGGAAAATGCTTCCTCAGTCGCCACTCGATCATCTATTAAAGTCAGACTGCCTACTCCAGCCAGAACGATATTCTTGCAAAACTAAATAACAACAAACTCAAACTCCTTACACATGATGGATGACAACAACGTGAGAAAACAAAGTTTAATCAAATACAACCCCATTTTAATTTTATTTTATGTTTGTTTTAGTGAAATAACCAAGTTTAAGGTTCTACCAAAAATACAAACAAGTTTAAGGGTTACCTCAGCTACAGTTCCTTTCATTCCATAGACTAGGACATGAGCTTTGCTCAGTCTGAAACAAAAGAATCAAAAACAGAAAACTAAAAATAAAGCACTAACTAGGGGAATCCATGAAAAATTAGCGGAACAAAATTAGGTTAAAAATTAGAATTGAAACAAAAGCAAATAAAGCAAGATACAATTCAAAAAAGTAAGACAACAAAAACTAAAATAAACCTTCTTTGAGCATCAGCTCCCCAAACACGAATCTGACGGTCATACAAAGCGGTCTCCTGCGCCGTCAACTCCTCGCCGTCGCCGTCCATTCCTAGTCGCAACCTGTTCGAAGACACCATCGGAGTTTTCAGTTTCGAAGTTGCAAGTAATAATAAGAAGCAAGAAAGAACCGACAAACTTAACCAACAACACTAACTCAGTCTCAATAAACTCGCGATGGTTTCCCCAAAACGCTGAAAATTTTGAAAATTGAATTCCTTTCCTTCAGGCCGCGGTGGTTACAATCGTTACAAGGTGAGGTGAGTCGTCGATGATTGTGATGTGAAGAAACCAAGGGAGGAATTGAGTGGGCCAAATCAATTGGGCTTTCGGTGGTTGGATCAAACTAACGATATTGGACTTTTGTTGCCTATTATGGGCCCTGTCATCACTTCGAAGAGTTGCTACCCGAAGACCAAATCCATATTCGTCATTATATAATTTAATCTATATCTTTTTTTTGAACAAATTTCATCTATATTCTTTCAAAAAAGAAAAACAAATTTCATCTATATATATAATCTATAATCTATAATATGATTAATATCTATAATTTCTATAGCTCACGTTCATTGAACAATATCCATAATTTCTATTTTGACTTTATTTTCTAAAGGAAATAATTTTGGAGAGGAAACGGCATGTAAGAAGAAAGATCAGAGCTTCTTTCAATATTCAAGCAGGAAATTATATTTGTCTTCTTTTATTTAAGGGTGCATGTATTGGCAAACAAAAGAACAAAGAAGAAAGAGTCGGTAAATACTTAATTGTCACATTAAAGTAGCAAATAAAAGTTTTGGAGAAGTTTTTTTTCACAGGGTTTTGGAGAAGTGTTAATGACAAGTTATAAAATATTGCCCCGTGCAACAAGTTATATATTATTCTATCTTATCCCTTTAGTTTGTAAAAACATTTTTTTGGGATTAAAAATGATTCCTATCCCTCCCACGTCAAAAGGGTAGTCTCCTTTAATTTGGAAAGTGTAACGCGACAATGAAAAGTCGCGGTTGCTGATGTAATATCCTTATGGTTTTCCTACTGTGTGTCGGTACTGGTTTAGGCATCGCATTTTTTTATTATGTGGCTGCTTTATAAATATAAATTAGGAACCTTAAAAAAGCAATTTTTTTTTATAAATAAAAAATTAAGCATATCATGCAATAGAAAATCGTTATAGCCGTCAAAAAAAAAAAATCGTTATAGTCAGAGTAATAAAATATTTCACTTTCCTCCCAGTGGACGTCGTTGTTTAAGAGTGTAAGATCAGAATCAATGATCCGATGAATCCGACAATCCAAATCAAATCAATTAAATTGGTTCAGATTTTTTTGATGTTCAGATCCGAACCGAATCGAACCAAACCAAACCCGATGGTGATTGGTTTGGGTCTCGAGTTCAAGGATTTTGAAACCGAACCGAACCAATTACTATATTTTAATATTTAATATATATTATATATTAATATTTATATATATATTTATATATATTTTAATAGTTTAATATTTATTATATGTATTTTTTATATATATTTTAATATTTATATATTTAATATTTATATATATTTTGAATTAAATAATTTTTGGGTTCGAACCGAACCATACCGAACCAACCCGTTCTTGATTGGTTCGGGTTTTGTATGAAAAAATGTCAAAACCGAACCAAATCGAACCGAACCATTTTTTATTGATTCGAATTTCTTTCTCATCTAAAATCGAACCAAACCAATCCGTTACAACACTGGTAGTTCCTTCCAATTTTGACGTGACGATCCAAAAGTGTGACTTTATGAACAGAAATTATACAAATTGAAATACGCTTTTTTGGTTTTTTTTTATATTTTGATATGCGTATATAAAAAAGATAAAAAAATAACTTAAGGATAAAGATAAATACATATAATATCACATTCACGTATGATATTTAAAACTTGATGTTGAAATATTATAAAACTCGTGTTAAGTCAATTGAACTAGCTTAGCCTGTTTCCACACTAAGGCTTTGTTTGTTGGAGTAGAAAATAGCAAGAGAGAAAACAAGAAGAGAGAAAAGGAGGAGAAAATATATTTTTCTCTTGTTTGGTGGAGGAGAGAAATAGGGAAGAGATAAGAAAATTGGTGGGACCCACATCAAATTTTTTTCTCTTCCAAAGTGAGAAGAAAATGGAAGAGGGAGAGAGCGTTTCATGTAAAATGACATTTGTACCCTTTTT
The DNA here is from genome assembly GCA_035048595.1 of Echinosophora koreensis. NCBI lineage: Eukaryota > Viridiplantae > Streptophyta > Magnoliopsida > Fabales > Fabaceae > Echinosophora > Echinosophora koreensis. Next base: position 2,371,454 of record JAPCYP010000008.1, read on the forward strand.
TTGGGTTCTCATTCAATTATTTAATAAATTTAAATAAATTCAATTAAATTAATCATTTATTTAATTAAATTAAATTGAAATAAATAAAATAATTATATTAAACTAATAAATTTTATTTAAAATAACTTAAATCAATTAAATTAATTTAAATTATTTGATTAATTAAAATAACTTAAATTAATTAAATTTAAATATTTTTATATTGGTTTTTTAATTAAGGATATTTTTTTTAAAAAAAAAAAATTACTTTTCTCTCTTCTTATTTTCTATCCAACCAAATAAAAGGGAGAGAGAGAAAACACATCTTTCTCCTCTATTTCTCTCTTATTTCTCTTGCACCAAACAACACATAAAATCTACTTTATTTTTTATCATTTTCTCTCTTTTCATATTCTTTCTCACCTCTTTCTCTCTTCTTCTTTTCTTCTCACAACCAAACAAAGCCTAAGCGGAAATGGAACTGTTCGTCCACAGTATATATATGGTAGCTCTCGCGGTATTAGTTTAGCAATTGCATTTTTAAGTTCTCAATCATAACTTTAATAAGCCTCAATGTCTTCTTGCTACTGTTTGCTGAGTTGGTGTGCTGACCGCGATTTAGGGGAGTAAATACGTTTTAAATGTTTTTCCGTAAAGGGTGCGGTGCAAGTTTTGGGCTAGCCTAAGATATAGGATAGACTTTAATCATCAGTCAAAAGGTCTAAGCTAACCTAACAAGGACGCAACTCTTTCACACCCAACCGAGAAGGCAAGGACCAAGGACGACGTCGACGACCATTTCCATTGTTTTCCCTAACTTCTCTCTCGACCCAGACCCTCCCTCATCCGTGCATTCTTCTATTTTTCTTTCTATCTCTGCTCCTTTCATGGTTTAGGGCTTTTTTTTTATCGGAGAAGATAACTGTGAAAGGGAGGAATTTAGGGGTGGAGCGGTTGGTGGTGGTGGAAGCGGCAGAGGAAGGACCGAAGGAGGGGTTGACGGTGCTGGAGGAGTCGAAGAGGAGGACAGGAAGCCGGTGACGGTGGCGAGGAGGATGAGGGAGTCATGAGAGTGAGTGGCGGTGGCGGTGACGGTGCAGTAGTCGGAGAGGTTGAGAGGGGTGACGCCACATTGAATCTGAAGGATCCACCACTGCCTTCCTGCCTTTCCATTTTTCAATTTTCTGCAACTTTTATATACGCTTTCATAATTAAATCGTGACATGAAATAACAATATGAACTATTATTATTTCCACTTCTTCAACATCTTCAATTTTTAGCTTTCATTTTTTAGGTCAGTGAAGTGAATTAATGTCCCTTTCTGTTTGCCTCTTCAATGTCCATGTGCTTGCATGTCCAACTCCAGAGAAGAGACAGGGAGTTCTATTTGTTTACAACTGCTTCATCAAGTAAGTTTAATAACTTTAATTTCAAGTTCTTTATTATGAATACTAATTAGTAATTACATTTCATTGATGGTTTGGTAACTCAAAGAAAGCATGCTTCCTGTAGTTTTGAATGCAGCAAGAAAGCATGCTTCCAAAAGCATGAAAGCTTTCTTTAGTGACCCAATAAACCATTTGAAAAGGAGCATGGTCATAAAGGCCTTTTTCATACCCCTACACCTGTGTCTTCATTGCAATCTGTTATTCTGGAAATATTGAGTTCAGCAGCTTAAGTATATTCTGAAGGTTTCATTTTTAATTATGGCATCTTTGCAAGAAATTGTCCTCTAAATTATCTGATACATTTTAGTTAAACGTAATTTTGATATGTAGTTATCAAGGGAGATGTGGGCTATGTATGCGATTTTATTGTAGTTTTGAATGCAGCAAGAAAGCATGCTTCCAAAAGCATGAAAGCTTTCTTTAGTGACCCAATAAACCCTTTGAAAAGGAGCATGGTCATAAAGGTCTTTTTCATACCCCTACACCTGTGTCTTCATTGCAACTAGCAACAATTTGCTGGACACACTTTTGTCAAATGGTAAAAAGAGATTAGTAAGAAGAATTAAGAAATAATTTAATGATAAAATGAAACAAGCATATTTGCATAATTTTAAATGGGCTTAAAGAAGAGTAGTACTCATATATGCAGAATTAGAAAAAGAGATTAGTTAGAAGAGATATTGTTATTTTTTAAAAGGGCTTCCTAGGCAAAGAGTGGAAAAGTTTTTGTAATGCCTATTGGTAAATGCTTTTGCTCCTGCGCAAAAGCTTTTTTAATGCCTATTGTGTAAAAGCTTTTCCTCTTTCTTATACTTTAAATGTCGTTTCTATCTTCAGCTGATTGTATTTAGGATTTAAGTTGGTATTTGGTTGAGTGAATATGATACTAAATACTAAATCAAATATTCTATTCCTTGAAGCACAAGCAGAACTCCTGTAAAGCCATACATAGCCCAGTCATGTCTCCTATAAATCATTCTTCGCGTTTAATATTTAACCCATGCTTGGAGTTGGAAGGTGCAAGCTACATACTATGACTTACGAGATACAGATTCCATACTTAGTGGATTTGACATTTACTAATGAGGATGTAACTGCAATTGCCCTGGCTCCAAGATAACATACTAAGAATATTCCAATTAAGAAAGCACATAGGATAGGTGTCAATTTAATTGTTAACATCAGTGCATGATAAGAAAACTGAACGATTTTAGCTGGGTTTAGACTTTTATTTTCCCCATCTTCTTGGAACATATTCTATTTTGTTAATTGGGTGCATTGATAAGAAGACTTAAAAAATTTACCTGATTGAGATTAAAACAACATGTAAGATCCTTGCTCTTAATTTTATGTTATGATTTTATATTAAGTGCTCTTTCTATTATTGGACAATTTGCTAGAAAGAAGTATATACCTTTCTTGAATTCATGTCCAACCTATTTATGTCTTTTGCTATGTATATTGGTCTACAATATAGATATATCATATGTGATCGCATTCTGTTTGCTTCTCCCCGGTGGTTTGGACAAGAGATGTTCCCTATTTATTGGTTGAGTGCTCAAAATTGACTTACCCCCTCATGTCATCAACATAAGTCTGCTATTGCCATGTGTAACACCCCGATTTTCACTGTTTCAAAATAATCGAAATGCGGACGATTATGTTTATATTTTTATATGAGTGTTAGAAAATTATTTTAAATAAACGGAGTTCATCAGTCAATCCTACTTGAACGTAGGAAGCTACGATTAAAATTTAGGTTGAAACGACGGGCGAATCCCGGCCTGCTATTTTCACTGACAGTATATTTATACTGACCAGAAGACCTAATTTTAATTCGTGAACGAAAAACTTAAGATTTTAATTTTATTTCCCACAATAATGTATTTTTAGAATTATTTCACTAAAAAGTGAAATATTATATTTTATCCGGGCGTAGTATTTAATCTGGTAAACGGCGGAGCAGATTACGGGATTTCTGGGAGCCGCTAATGGATAATACCATTGAGTCATGCATGATGAGTCACCCATGTGAACACATTAATGGTGCACATGGCATCATGATGACTAAGTTGTAGGAAATTGCATTTTAGTCCTTATACTTTTGGAATTTTGCAAACTAGTCCTTCAAAGTAATTTCTCTTTGGTCCTTATGAAACTAGAATTCCTTGCTCTTTGGTCCCTATTTTCGCAGCCCACACTCTTATAAATACCCCTCATCACACTTCATTTCATTCCTATTGCCTTTTGTTCATAAAACACTTATATAAGTTTCCTAGATTATGTGTATGCCTTAAGCATTTTGGTGGGCCAAAACAATTGAATCTAAGCCCAATTACCATGGCCCATGCACAAGCCCAAGGAGGAGAGGTGGCTGCCCTTAAGTTGGATGAGTCAAGCTCATTCTCACACATTCCACAACATTCTCAAAGTTTCCACAAAGTTCTCAAGTGTTCTTACTTTTCTCCAAGAACAAAGAAGCAAGATTTCAAAGGAAGTTGGTGATTCTTGCTCATTTCTTGACCTTCAATAGGTGATTCTTCATCCTCTCAATCATATAAGTGTAGTTTGTTCACAACTTTTCTTGATTTAAAGCTTTCTTCAACATGTTCATCCATGGTTTAGTTTTGAGATCTAAGAACACACATTGATGTTCATACTCAGCCAAAACTGTCTCGCAACTTCTGACCATTTTCGGTTTCGAAACTCGAAAAACTCTCAACATGAAAGTTGTTCCTATTTCTCTCTTATTTCCAAAGAGCTAAAGATCATCAAAAACGGATGAGTATATTGAGAGTTATGACCAAAATATAGAAACTGCCCAGAATCCTCAGATCCATGCGAGACAGCAGAAAGAAGCCTATTTTTACCCCTGTTATGATCCGAACCAAATAAAACCTTCAATATCAAAGTTGTTCCTTTTCTTCATATCTTTCCAATAAGCCAAAGTTTGTAATTTTTGGATGAGTATATCATGAGATATACTCACAAAACCAACACACCCTCAAAGCTGTCTCAAAAGCCATCAAGTTTGGATTGATCATTTTATTCATTTCTTCAATCTTCAAGAGGTGATTCATACTTCTCTTCATCATTAAACTAAAAACCCTAGCCTCATGACCATGTCTTGGCCGAATATACCATTTAGAGGGTTAGGATGGTTTTGATTCTTAACTTTGTTGTTTAGCCCTAATCCATTTCCTTAAGTATATTAGAATTATTAATCCATGACTTAAGCAAGTTTAGTGATTTTGAGCCACAAAACCCTAAGGAGGCCGTGACCTATTAAAGAGTATTAGGTGGTTGTTTTGCTTGTTTTGATTGGTTGTTTGGATGTGTTGTTGAAGGTTACGTGTGTCGCCGATTTCTCGAAACAGTGTCAAGACTGAAAATCGGAGGTTCAAGTTCTTCAAGAGGTAAGGGGAGCTTACCTGAGGGATTTTTCCCAATAACTATTAGCTTTAGTGTGGTCTGTATACTTGATATGTGGCTGTGGTGCTTTGATTATGCTGTTTATGTTGTGTTGTTTATCTGTGTTAGATGATTTATATGCTTTTAATTTATTTAATTATCTGCAGTTATTTATTATATTGCTATGATGCATGATCTGCCTGGTGATATAATTCTGATGATGTGTTGAGTGTTGTTTGTGAAGCCTGACAGTGGTCAGTGCACAACCGATTTAATCAGATAAAAGCATTAATAAGCTATATACATTATATTCAATGTTTTATGGGAAATGTTGGAATTTAATAGTAGTGGAAAATATTATTTGGGAAGAATAATGAGAATTGAGAAATATTATTATTTTAATGATTTATTGATAACAAGTCAACTATGAGTCACAGTGAGGACGTAACCGTGAAAATATTTTGGTACTGCTAATTTTTACGTGAGAAATTCCGTAATATTATAAAAAATTATTTTATGAAATTAATCTTCAAAAATAACTTAAGTATGATTTTAGAAAATTGTTTAAGTGGAAAAAGCTAAAAGATGTAATTTGACGGCAAATTGGAAAGTGTCGACGACAAGTATTTTTAAAACGGCAGTACGTGTTTTAGATAAACTTGAGCCTCACGTGATTCTCTTTTTGGAACATAAATGTTATAGAAAAGAATTTCAAGTAATCGATTATTTTATAAAGGAGTTTTTATAAAGGAGTTTTTGTAAAGGAGTTTTTCTAACCGTGTTATTTTCCATCAACTTGGATAAGTTGCGGAGACTTTGTTTTGGATTTGTTTTCACAGAACGAAAATGGTGTTTACGTTGAAACGTGAGCCCAGTATCAGAGACGTCGCGATACTAGTGTTCTTTAATTTAAGCACGAAGATCTTTGATCCGTGTTACGTTGAGTACCCATGGTATGAGTTACGTTGTTATGGACTTTGTGTCCTTTTCACGTTGTATATCCACATGGTGGGTTACGTTGTAAAAGGTAAATGTTGTTTTCTACGACCACAAACCCCAAGGCTGATTGCAAGGTCTAAGGTTTTGTGATTGAGCACTCGGACTTCGTGTCCTGTGTTGATATTGAAAGATCTAAACACGTTGTTAAGTTAATACGTTGAAAATTACGAATAGTCGTAAGCCATTTTGAGCTTCGGCAAAAGAAGAATGAGCACAAAGAAAATAATGAGAACCAAATGTTTTATATGCATGCATTGGCAGACGTGCCCATGTTCTATGTCTGATACCTTAATGATAGGGTGTTCGGGCTACGTTGTTGTTCTATGTCTGATACCTTAATGATAGGGTATTCGGGCTACGTTGTTGTTCTATGTCTGATACCTTAATGATAGGGTATTCGGGCTACGTTGTTGTTCTATGTCTGATACCTTAATGATAGGGTATTCGGGCTAAGTTGTTGTCCTATGTCTGATACCTTGATAGGGTATTCGGGCTACGTTGTTACGTATGGTACCGAATGGTATTCCATGCTACGTTGTGCCTAATATACCTGGCAATACCATATACGTTGATCACTGTGCCTTATGTGGACAGTGTGCTATGGTAAATACGTTGTGCCTAATATACCTGGCTATGTTGTGCCTAATATACCTGGCAATCGAGCCTGATCAGCTCATTTACACGTTGTTGGGGATCTCCGGAGATTTAGCGAAATGTAGAGACTATATATTGAAGTGTTCATGCATAGTTTTCAAACGTTGATGTTTGGGGTATGAAACCCATTGATAAAGTACTTGTTTAGTTATGAGAATGTATGCTGCTATAATTGTATGTGTGTATATGCTGTTTTGTGAGTCGTGCTTTTAGTTACTGTGTTAAATCCATATATTGGTGTCTCACCCTTACAATATAACAGGTTACTCTAGTCTACCGTATTCCTTTGGTATACTAGTATGGACGAAGCGGAGGGATTCACTAAGTCGCTTGAGGACTTAACTCCTAGATGCTTGGAGAAGTATCTGTTAGTGGGAATGACCATAAGGGTATATTCTCAATAACTGTCTGTTAGTTACGACCAGCTTAGGTTCTTTTTATGTGATGTCATGTGTTGAAATAAACGAAATTGATAAAGATCTAAGTATGAAACTTACGAGGTAGTATAGTTGTATGACTTTTGTATATGCTTATATATCTAAGTATGGTTATGATTATGTCATTGTTAGGGAGTTAAAAGGAAAAAAATTTATCACCATATTTTGAAGAGATTCACGTTGAGAAATTAATATTTTCCGAAAGCAACCAGCAAATAAAATCTTATTTTTCCGCAAACGAGTAACCATGTGATGACCCGGGAGTAGGGTGTCACACCATGTGAGATTGAGCAACTATTCATTTTTTTTAGAGAGAGCAAGTATTCGTTCGTTCCTTAGAAATTTATGTTTGCTATGTCTAAATTTTGGTAAGATATTTTTATTGTTTTTTACATGTAACCAAAACAAACAAATCAAGTTTGAGGCAAAAAATTGTACGATGTGAGTGAACCTTTCACTTAAACACTTTAGGAACTTTTTGACCTTGCATATGATATGTTGACATTAATGTTTGTATATATATCCTAGATATCCTAGATTTTTTTTTTTTAATTAGGTTTAAGCATGTGGTCATCTTATTAGCAAATTCATCATTGAGTACCCTTTTTTTGTTGATATGTAGATATAAATAAAATTAAAGACATATTAGCCATGACTTCGACGGTCTGACCATCCTGTATTTTTTTTTATTATTCATAATATTTCTTATAGGGTTGCTAGCTGGAAATTCAAATATGCCAATTTTTCTTTTAACGTTTATGAGTCATTCTTAGCCATTTTAAATTACACTTCTATGTATTCTAATACTTTTTCAAGGCACATGCTACTTGGCAATAACACTACTGCATTCTAATTGATTGAGTGAAGCTGCTAATAAGTCCAGGGTGGGGAAGTCTATTTCCTCAGTGTTCATATTAGCTGGTTTGCTTTAAAACTGATTCATTTTACACTTTTTTTTGCTATACTGACCATATCAATTATATTACAGTTTTGCATTTTTTGTTCAACTTTTCAGCATGGATGGTTTTGGCATTGGGTTTGGATATATGATCATTGTTTAGTTTCAGTTAACTATGACTATGATATTAAAAGAAGTTATACTTAAGCCTTAACAGGGTTTCTTTCTCACATAGAGATTTATATGATGCTGATAATCTTTTAGTTTTAATTGTTTCTTTCTTTCACATTAAGAATGAATGTTACTTGCATATTGATTTCCACATGGAAAAGCTTGGTTTTTTCACAGGTATGCTAGCATGGAACATAAAGCATGCATGCTGATGAGGGACTCTACACTCCCACCCAAGAGGCAACATACCAAACTCCCACGTAAGAATATTATTATCATATTTTATATCTCTTGGTTATTTCTCTGACAAAAGTTTATTTGGAGATAAAAAATAGATGCACAAATATTAATTAATAATTGTCCATATTGAAGTTATTCATAGGAATACTGATTGTGCTTTCATTTTAGGGTAAGTTTATTATGAGAAGGGTCTATATATTATTTGGTCATTTTCCATGTTAGATTTTTTTGCTTATTATATTTTTTGCGTGTCTACACTGCACTTTGTGTTAAATACATGTTTTTATAGTTCATAGAGGCCTGGTGTACTGCCCAGTATTGCAGATATTAGTGAACTTCAATTTTTCCATTTGCATTTTCTTTACATGATATGCTTGTGTTTTGCTCATGAACTTCTCTTCAACAATTAAGCTTGAAGCTACTTTATACTGTAATTGTGGACTTTCAGTTGTAAGTTCCTTTTAAACAATATTTACTTTTAAAAGAAGATTTTAAGTTACATGTATAAGATTGAAAATAACCAGGTCCTACCTCTTTCCAATCTTAAGTTCTTAATCGTGTTGTTCATCCCTACGATGTATTCTTAGTAAGAGACTGATTATGTGTTTTTGTTTGGGTTGTTAGATTTTTGGTTTGAGATAAATATCAGAAATTTGTAGAATATTTTTTTACTGTTACCGGTCCTTTTGGATGAATTGATCTTATCTTCTGTGTGTTCAACAAGTGGTTAAATTCCCAATTGCTCAAAAAGTGGTCCTTTTCTTGCTATTATCATTCCTTCAATTCAATTGCTTAAAATTTAGATTCTCTGTCTTTTTATGGCTAGAGTAGAGTGGCAAGTAGGAACAGAAAAGCCTTCTGGGTTCAAATCAATAATTGTTTTCTACCTACAAGAGGCTTTTAATTCTAATGGTACTATTTTTGCTGTCAATTTGTTTTTCTCAATCATTTTTGTTTCTTCATGCATTATATTATAATTATAATTTATTATATTATAATTATAATTTATACTGATCATAAAAGTAATTGCTATCAGTGAATTGGATGATAGGTTAATGTGTATTATTATTAATATGTTAAACAATCCCCCATTCTTTAACATGGTTATTGTTCAACTTCCTTTTAATTTCTTTGTAAATGATGATCTTGATTAGTATTCTTCCTTTGCTTCACGGATGGTTTCTTTGTTGTGTTGTCAAAGATTGTTGATATTATGAATGATAGTCCATGGTTTTATCTTGCTTGCAAATGCAAGCGATCAGTCTCTTTGCAATCTGCTGTTTACTTTTGAGACACTTGCCGAGTCTCTGTGTTCAATGTGTCTCCTAGGTATTTTTGCCAATTTCATCTATTTTTTGTTCTGCACTTGTGATGGAATTGCTATAGTTGTTATAATTTTCCAGTCATTTGGTATTTAAAAATTTGTACTCCATGAAATACTAAAGAAGCTTGATTCTGCAGGTTTACAGTAAAGGTAGTGGTTACAGACACCACAAGTACTGCTGTTTTTGTTTTATTTGATCGAGATATGACCATGCTTCTTAACAAATCATGTGAAGACCTTCTTACTTAGTCCCTTGAGGTATTGTTTTATTATTTTGTTCTCTGCCAACTATTTAATTACTTATATGGAAGTTGTGTTGTTTTATTCTTGCTTAATTTGATTTCTCTTACTTTGTTTTCCCAATTTTTTTGTGCTTGATCTTAATGAGGATGGATATTCCCAATTGCTTGACACTCTAATTGGTCGAAGGATGTTGTTTAAGATAGAGACCAAGGTTGAACAACCTTCCCAGTTTGATGGCAATTATGCTGTTAGAAGGGGAGTTTGTTGCATTTATTGTGCTTTTGGTGCTTCTCATAGTCACTGCTACTGTCGATGGAAGCATTTTTCTACTTTTAGACTCAGTAAGTTTACATTAAGTTTTGGATGCCAATGAATTAATGACATTTATCTCTGCATTTTAAGACTATTTGTGTGTACAGTTCTATTTTCTTTTCTAGCATATGAAACTTTGAAAGGATTTAATCTCAAGCCATAATGAAGCTGCAAGTTTTGCTAGAAAAAGGGATTTGTATCAGTGTAGTTTTGTGTCTAATAAAACAATTGCTTTACCTACTTTTAATGCCAATTGAAGCTGCCACCTTTTTATAGCAAGAAGCCTATTTTACCTCTTGCTATATTGAACTAACCACATCATTGGTTTGTTTTCCATCATTGTAAATTAGTTATGTTAATGAATTCAGGTTTCTGGAATTTATTAGTCAATTAGTTTAGTTGTGTTGTTATTAACAATCTGTAACTAAAGAATAATCTACTAAATTGGCAGGTAAAAACAACGTCACCCAACAGAAGCTGCATCAGATCCAACATAGCCATCATCAAGCCAAAGGATATATGTGATTTCACTGGTATTTTTTCACATTATCTACTTATTATTTATGCTAAATTCATTTGACATTTTTTTTATCTAAATAAATTGTTCTTAGTATGATTCATCGAATGCATATTATTATTGGCTTATCTTTCATTGTTGGATCATGGGTGTAGTTACTATGCAAGCTCAACACACAGCACCATCTAATTTGTTGTGCAAAGACAAATTTAAGATTCTAAGCACCGCTGTCCCCTTTGGAGCTACAGAAGATGACATCCCATTTGATATGGTGAGCTTATGTTAATTATCTATTTTCTCCCTGTTTTTGTGTGTCTGAGGTGTGACCAATGAGAAGGATTAAGATTTGCTTCAATATTATAACTTTTTAATTTCTATTTTTCTTGAATGATTTAAAATTCCTTCTTTCGATTGATTGCAAAAGATATTGGAATGGCATAAAAAAGCCAAAGAAGCACCACCACATTTCAAATAAAGGGGTATTCTTCATTTTTTTTAATTTTATGATAATTCAATTAACTTTTTATGCAATTTTTTTAATATCTTATTGTTGGCAATTGGTGTAGATGGATCACAATGTGGAATCCGTCACATCAAAGATCTGACAAAGCTTTTAAAGACCTGACTATCTGAAAAAGCTATACATGCGTTAAAATATTTGTATTACTGAGTTTGGAGGCAGGTATACCAAGCTGAACTTTGGTACTGCTTATATCAAATCTGATAGTCAGAATAATAGCAAGTCACAATTGGATTTTCTGTGCATGACTTCTGCCTCACCAAACTAATTCCTTTTGCAAACATGTATAATTTTCCCTCAATTATGTTTTAAGGTTGATTTTTTTGATTTTTTGTTTGCCCCTTTTGTCTGAGTGGTGATAGACAGGAGGCTCAATGGATTTACATCATCCTTCAAGTTTACCATTTAAGTCGCAAGTGAAGCTGCCTTTAAACCTTTTCTGTCTCTGTTAGATTAATTTTTAAAAAAAAATTTCTTACAAATTCTATTTAATTGGTTTGCAAAATGCATGCTCTTCGTGGGGAGTGAAGAATTTCCAGATGAAAATGAGGTATCTTTTGGCTATTACATGGTTGTGCACATCTATGTTATGGATTTTCAAATTTTCCTATTCTAGGGTGATACCATGGGTGGAGAGACGCTTCTGTTGTGTCCAAAAGGGCTATTAGAGGACCTGACACCTTTCGGAAGCTTCTGCAAGTCGTCATGTGCTGCACGGAAGCTTCCAGTTCTTTCGGCATGTTAGCAAAGGCTCTTTATAGGAATGGTGGAGTGTATTCAGGTACTTATGATTTATATGATCCTTTTTATAACTTATTCCAATTTGTAACGCTGACATAGACTGTATTTTTTTATTTTCTTTTGCATTATGTAATTCCCTTTTCTTAGCTTATCATCAATTTTTTTGTTCCCAGTAGGCCCACAAGTGTGATATGGATGAGCAGAAGGCATTGCAAATTTATTTGTTTTATGTCTATCATATATAGTGAATCATTTATACCAAAAATATATGGTGAATCATTCTGGTGTGTACGTTCTTAAGTTTGTATCTTGCTCTATTGTGCCAAAATAGTTTTCATATTATATTTTTTATAATTATTGAAAGTATTTTTCCAAGCAAATTATCTTCAACACTATTAGACATATCTTAATTAATAAACTTGAAAGTTCAATTAGGCTCGGGAAATAGGTAATGACAGGGCAGTACCCTAGGATCAACCAGAAGGATTGGGTGTCCTACTGACAGGATAAAAAACAAGGATAAAAGATAAAATAAAAACTTCAGGTCAAGAAATATCTAATTCCATCCTTCTGTATATCTATCAGAAAGAGTGCTCCAATTCCAAGCATTTGGTGTGGGCTTAGAAGGACTGAAACTATTGAATTTTGATGAGGCTAACTTTTTAAATTATCATATTAAATTCTTTCCTCCTTCTTTGAATTCTCTTTTTATAGTCCATTTATCTTTTTCTTATTCCATGTTCACTTTCCTATTAGAATTATAACCACGGTTATATTTTACCAAAACTTTGATATGTTATTTCAAATTATTTCAAGTCTGGAAAATCCACTTACCTTGATGAGCTGTGTAGCTCCAGTAATGGCAGTAGCAACTCTCTTCTGTCTCTTGCGTTAGATCCATGGGATGAATTCCGAGAAAGCAAATACTTTGATAATTCATGGCATATAACTCCCGAAGCTGCTTGGTGTTGCTTTTGGGTGGAACACTTGCCATTCATGAAAGCACTTGATGTGTGGTGGTGCACAACAGTGGCAAAGAGGTATGCTCTTCAATGACCTTTTCTTAGTATGTATTGGGAGACCTTTTCTTATTTATATTTAAAAAAAATCGATTTTTTATATTTCCAAAGTTTGAATTCTGTTTTCTTTATGCTTTATATTAGTATTAATATTAATATACTATCGTTGTATATGATACAGGTTCTATCGTCAGAGATGCAAAGAGATATCAAATATATGGGGAAACCTGAAATCATTAAGATTGTGGACAAGGATGGAGATCATTATGAATGTCAGGTTGCATGGGAGCAGATCAACAAGGATATGTATGTTACAGGGGAAATAGGAAGTTTTTTTAGGAAAAATGGTCTGAAAGATGGTAGTAAAATTCTAATTGGAGTGGACTTATCTTATCTTGGTTGGTGGTATGCAAAAGTAATATCCTTTTGAAGATACAACAGTTAGGAAACTGTTTCCTGTTTTCATGGTTATATTTGTTTTGTGTGGTGGTTTTGTATAATTATGTTAGAACTTTGTATTAACCTCAGTTTTAATTATAACTATCGTGTTATGTCTAGTTTTAATTGTTTTGGTCTTGCATATTTATACCTTTGGTTCTAATTTTTTAGCCTATTGATGAGAAGTGAAACTGTTATCTAAGTTTTATAATTTTTATATATGTATGACGCATATTCTTTGATTCAAGTCATTCACTAGCGACATTTTTTTCAAATTTTTTACAGCTTAATTGTTAGTTTGGCTGGCTGGCTTTGATGCTTTTTTTAAAAAAACTTGCAGGTCATTCTATATATTGTATAGTTCCTATATTGCTTTATCTTAAACATTGCTATGGTTTAATTGTTTAGTGTAGCGCTAATTATTTAGTTGTTGATCAGCATATATTTCATACAAAAATTTTAAACTGATAATTAAGAGAATCTATGCAACATTTGGAAAAAACAACTTACATGCTCAATTTTTTATACAATAATATATTTGCTTAATGCCAAGTTAATCACAACATTTATTTTAATATTTTCGTGAGTATGATTGGTGATAAACGATTTTATTTTAAAATTAAACATCTGTTTATATATCAGAATCTCACATATATCAGTTGCTAATTAACACAAATCTTCAAAATAAGTGTTCATGAGTTTTATCTATTTTTAAATAATCAAAATAACTCTATACAAAGTTATAACCAAACACAATGATAGACAATGGTAGCTTATCAAATCACTATTCAGTAATATATATATATATATATATAAATCAAACCACCTGGGAGAATCATTGCATGCATTTATCAAAATCAAGGGATACTTACCAACCAGAGATTCGTCTTCCATGATTAGTGGTTCAGCAAGAATCAAGCGATGTAGGTTACGGTGGTTCAGCTGGTTGTGAATTGTATGCAGTACCAGAGCATGGAAAAATACTTACAGACCGAAGTTCATTCTTCCACAGTAACAGACGCAGCTCTGCATTGGTTTAACTCTAATGTCTATGGTTGAGCTCTGTTACGGTGGGAATGGAGTTTGACATACAAACGTATGTGGATAAAAACCTTGTGGCATATGGGCCCGTCAATATGAAAATGAAGTGGTTATGGGTACAATTTTTTGGCCCGTTTCAAGTAACTTACTTTAAATTATAAAGGTTTATTAATGATTTATGATAAGTAATCTAATAATTATCTTTATATAGAAATATATATTAAAATATTTTTTATAAAAAAAATTTGTTGAAAAATCTAAAAAATACTGACCCGTGCGTTTAGCACGGGTTAACTACCCTAGTATGCCTAGATTGTTCTATTGTTTTGACGATATTTCACAAGACAAAATTCAATTGACGGTAAACTTGCCTAGAAAATATAGAAACAACGTGCTCCGTCTTTGTATCGTCAGCTGCACATAATATCCATTTGAGTCCTGCCAAAACTAGATATATATGATCGCTAACTAAATTTATCCATCACCAAAATTTGGTATATAGAATTGAAAAATTGACTTTAAAGCAAGTTGAATAAGGGTTATAAATGCATGAAATAATGATATATCAATCTCTGGGCCAAACGAAGGTTGATGATAGACAAAATATCACTATAAAGGTAAGGCAACGTGGTCGAACAAGGTGGGAGGGACTAACCTGTATCAGGGCGCATATCCTTGTTCCAAGCTCTTACCATGGTCCACAACCCCACACGTCTCACATCACGAATCATGAACTCTATAAGTGTGATCTGGTTAAAACAATGCGTACTTGATTTTCCCTGATCAGGTTGCGAAGCTACTCAATTAAGTTCGCTTTTGCTTTATCTGGTGTGTGGGGACATACAATTTTATGTGCCCATACTTGCTACTGTTGTTACTTACAAACTGAGATTCGAATTAGAAGGATATTTGGTTTCGTATTGGTGAGGAAACAAGGGGTCGGGTGAGCGGGGGAGTCCATTGCTCCCACCCTAACTATTCATTTTCTTGAAATCTGAAAAGTTCCCTCAAGGCAAGGGAAGAGCAGCGCAGCCTCAGTAATTAACTCCAGCAAACTCATTAAATGTGGACTTCTCGTATTCATACATCTTATTTATTCACAAGATGAATATGGGTAATGTTATTGGAACGCAAATAAATTAGCTTTGTTTATACTTTTTTTGTATCTATATCTCTTTGCATATGACTCAGAGTATCCTTGTACTCGTATAAATATCACTTTTGTTTATCAAAAAAAAAAAATAAGGAGAATCCTAATTAAGGAATAAACAAGAAAATATAGTTGCATACTTGCATTAGCATATGTATAGTTGGGCTCTGGTTGACAAAAATAGTTGATAAACCCGTGTACAAAACTAGTACTACCTTCGGACTCAATTATAAGCAAAATTAACTGACTTCACACATTTTAAGAAAGTTAGTTAATTTAGTTTAATTGTCTTAATTTATGTATAAAAAAAAATAGTTATACTAAATTACCATTTGATTGTCTCGAGTGTGTACAATGCTCTTTGAAAAGTAAAAGGGGAATTGGTTGGATTAGTTGATTATCTTGACTTTTGGAAAACCGACATAAATATAGTTGAATAAATTGACTTTTGCTTATATTCGAGTCCACAATATATATATATATTTTATTTATAAATGAGTCCAGAGGGAGTAGTTGATAAACTAACTTATGGTTAATAAGCTAACTTGTAGCATAACACTTATAGCTGGTAGCTAAAAAACTAGTTGACCAAATTTGAAGCGTTTGATAAAATTAATGGCTGAACTAATTTATAAATGTAAAATGACATAAAAAGACATATTTATAAAAAATTATATAAATTCTTTTAAAATTCTAAGTAAAGCTTTATAATTAGTTTTTTTAAAATATTTTAATAAATAATATAAATGAAATTGCATGTTCATATTTTATATTTATATATATGTGTGTGTTAATTTTGTAAGGAGCCGGATAAAGTAGAAAGTTCATTTAATTAATAAGGATAAAAATCAAAAGAAAAAAAGCTAATAAGTTATAAGGTATAAGCTAATTAAAATGGCCTATGATAAAAAAACTATAAGCAAATGAGATTAATTTATTTAACAAACACTTCTACTTTAATCAAATAAACTTATAAGTTAATTAAATAAATTATTGTAACCTAATAATTTATTGAACTTTCCAAACAAAGTGTTAATAATCCTACCTCTCAAGGTACCATGTTGTACTATGAAGCCTCGTATACCTACAACACGTTAGTATGATGTTACAAGAAAATATATATAGTTGCATCTTAACTAGCCCAATAATGAACGTACTTGATTTTGACTTTTATCAATTCATACATCAGCCAATTAACTAACATTAGAATACATTTCTTTTCTTTAATAGTAGAATATTAGAATACATTCGAATGATTCAGAGGGAGTGATCCAAATCATTGTACAAATCAACCTCGTATTATGATCTCTTTTTAGGAAGAATTTAAGTGATATCTGATGGTTCAAAAATTATTTATCGGTGGGGTTTGAACCCTCAAACTCCTTATCACTCCACTCCTTTAACTCCTTTGATAGATCGATCAAGCAATTAAGTATCATTTTTTTCATCAAACTAAAGACCTAACCAGGGCTTTGTCAATTTCTCGAACAAGTTGTGTTTTCTTTTTGGAAGGCTTCGGAACTGCTTGATTATGTCGGTGAACTACAAGTTGGTCAACGGTGGTCCATCACTCTGTGGTAGATTATTTATAAATACACTATGACACTAGGTCAACTTTAGAGTCAGATAAATGTAAAAATATAGACAGAAAATCTTTTAATATGTGCTTGTACAAAATTTATATTTGAGATGCATGTATATAAAAATAAGTTAAAGATAAAAATAAATACATAAAATATCAAATATATATCGTATCCAAAAAATTTGATACTCAGATAATAGAACTCGTTTTACAATGGTGTAAAACAACCCCTCCCTTATGAAGTTTTTACATCGTGCTTGTGTCAAAACTCCATACTCAATATTTAACAGACTTTGACATGTGCTTGTCATAATAGCATTTTAAAACACTAATCACAATCGTGGTGACTGTTCTTGTTGCTTGGGAATTGCATCCGAAGGGAGGATAAAAATCATTTGTCCCAATTTCATGTTATATTTCCTTTCCCATAGAAAAAAAGTTAAAAATGTAAATGTCTTTTCTAAAAAAGTAGTTTAAAAATAAAAATAATGTATACTTGTCATATTTTAATTGGATGAGATGAGACAGGAAGTGATATAAAAAACGGGGCAGAGGATCTTTATCTCCAAAGGGAAGGTGGATGCTCGTGAGTTGCTTTTCAAAACCGCTAAGCTTAAGGGAATGTAAAATCTGACATTTCCCTCCAATGCACATGATCCTTTGTAGAAAACCTAAATCACCTCTTCCCGTCTTCTATCCTAGTTTAGTCAAACAAAGACATGTCCTCGCACCCCAATATCGTTGTTCTCTGATATGTTTCCATCGGGAAAAATAAAGACCTCGAATTGACCACGATGTCCCGTGAACACCTTATAGATTACAACGCGCTCCCTTACACACCATTTGTTTCTGGAGAGTTTAAGAGGGAAGAAAAAAGGACAATGACAGAACAGGGAGAACAGAACAGAACAGTACAGGACAACTAGTTGAGTTACAGCACAACTTTTTGTGCTGTATGGTGTTTGTTAGTCGAAGCACAGTACAAGCAATTTTGTACAGTATGTTGTTTGATATGCTTACGTACTGGACAGAACAATGTAAATTTTACTAAAATACCCTTTGAACAATATAATGTTTTATTTGCATTATGAAAAAACACATAACAAGATTTTTATATTTTAAATTATTTTATTATTTATGATTAAATTATTACCATGCCATACTCTTATTTATAATTTATTAATATTGTATATATTTTCAAGTATTATTTTATTTTTATCATTTTAAAAATATAATTTTCAATTTTTAATAGTGCTGCTTTTTTTTTACAATTATCATGTTATAAATTAAAATAAGTTATAGTAAATTATTGATAACCATGCTTTGTTGCTATGATGCAATTAAATTCTTTTTTCACAAGTTTACGTTAAAGAAATTGAAACCATTATTATTATAATAATTTTTATAATATATAAGATAGAAAAAGGAAAGTAGAGGGGGTGGGTGTGGTTCTGTAACTTCTGTACTTACTCCTGCCTCCAATGCTTGCAATTACGTGGGAGTGGGAGTAGTGGAAGTTTTGAAGGAGTGTAGACGTGCGCTTGACAGATAGTGGAATGGGAAGAGAGAGAAGGAAATAAGGATATTTTTGTCTTTTGACTTGTTTTGTATCTAGGACAAAAAGTTGTCCCTTGGTTAACTTAGTAACAAATATTGATAGTTTTGTTCTGTACTTTGTCAATTTTTTTGTCCTGTACCTCTTTCATTTTTAAATCCAACATAAAACAACTCATTTTGTATTGTACTGTCCCTTGATTTATTGCAAATCAAATGGACCCGAAAAGTTGGTTTTCATATATGTTTGGAACACGAGAGAAAGGGTATAAAGAAAAAACATTTATTTGAATCTCACCAAAAAGTTTTTCTTCCGTCGGTAGCCAGAGAATGAGGGGAAATGTGAAGGGCGGATTAGGAGGAGGAAGGTTAAGGCATAGCACATAACCAACTCACAAGATATATATTATCTTTTCTTAATTAAATGAATTAATAATTTAATTAAAGAAAATAATAGTATAACTAAATAAATTAATGTTTTATTTCAAAATATGTGGTATAATTTTGACGGAATTATGAAGAAAGGACTAACGTTGCTCATTGAACATCACACAATTTTAAATATAAAAAAATCTGAATGAAAACGAACGTCACATAGCCTATACTTTTAATAAAAATGTAATTAAGTCTTTTAAAATATTAAAATTGAACAATTATAAATTCTTGTAAAAAATTTTGACATATTAATTTCTTAATTAATATTTTTGAAACATATATTTATATTAAAAAGTAACGCCATAAACACAATAATATATATATATATATATATAATAATATGGTTTGGGCTAAGTTGTACTACCTAAAATTTACACCACCAATTATACCACCTATGTGACAAATTGTGGGCCAATCAAATAGCCACATGAGTGGGTCAAATTTTCAAACCTTGACTAGTTGAAAAATCAAATGTCTATGTGTTAAAATGATTGGTTCAACACTTATCACATGGTGATGTAATGAGTGGTGTAAATTTTGGGTGATACACCATAAAATGAACCATATAATATAATATAATATAATATATATATATATATATATTATTTATATCAAAATGTTGTGTTTTCTGATATTGGAGATTGGAGATGAATAAACCCTGGGAATTTTGTCCGTGGCAGGCACAGTAATGTAGTGAGGGGGCTGTGGGTATGGAAGGGTACACGTGGCTAATAATTGAGAAGCACAGTGCAGAGAGAGAGGGAAGGGTCTTCAGTACTGACAAAATACTTACGAGCACGGTCCCACTACTATTAGCAATTGCAATGGGGCGATTACAGTCACAGCTGCCACACTTATTGCCTTTACAAGGCATTGTCTTTTCCTCTACCAACACTAATTTACCCCCTCCCAACTCTTTCTTATTACCCTTGCACCCTCGCCCCCAAAATTACAATCAAAATGGAATGTATCTGCATTTCCATTCAGTAACTTGACAAAAAAAAACTGACCGTATGTTTGATTTGCAAAAATACAGGATATTAGACAATACAAAATTTTTTATTCTCTAATTGATTTGAAAAATGATAAGAGGGCAGGACAAAAAAGAGGTGAGAAACAGGATAAAAATCCAAAATTTTGTCCCCTACCAAACCATGGGACAACTTCTTGCCCCATAGACATACTACAAAAATAGACAAAATTATCCTTACCTCTCTCTTCTCTACCTCATCTCTCTCATATATATCTCTCTCTCTTCTCTCTCTCCATCTCTCTCATCTTTCCTTTCTCTCTCCTCTCTCTCATGTCTCCTCTCTCTCTCTAATATATAGTATTATTATGGTAGTAATAATAATATATCATCATATATACTATATATTATAAAATATATATATTGACTAATATTTACATATATTAATAATATATATTAATAATATATATTATCACGTAAAGTATTATTTTACTTGTGCTGTCTATTATTTATAAACGATATATATGACAAAAAGTTGTAATGTGACTCAAGGGATTATGCTGTACTGTCCTGCTTGTCATGTATTGTCATGTGCATTAATGCCTATTGTGACACCCTAAAACAAATCACACTTAAGTATATAATAGTATATAAGTCACACAACTATACTGCCTCATATGTTTGTCTGTAATAAGCATAAATTATTTCCAAACATAACATAACATAAAACCTAAGCTGGTCGTAACTTAACTAATACTATAACAGTTGTTTACCCAAACTCATTTTCTGAGTCTCGGATAAAAATATATGTATTTATATATTTATTACCGATATGTAAACAGCGAAAAATCGGGGTGTTACACCTATCAAATACACTCTGAAGGAATAAAATCTCGAGTATTAATAGTTTATTATATACGTGATTATATTATATAAAATTTTAAATATTATTTTTCATTAACAATATTAATGATGCATGATGTATTTTATAATGATATAGTATCTTCGAACTCAATTATAAACAAAATTAACTAATTTCACACTTATTAAGGAAGTTAGTTAATTTAGTTTAATTGTCTTGATTTATATAAAAAAAATGACTTATAATTACTAAACTACCCTTTAATTGTTTTGAGAGTGTGCAATGCTTTTGGAAAAGTAAAAGGAGAATTGGTTGGATTGGTTAATTTTCTTGATTTTTGGAATACTTACGTTAAATAGAGTTGAGTTGGTTGGATTTTGTTTATATTTGAGTTCAAAAAATATAGATATTTTTTTTGCTTATAATTGAGTCCAAGGGAAGTATTTTAGAGATAGCAAAATTTTTTTTGGTGTACTAGTTATTCTTTTGTGTACCTTAAAGATAGTAAATGCTAATTAGTATACTAATAAAAAACATTGATAAAAAATTTAAAAATAATTTTATATTAAAAAAATGATGTATTCAATATAAAAATATTATATTAAAATTTTCAATTGATTTACTCTTTTAAATTTTTTATCAAATGCTTTTAAGTCACTAAGATAACGTTTGGTTCCTGAAATATTTTATTGCCTGGAAAATTATATTTTTGGAATTCTCATTTTCAAGAATGTTTCTTTCTCATCTCCACACTTGTAAATAGAGTTTTTCACTTTTATTCACTAATTTTATCATTGGGCATCTTTTATGCCTTAGAATAGTTTTTAAAACTTGTACGAAACATGAGAAACTTTTATTCGTTTTCTCACATTCCCATAAATATTAAAATAAAACTTATATCAAACGCTACCTAATTTTCCACGGGTCATACAAACATGCATTAATGACTACAACATGCCGGAGAGAATCCACTTTCTCTACTATACTATTATGGGTCATGTTAATGCATACTGATACTACTGACTAAGAAATGTATGAAAAAAATGATCTTACTAATCAGTGTCCTAGGAGCATGGTTAAGAATTTATAATAAGTAAGTTTTTCTTGAAACACTAAGGGCCTGGAATATGGAAACAATGCAAACATGTCATAAGTATCTATCTTCTCAAGATATTAAATACATCACTTTCCAATGAAAGTTTTATTCACTTGGTTCCTTAACCAATTCTCCAAGGGCACTGATTAGCATCCTCCAAAAGGATAATACTCCCTTCGTTCCTTATCTTTGATATTTTTAGCTATTTGTTTTTGTTTCAAAACAATGAGTATTTTATAAACCCAATATATAATTGACCAATTTTTTTCATGTATGCCCTTATATAGAACTAAGTTGATTTGCTTGAAAATATACAAAACTGTTCATTCTTAAATTCAGTCATAAATGTTGATTTGCCTCAATTGGCCTAGTGGAGTATGAAGTATTTATTTAGATTAGTAAATGCAGCTCAAGTTTGTAAACAATTAATGGTAGAAATAAAGGTATTTTAATACAAATATACATAAATTAATAATTTCTTAATTTATGTGTAAAAACCTTTAAACATCAAAGATAAACAATGGAGAGAGTAGTTTATTAAAAATCTAAATGTATTACACTTTAAAAAATCTTTCTTTTTTTAATTTCTTAACCAAATGACATGGGTTACCATTCTAGTCCTACTATTATTATTTAAAGTGAAGACCCAAAGTGGTCCCTCAAATTTTTTAAATAGGACAGTTTGGTCCCTGAAAAAAATAAAGGACAATTTGGTCCCCCAGATTTCAAAACAGGGGACAATTTGGTCCTCCAAATTTCATAACCGGGAACGTTCTGGTCCCTCCGTAAGGACCAAATTGTCCCCCGTTTTGAAATTTGGGGACCAAATTGTTCTTTATTTTTTTTAGAGACTATACTGCCCTAATTGAAAAATTTGAGGGACCACTTTAGGTCTTTATTCTATTATTTATTACTAACCTCTCCTCTGGCGCGCTCTGAACATCTCACTCCCCCACTTCCATAACATAACCATAATTGTAAAAATTGGACTGAAAATTTCAGTCAGATATTTGAGACTTCAACCACCGATCTGATTGAAGTAAAGGACACAAATAACAAAAGAAGTCCCCAAAATTCATATTGGTCACTTGTACTTCAATTGACACTTTTCTAAATCTTTAAAATTTAAATGTAATATGTGGGTCAAGATCCATTTTAAGATGAGGAGCTTATACTATAAAATAAAACTAATAGTAACCTATTATAATTATTATCTTATCCCCCTTTTTTTTTTGAAGGGAATTATAATCCTATCCTCTTTTCTTTTAACATATGACCTATTTATATTATTGAGTAACATGTCCATGATATTAATATTTGAGATTCGGTCCTCAGACAAACCACTTTCCATCTTTTCTTGTTCAAATACTGAGACACCTTTATTTATAAAAAAAAAAAAAAAAAGACAAAAAAGACTTGACTATGTTGTGTTGGATTAATAATATATAAAGATATAAGACAGAATAGAATAGATGTAGTTTTGATTGAGAAAAAAGATGGTGACCATACGAAGGAAATACCACTCGAAGTCCCTGATAAATAAAAATAGATCAAATACAGAGTGAGAGACCAAAAAAAAACTGTAAGTGACATTATAAAAAAAACTTAAATTTAATTTATATTTTTCTAAAAACATGAATTGTGATAAAATCTATAGCATCATTTGATGTATCCTAGATAGTTAAAAAAAAGGCTATAATTTGCTTTTGTCTGCTCACAAGTTTCTTAATATTTTCTCCAACTAATTTTTACATATACAGGTTGGCCAAGAGCGAGCGAGACCTAAAGCAAATTTTGAGTGAGACCTTCTCATTTTAAGTGGGATAGTCTATTTGGATCATGTTATACTTTAAGTTGGGCTCTTTTGTTAGTATTTGTGGCCTTTTTGCTTTATAAAATTTAGGTATTGTTTGGTTGGAGGGGAGGGGATGAGTTTTTTTTAACACATTTATGTTTGGTTCAACTTTTTGAGGGGAGGGGAGCAAAATCCCTCCTTAAATGAGTTTTGGCTCCCCTCCAATATTGGGGGGACTTGGAGAGGAGGGGAGGGGAGAGATTTTAAAACATTTCTCATGTATTGACAAAAATAACCTCACTAGTCATTTTGAAATAAATAATTATAAGGGTTTAAAAGTAAATTTGTTTTAAAATCCATCCCCTCCCCTCCTGAACCAAACATGAAAGTGTTATTTTCCCTCTCATCCCTTCCCTTCTCTGAACCAAACACACTATAAGAGTAAATAATTTTTTTGTTGGTGGGCCTAAAGCTAGGGCTTTAGTAGCTTTAGGCCGACCATGCATATATAAGCAATATATATATGTGTTCTGTTTTGTTAATTTTTGATAGTGTAACATCACTTTAAAGTTTTTATTGTGAATATATTACTTCTATACTTATTTATGGTAACTTTCACATTTAGCTTTTCAAAATTGATTTCTGAAAAATGTAAATAATGCCAATTAGGCCCTATTTGAAAGGAGTGATAGCTTCGTCTGATGCATAATAATACCATATTTTGAAAGGACTCATGAATCCTAGCAGTCCGTTGTCATTAAGTTCATACTATTTTGTTACATTGCTATAAAACCTCTCTTTAGTCTTCACAACCACCAAATCAATTTTTTGTGAACAAATTTGGTGCAGAATCTCATCAGAAGCCTATTGGCTATTGCACATTGCACAGGAGCAGACTGTGCTTACCAAGCTACAACAGCCAGGCCCCATGCAAAGGCGATTGGCAATAATTGACTGCCCAAGGCCTTTCCCTAATGTTGATGCAGGCTGGAGGTTTCGTGTCCAAAAGCTGCACTGACTTATGACTAGTCGCAACTCACTGCCTTCCGTATCTCATCCACGGGGAGGGGTTCTCTAACTTTGGGTTTGGGTAACTTTGGTGACTTTAGTTGAAAATAAGATGAGAGAGATAAGAATAAATAAAGGAAAGAGATGATAGAGAAAATAAAAGATGAGAGAGATAGAAAGAAAATCACCAAAGTCACCAAATGCAAAGTTAGAGGATCCATTTCCTTCATCCACACTTCATTTTCTTCTCGATCTTTTATTATTTTTTTTCTTGGCAGCAAGTGATGAAACATCTTATACTTGGATTTTTCCAATAGATTAAGGCCTTTGAAATCCCCGTATTTTTTTAGTTATTATAGCAAACACATAATTTTATGATATTTAATAGTAGTATGTATTTGCTTTTTAGTCTTTATTGAAAAAAAAATTTGTACTCATACTCGTATATTGCATCCAGCATAAATCGTTCTCAGAATCATAAATCCTACCATGATAATTATTTATTATATATCACTTTAGTGGTCAAATTAGTTGGAATTTGGTTTCCCTTAAACAAATAATCGGATTCGAATATTGTGAATGAAAAAATAAGCATTTGAAGGTTTTTTTGTTTATTTTTTTTTACTCCTTACATGAATTCACACATTTTGACTTGAATTAGTCAGAGTCCAACGTAACTGTTGGATATTAAGGGTCTAGGAAAAATATATTAAAAATAAAATAAAAAACTAACTATAAGTGAAAACTTTAGATGATAGAACATAAATATATCATGTAACTATACAACATTATTGTCGTATCAACGTGGCATATTATTAGAATGGAAATAAAGACATCAGGAGTAAAAATGATCACGTGCTTGAGGTGTTCGGCCATATGAACGTTGGCATTGAGTCTCATATTTGTTGTGGCTTAAATCAGCAAGGTATCTTAAACCTGGAGCCCTCAACATTAATGGTAAGCATCTACTCCAAAGGCCCACCAACAGGATTCATCATTAGCCTTCTGGCGATAAACTACAGTCCAACATAACTCACAAACAGGCCTAAATAAATACTTATTTGTTATTTATTTTTTAGTTTAATTTTTATGCACTCTTGACAAATCAATATCATTATTATTTTTTCTCTTAGTTATAGTTATTAAAATAAAAACATATATGTTAAACTTAAGCTTAGGTTACGATTTTCAAATTTGAAGTGTGTTTTTTGTTTTGTCCCCCAGTGTGTCCCCAACGGGTGTGGTGTGACCTACTATACTAGCAAGTTGCAAATTTCAAGTAAATAATAGAAAAAAAAGAAAAGAAAGGGAAGGGAAAGACATGCTATGAAATGTGAAACACAATGCCACATGCCTTGTCTTGAGCATCCATTCTTTGTACTTCTTTTTACTGACTAATAAAAGTTGAAAGCAACCAACAGCCTGTCCTTATTATATATCTTCTTTCTTTCCTTTCTCGAGCTATACAGACCAAGAAGAGGCCCTATATTTGGAAAAATAAATATTTATTTTATTAGTTCAACGTCTTAAACGGAGCATATCAACCAGACCTTTTTTGGGTTTCATTGCTCTTGTTCTCTCTCTCTCTCTGTCCTCCCCAAGTTTCATTACATTATCCATACTCCTGTCTGCACAACAAGGTATGCTTTGTTGCGATTCCTTCTTAACATAACATAAAAATCCTTTCTCTTTCTGTCCTTTTATGTTATTATTAATAATTTTTTAAAAAAGAAAGAGAAAAAAAATCTAGTTCAATAATTTGGCTATCCACTTCATTGGGTATTCATGGAATCTATGGCAGGCAGTGGTGGTGAAGGGAAGAAGTAAGCACCCTCCTGCTGAAATTATCTGCAGCAAGCAGTACTCTTTTCTCTCTTTCAGTTAATATTTATTTATTATTATTATTATATTATTTTTGGGCATTTAGTTCCTTCATTATATGCTGTTGGTAAACTATCAATGTAACTTCCTGTTTCCTTGGAACTCTTACAAGTTACAACTTGGCTGCTAGGTAGTAACTCATTACTTCTATATATTTAGCCCTTTGATGCAGGTAGGATTCTTTTATTTCCCCCAAAAATAGAAACAAAAAGAAAATGCCTTGTGTGGTTGCATAATAAGTGCCTATTTCTGTCTGTCACTTTAAAATCTTGTTGAATTGGAGTTTGGTTGTTGCCCTGTAATCAAATAGAGATATATACTTTCCTTATAGTTTTTAATTGAAGTTTGGTTCAACTTATTTTCTATTAGTGTCAAGTATTGCTAACAGCTTTAATTTCCTCCTCTTGGTTTTCATGCAATTGAGAAGCATCTCAGTGTCATACACAGAAGGGTGACCAAACAAGTATAAGAAAGTTTTGAGGAACCAGAACTGAAAAGTGGGAAGTCTTTTTATTATGGACTGGAATTTGAAATCACCTTCTTTGGATTTGACTGAAGTGAATCAGGCAACAACTTTACCCAACATAGAAATAGTGGATGATGGGTCAAGCAGATTTGGAGTTTACAAAACAAATGGGGAATTTTCTGTGGACTTGAAGCTTGGTCAGGTGGGAAATTTTGGCACAGAATCAGTGCTGGCCAAGCCCAAAGATGCTGCTTCTGTTGCTGTTTCTGGGGTCTCCAAAATTGCATCCTTAACTTCAGGGTCATCTAAGAGAGCTAGAGCCTTTAACAATGGGAATCACACAGTGACATGCCTTGTGGATGGATGCAATTCTGATCTTAGCAATTGCAGGGACTATCATAGGCGCCATAAGGTCTGTGAACTCCATTCCAAGACTCCACAGGTCACAATTGGTGGCCAGAAGCAAAGGTTCTGCCAACAGTGTAGCAGGTGCGTGTATCATGTGTACATATGTGTGTCATGCCTTGCCATAAAATTGTTTTTTTTTTTTTAAATATGTTCTAGGTTTCTTATGATGTTTCCTCTTAATTGATGCCATTTTTTTTTTTTAATCTTTGTGATATTGTACTACATAATAGACATCTAATCTGTGTTATGTATACCCTTATCCATTGTTCATGTTAGCTTCACAAGTAAGCGAGCCAATTACTTTCTTTTGCTTTCTGACACAATAATAGCATCTTAGTTTAGCTTCCTTAGGAGAGGTGGAAGCAAAATTCTTAACCAAAAAGAATCCCAATAACAAAACGTATTCTAACATGAAAATATTTCAAGATTAATTAACATAATCACCTGCAAGATACCTGAATAGCTGGGTAGTTTCCTTGTTGAGCTGGAAAGTGTGCTGAAAAAACTTGTTTATGGTTAATTTAGTTTGCAATGTCTATGATTCTAATTATAAGAGACTATCCCCTTCATGTCCTTCAAGTCTTATAGCTTTATACTTGATGGATAACACATTCATGAACCCTTACCCTTAGATTTTGCATTCAGAGTGCATGGAACGAAGTTACAAAACCTTTCATGGAATCTGAGAAAATGGTTGCTTGAATGCTTGTATTGTTTGCTAATAAATCATGTATTTGATGAAATGTTACTATTTTTACTTCTTTGTTACATGCAAGTTCGATTTTTGGTGTGTCTTTTTTTGTACATACATACATGTGACCTTGATTTTATTTGCTCAATTCCATGCCATATTGACATGACATCTTTCTTACATGCCTGAAATTCTTTTAAGTCCTGAATCTCTCCTTTCTGCAGGTTCCATTCACTGGAGGAATTTGATGAAGGAAAAAGAAGCTGCAGGAAACGCTTAGATGGACACAACCGAAGGAGAAGAAAGCCCCAACCAGAACCTCTCACGCGATCTGGTAGTTTTTTGTCCAGTTACCAAGGTTAGCTTCCAGTTCTAGCTACATTATCTAAGTGGACCCATGTGTGTCTAGATTTGGAGCAGACATATGCTGAAGATCCCACATAGGTACACAAATATTAAAAGAGTAAGAAGTAACACAATTACAGAATGCACCCACCTAGCTGAGTGCGCTGCCCAGCATCCCTGATTTGGTTCATTGATGCCCACTCTCTTGACAATCTAGTCCACTAAAATAACATGTCAGTCAGTACACACATACACAAAAGAAAATAAAGGCTTTTGCTTTTATGGCAGTGCAACAAGCTAGTTTATCATTTTAAGTAGTTATCTATTACTGAAATATCATGTGTGACACCTAGAGTTTCTTACTTGGTTTGGACATTATTTGACAATACACACACACATAATTGTATATATTCAATATTCCTATTTCTAAGGTTATTCAATTAACAATGCCTATGAGAAAATCCAAGTCGAACTTCAAACATAACAAAAAAGAATAATCCATTACATGACTTAGAGAGCCCATTCGGATGCATTTTTTTTTTTTTTTAAATGAAAAAAGCACTTATTTTTTAAATGAAAGTGCTTTAAAAAAATATAGGTGTTTGGATGAGCATTTAGGAAAAGCAGAAGCAGTGACAAAAGCACATTTTGATGCTTTTTCAAGAAGTTACCATTTCTAGCTTCTCAAAATTGAAGTAGAAGAAGAGAGAGGGAGATGAATCATGTTTTATTGGACAATAATGTCTATGTAGTAAATCTCACAAAAGCCCTTTCTTATAAAGTTCATCCAAACGCAAAATAACTTCTACGTCTAATAATAACCTCTGTTTCTATTTCTACATCATATAAGCCCTTTTTTAAAAAAAAACTCATCAAAACGGGCCCTTAATATTACACATATGAAGGTCAATGTCTAAAAATTTACTGCTACTTTTTTCAGGCACCCAGTTACTACCCTTCTCAAGTTCACATATATACCCTTCCACTTCTGTGGTGAATCCTGCTTGGAGTGGAGGAGTTGTTACTTCCTGTGCAGATGTTAGGCTCCACAGCCACAACCAACACCACCAAGTTCATCTGATTGATAAACAAGACCTTTTTCTTGGATCTTCTCCCACCAGCTACAAAGAAGTGAAGCAACTTGCATTCTTACAAGGTGACAATCCCACAGCCACACTCAACAGCCAAAACACACATCTTCCAGCTTCTTCTGTGTGCCAGACCCTTCTGAGGACCAGCCCTTACTCAGAAAGTGGAGGGGTGAGATGCAAAATGTTCTGTGATAGCCTAACAAGTTCAGTCCAAGACTCTCCTTGTGCTCTCTCTCTTCTGTCATCACCTCAACAGCCACACAATCATGGAAATGGATTAAACCAAATGATGCAGCCTCACTCACCCCTTATGCAACCCTTAGGCCTGAGCCTGCATGATAACAGCTTGGAGTCTGTGGAGCCAGTTTTGGATCCCAATGGGAGTGACCATTGTTCCTCAATGTATAACATGGGTTCTAATGGATCCCAGGGGAGTGATGCCCCTCAACTATTTCCCTTTCAATGGGAATAGAGAATTTTATTTTATTTAAAGGACTCTTCCTTTGGTTGTTCATTTAGGATGAATTCTTTCCCTCGGACTATTTAAATTATCATTTTATCTTCAATGAAGGCAATGATCTATCACATAAAAAAAAAAAACATTGGTGTGAATTTTTTCATTTATCAAAAGTGATGGGGTTGTTATAGTGTGCGATCCGCTATTTGTTGCACTATATTTCAAACCTTAAAAGGAGTACTATGTCATTTATGTCTCATCATATTTCATAAGTGCCTGTTCTTATGAAAAAAAATTCGTATGATGACTACATGCAAATTGTGATAGTCTTGTTGAGAGTCAAGTTATTTGGGAATATATTTAGAGTTTTTAAACATTTATCCAATTGTAAAGAGTCATTGTGAATTTATTTTTGTTATCATTTTACCTATTTAACTTATCCTCAAAATCTAAAAACTAGAGAGAGAAAATTATACAATTACCACTTTGCACGTGGTCGTCTTGTTCGAGAAATTGTAACTAGCACAGGTTATTTGTAACTAGAGAGAGAAAATTATACAATTACCTCTTTGCACGTGGTCTTGTTCGAGAAATTGGTCCTAACTAGCACAGGTTATTTGTTGGTGTTAGACTGTAGCATCCGAATTGGAACTAACAAGATGAGCTCCTTATGCGGGGATTGGTTCTTACCATTTTCAGTGGGCCAGACTTCATTTTTAAAATACAAAAAAGTACAATGTTGGGTTGAAATGTAAGTATATGGGTCCATTTAAGAACTTTTTTGAATTTGCGAAGTTGAAGAGATGAGGTGCTTAAACTGTAAAAAATAAAAAATGAGTGATATATCAAAGTGAGACCCATTTAAGAACCAAAAAGTAAAAATATAAGGTGCTGCGATGGAGATGGCCTAAGGTGGTAGGCTAGATCCCATTATTCATTTCCTCTTAGGGAATATCATCCAAGATGAAGAAGAACATGATGCAAAACATAGCCTTTGGAGAGGAACGAGATACTGATGCACGTGATAAGTAAGAGACCGGGTCTTACGGGGTTATAAAAGGTTCACTTGATGCTTGGGATTAGGGGTGGGAATAGGCCAGGCTTTGAGTTAAATAGGCCTGGCCTACATAATAAATATATGGCCTGAGCCTGGCCTATTACCTGATATAGGCTACTTTTTTAAGGCCTGGCCTGGCCTTTTTAAAAGCCTGATATGGCCTGAAAGCCTATTTAAAAGCCTACTTCATATTAAACTTCATATTAAATTAAATTCATTAAATATGCCAATAAACCTATATTTGGGTAGAACAATAAACAAACGTGTTAATAAATTAATAAATAAATTAATAAATAAATATGACCATAGAGCCTGTCATATAAATAAATACAGGATGTGAACCTATTTATAGAATGATGGTCTACTTCATATGTATATTTCCAGTGATGTGGGACTAACTCTTATATAGTGCAACCTGTTAAACTCTCTTCCACCTTCTTTGAATAAATTTTTTTATAGAATGTCTTATATATATCATTATTATCATTATGATTAAAACATGCAAAACTAAATTATATTACCCCACAATAATACAATAACCATATTGTTCACGTAAAAAGAGGGTAACACATGCCTTGATATTTTTACTTTTCTTTGTTGACGTGACTTCTAGCAGGAAAAGTAACAGGGAAAGAAGTCTGAGAATATTTGGATGATGCATTAATAAACATATTGGCATTAAGAAAGAAGAGGAAGATGGAGAATTAGTGGTTTCAAAGGTGAAGTCTACGAGACACAACCTATAAAACAACGTGGTAATTCCATTATAAAGAATTCACATGACACAAGCAACGTGCTTTGGCAGTATATACAACAATGCTTTGTTGAGAGTTAGTCCCACATCTCTCAAAGTATACATGTGAAGTAAGTTAACATTCTATAAAGACAGAGCAAATTGCATGTTATTTTGTTTAATGAAATAATAATATACTATACTATTATTTTATTATTATATTATATATATTATTATTATTATTATTATATATTATTAAAGTTAAAATCATTATATTATTTGTTTATTTATAAGTAGGCCGGCCTGTTAGCCCTAAAAGGCTTTTTTTATAAGCCTAAGCCTGACCTCTTTAACTAAAAAGGCTTATTGAAAAGCCCAAGCCTAGCTTTTTTATTAAACAAAGCCAGGCTAGGCCAGGCCTTAAATAGGTCAGGCCATAGGCCCCTGACGAGCGGCCTGAACCTATTCCCACCCCTACTTGGGATAAGGAGTTAAGGATCAGAGTTATAATGAAGGAGATAGTTCAAACCTCACCAACTAACAAAATACTAATATTAACACTAACATTTTGTCTATATATAAAAAAAAAATTAGAGACTAAGGTCTTATGAGATACAATTTATTTTCACTGTGATCAACCACTGGTATACATGACGGGATACTTTTCTATTTTCAAATTGTTAATTGTTATAATAAATTTGGATTTCATATTAAAATCAAAATCTTACCGGATATAGTTCATTTTCACTGCGATCAACCACTTTTGGGTAAAACATTTAAGAAAAAGGAAAAACAAATAGAATTAAAATTATAAATAAGTTAAATGAAATAAATGAAAAAAGAGTGAAAGAAAATGGTAATTAAAACGACAATTAACAAAAAAAGAAGGTGAATAAGCCACATCAGCATAAATCTACTAATTCATCGTTTCGCCCTTCTATAACTTGACTTTAGAAGTGATGCGTAATTACTATTTATAATTAAGCTAGAGTTTATTAGTTAGCAGGAATTGATATTGGCACGGCTCAATCATATCAAAGGACCCAGCCCATAGGAGATTTGATTTCATTGAGCCGTCCCAACATCCCCACCTAAAATCATGGCAATTACTATACCTTTGTATATGAAGAACTTAGGATTTATTTCTGCGCGATTCTTTGCTCCACCAACGAACCAGATAACGGAATTATGAGGGTTGTATCGAAGGTCTATGGAGTTATGGAAGAATACCCAGAAAACATAATATATATATATAGAGGAGAATTTGAATTATATTATTAGGGTGGTTAAGGAGTCAAAACCTATGCTTCAATTATTATATAATTTTTCCAATACCTCCTATTAGTATATCGTGTCATTGTGGTTGCTGATTATTATGACAAGCCCACAAAGGAGGGTTTCCTCTTCTCACTGGTTTTCCAATCCGATTCGTTTTAAATAATGCTTCAACATTGTGTCAACGGATATCCGTGAATAAACCGTTGTGAGTTGGAATTGGGGATAACTATTTGCCCCAAGGGTATGTGGGACGGTTTTTTAATACTGACTTATTAAATGGGATGGAGGTGAGTATTAGAATATCGGTGGTAGCAAGCACTTGTGCCTACTTATTTTAATTTTTTGTTTTGATTTTTGGGACTGAATTTATTAAATTTAGCTTTAAAAATTAAGATTTTTTATTTATACGTTGATTATAGTATCAACTTTTGATTAGGTGCATTTAATAATTTAAGAAAAAGTTTGCCATTTGGGTTAAGTATTTAGAATTGTTAAATTCTAGTTTTCTATATGCATTTTTTGATAACTTAACGAAAAACCACCTTTTAAATTTGCGGGAAAATTGAAGATTGATATTCATGCAGATATATACGGTGTGTTTGGTTCAAAGGAGGGGAGGGGAGGGATTTTAATGGAAGGAGGGGAGGGGAGGGGAGGGGAAGGGAGGGGAGGGGTTTTAACTAGCTATTGTGTTTGGTTGGGAGGAGGGGAGGGGAGGCAATACTTTCATGTTTGGTTCAGGAGGGGAGGGGAGAGATTTTAAAACAAATTTACTCTTAAACCCTTATAATTATTTATTTTAAAATACATAAGTAGGGATATTTTAGTCAATATATAGGTTATGTTTTAAAATCACTCCCCTCCCCTCCAAATCCCCCCATTATTGGAGGGGAGGCAAAACTCACTTAAGGAGGGATTTTGCTCCCCTCCCCTCTTAAAATTGAACCAAACACACAAGTTTTAAAAAAAATCCCTCCCCTCCCCTCCTCCCCTCCTCCCCTCCAACCAAACACTATGATAAGGTAACAATGAGTACGAATTAGGACGGAGAGCGAGAAGGTATTACACGCCCTGTCCGATTGACATTGCTGGATGTCAACTAATTGAAATTATTCATACCAATCTCTACTTCCCCTCCTCCCTCCTACTAGGAAAAGGAAAAATCATTTGTCTAATGATTTGAGGATCCATAAAACGTAGAGATGATTTGAGGGTCCATCAAGTTTTAATGCCTCTATACTTATCTCATCTTTCTTTTACAATTTAAGTGGCCATTTTTGACACTAATATATAATTTATACAGCTTTAGGTCCATGTTCTTATCTCTCACTAATTGGGAAGGGAACTTTCCAGCTCACTTTCATCTATATGAAAGTAGAGTCGTAGCATTTCATTATATCACAAAATGGTCCACTGCTCCCATTGAAATAATATTTAACTACATCAACATCTAAGGAAACATAAATAAAAAATGGCAATAGTTAGCAGCTAGTTGCATCTAAAGTACCTCCTATGGAAATTTTTGGTCGAAAATGAGCCAATGATGTGTTGCCATCCTGATCGCTGGAGTCATACAGGGCCTAACATTTGCCTTCAACTATCAAAAAGATAAACTCACTAATTAAGTTGTTTTGACGACAAAGTATCATTGACTTTGCTAGTGGGGACTGGGGAAGGCCTCTTGAGTCTTGCCCTTGGACCGGCGGCACCACCCCCTAATTGTGGGGTCTAACTAGAGACTTAGTGCCCTCCCATCTCATCTTTCATTATGCAATAGTGCAGGTGGCTCTATTTGAGTTGCATGTTATCCTCCTCGAGTCTTTTCGTGTGACACAGCAAGAGTCATATCTACATCTACAATGATGTACATCACACAACTATTAATGCAAGAGCTATATAGGTTATATTATCGCCCTTAAATGGGGTCAGGAAAGTAGGACTAGAGAGAATAGAATAAGAGAAATTGAAATGAAAAATATTTGTAAATATCAAATAAAGAGATTAGGGATGGATGGAGGGCTAACCATGTACCAAAATGAAATTGAAATGAATCTCTAATCCTTGTATCAAAGATAAGAAACTTTTATTCCTCACCTCATTTTTTCGAAATATTAAATTATATCTAATACCAAACACTAGCCAAATGTGCTGGCCTTGATAGTGTATGTCAGGATTATTTGAATATAAATATGTGGAAGGAGTGTTAGGAACATTACTTTGTCAAAGAACGAAACCATACACTTTTCGTAGGAAAAATACAACTTATAACTGAAATGAACTCATCCAGATGACCAGATAGCATATGCCTTGAAATAGATTAAAAAAGGCCGAAAAGAAAGTGGTAAAAATCCGGTTGATTATCCACCCATCCTCAGATGAAAGATACAGGCCAAGCAGATGTTGGTTGGCAATTCCCTGCCATTTAGGATTTATTTGTGTTTCTAACAACCAGGGCACAAGAGGAAGAAACAGCGAACCAGTCATCTAGGGAGCAAAAAACTAATGCCCATAGCTCCTAAGATGTATCTCATTCTCTTGACAGATTACTCCAGTCAATCATATAGGACATGATGTTTTAACTTTTAAGCCAATACTTTCATCAAGGAATACAAAGAAACACAGAAGCTCGCTCTCTCTGTTCAAATTCTTATTTCCTTACAAGCAAAACTCCAACTAACAGATACATCGAAGAGTGAAAACAAAGAGCATCAAACAGAAATACCCAAGGACTTCTTGAACTTCTCAACCTCCAAATATACTGTGGAATAGGGAAGGAACTCTGAGTAATATTCCCTGCTCAGATCATTTATTGCAACTGCAAGCTTGGGGATTTCTAAGGTTTCTTCATGGGTCAAAGTCCTAACAAACCTGGCTGGATTTCCTGCCCAAAGTTCACCAGATGGAATTCGCCTTCCCGGGGGTAGCACTGAACCAGCTTCAAGGATTGAGTGTGTCTCCACCAATGAACCTTCCATGAGGATGGAATGCTGACCAATAATGCACTCTGGCTCAATAGTGCAAGACCTCAACAGGCTGTATGCCCCAATTGTCACATATCTCTCTATCGAAGTCTCAGCCGGGAGGCCTGATTTACAGAAGAAAGCATAATTAAGTAGCTGACATGCAATTATTCAAGGATCTCAAGTTGAATTTTGGAACTACAGTGCATATTGATGTTAGATAAACCAATAAAAGGAAAACAACTGCAAAGAAGTATGCCGATCACTAACTTCACTTAACAGTAAACAGGTCAGTTATAACTACATTTTCTGATCTGATTTTGTGAAACAACCCTAAAAAATATTTTTCCATATGAAAATCAGCCAGCAATAATTAAACAAATTGGAAAAGACAGGAAGTGTCAGCCATCACATTAAAGCATAACAGACCAATAATAGATGCAGATTTGCAATTACCTCATAATTCGATTGGCATAAAAAAACCACTTCAAAGAACTTCGAAACATAAACGGCTGGAAAGTATCATAGCTCAAAACAAAATTAAAATTACTATATTCATTAAAAAAAGACAAAACACACACACACACCTATGACTGGACCACCTGTTAACTGCTGAGCAAAATGCCATATGGGACCATAACTTCGAATAATACCACCCAAGTCTTTCAAGATTAAGGCCTTTCGAAAAGTGAGGTAATCAGATCAAACAATAAGATGTATTTAGATAGTACATGCTTGATAAAGGGAAGCATGACTTTTAAATATGATGTATTTATATTAGATTAGATGATGAGCAACAAAATAAAAACAACAAATTTCTACATGCCTAAACAATGAAACAAAATTTTGAACTTCCACCGGAAATAGAAATCAGCAAAAGTAAATAGATCAAAAATTGAAGAACAAATAGGTATTACAATCTTCAAATGATAATTAAAATTATTAAACGATTTTGTCCTACCATGAGGGAAAGAAAAGAAGAAGAGAGTGATATGGCTCTTCACATTTAAGAAAACTCATCTCTAGCAATGCACAGGTCAGCCCGGAAAGTTACATAGTTACTAGTTTTGCTCATTAACCTTGTGTCGGCGTACTACGTCCCAGATTCATCTTAAAGAAATTCTTGTAATAATAATTCAAAATGTCACTAATGCTAAAATGAACCTTGTACCCATACCGCACTATGTTCCTAGTAACTATGGTTAAGAAACTATATTTCACTATCCAAGGGAAGACGGCAAAAGTTGGGATATTATTCACAGTGATTCACCATGGTTCCAAAAGTATTATTTAAGAGTCCTGCACAAGTCAACCAACGATTTCAATCCAAACAACATTAGTCTTGCCTCTCATCAGTCCAACATGATGTAGCAAAGAGAATGAGGGAAGGAGGAGAAGATACCATAAACATAAATTGCAGCTGTGTATACTTTTTTCTTTTGGTCAACAATTTGCTGCTAGAAACTTATAATTGTTGAAACAAGGGCAGAAAGCAAATTTAGATTAGCAATTACTGAATCATAGTTACCGGGTTATCTCATTAACCATACATACCCTATATCGAATTTGCCGTACTGCGTATTACGCACTGGGTTCACTTCAAAGAAAGACATGCAATAATAATAATAATAATATTATAATATTATAAAAACTAAAAGGTGACGAACCACGTACTTGTGTTGCATACCTGTGAACTATGTACTGAATATATGATCAAGTGCCCAACTTTAAGGTATTGAAAACTGATTATCAAATGAACCAATCTCAACTTGTTTTACTTCCTCTATTGCATTTTGAGTTTTTGACTATAGAAATGTCAATGCTATGAAAAACACTGGCAGATGCATTTCTTCTCTAATTTATGTTTGATAGGAAGGGACATTAAGCAATTTATAAGTCAAAGGCTTAAAAGTACACCAGATCTAGGAGTGGCAAAACCTAAAACATCTCTAAAATATGAATTTTAGGAATTTCATACTAGATTCTACTACAAGCAAAAAATAAGAAAAAAATAAATTCACAATTTCCAACTAAAAAAAAAGAACCCTCATTTTGATGTCACATTTCCATAGCAACCAAACAGAACGAACGAAAGCAACAAGCAATTGAAACAGAGAAACGGATCGATTATTGAAAGAGGCAAAACCTAACTAACCGGTGGGAGAAGACCAAGCTGCGTGAAGAACACAACGCTCCTGAACGTTGGAGCAAAAGCCGATTGTAATCTTATTAAGATCTCCGCGGAGGACGGCGCCGGGCCATACGGAGGCTCCGTCCCAGACGGTGACTTGTCCGGCGAGGACAACGTTGGGTGCCACGTAAGCGTCGACGGCCACTTTGGGGACCCACTGCCCCAACGGGATTACCTTCCTCTGCCCTCTGTAGTCCCACTTCACCCGATCCGGCGACGGCGTAATTGATTTCGCTGCCTCCGTCGCGAAAGCGCGTTCAGCTGCCACCAGCTGCGGTTGCAGGTGGTGCTTTGCTATTGCGTGCTGCCCTCTTCTTAGGGCTGACCTGGAGAATCGTGCAAGTGTCGCCATGAGACTACGAATTGAGGTGTGAAATGAAAGTGAAACAGTGAAATTTGGAGAATGTTTTGAGACTGGGAGTGAGCGAGAGAGTGCACGGAGGAGGAAATGCGTTTGTGGGCTCTGAGAGGGATCTGGTACCTTAAGCCCAATAGGCCCATTTCTTCCTGAATATGGCTTTCATTTCAATTTCAGCAATGAAACTACCATAAATAATTATAAATATGATATGAATTATCCTCCATAGCAAGTCAAAAAGCTTCTTGAAATAAGCTCACACTTTCAATTACTCCATGTGTGGAATACTTCTTCATTTGTAGAATTGAAAATGATTTTGATGATTGGAAATAATTTGTTGAAAATTAAATTTATAAATAAATTGAATTTTTACATTTTTATTAGTATTAGTATTGCTCCAAATAAACTTTACACAGTATTACTATAGGCTGGTATTAAATTGGATACAGATTACTTACAATTAAGTGATTTGTATCTCAGTTTGTCAATATGACACAATTAGAATAAATATTATCCAAAAAAAAAAAAAAGAATTAGAATAGAGATATGCAAAGAAACTAAATAAAATAATGGAAACTGTGCAAACGTGAAGTTGTATAAATGACATGTGTAGAACTGTCAACAAAAAAAATTTGACATGTGTAGCACACATAATAAAGAAAGGTATAATTACTCAATAGGTCTCTCAATTATTTGGGAATTCTCAAATAGGCATCTAAAGTCTAAACTATAAAACTTCTAATTGAGTTGTGAATCATCTATTTTTTTTTTTTTTAATTTGATCCTTAATCTTGTAAAAAAAATTAATTGGGTCCCTGGTATTGGAATCCGTTAGTGAAACATATTCTTT
Source organism: Echinosophora koreensis (assembly GCA_035048595.1). Lineage (NCBI taxonomy): Eukaryota > Viridiplantae > Streptophyta > Magnoliopsida > Fabales > Fabaceae > Echinosophora > Echinosophora koreensis. The sequence continues at coordinate 2,411,065 of JAPCYP010000008.1, forward strand.
GACGGAATACTTGACATCTTTCAGTTTGGATGCCCATATCAGATTTCTTTTTTCATGTCATTCTCCACATGACATTTCAGTCTAGACACACATATATGCAACCTGTCCTCTCTCACTGCCACTTTACTTGCCCATCCTGTTAACCCCAACACTCACTTATAATCTTCTTTTATTATTCTTTTTTTCCTTATCTCTTTTATAACCATGACCAATCATATTGACAGCAAATGATAACACAACAAACAACATATTGACGACAATCAACTTTAAGGACCCAATTGGTAAAAAATTATATGGTTATGTTTAAGTTTTTTTTTTTTTTAGTTAATAGGAGGGCTAACGCCCGAGAAAAGAAACCACACAGCCACCCTAAGGCTGAAAGCAACTTCTACAGAGTCCTGAAAAAGTAAATTCCTACGCCCTTGAGGTGGAGTATCTAAAAAATGAAAACCTAAAGGAATAGAATGCCCATAATTTGCCAAAAAATCAACGACCGGATTGCCTTCCCTCACTACATGAGTAACCCTCACAGACCAATTTCTTAACCGCAACTCCGTAATAGGCAAAACCAAAGAGGCGTATGGATGAGTAGGAGGGCAACCAGATGTAACCAAACCCACTACTACCTCTGGATCTGATTCAATCCAAAGCCTTGAAAAGCCAAGATCCCAAGCAAGACACAAAGCAGTATAAATATCCCACAATTCTGCCATAAGTACAGAAGTTGTTCCCAAATTACGCACAAAACCATGACTCCATCTTCCTGAATTATCTCTAAATTAGAAACTTAGTTTAGGAATTTATTTAAAAATTACCAAATAATTTACGGATCAACTAAATAATTAAAGCTAAAGGCACTGCACGCATGTGCACTAACGTCTAAATGAACTGGGCTTCCAACCAAATATAAAATTTTGAATCCTAAACAATCACAAATGTATTTTCTCGCATTCGTGATACTAAACACTATGTAAATTGTTTTGGTACAGTTCGGGACACTAATTAAACTTGATGTACTGGTGAGTTTTTTTTTTTTTTTTGACGGGATGTACTGGTGAGTTATTCACTTAAAAATTGACAGCTACGGATATGTTAAGGTGGAAACTGAAAGGGAATAAAGAATGGGAAAACGTGGAGGGGACCTGTTACTGTGTTGGAAAAAAACCAGGAAGAGCAAAAAATTGCAATTTGGTTTTGGTACCTAAGAAAAACAAAAGAAAAGGAACCAAATAAACCCTCTAGCCAGGGCCCCCTCTCCCTTCTTCACATCACGAAGCATGCTTGCTCTCACCGCGTCATCCTTTCACGAATGTGTACAACTAATTTATTTTGAGGAATGATTCTTGTACATCAAAATGGAACACCATTTGGTATTCCCTTTGTTTTTTTGGGTGTATTTTTGATAAACATGTATACAAAAAAGATAAAAAAAATAAGTGAGAGATAGAGATAAACATATATGATATTACATACAGTGTCCAAAATTTGTGTTCAAATATCATAACTCATTTATTTTTCCAGTTTAGATAACTTTTATTTGATGTTGCCTGACCCATTTGTTTGCTTGTTAAACTTAAATCTAGGACTGGATGGACTTCTTGCGAAAATTCTACTAATTTCGTATTTACCTTAATTGTGAATACTGAATATTCCATTGTTTACTTTTCATTGTAAAAGGGTCATTCTTTTGTAATAATTCGATTCCATTGTCTTCCCTTGATTGCAAAGGAGTCATTTGTTGGAACACAAGCACTCACACTCACTCGTGGTGCACTCACATAGAAAGAATATTGAGAGAAAGAAGAAAGAGATAGAAGAAATACTTCTAAAAGAAAAGTTTTATTCACTTCACACACACTTTCACTTTTCTACACTTCTCTTCACATCTCTTCACATTTACACTATAGCACTAAGTCTATTTATAGACTCATATAGATCACTACTCTCACATACTAACTCACTCTTAGTTGTTACACTAACTACCCAACTAACAATAACAAACTAACTAATTACCTAATTTGAATTATCTCCAACACACCCCCTTAATTCAAATTAGCTAAAAACACAAAATACAATGACTAACACATCTCTAAATACAATTTTCCAGGATCCCATACTTTGAAGCACAAAGATCTAAACTTCATAGAAATAATTTCACAGCCACCAGGATCCCAGAATTTTAGAACCCTTGAGTATTTGCAGAAACAACTCGCTAATACAGCTGATTCGCTGCTCTGGTGGTCACTATCGCTTCCCTGAAACCCATTGTCACTGGAGTGTGTTCGATTCCAACCTCCAGCAACTTTTATGGACCTTGAACCTTTAAGCAAATTTATCGAAAATAAAAGGACCAAAACGCGGAACGAATGATTCGAACTCATGATCTGGGGGATCTTTGTTGAACGCTTTACCACTAAGCTGCAACATCTAACGATGCTAATCATCAATCGAAAAATATATTTAATTTGTGGGAAATTCTTCTTTCCCCAGAAACTTAAATCTTCGTCTTCTTCATTACGTTGAGCACGATTGGAATTCGCAGAAACCCTTTCAGCACCAGTAATCAGAAATTCATTACACATCTCATCTATTGCTCCACCTCCACTATTTTCCAGCGTGGGAATGCCCTTAGTTGCCATGAAATCTGGTGGCGTCACTTCCATTTCCGCCACACCATCTCTCGTCATCGGCACCATCAGCGGCGGCACTACGTTCGCCGGCTCCGACCTGGTTCTTCCCATCTTTATAGCGGCCTCATTCTTGAACACGTTTCTTTTCTTCATCGCAGCGGTGTCTTCTTCAATACGATGGACCGCCGCCTTGTCCGCCATCTCCGGTACACCTTGCGCTGCTGTAGCATCAACGGCTTCTCCTCCTTCGCTGTCATTCTTGCGAAGTTGCTCTCGCATCTCCTTCTTACCTGGTTCTGGTTCTTCTTTCTTTTTGTCTTTGGATTGAGACAGAGGTTGCTCACAAAGTGTTTGATGGAATGACCCACTAAACACAACATCAGATTCTTCACTGCCACCTTTTGTATTTTCCACATCTTTCCCTCCTCTTGCATCACCATCATCATCCTTGGACTCTTGCTTTGGTTGTAGCACCTTCTTATCACTGTTCAAGATGTCCCATGCCTCCTTTGCCGATGTAGCTGCTGCAATTTTCTCAAAGTTTACATCATCTACACACTGACAAAGAATTGAGAGAGCCAAGTAATCTTTCTTCTTGGATTCCCTGTAGGAGACACTATCCTCCTCTTTTTGGATCCCATCCTCCACTAGCTCCAGCACTTCCTGAAACTCAAAGACTACTCTCATCTTCATAATCCAATGCTCAAGGTTCTTGCCATCAAGAACTGGTAATGGGATTGAAAAATCCCCACCCATAATCTCTCCAATTTCTGCACCCATGAACCCATCACAAGTCCCTAATCTTGTAACTCTAGATACCATGTTGGAACACAAGCACTCACACTCACTCGTGGTGCACTCACATAGAAAGAATATTGAGAGAAAGAAGAAAGAGATAGAAGAAATACTTTTAAAAGAAAAGTTTTATTCACCTCATACACACTTTCACTTTTCTACACTTCTCTTCACTTCTCTTCTTATTTACACTATAGCATTAAGTCTATTTATAGACTCATATAGATCACTACTCTCACATACTAACTCACTCTTAATTGTTACACTAACTACCCAACTAACAATAACAAACTAACTAATTACCTAATTTGAATTATCTCCAACATCATTATCAGACATTCAACTTGAATTTATCAACCTGTAATAATATTCAGAATAACTCGAAAGAAATGTAAAACTATAAAAAAGTTTTGCTTCTAATTAGTTTGTGGTTATTTGGCAATCGCATATGTACCAGAAAAAAAACTATAGCTCGATGACGGATTAAGGTCCCATGATGACTATATTAAGCTTACTTGTGGATTAATCAAGTCCGATGCACATCTCAAACCGAAATTCTATGCACTCCATGAAAGAATGCACTACTGCCACAAATTATAGCTCAATCAAGGCCTAATTCAGTCAAGTTATTGTGCTTGTTTAGTGTAGTAAAGTAAATCTCTGATTCCCGCGATACACCCATTTGTTTTCTTTTTTGTTGCTTTGCGTACATATCAAAATTACTTGTTTGCTTTTTGGCTTTTTGCTTTCATTTGACAAGCACCTAATCCAGATACCCATAGCCCAATACTGAAAAGAAGTTGGAAAAGTAGTGCCTTTATCGCAAATAATTTTCACCAAACCCACCAGCTTAAAGCAAAAAGGAATACAAGTTTTTCTTTGTACTTTTTTTTTTAATTTTATTTTGAGGATAATGGGAGGAATGGATTTGGAGAGAATTTGAAAATGAGTTCACAACCAAGACATGGCGTTGTAATTTTTTTCAATGCTCCAAAACCCCAATACAACATATGTGTCTACTGTATCTGGAATGACGATAAATACAGTTTAACCACAACCGCAATCACATGTTAAAACCTTGTATGAAAATACCAAAATACAGATACATCACACAATTACAAGGGAATGTAAAAACTAAAGCAGATAAATAAAAAACCTATTGAAATCTAGTAATCTACCATAAGATTATCAGCCATCCTTCGATTGAAATCGAGACGAGAGTACACAACGTTACCCGGTATAGATGTGAACCCCAATGGCAATGAGAAATATGGTGATGAGGCCAAAGTAAATGATGGCATGGACGAGAATGGAAGCCCCACTTGTTTGCATGTTCCCAAACTCAACCACCCTTCCTCTCCCTGGTATCTGAAACAGCAGCCCCGGGCTCAACAGCACAAAAAGCACCACTGCTATCACCACTGGGCCCCAATCTGCCATTTTTCCCTTTTCAGCTTTTCCACAGCAATGGATCTTGAGATCAAAAGGGGATCTTCAGGCCAAAAGAGTTTGGAGTAGTGGTTTGTTTGTGGGCAGGTTATGAGGGGAAGGACCTAGAAGTAAATAGTGAAGCACTAGATGATGTGATGAGACATTTCGCGTTTCATTTGTGAGGTTGGGGTGGGGACACAAATAGACAAGCGCACATCGTAACGGATGCTTGGCATTGGTGTTAAACGTGTCAGCAATCAGCATCCTTTTTATGCAATTTTGACGGCTTTGATGACTCTTCTCTCTCGAGATAGGGATTGGATATTACTGGGAGATATGAATTGAGTTTTCAACCCCCTGTTTTTCTGGGAAGGTTGAAATAAGTTTTTGGTCCCTACAAAGTCTATCAAATTTGATTTTGGTTTCTTTGAAATTTTTTCTTAGGTTTTTATTCTTATAATCTCACAAATTTTGCAAATAGTCCATATCGTTATCTTTTTCTGTTATCTAGTACTCATAGGTATCGAGGTAATTTTATTTTACTGTCCGACTTGCTGTAAAATTTGGCTATAAAATAGAAACAAAATCATACATTAGAGACATAAGGTTAAAATTGCTAAATTTCTTCATTTTGTACGATATCTAGTACTCAGGGATACCGAGGTAATTTCTCGTTCTTGCCTGACTTGCTCCAAAAGTTAGCTAGAAAGTAGAAATAAAATCATACATTAAGGCCATAGGGTTAAAATTGACAAAATTATTCATCTAGTATGATTTCCAGTACTCAAGGGTAACAATAGGGACTATAAACAAAATTTTCAAAAATACAGGAACGAAATCCTAAGATTTTTTTTTACAAGGACTAAAACCAAAATTAATGAACTTTTAAAGACTAAAAGCTTATTTAAACCTTATGGGAATTTGCAACTTCTTTATTTCTCATGTAGAAAACAATGTATCGGGTCGGTTTGACATTTTCCTATTTATTTTATTTTATTTTCTTCGTAGATCTTGCTAACAAATATCATAAGGAAATTAGTTAACAATTCTAATAAAATCAAGTTTTTATTAAAAAAAACTAGAGATAGCACTTATAAAATATTGGTTGTATCACTTTCTAATAAAATCTTTATTTTATTAGCTTTTAATCATGTCTTTAAGACACAGTTAACATCCTCACGATGCTTTGGTATTTTGTTTCAACTTTCATATTATGAGGAACAATTTTGGGCCCTTCGAGAAAACATCGACTTGGGTTTGAATTTTTTTTATAAGGCATTTAGTTTTCCCACCTCTTTAAATGGTATTCCCACCTTCCTTCCCCCGAATTGAGTGAAGGCCAAAATTAGTTCTTAAAATTTTCGGGGACCCATTTTTAGTTCCTGAAAAAATAAATTACTTATTTAGTCCCTCAAATTTTTTAAACGCGGGACACATTGGTCCTTAGGTTTAGTTCCGACGTCCATTTACTTGCCTACGTGTCCCATTAACAATCATACTTGGCCCGTTAGTGATCATGTATGGTCTATGACGAATTTTCGTCATGGAATATTAATGAAAAGTGAAAAAAGTGCATAATTTTAAGTATTTGAATTCTAAAATTGTGCACACTTTTTCACTATTTATTCGTCTTATACTGACGAAATTCGTCATAAGCCACACATGATCACTAACTTGTCAAGTAGGATGGTTAATGGGACACACATGCAAATAAATAGACGTCGGATCTAAATGTAGGGACTAATGTGTCTCGCGTTTAAAAAATTGAGAGACTAAATATGTAATTTAATTTTTTCAAGGACTAAAAGTGAGTTCCCAAATATTTCCAGGGACCAATTTGAGTGGTTACTCTTTATTTAATTTCTTCCAAAATCCCTTTCCCGTTCTCCTCTCACCCACAGTGTTATTTTGGCACTTGAATTGGATTGAAAAAATAAATAAATAAATAATATATGAAGAAAGCAATAGGTGACGTGCAGCACTCCTATTGGCAGCGTAGGAATCGCCTTGAACTTCTCCTCTCCGACCACCCCAACCCGCCTTATTTCCTTCCCTATGTTTTTAACAGCTTCCCGCGCAAGCTTCCCTCTCCATCTCTCTTTCTGTCCTCCCCGGCGGGTCCTCGGAATCTCTTTTTCCGATCAGATTCCCGACCGCCCCTGCCCCCAACCCTCATTCATTCGTTCACATTATAACCTTTTTATTATTATTTTGTTTTTACTTTTAGGGTGAGTTTCTTCGAATTTTGATTTTAGTTTAACGCAGAAATTCAAATTATGATATGGTTTATGAATTTGATATTGTGTTGATAATAGAATAAAAAGGGAAGATGTCGAATCAAGGTGGTTCTGGTCGAAGGAGTGTGTCGTCAAATAGCCCTACGCGGGGAAAGAAGAAACCCTCTGAATATTCAGCACCTGAATATACTGCCAGAAAATCATTTCCTCGCACCACGTACCTTCTCTAATCACTTCTCTTATTATCGTTTATTGATATTCATATTTCGTGGCGTCATCTATGCTTTGTGATTCCTTGGAGAAATTTTTTATCGTTGAATTGAATATTTAACTTGACACCTAAATAATAGAATAAATTGAAATTTGAAACATATTAATAAGTAGCTAGCTATCCTCACTGTGTTCCTGTCTTTTCATTTTTAGAAAAAGATGTTCTCATATGGCTTTACTCATACATGATTCACGAGTTTGTTAAATGCCCTCAATTAGATTCATTTTAAGGAAATCTGTGATAGTTTCATCCTTAGTAAGTATCAAGACGAGCTTATAAAAGATTTTATTTAACAATTTAAATAATGGGGAGATAATGATGATGGTGATGGTTTGGTTTATACTTGGAATTGGATCAGGGGAGAGCGAACCGTGAAATCACTGCGACTTTCAAAGGCCTTGACAGTACCTGAATCAACGACTGTCCAAGAAGCTTGCCGTCGGATGGCTGCCCGCAGGGCAGATGCTCTGTTACTAACTGATTCCAATGCTTTGCTTTGTGGAATTCTCACTGACAAGGTATCACTCCCACTTCTTATCATTTTTCTGATCCATTAACAAGAAAGATTTCCTTGGATTGTGTATTTATGCATTTTTAACATGCATATATCGATATTCGATTTTGTTATTGAAGGATATAACATCAAGAGTTATTGCCGGTGAGATTAATCTCGAAGACACACCTGTTTCCAAGGTTATGACAAGGAACCCAGTATTTGTTCTTTCTGACACTCTTGCTGTGGAAGCCCTCCAAAAGATGGTGCAAGGTTTGTGGGGTGGGGGGGTGTGTGTGTGTGTGTGACTAGAGGGAGTGAGAGGCACATACATACTATTTTTCGTGATAGTTGCTATTTCGTGCCTTGCCTTTTGAATAGAAGGCTGATGTATTTTAACAGGGAGATTCAGACATTTACCTGTGGTGGAGAATGGAGAAGTGGTTGCCATTCTTGACATAGCTAAATGTTTGTATGATGCCATTGCCCGTTTGGAAAGGGCAGCTGAGAAAGGAAAGGCAATTGCAGCAGCTGTTGAAGGTATCGAAAAACACTGGGGAACATCTGCTTCTGGTTTGTAGAGTATTATCTTTTCGCATCCCTGGTTTTTTATTTTTATTTTAATTAGAGCATTATTGGACAGTGTAGGTTTCGCAGTTTCAAATGGCCAATTTTCATGTCAATATGGTCTTTGTGCAGGCTCCAATTCAACATTCATTGAGTCTCTTCGGGAACAGATATTTAAGCCATCATTGTCTACAATCATTCCTGAGATTTCAAAGTAGGTAATACCTTCTTTTGTTTGAGTTGAAGAAAAATTACCTCGTTTTTAATTTTTTTTTCATGTTTGGAGTTACTACCCAAGTTAATTTAGTAGATAGTGGCACTTTTCAGGGTTGTATCGGTTGCACCTACGGACTCAGTTTTGACAGCAGCAAAGAAGATGCTTGAACTTCCTGCAAGTTCTGCTGTTGTGACGGTTGATGACAAACCTTGCGGTATCCTTACGTAAGTGTGTAGCCATGGTCATAACTCATTGCCATTCGTCCCCTTTTTCTGAAAAGTTACACCTTTTATCCTTTTGCCATCCTCCCACATTGAAAATCTTAAATTATTATTGTCATGATGTATCATTAGAATTATCTTGTTGAACTATAATCTGCATACAAATTTCAGTTCAAAGGATATGTTGATGCGGGTAGTAGCACAAAATCTTCCTCCATCATCAACTCTTGTTGAGAAGGTACATATAGATCTAGTAATGTTTAGGACCACGTTTTTCCTACCATGTGTTAAAAGTGAAAGTCCTTCTGGGCGTTCGTCATTTACATGTCCCTCTTATTTGATATATATTCAACATAATCTACAGGTCATGACTCCAAATCCAGAATGTGCTGTAATTGATACACCAATTGTTGATGCACTTCACACAATGCATGATGGAAAATTTTTGCATCTTCCTGTGGTTGATAGAGGTAATGCAATAGCATGTGTTGATGTGAAGAGGTTTTTGCATCAATGTTTTTTCTGATTTGGGTTGTTAAAAATGAAAACAGATGGCATTGTTGTTGCTATGGTTGATGTGATTCGTGTCACGCATGCTGCCGTTGCGACAGCGACTCGGGTGTGTTTTCTTGTACTGTATTATTATTATTATAACCTTACATGGAACTTCTATTAAATCTTTGTTATTAAAATGGGACATGTGGCTCTGTTTTATGTATAACTTATAGCAAATTCTTGTAAGCAAAACTTGTATTTACATCCTTAATCTGGTTATTTTCATGTTGTTAAATTTAGTGAGGTTTCAAAGTATGGTACTGTCTATGAACTGATAAGTATTGAATCTTAATATGTATACCTATTAACGATGCGTAGCTCATCTTCAGCATTTTGGTCTTAAACCTGGCACAAAATTGCTGCCTTATTTTATCTTCACCCATTTGCTTGAGCTTCTTGGGAATACAAAATATGAAAGCTTGATTATTCACTAGCAACAATAGATTAATCGAGGTTGACTAATTCACATTTATATTGTTTATTTTAAGTTTTCTTATAGAATTGGGTGTTAAGAAGAGAAAAGGAAGCAGCATATCATACTAAAAAATATAATGACATGATCAAACTGTGCTCGTTTTCCTTCTAATGATCTGAAAGCCAAATGAAGGCAGAAAGCATTACTTTCCTTTGTTTTTCTCTGCTTCATTCCCACACACACTAGGACATATCATAGACATGCTTGATAGAGTTTTAAAATTTTACTACTTGTTCTATTCTTAATCTTCGCGATCCAGATTCATTAACACAAATTTGTGCCTTTAAACAGGGTATGTTTTTTTGTCATATTAATCCGTGACTGGGGTTGATATATGTGTATTCTTATGCTTTTCTCACTTTCATGTCATGAATGCTTAGAATCTTTGGGCAAATCTGTTAAGAAAACATATTAGATTCACTATTTTCCTGTTTTCATTCTCTATTTTCATCAATAATTACAAAAAATTCACCTTATTTCCATTCTGTTTCTTGTTTTCAAAGATTACATACAGACAATGGAAACAACAAAATATTGTTTTCACTGTTTCTTGGTCAGTGCATACAGAATAAAAACTTGTTCGTCTTTACTTTTGCTGTTGGTTTACCACATTGATGCATCAAGAATTTCTTTTAACCTCCTAGTTTGGTAATTTAGGCTCAATAGTAGCCTGAATCCCTATCAATGGTGAGCAATGGAGGTTTAAATCTCCCCTCACCTGCTTGCAATGTGTAGGTCCCTATGACAAAAAGAAAAGATTCAACTGTTTTTCCAAATTATAACTTTTTCGTTTACAAGGTTTGAAATATTGCTAGTGTTAACATTGAATAGGCATACAAAATTCCTTTTCTTTTTCCTGTTTTCCATTTTTTTTTTTTTGGTAAACAATTGTATTGACAGTATTATTTTCTCCACAAATTAGGCTGGAAATACTGCCAATTTGAACAATGAAACTGCCAACTCCATGATTCAAAAATTTTGGGATTCAGCCATGGCCTTGACTCCAAATGAAGATGAGGAGGATTCACAAAGGTTGTATATGCCCATTGATGTTGTCAGGATTCCAGTTTTTTAATTTACTTACACATTATTGATGGCATGGCAGTGACACATCAATGAAAATGGTTTCCGAGGGAGGAGAAACAGGAAGATCCATTTCTTATCTTTCGACAAACATGCCGAATGCATTTTCCTTCAAAATTCAGGATAAGAAGGGCAGATTGCATAGATTCACATGTGGTATGTCAACTATGATGTGATAGGAAAAAAATAATACATATGGCCATTAGGATTATGTTATTTTATTTTCAGCTCTTTGGGTACTTTCTAGATTCTGCTGAATTGACAATTCTATTATGCTTTATTTTTCGTTTTTAGTTTTTTCTGTTTTGGATGACATGATTGTCAAGAACTGACTCTCTCAAAAATTGAAATTGTTAGTGTCAGAGGAAGGTTGATGAATAATTTTATCTCTAACATTCCCCTTTATGCAGTAACCATTTGGACTTGATGTGCAATAATGCATAGGCCCACCAACCTTTTGCCGAAATTCATCAATATTATATACCATGGCCACTTGGTCAAACTTTGATACAATGTGAAGAACTGACACTCCCGAAAGCATTAGCTATTAGATGAAGACTCATCAATAATTTTATATCCAACAATATTATATATACAGCGAATGTAACATAACAGAATTTATTCATCATCATTACCAAATTCCTCTTCTCTTCTATACCTACTGCATTTCATTGCATATGTTAGCCTGTTGATCATCGGAGAGAGCCCCTAGATTTTGCTTTTTCCATGATTAACTGTCATTTTGTCAATACAGAAATTTATTTGTGTCATCTCACATCTTACCAATCAGATCATTACATATAATTGTGCTCTTCCTCCCATCTATCTCTGACAGAATTCAAATGATGGTTTTCATATATGTTCGTACCTTGTCCTTTCACGAGTCTCACTTGAATGTGACTGGGTTGCACGATTTCGGTCAATTGATGAGTAAATCTTTTTTTTACAATGATATTCTAGTATTTTTTTTAAAAATTAAAAAAAAAATTCTTTTTTTTTTACACCTACTTTATAATTATTAATCATTTATCCATTGCTGTTTCTGAAGTAGAGATGTGAGAAAAAAGGATGAGAAGTTTATTTTTCTTTTTTATTGTAGTTTATATTTCACTGTACTGCATTGATAGGGCAGCGCTGTAGTAATAAGCAAACATGTTTGCTTGGGTTTCCGTTTTGATTAAATAATGTATTTTGTATTAGGGGGTCAGTTAGTAGTTCCTTCTATGTTCCTTTTTGGTTGCTGGTTTTCTTAGTAAGAAGGGTACCTTATTTTCAAGTTGATTATATGAAATAGTGTAAGTAACTTGTTATTTTTGCCTGGAGTGGCCATATTTCAAGTTGATTATATGTAAGTAAAATACTATCAGTTGAGTGGTTTGTGTGGTTGCATGCAAGTTCAGATACTCGGAGCTTGACAGAGGTCGTAACTTCCATCATTCAGAGAGTCGGTGATGATATTGACTCCAAGAACCTGCCCCAAATTCTGGTATATTCAAAATTAGTGTTCTTAAGGTTACGTTTATGTTACCTTCCTTTTACTAATGCAAGCTAGTCAAAATTTTTTGTAGTATGAAGACGAAGAACATGATAAAATCGTACTGGCTTCAGATAACGATCTTGCTGCAGCTGTGGACCATGCAAAGATGGCTGATTTGAAGGTATGGTGGATCTGTTTTCTGGTCCTAATTCCTGAATGGTATATATATATATATATTGTGTAAGGGGGACAATCGTTTAGATTTGTATTCTGAATAAAAATTGGATTCATAGCCAGACAGGGTAATGGGAATTAACAATTCTACTAAAAATCTTAATATGTGATCACAAATATCAAAACGGAATAACAAGGCGTTTCAAATATTTTCATTTTCAGTACATAAGTTTTTACTTATAATTGGTTTCAACATTTCTTTGACAAAAGTTAGAGTATAGAAAACAAATAAAAACAAAGCACCAAAATAAAAAATAAAAAAAATAAAAACAATGTATTATTTTTATAATTATGAGTGAAAACATATCAATCGAAAATAAAAATAAAAAACAAACTAAATGACTCCTAAAATGTTGAAAAAAGTGTCAAGGAATCAATCCTCGTAGAAGGTTAAACTGTCAGCGAAGGCTCAAGATGCAAAAACCTTTAAACTTGAAGCACGGATAGAATACAGAATGCATGTCTTGTACCAAAAAAATAAGAATGCATATATCTATAGCTTGTGTTCAATTTCAATTTTATTACACGAATGGCCAGATACCTACAATTTAAAAGAAAAGATTTCGATATCATTTTAAAGACCAATCATCATAAAAGCTTGCTGTCATTTAGTTGGGAATAGGAACCATCATCCATGGGAGTATTACTATCTTTACGTATCAAATCTGTCTGTCTCAAAAAATTTGACTTTGGAATGGTGAATTTTGTAGGGACTGAGATTGCATTTGGACTACTCAGGAACACATGATTATGAAAAAGATTATGGTTCGGGGAGTTTGGAATATGTTGATTCAGAATTATGGGCCTCGGCATATAGTGCTGCTGCTGCTGCTGCTGGAGCTGCAATTATTGCTGGCTTAGGCATATTAGCGTTATTGAGACGAAGTTAATGAGATTATGGGAGGAAGAAGCGAGCTTTTGTTTGGGTGGAGGCCAGAGTTAAAGTAAGTTCGAGCTTTGGAGAGGCACACTTTTTGCGCTTGCCAATCTGTAAGTTCTGACATTTTGTACAACTACATGTGTTCATACAAGAAAAAAGTTCAGCATTTTTCACGTTGGTCATTGCGCTGTCTATAAATTGGTATATATCACATCCCTTTCTGCTTGTATATTTGAAATTCAAGAAGTTGCAGCCTCGTCAACACAATGTAAACGACATACCCATATGTATTGTCCATTTTTCCTGACATTGAGTTATTAATAAATCAGAGGATGAGGATTGTGTTGATAAGGAACAATTATTTTTCAATCCATATGATAATCGGTTTTGCAGTTTATCAGTTAAATATTAATTGTAACTAGTTTGTTATATTTACTTTAGTTTGATATTTATTTTATCTTTTGATTTCTAATCAATTGCTGGTGTAATTTCAAGACCATGATAATAGTTAAAATGGCCCTTTACGTGTAAATGGTTTTTTTTTTTTTTGGTACATAAAAATTTGGGGTGAGGGGGTGGTGCCCCAGTTCAAGGTAGGGAAAACCTTCAGGCTCTATGAGCACTTACAAAGTGATTCATATTTACCTCCCCCCAAGGAGACTAATGAGGGCTTAAACCTGCAAACTCTCAGATGCAAGACCCAGTCATGCTCCACTAAACCAAACGATTATAAATCATGCCAATATTTATTTTATCTGTCATAACCAATTTTACATGTTCAATAAAATGTACACGTCCCCTGTAACAATTGATAAAGTGCAGCTTTGTCTCGACTATACTTTTGGTATATAAAAAAAAAAAAGGTGCAAAAAACAGAAGCATAAATTGTTCACAAGGTTGTCTCCAATAATGCAGGCTACAAATAGTTACTTTCATGAAAAGCTCAAGACATTTCTTTCGTTATTCGAATATAAGTATTAAGTAGCACAAAAAAAAAAAAATTATGCTTCAAATGGTTTCTTTTCATTGTTCTCATATCACCCTTCTCTTTTGCTCGTACCGAAGACCGATCAATCATTTCAACATTGTTAGTTTTGGTTGAAGTTTTACCTTGGTTCATTGGTCTGTTTTTTGACTTTTTTCTTACTTTATTTCTGTTGTGTATATATATATATATTTTGGTTTCCCAGAGTGTCCTCCCACCCGATAGGTGAGGGACTAATCTCCCAGGGTACTGTGACACCTAAGCGGGTGACCCCTCCCAAGGATATTTTTTCCATACAACAGAAATTTTTTTTTTCTGTTGTATATGGGTTAGAGTATCCTTGTACTTTCTGTTCTATAATGTTGCTTATCTAAAAAAAAATCATTTCAACATTTAGTGAGCAAACCCCTCTATGCTGCTTATGCCAGCATCTGCTTAGTCACTATGCTTTCTCTGTTTCGTTCAAACTCTAATGAATGTCAAGACGTGATAATGCAAAGAAATTTATTAATAAAAACTTCTAAAAAAGAATGCATAATTAGTATAATAAATAAATAATTGAATGTATTAATTACCCCTTGATCAATGTCTAAAGACATCAATCAGCAAAATCCTTTTATACAAGTCATTCTACACTGAGCTTGTGCACAAGTGTGTGTCATGAGTTTCCGATTGGGTAATAAAGAAAACTGAACGGGGTACTTAAAGTGAGACCATAGATGGTAACCCTTTATCTTTTGGTGACTTTATTCATCTATCGGTGTTTGGTACAATATTTTCATCACTTTAATCCATCCTATAAGTAACTCATTCCATAATCCAACTCTCAATAAGAACACCGGTTGTTACAATTTTAAATCTATAAGTCTAACCCAAAAGACTAATCCATAAAGTATGAAGCCTAACTACTTAAGTAATTATATATTAAACTATATGTAATAATAGCACATTCCATAATCCAACTCTAAATGAAACTAATGTGAAACTTGTAACATCGTCGCCCCTTTAAAATCGGCATCCTTGACGGCTTCACTCTATCGACACTGACCCGATAATAATCTTTTCTTTCCTTTTAACGGTTTCACTTATCTATCAGTATTTGAAACAAAACTTACACTATTGTACCTTAATCTAGCCTGTAAGTAGAACTTTTTGTAGTCCAACTCTCAACAATGGTTATAATATTTTGATTTAAGCCCGTGTTGGAGTCTAATTCAGAAACTAGTCCATTAAGAAGGAGAGTTCATGGCTTAAGTATTACGTTAAGTTTTCTTAGTGATAACTGATATCTGATATCAGTCTTTGATTTTGGCTAAAGCATTAGGGAGTCCATGCGCATTCCGTACTTTACCAATTGAGGTCATGATAAGTTAACTAGTAGGCATAAAAATTCTTCAAAACAGAATAACTGTTTATGAACAATGGGTTTGGGAGCAAAAACCAAATTAAGATCACAATTATCAATAACTAATAAATACAAGCCACCCAAATGATGTGGAATATATATGCATCCAAACCAGTAATAAGTGGTCTTCTCATGCATGTGTTTAATCATTTATTCAATCTACAAAGTACGCCTGGATAATTCATGGTTTCTCTCAGAATCCATGATGATATCAAAATGAAGACATTACTAAATTGCTAAGCAGTTCAAATTTTGGTCTAAATATATCAACCAAGTACACACCCATTCTCACTCATTCATTAACCAAAGACGAAGCAGTGGAAGAAGTGTCAAAGGATTTCTTTCTGACTAAGAGGCAAGTGATTCTTGAAGGATTGGAATGAGTGTTATCAAGACTAGAGACCACAAAGTCAGGCCTGTGAAGAGCAAGACGTATATTGTCCTTTCCCACAACCAAAGCAGATGCATCAAGCAAAACATGCCAGCAGTTCCTATGAGCCTCAGAAACCCAATGCATTGTCCCATTCACATCTGCTGGATAAGCAAATAACCCTTTTGGGCTGATCTTACACTTCCTTCTGAAGTTCTGGCTGAGCTGTGACCCTCTGATCCTCAAGTCCAGCCAAGTCTTGGGTGCATTTATCACCTTGGACTCCTTAAAAGAAGCAAATTCTTTGATATAGTCTTCTTCTTGTTCACCAAGTATTGTCATGTAGTAGTTTCCCTTAACAAAAGGGTAACTCTCTCCCACCAACATCATAGCATCCTTGTAACTTGGAGTGAAGAGAACAAGGTACTCATCATCAGGTAAACCAAACTGCTTCAAAACCTTATTATGGACTTGGATTTCTGGGATTGATATGAAACTTCCAGGAAAGGAGGATTTTATGTTGAGGATATCCTGTAACCTTGATGGCTCCAACTGAGTTCTATCCATTTCAGGGAGGTTACTGCCAAACAAATAACCTGAAGACTCTCTCAAGGTCCCTCTGGTGACTTCCTCCTATCATCTGACATGGAATCTGAAGGCTCCTCATTGATGATGAAGCTAGACAAGTCTATCCCATTCCCATCTCCTTGAATCAGCCCTGCATATTCTGGATACTTTGCCAGGACATACTGTTCAACATACTCCATTTCTTTCTGTGTGATTGGACCTGACCATCTAAGATCAAGGTCACGGATGGTGGATATGGCTTCTGCTATGATGTGAGGAGGAATCACTGCATGTCGTTTCTGTTTTGGTACCAAGTGTAAGATCCATTTATTAAGTCTTAATGGAACATAAAACATCTATTGCTATGTGTAAAAAGAAATCAAGGTAACTGAGAGTCTGCTAGTTACCTTTATAACCATACTGTTTGATTTGGTATTCTCTGTTACTAATCTGTGTATAGGTCCTGCAGGAACATTCTGAGTGTCTTTGACTTCATTTTCTTCCATTTCCTGATATGTTGCCTGACATGGGGTTTAGAATTATTCAAGTCTTAGGCTTTTAGCACTAGAAATACAATTAACAAGTAAGAACAAAGATGAACTGAATATAGCCTTGAAATTACCTCAGATCCTCGATGCTCCTCGCTGTTCGTTCCCATGGTAATATTTGTTTCTCAGTGTTCAATACCTGAAAAATCTTGGAAAGATGGCAAAGAGAACATAGGGTTATATGTACAAAAGCCTTGTCATAAATGGGTTCTGAAAGATTAGATGATCACACAAAGATCATAGAATTGAACCAACAAGCTGCCCACAAACAGAAGGATCAGAAGAGGTGGCTAGAGACAAGAAGACAATCTAATTGAAACCTTCATAAGGGTAGTGAATCCTACTAAGTACTAATTAATATGGATGTACCATGAACAAAAAGAAGTCACTAGAAAAATGAAGAATGAGGGAAATAGATGAAGAAAACAAGCATATGTTATTAAAGGAACAATTAGTCTAGCCAAACACAATAAGATGGCATTTCTTGTTGAAGATGTGAGTGAAGCTGTGAGTTTAATGGCTAAGTATTAAAGAATTTGTTTATTTAAAAGAAAAATTGATGATTAAGCCGACAAGGACAATAACAAGGCTCTAGAATAGTAGTTGATGATGAAATGGTGATATCTTTCTCATGCCTAACCATGGTTTGCACATTATTCTCCGGAATTATACTATTTTACCTATTATTGGTTTTCAGACTAAACCTTGATTAACATTTCAACATAACCTTGATTCTTAACTCTATGAATTGAGGTAAAGAACACGTTAGGGGAAGACTTTTGAGGTGAAGCATTCCAATGGCATCGGCATCACCATATTTGTTAATTGGTAATGCAACGTCACTCTGGGAATTTTATATTCTGGATGGAAAATGATCATTTGACAACCTTGATGGAATGTCAACACTGCCATGGCCTCATGTTTGATTTCAACGAAATTGTGTGACAGAATCTTTTTGCTAAGCATTATATTAGAGTTTACTATTTCAATTTTCCTTAACTATTACTGGGAAAGTTGGTTACATTAGCTACTTGAATAATATTTTTTAGTAGTTTTTAGCAGCTGCAAGATATTAGATGAAATGCCAGTAAAAAACCTGAACAGAAAATTGACTGGGATAGAAATTTGGTCGGGTATAAACTGGATGCAAATTAGTGAATCAACTTCAACAGAGAACTAAATTGGATTCAAGAGATTAAGTTCAGCAGTATAATCATTTTATATATAACTGTATAGAATTGCTACTTTTTTTTTTTGATAAGCAAATATGTATTTATGTATTGAGTACTAGGGGTACCCTAACCCGTATACAAATGTACAAGATTATCAACTAAACCAATATAGCTAAAGAATTGCTACTTAACATGAAATTGACACCGTTAAAAACAGGTGCTACTCTGTAGTAATGAAGGGCCATTAACTTTACATTATATATATATATATTAGAAGTTAGTTGGTAATCATGTGATCACTTAAAAAAGTCACATGCCTTTATGTTCTAATCTTGATCATTCATGTATGATCCAAATGTCCAGATTTATTCCTCTCGTCTCTCATAATAAGACACTCCTCTCACTTGAGTTGCTCCCTACATATATGGGGCAACTCAAGTGAGAGGAGTGTCTTATTGTGAGAGTGGGAGGAACAAATCTGGTCCATTAAACCATACATGGATGGTCAGGATTAGAAGTTAGTTGGTGGTCATGTGATCGCTTAAAAATGTCACATAACTTTATGTTCTAATCTTGATCATTCATGTATGATCCGAAGGTCCAGATTTATTCCTCTCATCTCTCACAATAAGACACTCCTCTTACTAGAGTTGCTCCATATATATATATATATATATATATAGTTGTATGAATATGAAATTAACACCGTGCTACTCTGGCTGCATGCTTGCTAGGAATGAAGGACCATTAATTTTTAAAGGTGCTCTTCATTCTTATTGATGTCGTTGATAAATAGGTGGTAACTTGGGATTTGAAGCAATTCTGAAACAGAAATAAGAAATGTTGGCATTATTTACAAGTATGATCTTATGCATGTGATTTTAGGTTCTATTATACCAAAGGAAAACCAATACTGTTAATAGAGGGGCAAAAGATTTAATTGAAAAATGGAAACGGAAATTTCTTAAAACAAGTATTCCCCATCTCCCGCTACATGTTGAGCACACAATCCACAAAGAAAACTATTTTTTTCCAGCAAACTAATATTATTGGCAGGGTCTTACAGGGGATACGACCTTCCTTGGTAGTGTTTCTCACTACAGAATCCATAAACCAATGACAATATTTCTAAATGAATTAAGGAACAAAAATAATCATCCACTTCAATATATATCAATCTTTATTAAGAGAGACGGAGAGGGGATTATGCCGTTTAAAGATGCCTTAAAATGAAGATTAGATATGGACAAGGTCATCACAACAACGTCTATATCTAATACTGTTTAACTTAACATAAATTGACGTTGACATTGACATTGACATAAAAAAAAGAATAATGAGTCGATGACTATGTTAACTGCATAATTGAATGAGTGGGAAATGCTGAGGCTCCAGATTGGAAATGACTTGCCCGTTATATGATTGCAACTTACAAGTAAAGAATAAGTATAAAATAACCAAAACAAGCGATTATTTAATTTTTGAACTTAAAAAGATTAAATAATCATTTTAAAATGGCTATCTGTTCATTAATTGTAGTTAACATATTATACAAAAATTGTTTTAGAATGAATAAGTAAGAAAGCACCAAAAGAAAAAGGAGGAAACTAAGATAAAGTTCCTATGGTGCAGTTCGTGTTGTTCTCCAATCATAATACACTATGTGTACATTTTTTAAAAAAAATAATTGAACTTAGGAACTGTGTCTAAGCTTTTTTTCAAAAAAAAAAAAAGAGAGTAATGAACTAGTAAGTACATTTAAATCATTTAATGGATTAAGATCATAATGCATTTTAAATTTAATTAAGAGTGTTGTTCACTTATAAACAAAGTCACAGTATTTTGTACTAAAAAAAAATCAAGTACAGAAAAAAAAAACTCAGTATTTTTTTTAAAAACTAATTATTATTATTTTAAATGATTTGCTAACAGTTAATAATAGGTTCGAAGTTCAAACGTTGTAGTAAAAAAATAAACTTTAGAAATGCCATGATTCTGTTTAGAGAACACAAATTTCAAAATCTTAGGACCTATATGTGATTATGAAGTTCAAGTCTTCACATCATGGATTGCTAACTACACAGACTTGAGTTACTTGTGGCTTAGGTGTTTGGAGCAAGCATGCCTTTGTTCATTACACATAACAAGTGGCTTTATGCCATAAAAGTTAATCTTTTGAATAAATCTTTCCACCATTCTGAACAAAATCAATAATTTTTACTTCTATTTTCTTCTGCCTAATTATAAAGCAAAATTTCATCAGGGGTGTAATATACTACTACTCATCTGATTGAAACAAGTTTTCCACCTCACTGACTACATCTTTCCTTATTTATGCACCAGTAGCCCATTTTTTTTCATGGCAAATTGAGCATTCATTTTACAAATGGAAAATGTAAAATTAATCATCAATCGCTGCTCATCATCACCAATCAAAAAGCACAACATATGAAATGATAAAATAAATCATATGGTCTGAAATTTGAAAGAGACCTAGCAACCACCAACTAGCCATCTTCAAGCTACATCACCAAAACCAGCAACCTCAACAATTAGGTAACAACATGTCAACATGCAGCAGTTGGATCAAAAGAAATGTGAGACTTGTAACAAAAGCAAAAGCATCCCTTCCTCCCTACTCAACAAAAAGCACCATAGCCATAACAACACCTATTATCATCAAAAGCCCACAACAATAGGAGAAGGGTGTAATGTGACAACAGTATTGCACAAAGGAGAGAGTAAAGGAGTGTAAAAAAAAAAGATAGCTAAGATGCCCCCAGATGTACTTCATTTTCGTCCTCTATTATCACCTCTAGTTCAATTTTCTCCTCCACTCGCAACTCAGGCAAAAGAAAATCAACCCTTTACTCACAAATACTGCCAAGGAACAAAAGGGATGAATCTCACCAAAAAGAAACTCATCCCTATCCTTGTTTTGATCCTTTCAATCATATCAATCCTCAGACTAATTCTAAGCCTCACAGTGAAAACTTCATATCCTAATTCCCCTGGGATACCATCTTCTTTGACTCCATCTCCTCAACACAACAAAGATGCATCACATGCACTGCCTAGAAGACCCCCCACCACACTCACTGAGAAAGAATTCAAAGTTCTTTCAGATCTCATTGCTCTTAAATCCCCATGCAACCTCCTCATATTTGGGTTTCAACCCCAGTACCTTGTCTTCTCTTCCATCAATGCAGCTGGCAGCACCATCTTTCTAGAGGATGACTATGATAAAATAAGCAAGGTAAGAATAAACTCCAACAACACAAAAATATACAAAGTTGAGTATCATAACATGCAAGCAAAAGCTGCTTACAAACTGCTCAAGCATGCAAGGCAGAACCCAGCTTGTGCACCAAACCCCACATTACTTCAAGAATCAAAATGCAAGCTTGCATTGAAAAATCTGCCAGTGCAAGTGTATGAAAAGAATTGGGATGTCATGGTGGTGGATGGACCCAGTGGAGATTCACCAGAGTCACCAGGTAGGATGGCTACCATTTACTCTGCTGGTGTGCTAGCTAGAGGTGGGAATGCTTGTGATGTAGTAGTGCATGATGTAGATCGTATGATAGAGAAATGGTTTTCTTGGGAATTCCTCTGTGATGAGAATTTGTTGTATTCTAAAGGGAGGTTATGGCACTTCAGAATTAGAGGTCAGACAAATTCCACAGGATTCTGCACTGCAGGAGTAGGTCCTATAAACAAGTAGTAACAAATATTCTAGTAACAAGTATATACATTATGTGACATCACCAACCAACCATACTCACACGAAATATGGTGTTTAACTTGATATATGGTGTGACAAATGCAAATCACACTCGTACAAAATACACTGTCCCATATAGATGTTATACACCATAAAGATACTCCTAGCTGGAGTTCAAGTGTGTATGTCATAATTGAGCTGCAGAGAAAGAAGATCCTTAAACCTAAGCCAGCTTTTTGGTCATGTACTTCACATCCAAAGTATATCACTCCATAGTGATGAAAGAAAACATAAGCATTTTCAGACGTGTCAATCATGTAATTGCAAATATTTTTCTTTGAGATTCAATATGCACAAGAATCACACTTGCCTACATGTAATTTATCCGAATAATGTTACTATCAGATACACATACACATGTTATCTCACGTCATTTTCACTCTTAATTCTACCACCTCAACAAGATGTGAGAGATGTGAAGTATAATTTGATAGGTGAGAAGCATTGTTCTTTGTACCCTACAACGGATCAAGTTGCTCCATGGAAAAAAGTGTTAAAGCAATGCCTAACTTTGACTGTCAATACAGCCCAAGGTTGAAAATCTGAAAATCAAGCTGGTTAGCAAAAACTCAAATCACCCAGTAACTGCACAAAATTCGGGATGACCAACCATAATGAAAATTGTAGCCATAATAGAACATGAAATGTAGCAAAATGCCACAACAATCAGTGATACAGAGCCACTGTCTTGCTCAATTGAATTGGCATAGTTTACCGCACTGTTATTGTGGATAATACTGCATAAAAATCTTAAAGTGCACTATTTATTTCAAGGATTGACATGAACACGCCAATTTTTGTTGTGCTGATTCTATTCAGCCTCCAATGTAAACGATACAAAATTATTGTGTATAATAAATCCTGTAATGGGATTATAGTTATGGGCCTATTGGCATTGTGTTAGACACTTAGACTAGCCACGGGCCTAATTCCGTAAATATGATTCTAGTGAAATGGCTTTGGGCCGAATGACTGGTCATTATCCAAGGAACAATAAATTATTGAAATTATGTTTTTTATTTTATGTTAGGTATATACTATATACACTGAGTACTAGGTTGATCAAAAAATATACACTGAGTACTAGAGATAAAATTCAAGTTACTAATGCGTCAAAAAATAAAAAAAAAACTTATTAAAGTAAATACTACTGATAAAATTTAGTTCAACTAGTAGAATTGAAAAACGTCGAGTAAAAGACATTGAGTTCGATTCTATTGCTAAATGGAATAACTTCCTCCTTCCTAAGTTTTTTCATCATCAAAACTCAAAATAAAAATTATTAATTAAATATATAATATTAATTCTCTAATAAAATATTTTTTTACTAAAGATGCATAAATTATTAATTAAAATAAACAATAAAGAAACACATAGTAACGCCTCTTCTCCTAGACTTTTTGTTGTTAAAAAATTCAATCATTTCTTATTCATTTTAATTTACGTTTCCCTAACCTTTTATTATTAAAATATTGTTATACAAAACATTTCTTAAGGTGTGTTTGGATGAACGTTTGATAAAAGTGATTTTGAATATAATTGATTTTATAAAATTGATTTGGTTAGAATTGAGTTTAAAGTGAAGTTATTTATGTTTGGATGTTTTTATTTTGAAAGTCAGTTTGATGTAAAACTTAGTATAAATTTTTCAATTCAACTCAAACATATCATTTTACTAAAATCACATCTGATAGCAATAGAATCAATTCTGCAAGTTTTCAACATGAAATCAAACGCACGCTTATTCTTGTTTGATCAGGAAAATAGAAAAAGCTTCCTAGATTTCCACATAGAAAACAGTTCGCAGATTCGTGGAAAATGGGCTCAATTATTATGTTATCTTTATTTTTCATTCCTTAAGATTAAAGTCAGTTAAGTTGACAGAAATTGGAACCGAGAAAGTACCTTTCACCAGTGAAACATCGAAGATAGAAAACAATGTAACATTATTGAGCATCTTGATCGTGCTGGAGCCACAAACTAACTTTAATCTTTGAAGCCAGGCACTATTTGGGTATAGGGTGGCATCACCCGTGAAATTTGGAAAATAATTTTTTTCCTGCCACTTGAATCCAGCTTTGTGCCCTGAACCAAGTTTTTTTCATAACTTTCATTGTCTTCTAGAAATAATTGCAAAAACCTGCTCATCAAATATAATATTATCCCTAAAAAAATATAATATTAAAAAATTTAAATTAGAATGTGCTTGATTGATTGAGTATTTATATGTTTTTGAAATTTAAAATTCTGAGTAAAAAATTATTCATCTAAAGCTAATTTATGAATCCAAATACTATGAAATTAACTTTTGAATAGACTAAAAGCTTATCAATACATTTTATCAGTTTTTTCTTTCTTTCTTTTTTTTTTAAAAAAAAAAAAGTAAAAATTGTTGACATAATGGACGCTTTAATAATAAATCAATTATTTGTTTGCTCCAAAGTAATATATATATATATACATATAAAAAAGTTATGCACAAAATACTATGATTATTCTGATAAAAAAAATAATACTATGATTATGTTAGAAAATACTAATGTGATTGTTCCTTATACCGCTGAGTATAACTGAAATTTGGGCTTCAAATTGAGTTTTTAAATTGAAAGGCAACATCTGAATCTTATTTATTTTATTTTGATAAGTGCACTATAAAATTAAAATTAAAATTTTGATTCCATTTTTATAGAATTAAAGATAATTACAATTTCACATAATTTGTTTTGGTTAAAGTAATGTTTTGGTCCCTATACGTGACACTGATTTTCAATTTGGTCCCTATACGTAAAAAGTTATCAATTTGGTCCCTATACGTGACACTGATTTTCAATTTGGTCCTTATACGTAAAAAGTTATCAATTTAGTCCCTATACGTGACACTGATTTTCAATTTGATCCCTATACGTGACACTGATTATCAATTTGGTCCCTATACGTGACACTGGTTTTCAATTTGGTCCTCACTGCTAATTGGTCCCTATATAAGAGTGACCAAATTGCAAATTATTATCACATGTAGGGATCAAATTGAAAATAATTGTCACATGTAGGGACCGATTTCAATTTTTTTTGGTTGAATTGGTCCCTATATGTGACAATAATTTGTAATTTGGTCCTCTTATATCGGGACCAATTAGCGGTGAGGACCAAATTGAAAACCAGTGTCACGTATAGGGACCAAATTGATAACTTTTTACGTATAGGGACCAAATTGAAAATCAGTGTCACGCATAGGGACCAAAACATTACTTTAACCATTTGTTTTTGTTCTTATTAAAAGGTATAAGTTAAAATTAGTATTTCATATTTTATTATCCATTGTCCTTGTCATTTTAGTACTCTATTGGCACATCATCACCGCTAGTTTGCCCCAGTCTCGTCGTTGTCGACGTCATCCTTTCAACTTCGCCACTAACGTCTTTTGATACTTATCTGTTATTACATATTCAGGCGACCTTTGTTGTTATCGTTATTCGGAAAGTGGAAGACAAGCTTCATTGACAACATTTTATCCTAATTAATTCATTTATATTTTTAAATTTTATTTTATTTATAAAATTGGCGATAAATTATCTAAATAATGAAATTTTAATTCAATTAAGAATTACAAATTCATGCATAAATCATTAATTTTTTAAATATCAAAATTAGAATTAGTGATCAATTACAAAACCACGTTGCAAGGAAAATAAAATAATGTATCTACTTTGCACCCAAAAAACAAAAAGTAACTACTAGCTAGAAGAGTAGTAGTATTTCAAAGCGTAGCTTGTGTACGAGATACAGCCTCCAACCAGAGGATTTTGTTTGCTTGCAGCAAACTAGGTATACGGTAAGTCTTTACTGATTTTATGTATCACGTGGAAATGAATTTTTTTTTGGAGAGGAGAGAGGAAAGAGGAATGAAGAGGGTAGAACTAGAAGAGATATATATATATATTTTATCTTTGTATATGGGTTTGAAGTTTAAACACCCCTTGTGCTCTCATTCAATATTTTTCTCTGTCATTGACCAAGAGTATATTCCATCGGAAGTGGGGATTAATCTCCTGTGTGGAGAATGAATGGCATCTGAAGGAGGGAAACCCCCTCCCAGCAAAAATTCACTCCATACGTAAGAGCTGAGATTCGAACTCCAGCCACTTGGTTAAGGGGCACAAGTCCACCACTACTTGTGTCAACCTTCGTTGGTATTAAATATACTCACACTGATAATTAACTGACCAAAACCAACGGTTTATTACTTAAAGTAAGAATATATTAAAAAAAAAAAAAGTATTTTAGCATATACTATATAGAAAGTTAGAATAATGCAACTTATGCATGTGTTTATGACTTTATGCAAATCGAGCATTACCTGAATGTGTTATTCTAAATGTTCCAATATGATAATTTAAGCCAATAACCGATCATAGCGCAGGTCGCCACTATTCAGTGAGAACCCATGCCTGAAGACATTTTAACCCATTATTATAGGTTCAGACTTCCTCTCTCACTAGTTCGAATTTCTACTGGTTTGATCGTCAACGTGAATCGATGGTGTTATGAGAGGAATGAAGGAGAAAGTTATCATATAAATAAGAGTATGTATGTGATGAGAATCTCTAGAACATGAACCATATATGCATACTGATATCGATCTTTCCTCCTGGATTTCGTAATTAAGCATCCTCAGAGGAAGTACTTGCAAGTCCAATTACGGAAAGTGTGCTCTGCTCCACAATCAATCTCACATGGTGTGACTCAACATGAGTTTTGGTCTAACAGGATCTCAACTTTCGTATACTTTCAAAAGCTAGCTACCTTTTTTGCCTTATTGGCTATGTGATTTGATTGAACAATCTACCTTGATCATTCCATTCCGTTTTTCCCTTTTCTTCTTCGCTGCCTAGAAAGAGATCGAATACAGTTCCGTCATTTTTGGAAAAGTTTTCCTCCTTTATGTCAGTGTGTACCTTGTATCATCTTTGTTCAACCTGAATCTTCACATGACAAGATGAACATTCATTATAATTTTTGTTCCTCTCCTTTCCAAACTAATTGCCAAATTTGAATTGTAGCAGATTTCTGCAAGTCTATAATCTTCAATTGACCCAGCTAGTTAGCTATATTTTGATTATTTTCGTCTTTCTAGTAATTTAAGTAGTTCCAATTAATTAAGGAAATTATTATAACATTAACTCTGTTGAGCTAAGGGCCGTCCTAAGATAATTTGAGACCTAAAGTTAAATGAAGTCTCGGCGTGAATAAGTCATGAAAGAGACCCTTATGTATGCAATTTTTTGTTAGATATCAAATAAATTTTGCTAGTGGGCTATATAGGTGGCTCATGGCTGAATGGGATGGGTGGAGGGCCTAAAATAAGAGCTTGCCTAGCCTAACCCTTCAACAGGTCCTGATTGAGCTTAAATGTCTTACGTGGCACAATATATACTGCTAGTCTTCGATAATGGTCTTATGGAAATTTACTAATCATAAGTGCGGGTGTTGTGTACTGTGCACTGCATATCCCTTCGATGCTGATGAAGATTTGGTTGTCCCAGAGACCCAGACATTAACTTTGAAATAATTAAAAGGAATGGATATATATTATCTATATGATGGATTCATGCATGTAAGCATCAGATGGATACACAGATGATTCTCATCACGATCCCAGTAAGAAACAGTATCACTTGACAATTATATGCGGACAACCTGAAAAGACAAATGTTAAGGTTTTGTCATGATGACTAGTTTGATGGATCGGAAAACATGTCCTACATCTTTATCATGCTTTCGACTTTCTGAACGAAATTGATTGATTGTTCTAGCATTTCTATGATTGTAACCAAATAAAATATAAAAGACAATGTAACTGTGATTCAGCTGGTCATATGTCGGAGTACGGTTCATGATTCATGACCATGGTCCATGGTCATATGGTAATGTAATGTTTTAGCTAAGTTCGGATTCACAAATTAAAGCATTATTGTTTTTATGAGGTTTATATTTAAGTCTTTAGAAAAACGAAAAAAAGAAAAACTATGTAAATGATGAACTTATGTTTTCCTCGTGGACAAGTACACTACTACTCATTTTGTTTGGGAAACCGTATCTTTAATTATCTCCCATCTTTTTCTGATGATTTTGAAGCTTCAAAAGTAATTAAAGTTGCAGTGCCAGCTGCAAACAAAACATTTGATTTTGATGAAAATAACTTATGGGTGATACCGAGTCTACGATATAGTGGGGTACTTCAACAGGTGGCTTCGGGAATTTTTATTTTTTACTTTGCATTTAAGAAAACACTGTTGGAGTCCCACATTGGATAGAGATATGGCCTGATGAGTGTTTATAAGCAAAGAGCAACCCTCACCTTACAAGCTAGCTTTTGGGTTGAGTTAGGTCCAAACCCAAATTCTAAGTTTGTATCAGAGCCTATCCTAGATCCGTTGGGCCACCCGCAGATGTCCAGTCCTGCAGACTTCACGCTCCATATGTCCAGTCCTTGGCGTGAGGGGGGTGTGTTGGAGTCCCACATTGGATAGAGATATGGCCTAATAAGTGTTTATAAGCAAAGGGCAACCCTCACCTTACAAGCTAGCTTTTGGGGTTGAGTTAGGCCCAAACCCAAATTCTAAGTCTGTGATTGAAAAATGCTGATTCCATGTACCCAAAAGAAGGGGGGGAAAGAACGCTGATTTCTGTACCATACAGCAGAAAAGGAGGCATTTCAGTAAATCCTACACCCGAATAAAATCAGAACAACTGTTTGTAACTATACAAGCATCATTTATTTAAAGGGCAGCATGCAGAAACTTTCTTTTGAAGCAAGTTGAGCTATATATATAGTTGGTAGATAAGACCACTAGTGGTTAGAACTAAGCCAATTCATGAAGAAATAATATTTACATGATTACACTCTATATATAAAATAAGATAATATTGGAATCAAGATGGAAGTTGAGGACTGGAAAATTATTGGAATCAAGATGGGAGTTGAGGACTGGAAAAAAAAATTTAACTGATCAAGATTGCGACTTCATGCCTTCCAATAACATTTTAAAACGTACTTTTGGGCAAAGTCTATGATCTGCCCCCACGAGATACTTTCTTCAGTTCATAATAGAATTAAAGTGAGTACTGTATTATTATTGTGCCACACCCTTGACAGATCAAAGAACAACTATATCTGAGCGTTATGTTACTTAGAAGGTTGCTGACAGATCAAGCTAATACCAATCTTGCAACATCGATCTTTGAAAAGGAGCAACTACTGTTTACTGCTGTGATTGATGCTTTTAGTCGGTAATCCGATCCAGTATGGACAGGGATAGTGGGTGTTAATTTGTTTGGTCTGTGATATGATATGAGCAAAAGTTAAGAAGTTGAATACAAGTGGATACAGCTATATCTCGTCTTGTGATTGGTGCTACACTATGTTTTTTGTTCTGATTCATTTGTTCTACGTCATCGAAGTTCCCAACTTGGACCTTTCTTGTTTTACCATATCTAATTTCCTGAGTCACGAAGGCCATCCAGTACTGTCATTCGTGATCAGTTTCAATACTATATGGGAGGCAGAATATTACTGAATAGTGACTAATTACGACGTTAATTAATATAAGCTATGTTTGATTATGTAGGAACAGAAGGCCAATAGTACTACTACTGTACCAAGATGCTGAAAGCGGATAATGAATAAATAAATAAATAAATAAAGAAAGAAAAGAAAATTGGATGGTCATTGATGATTTTGATTGAGGAATGAAGATTGCCCCTATTCTTTGACAATATAATTTCCGGCACTCAATAAGTTCTGATGGTATCAATATCATGGTTGCAACCCTCGAAATATATAACAAACAAGTTCTTGAAAGTACTGCTACCCAACTTCATCAATTTTGGATTCTAATTTATCCATTTAAACAAAACAAAAATAGCATATTTAAACTTGATTTGATCTTCGTCCTCTCACGGCATCTCGCTTGCGTACGCATGTATTAATTGTATTTATCTGTTCTTCCCGAAACACATCTTCAAAAGCAAAACATAAATTAGGCGGAATCAAAGAGGAAACACATGACACAGTACTTAATCAACTCGCTTAGTTGATTAACTAATGAGAAATGTTAACTAATATTCTGAAGACACTGCACCAAAAAAATTTATGAGACATTATAAATTTATAATTATAATTGTTCACACGAGTTAGCTCAATTAATTAAGTTGTGGGATATGAATTATGAGTGATGGGGTCAAATCCTCACATTAATTGTGTCCCGACTCTTTCTCTGAGCTTCTCATTGGACCCAAAAGAAGATTTATAATTATAAAATTTAAATTTTAAAAGTATTAAATCCACCTTTTTTAATATAAAATTTTAATTTTTTAATCCATTTGCAGGTGATGCTTAATTTATTTCCTTCTAATATATATTGATCGGTATTGCATAGAGTTTAATTTTGATATATACATAGTCTAAAATGTTTTAAAAACTTTACATTAAGGATCCATAAAAATTAAATCCTTAAAAAATAAATAGATTTGTTAGTTAAAAATTGATTTAAATAATTTGCACTAACAGATGTTTTAAAGAGTCAAAGAGTTATCACATTATTGAGAATGTTTGACTCTTATTATCTTAAAAGTTAATATATTATTATTTATGATTGGTTGAGAGTCTAAAAAAACTTTATACTAACCATACATATCAATTAAACTCGATTAAAATGTGGAGATATTGTTTTTGAAGCGAGGCAAAGGGCGGTGTTATTAATTATTTGAGTAGCTAGGATACTTAATTATATGGTTAGAAACAAAAACAA
This sequence comes from Echinosophora koreensis, assembly GCA_035048595.1. Classification (NCBI taxonomy): domain Eukaryota; kingdom Viridiplantae; phylum Streptophyta; class Magnoliopsida; order Fabales; family Fabaceae; genus Echinosophora; species Echinosophora koreensis. The sequence goes on from JAPCYP010000008.1 coordinate 2,442,272, forward strand.
ATAAGAAAGCATAAAATTAGCATGCAGCAAATAGTGAAAAAGAAATTAGGAAGGGGTGGATTGTGTGATGTGAGAGATGAATATGAATTGAATGAAGTAAGCTAATTAAGCTAAGCTGGCCTGAATCTTTGCCTGCAGGAATGGCAAGTGATCTCCATGCACGTAGAATCCACCTGCCTTGTGGCCCTCTCTTTCATCCTCTCTGCGCGCTCCACCTCCTCCCTCGCCCTCTCCCACATTTCCCTCGCTCTCTCGAACTCCGTCTGCGCCATCTCCATCTCCCGCCGCGTCAGTTCCCTCACTCTCTCCGCGTACGCCTTCTCCATCGCCGCCAGCCTTATTTGCTCCGCCGCCTCCCACTTCAGCGCCTCCACCACCGCCGGCGGACCCACGCTGATCGACAGCTGCAGGTCCAGCGACGGAGGACCTCCCTCCGTCGTCGTAGTCGATCGCAACCGTAAAAGTGAAGAATCGGCGGTGCCGTGCGATCGCGATGAAGGTAAAAGGTCGAGTTCCCTGTTGTGTTGGTCTTCCATTAATTTGAGGAGACAATGAAAGAAGAAGAAGATGAGGGACTGTTTTGATAGGGTAATGCCGAGCGAGGGAGTTTGGACTACGAACCCCGTAGCGTTAGGTATATATAACCAACTCCACGTGTTGAAACTACCATTTTGCCCTTGCGCTGTCCAGTCTTGTTTAAAGAAAAGAAAAGGTTACTTACGTACTATATTTAATGAACTGTATTTTGTGATTTTTTTTTTTTTGAAGCATTTGTGATGTTTTAAATGTATTTGTGTAGTATTTTCATATTACATAAGGAATTTTAAAAAAAAATGATAGAAGGAATTTTCAATATTATAGACCAAATAGTGAAATTAAAAAAAAATGTTATTAAGTTAAGACAAGTGCACGGCTAAAAAATTTATCCGAGTGTACTAAGGATTAAATTTTCGTTTATTCATGGGATTAATTAAATATACATTATACAATTAAAAAATTTAACATTAAAAATAAAAATTTATGGTTGAAGGATTGTGGGTTATATGAAGTTCAATTTAGGCTATGATTCACACAGTATAGTTTGTCGTTTGAGAGATTGAATGAAGTTAATGACGTAGTTATTTTATTCAGATTTAGTTCTAATTATTTTTTAAGTCAGGCTTAACTAAATCCAGATAAAAACACAGTTTTTTTTTAAGGAAGGAAAAAAAAAAAGAGAGTTAGACTAGACTAATTAAAGTGTAATTTACTTTTTTTAACTTTTTTTTGGGTAAAAAAAGGTTCTAAGCCCAAGCTTGCAAATATTAAGAACTAAGAAGCATAAAATACAATATTAGATATGAAAACTCTAGACAAATCAGTGAAAGCCAAATTAGCTCACTCATTAGGTGCCATAAACTTTTGTATTTTAATATTATTTTAAATAAAAGAGAGATTTTGGTAACAAAAAAGGGTTAATTTAATTGGACATAATTTAAAATGTAGAGTAAAAAGAAAACTGAATTGTCAATAGTTTCAGCTTGTATGTATGTATTTGTGGGTATTCTTTCATAAGTATTTTATATAATGTTATCACATATTGAAAGAGAAAAACACACAAACTACGTTTAACCTGGTAACTTTTTAATGTCATTAGTAAGAATATTTTTATAATGATTACGAATAAAAAAAAAATAGATGAGGACGAAGGAGTAATTTATGGTAAAAGGTAGGGATAGAAGATAAAGGAGGGAAATTCCGTTATGAGAGGATGGGAAAGGGAGGGAAAATAACGGATCACGTTATTGCAATGCAGGGTAGGACTGATTTGAGATAGAGAAAAAGTTTGTGGTATCTTTTTAGTTTCACTCGATATTTAAATAGATTTTGACTTTTTCTTTTCCGGGATGTGAGATGCGCTAGCATGGAGTATATTGAGTGTTGTGGGTATGTAATAATTACAGTCGCACGTGCGCGCTGCTGGAGACTGGAGAGGTGAGTACAGAGTCCTGATGATAAAAACTATAATATGAAAATAATAGTTTTTACTTTTTATTAAGAGTGTATAAAACTCGGGCCGTTCCTAAGACCCATCCTAATTTCTAACCTATATTGTTAGAGTCGGGTCTGACCATAACCCACAGAAGAGAATGGATGAATCCGCATCTCATTCAGTAACCTGTTGTCGGGTCAGGAATGGGTCTGGGTTAACCTTCGGGTTACTCGACTCGTCCCAAATAATAAAAAACTATTTTTACTTTTATCTCTCTCTAGTTTACATTTCACGTACGGTCACTAAAAAAGAAGGTTGAATTAAATTATCAAACTTTTACTCTAACATTTCACATATCACACTTGCCCAATTGGTGCTTTTAGGAAGTATTTTGTGGCTATTGTAAAATTAAAAGAATCTTCATTGATGAAAGTATAATGTTTTTAACAATGTGACTATGGTAACATGAGCATCAAGGAAACATTTAACAAAAGGATCTATTTATTGATATTTTGTAACATCCAGTTTTGAATCTATTTGGTGACAAAATATGAATTGGAGGCTTTTAGGTTGCATTTTTTGCTGATATTTTGGCTTATAAGAAAATAGCATTTTTCTCACCAACAGAAATTTAGTTTATAAAAAATCAATTTAACTTCGGGTCAACCTGGTCTCGTGCCATTTAGACCGAGTCTTAAACTAACTCACATATGATCGGGTTCCTTCGAGTCTAGGGAAGGGTTCAGGTTCAAAGAATTGACCTTATCAATGCTTAGGGTCGAGTAAGGGACAAACATAACCCGTCTCACGCTGAACCCTACTTTTTACACTTGTATGCACGCCTTTATATATTTCTTTGTTAACACTGTACAGCTACAAACCATATAGGAAGATGAGTGGATTAGAGAATAATCAAACTTCAAACATCTTTATCATTATTTGGACATTATTATCAAACTATCAATTAAATCACAAATTTGTTAACTTGTTTACTTTTTATAAATGTTATTAATTTAATTATGAAAATTTAAATATAATATGAAAATTATTACCAACTTAAGTGATAAGTATGATAAAGATATAAATTTGATTGGTATACATTGTCAATGTATAAATGTAAAGAATTTTTATACTGTCAATCAATCATAAGTTATCACGTTATTAGAATTATTTGACTCTAATCTTAAATATCTTAAAAGTCACACATAAAATACATGATTTGTTATATGTTAACCATATAAAAAAACTTTACATTATATTATAAAAAATTGTAAAAAATATGCAAATAATTATCAATTAGATTTAGAAGGAAAATAAATATATTAACTCATTTTATCAACACACTAAAAAGTAAAATAATTAACAGATGTGACCAAACAACATGTAAATCCGTGCATAATAGGTTTAATATGATATACGTACTATATATAAATTGAGAGATAAATATGATGTAGAAAATAAGTGTTTCTTTTCTTTTTTTTTAAATAAAGTGTTATGTTATATGGATTTTTTTTATTTTTTTGGTGTATATATGGATTTAATTGTAATTGTAAATGTTTTTTTATATTATCAACCAATCATGTGGTTTCATATTAGAGTTTAATCGGTATGCACTATTAGTGTAAAGTTTTTTTTACACTGTCAACCAATCATAAATCATGGAATAAATGACTTTTAATGTGATTTGGATAAGAATAAAAAAAATTAATGACGTGACGATTTATTATTGGTTTATTGGTTGATAGTGTAAAAAACCTTTTATATTGACAATATAGCAATTAAACTCTTCATATTATATATTAAAGGGTCTTACTAAGCAATACCCACTTCACCTGTTAAAGAATCAAGAAAAGATAAAGTTTTGTTGAAAAATAAAGAGTTTAAGTTGCCAATGTACTGACTACACTTTTTTCCTATAATAACTTACCTTTTTAATTTTTTAAGTAATGTCCTTAACATTTCTTATTTTAAAAACGTTTGGCTCAAACTATTCAAAATACTGAGTTATTTACAAGTACTTTCTTGTAATATGGGTTAAGTATGTTTTTAATCCCTGTAACTAGCGAATTTTAGTTTTGGTCCCTGTAAAAAATTCTTTGGTTTTTGTTCCCCTACAATCTGAAATCACTATTTTTTGGCCCTATTGTCATCTGACATCTATTGACTACTTATGTATCTAATAGAAGGTTATATAGTCATCTTAAGTGACACCCAATAATCTTTGTGGTGCCATGTTAACATGTAATTCCACTAAAAATTTCCTTGAACCCTAAAATGAATTATATTTATCTAATATCTACCCAAAAATGAATGCTAGGGGAATAAAAACGACGACCTCAAATCTTAAAGGGATGAAAATCAAATAAAAATAATTTATAGGGATCAAAACCAAAATTTGCATATTTTATAAGGACCAGAATTATTAATTTCGTATTTTAGAGGGATGAAAACTAAAGAAAAATTGTACAGGGACCAAAATCAAAATTCGCTCATTTTCTAAGGACTAAAGACATATTTAACCCCTTGTAATATTTTTGAAGCTCCTCAACTCAAGCTTGCTCTCCGTTTACGTCAATTAGTACGAGTAATACAATTTAGGCTTAATGAACTTTTTCGTTCCTGTAAAATAGGTCATTCTTTGTTTTGGTCCCTATATTTTTATTTTTTGCATTGTATACTTCTAACTTTGAAATTTTGCATTTAGTCATTGCCGCCAATCAACTCTGTTATCTGCTGGTGTGGTAGACGGAGCTGCCAAATCAGCATGCCACATGGCATTAAAAAATATTTTTTTAATGCCACATGGATTTTTCTAAAAAATAAATAATCTTATTTATGATATTAAATATTATTTTTTTGCCATGTGGCATAGATGACATGGACCCCCCGGTTAGACAGGTCAACAGTTAATGGTCAAACTTGGTCAAACTTGATGGTAGGGACTAAATGCAATTTTTTAAAAGTTAGGAATATACAATGCAAAAAAATAAAATAAAATTAGGGACTAAAACAAAAAATGACCTATTTTACATGGACCAAAATGGTCATTAAGCCTATCTGTCAACTTCAATACAATTTTTGTGGTTTTTTAGATTATCTTCTCACGTGATTGATATATATATATATGTATATAAAATTATTTCGAATATTATTATACATCTGAACTGGGTTTTCTAATATTTTTTTTGTCCATACAAATGAATTTAAGAATCAAATCCAGGACCACATTCTTAAGGGGCTCAAGCCTTCCACTTAGATCAAAACACATTAACTAAGTTCAATACTTTGTTAATTAATAACAATATTATTCATACATATAATTTTTTGCACTTTCACACACCTCATAGAGAGGAATTCACTTTTATTTTCCTTATCTCTGTTTTTTTTTTTTTTTTGCCTTTCATAAAAGAGAGTGTACATGGTTATAAAAATGAGTTTTAGGTTTATCATTTTTAGTTAAATAATATTTTTTATTATTTACTTTTAGTTTAACATATTAACTTAATTTATTTTTTAGAAATGATCGCAAATAGAAATTTGATCATTTTCTTTAATGTGGCGAGTTGAATGAAAATTTGAACAGTTTGAGCGAGTATATTGCTTTAATGTAGGGATGGCAATTTATACCATGTCCGTTGGGTATCCGCAAAAATTACCTATGATGGATAGGGTAATTACCTACGTAAGGGTCCGGGTACGGGTATTTACCCGCAAATTTGAATGGGTACAGGTGCTGATACGGGTACTATAATACCCACCCCGCCCCATACATGCACATATGTATATGTATATATAATTATTTATTTATTTATATTACTAATATATATAATTTTAACTATAATAAAAAATTTAAAACCAAAATTAATCTAAAGATTCTTAACTTTCTAAACATAATTGCATCTATAATTTCTTTTTGGATGTTTTTATTTATTTAAATATTTTGATTTGTAATATTTATTAGTTGATTTAAAAGACATTTGAATTGTTTTTAATTGTTATAACTTAAAGTGCGGGTAACGGGTGTGGGTACGGGTACTTAAGTATCCAGAGGGTACGGATAAGGATACTAAAGATACTACCCACGAGGGTACGAATCCGGGTATGGGTAATTTTCTCAAATGCGGGTATGGGGACGGGTACTATAACACCCTACCCAAACCCTACCCATTGCCATCCCTACTTTAATGTCATAATTTAAAATTGTTTTTCAATAAGTGTTGCATAAAATAACTATAAAAATATTTATTTTATAAAGTTTACACAAAATAATTACAACTAAACTCTATTACAGTTTTGCGCTACTATGTTGAAAACAATAAGTTAAATGCTGTAGTAAAAAAATTGTTTTACAGAATCAATAAATGGAATATAATATTATTATTTTGAGAAAATATTTTTTCCCCGCAAGGTTTTCTTTTCTTTTTTGGAATGGGATGTTATCACTTTATGGTAGGACAGGGATGTCCGCCCCGGAGAGCTAAAAGGGAGAGCCACTTTTCTATATAAGCATTCAGCCATTCATCGACCCACCCCCCAAGCTCCGGGCGGGTTGGCACGTGGGAGAGTGGCTGACTATGATTGTGCTTCACTGGCTCTCACTCTTATATGACCCTTCATTTAGCTAGAGATTATATTACTCCTATATATGAACTTAAATTCTGTGCAAGTAAAGTACTTTCACATTATTAATTAATTAATGTATTAGTAAACATATACTAACATTGATTTAATACAATTAATAAAATGTTAGTACTATACTGCCCTAATACGTTTAAATTAGATACAATAATTATATAAGAATTTCTTCTATGTGAGGTGGGTCACCCTTTTTGGTCATCTTTAACATCTAACAATAGCATCATGTGGGTGGGAAATCCTCCAGAATCCAATTTTTATATGCCAACGTGTATGCAAGGTACATGGGGACTGGTCAAATATGTGGTCTAGCTAGAATGAGATGAGGGAGAGAAAAAAAGGGAATATAACTAGTAACTACAGTGAGTAAATATTGAGAAAAACTAGTCAATAAGATGTAAAAGACGCTAATGCACAACAACAAATTGTTTAAGATGTAGAATTATGTCTCCAACCCTGCAGAATCTATATTAATTTTGTTTCTGGACGATGTCAAATTTTTGAAAGCAAACTTTATTTTGTTCATATCCATATTTCTAGAAACATCTCTTTGGAGTCTGAAGATAAAATAGTAGGATTAGGTATCCCATAGATGCGAAGATTGCTTTGTTTTGTAAAGGCTCCAAGCACTTAGCTAGTTAAAGCTTAATAATATAGCGAAACTCACAAGTGATTGGCTTGGGGACTAAACATATGGTGATTGAATTAGGATAAATTGTTGAGTTTGATTCTCCATTTCCTATACTCCTCAATTTCTATATTCAATGCATTTTGTTTATCTATATAGTATTACATATATTGTCATATTGGTTATTTACTTGCTTTGATGTTTAAGAAATTGACACACAACTTGGTTGCTTGATGAATTATTCTTCTAACCCCATTTTTTTTTTTAAAGATAAGTCAAAAGTGTATTAATTAAAGTACTAGGGATACTCTGTCTCTAACCCTCGTACAAAGAGCCACCTAAAGCTTTAGAGCAATACAATGGGAAAAAAGCCCCTGTTAGCAACATGTTCCCCAGAAATTACAGTAAACTTAAAATGTCACCTAACTCCTTCAACCAATATCCAGGATCCTGTTTGTCATTTTTTTAAATATAAAATAGTATAATATAATAATATTATAATGTGTATGGGTGAAAAAATAAATAACTATATACACACACACACACAAATAGTATCAAGGGCAAATTTGTCTTTTCAATAAAAACTCATTTTTTTCTTTCCACTTTTCTATCCAACTAAACGAGTGGAGAGAAAACTCAACTTTTCTTTCTCTCATACTTCTCTCCTATTTCTATCAATCCAAACAACCTAAACATCTATCCATTTTCTACTCATTTTCTTTTCTCTCCTACTTCTTTCTTCCCTACTTCTTTCTTCCTTACTTCTCCTCTTACCCAAACAAAGTATACAAGAAAGACATGATCAAATCTCACAGTCCAAAAACGCATGCTGCATTCAATAAATCAGCAACGTTTATTAGACTTATTATTCTAACCAAGTTAAATTTGAGTAATCTTCATCATTTGTACATTTATTAGACTTATTTATATAAGCTGCACCTATTGATTGAGAGTTTATATCAAAATATATAATTTCTCAAAGTTGTTTTAAATTTTGTAATCATCCAATTCACCTGACGAAAACTAACAGGAAGGGACTCTCGCTCTCTTATCATTCAAAGTTTCATATTTTTGTCCACCCAAGAGAAATGTAAGGGAAAGAAAGTGTAAGGATAGAAAACACACATTTCAAGAAATTTTTCATTGTTTGGTTTGGAATGAAAAGGGAGGGAATGTAAAAAAAATTGTGGGCCCCACATAATGATGCTTTCTCCCCATTTTGGGAAGAAATCTGTCTTCCAACGGAGTGTTGTATCTAGGAAATCGGGTCAATACTTTGATCATGTGAAAAGACTAAACAACATTTTTCTTTTTCTTTTTTACATTATTATATAAGGATATTATTGTCATTTCATAAATAAATTTTTTCTTTCCTCTCACTTTCTACCTAACCAAACAAGAGGAGAGAAAAATTTCAATTTTCTTTCTTTCATTTTCTCTCATACCAAACAACTAAACAATCATCTCATTTTCCACTCTTTTTCCTTCCATTCTCTTTCTTTCCTCTCACTTTCTCTCCTACAACCAAACAAAGGCTAAGGGATGACATGGCTTTAAGTGAGAGTCCTTTCGTTCCCTTCATTAAACAATAAAATAAGAAAGTGACATGTATCTTTCCATTCTATTATTGATAATTATTTTTTTATTCTCTTAAAATCATCCATATATACCCTAAAAATGAATTTAGGATATATTTTACCATGTTAGAGAAAAATTGGATTAAGAAAAAACTTTTCCTATATTTTCTTTCTGGGCAATGTTAAAAATTGACAGCAAAATGTTATTTTGTTCATATAGATATTTCTAGAAACACTCTTAAATCTTAATATTTTTTTAAAAAAAAAAGAAAAAAGAGTTTTCGGACAAAACCTTAACCTAAAGCTTGAGATACCAACTCCCAATTCTAGAGGTGACAAAGTAAGTCAATCCAGTTCATTCAGATTGGCCCATCACGAGTTGGTAAAAAAAAGTGAGCCAACCTAATCTATTACTTTTTTGTTGAATCAAAATAGCCAGTTTGGCTCAATCCACCCAAAAAATAGTCAATCCGGCTCAATCCACCACAAGTTGGTGAGTTACTTTTTTTTAGTCAAGAAATAGCCGGAGTCAATCTACCTCGAGTTAGTGGGTTAAATAGGTTGACTCGCTTAAAAAGCTGGTGAAAAAAATAAATAAAACTAGAAAGTCAGAAAAAATTAAAAACAAAAAGCCAAAAATGGAGAAGGAAAAAAAAAAAACAGAAAAATGAATAAGTACCAAAAAGTGGTTAAACTTGTTTAGCCAACTTGAGTTGAGTTATTTTTACATGGGTGAAAGTGGCTAATGCTTCTCTAAACTTTTACCACTGTTTTACTTCGTACACAAAATTAAAATGCTAAAATAATATTAAAATGTATACATACATTTTCCCTCGATAATTTTAGTAAAACAAATTTAGGATGAAAATATATTATACAATTAAATTAAGAGTACTGTAAAGTCTGTAATTAATAAATGCTATTTTAATATTTAATAAAACATTACTAGTTATATATTGGATTAAAATCTTTATCCACATATCTTTCTTTTAAATACAACGGGGTTAAGAACAACTAACAAGCAAGCTCAAGACTATAACACTACTACTATCTGGCATAAAGATTACACGAAACACACATGAAATGCTTAACATCCAAAACTAGGGATCATTAACAATTAAATCCAATTAGAGAAAGAGTAAAAAATTTAGTTAAAGGAGATGACCAAATCAAGCATATGTAACAAGAAGGCTTCTTTGAGTATTAGAATTTTTTGGGTGTAAAGAACTAAAGATATACAGGGCTTCTTCTTTCTACTGCTGTTGTCACTAACAAACCGTTAGGCTTCAATCGCCAATGGGTGGCTGTTGGTTATAGCTATTAGGTGCTAAGGGATTAATTTTCCTGAGGATTAGTTAGGTTTATCAACCATTATTGTCTACTGTTGACTTTGGTTGAAATTCTAGCTTTTCCCAGTTGTAACTTGGTTCATATGAATCTCTTTGTATATGGGTTTTGAGTACCCCTTATACTCATTTAATATATTTTAGCTTAAAAAAAAAATATGTAACAAGAAAAAACATTTCAAACATTTTAAAACAGTACATAAAAATAATGATAAAGTCGGAAGACCATAACATACTCAAGCATGCCCCCTCTGATAGTAATCTTTCAACCAGGGTGTTGTCACTTTTTTGGTCTTTAGGGATCGTGCACATATGGTTGAAACTTTACCTTACTTTACTCTGATTGTAATTGTTCATGTTCTTTGTATATGAGTTTGATTAATCCTTGTAGTCAACTTAATACATTTTTTTGCTTTTTGAAAAGAAAAAAAAAAACTCAGGCATGCCCCCTCTCCACACGAATTTAATCATGCTCCTGTGGAATATTTTTAATCCTATTATACTAGTCAGTTTATTCACTGTGGTTACAGCAAAATGTATCCTTTACCTTTTGACCATTCATTTGTTTTCAAATGTAACCTATTATTGATTATTGATTGAAGAGATGAAGTGCTCATTTCATCAAAAAAAAAAAAAAGGAGATGAAGTGCTCAATAATGCTTATCGAGTAATATCTTTTACCCAACCAATAACTAAGATGCCAATATTTTCATAATGATTGATCATCAAGTTCCGCGTTGACCCTTGCTATTGTCACACTTATTTATAACATGGGAGATGTAACATGGAAGTGTGACGTGTCTCGTCATTTTGTTTTTTTTAACTATGATATAGGTACGAAGTATCCATGATCATTAACAATGACTAGTCTTCGTCAGGGAACCTGTTGGGTATATAAAGTGAGTTATCCACTTCCAATCAGGTTTTCTTCATATACAAGAGTCATGATTCGAACCACTAACCACTTGCTTAAGGTCTTCAATGATCACTTGCTTAAGGTCTTCAAGTCTATTATCACTTACACCAGCCACATATTAGTAAGTGTCTCGTCATTTGAATATGCAACAAAGTGGAGATTGATATGATGGAAATTAACAAAAAGTGTCAAGTCTAAAATAAATATTAAAAACATAAAACTATACACCCTTAATTATATGACTGGTTCAAATTATTATAAAATTCACATTTTTCAATCATGTCGTGGTTCCTTTATAGTTGATAGGAATTTGATACAGAAGATGAGAAATTTTATTCCATCAAAATTTGCAACATGCTATCATGGATGGATTGAAGTCACCTATTTTTATTAGCCGTTTATCTTTCTTAATCGGGACAGTCTTGTGTTACTTTAAAGCTAATTAATTAGCACCATCTCATTCGATTAAATGTGATTTATCATTAATCATACATTTTTTTTGAGTTATCACGTCATTAATACGAAGTATTTATTATTATAAACAGTGATTAATTTCCACCATGAGACCTAAATGGCATATTCAAGAGTTGTCCACTCTCAACCATATTTTCTCCATATACAGGAGTTAGTAGTTGAACCCATAACCACTTGTTTAAAGAACACAAACTCGATTGTTATCATTTGGACCAATAACCGCGTGTTGATTATCATTCATACATAGATTTTGGGTTTGGTGACCCAAGCCCGTTACCCAAGTTAATTATGGGCTTGTATTGTGTTGTGATGATACTAATTGTAAATATAATTATAATAACAACAAAAACACCAATAATAATTTAGCACTTACAGTTCCTTTATTTCTCAAGAATTTTACAATGTTAGTATTTATTTTTTGTGTGTGAAGAGGGGTACCCTCAAGTTGAATGTCAGAGACTAATCTTTTTTGAGATGTAGAAATTATTAAAGTGAGTTTTATCTCTCCCAAAATATTTTTCATACAAACAAAAGGAATCAAATCGTCTCAAATAACATACTTAAGAAGCATGCACACTATCTTTTAATTGTGTTAGGTCTTGTTGGTTTTAAATTTTAAATAATTACTCGTTATACATTTTTTAAAGATACCAAATGCCAAAAAAAGAAGAAGGTAATACTCTGAACCCATTTTTGTTGACACATTATGGATGCGTTTGATTTGCATAAACACATGAGACAAGACAGTATAAGATCACTTGCCCTGTGTTTGATTCAAAAAATGGCTATGGGACAACACAAAATAAGAGACAATGGACAATACAAAAACCCATATTATTGTCCCAACCATGAGACAAAAATTTATTCTAAGAACAAACTAATAAAAAAAAGACAAAAATGTCCAATTTTATTTCCCATTAACCTACCTCTCCCTCCCATGTACCTCGATGCAAATCAAAAACACCATTATATAAAAATATCGATAGGACAATGTGATTATTAACAAATTAAACATGAGAAAATGTATCAATAATTGAATATATGATATTACTTATTTTACTAATTAAACGTAACGTTATTATTCATTAGTTGTTATAACGCAGACAAAAGGATAAGGAAAGTTTTACTTACAAAGAAACAAAAAGAAGTGGGATAACGGGATCTTTTCCCCATCCGTTCTTTTGAAAAGTTGAGACCATATATAAACGACACTCTTATGCTACAACTGGCAAAGAGGACCTAAACAATCCTGGTTGAATATAAAGGACTTTGGGGTTAACGATATTGGGACCCAAGGAACAATATGTTACAGAAGGGCTTAGTTGGAGGCCATGATAAATGAATAATTGTGCTAAAGTGACCTCCATCACTACTCCCTCAAATGGTGCTTATGTGGTTTAGGCTCCTAAAGCTGATAATGGGATTAGAGGTAGGGGTAATGCAAGGCAGGCATATCCAACCTCGAAACCTTCCAAACTTTCACATGCATCATGCCCACCCAACCCCCCCTTCACTTTCCCAAAGTAATGTTTCCTTGCTCCTATATATACGCAGTATCTTGACTTGTCGGCCCCTATGCCTTTTTGGTACCCTATAATCCATGATTAAACACGCACATACACACACAGCTCTTATATGGAGTGTGGTTAGCTTACAAAAAAAAAAAAAAAAATGAATATTTAGTTTTAGGTTGAGTTTGAATTATATTTCGAATTGTCCAAACTTGACTCAAGTAAAAAGACTTTTTTAAGTCAAATTAATATTATTTTGCATAACATAATAACATAATAATATTAATATATAATCATACTAATGTTATTTGTTTTAAAGTAACATTATAAAATATACTTTAATTTTATTTTTTTAATTTCATTTTAGTTTCTTATATTACGACTAGTGGTGGCAAAAGAATCCATTTATCTAAGTCCATCCAACTGTAAATCCAATTCAATCCCTCCACTTACAAAAAAAAAGGTCAAATAGATGGTTAATGATCCATCCAAATTTACTAATGGATATGGTTAATTATCCATCCATATTTTTCTTTTCAATCCATTGGATCCATTAAATTAAACATAGATTATTTTCGATCCATTTAGTATTTTTCTTAACTCATTGGATGAACCCTCGTCAGACCACCCGACTACCAAACCCTAAATCGCCAAACTGACTGAACGATTAACCGTCGAACCCTAAACCCTAAATTGACTACCTGTCCGATGACCACCTGCCCGATAGCAAATCAATGACGACCGATCACCAAACTCTAAACCGTCGAACCAACTAATCGATTGATCGTCGAACCCTAAACCCTAAATTGATTGTCCGTCTAATGATCACTTGCTCGATAGCAAACGAATAATCGACCGACCCACTGACCAACTAAAGGATGATCGACCAACCGATGGACGATCGATCAATCATCGGATCGACCAACATGTGACCGACTGGCGGGTCCATCGATGGTTGAACCCCGACAACCTGCCCGATCGACCGCGATCGCCTGATTGATTCATAATTATTTATTTTTTTTAAAAAAAACTTCTGGATGGATTAAATATCCATTCGTAAAAAAATTGTTAATGAATGGATTTGATGATTTTTTATTAAATGGATCATGAATGATTTGGATTTTTTTCAATAAATTTTTAATTGATCATAGGATAAATGAATTGTTTTGAATCCATCCATTATGATCTGAAATAAAATCTATCCAATCCATCCATTTGTCACCCTTGATTACGACGACTTCCTATTACAGCCAATCCAATCATTCTCAATTTTGGTTCCAATCCAAGCAAATAATTATATTAAAATATCAATTAAGGTTTAAGTTAATTTAAGCTAGTACCAACTGTACCATGAACACTCGGCAAGACTTTTCATTAAGAGCATGTTTGGCATCTTGCTTAAATTCATAAAAAAGCCTTTTTTGGAGAAGAAAATGTTTTATGCTATCTAGTTTGTTTTAGCTTAAGATTGTTGTGATTTGATTATTTTTCATTCTCAAAACTTTCTTTTTCCTGTTTACCTCTACAAAACTAACTTCTAAACAAATATTATAAATTATACAAATAATTTTATACCATTTTTCGTAATTTACTATATAAAAGTAATTTTTTTTTACTACTCAAACGAAAAAGATTATCTTAAAATCGCTTTTCAACAAATAGACAAAAAAAAAATTCTAATTATTATCGATTATCACAATAATCAATTATACGAAAATCGATTATTAGAATAAATTTTTTTCTACCTTTTCCAAAAGGCTACGTTTGGGATGATGAAGTGAGATGATTAATAATGAAGTAAAGTGATGAATAAACACTAACTTATTGTTTGGGTGTACTTTCATTAATAGAGGGGATAGTTGATGAACCCTCTCATCTTCATAAGCTCCCAATCGAAGAACTGGAATTTTATTTCATTCCCTCGTTATTAGTACCTTTTTACTATACTCCATTATTAATCATCCGACTTCGTCTCTTTCAAAACTCCCAAGCCTAAATTGCCTCCCTCCAAACTCCCGCGAACCATCTAAATTTCCCGCTTCCACTCTTGTTATCAACCCCTTTTTTCTTGCCATTTTGTATATTTGCTTTGATATTCTGACCCCCGAAACTACAACTTGGTCTGTAAAGCATTAAATTCATCATTTCCCGAAGTTAAGGTGTGTTTTGCCCGAACCGTGATAGTGATTAATTGTTAGTTCAAAATCCCTGGAAGTCCATGAAGTGTCGCGAGGCTACTCTAGTTGCCACGGCTACTGTTTTTGGTGCCCTGGCCTCCGCAATTGCTCTCCGCTTCTTCTACCGCTCCCATTCCCGAAAGCATCCATCCAATCCTTCGCAAAACGACATCGTCTCCAATAATCGCTGTTCCAGGGACCCTTTTGATCCCTCCAAGCGCAAAGGGTTAGTAAATGTAAACCACTGTTTAACTTTAGTTGAAATTTACTATTATTCTAAAAATGTTAAATGAACGCAGATACTTGTCGTGGGATGACTATTTCATGGCAATTGCATTCTTGTCAGCTGAAAGATCCAAAGACCCTAACAGGCAGGTCATATTTCATTTTGCTAAAATGCCCTTGTGTTGTTTCTCAATTTACTTAACTTAGCCTCGTTGTTTTAAATTAAAAGCTTATGTGTTGTTGCTCTTGTTATTGTAGGTAGGGGCATGTTTGGTGAGCCAAAATGGTATAATCCTTGGTAAGTTCTCTGGGTTCAACCGTCAAACACCTCCTACACTTTCTTTTTCTTTTGTAAAATAGAGCCTAATTATGTGGGACTTCGTGACTTACTTCAATTGATAACCCAGTAAATTATTTTAATAGAATTCCTACTTCTTTTTCTATTATTTATTTTGGGTGACAGGCATTGGTTATAATGGATTTCCAAGAGGTTGTTCTGATGACAAGTTACCCTGGGCAAAGGTTGGTATTTAAAGCAAAAAACAAAAAATAAAAATGAAGTTGAGTATTATTAAAACATTCTCATTCTGAAATCTGTGTGTTTCAGAAATCCAGGACTGGGGATCCTTTGGAGACAAAGTACCCGTAAGTGTTTCAAACAGATGCATTTTGTTCTGCCTTGAGTCTTGTGTGTGGTTTAGTTACGTTGTTGCCGTAGTCATTGTATTTTTTCGCTAAACAAGGTCTTGTTGACGATGCTTTAATGTCTATTTTAGTTATGTTTGTCATGCAGAAGTGAATGCTATTCTTAACACAAATCATGCCTCTGCTGCTGGACAAGTGAGTTCACCTGCACCACTCTCTGGTCACCATATCATTTAAGCGTCTTGTTTATTTGGAAATTTTGCAGCTTCTAGATAACATTTTTTTTAAACCAGTTAATGCTAAGAGATTCGACTTTTCTCTTTCTTTTTTCTTTTTAATCGATGCAGCGGCTATATGTGACCATGTTTCCTTGCAATGAATGTGCTAAGATCATAATCCAGGTTGGTAACCTTCATGAGAATGCAAGGATGGTGCTTTGAGTTCCTTACTGTGTTAATAAAATAGAATAAATCATCTCATCCATGCTAGTTCTTTCTGCTGTGAGACCTGTTTTGCCATCCTGGATCAGGTTTCAGTTACAGCTGCCACACTGGCATTGCTCAATTCTACTGTAGGTTGTCTTATATTGTAAAAAAAGAAAAAAGCTCCCAAATTTGATGGTAATGTTATTTACAGGTACTTTTTAGTGATAAGTTGACAGAAATTGCAATAATTAATCAGCTCTGTAATAGCTAATCATATGTAATCCTGATCTGATTGATAAAAATCAGGAAGAATCTTTGGCACCACTACCTGTCTTACATGTTTGTGGGGCATCTTTATCTTGTATTCGATCATTGGACGAGGTGCAATATATATGATATATCTAATTTCTTTCTTCCAGTCAGGAGTTTCTGAAGTCATTTATTTTGTAGAGAAGAGGTTAGAAAATTCAGATATTGCATATATCGCCTCTCACAAGCTACTTTCATTGGCTGGTGTAAAGGTGAGTGCCCCCTTTCCAAAATTTGCTACATATTTTTGGGTATAATTAACTTACCTGGCTTTGGGATACTTACCAATCCTGATTCACTATAATTAATTAGTTCCTCGTATGTGTTATATATCACTTGCCAATGTTTTGAAGGTCTTGAATACATCCCTGGTTAGAATTTTCCTTAATTTTCAGGTCAGGAAACACCAACCACTGATGAATGAAATTCATTTGAAGTTTGAGGAGTGCTAGATTTTGAAGATTAGCGTATCAGGCTTTGTTCTTGTACTCACTATCTTCGGTGTTACTGGAATAGCTCTATCGATTCTGAAATTCTTCTACTGCAAAAGAGATCCTATAGTTGAGTGGCTCCACAAACCAAGTAAGAACAAATGATGATAACTTATTATGGTCCTTCATTATTACTTTCTTCATTCCTGCTGCGAATCACAGACTGTATTCTAAAGCAAGAACAAACAGTGAAAGAGGAGATTAATAGAGACAGCTAGTTAGGTTTAAACCAAGTCATTTGGCACCAGACGTTATCTGGTCTGGTCATTTGTGGTCGACATTCTCTTCTCGATTTTTAGAAAACACAGTGCATATGTAGAGAAAGCCTTTATTGCAGGGCTGTAAACAAAAAGACATCACTTTAAATTGCTGGTAATGGCAATTAAATGCATCTTCAACCTAAACTTCACTTGTTTGGATACTTAACTACAATAGGACTTCTCACATGGTGCTTGCCATCGGTCCAATCCAACCTCCCATAGAAATAATGAGCCTTGTGCTTTTTAAGTGGTCTCAATGTCATTGTAACTAGAAATTCCTTTCTTTCACCCTTTTCCTTAAAGCTCAGAATGTTAGGCTCAACTGAAACTATAACTTGTGGAGGTGCATTGATGTGTGCTCTATATGTGCCTGGGGACCCAACATTGGTAAGAGTACGAGTAACATTCAGAGAATGTCCAAGGTCCAAGCGAGGAATTGTGATTGATGGGTAATTCATATCAGCTAAATTGAATGACTTCGGACAAGTGTAAGGCTTGCCATAGAACAACTTAATCATGGAACTATTGTAGCCACGACCACACAAGAAGTTCATATAATCAGTGATATTTAGGTCATATACAAGTCCAGGGTCCACTGCACGATTAGGTTGAATGTACCCTGCACCATAGGCAAATGGAGTTGCCTTATGCAGTGATGAATACAGCAGTGGTTGTCCAGTGTTTTCTTTTATCCTAGCTGTAAAAGGCATGAATTCTTTGTTAACTTTAGAGGGCATAAGAAATTGAATGGCATAATGTTAAGTATATAAACTCTCCACTATACCTGTGGTCATGATTGCTGACTTGATAGCTGCTGGACTCCAATCAGGATGGAGTGCTTTGAGTAGCCCAGCAAGACCAGAAACATGAGGACATGACATGGAAGTACCAGACATAATCATAAAAGGAGTTCTGCGTTTATCTAGTGTTCCCTTTAATGGAGATACGGCTTCAGAATAAGCAGCAATGATATGGACTCCTGGTGCAGTGATGTCAGGCTGAAATGTATAACAAAAATTACAATTACTCGATCTCTTGAAATTTGAGATCAAACAAAGGGTAATCTTCAAAATAAATAATAAACCTTGAGGATTCCTGGTTCAATGGCATTGGGCCCCCTTGACGAAAATGAAGCTATTAATGGAGCTGGCTTTATGCCCAATTCTGTATTCACTCTAGAAATGTGAGCCACAGGATACCTGCATCAAATATGCATAAGATGCTATTATATGAATAAGGCCAATTCTGGCTTCAAACTAGGAAGAACTATACAATCCTTAAGCATGATGAAGAAAAATTACCTTGTCTGTTCGATGTAAGTTAAAATGTCTTTGCCATCCTTGAAGTTAACATGTAAAGCAGGAAGCACATGAGGTACAGGTCGAATTTCATTCTCCGAGTCGTCGTAGTTAGCTAAAATCAGTCCAACAGCTCCTGCTCGAGCAGCCTCCACACCTTTGGCAAATATACCCACAGTATTTGCAACAAGGCATAACACTATTTTTCCCTTGGCTTTCTTAGGAACAAGAGCTCCATCATCGCATAAAAGGCTACAACAATTCATAATATGGTAAGAGAATATGGACAAGATAAAAGTTATTTGAGAAGATTCTATTGTTATAGATATCCTTACGCATCTGTAGCAGATGCATTATCAGCTTTAGCAGCTACGGCATGGATCAATGGGTATAACTTATGAGATGGTAAGCCAGACTCAGAAAGACTTGATCCCTAACAATAAATACACAAAAGATATGTTAGATGCCACATAAATAGATACTAGGGTACTGGAAATCTTCATATTAAAACTTTAACCAAATTCTTTGGATTTATGGAAATGGATAAAAAGAAGTAGAAAATAGAATGGAATGATATTGGATTTCATTGTTAGAATTGTTTATAATAGGATGGAATGAAAATGGAAGCCAATTTCATTCCATGCTGTCTAACAAATTTTTTTTTTTCTTTTTCTTTTTTCCGATTGGAGGGTATGAGATGAAACGAGATGGAACTAACTTATCCACTTCATTCAACTTCGTTCCCTCATAAAACATGCAAACAATGGTACTTTAACTTTTCTTTTTTCTTTTTCTTCAATCCACTCCATTTTATCTCATTCCATTCCATTGCACCCATCATTAAATACGTAAACATAGTTGTAGGAGATTGCTAACTTGAAAAGAGATGGGATATAGGTTTTCATAGAACAACAATGATAAGGTCTGATAAGCAATATACCTTAAAGACTTTCTTGTCACCAAGCGTAACATAACTAGTGAAGTCTCTATCAATTGTACTAGCAGCAACTGTGAGCATCCATGGATCCCCGTTCAAAATAGATTTAGGCTTTGGTCCAGAATTCCCAGCAGCACCCACCACAATGATGCTGTTGGCAACCGCATGGAAGGACCCTATGGAAATAGCACTTCCAAAAAATTCCGAGCTACTTCCACCCAAGGATATCGAAAGCACATCAACCCCATCCCTTATGGCAGCTTCAAAAGCAGCTAAAATGTCTGCATCATAACAAGCAGTGTCTGGTCCCCAGCACGCCTTATAGGCTGCAACATGGGCTTTTGGTGAACCACCGCTTGTTGTTCCAATGCCATTGCCAAACACACTTGCTCCATGAACAAAATTACCACCCGCAGTTGATAAAGTATGTGAACCGTGACCATCAAAGTCACGTGCACTATTAAACGTGACTTTCACTTCTTTACGTGCATCTTCTCCTGCCTGATATCCTTTGTAAAAATATCTTGCCCCAATAAGCTTCCTACATATATATTGCATGTGAAATAGGAGCAACAAAGAATTTATTAAAGGTAAAGTATATTTGCATAGAAATAAGGGTGATGAGATTTGTATCAAAATTGTCTATACATGTGACAACAGTGTTAGCAAGAGTGAAAAGAATGAACCTGTTGCAGTGAAATTTATCTAGATTCTTATTGTCAGTTTGACAGATTCCACGCCACTTCGTTGGGACTGGTCCTATCCCTTCATCACTAAAACTCTTCGATTCAGGCCAAACACCTGCCACAAGTCTCGGCATCAATAAAAAGAAACGGATTTTTGTTTGTTTAAATAAATAAACTAGCAATCGATGGAAGAGCATTCAAAACCTTAAAAGTATCATATTTAGTATTAAAAAGAGCATAAAAATTTGTTGGAGTTAATAGTCAATCTACTAGATAAAAGAATAATTGATCAGGAGAAAAAAAAACTTGAGTGAAGACGTATTTTGGTACTTAATAAAATTATGGGGACAATTTTGGTTCCTGGAAGAAAAAAAAAAGGTCAATTATTCTCTCAAAATTATAATTATAACGATGGAAGGCATTAGTACTTATGTCATCCTTTTGTTCCGTTTAGCCGTTTAGGTAATGGTTATGCCTGTGTGTATGTTGCGAAAATGGAGTTGGTATCTTTGAATTTGATACCTTTGGTGCCTCTCTCTCTATCTCTTTCATCACTTATTTTCTCTATCATCTCTTCCCTCCATTTTTTCCTATCTCTCTCATCTCATTTTTGCCTAAAGTCACCAAAGGCACCAAACTCCAAAGGTACCAAATCCTTGTTCGTATGTTGCGTGTTAACTCTATTATGTGACTTCTTGCTTGACATGTATCCAACGGTCAAAATAAAAATAACGGATTTGGATTTCTGCATTCATGAAGTCACAAGATGCATCATTAGATAATCTTGTTTTAATTTTTTTTAAATGCACACTCAAATGTATCTAATGGTTTATATTAGTGAATGCATGAAGATCATGAATGCAGGGATTTTCCCTGATGGTATTCCCTGATCTTGCAAGAAGGCATGTCTTCCCCCAATCTAAACTTTTTTATTGTACCAAAAAAAAAAAAAAATAGTAGAAAAACGTGTCAAATAATAACATGCTAAATGGTTCAAATCAAGTCTTATAAGGCGGCGGATCACAGGCAACGGCAAAATAAATTCTTCATTGTTCATTACCAGTGTCTATATTCGCAATAATGATATCTTCACCCAACGTCTTCCCCCATATTGAGGCATTTGAAATTACACCATTTCTCTCTAATCCAAGAAAATCCCATGAATGGGTTGTTTGCAGTTGTCGTCGTTTGTTTACAAAGACTGATAATACACTCGAATGCTCTGCACCAACCAAAAAAACCCCAGTGTAAGTGAGTAACTATGTATAAAAATAAAATGTCCTTGTATATAATGTTGGGTAAAATCGCACATGTCAACGGATTTTCCCACACTCCCAAGGATCTTAGATGAACACATAAAACTGATAAAAGCACAGCACATAGAGAAAAATATAAGAATTTAACATGGTTCAGCACCTTTTGCCTACGTCTACAGAAACTCCTCGACAAAGTATTTCATTGTCTTAAATATGATTACAAGAATTGTAACCCATCGCAAATTGTGTATCACTCTATAAACCCAAGTACCTCCACTCAAGTTACAAGAAATGATAAAACTCACTCACACAAGAGACTCTTTCTACAAGTGACTACTCACACACTTGCTCTCTCTTGCTTTGGTTGGGATGTTTCAACACTTCATAAGACCCCCTCTATATGGATGTAGTGTGTGGCTTCTTCCAAAGAGTGGATAAATGTCAATAAATTACTTCACATTTTCAATACCTTTGAAAATCTCCATTTCCTTCTTCCAAAGATGAATGTAGTCTCTTCATGAGTCAAATATTAAATTCCAACAATTTATAATATATTGGAATTTCTCACTTTAATTAATTAATGTTTGGAAATTTAAATTTATTTTTCCAACGAATAATGCATTATGCAAAGGATATGCGTGAATTTGAATTACATACTTGCAACCTTCGCTGCTTCATCTTCATCAAGTACTGCAGCAAAGCCATTGATATATCTATTATAAGAGTAAAAGATTGCATCTTTGGCCTTCTCGATGCTGTGTAAGAAAATACATCCCATTAGTTCATAAATACTGATTTTGCCACCAGAGAATTTCATGGACTTTTGGTAAAATTTTATTATTACCTTCCAACGTATGATCCAAGCAAATCATAGTGAAAATTCGTAACAGATTCAACATCTTCTGAGGAAGGATTTGAACCAAAAGAATGTGATCCTAAGTATACAATATAGGACTAACAAAACAAAACATGGGCTATTTATTAGGCCATGTTTAAACATTCCAATATGAAAATTAAAACAGAGAACTTAAACGAACACCAAGATGGGTGATCACTGATCACTATAATAGCTTTCCACAATCACAAAACTCGTAACCATTTACAATGTTAGAAATCAGAAAAGGTGGAGCTTGCCTGCTTGATTGCTTGGGAATGTTCCTGTAGCATAAAGCAAAGAAGAAGTGATGATAACACATGATAAATGGATGGCGACATTGTTAAATAAATAAATTTCAGAAAAGTTGTGCAAATGGTCTCTGTTTCCCTCGCTTATATAACCATGTTGTGTCCTCTTGTTATACAACCATTAGCCATTCCAACGGACCCAACTAAGGTGGGAAAACCAGTCAACATTTTCCTCAAAAAAAGAACTTGTGTTAAATAAAGAAATTGTTTGAGTTTGGTAAAAAAAAAAATATATTGTATGAGTTATGCCAAATATTTTTTATAAGTGAGAAATCGTGGGAAGATATTGGCAACAATATATATAGAATATTATTTTTTCTTTTGACTCACTATATATATAGAATAATGCTAGATGTTACGAATCTGAAATTATGAAATGGCACATGAATGTAAGATAACAGTGCAATTAGTTAAACTTTCATATGTTTTATTAGCCCCTTAAATACGCCAGTTTTATGTGAAACGATAACTGATTTTAACATGTTTACAATCACGTAAAAGGATTAAAGTGGTATATATATTATCAATGTAAAAAGTTTTACACTGACATTTTGACATATGTGTTTTTATTTTAATAACTAAGACAGAGAAATAACACTAATATTAATTTGTTGAGATATTATTGGATGTCAACGTAAAAATACTTTACACTGTCAGTGCATAAAAAATAAACTTCACATTAAAAAGATAAATAAAAAAATTATAATATAATAAAATTTGAATGGAAAAAATGCAAATCCTTTTTTCCATTTTTATATGTCATATGTGCTCTTTTATTTTAATAACAAATTTTTACTCTTACACAAAATATTAACCATTGATTTAAAATGAATCTAATGGCTTAAACTTATCATAAGAGAATAATCAAATACAACTTTAATAATGACAGAGAAAATATGATATATTTAATGGAAAGAGATACTAAGAGCATCTCCAATGGGAGTTGCTTAGGAGTTGCTTAATAATAAAATATTATTTTGATATGCCACATATGATTTTGGGTTGCTTAAAATTGGAGAGAGTTGCTTATATAAACAACTATTCCTTATGGGTTGCTTAAAATTTTTGTGTGTAAATGTAGGAGAGAGAATATGGAATATTGAAGAGAGAGGGTGAGTTAAGCAACTTGTTGTAAAAACTCTCATTGGAGTGGAAATTGTTTGAGTTGCTTAAAATTGAGGTGACCCACTTAAAGAGATAAAATGAGTTGCTTATATATTGAGCATTAGAGATGCTCTAAGTATCTTTTTTTATATATACAATAGAATTTTTGGTATTTTAAAATGATATATGTTAAAAGTAATTAAAAGATTATCTTGTTTTTTCATTAAGTTATATTATTTATTTAATGTCAGTAAAAAAATATAATCTTTATTTAATAAATATCAAGATACTTAAAATAAAACTACAATATTATAAAATAATAAATAAAATTATAATATCTTATATATATAAAAAGAAGCTCAATTTCCGTTGTAAATAGAGTTACAAATTCAGCAGCTGATTTTTTAGCTAATAAGGGTCATGTTCGTCCCCTTGATCTTTCTATTATTGATGTTTCTTTTCCTTTATTTGATCTGATCATTGGTAAAGACTTGAGAGGGATTTGTCCTCCTACCCTAGTTTCTTAATAAGATCCCTTTGTTATAAAAAAATTAAAAAAAAAAAAAAAAGAGGTAGTGGTCGAAGGTATAAATTTAAAGTCACCTGTTTAAAAAATAAATATTTTTATGGTAATTTGATAATCAAGGAATAATATGGTAATTTAAGGAGGTGGAATTTACTAAAAAAAGTAATTCTATAATTAATTATTGATTAATTCATTTAGAGGATAATTAATTGTATGCAATTTTAAAATAAATTATATTTCTAATATTTTAAAATAACTTCTCTCTACGTATCTTCGTATTTTGAAATTGTTGTATAATTTTTTTCATTTTCAACACTATAAAATATCTCTCTTTATATTTGTGACCAGATAATCATTCAAAAATTTATCTGTAATATTTTTTTTTTGTTAGAGAGATAGAGAGACCGAGAGACAAACAATGAGCATAACATTTATATTTTTTTGGTTATGCAAAGACGGTGATCTTTCTTTACTCTATAATAGGGATAAAGAAAATTGTTATACGGTGTTGCAGGGGTAGTACTTTCTTTATATCGCCTTTATCTTTATCTATTTTACTAATTCTAAATAAGTTTATATTTTTTATAGGCAAATGTTAGTAATTAATGTGTTATGTTAGTGGGGCAAGTTGAACCCATGACCCCCTAATCACTCCAAACCCTATGTCCCCCCTCCTCTCAAACGAACCCATCCACCTTATAATTCCCTAAATAAAATTATAATTGAAGTTATAGTGAAAAAATAAAATTATTATGTAGAGTAGTGTTGTAAGATAATGGGAGCTATATTTTTTAGTGTTATGTAGAATAGAATTGTAAGGTAATGGGGGCAACAATATTTTTTAATGGGGGCAAAAAAATTTTATTTAAGAGTTAATAAAAGAAAACAAAAAATTGATGGGGGTCGATGCTTCAGGGACATACACGTAGGTATGTCCCTGGTAATTATCCACTTGATGGGTATGGGTATGGGTAGAGGTGGCAAACGGGTCGGGCCGCCCCGGACCGGGCCAGCGGGCCAGAATGCAAAAACGGGCCGGGCCGGGTCGAATTTCTACCGGGCTGTGAATTTAGTAGCCCAGCCTGGCCTAAAATGCGGGCCAGGCCATCGGGCCATTGGGCCAACGGGCCAAAACAGTAAAAAATGAAGGAAACTTACATAATTTCCACATTTTTTGGCCTTATTACTAGTATCGGGTCGGGCCGGCCCGAACCCAATGGCCCGATCGGGCCGGGCCAAAATGGCCCAGTTTTTTTCGGGTCTATATTTTTGGTGCCCAACCCGCCCTAAAATGCGGGCCGGGCCAAAATTGCCACCTCTAGGTATGGGGCAGGTATGGGTACTATAATACCCAACCCACCCCATACCCACATACTTATTTATTTATGTTTATATATAATAATAATAATAATAATAATAATATAAATTAATAAAATGTTTGTGAATGTATATTAAATAAATAAATAAATATATAATCATAATATGTTAAATTAAAAAAAATAAAATGTAACTTAGGATTAGTAAATTACATATTTATGTTATCCTCTTTTGACGATATGAATTTCTTATCCTTTTTTGTTTTTAAATTTCTTATAATGTTTTCAAGCATCCACAAGTTTCTTATATATGTTTGTTTGTTGTTCTCCATATCTTTTACATTTTTTTTTCTTTTATAGTTTGCCTTTTGGATTTATCAAATGATTTATGTTTTTAAATTTTGTTGGCTTTTACGTATCTAATTATTGATGGAAAATCCTCATGGAGTGACCCATTCAAAGGATTTTGAAAATATCTCCTCTATTATCTCTATTACTTTTACACAATTTGAAAGTGTACATAGTTATCAAGGGAGTTTTTTTTAATCAATATTGTTTGATCTATTAAATTTTCATAGTAAATTAAAATTCGGATAATGAGTACAAGTATCAGTACTTCGATACCTAACGGGTAAGGGTATGGGTATCTAAGTTGATACCCATGTGGGCATGGGTCCGAGTAAAGATACTTTTATTAAAATACGAGTATGAGGATGAGTACTATAGTACCCTACTCATTGCCATGAGACAGGAAAGTGGGACAGAGGATCTTCATCCCCTTAGGAGTGACAATGAATATTGTCTTTTATCAAATAAAAAATAATTTTTTTTTACACCAAATATCTTCATTATCTCCTATAAATATTCTCAGTTTTTTTTTTCTTTTTTTGGCTTAGGCCCCTTTTTGTTAAAAAAAAAAAAACTCGGGAAAAATAAAATAAAATAAAATATTCCAATTAAATTGTAATTTTATTTATTATTTTCTTTGTGAATTAATTAAAAATAGAGTATTATTCATTGATAGACGTGAAATTATTGAAATAAGTATATAAATTCAAAATGAAAATTTAAAAAATAAAATAAAATAAAAATGTGCGCCCCTTCTCAATCATTTTTGTCTCTCTGACAAGAGATTACAATGGAGACCTAACTAAAATACCCACCATTAACAGGGTAAATAACCGTTTTACGAGAATGAGTGCGGGTATAGATACTTATCCGCAAGAAAGAGATGGTATATATGAGTGCGGTTACGAGTATTCTAATACCCAAACCACCTGTAAGTTAATGAATTTATTGTTTTGTATGTTTATTGTGATATTTATTCTTTTTGGATGTTGCAGATGTTTTTATTTAGTTTAATATACTTTGGTTTGTAATGTTTCATAAGTATATTTGAAAGATCTTTGAAGGCTTTTTTCAATTGAGTCATAATGTTTTTTTTCTTCTTCTTAGTTTTCAGTGCGAGTAACAAGTGCGGGTATAAAATTTAGATAACTAGGATATGAGTTAAAATACTAACGTTGCTCACCCACGGGTTGGATCCAAATACATACATACAAATATATTTTTTAAATGTGGGTATGAAGACGGGTATTCTCTACCCAGACGGCCAGACGGACCTGGATTCTCTAACTTTGTGGAGGGAAAGGTAGTGGTAACTTCCCCTCTTTTGGACCATTAGCTTGATCATACGTTCCAAAAAATAACATGTGTCCTATCTTTTTTATTTTTTTTAAAATAAAAATAAAAAATATGGAGATGAATGAAGCTCTGTCTCCTTCCAACAGCATCACGACTCCGCCGTGTTGCAGCCGCTCTGTTGCCGCTGTCGTCTACGGTGGAAATATGGAATGCTTTCAAGTTCAACCTCTCCTCATCTATACTACCTTCATCAATACAATAACAAAAACAAAACAACACAAACAATAACAACAAACAGAGGAGGGTGGAGACGTCTTTCTCCTCGGCACCGCACGGTCAGCTCCTCCTATCACACCAGAAGCACCACCGCGCGTTCACCTCGTTCCAGACGCAGCTCCACCGTCTTCAGACACATTCGCACCGCGTCGCTCCATCCAGACGTCCCCCGTCGTTCTCGGCTAGGGCCAGACCCACCACCGCAACGCGTTGCAGCAGATCTGCTTTGTCTCTATCGTACGACGCGTGCCCGCCCTTTGACCAGACGCCCTCCAGCTGTGAAAACTAGATCCGCCGTAAGCTCCACCACCGTTCGCCACTCTGGGACCCATCTCCTTCGTGCATCTCAGCCGCATGAACAAGTTGCTCCCTCCTCAGTCCTAGTGATGCTGACACGTAGGGTGGTCAGAGCGGTGGTGACACGGCGGAGGATGTTGCTGCGTTTCAAAGAAGGGGAGGGTTTCATTATTTTGAACAATTTATTTTTAAAAAAAAATAAAAGATATAAAATTTAGAACACGTGTCATTTTTTGGACCATCTCATCAATCTAACGACCCGAAAGAGAGGAAAGTTATCCTACCTTTCCCACCCTAAAGTCAGAGAACCAAAATCCCAGCCAGACCGTACCATTTCATCCAGCTATGTTATTTAAATACAAAATTTGGACACCATATATGATATAATATATATTTATCTCTATCTCTCATTTCTTTTTATTTTTTTGTATACACACATTCCAAGAATACATAAAAACTCAAGAAAAATCATATTTAAACACATTTTCAGACACCATAATTCTTGATACCGTATATTATACAACTTTTGATAGCTTTTGAAAGGTTTAGGAGAGAGAAAATATGATAAATAAATATGGGATAATATAAATATATAGTGTTGATATCTAAAAATATGTTCAAATATCATTACTCAAAATTCGATGTCCTATTTTTGGTGTTAAAAAGCATTTGCCCATTTCATCCCTATCTACGACTCTCCTTCGTTTCGTCTTCTCCTAATATAAAAATCCCGTCTCTTTGTTTCGCCTTAACAGTACGTCAGTACCCATAACCGCAGAAGATATTCAATCCAGAGAGAAAAAGGAAACTGACAAGTAAACAACATGACCAAGCCACTGCGGTTGCGATTGCGATATTCGCAGAAGCTCAGTCCCTTAGATGACCTCTCCGATGATCTCCTCCTTTCCATTCTCTCCAACCTAAGCTCCACCGCATCCTCACCTCCCGATTTCATCAACCTCCTCTTAACGTAAGTTTTACTCTCACATCGTAATTTAATTCGTTGCTACTTTCTCTTCTTATATATTTCTTTTCCAATAATAACAAATGCAGATGCAAAAGACTGAACCGCTTGGCTCTGCATCCTTCTGTATTATCCAAACTTGGTCCTAAGGCATTATCCATTAAACCCCAAAACTGGTCAGATTCCGCTCACCGTTTCCTCAAACACTGTGTCGACGCCGGCAACCTCGATGCTTCCTTCACTCTCGGAATGGTCAGTCTATAAAACGTTCTAAATCCAATTTTCCAGTGATTTATTAATTTATTTTATTTTTATTTTTCTTTCCAGATCCGTTTTTATTGTTTGGGAAAGCAGAGGAGCGGGTTATCATTGATGGCGAAGGCGGCGATGAAATCTCACGCGGCGGCGCTGTACTCGCTGGCGGTGATACACTTCAACGGAAGCAGCATCGTCTCCAAGGATCTACGAGCCGGCGTGTTTCTCTGCAAGCGAGCCTCACTCCTTGGCCACATCGACGCCCTTCGCGAACTTGGCCACTGTCTCCAAGACGGTTACGGCGCACGCAAGAACGTCGCCAAGGGCCGCTGCATGCTCACCCTAGCCCACGCGCGTGAGCTCGCGTCCGTCATACGCGTGGTCTCGGAATCCTCCTCGCCCTCGGCCTGTAGCCTGATGACGTGGCGCGCTCGACGGTTTTGGAATCTGATCATTCCGTTACTGGGCGGTTGCGAAGGTAATAAGAATAACGGTATGGTGCAGCCGGTGAACGGGTTTATGAGGGAGTGGTTCGAGTCGGGTCGGGGGTTTTTGGGGGAAGGGCTTACGCTGTGTGCGCACGTTGGGTGCGGGCGACCCGAGACCCGGGTTTATGAGTTTCGGAGCTGTTCGGTTTGTGGGAAGGTGAACTATTGCTCGCGTGGGTGCCAGGTGCTTGATTGGAAGTCGAGACACAGGGTGGAGTGCTCGCCTGTTGTTGAAGTTGAACTGTGGGTGGAGGAGAATCACGCTGATGCTGCGGTTGTTGGCGGAGACGACGGTGACGGTATTTTCGATATGGGAAATCACGTAGTGGCGTAGGTAGATCTTTTTCTTGTTCAACCGGGACAAAAGGGGAAAAAGGAAAATCGCAGTTTTTGATTTGATTAATAATTGATTCTATGTACTGTGTACAGTTTGCGCGATTTTCTGTTTAGGGAGTTTTTGGGAAATTTCTTTGAAAATTAGTGAAAATATTATTAACGCTCTAAATTAATTATTTGTACTTTTTATTAATTTATAAATTGTTTTAAATTTTACTTTTTTTTTTTCAAAAAATGATCATCAGAATTAGAGTTAGACTGAATAAGGCCTTTACTCTTTTTGTTTTCTGGGCTACCGCAGCTGCAACTGTGATTTGGATTTCTATTATTTATTTTTAACGAAAAGTAAGAGTGGGTTTTACTTTTAGGGGAGAGTGAATACATTATACGTCAACAATCCATGAATTTTTTTATTTTTATTTGTGGTTGAAGTTGCATTTGCACTATCTGAGATGAATAAATCCCTTTCCTGCTTAATCAGGCTACAACTTTCGTATGAATTAAACCAAACTTTACTTGCCTTCCCTAATTGTCAGAATATATTTTTTCTATGGCGGGGCTTGTACCAGGCCTCAGGAGGTGCGGTGGGGTGTAAAAAATAGTAGAGTGCAAACTGCAAAGCTTTAAATTCAAGCATTCACATTTTCTTCTTCTTTTTTTTTTTTTTTTTTTTTTCAGAATTCACACTAATGAGTTATTTGGGCCTAGTGGTTCCAGTAGAGTATCCCACAGTTTAGGTCTTTCGGGTCCGTTATGAAATTAATCCGTTGTTCGACTGATTGAGTAGGGTTTTCCCCTTGGTTCTTAGCCTCTCAATAGAGGTGATTCCACAAGGATTCGAATCTGGGTTCCACAAATTCTTCTCCTTATCAGGGTTAGTTGCTTCCACTAGACAAATATCCCATTAGTCAAACATTCGCAATTTATATCTAGTGATTTTTTTTTATCAGATTATATCTAGTGATTTAACTAACCGAACTGATTATCTGCCAATATCCACGATTAACTTGCATCAAATCCTTAGGTAGTATATCCATATTAAGTACCGTCTAACCTATCTTTTTTAATAAGAAATTCTGACCTGTTAACCTACCCTTCATGGAGCCTATTTTGAGATTTATCAAATAAAAAATGATAATAATAATTTCCCTATGGCAACAAAATAAAACATATTATATTATTTCACTCCTTGTTTTAATTTGATTTGATATACTAATAAAAACCTTTTGCATTATCAATCAATCATATATCATCATATAAATATAATTTTTAAATCATGTTAGTTAAATATTTTTAATAATATAATTAATTATAATTATAAGATTTAATGAAGTTTTTGATCCCTGGAAATTTAGGGCTTTTTGATTTTGGTGCCTATCTTTCAATTGGTTTGATTTTGGTCCTTTTAACTTTTTTCTTTTTGATTTTGGTCCCTGCTGTTAAATGCTTCTGTTAACTGCTGACGTGACAAACGACATGCTACGTCAACAGTGACACGTGGCTCGACACATCTCTATCTATTTTTTTAGAAGTTTTTAAATCCAGCTGTCTACAGCTATGCATTTACACCATTTTTTTTTATTTAAATAAATAATAAATAATTAAAAAAACTTAATGATTTTTTTAACCCAAAAAAAACTTAATGATAAAACTGAAAAAAATGTCCAAAAGCGACAAAGACAAGGTCCAAAAGCGGCCATTGACGTGGGTTATGTTTCAACTTCAGCTCAACTCACATCTTCATCTTCCACGATCTGTTCAGTGTCCACCACCGAGCCACCTTCTCATCCCCATCACAGAAGCCGCCGTCGTTGCCAACTCAACAAACCCAAATCCTACCTGTAACATTGATTGGGGGTTTCAGAATTGAAGAGTGGGGACTGGGATTTCAGATATGGGAATTGAAGAAGGAAGATAAGGGTTGAGAAAATGATAAGGGTTCAGATCTGGCAGAGGAAGAAGGAAGATTTGCTTACCACCATCGTCAGCAGCCTCACGTCGACCTCCACCATAGCAGCTATCTGCCACGCTGCCCCACCGCCACCGCCAATTTCTCCCCTCCGCCCCACTATCACAGATCTCCGCCGCCACCTCCAAACCCCTCGAAATCCTTCCTCCCTCCATTCGACCACCAACCGGAGGGCATTGTTAGGGCACAACGAAGGAGAACAAAGCCATAGGCATAGTTCTGCGTGTTTCAAAAATCCATGCCGCCATGCTTGTATGTGGAGAGAAGAAGGAGATGCAAAGAAGAAGATAAGGGTTAAGAAAAATGAGAAATTCCTTTCTGAATTTTTTTTTTATTTTAATAAAAAGAAATAAAACATATTTTATTAAGTGTCATGTCATGTAGAATTATTTTTTTAAGAAGAAAGCCACATGTCACTGCTGAAGTGACGTGTCGTTTGTCATGTCAGCAATTAACAGAAGCACTTAATGATAGGGACCAAAACCAAAAAGAAAAAAAGTTAAAATAACCAAAATCAAACCAAATGAAAGATAGGGACCAAAATAAAAAAGCCTTATATTTCAAGAGACCAAAAACTTCATTAAACCTAATTATAATATAGAAGAAAAAAATTACACCTTAAGACGCGATTATGTTTGATTGTTTGTTAAAGGAAAAGTAAGAAGCTTCTTGTGGCCCATGTTGATGGATCTATGTAAGTCCTTTTAATTTTGGTCATTAGCTAATAGCTATAGAAGTCCTCTATCGTTACAAATTTACAATCTGCCTAACCCTGGAATTGGAAAAAATGGGCTTGTCCAATTATCAGTATTGTTGAACAGCTAAAATAAGTCCAACGGGCAACAAAATACTTTATCAAAATTAATTGTACCAAAATGATTAAAATTCTATTAATCACAAAGAGCTCTGCGGTAGAGTCAAATTACCGATCAATCTTTAACTTTTTCCTAATTATAATCTATATTTGTTTTGGTTCGATTCTCTTATCAAAAGTTAGTTATCAAATTCAAAAAACGATTAATTCAATCTGAATGAAAATCAAATAATTCAAACTGAAAAACATTTATTTTTCACTTAAAAAAACCCCAATAGGTATTCAAAAAGTTTTTTTTTTCAATAAAAAAATCAAAACACAAAACCAAATCGTCATGCCACAAAATACGGGTCCACGTGTTAAATTTCTATTAGACTATTACCTTATCTCTGTGAGATTTGAGGCTATGATGCTGCTGGCAATCGTATCTGAGCCTTTTCTAACCCTCCTTCTCAATTTTCTAACACTCATTTCTCACCCTTTTCCTTTTTATTCTTCTCCCTTCTCCTTCAGTTCCAAGCAAAAATGGCTTCATTGCAGCACACCACAGCCACACTCCAATCTAAATACACCCAAGTCCCCATAAACACCTTCACCCAAAAACCCATCCTCAACCTCTCCCTCTCAAACTCCACATTCCCCTCTTCCCTCAAGCTCAAACTCCCCGCCGTCCGCCGCTCCAACAACGGCGGCTCCCTCGGAGCCAGAATGTCCTCCTCCGCCGCCGCCAGCTACGCCTCCGCCCTCGCTGACGTGGCCAAATCCAACAACACACTCGACGTCACCACGGCCGACATCGAGAAAATCGACGAACTCTTCTCCGACCCACAGGTGTTCCGCTTCTTCATCAACCCAACCGTCGGCGTGGAGAAGAAGCGGCAGGTGATAGAGGACATTGCCACGTCATCGAGCCTGCAGCCACACACTCGAAACTTCCTCAACCTCTTGGTTGACTCGAAGAGGATCGATCTGATAAAGGAGATAGCGAAGGAGTATGAATACGTGTATAATACGTTGACGGATACGGAGCCTGCGATTGTGAGCTCGGTGGTGAAGTTGGAGTCGCAGCACTTGGCGCAGATTGCGAAGCAGGTTCAGAAGCTGACTGGGGCGAAGAACGTGAGGATTAAGACGCTTCTTGATCCCAGTTTGGTGGCTGGTTTCACCGTCAGGTATGGGAATTCGGGGTCTAAGTTGATTGATATGAGCGTCAAGAAGCAATTGGAGGAGATTGCGGCTCAGCTTGATTTGGGTGATATTAAACTCGCTATATGATGGGTGCATCCTTTTATGCTTCCGTTCGTTTCGTTTAATTTTTATTTTTTTTTTGGGTTAAGTATATATGTATCACAAGTATGAACCCTCTCAAGTGTGTACAACCTTCTTACAACTTACAAGAGCTTATGTGGCTTTTGATTTTGGAAAATTGGGTTTCATTATGATTTTATGGGGTTGATTGTGGTTACAATTTGGCTTATTTGGGATGCATTAGGGAGACGCAAGGATAATATGTTGTCATTGTCATATAAACCAAGTAGAATAGAAATATGCCTCAGAGAGGCATGAATAGTTCAAATTATGAGATATGGTTACCGAATGGTCTGTGAGTTTTGAAGATTTTAGCTTCATAATCAGTCGGACAAGCCAATTAAAATTTGTCCTTGTAAATAGTAATGTTACTATAAATGGTTGGTTGGTGATATTCCCATGAGATATATGGGATATAATGCACTTTCTTCAGGTTAAGACTGGACAGTGCAACGTTAAGTTTGTAGAATGATTTTGCTGGTATTGTGTAATTGTTTCTGATTGATTCATAACAGTTTCTACAACAATTATTCATATAACATTCATCTAACATGATTTTCGGTTGGCGCTTGCGTGCTAGAGGTCTAATGATGAACTCAATTTTATTGTTTATTGGTCTTGATTAAGTTGAGTGTTTTTTTTACGAGAAAATAATTAGAGTAAGGGGGAGATTCTTTTTTCGTTTAAAAATCAAGACAAACTACCAATTTTAATAAGTAATTATAGTGAAATTATAAATCTTCTATCAAATATGAGTAACAAGATTTAAACTTCAGACATGATGTCATCGCAAACCAAAGATCAACCACGCAAGCCAACCGTAGTTGGCGTTGATCAAGTTGGGTGTAGGTCAATTACTAGTCTTGGCCCAACAAGGTCGATAAACTTATGCTTAATGCCCGTTAGTACCCTTTCATGAGATCGAAAAGGTTGGGCATTTAACAAGTCAAGATAAGAAATGGATTCCCCAGGAATCAGAATTAAATTGGTCTTTACCAGTAGTATAAAATTCTGCCATGGTAATCAATTAATATTGATAGATGGACAAAAATAATCTATCAACTTATGCAAAGAAGAGAAAGAGCTTCAGTCAATTAAAGTAAGTTTTGAGAAAGAAGGTTGAGCTTATCTATTATCATAAGCACTTGTCAGAGTGTTTGAGAGAGATTATGAAAACAGCTTATGGCTTATGACATGTCCATAAGCTATTTTCAACTTATTTTGATGAGCTCTACAGGGTAGCTTATAAAAACAGCTTATAGCTTATATGAAGACAGTTTGACAATATTTTCTCTTTGATTATAGAAATAGTTTATACAGAAATACTTATATGATAAACACTTATCTTGTAAGTGCTTAATTAAGTCGTTTACCCAAACGGGTCATAAATTAAGCAACCCTTATACTTTGAGGATCTTAATCTTGATTGAATTTCAAGATCTTAAGTTAACCCAGTGCCTCTTCGCAATGATAAGGTTTTGAATAAAATAGCTCTTCAAGTTTCAACATAATTTGATCTACAGTTCAAAAAAGAAAATGATTTGATCTGATGTAAGTTTACTCCATTGCAAAACAGGTAGCTAAACATATATAAATGAATAAATATTTTTCTTATTGTATACAAACAGGAAAAACATTCTAATTGAATACAAAATAAATATTAAATAATATTATAAAATCAATGAACGAATATCCACTTTCATTGATATCAGGGGAGATATTTTGCAAAGACAGGAGAAGTTAGCATGTTTAAAGGTAGCGCAGTAGGCTGGCTGGGTAAGTAGAGATAGAACTTGAAAGACTTGAAAATCTATCCATAGTAACAGATACTTTTGTTGTGTTTGGCTGTGATCCAATTTTTTTGTTTTATTTGGTTTACGGCTGTGATCGAATTTTATTTCTTTGGAAAAAAGACTACCAAATATAGAGATGTAAATAAACTAGTAAATAATCCTTGCATTGCACAGAATTGATCATAATTTTAATCAGAATGCCTAGATAATAATCATAGAACAAAAAAAAAAAGTATATGATCATTTGTAGTTTGTCTTCATGTTTTAATCCTATTACTGATCATATAAAATAAAATATAACCTATCAATTGGGATGAATAGAATAACTGCAAACTAAAATTCCTACAACGAGTTTCAGAAAATGTTTCTAAATATAAATAGAACAAATTTATAAATTGGGAAATTTTATGCAAACTAATTTCACATTTATAAATTTGTCCACGATAAAAAAATAGAATAATCGCTAATGATTGAAAAATTGATTGTCCAAAGGAATTTCATATTTGATTGAAGATAATTAGGGGGAAATGAACATATACTGATTGAGAAAATTGTTATTGAGCAAACATTCAAGTAGTAGTAAAGAAGAAGAATACAAGAAAGTTAAGAGTGTGAGAGAGCAAGGACATGTGTAACCCAAAAAAGAAAAAATCTATAATAAAAATTAAAAAAGGAAGCATAGTGGAGCCAACATAGAAAGCCTAAACTTATTTGAGGAAACCTTAGGCCGTGTTTGATTTACTTCTGGTTTCCTATTTTCATTTTCTTATTTTAAAACTAATCACAAAATTTTTTATTTGTTTTCATTCTGTTTTCTATTTTTAAATTTTTAAATATTTATACAAAAAACAGTGAAAAAAATCAAAAAGTTATTCTCAGTATTTTCTGTACAAATCATTGAAAATAGGAAATATAATACAAATAATATGTTAGTTTTATAATTATTTCTATTATAATTATTTTTAAAAATAGGGAATGAAAGTATTAGGGTGCGTTTGATTTGCAAAAATTCAGGGGACTGGACAGCACAAAAATTTTTGTCCCCTGTTTGATTTGAAAAGTGGTCAGGGGACAGGACAAAAAATGGGGTGAGGGACATGACAAAAACCCAAAATTTTGTCCCCACCAAACCATGGGACAACGTTTTGTCCCATGGACAGACTAACAAAATACAAAATTATCTTTACATCTCTCTTCTCTCTCTCTCCCCTCTCCCCCCTCTCTTTCTCTCTCTCCTCTCTCTCTCCTCTCTCTCCCCTCTCTCTCTCTCTCTCCCTCCTCTCCTCCCCTCTCTCTCTCTCTCCTCTCTCTCTCTCTCTCCTCTCTCTCGCTCTCTCTTTCTCTCTCCTCTCTCTCTCTCCCCTCTCTCACTCTCTCTCCTCTCTCCCCCTCTCTCTCCTCTCTTCCTCTCTCCTCTCTCTCTCTCCTCTCCTCTCCTCTGTCTCTTTCTCTATCTCTCCTCTCTCTTCCTCTCTCCTCTCTCTCTCCCCTCTCTCACTCTCTCCTCTCTCTCTCTATTGTCTATATTTATATATTAAATAATATAATATATATATTATAAAGGGTATTCCAATAAATTTAATATTATTTTGTTTGTGCTGTCCATTATCCATCAAACAATGTACAAGACAAAGAATTGTCCTGTGACTCAAGGATTTATCCTGTGCTGTCCTGTCTGTCCTGTGCTGTCCTGATACCTTTTGCAAATCAAACGCACCCTTAAGCTACAAAGAAACCAAACTGCCGTTAGCCGGCCCATCTTCACCTGTAAACCCAATAACCCAATTTGCCATCTTCGATGATACCATATATTAAAATTGACAAATGATTCGGACAATAATTTAAAATTATACGAGTTATCGTGTTTTTTGCTCTCTGCACCTACTCTTACTAGTTCCCTCCTCCTCTCTGCATAAAAGGTGGTTGCTTTTCCTCTGTTACAGACTTGCAATGCGTTTCTTCATTACTTAGTTAGACAGAGAGTTTTTTTTTTTTTTTTTTAAATTGTGATTATTTATGTCCAAGAATGAGCTGTTAAGTTTGTGCTCAATCAAGAAATTTTGGTGGAAGAAAGTCAAAGTGGAATAATTCTGGGAATCCAAACAGCATATGAGGCCATAGATAACTTTATATAACTTCAACTCTTGTGAATGTCCCTTCGTTGACGAAACTGCATCCTCAACAAATGGAGTTAGAAGAAAAGTGCGTTGTTAACATGATTCTGCTGGTAGCGTGCTTCATCAACTTCAACATCGTCTTTGCTCATGTCGATGGATTTGGAGAGCAGTCACTCTCCAAGATTGCCATCCACAAAGCTGTTGTTTCGCTTCACAGTCACGCCTCCATTACAGCCACCCCTTCTCTTCTCGGTTCAAAGGTAACATCACCATCTTCCCTTAAGCTTTGCTTATCAATGATCTTATATGAATTATGATATCTAGGATAATAACATTAATTTGGCAAAAGACAAAGTGTTACCATGTTTTATAAGCTACTAGGCTGATGTTGCTATCTAACTTTGATGTTCAGAAATTATCTTAAAGATAGGCTAAATTCTAAGTTATAGACCCTTTGTGGGAACATATCAGGCAAATTTAATGATTGGATTTGTTTAGCAATGACAACCATTTAATTTCTGTGGTATTTTTTTTTTAGTTGACTCATATGTGCAGTTTTTCACTGTATGATTTTTTGATATACATGATTTCAGGGTGAGGATACAGAATGGGTGACTGTATATCTTGATTACCCTGCCCCTTCTGCAGATAATTGGGTAGGGGTTTTCTCTCCTGCAAACTTCAAGTAATGTACATCTCTTTCTCATGATTGGTTTCTATTGAATATTGCATAGAACTCACCACCAGACACTATAAGTTTAATGAGCAATCATCCTCATTAACTGATATTTTCTAATTATTTCTAAACCCTGCTCATCTAATTATTGTTAAAAGGACTAAATGAAAATCTTCTTTTTCAATGGCAGTTCATCGACCTGTCCACCTGTAAACGATCCAAAAGAACAGACTCCGTACATATGCTCAGCCCCAATAAAGGTTAGTGTCAATATCTATATGATTAAGTTGTGAATTCGATTAACTACTTCGAAGTGCTGCATTACTCATGTGATTTATTTGAATCTTTTTACCAGTACAAGTTTGTGAATTACTCCAACTCAGACTATACAAAGACAGGAAAAGCTTCTTTGAAGTTCCAGTTGATCAATCAACGTGCAGATTTCTCCTTTGCACTATTTTCAGGCGGACTATCAAACGTGAGTCCATGATTCTTTCAGCTGCTCTATTACTTCTTATCCCCTCCTCGTTCTAACTAAAGCATGCTTATGGTATGTTGAGTCTCACCTTAGATCTAGCATTACTGTTTACATAACCAGTATATTAAACCAATGCAATTAATACCAAATCAGCATATATTCATTCAGAATATGTATATGTTATATTCTATGCTAACCAGTAATAATCTGATTGAACATTGCAGCCTAAACTTGTGGCAGTTTCCAATTTCATAGCATTTGCCTATCCTAAAGCGCCTCTATATCCACGCCTTGCTCAAGGAAAGTCTTGGGATGAAGTAAGTTTATTTCAAGCTTTGAGGTCCTGGATACTATGCTCTCCCAAGTAATAGTATTCATTACTTTTATTTGTTCTATTATTGCTTTAATTCAATGATTCGGTTCCTTTAGATGAAGCATCAAGTTAACATTAACAAGATCTAAGACATGATCTATAAAGTTAATAAATTTTGAACACCCACCCACAAATGATGATAAAATTCTGAAAAGATATCATAAGACCTTCTAAGTTTGACATGATACTATAGAAATAGTAATCGACAAATTTTGTTTTTTGAAATATTCTAGAACCACTTTTAGAACCATGCAATGATTTCAGGATTGTTGGGTTTCTTTATGCAGATGACAGTTACCTGGACAAGTGGATATAACATAAATGAAGCTATACCGTTTGTTGAGTGGGGTCCTGAGGGGAAAATTCCTGTGCAATCTCCTGCTGTAACATTGACATTTGGTCGTAACAGCATGTGTGGTACGGTTTATTTAATCTCCTTAGCATGGCACCACGTTGGGTTTTTTTATTGTATACATATTCTGATCCAGTTAATATTTTTCCAGAAAACTTGAATGGTATTGAATTTCTGCTAGGCATTCTGAAATTGATCGAACCCTGGCTAAGAGTCATCAAAGGCATTAATTACTTTGCTACTGAATAAAATGAAATCAAGTGGTTTATATGCACCTTCCCTCCTTTCTAAAGCCCCTTCTATAATGCTCCCTATAATATGCATCATCAAAATGTTCTAGGAGCACAGTCATCTATTCCAGAAAATTATACTAGAGAGGCACCTCATGAAATGGGAAAAGGGGGAGGGGGTAAGAAAGACTGAACTGAAAGTATAAGTAGTAATAGAAATAAATTTCAGTTAGCAGAATTCAATCCATCACCATTAATTCCTTTCCTGATTGAATTGCCATAAAATCTTGTTTCCCATGTTTTGTATACAATTTGACAACATTTCATGGCAAGCTACTTCTTCCTTATGCACTTGAAACTAAATGTTGGAATATGAATTATGCCTTTATGTTGGGAATTCTTATATACAAGATTGCTGCTGTTTAATTCATTTGAAAATGGATCTCCTTTCAATACAAATTGATTATATGCTCTTCTGTAGCTGTTTTGCATACTTTATTCTTTTGCTACTCCACAGGTTCTCCTGCACGAACAGTTGGTTGGCGTGATCCTGGATTCATACACACAAGTTTCCTAAAAAATCTGTGGCCAAATTTAGTGTATGCATTTGGATATCGATTTATGTTTATAACCCAATGAGAAACCAGAAGAGTTTGTTCTATAGGATTTAATTTACATATATTATTGCAGGTATACATACCGATTGGGGCACCTATTGTCTAATGGTTTGTATATTTGGAGCAAGCAATATTCATTCAAGTCATCACCTTATCCTGGACAGGACTCACTGCAACGTGTTGTCATATTTGGTGACATGGGGAAGGTACTATTTATTGTTTCGAAATAAAGTTTATATTAAGAGAAAGAAGATTGTCTGGAACTGTCTTTGGGAGGAAGAACTTAGTATGTTCGAAATCAAGTGCATTCTATGGGGTATGTTTCATTTTTATGTTCGAAATCAAGTGCATTCTATGGGGTATGTTTCATTTTTATGTATGGAAAAGGCTTTGTTGGGAGAGGCTGTATCTCCGTCTTAAAAGGGGTTAGTCTTGGGGCCTTCGGCTGCTGGCTGGGACACCCTTGGTGCTCCAGGAAAAAAAAAAAAAAAAAAAGGCAAGGACCTTTACCACTGATGCCTTTATCAAGCAAAATAATTGTAGGTTTTTGCCTTCTCCATTTATTTGACCATTCTACACTAAAAATGTTTTCAATATCTCTTCAATATAGTCTTGAAAATCATAAACTATTGGCTGGCAGTATCAATAGTTTGGAAATTGTTAGACTGGAATATTTAAGCAAATTAGTCATATGCTGCTTTATTGTCTATCTCAGAAGTCTCCCCATTTGGTTACAATTGTTTCTTACTGACCCGTGTCTGGTGATTTAAGTTTTTTTCCTTTACTCTGAATTTAACAATTGACATCAAGGAATTGATCAATTTAAGCTTTCTTTTGAAGCTATTTCACGAAGATGTCATCATTTTATTGAAATTGTAGCCATGAAACTTAAACTTCATTTTCTTTATTTCTCATTCTGCACTTGTATCTATTAAACGCAAAAAACTCTCTTGTTTTTTATCTCTTTTTTCCCCCTTCCTTTTTGTTTGGCGGGGAGAGGGGAGTGGGACTGGTCTACTTGGAGGACTCACTGGAAGTCAATTATGCTTAGTACTGTAATCATAGAATTGAAAATGTGGGATCCATGGAGACCCCTGTCTCATGAGGTGGCTAACTGGTTAGGTTAAAAATAATAACTAAGAGGATGACTATTGAGCATGATTCATGATGAGAAAAATATTTACTTTTCTTCCAAAATGTTGCAGGCCGAGCGTGATGGTTCAAATGAGTATAGTGACTATCAACCTGGTTCACTGAACACCACTGACCAGCTCATTAAGGATTTAGAAAATATTGACAT
The DNA here is from genome assembly GCA_035048595.1 of Echinosophora koreensis. Lineage (NCBI taxonomy): Eukaryota > Viridiplantae > Streptophyta > Magnoliopsida > Fabales > Fabaceae > Echinosophora > Echinosophora koreensis. The sequence goes on from JAPCYP010000008.1 coordinate 2,484,458, forward strand.
TGTTTTCCACATAGGAGATATAACATATGCAAACGGATACCTCTCCCAGTGGGACCAATTCACAGCTCAAGTGGAACCAATTGCATCAACAGTGCCATATATGATTGCCAGGTTTGTCCTGCTGTCAATACCTTCTTCTCTTAAAATGTAAATTAGATTTATGTGTTACTGATATGTTGAAGATTGAAGAATAATTGTGTATCATCCTGCAGCGGTAATCATGAACGTGACTGGCCCAACACAGGATCCTTTTATGATGTTACAGATTCAGGTGGCGAATGTGGAGTTTTGGCTGAGACCATGTTTTATGTTCCAGCTGAAAACAGAGCAAAGTTTTGGTAATTTCACATTTAAAAAAAAAAAACTAATGCTATTCATTATAAATATTTGAACTTTGCAAACATGATGCTGCACATGATGAAATTTAACATTAAATAAATCAAATTGATGCTTTTATTTTTTTATTCTATTTTTGTTACAAAGGAGGTCAAGTTTAATTAAATTAAACTTGAAGTGAGAGCTTTTTTAAAATGTCTCATGACATAGATATGTTTTAGTGTCCCAACATGAATGATTCTAAATTACATTAAAAAATGTGAGTTTGTAATTCTAATGATATGTTGTCATTGCATTTTCATATTTTATATCGAAGTAGTAAAGTAAAATAATTAGGATTCATTCTGAGCATGCAGGTACATGACAGATTATGGCATGTTTCGCTTCTGTATAGCTGACACTGAACATGACTGGAGAGAAGGATCTGAACAGTACAAATTCATTGAGCATTGCCTTGCAACAGTAGACAGACAAAAACAACCCTGGTTGATCTTTGCTGCTCATCGTGTGCTTGGATATTCCTCTGATTTTTGGTATGCGAAGGAGGGCTCATTTGAAGAGCCCATGGGAAGAGAAAGTTTGCAGAGACTTTGGCAGAAATATAAAGTAGATATTGCATTTTATGGCCATGTCCATAACTATGAACGGACATGCCCCATTTATCAGGTAAGAACATTAACTTAATATGCCATGATTTTATTTAAATTCGAACCAACTTGCATGGTAGGTAAGTCCATGATTTATTTTCTTCATTTTATGCATTTCACGGTGTGCTTTCTTCCTTTTCAAAATTGATGATCTATGGATGGGTGCTGCTCATTCATTTTGTTCAACTTATTCCTATTGTTGCATTGGTGAGCTTTTACCAACTTCCATGCTAATGCTAATTCTCGGATACACCAAATACATATGCAGAATCAATGTGTGAATACAGAAAGGTCTCATTATTCTGGCATTGTGAATGGAACAATTCATGTTGTTGTTGGAGGGGCAGGAAGCCACTTGTCGAATTTCAGCGAAGTAACCCCCAACTGGAGTCTTTACAGAGACTACGACTTTGGGTTTGTCAAATTGACAGCATTTGATCATTCATCTCTCCTATTTGAGTACAAGAAAAGCAGTGATGGTAAAGTCTACGATTCTTTTACCATTGCAAGGGATTACAAAGATGTCTTGGCTTGTGTGCACGATGGTTGTGAAGCAAAGCAACCACTTTAGCAACTTGAACTGACTCTTTAGTCTTTATATACATAGGCATTCTTATGGCCTTTTCTTTTAATCTAGCCATAGCATGTTCTTATTGCTTAACATTTATATGTTGTACTGCCAAGTAATAGTTGTTGGTTAATAGTTACACCTTATGCACGAAGGTGGAAGCTTGGCCTGTACAATTTATATCGTACACAGTACAAAAACAAATTCTAGCGCAATATAAAGTACTCCCTCTGGTCCTATATATAAGAGGCAAAACCCTAAAACACACAGACCAAGAAAATGCATTGAAATAAGTTATTTGTAATTAATATTCATATAAATTTACAAATTTAACCCTTCAATAATTAATGAATAAACCTACTTGTATTGAAAGTTACACTGTCTCGTAAATATAAACCCTATTATAAATAAGGGTAAAATTGGAAATGAACATTTAATATTTGTCAAAATACATAGATGTCTCTTATATTTTGGATCAAAAAAAAGTAGTCATTTACCTCTTATAATAAGGACCGGAGGGAGTAATAAATAAACATAGGCTGGATTACATATACCTCTCACCTGTTAAAGAGACAAAAACAATCATGTGCTTTTACTTGAGAGCTTATGCTTTGGGGCTGCTGAATTACTCTTGGCATCACAAATAGCTTATCTTAGAAAAATCCAATAAATATCTTGTATAAATTTATAAGCCTGTTTTATAGGTGACATTATTACTGGACAATAATTCTCTTTAGTTACGCAAACTGTAACCTGTAAAGGAATCCATTTGCACAATCTGTTAGAGGCATTTTCACCTAGATGCCATTGATGGAATGGTTTGGTTCGGAAGTACTTATGCCAGGCTCCATACGCGACGTACCTAAAAACCAATATGCAATTTATGCCAAATATTGTGGTTGAAGTTTATATTTTGTCTAATACAAGATTAAAAGTCTTTGCTATTAGAAAAGTTTGGTATTCGCTTGTTTGATTTGTTTATCGCTTTTTTTATGAAACAATTGCATTGCAAATATGTAATTACACTTGTGGGGTTGGTGTTAAAACCGTAGTTTAGGGGTGCAGATGCCATTTGACCTAGAGATCATTGGTCTGTGAATCAGCGATGGCCCCTAGGCTTCATTTGAAAATGATAAATTAATGTTCTTTGATCATCACTTCGTAGTGTGAAACCATATTTTGTTTTTTTTAAGAGGTGTGAAACCATATATTGACTACACATATTGGAAATAAATAATAATATAAAAGTTGCAAACTGCAATCAACTCATACCAAGAATAAGATTGAGATATTTGAGAATAGACGCTTGACCAGCAAGTTGATTGATTAATAAATAAAAAAAGAGAGAGAGATCAAATTCCATTCAATCGATCAATCAGCGGTCAACTTATTATATAAATATAATTAAAATCTAAACTCTACACGTTTCAATGAATCCAGGGGTTCATCTCTTTGACGGAATCAATTTTGAGTGTGTTTAGGAAAAATATTTTCCCATGTTTCAGCTCTTTTTTAACTTAAGAGTTATTTCATAGATAATCTATCATGTTTAATATTTTGCTTAAATTTATAAAAAAGCTTTTTTTAGGAAAAAAAAAGCTGTTTTATGTCATCTAGTTTTTTCTAGCTTAAGATTGTTGTGATTTGATTATTTTTCATTCTCAAAACTCTCTTCCCTGTTTACCCCTACAAAACTAACTTATAAATAAATATTATTAAATTATACAAATAACTCCATACCCTTTTTTGTAATTTATTATATAAAAGTGATTTTTTTTTGCATCACCCAAACGAAATAGATTATTTGAAAACCGCTTTTCAGCAAACAGACCCAAACAAAAACAGATTCTGATTATAATCGATTATCACAATAATCGATTATACAAAAATTGATTATCAGCATAATCTTTTTTTTTTCCAGTTTTCTCAAACACACTCTTTGTCTCTGAATTTTTTTGAGAAATTCTTAGATGTCATACATTTTTCTTGTTCAGTAGTATTCAATGTATGACAAATTAACTTTACTCATTATGACTATTTTATATTCTGACTATTTTTTTTAATGATGCAATTGATTTGTCACTCATTTTAATGGTGCATCACAAGCACTTAAGAATATCTCAAAATAAGTTGTGTGATCCAAATAACTTAGTGTAGTTTCACACTTCAGACTTCAAAGTATGGTTTAGAAGTTTCTAAATTTGAATTGATTCAGAAAGCTAATGGTGTGCTTAAATTCTAACTCTATGTTGAATTATAGTGGTATTTTTCCTTTCATTTTACAGGGTGGCTGTGAGTTGGAGTTTGCTATCACAAATCTCACATGCTAAAAGGACAAAGGTTGAGAAAAGACAATGAACCATTCTGTCAAAAACAAAACTTTTAAATTAATTTATATATATTAAATTAGAATTCTCACTATTCAACATGAATTATTTTTCACAATCTCTTTCTTTTTCCATAAGTTACATGATATACGTTCAGTAATTTTTTTGTATTTTTTAATTCATTTTCAAATCTATTAACTAATTGCTATGACTATCAAATCCTTACTTATTTTTCTATTTAATTCTTTTAATTTTGAAGACAATTATTTATAATTACTAATACTAATTTTTAAATTGTCTACATTGTTTATTCTCATCTTTGTCTTTGGTTCAAAGTCATCCCTTGTTTTCAATAATTTTAAAAATAGTATAAACTTTTTTTAATCTCAAAATATTTTTTTCTTAGGAAAAATTTTGAATTTTAAAAAATTACAATTGATTTGGATTCAAAATTATTTCAACTTTAGACTATTTATAATTTTATTTAATTTCAAAAGTTTATAAATCTACACAAAGTAAATTAAATTACCAAAAAAAAAAATTTGAAATAAGCATTCTAACTTTTTTTTTAATAAAAAATAAGCATTCTAACTTCTAAGATATATTAAAATAAAGGTGGTGCATAAATAAATGTCATTGCACAAGAGGGGGAAGAAAAAGATTGATGTAAAACGTTGACTGGCTTGTTGTTGTTGAACATAAAATAAACAGGTTCCGCAGATAAGAGAACCCAGAGCGCAAGGTACGTCACTGTATAGGCAACTGCGTGAGTAGCAAGGCCTTCGTGTCTCAAACGAAGACCACCCACTTTGCCGGCCAACACACTTCGTCCCTTCCTCAACTTTCTGCCATCCCAAACAAATCATCAACTGACGATTATCAGTTTAAAAAATACTTTGACTTACTTTTTTGAAAATTTAAATAAATTATGGATTTAATTGACATATAGGAATTTTTACATTATAAACCAATCATAAATTACAAATCATTATGAAGGTTTAATTTTTATCATAAAAGTATTAAAGTAGTTAGACATAAAATAATTTATGATTAATTGATAGCATAAAAGAACTTTACGTTGATCGTGTATTAAAATTAAACACTAAAAATATTAATAACTTATAATAATATTATGTAATAAAAATATAAAAAATAATATTTTTAATTTTTAAAACCTGGAAAATAATACATATATTATATTTTTATTAAAAAACATCAATACAAATAAAAAAAATAAAAGTATTATTATCCTACTTTTATCATAATAGGAATATTAATACTCAAATATCATGATTCATTAACACTTTATATTTAGTTTTATTTTTTATTATTGTTTTTTATTAAATTAAATATATCACAAAAAACATGCCTTTGGGTTAGCTCAATTGATTAAGTTATGATATAATTTGTGATGATCAGAATTCAAATTCTCGCAATACATTCTACCCATTAAAAGTTCTTTTCTTTACTCTCCTAGTAAGATCTAGTGTAAGCCTTCCCATACCACAAAAAATTAATAAGAAAAGTTGGCAACACACTCTCTAACAAATTCCCTCATATTGATTGAAATTCACGTGGGTTCCACTATTTGTGGAAATAAGTCATATTAATTCATGTGGATCCCTATTGAATTTTGTAGGACTCACATGAATTTCAGCCAATAAAAAAATGTGTGTTAGAAAGAATATGTTAAATAGTGTGTCGTTAGCACTCCTCAAAATTATTAAAAAATTATAACACTCAAGGAAAAAAAAAAATCCCCAACACCACTAAAAAAATAATTTAAAAAGACACTAAAAAGAAAAAACGACACACAAAATGACATCTCCGAGAATAACGCTGGCGAGGTCCTGAGGATATGTTCCTTTTCCATTCCCCTTGTTAGCCACGCCACCAATTTCCCCATTCCTTAAACCCAAACCCTACCCTTCACACTACCACCCAATCTCTCCCAATTTCGGTGGAAGAAGCATAGGATTCATTAATAGGATAGGAATGACCACCACCACCACCACCAGTCTCAGCGGCGGCGGAGAGGACCGCGTCCTCGCCACCGCTCAACAGATATTAAAGAGCCTCAACACTCCCAAGGAGGTTCGCGAAGACATGCTCCTCATCTTCTCCACCTTCGATAACCGCCTCTCCGGCATCTCCGACCTCATCAACGGTCAGGATTCCAACCAAGACCGCTTCGAAGCCGCCGAGAAAGTCATCCTCCGCTGGGACGCTTCCCTCTCCACCGGTCCTTCCCGCCACTTCACCTCCCTCCTCGATTCCCCAAACGACGCCGTCGAGTACTTCACCGCCGTCGACGAAATCATAAACTCGATGGAGCAATTCTCGATCGCTCCGCCACCTCCCGACGCCCAAATCATGGCGGAGCGTGCCGAGAACGCGATCCAGCTCGCGATGACGAGGCTCGAGGACGAGCTTCGCCACGCCTTGATTCGCAACACCATCCCCCTCAACGCCGAGAGCCTCCACGGTTCCTTCAATAGGGTTTCCCTCTCCTTCGCTTCGCACATCGACGAGAATTTGGAGAGCTTCGGCGATCGCGGTTACGATCGGTTTCACTCGCGTGATGCGAGCTTGGACGACGACGTTTTTGTCGATTTGGTGAATCCTGATGCGGTTTTGGAGCTGAAAGAGATAATCGAACGAATGGTTAGGTCTGGTTATGAAAGGGAGTGCCTTCAGGTTTATAGCAGTGTCCGTCGTGATGCTTTGGATGAGTGTTTGGTTATTCTTGGTGTTGAGAAGCTGAGTATTGAAGAGGTTCAGAGGATTGAGTGGAAAATTTTGGATGAGAAGATGAAGAATTGGGTACAAGCTCTTAAGATTACTGTTGGAGTGCTGTTGAGTGGTGAGAAGAGATTGTGTGATAGTGTGTTTGGTGATTTGGATGAGATGAAGGAGGTTTGTTTCAATGAGACTGCTAAAGGGTGTGTGATGCTGCTGTTGAATTTTGGCGAGGCTGTTGCCATTTGTAAAAGGTCGCCGGAGAAGTTGTTTAGGATTTTGGATATGTATGAGGCTTTGAGGGATGCCTTGCCTGATTTGCAGGCTTTGGTTTCGGAAGAGTTTGTTATCGGCGAGGCTAGAGGAGTGCTGGGTGCTCTTGGTGAGGCCGCGAAAGGGACATTTGCTGAGTTTGAAAATTGTATTAGGAATGAGAGTTCCAAAAAGCCTGTGATAACTGGGGATGTTCATCCATTGCCTCGTTATGTGATGAATTACCTCAAGTTGCTTGTGGATTACGGGGACCATATGGACTTGCTCTTAGAAGCTAGCGAAGAGGATCTTTATCATTTTCAAAATGAATTTGGTGGTGATGGTTCCCAGTTTGAGTCCATGTCCCCCTTGGGACGTCGAATCCTGTTATTGATGTCTCAGCTTGAGCATAACCTTGAGGAAAAAGCAAGACTTTATGAAGACAATGCAATGCAGCATATATTTTTGATGAACAATCTCCATTACCTAGTGCGAAAAGTGAAAGACTCTGATCTTGGAAAGGTCTTGGGAGATGATTGGATTCGTAAACGGCGTGGTCAGGTACGCCAGAATGCGACAGGCTATCTTAGAGCCTCTTGGAGCAAGGCCTTGTCTTGTTTGAAGGATGAAGGGGTTGGAGGGAGCTCTAGTAATGCCTCAAAGATGGCTTTGAGGGAGAGGTTCAAGAATTTCAATGCATGTTTTGAAGACATATATAGGACTCAGACAGCTTGGAAGGTACCAGATGAGCAGCTTCGGGAAGAGCTACGGATATCTATATCGGAGAAGGTGATTCCTGCATACCGCTCATTTTATGGGAGGTTTAGTAGTCAGCTGGAGGGAAGGCATGTGGGAAAATACATAAAGTATACACCGGATGATTTAGAAATCCATTTATTGGATTTATTTGAAGGATCCCCTGCTCTGTTGCATCTCACGAGGAGAAAAAGTACATAGGATACATAGTGCTTATAACAGGTGAACTCATTTTACAAGGATCAGTTGAGAAAGATTTCATATGCCATGTTTATATTGGACTTGGATAGGTGTTATTTTACAGGTCTTAATGTTAAATGAATGGTATTTTGTGAAATTAGTCCCCCCCCCCCCAAGCCCCTTCCCTAACACCCAAAAAGGAAAGATTATTTTCCCCTGCGAATACAGCCAAAAAGGAAATATCTGTTGTATATATATTTACAACTCTAGTGTCTCATGCAATATATGTTTTTATTGTCATAGGTCACTATATTTGTAATTTGTCAAAATAGTACTACCTCAATCTCATGGCTAACTTAAATCTTGATCTGGTGTCTTTACATATCTGCAATTTGCACAATTCACAGTGGTCAGTTTTCTATATGTGAAAGGACAATGGTTTTCTTACTGGGAAAATACTATATTAATTTGTGCATACTTTGTGTAGCTGATAATAATAAACATGAGGAAATAAGCCATTGGTCTAGCAGAAACTGCATATTATCTGACTGAAAGAGCCTACTCAAGATTTGTTAATGAAAAGGCTTACATGATTATCAGAATGTTGTCAATAATCCATTAAGAGTTGGATGAAATAGATTGATAGTTGTTATGTTATTGTCTGAAATTGATGTGGGAACTGAGTGAGTCATATTGGTTGTTGGAAGTTATGCATAGTGATATCATTTGTTTATATGAGTTAATCTTGCCATCTTCTGACACCCACTATCAGCACTGTTAGATGTTACATTTGTACACCTTTTTCAGCAAGAGTTTGGCCTGACTTCATTATTATATCTCAATAGTAGCTCTGGCTATTTGGATATGCTTCTGTGCCTTCGCCTCAAAACTTTACCTTCGGCAAGAGTATTTAAACTCATCTATGTCTGGAATATGCATTTTCTTTCTTTCTGAACTTTCAAATAAAGCATATACTTTTAAGGCATACTCTTTACTCGGTCATTTGCCTGTATTGAAACTTCAGGATACTGCATGTTGTGTTTACTGAAACCAGCTAATCGTCTTTTCATCATATTTGCAAATGTTGTCTCTCGTTATTGTTTTATATGATTCTTCATTATTGTTCATATGACAATTGTGGGTTGGAATTCAGGTATACTACCATGTCGAATTCACTCCTGTCTTTCTTGAGTTTGTGGATTTTGACTTTTTGAAAGTCTTGTCTTGTTTGCCAGCAGTTTTACTTGCTAGTTGCTAGTTGCTAGAGATTCTTCCACTCATTGCATCTGCATTTTTCATTCAGGTATTACTTTGCAGTTACACCTTTTGTAAATGGCTAAAACAGAAATGGCAATTTGTCTAATCATATACATATTTGCAAGTTGTCATGTTTCAGAACATTTTGGTTCGCTTGGCCTGCCAAAATTATTGCTCAATCCTAATCACGTGAAAGAGTATGATATGTCCTCTTACTATTTTGCTTGCTCTCTCTACGGAGCGATTAAAATTTAGATTACACATCTAGTACAATAAAATCAAGAAGAATAGTGGTGGTGCTACAGTTGTTTGATGATCAAACTGTCTACTTTTAATATCATGTTTTCTGTTATGAAGTAATCAGTTCTGTTCCTATTATGTTTGATTAATGGTTCGAAAGCAGCTTTACTTAGTGGGAAGGACATGATTCCCTCCATCCTATGATATGTACCCAATATGATCATTGCAAACAATTAGCAGTAACACAAGATCCAACAAGTTGTATCTTAATTTGTTTTAACTTAATGTCTTTATCACGGGGAAACAATAACAGTACGTGTACCTCTGTTTTTTCATACTTCCCGCCGTGTCATTGGTGCAGTATCATTGACTACTGGTGGCTTAGCGTATTCTCCAGCGTTTTTGACGGAATACAGCAACCCGCTAGAGTAGTTGCTTTCTTTTGTTTTCAAGTATCATTTCACACGTCAACCTTTTTTGTGGTCAACTTCCCACGTCAACGTGACTGGTGGAAAACATCATGTATGGAGGCGAGTTCTACCGGGGATGAGCGTCATGGGTGGTCCACGGTGGACCATGACTTTTAGCCATTAAATTAATCTCTTCCTTGTAGCTCCATAGGATCTAACAGTGTATCCTATGCACCAAATCTTTCCTTTTTCTCCTCCCCTCTCTTCTTCCTTGCATCGTTCCACCTTCCCTTGTTCTCACCATTGACACCGACTTCGTCGGAGATCGTTCCTCCGACCACCACCACCACCACAACCTATCCGCCCCTCCATGCTCCGATAACCCCCACCCCACCCCTACTTCTCATCTCTCCTCTAAGAGGAGCAGCCTCTCTTAGAATCAACTCTCCCTTTGTGCCACGAATGCCACAACCATCGACTCTAAATACAGCCCTCTAGGCACTACAATCCATAACCACAAAAACCCCTCCATTCACCACATGCGGCCTCCTCCTAATCACAAGCACCTTCTGAGAAGATGAACAATATCGTTTGTTAATGATAGGCATCATCGTGTTTATCTTCGCATGTGATCTTTCTCTCGATCTCTTTCTGTAAGGACTCAAAAATTGCAAAACTACTTGGGTTTCAAATTATGAATCTTTTTAGGTTTCTCCATGTGCTGAACAAGCTTTGAAAAAATGGGTCTTTGTATATTTGGTTTTAAGTCTCAAATTTTAAGCCTTTAGGGGGTTTTTAAGAGCAGGAAAAAAAAGGAGAAATTTTTGAGCAAATGAGTTTTTCTTTCTTTGTGTTGATCTATGATTTCAATAAATTTGGTTCAATTTTGTTCAGATTTATCAGCAACCAAGCGAATTGTGTTGGGCAAAAAACTCGAATTTTTTGTTATTTTCGATGTGTCATTGCAGGTGTTCCTTGTCAATATCTCTGGTTTTCAGGTGTGAAAAGAAAGAGAGAAAATGAACACTGCGAGTACTCGCAGAAGAAGAAGGGAGGGGGAGGAGGAAAAGTAAAAGAGTTGATGCATAGGATACATCGCTAGATCCTATGGAGATGCAAGGAAGAGATTAATCTAGTGACTAAAAGTCATGGTCCACCGTGGACCACCCATGTCACTGGTCCATGGTAGAACTCGCCAATGTATGGATTACCTTACCTATGTTTCAATTTCCAAACTAAATTTCGTGGAGAATGAGTTCGTTCGATCGTGAAAGGGTACCAATTATCCGTTTTCCTAGCCCCCAAGCGCAATTCCATTAAGCTCCTAGCCACTGATTATTTTGGTATACCAAGGTTTTCCCTAATCTATAGCCGGAGACTAATTCCTTTAGAGATGTAAAGATCATTGGAATGGTCTTTGTCTCTTCTAGCCAAACATTTTTCATACAGATGATAGGAATTAAACCCCTAACAATATATTTACTTGGCCATTATGTAAAATTATAATTAGGAAAAATAATAATATTATTTGCACATTTTAAAATAAAATAAGAAAAACACATATTTTAACATGTTTTTTTTATCTTTATTTTTTCAATGAAACAAGATAAGAATGATGTCTATATATTGGAGTACAAATAACAAAGTTCATAAGCGAAACAGGCAGCAAGAGAAAGGAATCTACTTCTTTCGAAAGTTGACAAAATTCATAGTTACACCAGAATTTACAGTACACAGTCACAAAGTCTCACTCTAAGTCTAACACTCGTTAAAAAGGGTGCAAGTAACTTGCAGACTGCCTAAGTTACAAAGACCTAAGCCTACGTCTTCAATCCTGAAGAGAAGCACATAAAGAGCAATCTGCTACTTAAAATAATAAATAACAAAAGCTGTTGCAACAGCAGAAGTTTTTCTTCCTTCATTCCTTATCTGTTAAACCCTGCTGTTTGCAGGCAGCGGAAGAACACCATCAAAGAAATCACCAAAATAGCCACGTGGCTCATGTACTAGCCTTGAGATGATATCTCTTAGTGTGATCAGTCCTTGCAGATTTCCATCATCATCCACCACATAGACCCTATTAATATTCTCACGGTCAAGCAATTGAATCAATTCTTTGGCTGTGCAGTCCTCTTTGCATGTTATATATTCAGTTAACATTGGGAAGGCATTTTGATTCTTCTCTAAGTAGCTTCTAACGGCTGTCAGGAAGTCCTTTACTGTAATGGTTCTGTTATAGTATGAACACTCGATGAGAATGTGACAACAAAAGAAAGAAGATATGGGAAATGTAGTCGAAACAAGTTCTATGTATCAAATTAAATATGATGACACACCTATAATCATGGTAGATTTCTGGGGCAGTAAGCAAGAATTGAACATCTCGCAAGCTTATATTACCAACTGGCTTGCTGCCACCCCTTTCGATTACAGGCACCCCTCCAACCCTCTTTTTCCTCATCAGTTTAAATGCTTGAAGGACTGGTTCATCCTCACAAACCTGAAAACAAGGAAACTATCCATTTTGAAGCTCATCAAGATCAACAAGCTTACTTGAAAGAGGAAAATGAGATCACTTATCTTAGTTTAGAGAATTAGCCATATATATTCAAAGGTGCACAAATTTTAAGACATCTAGGAAAGCTTTTAATGCAATGAAGAACTCAGATTATACCACCTTTAGCACGCAGAGTAGATGAAATGCAGGAAATTATGCCTATACAGGACATGCATGCAAGGATGTAGCTGTGAGGATTGGAGGATTAATAGATTGAATAAAGCTTGTTCTGCATGACCTGTGATGTGTGTGTGTAAGTAGCATTATTCTAGCGGATTATAGTTAAAATAAATGGCATCTTGCATGAAGGGTTATGTTAGTATAATGTACCATATGATAATATTGTTCAGTATAGCATAGCATTATTCTAGTACTACTATTATTTAATATTATAGCAGGTGTATTGTGATACGGTTTGGCTTGACTGTTAGTTAAGGTTTGCTGCTAATGTACGCCAATTACCATCTGTTGATGCAAAAATAATTACGCACCTTGATGATATGATTTGGTGGCACCAGGGGAAGACCAACTTCAGATAGTTTCTTGGTTCCCCAACTTTCAAACCACTGAAGCCCGGCACATTCTGCCAACATATGAATCACAGCAGACTGTGTGATGATGTTATCAATTCTACAAGAACCTAAATCTACCACAGGAACACCCTTCATCTTGTACTTAGAAAGCAGCAAGAGCATGGTTAGAAATGAATTTGATCTCTCTAAAGCAAGAAAAGGGGCCCAACGGAATGTCCCTGAAATATCACGAACCTGATTGCTAAAAAGTTAGCTGATGAAATAACTAAACAAGATTAAATCAAACAAAGTGAGTTTGATATTGCAAAGGGTGATATATAATACAACCTTGGTATTCTTGTAAAGCTCAGAAGAAGTCAGATCCTCAAAGAAGTTCCCTGAAGTTGTTGTGGCAGATCCAATGCCTAAGGCTTCTAGTTCTAGAGCAAAAGTTATTCCATTTGCTGCAGCTGCAATAGCACTTGCACTGGATGGAGTTGTTGGACTCCGAGGAGTTGTAGGTTCAGACTGGCAAGAAAATGGTCACATTGGCTTAGTGTGAAATATTAAACATAAGAAAATTACTTCAATCACCAGGTATCATATTATTTTATTTACTTCCCCTTTTTCAAATGGTCCATGATTGTATTGAAAACACTATCATGCATAACAACAATCACACCACGCAAAAGAAAAGGAAAAAAAGAAAAAAAGAAATATATATATATATATATATATATATACACACTTCTCACACACCAAAATAGTAAATTCATGACATGACAGTGGAAATGTTGATGTGAGTACTGGTATTTGAGCTGTTGTTTGAAACCGAAAATCTCATTCGTGTAATTTTTTTGTTAATGGGCTATGAAGGAGTCAGTGGGATGGGTTGAGGACCTAAAGTAAGGGCTCGTCTGGCCTTGTCCTTGGGCTGGCCAACAAGAACAAAATAACAAGAGAAATTGACAAGAAGGATTAAATACTCTTGAGGGAAGAGATAAGCGATATATGAGATAAGTCTAACCTGATGCAGAATCCATACAACAATTCCAGCAAACTCGACTATTCCAATATATCTGTCAATCCAACTAGCATCTTCAGGTGCGTCAACATCCACCACAGGTGCGCTTTGCACGTTGTGACGTGCCAGTATCTTAACAGCTTCGGCTAGGCTTGCGTCTGATTTTATTTCAATTTCTAAACACAAAATGAAAAGTGAGAAACATAACCATAACATATATATATCATGAACTATATCAATTTTCATCTGGGTAGGATCAAAATCACTTTATATATCATCCTTTGCAGACTTTATTAATCAAAATTACTTACCTTGGTTTGAAGGAGCTAAAGGAAAAGCAGAAACTGGGATGCTTTCAAAACAAGCGTTAAGCTTCTCTGTAGGACTTAGCTGTGGTTCCTGAACGTCCCATAGATCACTCACTCGCATCCCCAGCTTCGCCTCTGGGCTTCTTGGAATCTCTCTCAACATTGCCAATGCCATTACTCTCTTTCTCTGTCTCTCTCTGTTATTACAATGCTGACAAACAACCTTAAGATCTCCAACACATTCCCATAAATAACTGAAAAATAGGATCATAAAATATAGTTGAACATCTGGTGGTAACAATTGTAAACTAATGTCCTACAACTGAGGGTTTTTACCGTTGGATTTCTATACTTTAATATTGACTTTTAGACTTGAGAAAGAGTAAACGGCTATGATGAGGTTGCACATGGTCAACGTGAATGGTGACGTACCCCAATACTATTCGCCATGCTTATCCAAATTTCGTATCATTGATTGATTAATAATTTATGGAAACACAGCCTCATCCGGTTTTTACTATGGGCCACAAGGGAAGGGTATGCGGCACCAATGGGAGCCAGGGAGTAGTATGCGCGCATGGGATTCACGACGCGTGCTAGATTGTAGATTGCTAGCGTTCTAATTAATTATTGATTATTGGTAATCAATCATGCCTAAATCGTAAGGCTGAAACAAATGTTAGTTCTTAAAGACAATAATGAATCCATCTATATCCTTAAATTTTACATGAAAGAGCGATAACAATATCAAGGGTCTGCTAATGAGTGCGCTTGAGAAATCAATATATAGAAAGTCCTTATCGAAATACCTTTTCAATTAAAAAAGTATATAATTAATTCCTCGAAGAGTTATTCAAAACATTCTATTTTTATTTGAAAAGAACCTTACACCTGAATTGGTTGATTCATACTATTTTTATTTGAAAATTTGAGAATATCCCTGACGGATTTGTCAATAACTTCAAGACAATGTCTATCAGTCATCAGAGTTTGATCGCAAAATATGAATTTTATTGTGATTATCAACTCAGCCTGCAAGCTCACCTATTAAATGTTGGAAGCAAAATACTCATTAATAATGTTTATAGGAATTGCAAGTATTAATGACCGTCAATTTCTATTAGGACATGAGGTACAATTTCATACTGCATTCATTATTTTTACACATTCACTGATATAGATCATTAGATGCATTTAGGTATGTATTAAAACAAAATAGATCCAATGATGTATCTTTTGACTTCGTGAATGCGTGAATACGGGGAATCCAAATCCGTTGTTTTTCGATGACAATAAAACATATATAACAGCTTATCAATAAAAATATAACATCTGTAACATCAATTACACATGTCCTATTGTCATAAGAAAACAACACCTTGTACCTATGGAATTGTAGTTAAGTTTTTTCCTTTCTATTTATATAACCA